>CM028129.1:1102350000-1103600000 GCA_016271365.2 Neoceratodus forsteri | reverse complement strand
AAATGCCTTTATGATACTACACTAATGAGGTGCGGAATAACAATGTGTATGCAGTCACAGCTGGGACTACATTATTCTCTATATCCCTCATCCTGACTACTGGGGCTGTGGTAACAGAACTGGATAGTAACTGTGGTAATGAACTCGCATTCAGTAGTCAATGGGGCAGAGAACAAAGCTCATTACTGCAACTATACAAAGATATAACACGTTCTAGAACGCGAGTCATTTCTTTGGAACATTAAATACAAGTTTTCGAAGCGCCCTGCTAAAACAGGCTCACTGTGTAGTACGACAGATTCACAGGGGGGAGAAAACAGGGATAATTCATATTTGGTTGTCACTGAATGCACTTCACACTAACATACTAAAATGCCAGCAGAATAGGCCCAACGGTCTTTTGCGTCTGCTCATTTGGTCAGCCCCCACCCTGGGAGCTGACATTGCTGCCCCCCTCACCTTCTCTGGCTTCTCCCTTCCCAGTTCCGGATATTCTCGCTGCATTGGATTTTGTTTCCAGAACCCTTCCCCTGTTCCTGTCCCAACCCCTCTTGAACCCCTCCACCGTCTCTGCCTTCACCAGCCCCCTAGGCAGCACACTCAATGGCTCCACCACCCTCTCAGTGAAGCAGTACCTCCTCCTTTCTCCCCTGAATCTTTTCCCCTCCAGCTTCCACCCATGCCCTCTAGTGGCCCCCTCCTCCTTTCTTCGAAGCACCCTGACTGTTCCTCCCCTATTTACTCCTTCATGTACCTGAAGACCTCCATCATGTCTCCCAGGTCCTTCTCTTCCAATGTGTACATATTTAGCTCTGTGAGCCTCTCCTCATGAGTCCTGTCCCCCAAGCCCCAAATCATTTTAGCTGCCCTCCTCTGGACCCTCTCCAGGAGTTTAATGTCCCTCTTTAAGTCTGGCCTCCAAAACTGCAAAACTGCACGCAGTACTCGAGGTGCGGCCTCACCAAGCAGTTATACAGAGGGAGCACCACTTCCCTCCTTCTGGAGGTGATCCCCCTAGCGATGCATCCTAGCATCCTGTTGGCCTTGGCTGCTGCCCTCCTACAAGTCTCCAAGTTGTTCATCTTGACATCCACCACCACCCCCAGGTCCCTCTCAGCCATCGAGACTTGTACCATCCCCCCCCCCCGGGTACACTTGGCCCGGGTTTCTGGCCCCCAGGTGCAGTACCTTGCATTTCCCTGCACTGAACCTCAGCTTCCACTTTCTAGACCATCTTTCCAGAGCCTCCAGGTCCCCCTGTAGGGCCACCCTCCCCTCCTCCCCATCCACCACGGCCCCAGTTTTGAGTCATCCGCAAAGAGACTCATCTCACTCCCGATACCTGTCCTTATGTCAGAGACATAGGTGCTGAACAGGAGGGGCCCAAGGACTGATCCCTGTGGGACCCCACTAATGACCCTCCTTGGGGATGAGACTATCCCAACTATGACCCTCTGGGTCTGGTCCTGGAGCCAACTGCCTATCCATCTGATCATCTTGTTCCCCACCCCCATTTCTCCCAGCTTATCCAACAGGCCCACATGAGGAACAGAGACAAATGCCTTGCTGAAGTCTAGAAAGAGGACGTCCACTGGTCTACCCAGGTCCAAGGCACTCGTCACCCAGTCATAGAACTCCACAAGGTTTGTCTCACACGATTTCCCTGGGACGAATCCATGCTATCGTCCAGGCACCCTGACTTTTCCAGGTCCCCCCCAGCCTCTCTTTGACAATGTCCTCCATCACCTTGCCCACTACAGATGTCAGGCTGACAGGCCTGTAGTTCCCTGCCACCTCCCTTGATCCCCTCTTGTGGATAGGCACTATATATGCGCCACCTTCCAGTCCTGGGGCACCCACCCTGTCCTCAGAGAGATGGTGAAAAGCTCCACCAGGAGTTTTGCCAGGACATCCACAAGTTCCTTCAGCACTCTGGGATGTAATTTATCCGGCCCCGGTGCTTTCTCCGTCTTAAGGGACCTGAGGGCTTCCCTCACTCTCCTGTGATTTCCACTTCTGCTACCTCTTCTCCTTGCTTAGCCTTCCCCCCTCCTGCCAGGGATGCCTCCCCCTCTCCCCAGACCCACCGATTGGTAAAGGTCCCCCCTTCCTCAGTATCACGGTCTCCTCCCATGTATTATTTTATTTATTTATTTATTTTTATTTAGTTGTTTAACCAGGTATAGCACACTAAGCTGAAAGCTTTTTTACAGGAGCAACCTGGGAGCACAAGGAGGTTAAGTGACTTGCTCAGGGTCACACAGCATGCAAGTGGAAGCTGTGGGATTCAAACCCAGGTCTGGTCTACTAGATGTCACCAGATTTGCAGCTCAGAGCCTTAGACCACTAGCTATACTGCCACCCCCATTTTCCTTGGTGAAAACTAAGGTGAAGTACTCATTTAGTACCTCAGCCTGCTCCCCCGGGTCTTGTGCCCATCTCTCCTGTTTTAATCCTGCTAATCTGCCCCTTCACCCTTCATTTTTCCCCAATGTATCTAAAGAACCCCTTGTTCCTTCTCCTAATTTCCCTGGCCAGGTTCTGCTCCTTCCTTGCCTTGGCCGCCCTCACCACCCTAGTGGCCCTTCTAGCCATCGGCTCGTATTCCCCTCGATCCCTTTCACTCCTTGAGCACTTGAATTGCCTATAGGCTGCCTTCTTTCCCCGTACCACCTCCTGGACCTCCCTGGTCCACCAGCAGGGTTTTCGGGCCCTACTGCATTTTCGTCTTACCCTTGCACAGGTGCTGGTAGCATCCTGCATCCCTCACCTGATGATTTCCCACCTACTATCAGTGACTTCCTGGGCACTTTATGTACTCGCATTGCCTCATGCCCCATACCCAGTGCGTGTTTTTTTATTTTAGCTTAACAAATATCTTGTTGTATGTATCGCTTACATACGTCGAATGGGAAGAACACCCCTCCCCCCTCAGCTAGTGGTCAAACAGGAATTCAGCGTGTTTGCCGTTCATTTGCATCACCAGGTAAGAAAAAAGGTTTGTCTCCCCATACGATGCACAGGGGTAATGCCAAACTTCACCCAACAACTAACACACCAAAATCTGGCCAATGGAAAATCATGTACACAAATGCTCACAGCCTGGGAAATAAGATCCCAGACCTGCAGGCAATAATGTCAGAGGCTAAACTGGACATAGTAGCAATTAGTGAGATGTGGTTTACCAGTAACCACACTTGGGAGACTTCAGTACCTGGCTATGTATTGTTCAGAAGAGACTGAGGTGCAAAAG
Source organism: Neoceratodus forsteri (assembly GCA_016271365.2). NCBI lineage: Eukaryota > Metazoa > Chordata > Ceratodontiformes > Ceratodontidae > Neoceratodus > Neoceratodus forsteri. Next base: position 1,103,596,747 of record CM028129.1, on the reverse strand, counting down.
GGGGAGAGGAGTGGCCCTGTATGTTAATGAAAATATCAAAGCTACAGAAATTCAGAATACACATAAGGAGCCAGAAGAACGGTGGGTCACCCTGGAAACAGGAAATGGGACAGCCATAAGAACTGGGGTTGTCTACAGGCCCCCAGACCAGAGGGAGGACATAGACACATTACTGTTAGAAGATATACAAAACATGACAGCTAAAGGGGAGGTTCTGATAATGGGAGACTTCAACATGCCAGATACAGATTGGTCAATACCAGCAGGAACATCTGCCAGAACTAGACTCATAGTGGATTCCCTGCAGGAGAGGGCCTCAAACAACTGGTACAGCAACCCACAGAGACAGGGCTATCCTAGATCTAGTACTGACTAACAAGAAGGGATCTGAGATCTCCAGGTAGAAGGTCACCTGGGGGCCAGTGACCATCACATGGTATGGTTCAATTTGGCTACTACATCTAAATCATCCCATTCCAAGGCAAAAATATGGGACTTCAGAGGAGCTGACTTTGATAAGATGGCCAACAGAGTTAAGCTAGCCCTGGCAAAAAGAAACACAGGTGAGGGGGTACAGGCAAAGTGGGCAAGCATTAAGGATGCAATACTTGAAGCAACATCCCATTGTGTTAGACAGAAAAGGAAGTGCAAAAGAAGAAGGAAACCACTTTGGTTCTCAAATACAGTAGCAGAAAGGTCAGAGCCAAAAGGCTGGCCTTCAGGAAATATAAGGGAACACAGCAGGATGAAGATAGGAGGCATACCAAACTGCCCTAAGGAAGCAGGTAAGGCAGTAAGGCAGGCAGAGTCCCAAACTGAGGAAACACTAGCACGAACAGTAAAGAAGGTGACAAGACTTTCTATAGATACATTAGTGAAAGGAGAAAGTCCAGAGGGGTATTGCTAAGCAATGGAGAAAATGGAGCATGTGAGGAGGAGGACCCTGTAAAGGCATCTATCCTAAATAGATACTTTTGCTCAGTATTTACTGAAGAGAAGGTAGGGCAGGGCCCACAGCTCAGCATCATGGACACAGGGGAGGAGGTGAGGCACTACTCCCTTCACAAAGAAAGGGTCCTACAAGAGCTTGCTAAGCTCAGGGTGGATAAGGCAATGGGACCTGATGGCATACATCCCAGGGTACTTAAGAAGCTAAAGGAGGAACTTGCAGAGCCATTAGCAGAATTGTTTAGTGAGTCTCTGAGCACAGGAGAGGTCCCAGAAGACTGGAGAAGGGCTCATGTGATCCCGCTCCACAAGAGTGGTAGCAGGGAGGAGGCGGGGAACTACAGACCGGTCAGTCTTACCTCAGTAGTGGGCAAGATTATGGAGGCACTCCTTAAGGAGTGGATAGTGCAACACCTGGAATCCATAGGGGCACAGGATCCAAGACAGCATGGGTTTACAAAAGGAAGGTCCTGTCAAACTAATCTCATAGATTTCTTTGACTGGGTAACCAGAGTGGTGGACCAAGGGGGAGCAGTTGATGTCGCCTACCTTGACTTCAGCAAAGCTTTTGACACTGTTCCACATAGAAGATTGATAAATAAGCTGGGTAGGCTCGGGGTGGGTCAGAAGTTGGTCAACTGGGTGGCAAACTGGTTGACGGGCAGAAAACAGAGAGTGGTGGTAAATGGTATACAGTCAGAAGAGATGCAAGTCACAAGTGGGTACCTCAGGATCAGTCCTGGGCCAGTCCTCTTCAACATCTTCATTAGTGACTTTGCAGATGGACTAGAGGGTAAGGCTTGTCTGTTTGCAGATGACACCAAGATCTGCAACAGAGTAGATGATCCAGATGGGGTGGGCAGAATGAGAAGAGATCTGGATAAACTAGCAGAATGGTCAGAAGAGTGGCAACTGGGATTTAATGCAAAGAAGTGCAAAATCATGCATAGGGAAGAGAAACCCTGAAGCCACCTATAGGCTGGGAGGAGTTGCTAGCAGTCACAAAGGAAGAAAGAGACTTGGGCATCATCATCACTGATGACCTAAAATCATCCAAGCAGACCTCTAAAACAGTAGGTAAGGCTAGGGGGTGTAGGGTGTATTAGTAGGGGTATCTACCAAGTCGTAGAGGGTAATAATCCCTCTGTGCAGACACTGGTTAGGCCCCATCTGGAGTACTCATGCAGTATTGGAGGCCACACCTTCACAAGGACATTAACCAAATTGAGGCAGTCCAGAGAAGGGCAACCAAATGGTGCAGGGACTGCATCAGAAGACATGAGGACAGATTAACAGAGCTCAATATGTATACCCTTGAGCAAAGGAGGGAGAGAGTGATATGATCGAGGCATTCAAACACCTTAAGGGCATAAACAAGGTGAAAGAGTCTAACATGTTTAAATATAAGAAAATAGCAGGACAAGAGGACACAGCATGAGATTAGAGGAGGCCGATTAAGGGGAATGTGAGGAAATTCTTTTTCACAGAAAGGGTGGTGGATGCATGGAATGGCTTACCACAAGAAGTGGTGGCTATGAATACAGTGCAGGGCTTCAAACAGGCATGGGATAGGCATAAAGGAGCAATACAAATGACTATGAATAGATAGGTCACTGACAGAGCAAAGGCCGATGGCACATTTATAAGGTAGAAAAAGAAATGGGCAGACTGGATGGGCCTTGCGGTCCTTATCTGCCGTCAACTTCTATGTTTCTATGTTAATAAGAATAGTTAACTGGGAACAACATTTTTAGTGGGGGTGGGGACTCTGAAAGTATATCTTTAATAGCGCTGAAAATGCTGGGGAGGGCAGCAACCATATAGTCAGCAAAAAATGGAGCCGAATGGCTAGAAGCTCTAAGATAAATTTATAGCAGGAGGAATAAAGTTCCTGCCCAAATTAAATCACTAAATAATTTACAATTTTTATTTACCCAGGGTAAGGTAGACTGAGATGATATCTAATTTCCGGAGTGGGGTTCTGGGAAGCAGTGACTTGGCCAAGGGCACATAGCTTTCGGATACACTTATTTATTTCGGTTTCGTTTACCAGGTAGGTGTGTTAGCCATAAGAATGACTTTTCAGACACGACCCAAGAGATTACAAGCAAGGCTGTAATTATGTACTAAAAATGGTAGTACAGCAACAAAAAACTACAGGGTGGGGTTACAATTGCAGGATAGAGAACATGGTACAACAATGGACAAAGCAGACAATTAGGGAAGCCAAAGCATTCAGGACACAGTACAAATTCTAGGTAGGTACCAAGGTGAAAACAACTGGTAGTATAGCTAAAAGCAAAATTCCAATTTACAAATTGATTAGGCCACAATAGTTGTCAGAGGGCACAGGCCAGGGATAGGTCCCAGAGAGAAAGATGGTAAGGTAAAAACTTGGAATAAGCAGGGTAAGGCAGGGTTAAGAACAAAAAGAGCAGGACTACACGTTTCCAAGTCGATGCTCCAGCCTCTACACTATCATAAAATGTGTAGTTCCGCGAGTTCTGTCCCCATAAATGCAATGTCCCAGTGACAATACCCCTTCAAATAAAAAAAAAATTGCGTTGTGAAGCCCTTCCTGTTGTGTGAAAAAAGGGTCAGAGCAGCGCTGCATTTTCAAGTATTTCAAACTCTATTAATATCACAGAAGTTGCAGAACTACGCTAAAACATATATATTTTTTTTAATTTTCATTCCCTGGCTGGCATACCTGACTTGTGATTACCACACTAATAATCAAATATAACTTTCCTATGATTCCCTAAATGAAGCTCCCAAATTCTATGGACTGGCATTTGGTGCCACAACTAATACATTCTCGTTTCTATACTGTAACCTTAGGCTTTTGCGTTTGTGTCGCAGTCTCTGGCAAGCTTTACCTGGCTCTTCTTCGGGACTCAGCGTTGCTGACAAGGAATAAATCCTAACACTACCTGCAAGCTACTTTCGCAACTTGTTGCGTAAACCCACAGGTCTCGGATAAAAGAAAGGCTGCAACTGCTACCCGTCATTGCGCAGCACATAAAAAGCGCGCCACCATATTGTGGATGTCAGTAACCGGAAGCGCCCGTTACCATCTTCGTGGTTTCGGAGGCGAGTTCTGTCTCTGTGCGTTTATGGGCTTGAAAATAAAAACGCTGCTGCTGGGCATACCCATGGCCTCCAAGTCTCCAGCATTCTGCTGGAGTCTACAGCAATTTACTGCTTATTCAGACCTCCAGCAAGCAATAAATAAGCTCAGCACACTGAGCTGGAGGTCAACTACCTTCTGCCAGCTTTTACTATTTTATGGTCAGGAAGTCAAATTTGGCAAGCCAAGGCACTTGTAAAGTGCTCATGTCATTGGTAATAGCTGATAGCTTCTAAATAAAGATTATTGGGTGGTAGTGTTGAATATTGGCACGCCTAGGACCAGGGAGCATACAGGGGACAACTGTCCTGGGCCCAGTGGCTCAGGGGGGGACATGTAATAGAAGATGTGAGGCTGGCGGGTGGGGGCAGTCCTAAAGGTGTGTCCTGGGTCCAGGAATTTTTATTGGCACCCTTGCCTAGGACCTACAGTATTAGCGTAGCAGTCAAGCTACACTATTTGGGACAGTTGCCTTTATATTAGTTTATTTGGGTTGAGGTTCATCCCCACACTAACCTGTAAAGGAAAAAAAAAGGTCTGGTGGGGGGCAAAGCTCCCCCGCCAGGTTAAACTGACAACCAAGTAAGGAAGATCACCAAAGCAGCGCTGTATTCAGAAATCTTTTACTGCACGCTTCCTATGTGGGTGATTGTGTAGTTTGTCGGACCAGCGGCTGAGCTGAGCTTAATGCGTAACTGACAAAGAGCAAACGTCATGTTGCGTACCTACGTGCAGAGATAGCCCGAACTAGAGGGGGTGCGGGGGGCACAGCCCCCCGATGAAACGTTAAGTCTGCTATTATGTTTGTTTTTTACACTTTTTCATTATAATTTATTTTATTTGTGGTTGTGTCAGTTGACACACATGTCTCATTACGTAAGTTACGCTAAGCTTACGTTTACAGTGAAAAGCGGCGTGCGATTCCCATAGCCTTTGCGCTACGCAACCTGGGTGGTCTGACTCTCTACACAATCGCCCCATGTGTACCCGATAGTCTACATTATCGCTGATTATTGATTAAAAAGGAACCCGGTGATAGTAGAGAACACCGGAGGAGGCAGTATAGCACAGTGGTTTAAGGCTCTGAGCTGGAGACCTGGGTTTGAATCCTACAGCCCCCACTTGCATACAGTGTGACCCTGAGCAAATAACTTAACTTCCTTGTGCTCCCAGGTCGGACTGTAAACAAGCTTCCAGCTTAGTCCTGGTAAAAAAAAAAAAAACTTGTGCAGCTGTGTTTCAAAATCAGACACCAGTATGCAAATAGGGTACCCTACGGTAGTTATGTGATGCATGCTCTGTCAGTTATTTTTTAGTTTGTTAGAGTTTGGAGGGGGTTGCCACCCCCCGCCCACGTATTTTTCAACATTTAGTGCAGGGGCAAACCCCCAAATGAACAAACTGAAAAAGTAACTGACTGAGCTTTACTTTGGCAGAGTACACATCGTGGCATCACGTTTGTCACTCTGTCTGAGTGGAGGGCTGTGCTCCCACACCCTCTGTGTCTTTTTTAACATAGGGGATGTGGGGTGGCGGGGAAGTGCCCCAACTCAAACAAACTAAAAAAACAACCAGCAGAGCATGAATCCTGAAGTGGACATTTAAAAGTACTGATACTATCACTGACGCTGTCATGCAATCATGTACACTGGTGCAATCAGTCAGATGTGACCTACGCTAATTCCTTCCAGAAATGCTGGTGGTCCGGTGTTCTCCACTTCTGCCAAAAATCCCTGGTAGAGTAGCTCATGCAGCATTAACAGAGCTGAGTGTTAATTGGCTAATTTAAGGTTATAGCTGCCAGGATCCACACATTTACAGTAGTGGCAGTTTTAGACTGCGTGTGTGGTGTCATGGTGGCAGTTTGCCCACCACAGAGCCATTAGCTGACTGCAACAGAGTTTCCACTTATCTAAACATTTTTACTGTCAGTGCTACTGAGGAGGAATTAGCCAGCAGAGGTAAAACTGACACCTTGTATAGAATCAATCTAATGTCTTATTGATGCCTTTACAGCTGCAGTCTGATGTTGAGAGATACAGAGTTCTCACTGATAAAAGTTATGTTTTAAGGGCTGCAGTACCTATCAATAGTGTCCTCCCGTATGGGGAGGATGAATTTTTTGTGCAAATGCTAGGTATTGGCTGGAAAGGAAGCTGATACGGTATGATTACTACTACACATGGGTGGTGGTTGATAACTTGTACCTGGACAATGCCGGTTGTGTACTGTGATGTGTCTTATGCATTTGTTCATGCAGGGAGTGTCTGCTTTGTTGATATGTAACAGTGGCCATTGAATGTTTTATTTTTGGTGTTCGATGGTAGAATCGCATTTGATGTTCCAAAACAGGGCCCCATCTATTAAATGAAAGTGTGCGGCTTTTTAGTACCTATTTCAAATAATATTTATTTATTTAGTTTTTGTTAACCGGGTAGGTACACTAGACAGCATAGCTGCCTATTTTCAGGTACGACCTGGGAGATTACAACAAAGGGTATGTAGACAGTAGTAGATACAAGAAAACATCATGGGAACAAGTTGAAGTCAGACATAGTACACTTATATAAAATTTTCCAGCAATGACAATACATTTGCAGGAATCTATATGTAGTAACAAAACAGGAATATAAGTGCAAATAATTAACAGTCATAAGTCATTTAACTAGTAAGTGTTAGAAGAGAGGAAATGGCAAGATTTCCAGGCAGGTTTGAGAGTAGTAGAGGTTGGAGCTGGTAGGCTACTAGGAGGAACCAGAACAGGAGTGGGTGGGTAGAGAACAGGAGCAGGGTTCAGAGCTTAGAAGAGCCAGAAGCTCCTGTTTGAAGCTGCATGGAGAAGGGGAGATCCTTAGACTCAGTGGAAAGGAGTTCCAATATTTAGGGGCCCAGCTAGAGAAAGCATTCTCCCACATTTTGGTTTTACATCTCAGTTGGACAGGAAGGGATTTGTCAGCTGATCTCAGTGGGTAGGAAGAGGTCACAGGTTTGAGCAGTAGAACCAATTTGTCAGGTATCTGAGAGGAGATTATATTCTTTATAAAACAGTAGGAAGTAAACTGATGGAAGGCTGAGGGTAAATCATCCCAGAATGGAGTATATGGTGCATCAGTGAGTAAGTTTGGGTAAAGACAGAGCAAAATGGCAAATGCTGTTGTAGCAGACATCCCACTTCCGAGAGCCTCCAGTAGTTGCCAGTAAGGCTATTAATCCATGTCAGTAGCTCAGCAGGTAGCACACTTGCCTCTGAGGCCGGAGATCAGAAGGCTGTGGGTTTCTATCCACCAGGCATATGGGTTAATATCCCAATACTGACACTGTAGTGCAGCATGAGAGGGTGCTGCACTCTGAGAAGCCATCTTAGTATGAGACATTAAACCAAGGTCCCATCTGCCTGTTCAGGTAGATGTTAAAATCCATAGCACTTCTAGAAAGAGTAGGAATTTCCCCAGTGCCTGGCCAAATTTCCCCCCATTCACTAAAAATACCACCAACAGCTTAATCTGGTTCAAGGTTGGTTGATATTCATCTGTATCCCCTCCCCGGGTTGTGCCTGAAAATAGGCAGAATTTGTGTAGTGCACTTAACTGGTCAAAAAAAAAATGCCCACTGGCCCAGTGGCACTGAGGGTTGAGGTGCTGGATGCCACACCTCGCACCATTCTGGCGAACCGGGTTCGGGAGCAGACTCGGGCCATCGGGGGTCGGCTGGGAGGAGAAGAATTAGCGCCCAATGGCTTGCTCTCCTTCTCTAGGGGTAGGTTGGAAGCTTTCCTGCTGGAATACCACACCCACTGGGGAACTTGGGGGTGATGGTGCAGCAGAGGGGAGATGCTCTGGCATTGGTGCGACACTGGCAGAAGACTGGATGGATGCATGTCTAAACGTGCACTCGACTCCTTGTGCCTCATTGAACGCCAGCGTCGGGGGTGTAACTTGGAGGAAAAACATCTCCAATCCTCCTAGATGATGACCGCCGATGCCTACGTCATCACCCACCAACTGGAAAGGGAAGACTCTGCTGTGCAGCTTGCTCTCCCAGGGATAGAGGAGGGTAAGGGGTTCCCTCCTCGCCCGCCTGGGGGTAATCTGGGCCATCAAAGGGCCCCAGGGGATTAGCGAGTGTGGCACTCTGGGAAGACCCTGGGACAGTTGATAGGGTCGGGGAGCAGAGCACTTTGAAGGCCTGAAGGAGTGGAGGTTAGGAGACAGTAGAGGTGCAGAAAAATAGAAATAAAAAAAAAAAAAAAAAATGCCAATTTAGGTCTCAGAGTCCCCTGTGCAATGGCCATCCTTGACGTGGATGTTAGGCTATGTCTCAAATTGCATGCCAGCCCAAGTTGAATATTGACGGGTTTAATGACTGAGGCTAGGTGCAGGTCAAAATCCAAGGTGGGATCAAGGGTTACTCCTAGGCATTTAAAAGAGGTAACTGTGTTAAGGGGAGTGCCATCAAGCTCTCTGATACTTAATGGCTGGGTGCAGGACCGAATTTTTTAACCTGAACTGAATAGCGTAGTCATGATTTTATTTTTAAGACAAGCTTGTTTTGCAATAGCCAGCTCTGAAAAGTACTGAAGTTACTATTGAGATTCAGGTTGATATCTAAGAGGTTTGAGGAGGATGAGTATAGAACAAGATCATCGGCATATTATTCCCTAGTCAAGTGCCTCGGTGCAACTTTCAGTGATGCAACATTCAGGCGCTTGACAATCCTGCTGTTTACTTTTGAATTCCTGAAATAAGACTACCACATGTTATATTAAATTTGTTTTCAGGGTATTTATGCATCTACTGCAAGATCATTGTCATGAAACTCGCTATTTCTATTCAAAATAATTGAAGATTACATTAGCAGTTGGTTACTTCTGAGTCTGATAACAGCTGTGCATCATCATGTTGGTTTTGACCTGAAGAAACCTTTCCCTTCCAGCTTTGTTTCTAAGGCAGTCATGTACCAATCTCAGTACATTAAAATAAATAAAAAATAATTCTGACACCTGTGTGTTATTACATTTTCAAGGGATTTCCCGCAAGTTTACCCAGTTCCATAGATGGCAACATTAAGGACTATAAGTCAATCTTGTCATTAAAACTTCTCTCATTATGCATTTGAGAATACAGTACTTACTGTACCATCTCTAGAGTTTGACAAATGATGTATGCCTCCTTTACATTTAAAGGACTATAGAACATTACCAGTTTTGAAGTTAAACTGATTTATTTTCTCATTTGCTGCGATATTTCTTTATTATGCATTTAATCAATCAATCATTCTTTATTTATATGAGGCGCCTTTCTTAAACCAAGGTGGCTGTACAAATTACATAAAACAAATATTTAAAAAAAAATTAAAATAATCAACAGTCATTAAAAGCTTTGCTAAAAAGGTAGGTTTTCAAGGCTCCTTTAAAGCTTTGGACAGCCGGGCAATTTCGCACCTGACGAGGTAGAGAATTCCACAGGGTTGGGGCCATAAAACTAAAAGATCTTGCAACTGAAGTTTTAAGCAAACCCTGGGAGTCTCTAGCAATCCTAATCAGTGGATGGAAAACAGGGGGGGACAGTAGGGACAAAGGAGATCTTTCAGGTAAGCAGGTCCCTGATCGTGTAGGGCCTTATAGGTCAGCAAACCGACCTTGAAGGTGATTCACCAACAAACTGGCAGCCAGTGCAGTCCGCGGAGCACAGGCGATATATGACTGGACCTAGAAGAACCAGTCAGAAGCCTGGCTGCCGCATTCTGCACTAGCTGCAAGCGGCGAAGTTCAACCCCCATGAGCCCTAAGTATAGGGCATTGTGGTAGTCCAGGCGGGAGGTAACGAAGGCATGGACCAAAGTTGGAAGATCCTCTGGAGGAACCAGGTGCTTCACCCGGGCAATATTCCTCAGATGATAAAAAGAGGTTTGACAACCGCTGACACCTGAGATTTAAAAGTCAGACAATTGTCAAATACAACGCCCAGGTTCCGCTTCCCAGTCTGAGGTAGTCAGCTGGACACCCCCAAACCATAAGCCCGGTGATCCAGCTAAACCCATCTCTACAGCCACCCTGGTCACAAACCAACACCTCAGTTTTTCAGGGTTCAACCGCAGCCAACTCACATTCATCCAGTCTTGGATTTTGGCAAGACAGTTGTTAAAGACCGAATGGCAGCATCCTGGCGGGCACAAAGGACATGTACAGCTGGGTGTCATCTGCATAGCAATGAAAACCAAGCCAGTACCACCTAATAATCACTCCCTAACGGCAGCATATACACTGAAAACAACATGGGTGCCAGAAATGGAACCCTGCGGTACCCACAGGATAGAGAGACTGATGTCGAGGAAAAATTCCAGACACCACCTCTGAGTCCTACCCTCAAGGTGCAGATCGAAACCACCTGAGGACTGTATCAGACAGTCCACAGATAGATCGCAAACATTCCAGTAGCACACCATGGTTCACAGTGTCAAATGCTGCAGAGAGATCAAGAAGGACCAAGATGGAACAGATCCTTCGATCTCTCGCTATTAGGAGGTCATTTAGTACCCGCACAAGTGCTGTCTCGGTACTATGCCTTTTCCTAAATCCAGACTGGAGAGAATTGTAGACATTGTTGTTGGTCAGATAATCATCCAACTGTGATGCAACCACCTTCTCAATAACTTTACCCACAAAGGGTAAGTTAGAGACAGGCCTGTAATTAGCCTGACAGTCCGGGTCCAAGGAGGACTTCTTAAGAAGGGGCTTAACTACAGCCTCCTTAAGAGGATCTGGAAAGATCCTCCTCTCCGAGGACCTCCAGACTATCTCAGCAAGGACTGGGACGATTTTATCCACATAATCAACTAAGAGACGTGTGGGGCCCGGGTCCAAATTACAGTTGGTCGGACGCAGTGATTGGATGACCATCACAGTGTCACTGATTGTGGGGAGGCTGAAGTCAGACCACACAAACTGGGTGTCCGACATCTCCCGACGACCATCACAACTCCCATTTGAGAGGGTCAGATGGACCTTGGATCTGATTTTGGCAACCTTATCTGCAAAGAACAGAGCAAACTCCTCACACCGTTCTTGAGAAAAGGCTCTTCCGGGCTGAAGACAGATTCAATTGCACAATCTGTCCACAGTCCAGAAGAGCTGAGCTGGTCTATTCTGTGCAGCCGCAATCTCTCTGGACAGGAATTCTGCCTTCTTACGAGAGATTGCGGATTGATAGACCACATAGTGGTCCATCAAAATAAGTTTGTCACCATCCAGACCCGATCTCCGCCGCACCTCTCAGCTGGTCAGCTCTCCTCAACTCCCTCAAGGTCTCATCAAACCAAGGAGACCTGGGGCGAGAAGTGAGAGGATGAACACAAACAGAACAATGGAATCCCAGGGCCCAGCCACCACTGTTATAGGCAAGTACCAGCTCTCCTGGATCCATGCAATCTCTCGGTAAGCCCGATGGGTCCAAGCGCCCGCCATCAGGTCATTCAGAGCACCCCTTAATGGAGGTACCAGACCATTTCCATAGGAGGGCTGACCTACTAGGGGTGGCCTCAAAACTGAACCAATAGAGTGATGGTCTGACCATCCAACGGTTCCACCACCAAGTCAGATATCTCCATCCCCAGAAGGAACACCAAATCCAATGAATGACCACCAACATGGGCGAGAGAAATAACCTGTGTGAGCCCAGTGAAATCATTAACTGGAGAAGTCTTGACCAAAAATCACGAGGTTCATCATCGACCAGGCATTGAAGTCCCCAGAACCAACCATCTGGGATCCCAGTCAGGTCGACAATGAGGTCTCATTTAGCAGGAAAACATTCCCATCACCTGGTGGGCGGTATGAGAAGTATCCTCGCCCCCACACCTCACCTAGAATACATTCAAAGGATTTGGTAGTCTCACTGGCACCCTCCAGTAGGCCCAGTTCTGTTCTAAAACAAATAGCAACACCCTGCCCTCTGATCCACCCTCTGGCGGTGTATCGCCGAGTACCAGGCCGGAATTGCCGCCAAAACTGGTCCAGCATTTCATCAAGCCAGTTCTACATGGATGCTGCATCGATCGAGCTAACAAAATCAGCTATAATAGCCATCTTGTTTTAGCCAGACCTGACGTTTCACAACACCGCCCGAGTAGGATAGGCCTCCGAGGATGACCGTAAGTAGAGTATGATTCAAATTTTAACAGTTTTGTACTTTAATGCCCATTTCCTGTGGAGGCATAGTCAGTCTGTACCAGAATTACAAATGTTACTAGTATACAGTAAGGGAGGGAAGGGATCATAACTGTGGCTGAACTACTGACCAGCTGATATGTTTTCACTTTCCTGTCTGCCTGTTCTGCAGTGGCTTTCATTTTTTTATCAAAGGTTGCTTAATGTGCTGTAAAAACAATTTGAAAATAATCCCCATAGACTTGTATTGGGTACACCCTCGCACTCTCCCTGGATAAATGTCAAAATATGAGAGTGCAGGGGCAGAGCAGGCAGGCAGGGAAGTGGAAAGGGATCGGCTGGCCAGTGGCTCAGCCACAGTTACGGTCCCTTCCCTTCCTCCCTTACTGGACACTACATAGAAACATAGAATTTGACAGCAGATAAGGACCACTTGGACCTTCTAGTCTGCCCAATTCCCTACCTAAGTGATAAGCTGCAGATCCTAGTTAACCAATAGCCTACTTCCTCCTACCTCCACTAGAATTGCTGTATATCTGTCCCATGTATTCTTGTATTCCCCCACTGTTTTTGGCTCCACAACCTCCTCAGAAAGGCTGTTCCATGCATCCGCAACCCTCTCCATGACAAAATACTTCCTCACATTACCTTTGAGCCATCCCCCTCTATCTTCAAATTGTGCCCCCTTGTTCTTGCGTGTCTCTTTTTCTGAAAGATGTTACCCTCTTAGATTTTGTTGATTCCCTTGAGGTACTTGAAAGTTTCTATCATGTCCCTCTTTTCCTCCTTTCTTCGAGGGTATACATATTAAGCTCCTTTAGTCTCTCTTTGTATGTCTTCTGATGCAGACCCTGCACCATTTTGGTTGCCGTCCTGTGGACAGCCTCCACCCTGTCTATATCTTTGTGGAGATGGTATCTCCAGAACTGCATGCAGTACTCCAGATGGGGTCTCACGAACTGTCTGTACAGAGGGATGACAATTTCCTGTTTTCTACTGATGCTGCCTCTTCCTATGCATCCCAGTAGCCCCCCAGCCCTCCTTACTGCCTTCTCACATTGCTTGCCCACCTTTAGGTAATCTGTTATAACTACCCCAGGTCCCTTTCCATTTTTGTTGTTGTTAGTATCTCACCCCCATTGTGTACTCTTCCCCTGGGTTTTTGTTTCCCATGTGCATTATTTTGCATTTCTTTGCATTGAATCTAATCTGCCATACATTTGACCATTCCTCCAACCATGCCAAGTTCCTTCTCATCCTTTCCACACCACCTTGTGCATCAACCCTGTTGCAGACCTTTGTATCATCCGCAAAGTGACATACTTTTCCTTCCAGATCCTCTGCAGTATCACTTATAAAGACATTAAAGAGGACCTGTCCCAGTACTGCACCCTGCTGTACCCCACTAGTAACTTCACTGGTGACTCCGTTTACTATAACCCTCTGTGTCCTGTTTTCTAGCCAATTGTTTACCCAGGCAACCACCTTGGGACCCACTGCCAGGCTGGCTAACTTGTATATTAATCTTGTGTGTGGGACTGTGTCAAATGCCTCTAAAATCTAGGTAGGCCGTGTCCACAGCCCATCCCTGGTCACCCAGTCAAAAATCTATTAATCGACTGACACGACCTTCCTGCTGTGAATCCATGCTGTCTTGGGTCCTGTGTCCCGCTGGCCTCCAGGTACGTAACAATGCTTTCCTTCAGAAGTGATTCCATCATTTTCACTACCACTGAGGTCAAACTAACTGGTCTGTAGTTTCCTGCCTCTGTCCTGCTCCCACTTTTGTGAACTGGACTCACATCTGCCCTCCTCCAGTCCTCAGGTACCACCCCATCCTCCCATGATTTGTTAAAGAGAATAGTCAGTGGTGTCACTGATTCTACCCTTAGTTCTTTCAGAATTCTGCGGTGAATGCGTCCGGCCCCATTGCTTTGTCCACCTTCAGTTTGAAATGTTATTTCAGAACCCTTTCTTCTGTGAATGGACTGGTATCACCCCCCCTTCCCCATCTAGAGTGTTTCTCTTGTTTGGTTTCGGTGCCTTCCCCTCTTCTTTTTTGAATACTGAGTGGAAATATTCATTCAGTATCCCTGCTTTTTTCCCCACTGTCACCCTCTGCCCACATTCCCTCCCCTTTAATAAGCTTCATATCCCTCTCTTGGTATTTCTTCGCTCCATACTGTGCCTAAAAAAGGTTTTAGCCCCCCTTCTTAACAGAGTTGGCTATCTTTTCCTCAGTTTGGGCCTTTGCTATTTTGACTGCCTTCCCTGCCTCCTTCTGCTTTAAATGATATAGTTCTCTGTCCTGCTTCTTCTGTGTTTCCTTATATTTCCTGAATGTTATCCTTTTCTCCTTAACTTTCCCTTCCACCTCTTCTGAGAACCATAGTGGCTTTTTCTTTCATTTTGTTTTGTTGATTTGCTTTACACAAAGGTTTGTTGCCTCTGATGGCAGTTTCGATTTTACCCTATTGTTTCTCTACCCCTCCTTCTTGCCTGTTTACTAGTACTTTTCTGAGGCGCTCTCCCATTTTGCCAAAGTCAGCCCTCCTAAAGTCCAACACTCTTGCTTTTGTAAGGCTTGATTACACAGTTGTGTTTATTGTGAACCACACTGTTTGGTAGCTTGTTCCCAGATGGCTACCCACTTCTAAATCTGAGATCCTTACACCATCCTCATTTGAGAGTACCAGGTCTAAGATTGCTCCCTCCTGAGTGGGTTCTAACACTAGCTGTCTGAGGAATGCCCCCTGCAGGGCACCGAGAATGACCCTGCTCTTGGGTGTGGCTGCAGTAACTATTACTAACCTTTGTAATTCTGGCACAGATTGACTATCACCCCCACAGGAAAACAGTCTCTGAAGACCAAGGTATGTCACATTTCCTTTGAGGTTTTTGCTCATCATGCTTGCTTCTTTTTGGTGCATCTCCATTCAAGAGGGTCTTGGAGGACTCAAGAACAGCTGAGTTGTTACATAGTGTAGTGCCCTAAAGTGGTGCCACAATAAGATTGCATTCTCCCTTGGCAATCATGGATGTGTGATGATAAAAGGGGTTCCAGGATACAGAGTGGCAGAGCCAGTGGCACCCTCTAGGTACACACACACACACACACACACACACACACACACACTTTCCCGTGGCAAGGTAGTAGTGCAGGGCAGGAAAAAACATATATACTTTCTATTAATGTTGTCAACAAAGAGAACGGGGGGATGGTTTGCTAGTTTAAGAGCTGTTATGGTGTGTGTGTGTGTGTGTGTGTGTGTGTGTGTGTGTGTAGAAGACGGAATGATTGGCTCTGTTCAGGGAAACCAGCATACGATAGAATACCTCACAATGTAGGATTTGTTATAAAGAAATAAACAGTAATGTATGTGAACTGGGTAATAAAATGGGTCTTCAGAGATCCCCCAAAATATTACATAAAGAACAGATTATTTCCATAGAGGCAGGTGTGATGTGGTTATTAGCGAAGTGTGTAGTGCCTTTTTTTACCTTTGTTTTACCAGGTGAGACACACTAAGCTGAAAGCTTGTTTACAGGTGCAATATGGGGAGCACAAGGAAGTTAAGTGACTTGCAAGTGGGGGCTGTGGGATTCAAACCCAAGTCTCCATCTCAGAGCCTTAAACCACTGTGCTATACTGCCTCCAGATAGTATGTTCAACATGTTCAAAACAAGCTCTAAAATGCACCACAGAGCACCTAACATCCCAGAGCTTCAGAGGGCCTGGCGGCCCCCAGACCCCCGGCTTTCATATAAACTATTTGCTCCAGCAAAATCAGCAAATCTCCAGCAAAATTACTAAAATAATCCAGCAAAACTTCAGAGCTCCCTTGGAAGGTATGCATACCTCTCAACCTTTTGTCCCCCAAATGTGGAACATTGCCTCTCAAAATGTGGAACAAATGAGCAAAATGTGGAACACTTAATCAAATCTTTACCTAAGAAGCTCAGAACACTGTTAAAATGTTTGCATTTATATTTAGAAAGTCTGTTATTAATTCGATAATATATTTGTTGCATCATTTACTATAGATTTTTGCTTTAAAATGTTAACACTGAATGTGGAACAAGTCCTCACAATGTGGAACAAGGAGCTTTTGTGAAGTAAAATGAGGAACCTTCCTCGTAATGTGGTACAGTTGAGAGGTATGCTGCTGGGTACGTGGCCGCCAAGCAGAGTGAGAGAATCGGAGGGGAGGGAGCAAGGGGAGGTGGGGTTGTTTCTGTCTGCTAGTAAATAATTCTGACATTCTGTGGGTCCCTACGCAGTGTTTCCTGTGGATCTTCGCTTCCAGGGTGGGCTAGGGCAGCTGCAGCGCCAGGTGGGGGCCGCCCAGTGGCTGAAGAAAGGGGTGGGGGCGGCTTAAAATGTAGCTGACTCTCCCGTGCTAGCCACATAATTGCTGTGATATTACAATGTGTTGTTATGGTGAGCACTATAATTTCATAAGACCAAGGCACTGTGAGGGTAACGGGAGAGACAAATGTTTCTATACAGCATTTTTAGCTGGAGTACCAAAATGTGCTGTAAATCTTGGAAAGGAACATTGGAAATGAAAAAAATATGTATTCTTTAGTAAATTGTAACAGCTGAAACATCTTGTTTATGAAAGCACATGCTGAAGTGCATACTTCAACCTGCCTAGCTATGACCTATGTTTTTATATGTAAGTAACCCCGTACCCTAGAGTGAGTTATTGCACTTACAACGTGGGTCTTTGAAAATTTAAAAACACAATGCAAGCCCTTTGTTCCACTGGCTAGGAGTAGGCCACTTTTCCCTTGAGTAGGATACAGGCATAGGAGAGTTGCTACTGCATCGCCCTTTCAAAAAAATTAAATATCACCTCAGTTCTGTAGCTTCATTTACTGCATTTATGTGCAGGTGCGGAATTGGTTATATGGAGATTGAGTGCCATGTAACCGATTGCGAGCCTGCATGTAAATAGCAGCATCTAGGTTTTAAGTAAGAGAGTAGGACACAGGGACAACCGGACAGATATAGCGCAGAAATACACCTTATGGCAGGGTGCCCAGGGAGTGGGCCAATAAGCAGGCATGGGGAGGGTGGGTGTTTGTGGGCAGTCAAGAAGGTCGGGTGGTAAGTTGTAATGGATGCGGAGCAGCCATATTCTTGGGGATTGCATGAAGGGCAGGGGGGTGTATGGTGTGTAGGCAGTTGATACAACTTAGGGAGGAGCTTGGAGAACTGAGAAAGGAGCTGGGTAGATGGAGGGATGGGGAACACCAAGGAAAAGGGACATGAGGCAGTCACCTGAGGTTGCAGCAGGAAAAAGAAAAGACAAGGTGGGGGAACAAGTGGGGCAGTCAGTCAGGAGCAGGCACTGACAACTGAAGGGTGGTCAAGCACCAGGGGAAGATAAGAACAGCGGCAGGGGTAAAAGTCACAGGGGAGGCTGGAGTAGCTCAGAGAAGGGAGAATGACACTAGGAACAGATTCTCCATTTTGGCTAGCTTGAAGAGGCAGGAAGGGAAACTGCAGAGAAGGGAAGGGTGGAGGGCACTACAAAGGGTAAGGGCTACAGCTGTGAGGTGGAAGGCAAAAGAGGTAGCCCAGGTGGCAGCAGATGCATTGGAGGGCAGAAGGAAGGTGACGAAGTAGCTGATACGAGAGGGGGAAGGGAGAGGCAGGTAGAGAACAGTCACGGGGCGAAGCAGACAGCCTTGGAAAGGATAGCATGGGGGGAAGCAGGGAACAGGAAGCGAATAGGTCAGTGGGGACACAGGACACCGGTGGTAAGGGGGGGTTTTAGGGACGGAGGTGGGAAGGCAGGCTCAGGAAGGGGGAGTTACAGCAGAAGAGGAAGGGTATGAGGGTGGAATCGAATAGTCTGGGCACAAGTGGTACAGGTGAAAGGACGTGGCAAAGAACGGAACATACAAGGCTCAGGGAAGGCACAGGGTACAGAGGCAGGGGGGTAGTCAGGAGCCGAGAATTAGCAGGCAACAGGAGGGTGAAAAGGATAAAGGAGGGAAGGTCATAATTTTGGGGAACTTGATACCTAAGGGTGTAAGATGGGGGGAGGCGCCAGGAAAAGCAGCATTATGGTGGAGTGCATGTTAGGCATGACAGCAAGTAGAGTGGGAGAGCATATTAGCAGATGTCTGAGGAAGGTAGGGCACCACTTTCCGCACAGGGGTTGTATACAGACCCCATCTCGGGGAGGAAATGGACAAGGAAAAGATAGAAGGCATTAGGATGGCAGAGAAAGGGGATATATTGCTGATGGAGGACCTGAATATGTCAGATGTTAACTGGAGCACCTTTGCTGCAGCCACATCCAAGAGCAGGGCCTTTCCCGATGCCCTACAGGGGCATGTCTTAGACAGCTGGTGTTGGGACCCACTCAGGAGGGAGCAATCTTAGACCTGGTACTCTCAAATGGGGATGGAGAGAGGATCTCAAATGTAGACGTGGGTAGCCATCTGGGAACAAGTGACCACCAAACAGTGTGGTTCACGATAAATTCAGCTGTAGAGTTAAGCCACACAAAAGTGAAGGTACTGGACTTCAGCAGGGCTGATTTTGTCCAAATGGGAGAGTGCCTCAGAAAAGCACTAGCAAACAGGCAAGACGGAGGGGGTGGAGCAACAATGGGGAAACATCAAAACTGCCATCACAGAGGCAACAAGCCTTTGTGTGATGCAAATAAATCAAAATGAAAGAAACACTATGGTTCTCGAAGTGTTGGGGAAGGTTAGAGAGAAGAAGATAGCATTCAGGAACTATAAAGAAACACAGAATGAGCAGGACAGAGAACTGTACCAGTTAAAGCAGAAGGACGTGGGGAAGTCAGTCAGACTAGCAAAGACCCAAACTGAGGAAAAGATAGCCAGCTCGGTTAAGAAGGGGGATAAAACCTTTTATAAGTACATTAGGGAGCGAAAAAAGGCATAGGGAGGCATACTGAGGCTGAATAAAGAGGACGGTGGGCGGGCAGAGAGGGACAGTGAAAAAGTAGGGATACTGAATGAATACTTCTGCTAAGTATTCACAAAGGAAGAGGAGGGGGGAGATACCTAATCCAGTTAGTAGAAGCACTCTGGATAGCAGGGTCGATATCAGTCCTTTCACAGAAGAAAGTGTTCTGAAAGAACTCCTAAAACTGAAGGTAGGCAAAGCTATGGGGCCTGATGGGATTCACCCCAGAATTCTAAAAGAACTAAGGGGAGAACTAGTAACACCATTGACTACCCTTTTTAACCATTGGGAGGATGGTGTGGTACCTGAGGACTGGTGGATGGCAGATGTGATTCCCCTTCACAAAAGTGGGAGCAAGACAGAGGCAGGAAACTACAGACCTGTCAGTTTGATCTCAGTGGTAGGGAAAAGTGATGGAATCACTTCTGAAGGAAAGAACTGTTGCGTACCTTGAGGCCAGTGGGACACAGGACCCAAGGCAGCATGGATTCACAGTGGGAAGGTCATGTCAGACGAATCTAATCGATTTCTTTGACTGGGTGACCAAAGTAGTAGACCAGGGAGGGGCTGTGGACATGGCCTACCTAGACTTTAGCAAGGCATTTGACACAGTCCCACACAAAAGATTAATAAACAAATTAGCCAGCCTGTGAGTGGGTCCCAGGGTGGTAGCCTGGGTAAAACATTGGCTAGACAACAGAACACAGAGGGTAATGGTAAAAAGAGTCCACAGTGAAGAAAGGGGAGTTACTAGTGGAGTACAGCAGGGTTCAATGCTGAGTCCGGTCCTTTTTAATGTCTTTATGAGTGACATTGCAGAGAGACTGGAAGGAAAAGTATGCCTCTTTGCAGACAACACAAAGATCTGCAACAGGGTTGATACACAAGGTGGAGTGGAAAGACGAGAAGGGACGGCTCAGGGGCAATGTGAGGAAGTATTTTTTCACAGAGAGGGTGGTAGATGCATGGAACCACCTTCCTGAGAAGGTTGTGGGGTCTGAAACGGGGGGAGAATTCAAGAATGCATGGGACGGACATAAGGCAATTCTTGTGGTGGGGTAGGAAGAAATAGGCTGTTGGTTAACTAGGCTCTGCAGCTTATCCAGTAGGTAGGGAAATGGGCAGACTAGGTGGGCCAATCGGTCCTCATCTGCTATCAAAGTCTGTGTTTCTATGTTTCTAGTCACTTGTAATAAATGAAAAGAACCATTTGTAATTTAAAAAATTACATTTATTTGTTCTACATTTTCTGTTTCTCCATTTTATAAGCACTATAAAACATGTAAGGGTGTGGATTATTATGTGATTACTAAATTTCCAGGTGATGTGCTCCTTCAGTCAGTGTTACTGCCTCAGGCTTCTCAATGCACTAGAGCATGCACTTATCATATAACTACCCACTCCCTGTTGTGTCTTGCTGCTTATGAAGCATGCTTCCCTCTCATGATGCAACTATTTCACCTCAACAATACACTTGGTTCCATCCACATCTGATGCAAGAGTGGCATTCTGGGACTTGCTCACAAACCTCTACCTCCTAGATGTCACCTTGTTCTTGTTTGCATACTGCTTCTACAGCTACAGCAGCAAAAATGTTTTTCCTCCTCCTGGGCTTGCGTTCAACACCCAGCTTTTTATTTGCTCTGCCCCTACTGTTCCAGCACATTTTCTCTTTGCCTTCTCCTGGACTCTCCTTGAGAACTGAGCAGTCTACCCCAGCAGCTGTCTTCTCCTCACAAGGCAATTTTTTATTCTTTTGGTAATGGTGTAAGGTCCCCTGAGCACAAGGCATGCGCACATCATGTAACCGTGCTTCTGTGCGTCCTGTGATCCAGCGCTGCCCTCTGACCTCCACTGTGGGACAGCCAAGAAGCAGGACGACAACCCTTCCACTTCCCGTGAGAGGAGAGCAGTCCTTTGGACGCTCGATCCTCTCCCTCCCCTGCCGACCCCTTTTGTATTTTGAATATTGCAAGTGGTAGAAACAAATAAGCATATTTGACAAAAACAAAATACTTGCATGTGTATTTTTTGGTGGGAGCAGCTACCCTGGGTTTAAACATGGCTAGGACAGGACAAGGGGATTCATAGTCTCCTTTGGGGGGGTAGTAATGAACAGGGAGAGATACAGCCCACCAGGACAGTGTCAGTGGAGTGAGGCACTATAGTAAGGGCATTCTCGATGGACCTTTAGACTCCTTTTGTCATCACATTTTATTTTTCTATGTTTTTTGATTCATCACTTTCAACTGTTGGCAGTTGTGATAAAAGCAACAGTACCTTAGCCCCAAAACAGTACACAGTTCACCAACAAACTGTGTACAGTATTGGGAATTGGGGTTACTGTTGTTTGTAGTCACTTGGGAGTAGGAGGCAAATTATCTATTGTGAAATGCAAAATTCCACATTGTACGCAACACCCATTATGGACTTTTGTGCAACTGTGCTTTCAATGTAGTTCAGGGTGCAGGCAGGCATTACCTTCCAAGTTACTGCAGCAGTTCCCAACAACTAAAAATTGGCCCAATGCAGCATCTGTGTTCCTTTATTTACTCCCTGCCATTAAATGAAAAATGTCTAAATTTCCCACACTCTCCCACTTCACCCAAATCAGTATCATTTAATGCCCGAGCTACAGTGTGAAGTAAAACAAAATAGACATTCCGCAGATGGACACAGCAGTGTTATAAGAGAATGAAGCACACTGCCAACAAGCCTGTTACCATTTACCCAAACACAGCTCAGTAGCAGCATATCGAAAGAGGAACCCTGCCAATGCCTACACCTTCCACAGATTGCTTGAAAACCGGTCAGGGCACTTGCATGTAATGCTTGCTTTGTGATTTTTCAACACTCCTAGGCCTTTCACTTCTCCTCAGCACCACAAACAAATGCTACCTAATGATGTGCAAGGCAGTAAGGGAGAACCTCAAGTTAAGCACTAAACACACACTCACTCGCACACACACAGCTGAAGGTTGAATAAACTCACTGTGCTTCTCCTGAAACTGCAGAGCAGCTGCTTTAAAATACAAGATATCACACTGACTGCTCCGGACGTGCTTGACTTGGAAAGGTCACAAATACAGATGAAAAGGGAGAGAGACTGCCAAAGAACAATTTTAATGTAAATGTAGAGCATAAGCACGAAGGAAGAAAGCTACTGCTGTTCATCATGAGTCTTGAGTTCCTAAATAAAATAGAAAATGCCAGACCATGGTGTTCTGGAAACAAGCAGGGCTCAGAGATCTACCAGTTCTTATAGGCAAGTGTGTTGTGATTTGGGGCCTCGGTTTGTCTTTGTTTAGCTGTGTAAAAGATCATCCGTGACTAAGATAATAATTTTGGAAATGCCTGTCTGATTTGTGTACATTAAGCTGTCCTTCTCCTTCAGTGTGGTCACACCTACTCCTAGCCATGCCTGTCTTTGTGTTCCCTGATGGTAATTTGAGTAAAAAAAACAAGCATTTGTCAATGCCAAATGTTGTCTCGCTGGCATTGGCTTTGGTAGTGCCAGAGGCAGAGATGCATAATAGGAATGGCAGTGAAGTATTGAAGTGATGCCAACCCAAACCTCACCCTGTAGAGAGTGACAGGCATTGGGGTGTGCCTTTGCGTCATCAGCTATAACGCTCATGCCATTGTATGTCACCCTACCCTGTAGACACTGACAAGTGTCGTGGTGTGCTTTGGGGTCTTTGGGCATTATACTTACCCCATTCCATAAGGAAATACGCTGACGTGGGTGCAGTATAGGAGAATGGGGTGAATTTTGTGGCCGAACAGTGCAAGGCACACCACGATGCCTGTCAGTCGCTGCAGGGTGGGGATGCAGTGGCACGAGCATTACATCCGGTGATCCCAAGTCACAGCCCTGGCGCCTGTCAGTCTGTACTGGGCAGGGTGCTACAGTTAGAAACCCTAACACCATAGCGGTGCAGTGGTACTTTCACTCCAGATTTTCAACATGGGCTGTTTGAGAGGCCACCTCAAGAGAAGCGGCACAGTCAGTTTGTGAGCTGAAAGGTGGTTTTGCACAGCGGCTATGCCATTTGGCGACACAGGGACAAAAACACATTTTGGGCAGGATGTGGAGAATGGCAACTTTATTGTTCATGAGGAAGCATAAAAAATGGCAGCCTTGAAAATCTGTAGTGAAAATCTGAGAAATTGGTGAAGTCATTAGCATGCATAGAAACTGCGCAACACACGGCTGTAACCCAATTATTTGTGAGAGCTTGTTAGCCACATTTTTAACATAGGCATTTTGGGACCTCCCCTCATGAACAGTGACGCTGTGATTTTGTTAATCAGTCCCAAAGGTTGATTTCCCACAGCAAGCACGCCATTGTGGGCCACAGGTGTGGAAACACATTTTGGGCAGGATGTGAAAAATGACTGCTGTACTGTTGATAAGGAGGTGTGAAAAATGCCAGTGATGAAAATCTGGCATTAAAATATTGCAGATTTGCGAAGTTACAAAGGTACGTGGAAACTGCCCAACGCATGCTTGCAACACAGTCATTTTATGGACTTTTGGCAGCAAATTTTCAACATAGGCATTTTAGGACCTCTGCTCATGAACAGTGTCACCGTCATTTCCTCACACTGTCCCGAAAACTGATTTCACATAGCGATCATGCACTTCTGCACCGGACGTGTGAAAATACATTTTGGCCAGGATATGTAAAATGACAGCTGTACTGTTCATAAGGAGGTGTGGAAAAATGCCAATTGTGAAAATCTGGAGTGAACATGTTACAAATTCACGGAGTTACGGGCGTGCATGCAAACTGCGCAACGCACACTCGGAAAACACTAATTTTATGGACTTTCATCAGCAAATTTTCAACATAGGCATTTTAAGACCTCTGTTAATGAACAGTGTGACTGTAATTTTTATAATGTGTCTCAAAGACGGACTTCCTGCAGCGACCGCGCTATTCTGTCCCGGAAGTGCGAAAACACATTTCGGCCAGGAGGTGAAAAATGACAGCTGTACTGTGCATAAGGAGGTGCAGAACAGTGGCAGTGTTGGAAATCTAGCATCAAAATATTGCAAATTCGTGAACTTACATATTGAGCTCCATTAATCTGTCCTCATGTTTTTTGATGCAGTCCCTGCACCATTTTGGTTGCCTTTCTCTGGACTGCCTTAATTTGGTTAATGTCCTTGTGAAGGTGTGGCCTCCAGTACTGCACGCAGTACTCCAGATGGGGCCTAACCAGTGTCTTGTGAAAAGAGATTATTACCTCCCTCTTCCGGCTTGGGGTACCCCTACTAATACACCCCAACATCCATCCTACTGCTTTACTGGTCTGCTAGGATGATTTCAGCTCATCAGTGATGATGATGCTTAAGTCTCTTTTTTCCCTTGTGACTCCCAGCAACTCCCCTCCCAACCTATAGGTGGCTTCGGGTTTCTCTTCTTTATGTGCATGATATTGCACTTCTTTACATTAAACCCCAGTTGCCATTCTTTCAACCATTTTGCTAGTTTATCCAGATCTCTTCTCATTCTGCCCACCCCATCTGGATTCTACTCTTGCAGATCTTGGTGTCATCTGCAAACAGACAAACCTTACCCTCCAGTCCATCTGCAATGTCACTGATGAAGATACTGAAGAGGACTGGCCCAGGACTGATCCCTGAGGTACCCCACTTGTGACTTGCATCTCTCCTGATTGTATACCATTTACCACCACTCTGTGTTTTCTGCCCGTCAACCAGTTTGCCATCCAGTTGACCAACTTCTGACCTAGCCTACCCAGCTTATTAATCAATCTTCTGTGTGGAACAGTATCGAAAGCTTTGCTGAAGTCAAGGTAGGTGACATCAACTGCTCCCCTTTGGTCCACCACTCTGGCTACCCAGTCAAATAAATCTACGTGATTAGTTTGACAGGACCTTCCTTTTGTAAACCCATGCTGTCTTGGTTCCTGTGCCTCTATGGATTCCAGGTGTTGCACTATCCTTTCCTTAAGGAATGCCTCCATAATCTTACCCACTATTGAGATAAGACTGACTGGTCTGTAATTCCCTGCCTCCTCCCTTCTACCACTCTTGTGGAGCGGGATCACATGAGCCCTTCTCCAGTCTTCTGGGACCTCTCCTGTGCTTAGAGACGCACTAAACAGTTCTGATAATGGCTCTGCTAGTTCCACCCTTAGCTCCTTTAGTACCCTGGGATGCATGCCATCAGGTCCTATTGCCTTGTCCACCGTGAGCTTATC
Organism: Neoceratodus forsteri; assembly: GCA_016271365.2. Taxonomy (NCBI): domain Eukaryota; kingdom Metazoa; phylum Chordata; order Ceratodontiformes; family Ceratodontidae; genus Neoceratodus; species Neoceratodus forsteri. The sequence continues at coordinate 1,103,571,316 of CM028129.1, read as the reverse complement.
GAGCTCTTGTTGGACCCTTTCTTTTGTGAAGGGACTAGTGCACACCTCCCTCCCCCCTGTGTCCATGGCGCTGAGCTGTGGGCCCTGCCCTACTTTCTCTTCAGTAAATACTGAGCAGAAGTATCTATTTAGGATAGATGCTTCTACATGGTCCTCCTCCTCACATACCCCCTTATCCCCTTTGATCTTAGCAATACCCCCTCTGGACTTTCTTCTTTCACTAATGTATCTATAGAAAGTCTTGTCACCTTCTTTTACTGTTTGTGCTAGTGTTTCCTCGGTTTGGGGCTTTGCCTGCCGTACTGCCTTCCCTGCTTCCCTTAGTGCAGTTTGGTATGCCTCCCTATCTTCATCCTGCTGTGTTCCCTTATATTTCCTGAAGGCCAGCCTTTTGGCTCTGACCTTTTCTGCTACTGTATTTGAGAACCAAAGTGGTTTCCTTTTTCTTTTGCACTTCTTTTTCTCTCTAACACAATGGGATGTTGTTTCAAGTATTACATCCTTAATGCGTGCCCACTTTGCCTGTACCCCACCTGTATTTCTTTTTGCCAGGGCTAGCTTAACTCTCTCTGCCATCTTATCAAAGTCAGCTCCTCTGAAGTCCCATATTTTTGCCTCGGAATGGGATGATTTAGTTCTAGTGGCCAAATTGAATCATACCATGTGATGGTCACTGGCCCCCTGGTGACCTTCTACCTGGAGATCTGTGATCCTTTCCCTGTTAGTCAGTATTAGATCTAGGACAGCCCTGTCTCTTGTGGGTTGTTGTACCAGTTGTTTGAGGCCCTCACCCTGCAGGGAATCCACCATGTGTCTAGTTCTGGCAGATGTTTCTACTGGTATTGACCAATCTGTATCTGGCATGTTGAAGTCTCCCATTATCAGAACCTCCCCTTTAGCTGTCATGTTTTGTATATCTTCTAACAGTAATGTGTCTGTGTCCTCCCTTTGGTCTGGAAGCCTGTACACAACCGCAGTTCATATGGCTGTCCCATTTCCTGTTTCCAAGGTGACCCACAGTTCTTCAGGCTCCTTATGTGTATTCTGAATTTCTGTAGCTTTGATATTTTCATTGACATAAAGGGCCACTCCACCCCCTCCCTTTTTGCACCTCGGTCTCTTCTGAACAGTACGTAGCCAGGTACTGAAGTCTCCCAAGTGTTGTTACTGGTAAACCATGTCTCACTAATGGCTACTGTGTCCAGTTTAGCCTCTGTCATTATTGTCTGCAGGTCTGGGATCTTGTTTCCCAGACTGCGAACATTTGTATACATGATTTTCTATTGGCTAGATTTCGGTGTGTTAGTTGTTGGGCGAGGTCTGGCGTTTCCCTGTGCGTCATATGGGGAGCCAGACCTTTTTCCTTACCTGGTGATGCAGATGAACTACAAACATGCTGAACTCCTGTTTGACCACTAGCTATGGAGGGAAGGGTGTTCTTCCCATTCGACGTATGGGGTGCTGCACCCCTCTCCCCATTTGCTAGTTTAAATATCCTGCAAAGGCATCAAACTTCTGCCCCAATGCACTGACTCCCTCCTTAGTTAGATACAGTCCATCAAATTTGAAGAACTTTCACTCCCAAAACTGTTGTTAGTTCCCTACAAATTTGTGTCCTTTTTCCTGGCACCAGTCCTTGAGCCACAAGTTTGGCTCCTTATCTCCCCTTCTCTGACCTTCCGTCCATCTGCCCCACCCTCTTAGGCTGGCAGGATCTCAGAGAAGGAGATGCCGGATGAAATGGGTAATAGTTTGTCATCCAGCTTGGTCAGGTGTTCCTTGGCCTCCACAACTGACCGGCTGGCGAGATCATTAGTCCCTGTGTGTACCAGGACATCATTATTTTCTCCTGCTTCCTGAACAGTTTTAACAGTGCAGTCAGGGTCTCTCCACGCTAATGTACCTGGGAGACATCTGACCATTACCCTTGGCTGGAGATATGTATTGACTCCCCGAATCATGGAGTCTCCTATGATCAGAAGATCTTACTTTGAGGGGGTTCCTTCAGTAGGTCATCACATATAGGACTGGTGCCACCTGGCGTCGGGCCACATGGCAGACTTTTCTAGCAATACCTGATGGGGGACGCCCACCGGCATCACGTGACTGACGTCAGTGTGACTGTATATAGTGGGTGGAATCTCCTTGCATCACCAGTTCTTTTCCATGATACGCCTCATGTCAGTTAATTGCAGACTTCCAAATAGTGATTGTCGTGAAAGTGTCTTGCTTCGGAATATCCTTCGCTAATTTTTTCCAACTTTTTGTGTTAATTATTGATGTCTTCTCCCAAGAAGAAGTGCTTGGCCTGTGGCATGCAGATCCCACACAAAGACGGTCACCTCAAGTGCGTCCTCTGTTCAGGCCCAGGCCATCCGGTCTCCTCTTACCCTGAGTGCCAGACCTTTAATCAGGCCACAAAAAAGAGGAGATAGCAGACTTTGGAGGCCCATCTGCTAAAAGGCCGCCTAGCTTCCCTCGAGAAGAAGATGGATCAGCTTAGACATTGTTCGTCTGAGACGGCTTCTCCTTCTAAAAAACATAAGGAGAAATCTAGGGAGTGGGAGCGCTCCGAGGACGATGCCAGGCCCTCGACGAGCAAGACCCAGCCGCCGCCCAGTAAGGACGGTAAGTCTGGTAAATCTACAGTGGGTCAGTCGGCCATCGGCTCCTCTGACATCCGCACTGCCTTGGCCAATAAGTCGATCCCTGGCTCCTCTGGGGACCACACGGCGGCTGGGTACTCGCTTGGCACCGGTCGATAAGCCAGCCGGAGGCTCCTCCCCCGACCACCCGACTGCAACCGCTAAGTCAGCCGTCCCGGACGACCGCACGGGTGCAGTTCCCCCATCGGGGCCTGACAGCGCCTCACCCGACATCCCGCGGAACCAGAGGGAGACAGCCCTCTCCCTCCTCACCTGTACACTCCAATTCCCTGGTGGGTACCTCCGGCAATGACAACGGAGAGCCCCTCAACTCTGTTCATGCCTCGGGGTCTGCCCTGCTTTCCCCTCACAGGGTCAAGGAGAAGGAGGCCCCTCTTCAGCAATCAGGCCTTACTGTAGAGGCCCCTCCTCTGCCTTCCGGTGGCTCCCGGTGCCTCTGACGCCGGTTGCCCTGACGAAAGTCCAGCAGCTGGGACTGGTTGTCTGGCCTCTGCCTGTGGCCCCAATGCCGGATCAGGTCCCGCTACCAGGGCCCCTTCGTCTGGCTCTGACGCTGGCCCCTCTGATGCTGGACCCCCTTCTGGCACCGGATCGGGTGGTGCCAGTTCTGATGTCAGTTCCCCTGATGTGGGCTGTCCTGACGCCAGACCCTCTACCGATTTATACAACAGGAGGTCCGACGTGGGTACCCCCAACACCAGATCTGACGACGGGGATTTATACCAGACCCCGAACTGTCCGGCATTACCCGCAAGGGTATCCTGGGGGATACTACCTGGGTGGGCCCCACCCTGGACTGTAGTAATTTTGGGCAGTTCTACCCTGGATCCACACCTACTTGAATTTCAGGGTTCCAGGGTTATTACCTCCACTGTTACTGCTCCTCCTCCTCCTCCCCCTCAGCCTCTGCCTACTCCACCACCCCCCCTCCTCCAGTTACCCCGGATTTTTAGGCTTTAATCCAGCCTTGGTGTCAGGGGGCACGGTCAGAGTTGATCTCGGATCTGGAGACTAGACTCCCATGACCGCAGTCTCCCAGGTCTCCTTCCCCGAGCAGTTCTTCCATTACCACTGTCCATGTTTTGGGGGAGACACGGCAGGATGTTTCCCTTCCAGATCCCAGATGTCGTCCTGTCGAGGAGGTGGACGACGATAGTTCAGAGGGGGCGGACGATTCTTCAGAGGAGGTTCTGAAGGACCCTGAAGACACGAAAGGCAATGATTCTCTGAAGTCTCCACCAGAGGACCCTGTCTTTTTGGATCTGTTGAGGTCCATGAAGGATTACTTCGACTGGGAGTCAGAGAAACAGGACGCTATGAGACAGAGGCTTGCGGAGCATCTCGACCTAGAATCTCTGTCTCCGGTCCCCATCCCTCCCTGGATGGCACCTCACCATTACCATCTGGCAGATGCTTCATACCCTCCCGGCAGTCCTCAAATGGTTAGACAGGCTTTACCAGGCGCCAAAGGATGCCCCATTCTTGAAGGTTCATCCCAAGGCTGACTCTATGGTTATCTCGGTGGCTCATGATCACCCCTCAACACCAAAGCACATGAGCACCTCTCCTCCTGACAAAGAGTCGAGGCAGATGGACTAGTTTGGAAAAAAGATATACTCGTTGGCCACCTGTGCCCTTTAGTCCCTCAATTACGCGGCCCACATGGTGTCCCATCAAAAGGCTACCTTGGCCAGGCTGGTAGCGTGAGTCCAGTCCATGAACCCCTCGTCTTTGAAGGAGAAACTTGCCAAGAATCTCCACCTCTCCAAAGTTTCATGTAGGCATGCCTTACGCGCCACTTACGACTCCGTTGACTCGGTGGCTTGTACTTCGGTAACTGCCATTGCCCTTAGATGGCATTCCTGGCTTCGCTTTTCTGGACTCGCCAACAAAGTCTAGTCAGCGATTCAGGACACTTCTTTCAGTGGCTCGGTACATTTTGGTGGGGACACCAAAGACATTATCACAGACCTACAGGACAAAAGCCTTGCACTTAGGTCTGTGAGGTCAGTGTACTGATCGGGCTCCCAACAGCAGCAGCAGCAGCCCTTTTGGAAAAGGACCTAGAGGCAGAGAAAGAATGCTGTGGTGCACTGCCAAGGGAAGTGTAAGGCCATGGGTACAGCCACTCCTCCTGCCTCCAAAAATCAGAGATGTTCAGGAGGTCCTCTGCCTGAACGTCCCGCCGCTTCTTGACTCCCCGGCCCCACTGCCTCCTCAGTCTCGCGATGAGGAGCAGGTGGGGGGAGGTTCGCCCGCCATGCGCAGGAATGGAGGGCGATCACCTCCGATGAATGGGTCCTGCAACTAGTGTCCATCAGACACACCATAGAATTTCTGGAAATCCCTCTGGAAACTCTACCACAGAAGTCCTCCTATTCTCGGGACCAGGCCCTCCTAGTTCGCGAGGAGGTAAAGTTGCTCTTGCTCAAAGAATCAATTGAGCGGGTCCCTTTCAGGCAAAGGGGAAAGGGATTTTACTCACACTTTTTCTTGGTTCCAAAAAAGACTGGGGACTTCAGACCCGTACTCAACTTAAGTAAAGCTACCAACAGTCCCTATTTTCCCAGGACAGTCCCTGTTTTAGGCAACATGTCCCAGTGTCCCCACAAGTTTTTTCAAAATGTCACTTTTGTCCCTTTTTTTGCTTGCCTGTTCCTGTTTTGTCCCATTTTGTTGCTGACTGCTAATCTGTGAGTGACAGTTATTTCAGCACCACTGTGACGTTGCTGTGGCTGGACAGCAGATTACAACTTCAACCCCTGTGCCTGGGTTGCACTGCAAGCATGTTCCTTCCTGTTAGATTAGAGTGGGTAGTAGTGCAAACAAGCACATTTGGACGTCTGCCTGTCAGCAGCTGAGAGGGACTCCAGACAGAGAAGAGACCTGCAGCAGTGAACTAAGGTACCCAAACCTAATCAGCTGAAGGGAAGTGTGTGAAAACAATCTGGTGTGGTGGTGGGAGTCACTGAAGTGAAGTTTGCTCAGCAAATGAGGTGAAAGTAAGCAGGTTAGATGGGACTGTCAGGAGGAACAATATATGCAGCTTGAATGTCTGATCACAATTTAACGCAGGTTTGCTTTTAATTAACTTTCTGTACATCGTGATTTAGAACTTGCTGTAGCAGAATGATGTATTGTTTTAATCTGAATGTTTGCTACTGGTGTTTCAGTGGGGCAGCATGGCCAGAGCAAGCAACAAAATGTAATTGATTGTGCGTAGCGTTGTCTGTGGCGTTGGCCATGGGAGTGACACAGTGGGGGGGGGGGTCATGGTCAGGATGGACTGTCCCAGTTTTAGGCCTCTGAAAGTTGGTAGCTTTAAACCTAAGTCAACAAAATCAGTTTGTCGAGTACAAAAAATGTTGAATGCTGACACTCCAGAGCCTCCTCTCTCTCCTCAAGGAGAACCACTGGCTCTGCGCCATGGATATGCAGGATGCCTACCTGCACATCCCCATCTTCCCCAGCCACCGCCGATTCCTATGCTTTCATTTCCAAGGGGAACACTTTCAGTTCTGTGTGCTCCCTTTTGGTCTGTCTTCAGCACCACGGGTTTTTACCAAGTGCCTGGCGGTGGTCGCGGCGTTCCTACACCGCAGGGGTATTACGGTTTTCCCTTACCTGGACGATTGGTTGATTTCAGCCCCGTCCAGGGATTCTTTGTTGGAGACTCTTACCTTTACCCTGTACCTTTTCAGTAGACTAGGGATCATGGTCATTGTTCCCAAGTCATTCCTTATCCCTGCCCAGAGACTTCAGTTCATTGGGGCAGACCTGGATACAGTCCAGTGCAAAGCCTTCCTGCCTTCAGAAAGGGTGGAGTCCCTAATGTGTCAGGCCTCCCAAGTGACCTCCCACAGAACCATCCCAGCTCAGGAGGTCTCACGCCTTCTGGGCCTGATGGCAGCTCCATCACAACCGTTCCTGTAGCAAGACTTCACATGAGGGTCACTCAGTGGTCATTGCGGGTGCAGTGGGATCAGCTCCTGGATGACCTGGACCATCCAGTTCTGGTATCCTCTGCAGTTCAGAAAGAGTTGCAGTGATGGATGGATTCTTACAATCTTTCTGTGGGACTTCCCTTTCGGAGCCCTGCACCACTAGCTACCCTCACCATGGATGCCTCGAATATGGGGTGGGGAGCTCATCTCGGTGAGCACCAAGCTCAGGGGCTATGGTCCGACTTAGAGACTCCTTTGCACATCAATGTTCTGGAGTTGAGGGCAGTCCTGTATGCCTTACAGGCCTTTCAGACCCTACTTCAAAAGGGATCACTGCTAATCCAAACGGACAACATGTCGGTAGTTTGGTATATCAATAAACAAGGAAGAACCCATAGGTACCCCCTGTGCAGTTAGGCAACACAGGTGTGGAACTGGGCAGTCCAGTACCATCTGGTCCTTGTGGCCATGGACGTTCCGGGCATTTTAAACATCCTGGTGGACAGTCTCAGCAGATCTCGGACCCTAACTCACGAGTGGGAACTGCATCAGGAAGTGGCGGAGTCCATCTTCCAACACTGGGGGCATCCCGAAATTGACCTCTTTGCCTCCGAATCCAATGCAAAGCTTCCTAGCTTTTGCTCACTCGTTCCAGGGCATGATGCTTTCTGGAGTGACGCATTGTCTCTATCTTGGTCAGAGAACTTTTTGTATGCATTCCCTCCATTTCCCATTCTGCAGCGGGTCCTTCTCAAGCTTCAGGCGGAGAAGGCAAGGATGATCCTCATCGCTTCTCTCTGGCTGAGATGTATCTGGTTCCCACTGCTGCAGCAGCTTTCCAGCGAACAACTGGTTCCACTCCCAGTGACTCACGATCTGCTGACCCAGGATCAAGGTCGACTGTTGCACCCGGGGCTCAGGACCCTGCATCTCCATGCGTGGCTCCTGCAGATATAGCGATCTCCCGTTTCGGGGTTTCCTCCAGGGTTGCTTAAGTCCTCATTGAGGCTAGAAGGCCCACTACCTGTTCCACTTATGCCATAAAGTGGAAGTGGGTTTCCATTTGTGTCCACTAAGGGTTGGAACCCCTTCTCTTGCTCGGCCCCACAAGTCACGGAGTACCTCCTTCACTTATCGAACTCCGGTCTGTCCTACTCTTCTTTGAAGATCCATATTTCAGCTACCTCAGCATACCATGAGTTAGTGGATGGTAAACCCGTGGCTTAGTTGGAGGTCTCAAAAACCTTTCTGAAAGGGATTCTCCACCTAAAACCCCCCATCCGCAGCCCAACTGCGCCTTGGGACTTGAACTGCATCCTGGAAAGGCTCACTCTTCCTCCTTTCAAGTCAGCTATGAGCTGTGATTTGTGCTTCCTGTCTTGGAAGGAGCTTTTTCTTGTGGCTATCACGTCAGTCTGAAGAATTTCGGAGCTTCACGCTGTAGTCTGCAAGGAGCCCTATCTGATTTTCCATAGGGACCGGCTGGTCCTCAGAACACAGTCGAAGTTTCTTTCCAAGGTGGTGTCAGAAGCCATGCTGAATCAATCAGTAGAGTTTCTGGTGTATTATCCGTCCCCCTCTAACAGAGGTGAGGCACTCCTTCATACAGTGGATATCCATCGGATTCTCCGGTATTACACCCACCGGACCAAAGAGTTCCGTTCTTGCGACCAGTTGTTTGTTTCCTTTGCCCCAAGATCAAAGGGCAAACTGGTTTCTAAGCAGGGCCTGTCCAAGTGGTTAGGCAACTGCATTAGATTCTGTTACCAGAAGTACGAAAAGCCTCTGCCGAGTTCTATCAGAGGTCATTCTGCTAGGGGCATAGCTGCCTCCGCGGCCTTCCTATGGAACGTTTCGGCCGCCGACATTTGTGCTGCTGCTTCTTGGAGTTCTGTCCATACCTTTACCAAGCATTACAGTCTGGACATTGCTTCTAGGTGGAGGGCTGGTTTTGGGCTTGCCGTCCTGCAGGGCCTTCTGTCCTAAGACTGGGTCCATTCTTGATTCCAGTTTTTTCCATTGGAGTTAGAATTCCTCCTTCCTAGTTTCTGTCGGTCTCTCCTTGGAGGGACTGGTTGGGACTCTGTCCTATATGTGACGACCTACTGAAGGAACCCTCTTGAAGTAAGATAGTACAGTTACATGGGAATTTACCATAACAGTAGATCTTCAAGAGAGTTTCCTTCAGTAGGTCAATTTTTTCCTCCCTCCCTTCATTTTCTGGTTTTACAGGGACTCCAAATCCTGTTGCTTCTGCTATCAGGCCTCTTCCTGGCTCTGGCGAGAGAGAACTGGAGGGCAGGCGTGGGGACGCCATTATATCAGTCACACTGATGTCAGTCACGTGATGTCGGGTGGGTAGTCCCCATCAGGTATTGCTAGAAAAGTCTGCTAGCGGGCCCGACGCCAGGTGGCACCAGTCCTATATGTGATGACCTACTGAAGGAACCTCTCTCGAAGATCTACTGTTACGGTAAGTTCCTACGTAACTGTACTTTTTTTGGATTTCCTTTTTGCTTTTTTTGTTTTGGTTCCTGTTTTGGGTGAGTTTTGTTGTGCTAGTTCCTGTGCTGAAGTGTCCTGCTCTGCAGTGTCCTCTGCCCCTTTGTTTGATTTCGAAGATAGAGGCAGATACCTGTTCGTAGTTTTCATATGGTTTGTGGAGGTGATGTGTTGGAGAGCACCGAGTGATCGGGCACCCAATTTGCCCCTCCTAACCACCTGCCAACCTCCCAGACCAACTACCCTCTGTGGTCGAAGTGCTTCTGTTGGATTTTGGGGAAATGGCAGCGGTTCTTATAATATATTTCCTCTTGAATATGCAATTTGAGGCACGCAATCTCTGCCCATGCTGCCTAGAGCTGAGCCCTTAGCTCTCCAATGACCCAGCATGTAGGACAGTGTCCTAAATCCTGTAAAACTGCCCTTCTGAAAAGTGTTCTGCAGTACCTGCAGTTAATGATATCCATTCCAGATAAGTTGCTGGGTTTATAACCTGGTCAGAGTAATTAGAAGGAAGAATATGAAAGCAAAAGTTTGATTTTGCGTTTTGTTTGTTTGTTTTTGTATAACTTGTTATAACATGTTTGAAACTAGTATCAGCCATCAAGAATACTGATAATAGAACTGGCCCAGTGGCGCTGAGGGTTGAGGTGCTGTATGCCACACCTTGCGCCGCACCGGCGATCCGGGCAGGAGAATCGGCAGAACACGGAAAAGCCCGGTTCTGGGGGTATGCGAAGGCACCATCCTCCATGCCCACTGCTGGGTCTGACCTGGCCAGCCTTCAGGGTTCCTCCGCCATGGGCCCACATCTGCAGTTGGAGTCTATGTGTGCAAGTGCGCCCAATGTAGGAGGGTTGGCCCCACCCCGGAGGGGTTAAGCTGGTGGTGCCAGCTGCGAGGGGGGGGTGGAGGAGAGAGAAAGGTCTGGTCGAGGGGACTTCAGGCAGGGCAGGTTTGGGTTGGATGCCCGAGAGAGGCTCCTGGGATCGTGACCAGGAGGGAAAAAAGGATTGAAAAAAAAAAAAGAACACTGATAATAAAATGTATGGCTTCAGAGGTTTATGCTTTGATACATGTGTCTTGGACAGATAACTTTGATTTTAGTTTTAAACCCTCACACGGATTGGAACGTTTCTGGTTAAAATATAACCAAATGAAGTTGTCTCTTCTTTGGGTACCTTTCATAGTGAAACACCTCACAAAACCAATAGTTAAACAAATTACAATCAGATTTAGAAATGAGGGAGTTTGTGTTGGGGACATACATTATTGGTTACATCAAAGGTGTGAAGTTCGAGGCCCCCCATAAGCAGTTATTAGCGGGGAGATTTTCTGGACTGGCGTTGGCATTTTATAGTTAAATTAAGACGAAACAAGTCAGGAATTTTACATCTGCCAAATATTTTTTTTCATGGGAGAGACAGGAGTATGTTTTTATATGGGTCAGCCAAAGTCCTGCTATAAATGTGGAGCAAGGACACAGCTCTCCAGTACCTGCGATAAACTTTGCTGTGGCCTTTGTGGAGAATTTGGGCACATGAACCCACAATGTAAGCATTATTTCAAATGTAACCTATGTGATGGAACTGGGCATGTCTTCCAAAATTGCCACTGGCTGGCACATAATAGAACGATGGAGTGGATCAAGAATATTTGATTAGATCTGCACAACAAAGGCCCCTGCTAGTCATTCAGGGAAAACATTTCAGGAACTGGCTAGCATTTCACAAAGTTTGATTCCACTGTCTTCAGTGAACCAGACTGAGACACACATGGTTACAACACAAGTACAGAATGACTGTGTGAATGAGGCTTCGAGGTCTGTCACCAAAAAAGTCACTAAGCATCAAGAGCAAGGAACTCCGTTTGAGGTTCCAGAAGATGGTCAGACAAGTATGGAACTAGTATCAGCCATCAAGAATACTGATACTAGGATGTCAATTTCAAGCACTTCTACCTTTCAAGATCTTGGGGATGCAGGACTAGAGGGTCCTTCGGATATGCCACCTCCACAGGGAGGACTGTACTTGTCACAAGGAGGCATTCCAGACTGACTAAAATTGCACAAGAAATGCAGGGCCTTTCTTTTTTTTTACTTTCTTTTTTCTTCCTCTCCCCACTCTCAGACCCTCGCTTCCGCAGGAGTCACCAATGGTGTCAGTCCCACTTCTCCTCACCTACCTAATCCTGGGGGTGAACCCCCATGGAGCCATGGCTATACCCCCCCAGGCGGGTATGAGGTGGGGCCCTTCACCCCGAGGTCCTTCATGTCTTGTTGGTCACCCAATGGCAGGACAGGATGGCAGGATTTGCGAGGGCTTCACTGGCGCTCCATCTCTCCGGCGCTCCGAGAGCCATTTTCCCTTGTTCTGTGGGTATGACATGCACCCAGACATCAAGGCGTAACCACCGATGTCCATCACACCCCAACCCATTTGAATGGCATGGACGCTTGCAGTGTCTCTGGCTTCCACCAGAGGCCAGCCAAGCGCCGAACCTCAGCCCCCCTTCCTCCCGGAGAAGGCGAGCTTCTGTTGAAAAATAAATATGAGGTCCTCTCTGACAAGAAGAACTGGGGGGATTCTGAAGTGGGGAAGCAGGATTCGGATGCGTCCTCCACACTCCTCCCAGTCCTTACTGTACCAAAACTTGCCCAATCAGAAGAAAAACTGAAATAAAAAACAGGAAAAGACACAAAGTGGGAAAGTGACTTAATGGAAAGATCAAACAAAACAGTAGTGTTTTCATTTCTACACTCTTGGCTTTGGTACAGTTTAAGTTTGCCCCCCTAAATGTTTGTAGTTTAAAAAATATTCAAAAACACTAGGCAGTATTCTCATTATTACAGGAACAGAATTTAGATGTAATATTTTTGCAAGACATTTGGATGTCTTCTGCAATATCTGGGGCTAGATTGAATCTGGGGAAGTACGTGGGTATTTCACGAGGTGGTAAGCGAAATAGTCCAAAGCAGGTGGCAGGTATCAGAATTTCAGAAGTACCAATAAAAATATTAGAAAGAAAGTTTGGAGCAAGAGACTTAGCTAATATTAATTGGGAGGACACGAACATTTATGGACAAAAAATGACTAGAAGGAATGGATGGAAATTGTCAAAGCAAAGGAAGGTATATATTTTGAAGCAATTTGGAGGTCCTAGTTACTTGTATGTTAGTTGGTTTTATCCTGTACCATTACAATTTGAAACCAGGTTATTAAGCATTTTTTTCAAATGTTCTGGGGAAATAGGCTGAATCCCATTAAAGGGGAAATTCATTATTTTCCATGAAAAGGGTGATGGTAGATATGTTGAATTTAGTAGTTTTTGTACACACTTTATTTTGGTCAGGGACACTTAAGACTGAGATACATCCATGTAACTCTGTAGTGAAAGAATGGATTTGTAGAAATTGAGATGCGTTCCTGTCAGTATGGAGTGATAAGCCTCGGAAGGTATCACAACATTTGCAGGTCCCAGGTTTTTTTAGTACCAACCTTACAGAAATGATTTAAATGCCAGATTCAGAAAGGATGGATTCTGACTTTAACTAGAAAACAATTAAATGCTTTGGTTTTGAACACAATAGGTCCACAAGAACCGGATTTCAAGTTTTGAAGACCAGTGAAATCGTTATTAGTTATCAACCATTTGACAAACAACAGAATTTTAAGAAGAATGTGGGATATATTATGGCTGAGTTAATGCGGGAAACTAAATGTAAGAGGTGCTAACAAACATAAAGTGATAGAGGTAATAACAAACACAAGGTGACAGAAGAAAGAATGTGTCCATTTCCAGAATGTGCTGCAGAAATTGAAACTATGGAATGTTTTTTGTTAGAATGTTAATTTGCTTTGAATTTATGGAAATTTCTAACAACTAGATGGCATCTTCCTTGGCTGGAAAGACTCACCTGTGAGTGTCTCGTTCTAGGTGACTTTCCACACAACTTGCGGAAGTATAATAATAGCACATTATCAGTGTTCTTTGACTGCCTTAAATTATATTTGTGGCAGGCGATATGTGGACTAGTGATACAACAGCAATGCATGACATATATTTCGATTGGAAAGTTATGTAAAGCTGCTTGTGAAGAAGTGCATAAGAGAGATTTAATATATTATACTGTAAAAGAAGTACAAGACTGGTGGAAAGGGATTACTTTTATTAAGAAATGTAATTAACAGTTGTTGGTGTTTCTTTGAATAGAGTGTACAGATATGGGGCCCTGTTCACAAAGGTTATGTGGCATACATGTGGGTAAGCAAAACATCCGCATAAGGGCCCATGCGCAGTATGTGGGTGTGGCATGCCCGAGAGGCATGCACAAAGTGTGCGCAAGGACATGCACTGGCAGCCTGCATGCACTGGCTCCGCATCTGAACATGGCGTGTAAGTGGGGGCATGGCAGCATAGTGGCATGCGCAACACCCCAGAACGTGCATGCACAAAGCCAGGCATGACAGCCTGGCGCGTGGCAGTAGGCATGGACACCAGGTGGAGGACTGCAGTAAGTGGATGTGCAGCATGTCAGGGAGCCATGCACCCAGTGGAACCTAAAACCCCACGCAAACCACATCCCACAACAGCCGGTCACACACACACACACACACACACACGCACACACAGGGACAAGGCCCAGAACACCATTGGGACAGACACACAAGCAGGGACACACTGGAAAAGTAGTTGTGACAAGGAACCACCAGCTGATGCACAGGGGAAGTGGTGGATGCAGTACCGGTGGAACAGGATGGCTGGAACTGCACAGCATGATAGCACATCGCGCTGTCCAACCGCAGTGCCCAGGCTCACAGAATCCTGGGGGTAAAGGAAAGTGGAAACATATGGGGGCCAAAACAGGGACATCCAAGACAGGTGGGCACCCACCCCCCAAGAGACACATGCTGATGCCAACACCAACCCATGATACCCAATTTCCACATGACCTGCAGACCGAGACATGTGAGTGTGGGACATACATGTAGGGGTAGTACACCCCGCAGTGCACAGGCATCCCCGACGAACAGAGAGACCTATGGCTGCAGCACTCAGGCCATTTTGTTAGTGCATGGGATGGACAGGTATCACCCGTGACAGGCACCACAATGGGCACACACAAGGGACACACAACAAGGGCCATAACGTGGTACACCTGCCCATGCCACAGCCACACAGAGGTGTGACAGACATATAAGGCACAGTGCCTGGCACAAGTGGTCATCCCCAGAGCAGTGCAGAGCCACTGCCACCAGATGCCCTGCATGCCCCCCCCACAGGGTACTCATGTGGACCCCCTATAAAACGCCCACCCCCAGCCTGCAGGAATCCCCTCCCCAGGACACAGAAACACTCCCCTGGGTCACAGGTCCACCCATGCCTCACCCACCCAAGTGGGTGAACCGCTGCCCAGAAGACAATGATCACACCAGTGGATATAAAAACACCTTTAATAATCTCTTGTAGCAGGTACAAAATGTGCATCGATGAATAGGTGGCAACTTCAGCAAGGATTATCGACAACAGTGTACCAGAAACATTAGGGCCATTCCGCAACACAGCTACACCAAAGTCCAACCAACATACATGGCACTGCACCCCACTGCAACCCTGGCCTCGTCCATCAGTACAGCAACATATTGCATCTCCTCCTCCTCCTTCTGGGAGTACCCACTGTCCCCTAGTGTCATGGTGGCTGTCCATGGCTGTGGGAGCAGCACCGTGTGCCGCAGGAAGCTGCACTTACCTTTGATGGTTCCTCCTCCCTTCATTTTTCCCTGTTGTGGGACTTATACCATATTTCTTCTTATCTCACCTGCAGGACCAGGAAGTACGTATTTTCCAAGCGGCAGTGACGCCAACCCGGAGGTGTGTGGACGATGCAGGATGCCCCATCTGCTGCTCCGCCTTGGTGAGGACAATCTCATCTGGCAGTCTGAAGTTATCCTGTGTAAAAGACAAGTGGAGACAACCACTATGGAGAAGAGTCACACCACACTGCCCAACCTCATACCCAACCAGCCAAGTATCTACAGTGACAGGGGCATCCAGTCTCCAAATGTTGCCCCCCACATGTGTGGAACTGGTGTGTGCCAATGTGTCCACCCCCTGCAACAGTCACCTACAGTAATTGTATGTTTTTCTGCCCCTACATAGGTGACAGCAGGTACCCACATTGGCCGTACTTGATGACACCAATCCTGGAGCCACACAGTGCTGCAGGGGAGGCATACAACCAGGCACACAAGAGGACATGGTCCATCATTGAGAGGATGATCAGGCTATTTAAGATGAGGTTCCGTTGTCTGGATTATACAGGTGGAACTTTGCTGCTGTCCCCAGGATGGGCATGCAAGTTGTTCAATGCATGTGCCATATGCCATAATATCACAATGCAACATCAGGTGCCCATGCCCAGAGGACCTCCTGTATTGGGCAATACCTGAAGTGGACGGGGACCAATCTGGCACAGGAATGGAGACACTGACTGGTTGCATGGCACATGGTGCCCTTGTCCAGGGCACATTCCACTGCTAGGGGTGCACAAGTACACCATGTCAGGCAGGATGGCTGTGGGGAATTTATGGTGTTCTCTGTCGTGCAGGATGGCTGTGGGGCATTTATGGTGTTCTCTGTCATGTGGGGTGTGGCACTATGGGGGTGGCTGTGTGCGCGTCTGGTGTGGACAGTCTTGTGGTGTGGCATGTATGTGTGCAGTGGCCAGTGTAGGTGGCGGGTGCTCGTTGATGTCACTGACCGCACTGATTGGTGGGGGAATGGTCAGGAGATGGGTGCACCACTATTGGAGGTGTGGGCCGTGGGCCACACCGCACCTGTGGTGGGCCATGCTGCTCTGCGGGGCCATACCTGCAGTGGGCATTGTGTTTGGCGCTGTGGTCCAGGACTGCATAGTGTTGGGGAGGGTTGCTGCAGAATAGCATGCATTGCTATGGTTATGCGCTGGTGCTACAAACAAGCTGTGTTAGTGGCTGTGTGTGATGCTGTGCTGTGGTGGTAATGCTGGCTGATGATGTGTCTTCATATGTGTGTAGTGGGGTGTGGTGTTGTGCAGGTGGAAGTGTGTTGGGGGGACCATTGTGGCACACCTGGCAGTGTTGCGTGGGATGTGTGGTTGATGGTGACATGTTGCTTGTGCAATACATGGCCAATGTGTTGTGCTTCTACTGTTTCATCCCCCTGTGTTGTCCTTGGGCTATGACCTAAGTCATGCTGATGACTGTGTGGCATGTCTTTGAGCCGGTGCCTGTGCCCTGCACTTGCCACAGCGTTGTGTGGCCACTGGTGTTGGCAGCATTTGTTGGTCCACTGTCACATCTGATGTTTTCCTGCTGCAGCTGTCCAGCAGCCCCATGCTGTCCTGTGTGGTGGCTGTATCAGGCTCCTGGGAACCGGTGTCCTGCCATCCTGGTGTGTGCCAGTGGTAGCTGCACATGCTCAGGGTCTCCTTATCTGGGTGCTGTCAGTGTACACAGGTTGTCTGTCCTGGTCCAGGTCTGGGGTTACCACAATGTCTGCACCTGGCATGTGGGCATCTGCTGTGCGTCGTGGGGTGGTGCACCTGTGACCTGGTTTTTGACAACCCGCTCAATGAGGTTACCCAGCCTATCTATCCCACACCATATGGCCCGCACCTCTGGGTCAGGCCTTGCAGCGCCTCTTTGTTATGGTATTGGGCATCCAGCCTGCCCCACTTCAGCTCCCTCACATCCGCATAGTAGATCTCCATGACACCCTGTGTGTGTGCCAGTCGAGGCCTGACCCTGGCAAATGTAGATGGATCTTCATCCCCACTGTCATCTGGGCTCTTTGCTGTTGTCCTGGTTTCTCTGTTGTGCCAAGTTGTGGCCATTCTGTGCCTGTCCCCACTGTTGTGCCAACTGGCCTGTCCACTGTGGGTCATGCCTGTGTTCCTGCAGTATGCTGCCTTACTGGGTTGCCTGTCCCGCCATCCACCTCCTTGCCTGGCTCCTCTGTATCCACGTGGTGTACCGCCTGTGTGCTCTCTAGGTCACTATCAGTCTCCATCTGGGTCTCAGTCTCCTCTGTACCTGTGGAAGAAATGGAGCTGTTAGTTGACCTGTGCATGGGTCCTTGCAGATGCACCATGGTGTGTGCATACCAATTTCCCACCTGTGCCATATTCCTCCTCCCCAGTCGTCCACGTGTCTGACGGGCTTCGCCATGTCCTCTTGTCCAGGCATCATTGCTCCAGTGGCTGTGCGACCCTGTGCACCTGGGTCTGCGGGGTACAGTCACAGCTGTTGGTCAATGTGTGGTTCTTTTCTCCATGGCCCCCATCCCTAACTGTGTACGTACCATCCATGGTGTCCATTCTGTCCACCTCCCTTTGGAGACTGACCTCTGAGAGGGTGGCCACTACCATCCTCTCGATTGGGGGTCAGGCTTCCATTGCTGCATGGCGGACCACCGTAAGTGCCCTGGCTTGCCCGAGCAACCGCTGCTAGCTTCTTTTTTACTGTGGCACAAAGGTTCCACCACTTGTGTTTTATTGCCACAAGGGTTTGCGCCTCCAGCCGGATGGTTTTTATGCCGGTATGTATGTCTAGCCACAGCTGGGCCTTCACTTCTGAGGCCATTGACAGGGATTATCCCCCATACAGCCTGGCGTAGTTGGCATGAATATCCATGACCATGGATGCCACATGGCCAGCGGTGAAGTTCAGTGCACGGGTTCTTGTCCCGCCTCGGGTGCAGGACAGGCTGTGGTGCTGTGCACCTCCCAGTTCTGCCCCATCAGGCGTCTGCGAGCGCACTGTGTACAAAATTCTAGCCTCCGAGCATTGTACCCAGTTCTGCTGCCATCCCCGCTGCCAACAGTGTCAACCGGGGGGCCCTCTCCTGTGGCCCCACCCTGGGGGTAAGCCAGGTCATAATACCAAGGAGCATGGGAGGGCACCTGCGGTGGCCCCACCAGGGAGTTAGCCTGGGTATGGGGGTGGTGTGCGGACGGGGCTGAGCTCCTTTTGGGGGGGGGGGGCCAGATCACAAAAAATAGAAAGAAAAAGAAACAGGTAAGCCAAGACCTGCAAAGGACCTCCTGCAATTACTAGGACACATGGCCACATCCACAGCTGCGGTTCCATGGGCCACTTTCCAAATAAGAGACATCCAGTACCACTAAAGAGACAACTTGTCTCAAAGATGGGATTGATTCCCAAAGCTAGTGCCAGAGACAAAACCACAGGTAAAGTGACTAGAGCATTAGAAGGAAGAAAGGAACCGCAAAGAGATTTCCTTCCTTCAGCAATCATCAGCAGTTGTTCTTACTACAGATGCCTCACTTCTGGCGTGGGGCGCATACCAACAGGACATCACAGTGGGTGGCATATAGAGTCCACAAGAGTCAGTGGAACACATCAACCTCCTGGAGCTCACAGCAATGCTGTTAGTAGTGCAGTCATTCTCCTCCAAACTGAGGGTCAGTCTGTCCAAATCAGAACAGACAACACCACACCAGTGTACTACATAAACAAGCAGGGAGGACAAGATCCTCAAAACTGTGTACAGAAGCAATGAGAATCTGGGACCTGGCATTCACCTTAGAAGCAAACATTTATGTGGTCACCTGCCTGGCAAAGATAATGTCCTGGCAGGATCCTTAATAGAATGGGCCAGGGAAATCATAAATGGGTCTTGAATATATAGGTTCTGGCCACAGTGTTCTGAGGGTGGGGCATTCCAAAAACAGACATGTTCGCTTCTTTAGAAAGCAATCAATTCCCAAAGTTTTGTTGCGGACTACCAGTCAGAGGGGCATTCCCAGAGGAGACCTTGGTTTTGGACTAGATAGGGAGGTACCTGTATGCCTTTCCACCATTTCCTCTCATCCAGAAAGTTCTTCTGAAACTCAGGAGGAAACCTGCAACAGTGATCCTAATAGCTCCAAAGTGGGCTAAACAGACCTGGTATTCAGCTTTGGTCCTGTCCAGCAAGTCTGCAATCAGCTTGCCAATGAGTCACAATCTACTGACTTTATCTCAGGGCAGGATAGCAATGCCAAACCCCAAGACACTATGCTTGACGGCATGGTTCTTGAGGAGTTAAAGAATACTCCGGATTAAATCTTTCACAGGAAGTTCTGAAGGTACTAGGGTTTCAAGGAAACCAGCAACCAAGAAAACATTCTCCTTTAAATGGAAGAAATGTTCTTACAGGTCTCTCCCCAGGAGAATAACCCGATAGAGGAAGAGTTGCCTATGGTCTTGGAATCAGGAGTGACAAGTGGAACACCACACCGTCCATACGGAAAAAATACTTTATTTAAATGAAAATAGGTGGCAGTCCAAACACAGCAAGTACACTGCTACTCCAAAATCTACCCCAGTGCTTTAACTCTCGCAAGTCTTCCTCAGGGGGTGTGACTGGTGGGAGCACAGGTACTGTCTTACATACAGGGTACTTAATTATTTGTTACCAGACATACATATGTGTAAATTCCTAGATCCAGGTGTAGAAAACATTGTACAAGCAGCGTAAAACAGCAAAAAAACCCAGCAAATTTTATTTATATTCGGAATTAATTCCAACACTCAGCCTGAAAAGGACACTTGTTTCTAAAAGTCTGGGCTACTAAGGGATAAGTTACATAAAACTGTGCTAAATCCCAATGAAAGCATAGTTTCCCACTAGCCACACTCCTCGAGGAAGACTTGCAAGAGTTGAAGTGCTGGGGTAGCTTTTGGAGTAGCGGCATACTTGCTATGTTTGGACTACTACTTATTTTCATTTAAATAAAGTATTTACTGCATATGTACAGTGTGGTGTCCCACTCATCGCTCCTGAGTGCAGCATTTTTCCTTGGATTTTGTGTTTCAGCCTTGGGCTGGCTGCCCTTTTGTTGTTGCACCTGCCCTGCCCTGCATGTGTTTGTAGACCCAACCTTGAGATTGTTTCTGTAGTCATGAAATAGCTGGTACACCTGCAGTCTGTAGGCCTAAGGCCTTCAACACTAAAGGTGCACTTTGAAGCAGTGTCAGACTGCATGTCAACAGGCAAGGGAGAGTCACTGGCCTCGCAACCCATTTTCAGCTACTTGTACCCGACAGTAAGAGACTCATTCCCTCCTTGGGATCTCAATATCTGCCTTGCCCAGCCCATGGAGGCTACATTTGAGCCAGCGGATACTGCTACCCTGAAGTATGTCACATGGAAAACCATATTCCTGATTGTCATGATTTCTGCTAGGAGGGTGAATGAACTGCAAGCCCTCCTCACAGAGCCAAATTACGTAATCTTTCACAGGGATAAGGTAACCCTTAGAACTAACAGGAACATCCTACCGAAGGTGATGTCTGAGTTGGTTTTACCATGCCGCCGCGACATTGAACACGGAGACATCCCGACAGCGACAGACGCCCAGTGCCGACTGTCAGCATTGCAGTGTCAGGGGTTTCTAGCAGGGCACGCGCACCCTGAACCCCCATAGAGCTCTGCCCCACACCCCGGTCTCTAGGATTCCAACTCCACGGTTGGAGTTGAACTTGGGGGAGATACACCCTGTGAGGCAGCTTCGGGCACTACACAGACCATTACAGCGACGTGTGGGTTTTGCCCGATTCTTGTCGCTGTGATGGTCTTCGCGGTGGAGGAGTTGCTGCGGTGACGGTATACCATCTGAGTTACACCTAAACCAGTCAGTAACACTTCATGTGCTCTGTCCAGAACATTCTATACCAGGTGAGCAAAAAATGCACAGCCTTGATCTGAAAAGAGTTCTAGGTATATACATGGACTGGACAAAAGAGGTCTAGTAAAAAAAAATGTTTTTTGTTACCTATGATGAGGTTAGCAAAAGTAAAACAGCCACCAAGAGGACTGCTCTCACTGGATAGTCTCTTGCATACAATTTTGTGTTGGAAAAATACCACCCAGAGGCCTAAGGCCACACTCTACAAGAGGTACCACTGCCTCTATGGCATCCACAAGGGGCATCCCACTAAAGGACATTTGCAAAGCAGCTGCCTGGAAAACAGTGCACACCTTCACAAAGAGCTATTGCCTGGATATACAGTCCATCTGGGATGCCAGCTTTGGAACTGTTGTCTTGAAGAACCTTTTTCCTAAGTAGGTTCTGGACCCAGCCTCCCAAGGTACTGCTGTATAATCTGCTTAGAATGTAACCATTAAGTGAGGGATTCCTGGAGTTAGAAGAAAAAAGTACTCACCTTAGTAATGTTGTTTCTTCTCAAGGATCTGCCAATCTGGTTACACTCTCCCACCCTGCTTTCCCTTCCTGAACCTGAAAATAGGTTCTGAAAACAGCCAGTTCCTTTTACTAAGGTTGCTTGAGCATTACTACAGCAGTTTCTCTACAATTACAAAGTTTAGTTTGTTTTAATATTTCTATGTACTTTTTGCATAAATGTCTGATCCAGTTTGATTTATATTTTCCCAAACTTTTGAAATGTGTATAATTTTTGGTAGCCTCTTAGCTATATTCACTAGCAAGTGCTACACTCTTGCTATAGAAACAAACCTGGCAGCTGCTAGAGTAGAAGGCGGCTGCAAAGTTTTTTGAACCAGTATTCTAAATGCTACTCAATAGAATAGCATTCTGTTTCTCACCCCAGGAATTCTTCAGCATGCTTGACAGGTGCAGTATGCCAGCTGGGTTCAGCTGCCCTGGAGGAGGAGTTAATGCTAATGATGTTCGGGCATCAGCCAATCAAAGAGCAGGAGAGAGAGTGCTGCCTGGGTTAGAGTGGGAGGTCAGTTAGATTAAGTTCTCTGCTGACCGGACAACACTGCCCTGGAGTCCTCTCTTCATAACTTCTCTTGAAGAAGTTCATTTCTTTAATTCTTGGTAAAAAAATAGTTTTCTAGTGCTGCCTTAGTGTTTTTGGAGGTATTTTCTTACTTTTTGTGGTTTTTATACTGGTTTCTTCAGTTCCCAGGAACCGCAAATTCACTTTACCTCAGTGGTTCCTACCACGGTTCCCGCTCTTTTCCTGAGGTAAAATTTAAGCACTTTTAAACTAATAAAGCACTTTTGGTTTCTTTTACTTTAGTAACTTTGTGGTTCATTATTTTTTATTGGAACTAGGATTTTTAGACGTCTATTTTTAGCGCTTCTGCAATTGTTTACTCGCGGTTACATAGTGCTTGGGAACCAACCACATTTTTTTTATTTTTCCTTTTGGGAACACTTTTTTGACGTCTTCTGATGAATTGGCATGTTAGATAGACCTAAAACGAAAACTGGACCAACTGGTTTTAAAAATTGTGTTAAGTGTGCTAAAATATAGGCCAAGGCAGATGGCCATGAACGGTGTACCGAGCGGAGAGTGACACACCACTTTGAAGACCAGCACAGTGACAGATTTCACCTGAAATCATCGTTTCGCTGTACTGGTCCCTGCAGACACCGGCGGTACATCTCCCAGTATTGCGCCCCCTTCTCGATACAACTCACCGGAGTTGTATATTTAGAGACCAGGGGTATGGGGGCTGACCCCCCCCCACGGGATTCAGGGGGCACAGCCCTCTGACAAAAACAGTGAGACACCCCCGACAGTGCAATGCCGACACTTGGCCTTGTGGCTGTCACTGTCGGGGATGTTGGTGAAGTGGATGTCGCACCGCTATAGGTACACTGCCATGAATTGTGTTTAAGTTGTTTGGATCCAGAACATAACTGTGAACTTTGCTCTAAATGTTGTTCTAAAACAGTTAAAAAAACAGTGAAAATATTGGAAACTATGGCTTCTCAATCTGCCTCCGCCTCAAATAAAAACCCTGAAGAGGGATCATCCTCTCATAAATCTAAAGAAAACTCCACTAAGGACTCCCTAGAAAATAAGCCTGATAGAAATAATTCTGAATAAGCCAAAAAGAGCTTAATGAGCAGGTTCCTAATTCAGTGCCTGCAAAAAAGAAGCAAAAAGGAAAACATATCACTGCCCCTTCCACTGAAAAGCAAAGGGAGATGCCAGTGACACAAAAAAGACATGCCCTCTGATGAAGAGATGGCTAAGGCTTAGAAATTATATCCAACTTTACAGGCTATGGGCAATCTCTTTAATGCCCCTCCTGACCCTACTACCCCCTCACAATTCAGATACTGGACATGCCCAGGGCATTTACTGTGAGACTGATGATGAACCGATGTATCTCCTGACCAAGAATTTGGCTCCCCCTCTAATGGTCAGGAGGGCATTTCCTCCCACTGTACCTTTATTCAGCATATGGTATACACTCTGGCTCTCACTATTTAAGGGACCACTGACCAGGAGGAGGAGGAAGACGAAGACTTTTTAGATATGATGGGTCTCCCTCCCTCTAAAAAGTTGTTTTTGCCTACACATAAATCACTTCACAGAGCACCTTTCAAAATACTTGAGAATCCCACCTCCATTTTTGGAGTGGACAAGACCATTTAGAAAAAGTATCAGCTGGGGAGGAATAATGCTGAATTTCTATACACACACCCTGATCATGAGGGGGGTGGTATAGGCTGTTGCTTGTGACAAGGCTAAAGTACCCCTTTCTTCACAACCTCCTTAAAAGGAATCTAGGAGGCTGGATTTTATGGGTAAACATTCTTACACAGCAGCTTCTCTACTGCTTCGCCTATCTACTTATATGGCCTATGCAGCCCAATATCAAAAATCTCTGTGGAACTCTGTGCTAGCTATCAGTCAGCAGGCCCCTGACAAAGTAGCCCAGGGCCTGGCAGAAACTGTAAAAATGGCTCTATAAGCTACAAGGTACCAGTTTCACGTGGCAGTGGATATTAATGACATTGCTTCCAGAGCCATGGCTCAGGCAATCTCTCTTAGGCGCTATGCCTAGTTAAGAACAACCAGTCTCTCGCAGGACAGTCAGACTAAAGCTATGGATTTTACTTGCGAGAATAATTCACTGTTTGGAGATAAAACTGAAGCTGACATGAAAAAGGTGGAAGAATACAAAACCAGCTACCAAGGTAATGCTGCAAAAGAAAAAGTCTCCACTTCCCAGAGATCTCAAAGTAGAGGGAAAAGAGGCAGAGGTTACTATCACAGGGCCTTCTACCCTATGCCAATGCCCATGCCCCTGGACTACTCTCAGATGAGAGTTTTTTCAAGGGAAGAGGTAGGAGAGGTCAGAGATGGACTGGTCCCTCTCCTCCCTCTAACACTCAGTCTAAGCAAATCTCCTGCCTGCAAAAGCCAGGTCACCTCCCCTTCCCTGGTAGGAAGAAGGCTGACCCACTACCTCCACCAATGGCACCTCATTACCACAGACAAGTGTATACTCAAGGTAGTGAGTCAAGGACTTACCCTACAGTTCAAAAAATTTCCCACTCAACTGGGTCAGAAGTCACTAAAATCTCTTAATTTCTACAGAAAAGCTACTGTTGGACTTAGAAGTAAAGTCCCTTCTGTCTGCAAACACAGTGGCGAGAGTTATCTCTCCCCACTTGTGAAAGGGTCTTTACTCCAGATACTTCCTAACTCAAAAAAAAAACTGGGGACTGGTGACCCATTTTAGACCTCAGGTACGTGAACAAACATTTACTCAGTCCCAAATTCAAGATGGTCATCCTGGCTGTGGTGATTCCATCCTTGCAAAAGGGGGATAGGCTAGCCTCCATAGACTTGAAGGATGCCTATTTTCACATTCCAATCAGGCAGTCCCACAGAAAATTTCTCAGATTCAAACTGCCTTCAGGACACTGTTTGCAGCACTACGCTTCAGCCTTTCTTCAGCAGCCAGGGTCTTCAAAAAGTGCCTAGCAGTAGTGGCAGACCATCTCAGGAGGCAGCAGCTATCTGTCTAACCCTACCTGGATGATTGGCTAATAGTGGGCAAGTCCCCATATGAGATCAGAAACTCCTAACCCAAAGCACCCTGGAATCCTTAGGCTTCCTACTCAATGCTCAGAAATCCCATTTCGAACCAGTACAGTTACTGGAATTCATTGGGGCAGAACTGGACACACAGAGGGGAAAGGCCCTGCTCCTTCTCGACAGGGCACACAACCTTTAGAACTTAGCAAATTCCTTCATCCTGGGACAGCTAAGACCAGCCAGACACTTCCTGAGACTCCTAGACCACATGGCTTCTACCACAGCTGTGGCACGAGGTGTCATATTTCAAATGAGGGACATTCAGTATCACCTGAGGGCTCACTGGTCCCAGAAAAATAATTCTGTGTCAAAACTCATTCCAGTCACAAGGACTTTGCTACAAGCCTTAGTCTGGCGGAAAGACTTAAAGAATCTCAGGAGAGAGGTCCCCTTCCAGCAAAGATAACCATCCAAAGTACTCATTATAGATGGCTCCCTCCCAGGGTGGGGGCACACCTGGCAGACCAGTCCATAAGTGGGACATGGTCTCGCAAAGAGTCCACATACCATATAAACATCCTCAAACTCAGAGCTGTTTATCTGGCAATAAAAGCCTTTGTTCCTCTCCTAAAAGGTCATTCTGTTCAGATCAGAAAAGACAACACCACAGCTACTTTCTACATCAGCAAGCAGGGAACACAAGGTCCACAAAGCTCTGCACAGAGGCCATGAAAATTTGGTCTCTGGCCTATTCCCTGGAAATAAAGCTCTCGGCCATTCACCTGCTAGGTAAGGACAATGTGCTGGCAGATGCTCTGAGCCACATCAGTCAGGGCTACTACGAGTGCGCCCTGAATGACCAAGTACTGGCAACAGTCTTCAAGAGGTGGGGCATTCCAGAGTTAGATCTCTTTGCCTCCAGCCTCAATCACCAGCTTCCCCTGCACTGCTGCAGTCCTCCAGCTCTGGACACAGTCCCAGTGGATGCCCTAAATCTGGACTGGACAGGGAAGTTCCTGTATGTCTTTCCTCCCTTTCCTTTCCTTTGATACTCAGGGTCCTTCTGAAACTCAGAACCTAGCCTGCCACCATGATTCTGGTGGCACCAGACCGGACAAGATAACCTTGGTATTCTGCTCCTGGCCCTGTCAGTCAAACAACCAATTTGGCTGCCTTTGAGCCACAGTCTTCTGACCCTACATCAGACAGGGATAACATATCCCAACATACGAGTCTCTTTGCCTCAAAGCCTGGTACTTGAAGAGCTAGAGTACCCTGACTCTCAGTACTCGGAACAAGTCCTAAGGATTCTACACCTGGTTAAGAAGCCTAGTACTAAAAGACCTATGGTTCCAAATGAAAGAGGTTTTCCCTGTGGTGCATGGGCAGGCATATTCACCACTGAAAGCTTCCCACTCTCAGTGTTTGACTACTTGGTGCACCTTTCAGGCATAAGTGCCTCATTCCTGAAAGTCCACCTAGAAGCAATTTCTGCCTACATTTTGGCTGGGAAGGAAAAGTCTATAATTTCCCATCCCATCTTTAAGACATTTTTCAAGGGCCTGTTGCACCTTCAGCCTCCACTTAGGGAATCTATTCCTCCCTGGGACTTGAACCTCTGCATAACCAAACTCAGAGAGCCTCCTTCTGAGCTGATGGCTACAGTAGAGCTAAAGTACATCACTCGAAAAAACGTCTTTTTAGTGGAACTCACCTCAGTCAGAAGGATTTCAGAGCTGCAGGCACTATGCACCGAACCTAACTACATTATCTCACAAAAGGATAAGGTAGTTCTCAGGACAAATAGGAAATTCCTTCCCAAGGTAGTATCAGAATTCCACCTGAACTTGTCCATGATTCTCCCCGTCTTCTTCAAAGACAAATCCACTCCTGGTGAATGAAAGCTTCATAGTTTGGATGTGAAAAGCGCACTGACCTACTACCTGGAGCACACTAAGCAGCTCAGGACTTCACATACTCAGTTTTTTCTTACCTATGGTGAGGTAGGAAGGGGCAAGCCTGCTTCTAAGAGGACTATCTTTAAAAATGGTATGACCTTTGAACTGTGCATAGCAACTGTTCAGAATGCGCATAACAACACTTTAGAATGCGCATAACGGTTTAGAATGTGCTCAGCAAGGATTTTGAGCAGGCTGATTTTTGTACATAATAAAGGGTAACCATATACTATAAGTATATATAGTGGTGCATCATTATCTGGCATTGAACAATGTAAGCCAGAGAACAGGTTTAGCGAATAAAATTCTAAGCACACATAGAATTAGAGGGGAAGTAGATAAAAAAGTAAAGCAGCCAGGGGGCTTTGTCAGATGGTAACAGAATGATCAATGGAGGGTCAGGAAGTGAGGAGAAAGTGAGGGACAGGAGGGCGATGACGCTGGGGGGATGAAACTGAGGGAGGTGGCAGGCAGGGGAAGAGAGGGGGGTTGTTTTATCTTTTGTATTTTCCTCCCTGTCTGTCCATGAAAACAGGCAAGCATCTGCTCATGGACTAACCAGGTCTTTTAATAAAAATGAAAATGAAATTCAGCTCTTTCATTACTGATTCAGCATGCACTGTTTCTTTTTTGTTTAGTTAGGACACTCTGTCTTTTACAGCAGCACCTCCTTGTTAAATGCCATGTTTAGACGGCCGATGCACTGCTACTTCTGCAGCACTCCCAGTTTGTGCAACAGCCAGGGCGGATAATTTTTTGTCTAGACGGCCCCTGTCAGCGCCAATGCAAGCTACGCTGGAAAGGGGCCATCAGTCCCCATAGGAAGTGCAGAAGAGGATTCTGGGAGGGAGATTGCACAATTAGAGGGGCACTGCCAGGTTTTTGACAAACTATGGAGCAGCAGTGCAGCCTGTCCACATGGCTGCTAAGCTGCTCACTCCAAGCTTGTGCCAATCAGTGTCCCCAACTTTTAAGAGGATCTCGGAGTGGCATAATTGACTTACTGCAGCTGGTTAAGTGTTTATGTGGAAGCCTTTGTGCTGGAGCAGTACAAACACTCAGGTTGCTCCACTGCAAAAGCGACCATGTAAACAAGGCTAAAGAGCAGCTGAAGCCTCTGGGAAAACTTTAGAAAATATAATATTTAGACACAGTTCATCAATAGGGGACAAAACCTTTTGCAGGTACATAAGTGAAATAAGAAAGACAAAGGGAGGGATAGTGAGACTGAAGGGGGAGGATGGGGCCGCGTGGAGGATAACAACAGTAAAGCTGACATACTGAACAGGTATTTCTGCTCAGTCTTTACTGAGGAAGTGGAGGGTAATGGGTCTGAAGGGAGTACAAGGGGTGAGAATGGTGCAGAAATGGACACAAGTCCCTTTACACGAGAAAGGGTCTTGAAGGAACTGGAAGTAATAAGAGTTGATAAAGCAATGGGGCCAGATGGGGTGCACCCCAGGGTCCTTAAAGAACTAAGAGAGGTGGTGGGCTGAACATCTGGCTATCCTGTTTAGCCGATCACTAGAAACAGGGGAGGTACCCAAAGACTGGAGGACAGCAGATGTAGTCCATTTATACAAAAGTGGGAACAAAGAGGAAGCAGGGAACTACAGACCAGTCAGCCTCACATCGGTAGTGGGGAAGATCATGGAAGCACTACTGAAGGAGAGATTGGTGGAACATCAGGTTGTCAATGGACTACAGGACCCAAGGCAGCATGGTTTCGCCAGGGGGAGATCATGTCAGACCAACCTCGTTGAATTTTTTGACTGGGTGACTAGGGAGGTGGATCAGGGGAGGGCAGTTGACATGTCCTATCTGGACTTCAGCAAGGCCTTTGACACTGTGCCACATAGAAGACTATTACACAAACTGGGGATTATGGGTATGGGCAGGACAATAGTGTGGTGGGCAGGTAACTGGCTGGGTGGCAGGACACAGAGGGTGGTGGTAAATAGCTGTCACTCCACAGGGGGAAGAGTGACCAGTGGGGTACCACAGGGATCAGTGCTGGGTCCGGTCCTATTCAACATCTTCATCAGTGGCATTGCGCAGGACCTAGAAGGCAGAATTTCACTGTTCGCTGATGACACAAAGCTCTGTAACAGGGTAGACACACCAGAGGGTGTAGACAGAATGAGAAGGGACCTGCAGAAACATGAAGAATGGTCAGGGGTTTGGCAGCTGAAATTCGATGCAAAGAAGTGCAAGATAATGCATATGGGGCACAAAAACCCTGGCACAATATATCAGTTGGGGGGTGAGGATATAGCATGCACCAAGCAGGAAAGGGATCTTGGGGTTATCATCTCTGATGACCTCAAGGTAGGAAACAGTGTGACAAGGCAGCAGGTAAAGCAAATAGGATGCTAGGATGTATAGGCAGGGGCATCACCAGCAGGGAAAGAGGTTATAATTCCACTATACAAGACACTAGTGAGGCCCGCCTGAAGTACAGTGTACAGTTCTGGAGACCATACCTATGTAAGGACATAGACAGGGTAGAGAAGGTTCAGAGGAGGGCAACAAAGATGGTGCATGGATTGCATCACAAGTCCTATGAAGACAGGTTGAAGGAACTGAACATGTACTCCCTGGAGGAAGAAGGAGAGGGGATATGATAGAGACATACAAGTATCTTACAGGGAGGAACAGGGTGCAGGAATACACTATTTTTAAGTGAAAAAGATGTTCCAGGACTAGAGGGCATGGGATGAAGTTGGAGGAAGGACGATTCAGAGGAAATGTGAGGAAGAATTTCTTCACAGAACAGGTGGTGTACAAGTGGAACACCCTGCCAGAGGAAGTGGTGGGGGCTGAAACAATCATGGGATTTAAGAATGCATGGGATAGACATAAAGGAATTCTGGAGGTCAGGGGTAAGGAGCAACAGACTTCTAGGAAAACATAAACTGAACTTACAAGCTCAAATGGGCAGACTGGGTGGGCCATAGGCCCTTATCTGCCGACACTGTCTATGTATCTATGTAATATTTAATGTATCTTCTATAGATTTCACCTGTCCATTATTTAGTACGAAGAAACTCTTGCAAAAACAAGATCTTTATCCCTTAGAGTTCATCTGTATCTGTAGCTGATTCCCAACTTGAAATGATAATGCACTGTTGTGATGTCACAGTCTGTTGTCATGGGAATTACTGATGTCACAAGCAGAGTATTATGACATCAGGGGCCCAATATTCAAAACTATGCATGGGTGCTAACGGGTCTTTGCCTGCGCAAACTGAGGTTTACCCCGAATCCCCATATTCAAAAAGGGCCTTTGTGCAGGCAATAAGGATTAGCACCTGTGCAAAACATAATGTATGCAGGTAGACAAGGGGAAAGGCATGGACATGAATAGCCATGGTACCCCATATTCAGTGGCTTTGCATTGCACAAAAGGGCTTAGTGCATTCCTTTTGTGCAATGCAAATACTGATAAACACAACCCTGACTTACATCGGACAACCCTAGTGGGTGCCGGAGGAAATGCCACCACCTTATCCAGTTATCCACTGGGGAAGCACACCTGCCCCCTGTGGTCCATGGCACCCCCCTCATAGCCATCCCATAACATAATTAAAACTACCCTGGTGCCTAGTGGGTGCCCCTTCCTCCAATCAGCATCCCATAATGATATTAAAACTTCCCTGGTGCTGGTGGCCTCCCCCATTGCCAGCCCGTAAGAAAAGTAAAACATCCCTGGTGCTAGTGGTCCCACCTCTGATCGCCAGTCCATAGGAAACTGACATCCCTTCTTGTCATCTAGTGGCCCCCTGTGGCACTGACCACCCCTGGTCACCTTATCAGTATATTCTGTGCCATGGATGCACATATGGCAACTAGTACAGTCCTCCTCATACCTTTTACACTTTGTGGTGCATGTCTTCTTTTAATTGTGAATGACACGGTTTTAATGCATCCACTTTTCAATACACCGATTTGTACTGTTTGATTTCAAGTTTTTTTTTTTATTTTACAATTATAGCTTCTCAGTGATGTTTCCCTCACTGTGGAGGAATATGATGGAGTAATGTCTGAAACTTGTCTTTCGGAGGAGCCAGACGACACATTGTTGCAGTTGTTTGATTCTGGAATACAGGAAGATGGTAATACTTCTGTTTCTAGCACTGGGACGCAGGTTCCCCCTTGGTAGATATTGCCTTTTTTCCTGTTATGACAATGTATGGTAGACGATTTAATTATTTTCTTTTACAATACCTGTTTCTTGTTGTTAATTAACCCTTATGCTGCTGAAAGACATATAACATATAGGAATTTTATACTGATAGATGTAGCCCTCGGCACAGCAATGGTTAAATGTGGTTCTTCACTTGCACTGCTGTATGTATGGACACTGATGCTCAGATGAGATAAGTGTATGCTTCATGGTAGTGCTCTTTTGACCCCTCCAACTATTGTTTCTCTAAGCGACTCCGCAGGGAGTATAGTGTAGGTCTTCACCACCCTGTCTGAAATAGTACTGTACTTCCTACGGTTCACCTTCAGCTGTCCCACCAAGAATCTGCAATGAGTGTCCCCATGTCTTCTGCTTTCAACAGTAAGATACTCTCCAATGCCACTTGTGTTATACCTTGTAGGTACTTGAAAGTCTCGATCGTGCCCTCCCTTTACCTCCTGTGCTCCAGGGAGTACATGTTCAATTTCCTTTACCATTCCTCAATGTGCCGGTCGCTGATCCTGTTTAAAATCTTTGTTTCCCCTCCTCTGAACAGTTTTCAGCCTCCCACATCCTTTCTGAGACATTGATGGCAGAATTGGACCCTGTATTCCAGATGTGGCCTAACCAGACTGGTGTATAATGGTACTATGACCTCCTTCCTCCTACTATTACCTTCACTCCAGATGCAGCACAGCATTCAGCTTCCTCCATCCACTGCCTGTTGCATTGCTTTGCCACATCCTTGTCTTTAATATGGTGATGCCTATGCCCCTTTCCTGTAGTGTCACTGGTAGGTCACGGCCAATGATACAGTACACCTCAAAAGCTGTCACTATTCTGAACATGCTTCAAGCATCCTTCTAGCCCTCCACATTGTTTCAACCCATTCTGGAGTGTCCGCCCTATTACAGCAGCAGAAGTCATCCACAAACAGACACGCATCCCCTTCAAGGCAATATGCAATGTCCACTGTGAATAGATTGAACAATGCTGTCCCCAATACTGACCCATGATGAACCATACTGGTGACCATGCCATCTGCTTATGCCACCCCTTTTACAATTACGATCCTTCTGCTGTCCCCCATACATTTTGTCACCCATGTAATAGTTGTGTGCTCCACACCAAAGCTTGTCATGTTGTGAAGTAGTCTCTTGTGTGGCACAGAGTTAAACAGCATACTGAAATCCCAATATGCAACCTACACTGCCCTTCTGATCAACCACCTTGGTTGCCCAGTAAAAGAACTCAACCAAGTTACTTACAGTGGATGTAGCCCTTGTAAAGCACTGCTTTCTTTGATCCACCAGGTTGCTTTCCTCCATGCAAATAGTAATCCTTTTTTTGTTAATATGTTCTTGATGAGCTTGCACGCCACAGATGTGAAGCTCACATGCCTTTAGTTTCCCACCTTTCCCCCTCCTTTGTGTAGGAGGACTATATCAGCCCTTTTCTATTCATCCGGTACAACTACAGACTCCAGTGGCCGGTTCAGGAGTGCTGAAGGCATTATTCCATATTCCTTATAGTCGGCTGTGCGTCCCCAACTGAAGCAACAGTTGTATGTATACTTGCATTGCCAAAACTGATGTTTCTTTAGTCGTGGTGATGTCATAAAAAAAAACTCTGTCACGTGGTGTGCTACATATCAAACATCATGATCCTCATCACGCTCCTGCACCCAGTGGCTGCAGGCAAGTCATATTTGCATCTTTTCAGAGCAAGCATACATATAGGGTGTTTTGTATGCTCCTCTGTGTGAAATGCAGCCTTACATCAACTGATATGCAGTGCTTTCTAACAGTGTGATGATCGTTATCACGTTTGTCACACAATACCTTTGAATTGCAGGTGCTTATTCGTTCCACCCAGACACGCATTGCAAGGCACAGCAAATCAACACAGTGTAGACCAGCTACAAGAGAATTTGGCATTCAGTGCATCCCAGTCATGACTGATGCCTGTACTCAGACCTGTACCAATGAGACCGAGGATGACACCGACATTAAAGATAATGACATTTCTTATATAGATGTGGAGGAACCCCCTGAAAAAATGGATCCAGACTGGCATTTGTCAGATGCAGACACTGACAGTGATGCATCTGATGTTAGTCTCTGTCTGTGAGTGACTGTCATTTACTGTCTTGTAACTTTATGTTGGGTAACAGACCAGCAGGGCAGGACATGTAGTGGTGCTGGTCACCACGGAAGTCTAATGTGACAGTGGTCTCTTTGAGAGACACCACATACACCCCCCTACAACGACATCACCTGAAGTGGTTCCATCTGGTTTCCCATGCTCCTCTCTCTAATGAGTTTTGCAGCACTCTGCAGAGTGCAGCAGCAGACCAGTGAAATACTGCAGTGTAATGTAACTGGCAAGCAGTCACTTCTGTCATTCTTGAAAATATGACAGTGAAGGGATGAATTAATTGACACAGTTTCCTGCATGACAATGGTGACTAATTAACACTGAACTCACATTGCTTTATTCATCAGGTCTGCGGCAGCGTACTGCACAGTTGCTTTCATCCTTGTGGAGTCCACAGCACATACCAATATATCAACTTCTAAATGTGTAACAAGAGATATAGTACTGCTGAGGCATATCTTTTTGAGAAATCTGAAACATTTTTCCTATGATTTTCTGCTACAGGAATGAAGATGCTCTGAGTTTGTCTCCCAAAAGTGGTGAACGTAAATGTATTGTGTATGAGTCCAGCTTGGCTTGTGCTCTTTCAAAATGTCCCATGTGCATGTCTGACTGCCAAGTGACAGTTGTGTGTTAGTTTGATTCCTTTGTGTCACTAAAACGCTAGTGTAGATTTGATCATAAGACCACGTGGGAGAGCCAGCCATGCTTGGGACATATGGCTGCAGGCAACTTGGAACTTGCTGCTTCCCTATTGCTGGCAGGGTCATTGCCCAAACAAGCCCTCAGTGTTTTCATTAACTATAACATTCCTGTCATATCAATCAGAACATTCCTGCTTATACAGAAAGCACATATAATCCCGGCAATAAACTCGGTGTGGGACAACAAGCAAGCCAAACTGTTCTTAAACATTACATCACCAGTACATATGGGGGATCACTCAGTGTTGTTCACCAGGCCAAAGTGCCAAGTATGGCACTTATACTTTTATGGATTTGGACACACAAAAAGGTTCTACACCTTGAAAATATTCAGGTAAGGCATGTGTGGCTTTGACATTCGACTGTATTTATTTATTGATTGATTGAAATGTTTCACCAGGAAAACACAGTGACAACAGGTTGCTTGTCTCCTGGTGAGACCTGGTGAGAATGGCTAAAGAATATCAACAGAATAAAATAGAAGGTGCTCCAAGGCATCAGTAACAAGCATTTGTCAATGCCGAATGTTTGCTTGCTGGCATTGGCAGTGGTAGTGTAGAAGTTACAGAGCTGCATACTAGGAATGGCAGTGAAGTACTGAACCGAAGCCAACCCCACCACCACCCTGCAGAGAGTGACAGGCATTGGGGTGTGCCTTTGGGTCGTCAGGCATAACGGCCACGTCATTTCACCACACCCTACCCTGCAGACACTGACAAGTGTCACGGTGTCCCTTGGGGTCTTTGGCCCTTATGCGCACCCCATTCCATCAGGAAATACGGTGAGATGGGTGCGGTATAGGAGAATGGGGTGAACTTTGGAGCCGAAGAGTCAAAGGCATGCCTCGATGCCTCTCACTGGCTGCATGGTGTGGAATGGTATGAGCATTACAGGCAAGAATCCTAAGTCACACCCCTGATGCCTGCCATTCTCTACAGGGTGGGGCGTTATGGTTGGAAACCCTAACACCTCAGGCATTCGTTGGTATTTTCACTCCAAATTTTCAACATGGTTTTTTTGTGACCCCACCTCATGAACAATGGCAATATCAGTTTGTTAGCCGAGAGCTGCTTATGCACAGCGACTACGGCATTTAACACCACAGGTGCAAAAACACATTCCGAACAGGATGTGAAAAATGACAGCGGTACTGTTCATGGGGAGGTGTGAAAAATGGCAATGTTGCAAATCTGCAGTAAAAATATAAAAAAAAATGGTGAAGTCACGAGCAAGCATAGAAACTGTGCAACACACACCTGTAGTGTAATTAGTTTGGGGATGTTTACAGCAGATTGTCAACACAGGCATTTTGGGACCTCCGATCATGAACAGTGTCACTATGATTTTCTTTATCTGTCCCAAACAATGATTTCCCACAGCGACCACGCATCTCTGCGCTGAAAGTGTGAAAACACATTTCGGCCATGTTGTGAAAAATGACAGCTGTACTGTTCATAAGGAAGTGCGGAAAAATGCCACTGGTGAAAATCTGGACTGAAAATATTACAAAGTCATGAACTTACGAGAGTGCGTGGAAACTGCGCAATGCTCACTCGTAACACAGTCATTTTACGGACTTTTGTCACCAAATTTTCAACATAGCCATTTTAAGACCTCTGCTTATGAACAGTGTAACTGTGATTTCCTTAATCTGTCCCAAACATTGCTTTCGCACACCGACTGCACCATTGTGCGCTACATGTGCGGAAACACATTTGAGGCGACATGTGAAAAATGGCAGCTGTACTGTTCATAAGGAAGTGTAATAAAATGGCAATGTGGAAAATCTGGAGTGAAACTATAGAAAATGCGCAAACTTACAAGCGTGCATAGGAACTGCGCAACGCACGCTCGTAAAACAGTCATTTTTAGGAATTTTTTCACCAAATTTTCAACATAGCCATTTTAAGACCTCTGCTCATGAACAGTGTCACTGTGATTTTCTTAATGTGTCCCATATATTGATTTCGCACACCGACTGTGCCATTGTGCGCTACATGGGCGGAGACACATTTTGGGCAAGATGTGAAAATGACAGCTGTACTGCTCATAAGGAAGTGTAATAAAATGGCAATGTTGAAAATCTGGAGTGAAAATATTGAAAATTCACAAACTTACAAAGCGTCACGTAGGAACTGCGCAACCGCGCTCAAGTAAAACAGTAATTTTAGAAGTTTTTCACAAATTTTCAACATTGCCATTTTAAGACCTCTGCACATGAACAGTGTCACTGTGATTTTCTTAATGTGTCCCATACATTGATTTCGCACACCGACTGCACCATTTATGAGCTACATGGTGGAAACATGTTTTAGGTAAGATGTGAAAAGCGACTGTACTGCTCCATAAGGAGGTGTGGTAAAATAGCGTGTTGAAATCTGGAGTGAAAATATTGAAAATTACGTGAACTTACGAGCATGAAAGAACTGCACAACGCGACGCCGTGAAAAACAGTCATTTAGGGAATTTGCACCAAATTTTCAACATAGGCTTTTTGAGAGTCCACCTTATGAACAGTGGCAGTGTCGTTTCGTTACTCGGTCCCGGAAGGTGATTTTGTGCAGTGACTGCGAAATCACCCTTCAGGCCTGATGAATGCCATGACAGTGAGAGCATTCATGAGAAGGGGTCCCAAAAACCCCATGTGGAAAATTTGGTGCAAAAATTCCAAAAAATGGCTGAGATATGCAGCAAAGTTGAAAAAACCCTATTCATTACATTATACAGCTTACCGGCATTTCCTCAGTTCGCGGTCGACTTTGAAGAGTGCAGGCGTGTTCCCAGTCCACGAAGATCATCATGTAGAGTCTGGAGGTAAGTATGGGGTGAGAGGGGCTGTGGGGAGGCAGGGTGCGCAGTGGGTGGGTGCGGGTGGGGGCAGAGACTGGAGGACCGTTTTAAGTTACAATTTGGTTTTTGTTTCATGACAAGCATGGGGCGTTTGCCATGCTGGGGTGGGCTCCCAGCTGGCACAGAGATAACTGGTGAGGCGGGGGTGTGTGGAGCTGGCCAGGTTGGCCACCCCATCGGCAATAGCAGCTCCTCAGCATGGCACCCCATACTGGGGGAACAGTGGAGCCGACAGGGGATTGGGCACCCCCGTCGGCTATACAGTGTGCTGCCACGCTGGGGTGGGCACCCAGCTTGGCATATGTAACTGTGCCTGGGGGGGACGCAGCACAGCCAACAGGGGATTGGGCACCCCCGTCGGCTACATAGTGGGTGCATGGGGGGGGCGAGCACGCAGTGTGCGTGCCTGTGTGTGTGTTTTGTGTGTGTGTGTGTGTGTGTGTGTGTGTGTGTGTGTGTATAGGGGCAGTGCGCATGAGCAGGCGATATCTTATCGCTGCTCACTGAAGCGTAGCTCCCCCTTTCCGCTGTACTCCACTGCATTTTGGAGCTGTCATAGACAGCTCCAGCAGGCATTGGAGAACTGTGGCTGCGCCTGCCAACACACTGACTGAATTGGAAGAGGGCTGCCACACCTCTGAAAACTCGGATGATGGCACTATGTTTCTTGCAAATGCGTGCAAGCAAGCATAACAATGAGTCAACATCAAGCTTCTAAGTGTAATAGATTTACGGTACAAATAACAACTATTCCCATAACAGAGAACATATACAGTAACTAATAATTTACAGTATGCTGCTTATGGTGTGCAGGATATGAGCAAAAGTGCATTGCAAGCATATAACACATACACATATGGGCATGGTTATACTAACAAGACCATGTTTGATGCCAGAATTTGTTAATAAGTTCCTCATGGACAGGGGAGGTTCATCTTATAGGTAACAATGCAAATGTAAGAACAAGGGAGCGGGTAGTTTACAGAACTTCTGTGATAGCGTGTGCAACATCAGCAACAGGTTGATTTGATTGCTGCATAGGTATACCACTGAAGGAATGACGGGAATTATGCACAAGCATGGATGGCTACAGATGATGTAGGAATGTAAGCAAGTGCAATGGGTGTGAGGTGGAGGAGATGGCAGCTGGAATGGGAAGTAAGGGAGGGCTCTGGGGCACTTATTGGTATATATGAATGAGGGAGGATGGGCATTAACCATGATGACAATCCTGGGGTATATAACCCTGCAAGTGCTTATGGAAGGCAGGAAGAGCAAGAGGGGTGGCATGACAGGGTCCAGTGTGGTCAGAAGGTGGAGACACAACCAAGGAGCCACTACAGGATGTTGACAACTGTATGAGGGTGGAGGGTAGGGTAAAACAGATCGTGCTGGTGGAGGGGAGGGACCAGTATGATGCTAGAAGGAGGGAAGGAATGGCGAACAGAGCCATGAGGACCCTACTGGATTCTGGGAACACTGTAAGTGCTGTCAAGGAAACATGAAGGGTAGGAGGGGTAGTGTCAAGGTAGGGTATGGTGTAGGGTCCTGGGTGTTAAGGGTGGACAGAGGTTGGGTGAGGGTTACAAGGTGAGCCATGCATGAGGGTACCTTTCCGTGTAGTAACGTGACATGAAAGTGACCTGGAGCAGAAAGAAAAAGTAATGTAATGTAATGTAAAACAGTAGCAAATATGATGCAAGGTGGGAAAGGGATAGCCGAGAAATAGAGACCCATTCAGGATGCTGGGAACCATGCATGGTGGCAGAGGAGGCACATGGAGAAGTGGAAGTGGTGAACGGGTGAATTGGAATGGTGTTTAAGACTCAAAATCTTATGGTAGTACAAGGTTTAAGAAGGATCATGGCAGGAGCAGCTTGATGAGACATCATTTTGAATGGCAGAGTTGATTGAGTAGGAGGCGAATGACTGTTGAAGTAGAGGATGCAATGAATAAACAATTTTGGTCTATCGGTATGATTACCTTAACTTGCCTATCAGGATGTAGCTGTGAGGTATCGTCAAGCTGCAAGACCCGGTAGATGTAAAGGAGTGGAAGGGAGGTTGAGGAGTGGTACAGGAGGGGGAACATTGCTGTTTCAGTGATTGAAGCAAAGATGCAACTTCTTTTTAATGCATATAACATGAGGCACACACTCAAATAGTAACATTGTGTTTACCTGTATCAACTTTCGAAGAGCAATTTATTTATTTATTGAATTTTGTTGACCTGGTAAGCTCACTGGGCCTAGAAGTCCCTTTTTCAGGGGCGATCGAGGGGGGAAGAGGGGGTTACAGATGGTAAGCAACTGAAATTGAACCAGATTAAGCTGTTGGTGGTATTTTTAGTGACAGGGAGAAATTTGGCCAGGACACCGGGGAAATTCTCCTACTCTTTTTCGATAAGTGCCATGGTATCTTTAACATCCACCTGAATTAGCACCAATCCAGGCAGATGGGACCTCAGTT
Source organism: Neoceratodus forsteri (assembly GCA_016271365.2). NCBI lineage: Eukaryota > Metazoa > Chordata > Ceratodontiformes > Ceratodontidae > Neoceratodus > Neoceratodus forsteri. Next base: position 1,103,532,065 of record CM028129.1, on the reverse strand, counting down.
TAACGTCTCATCCAAAAGGCGGCACCTCAGAAGTACAGCACCCCCCCTCATGCTGCACTACAGTGTCAGTATTGGGATATTAACTCAAGTGTCAGATGTGGGAACTGAACCCACAGCCCTCTGATCTCCCGGCCTCAGAGGCGAGTATGCTACCTACTGAGCCACTGACACAGAGCAATAAAGTCTCTAGCTATAATGCAATGGAGCTAGAGGGCCTGAAACGTGGGTTTTCTTACTTGTAACAGAAGGGGATAATCGTTCCAAGCATAACCACGGACAGGCACCTTCAGGTGCAGAAGTACCTGAGGGAGAAGAAGCCTACAGTTCAACATTGGTTTGACGTCTGGCATGTTGTTAAAGGTATGACTGACAATATTTTCTTTCTGTTGTCCCCACAAACGCTATGCACAATATGGCATTTGATTCAGTACCTCGCAATGACCTGCTGGCTAAAGTGAAGGAAATGGTGGTAGGGAGACAGTTGTCAAGATGGATAGGAAATTGGCTCTATGAGCATCATCAGAGGGTGGTGGCTGGGTGTCTAGCCTCATCCCCAAGGTGTGTTACTAGTGGGGTGCCCTAGGGGTTAGTGCTGGGGCCACTCCTGTTCAGCACCTCTTTGCAGATGACTTAAAGCTGGACGCAGGGCTGGATGAGGAGTAGGGGTGTGTGGCCTTGCAGGATAACCTGGAGGCTCTGGAAAGGTGGCCAGGAAAATGGAAAGTAAAATTCAAAGTGGGGAAGTGCATGTTTCTGCACCAGGGAGTCAGAAGTCTAGGCCAGGGGTATACCCTGAGAGGGAGCTGGGAGTAGTAGTAGATATCAAAATGAACAACTCAGAGACCTGTAGGAGGGCAGTGGCAAGGGCAGATATGATGCTGGGATGCATCGCCAGGGGGATTACCTCCAGAAAGGTGGAAGTGATCCTTCCCTTGTACAACAGCTTGGTTAGGCAACACCTCGGGTATTGTGTGCAGTTTTGGAGACCACACTTAATGAGGGATGTTACACATCTACAGAGGATCCAAAGGATGGCAACCAAAATGATATGGGGCCTGGGGGAGACGACCTATGAGGAGAGGGTCAAGGAGCTTGACATGTACACCCTGTAGATGAGGAGGAACAGGATGGACATGATAGAGGTGTTTAAGTACATAAAAGGGATCAATAAGGGGTTCCCAGTCAGGGTGCTTCAAACAAAGGAAGTGGGAGCAACGAGAGGGAATGGGTGGAAGAGGGCAGGCTCAGAGGGTAGAGGAAGAGATGTTATTTCACTGAAAGGGTGATGTAGCCATGGAATGCACTGACCAGGGAGCTGGCAGAGGTGGAGACCGTTGATGGGTTGCAGAGGGGATGGGACAGGTGCAGTGGGAGGGTAGATCTGAGCAGGTTCAATGCAGGTGTAACATCTGGGACTGTGGACAGTATAACCCAAGGTGCAGGGGGGACACCACAATCCTGTCTGAATGTCAAAAGTCGTATGCTGTATCTGCGGGGACACTGCACCTCACAGAAAGTGTGCAGGGTCCTTGTCACAATGGCATCCCTCGTTTGTTGTAACTTGTGACATGTGTTGGGGTTCTTATAGAATGGTAACACTAAAAATGCAAGCAGAGTAGGCCACATGGTCTATGGATTCTGCTCTCGTCATCACCTTGAACTGTTACCTTTACCAACCTCCTGACCCATGCCATGGTACCCCCAACCCCCACAAAAGATTAGTCACACAGACAACCTCAACCTGCTTCATTCCCCACCAGTAGCTGTACCAGCCTCTCTGGAACCCTTCAACTGTAGATGCCTCCACCAGCTCCTCCAGCAGTGCATTCAAAGGCTCAACCACTGTCTCGGTGAAGTACTGCCTCTTCTTTTCCCACCTGAGTGTCCCTCCCTCCAGCCTCCAGCTGTTCCCCCTGTGGCCCCACCCACCTTCCAGTGAAAGAGTCAATCGTATACCCCCCTTCCTCCTGTCCTCTAGCGAGAAAAGATTGAGCTCCTCGAGTTGCTCCTCATATGTTTTGTCCCCCTGACAATATATCATCCTGGTTTCCCTCCTCGGAACCCACCCCAGGAGACGGATATCTTTATGTGTGTGGGGATGCCAGAACTGCATGCAGTATTCCATGTGTGGCCAGCCCAGGCTATTGTACAGTGGCACAGTCGCCTCCCTGTTCCTTAAGGAGATCGCCCTGATGATGCATCTTTGTATCTTCTTTTCACTGGCTGCAGCCTGCCTGCATTACTCAGAGTTGTTCATTTTGGCGTCCACCATGACCCCCACATCTCTCTCACGCCATAGTTGATGCCTGCAGTATGTCCCCAACCACAGTGTACACCTGTCCTGGGTTCCTATGTTCCAGGTGAATAGAGGCCTGTGTTTGTAGATTTCAGCTGTTTTTAGACTTAATCAGTTCCTTGAACTTGTATTTCAGACAGGTTCCAGACAGATTTGTGCCACGTTTATGTTGGTACAAGATGGTGGTATTTATTCTGACAATGATGAATGCATTAATTCAATTTCACTTATTGAATCAGTAATGCGTAGGTTTATGTGCATTCCAGGTGTGACAAAGAAAATTGAGGCAGTAGGAAAGCGAAAGAATTGTGAAGATCTCTTTGTTTGGTGTCATTCCATCAGTAACCACATGTATTGGTGTGCTTCCTTCAGTTTGGGCAGTATCACTCTTGTAGTTGACAAATGGCAGAGCGTTCTGAACCACACCATCAACATCCATGAGAACCACGGTGGAACATTTCAGAGGTGTGAGCATGGACCATTGGGGGAACATCAGTGGTTGTCACCAGGTAAGTTATGTATGTGTCTCTTTCTTGCTTTTCACCACAATATAATAACATATAAAAACAACAGCAGAAACAGCCATCACGATCTAGGAAGTCTGCTTGATTGGTAGTGTGGCAATCACAACTTCTAGGTGGCCCACACAGCCATCGCCTCATCACAAATTAACCCCCCCCCAAACACACACAATCACTCTGCCAAATCCCCTCTACCATCTTAATGTGGTTGATCACCTCATCCGGCACAGCATTCCAGTTATCCACCACCCTCTCAGTCAAGTAATGTCTCCTGACTTTCCTACTGAATCTTCACCACTCCAATCTCATCTGGTGCCACCACTGGTATCATCACAGTTATTCTCGGTGATATCACTCCCCTACCACCCTCACTACGAACCTTCACATATTTCATGATTTTAATCATGTCTCCCTTGTATCGCTTGTCCTCTACGGGATACATGTACATCTCTTCCAGGCTGCCATACTACACTGTACACCATCTAACAGTATGATGTCCTTGATCATGACTGTGCATGAGTACTGGGCGCAGTATTCCCTGTACAGTGGAAGGTTTAGCCCCCTATTTGGGGTGGACATTACATAATTATGCAACACACCATCATGTTGTGTCTTACTGCATCCTTCCTTCACTGAGCTTTGTTGTTCATACCCCCCATTATAAGCAACCCTAAATCTTTCTCCTCCTATGTGCATTGGGTGTGCCACACCACCCATTGATAGCGCATCACCTTGTTTTAATACACAAAGTGCAAGACATCACTCTTACCTGACATGCATCCCACCTGTCATGTTATTTGAACATAGAAACATAGAACATAGAAACATAGAAGTTGACGGCAGATAAGGACCACAAGGCCTATCCAGTTTGCCCATTTTTTCTACCTTATGAATGTACCACGGGCCTTTACTCTGTCAATGGTCTATCTATTCATACTCATCTTTATTACTCCCTTATGCCTATCCCATGCTTGTTTGGAGCCCTGCACTGTATTCATATTCACCACTTCACGAGGTAGGCCGATTCATGCATCCACCACCCCTTCTGTGAAAAAGAACTTCCTCACATTCACCCTTAAATAGCCTCCCCATAATCTCATACTGTGTCCTCTTGTCCTGCTGTTGTTCTTATATTGAAACATGTTAGTATTTCACCTTGTTAATGCCCTTAAGATGTTTGAATGTTTCCATCATATCACCTCCTTCCCTCCTTTGCTGTAGGGTATACATATGGAGCTCCATTAATCTCCATTGTCCTCATGTTTTTTGATGCAGTCCCTGCACCATTTTGGTTGCCCTTCTCAGGACTGCCTCTATTTTGTCAATGTCCTTGTGCAGGTGTGGCCTCAAGTACTGCACACAGTACTCCAGATGGGGCCTAACCAGTGTCTTGTAAAGTGGGATTATTACCTCCCTCTTACGACTTGTGATACCCCTACTTATACGCCCCAACATCCCTCGAGCCTTACCTACTGCTTTAGTGGTCTGCTTGGATGATTTCAGGTCATCTGTGATAATGGTGCCCAAGTCTCTTTCTTCCCTTGTGATTGCCAGCAACTCCCCTCCCAACCTATAGGTGGCTTCAGGGTTTCTCTTCCCTATGTGCATGATCTTGCGCTTCTTTGTGCTAAACCCCAGTTGCCACTCTTCCGACCATTTTGCTAGTTTATCCAGATCTCTTCTCATTCTGCCCGCCCCATCTGGATCATCTACTCTGTTGCAGATCTTGGTGTCATCTGCAAACAGACAAACCTGATCCTCCAGTCCATCTGCAATGTCACTGATGAAGATATTGAAGAGGACTGGTCCCTGAGGTACCCCACTTGTGACTTTCATCTCTTCTGACTGTATACCATTTACCATCACTCTCTGTTTTCTGCCCATCAACCAGTTTGCCACCCAATTGACCAACTTCTGACCCACCCCGAACCTACCCAGCTTACCTGTCATCCTACTGTGCCATCAATCACGACACCCATCTTTGTGTCGTGTGCATAGATAATGATCTTACTCAGGAACTCTTTGTAGCAGGTAGCTCTGAATATACAGAAGAACAGTGTTCCCAATATAGATCCCTGTGGCACAGCACTTGTCACACTACTCTGTCATGACAGCCACCCCACAGACACAGTTTGCTGCCTTCCCTTCAGCCAACTTGTGACACATGTTCCCAACTTTGTACACCCCTGTATATTCAAGATTCCACCACAGCATGCAATGCTGCACTGAACCAAAGGCCTTTCTGCAGTCCAAAAACAAGACATAGTCCATTTTAAATGAATTTGACATCCCTTGGCTCAACTCATAATAAGTCTTATTTGTTTTACTTACGGTCCAAGGCCTACAAGGAACTTGTGCTTATTGTGAAGAATAAGTGGCATCTAAAGGATGTCTCAAAGCTATCACCAGATGAGTAGATGTCCACTGTAGAGTCATTTCACAAAGTACTAACGTACTTTGCTCCCAAGGCTGTGCACTACTTTTACAATGCAATGTGTGCATGGTGAGTAAATCAGCACATCACTGTGAATGCACTGTGACTGTTATTCAAGTTTCTTAATAGTTGCAGTAGTACAATTATTTATGTGTTGGTGTAATTGCGGATATCGGCAATTGGGTGTGGGGTGTCTGGTCCGGTGGGGATGGGGTATCTGTGACTGTGTGGTGGTGTATACAAGCCCATATGTGCTAAAGGGACAAATTTTTTTTAAATTCTATTTTTGTGCCCGCGGACAACCCCATCTAACCGACTCCCCCAGCTCCATCACCCAGGATTACCGGGGCTTACCTTATGCCTGGTCTGGGAGCAGTGCCAACGAGGAGTTGGTCATCATCCTTCCGCCGGTATTTTTCTTCCACCATTTTTTCTCCTGAGGCCCCAGGAGAAGGACGCATGTGTGTGGAGGTGTGCATGTGCCTTGCTGCCCCGGTAATGTCCCCCTTCCGCCCACCCCTATTGGCCTAATGCCAGGCACCCTGCCTGCGCAGCTTCCTCGCCTCTACCAGGGGGACAACTATTGAGCTAGGGATGCCACTCCACCTCCCCCGGAGAGAAGAGCTGCCTGCTGGCCTCTCCATCCAGCTCCGCCCCCCCCATGCCGACCTCTGACGATCCAGGCTCACTTCCGAACCCGGGTCGCCAGCATGTTGCGAGGTGAGATGTCCAGCACCTCAGCCCTCTGTGCCACCAGGCCAGCCTAAAGGAACAATTTTAGTTGGTAGCACAGTTATTAGTTCATCTGAAGCACCTACGGCTATTTCTTGTACAGTGATGGGCATATTTTCTACAAATGGCGGATTGGAAAGAACATGCACGCCAGGTCATAGGTGGTGTACAGATTGTTTGATGGATGTTGATGAGGGTCTTTTTGAATCCAACTTTGTAGATGTTTCAGCAGCCTTTCCTCAATATAGTGAGGTGGTTATATGAACATACGAACATACAAACTTGTCAGCAGATACAGGCCATATGGTCTGTCTAGTCTGCTACAGTGTGCAGCACTTCAACCCATTACACTGCAGCTGCCCCCCCATTAACTCTTCCCTCCCCCAACTGCCCAACTGTTATGTAGTATCCCCTTGAATTTCTCCCACCCTGTCTTGAAGCACCCCACAGTCTGCACTGATACGAGTTGCTCAGGCAGTAAATTCTACCCTGTTACCACTCTTAAGTAGTGCCTCCTCCTTTCCCTCCTGAATCTGCCCCACTTTAACTTCAGGGAGTGCCCTCTGGTATCTCTCCAATACTGGAGAGTGAACCCACCCTTGAAGCCTACTCTGTTCATCCCCTTCAGGTACTTGAAGGTCTTGATCATGTCCCCTCTGTCTCTTCCATCCTCCAGGGTATACATGTTGAGCTCTTTTACTCTTTCCTCTTAAGTTCTATCCCCCAACCCCTGGATCTTCTTTGTTGCTCTTCGCTGCACTGCCTCTAGTAGTTTGATATCGCTTTTCAAGTACAGGTGCCAGAACTGCACACAATACTCCATGTGGGGGCCACACCATGGACCTGTACAGGAGCAATATGGCTTCGCTACATCTGGATGTAATACCCTTACTTTGCACCCAATATCACGGTCACCAGCACCCCTTCAGATCCTTCTCCTTGTTGGATGTGGACAGTTTGATACCATTCATCCAGTAGCTGCATCCTGGATTCTTGGCTCCGAAATGCATCACCTTGCACTTCTTTGCATTGAACCCAAGCTGCCAGGTGTGTGACCACTCCTCGAGCCTTGCCAAGTTGTCCTGCAATAATTTGCCACTCTCCTCTCCCCGTAGGTCCACTTGGTCACCACGCTAAACGAGCCTCTGGAAGTTGTAACCAAATTTAAATATCTAGGTATCTGGATCGACAATAAATTATCTTTCAGTGACCACGTCGAAGATGTCTCTAGAAGGTTAAAAGCAAGGTTAGGTTTCTTCTACAGAAATAGGCCCCTTTTCCCCCTTGAAACTCGAAACAAGCTTGTACAGGCTACTTTTCTCCCCCTACTCGACTATGGCGATGTAATCTATTCCTCCACCACTCTTGCAAATCTGAGTAAACTGGACATCCTTTATCACCGTGCGTTACGGTTCATTATCAACTCCCCTTACCGTTCGCATCACTGTGACTTATATGCAGCTGTTGGTTGGACATCCCTTACTACTAGACGCCTGCTCCATGCTGGGCTATGGACTCTTAAACTGCTCCTGCAGAAATTGCCAAGCTATCTCTCTTCCCTTATTAGTATCTCACATAGTGCATACTCATTAAGAAAATCTGACTTTATTATGCTTGACATACCAAGGACGCAGACTTCCTTTGGTAAAGGTGCTATTGCATATGCCCTTCCCTCCATTTGGAACCAGTTACAAACCGTACTGAAACTAACTAGCACAGTTTCAATAAACTTCTACAAATTGCTAAGTTCAGCCAAAATAAAAGACACCTGTAACTGTCATTAAGTCTCTTCCTTCCCCATGTGTGCCATATTTATCCACTGGTAAGGTATAATTGATTTGCCATATTAACTGCTTTCCCTTCCCCTTCTACTCCTGGCTTTATCTTTGCTTATGCTCCACTGCTACTCTATCAAATCACTCCTCCCCATATATCAGTTGTAGACTGTTGTTTGTTCTAGCTGCCAAAATACTGTATATGTATTGCACACACCAGTCATCATGTTTCATTTATCAGTATGCAACCTGTAAGTCGCTTCCCTGTCTCATATCAATGTTTACCACCTGCGGTCACCCTATGTGGTACCCTTGTATGTATATCCAGCCTGTATCATGTAATGTGCATTTCATGTCTATACTGTTATTACCTATCTGTGTTTGTACTTTAAGTGTTTATGTCACAGGACCTCCTTGTGAATAAGCTTGCTCAATGGAGTTTTCCTGCAATAAACTTGAACTTGAACTTGGTCGCAGGTATCAAAGTGGGAATTGCAACATTTTGGGTGTCGTTAGTCACTTTACAACATGACGATCCTTCGATGCATACATGCCAAATCAAGTCAGGTCTTACTGACACACATTATCTTTTATGTCATCATTCACATGAACAACACTGCTATTGATCCAGTAGCACAACACATTTTTTGTACTGCCCAGGCAACATTGTTGTGGTGATCGATACGCATGTCACTGGTTGCAACCACACAGGATCATGTGGGTTCATGGTTCTGTAGCCATGATGATGTATGTATTACATCTTTGATCGGAGTACTGCTAAGGATCTGTGTATGCATTCCCGTGCTGGACAATGTCCGCCCACTTCCAATAGCAGTGAGACACATTCTGTCTGTAGGTTACCTAATTTGTTTACCCATGATCGCACAATTCGCCAGCCTACAACCCTGACACTGTGAGAATATAAACAAAAATTAAATAACAATTTACAGCTTACCAGGAAGGATAGAAATACTGTATGTATCTATCAGGGTTTATTAGTGTTGAAAACTGTCTTTTACGTTGCAGCATTGTCTTATCAGCATTGCATTTTAATGAGAATAGTTGTAGGCCTCAGCTGGTGGATTGCAAGGGCGAGGCACGATGGAGAGTATCTTTTCCAAAATACAGAAAGGGAGACAGCATAGTGGAAGAGGTGAAGGTGCCATGTACCTACAGTAAGTATTATCAGAAAGAAAGGTTTCCTTTTATGTAGGTATCTCATTATGTCAACGTACAGCTCAGTGTGAAACACTGTAATGTCCTTTGTTTAAATACCTGCTGTCATAGAAACAGAGATTTGACACCAGATGAGGACTGATTGGAACAACCAGTATGTATATTTTACTACCGATTAGATAAGCTGCATTACACTTCCTGCTCCCCACCCTCCCACCAGAAATGGCTTATTTCTGCCTCCTTTACTTGCCCTCCTGTGGACTGCCACCATCCTGTCTATCTCCATACGTACATGTTCTCTCCCAAAATGCTCACAGTTCTCCAGCTGTTTTCTCAGTAAGAGTCTGTACAGAGGGATAACAGCTTCGTGCTTTGTACTACTGATGCCTTTAAAACCGCATAGTAGTTACACAGATTTAAAGGCCCATGGGTAGTCTATCACCAGGCAGCAATGTCATTTTCAAGTGAATGGCCTACAAGTATAGACACAGTGATTACAAATAATACCATCAAGACATCATTCCACCCCACACAAATAATGGATGTTATACAGAAAGGTATTCCCATGACAACATCAGAACTGTGTACTGCATGTTGAAAAGATTGTACATGCCATTGTTAGTGTATATATCCACTGTGCGATAACCTACAGTCACCTTCTTTTGTCACGTAGTCATCACGGTGAACACATCAGTGTTGCTCAGGACTCCCGTAATTTTCCATTTTCAGTGATTTCAAACATCACACCATCTGTTTCTGATACATGGACATATGTAACACTGCATGGAAATGGACTTCCCTGTAGATTTTGTGCTGTGCTGTTACATGGGTAGGTCATCAAATATCATACAGAATAGGTCAATGCCCGCCTTGATTATTGTATGATCCAGCCCCCCCCCCCCCCCCCCCCACCAACAGCACACATACTGTGTCTGTCCATGTGGTTTGCTTCACCATTGTACGTGCATCAGTTTTCACTGGTCTGCATGTAAAATACCTTTCTAACACTACAGCTACTTTTCAAGTTTCCTGACATCAAGCATCATCTTATCATACAGGCCACAAGTGCCCCACCCACAAATGAATGATGTGTCAGCAAATAACAGGATGGTGACTGCAGGGCAAGCAGAGTCCACAGCAATTGTGCCTTTAATGTGAAATGCAAAGCAGGGGAAAGAATAGTCAACCCTTATACACAATTAGCTACAATCATGTGATATGCCCCACCAGGGTATTGATCACACCAGTGCCATGAACAACACACCAAATACATCTAAGTAAGCACCGCAGGGCTAATAATCCACCAGAAAGACCAATTAATGATCCATGACAATTGCAGTACTGTTACTCCAAAAAAAAATGAATGTGTACTGATATCACAGGTGCTCCAGTGACAACACATGCACACACGATGCAGTTCCATGCAACAGTGCTGAACACCCGCTCCCATACACATCTAGGGACTGGCACAGCCCACCGATCATCATCACGACCAGGCGATGACTCAACTCATTAATATCGTGTAGTACTGTAAAGTACTGTGTACTACTCAGAGCATATCATTGACAGTGACATGCACTGATATGGATCACAATTGATGGCTGGCCATGGTGCCGAGAGGTATGGTGTGCCAACTGCTAACTCAGTACAGGAATTGTTGGTATGCAGTGTGGTCAGGCAATGACAGCTGGGGACGTTAATGGACACTGGAATAGCAATGATATAGTGGAAAGTACTGTAGTTTTGTATATAGACAGGATCTCAACTGCCATGTATCTATAATCCTGGTGGCGATAGCACTGTTGGTGTCAGGGATATGCGTACCATATCTGCTGTTGTCATGCAGTGATCAGTAGCAGTGCGTACAATATGATGTCATTTGGGCAACTGTAGCATTGTTGGTGGTGCACTCTGCTTCTGCTCTGGGGGAATGTCATGTTATTTATGTACGCATTACGATTGGGTGGTGGTGGCTCCGATTGCCATGCATGGCTCAGGATCACAGGTTATGGGGTGATTATGGCATTGAGGTGTGACATGTCATTATCTGCTGGCAACATGTTGGCACAACAACCCTGTGATGCAAAGCACAGTCACACAAGCTGTTACCTGGAGGATGTACTCCTGTGGTTCTTCCGCAATAGGAAAATCATTTACTTTCCATCTGTAGTTACACAACAGGATGCAACTGCTTCAGTAAACCCACTATCACCATGTCACAAGGGGGTAATGTGTAACTGTTAAGTATATTGTTGCACAAGAAGCCTGCAACATGTCACTGGCTGTTTAGCAGAATACCTAATGTGGCAAGTCACGGTGTAAATTGCACCTTGAAACATGGTTTCTATAGGAAGTCAATTTACACCAAGCATAACCATTTCTGAATTGTGCCCTGTGTGTGTGACATTTGCACACATCGCTTCACCCAACAACTGATCATTTTTGACTCAGCTGTGCTCCATGCATCAAGTACCTTGTTTTGTAATATCTTACAATAGTGTTGAGCCTTAAAATGTAATGGAACATAAACAGTTTTGTGATGTAGCAGTAATGTAGGACCATTTTCCATAAATCATATCTGTTGTTCTCCACCTTCAACAGAGTACATCAAGACTGTTATGAATGAGGTGATATCACTGTGCTCGAAACATCCAAGCTACCATCAGGCACTGGATGTTGTGCAAGTCACAAAAGGAAAACCACCTAAGTCACTGTCACAAATGTATGACAGGGCATCTAAGGCAGACATTGTCAAATGTCACTGCAGCCATTTCAACAAATGTCAACTACCATCCAGATGCCAGCGTGACAAGTGACAGTGTGAACACCATGGACATTTAGTGTATTCATGAAGATTGTAATGGAGTCAAAAGAAAGGGTCACACTATCAAAGTATTACTATGAAATGCAAAAATGTATTTATTTTGTATTTGTCAACAGGTTAAAATGTAAATGTTTCTATTTTATGTGAGACAACCATAACACATGGCATATGTGGACCTGAAAGCCACGGACTGTATTTATAAGGAGTATAGAAAAGCAAGCATATGACATACTGTACCTCTGCTGCTGCAGTACATACGTAAACAGATTTTTCAGAACTGCATAGCAGACTTCATTGAACAACATTTTATGTCCTTGACATTCATCTTCTTACTAACAAGGCAATGAGGTTTTCCATCTTTGCATGTATTTTATGCTGGCAGTGGTACCATTTGGTGATGAATGTCTGTGAGTCACTTTGGTTCTCACAAATAATGGTACCATAAAAAAAATATACAACAAAAAAATAAGTTTGTGATTGAATTCCAGCATCTGATCAACATCGGAAGCATCTATGCCGAAGCACAGTTTTAGGAGTGTATGTTACAATGCACTGTAACAGTTCTACAGCATAGCGACAATGTCCTTTGCTTATGACAATGGAAACTGATTCTAAGGTGTGCAGTGTCACCATCCAGTAGGTGACCTTCAAAGCAACAATGCAGCCCCCCTCCTGTCCTGGCAAACATTGTAATACTGTTGTGTTACTTCACAGTTGGAATCAACATGACTTTTTTTAAAACTGTTGAAGTGTCTAAACTTTGACATTAAAACAGAACTGCGGAGGAGGAGTGCATGACTGTGCGCAACTGTTCATAGGTACTGCACCCATTTACTGATAGCACTACCACCAGTACTCTTATAAGTTCAGTATTGGCAGTACTTTATTATGCAACTTTAATTGGTTCTGCGGGGTCTTGATACACCAAATATTACTCAGAGCAACAGCCTGTCCGGGTGTTGCAGTAAGTAATATTTTGTGTGTCAGGACCCATGGTAAATCCATAAAATCAGCATCCTAAAGTAACAGTTTTGGTGTTAATGATGTCACTAAATGTGTGTAATATCAATGGACACTTATGCCTGCTCAGTAGTCTCATCCGCAGTTCCGCGTTGTACCTAAATGTTTGGCGCTTTATGACTGTTGAACCTGTGTATGAAAATTCCTGCTGATTGTATGCCTGGAATCACTCAGCAGTATTGCAAGGTATGTGAGAATGGGAGGGGCTGAATCGCTATTCTGAAGGTCACTTTTAAAGCATTCGACATTACAGTAACCATAAACACACCTGAGATGTCATTGTCAAATCATCTGTCACTTTTGTGTCTGGTGCGATCACAGACCAATGTTGTGGACTATGAACAGTATGCTACATGGCTGATAGAAACATAAATAATTGTAATAATTGACTAGCTGTACTGTTAAACATTACTTTTCCTGGTTCGCCATAAGAAAAGTAGTGTTTTGCGACAAGAACAAGTGACTGTGCAGCTTCCGGAGAAACCACACAAGCATTACCAAGTGTTGCCATGCTAAAGCTCGGTATTGTTTGCGTGAAGTCTTATGAGGCTGCAGATTCACATGCTATCCTTGCAAAGCACTTGTCAACATCCTTTTCAGGAAAGTAGGACAAGTCATGTTGACAATACAACAAGTGAATTAGTTTTTAGTGCAAAGACTGATGTTTATTTGTTTTTTTGGGGGAGCTTCCACAGCAACTAGGCCCTTCTGAGATGTCATAGTGCACCCTCTGACTCCATCCTCTGGGTCCTGCTAACAAGATACCTGGCTTAATTTTTGACACTGCATGGTGGGGGTGGGGCATGCATTTTTCCACTATTCTTTCAATATGAACTGATGGCACCATCATGTAGAACGTTTTGCCTCAGGAAAAACATGTTCATGCTTGTCTTCTTCAATCATCAAACAGTGTCCTCCCTCCAGGACTCAGTATAGCCCAATGCCCCAGCCCTACCGCCAGTGGTTCCAGAGTCACAGTAGCAATGGGTGCTTCCAGTATCCATTAACTTAGCACAACTGGAGGAGAAGAACATCCATTGGGACACTCGGTCTTCCTCACACATCCAACACCCAACTACCCATGTCCATTCACGAACACAGTTCACTGTTATGGGCCAACCCTCAGCACCAGCGTTCTGCTTAAAATATTGATGCTTCTATCAGCAATGTAGCACACTGTTGAGCTGATAAAACACTGTTCATTCACGATTCTCAGAGGGAGCATAATTGAATTGCCATTGGATCACAATTGGCTGAAAAAGAATTGCCTTATCAATTGTTCTGTATGTTGTGAAGTGTGGGCAAAATATAAATGTTCTGTGGGCTGGCGTGTGTAGTGTTGCAGCCATATCATGGATTTGTCCCTGAAAGTAGTATTACACAGTACATAAATCAGCTATGCAGATAGTATGGGTCCAGACACTAATTTCATGACAGTAACACTGCAGACAGTGAGAATCGTACCAGTCATACCATATTTTCTGTTGATCGGTGCCCTTTACCACATGCACCACCCATACTATATTATAGTGAACTCTGTTGGTTTTACATTCAGAGTCTAAGAATTCATAAGTATGTGACGTTAGTGTCAGTACAGTCACAGTATTGATTGTGGCTGTGAGTTGTTTGTAATATATAGAATAAAGTATGGGGTGGTGTGTGTAACGAGAAGTTTACACACCCACGAGGTGTTAGATGCTACATAAACCCCAAGAGCGAAGCTCGAGGGGTTTATTACAGCATCTAACACCTCGTGGGTGTGTAAACTTCGAGTTTCCACACACCACCCCATTTTTTATTTTATATAATTGCTGGGTTTCCCTTTTTCGCCACAGCAATTATATAAAATACTAGCCCTTCCGGTGCACTCATGCTCCGGTTCTGTTTTCTACAATCCGTCCCTTTTGAATAAAAAAAAATCAGTTGAAGAAGTGCTTTCTTTTCCCCCATTGAGTTTAAAATTACAAAAAAAAAACCATACCACCGAGATCTGCTTGTCTGGTGGTTTCACTTGGAGCGAGAAGTCGAGCGGTTACAGAGCGAGGAACTGCAGGCTGGACATGCGCAGAACGAGGGAAACTGTGCGCATGTTTGCCGTAATAAACACTCCTTAGTTACAACAAATTACGCCACGGTTTCCCTATGGGAAAAAGGGAAGCCCATTAATTATACTACCTTAATGGACAATTACATTTTATGACTGCAATAACGCACTTGACGATTATGAGAAGGTTGACATATTGTCCATAAGGCGTAGGACAACTTTGTGTGCCTTTTGGTGTGTTTGTTATGCCTGTGCTTAGATTTGTAAAATAGTCCTGCAGTGACACACATTAATAATGAAATGAATATTGCCCTGTCTGATGATCAGTTCAAAGGTGAATGCAAATTAACCACATAAGCACGCTCCCAGCCCACATACCTTTCTATGTGGTGAAAGTAGTCTGGAGCTCACATCAACAGTCTGTTTAGTATATCAAACTCCAGAAACTTTTCAGCGAATACAGCAGTGCAGCTTTGGTCCAGATGTAGTGGGTGCAACTTTACATGGGTATTCTACCCATTAAGTGATGTTGCAAACAGCACTGCTTTGAAGGAAACAGCAGTGGAGGTGGATTAATTTACTTATTTTATTGCTTCACAGGGGGGGGCTTGATGCCGAAATCAGTATGTACAGCAATGACACATTCTGCGGTTGCTGTACTAATTTTGACCTCAAGACCCCCTGTGAAGCAATAACATAAGTAAATTAAGCCCCTTCCACTGCTGTTTCATTGAAACCAGTGCTGTTTGCAATGACACTAAATGAGTAGAATACTCATGTAAACTTGCACCCAGTGTATGTGGACCCAAGCTGCACTTCCGTATTCACAGAAAAGTTTTGGTGGCTTGGTCAAATAAAGAGACTGATGCAAAAAATGTTACTGATGGCAGTCACAGATCACGGTCGCCACTTAGAAAGGTATGTGGGAGGTGAGCAGGATCATGTAGTTAATTTGAAGGTCACCTTTAAGGTCAACAGTAGATTGGTGATATAGCATAGTCTCTTGTACGTTACAGGACATAATCAAAATGGTGTCATTGACATGACACACAGTCATAGACAGTATGACCAAGTAAGATACACACATTGACTGTCATATGATGCTGTTTGCATTCTATTGTATTTCAGTATCAATCACACAGGTACTACTGCGTGTAAAAATATGTGTATTATTATTTTCAAGTTGCAAAAATTTGCGACTGAGCAGTACATAACAATTTAACGCGTTACAGCGTAACATTTCATTAAAATGAACATTTTTAGTAAACAACTCATTGAATATTAACTTCAGTTGTGTGCAACAGCAAGAGAAACTGTCATAGAAACATAGACAATTCAGAGCAAGTCCTCCAGTTGAAGCTCAAGATACTTAAATCCACAGTATTCCTGTGACGGAAACCTGCCTCATGTTGCTGTAACAACACATGCTGGCAAAATCTTTTGTACCCTAGGACCCACTCTTCCAAAGATCCACCATACAGATTGGCAATATGCAAGGTACCGGTACTGCCTGCAATAAAGGAAACACAGCTTCCACTTGCATACTGTGTGACCCTGAGCAAGTCACTTAACTTCCCTGTGCTCCCAGGTCGCTCCTGCAAAAAAAGCTTTCAGCTTAGTGTGCTACTCCTGGTTAAACAAGTTAAAAAAAAACAAGTCACTTGAGATTACTTTCAATACAAGGAGGAAAAGTGAGAACTACTAACAAACAGTATACAGTTCGGCATTAACAGTGGTACAGAGTATTGAGGCAGTGAACGTCACACATCGCAGAATGCCAGTTACCGATGTTCTGTAACAGACTGTGAACCTCTGTGGTTAGCAGGACATGGAGGGGATAAAGCATATGGATAATTGCGACCCGTTGCATGGTTGGGTACTGTGGTGTGCCTCTCGCCTCAGACGTCCCTGATGGAGAGCGGAAGCACTGCAGGATTGAAGTCAGAATGAGTTTGCTGAACACGTCCAAACATCAGCACATATTTGCCTGGATAGCACTGCAAGCATGTGCTCAGAGGGTGGAAGAAACAGCCATGAAAACCATCATAGGAAAAGTAAGGCAGTGTCAAGCTACACAGAGCCAACGTGCAATCCCATGACATTACCACAAACAGTGCATCCTGTGTACGCCACCTGACACATGACCGTTCCTGTAATCACATAAATGCTGACACTTAGGTGATGCATCACCTACCTCGGGGGTGGGGGGGGCATGTTGCTGAGAAAGTATGTGGAGTTGTGGCAGGGAAGGTCAGACAGTGTGGTTTTATGGCAAGAGTAGATGTGCTGGTTGAGTGTGTACTACAAAAAAAGGAAAGATTACAGAGAACAGTACAAATGTGAATGACAGGCCAAGCTAATATTTCATAGTACAAAGTGAAATAACTTGAAAGATTACAAGCACAGTGTGAGCCTATGACTGTGCTAGTGCAAAAACATAGGTTGTAATATGAGCCCAGGCAAATGTGGAGGCAACATAAAATAGACACCTATTAATGGCAAGATATAGCAGTATACATCATTTTATGATAACAGTCACCAAATCTATGTAGACAAACCTTCAGTGGGCATTGAAGGAAGCCACATGTGGACACATGATGTTAACCTCTTAGACCACTGGGGAGCTGTGTGGTGGACGTCAGTGTGTAACGCCTTCACGTCAGAGCACATACCACACAGAGAAATGAGGAAAAAAGCAACGCTGGAGTATGGGTAGACGTTGCTCCAGTGACAGCCCTAATAGTGACTGCCTGCCTGACTACCGTGGTACTCAACAAAATTCGAAGATATCGGGGTATTTGTCCCAGCCACATACCCACATGGGGGTGTATAACCACGGCGCCATGAGTGAAACCCCTGGGGATTTCAGGTAGTTAAGTTGCAGAGTGGCACATCGGAATGTCCCAAGGAAGCAGAGCTCCATGGTGGGGGAAGGAGGAGAAATAGAAAGTTAAAAAACTAAAAAAAGAAAACACTACAGACAGTGGATGTATCGAGGCATTAATGCACTTCACACCTGATTGAAGTCACTTGGGGAATCCCTCGTGCCTCACAACACAGCCGTGGCCGTGCATTTAAGGCCCGACCATCCCTGTAAATCATTGATAAGCGTACTGAACCAGAGTGATGGTATCCTGCATAACTGGTGTGCCGCATGTTCAGATGGTACACCGACACATTGCTAACCATGGAGACAGTTTGTAATGTGGCACCATCATGTAGGTATTTAGGAATGTGGTCACAAATGGGAGTGCAGGTACATTTCAAATATTCAACCCTACCACCATCCTGTCATTTCAGCCATTGTATGATCCTACGGAAAGTAATTAATAATGTACTTGAAGAGTGGGGTGCAGGAATATTCCACACATTTAAAAGCAGATGGGAAACAAGTAAGTGTGTCATCCTGGACTTGGAACACAGTCCACCCTCACTACCGTTACAATTGCACGTGCTGTCACAAAACACATTCTAGGCACATGGATATGTTGTTCGTCCACACTTATTGGCAGGTTCCTTGCTGCTTTAAATCTTGCCGGAAGGTCTTCAAGCTGGCTCCTCCCACACACCCGGGTGATAAAACTCTCAGCTCCGCCCCATGACGCCAGATCTTCCTTACCGCTTGGAAGCTCAGGTTCACTCCTTAGCGCTCTGTGTTTTAGACTGGATTCTAACTCTTCGGTTTGTCCGAAACTCGTTTTGGAGTTTTCTAAACTTCGGTCTTCATTATCCCTCACGGCTGCAATGGACAAATCGAACCCTGGCTTTCAGAGGTGCCCTTGCAGGCAGAAAATGTCCAGGATGGATCTGCACTCCACATACGTCTACTGCCTATGCCTAGACCATGACCCGCAGGCCTGCGAGTTGTGCTGCTCTTTTTCGGCCACCGTCCTGGAGGATTGAGCTGCCCAGTTGAAGCTCGGGTGCCCCGAGAAGCGTTACCCGCCAGTAAAATCCAAAGAGGCTCATTGAGTAGTGTCTGCGGTGGCAGGCTCGGCTGAGCAGCTCGAGCATATGATCACCCTCGAGGAGGAGGCGGCCCAGGCCGCATCTTCCTCCTCGGCCACGGCATTTATCCCGCTCTCTCTGAGTTCCTCGTACTCGGCTTCATTCAAGGAGCTTTGTCAGTGCCTTTCCATGAAGGGAGAGGGGCCATCGGGACATTCCTCTTGGCCCAAGAAGATGGAGTCGAAGGGTAAGTCCCACCATCGGCGTCCGTGGGAGCGGGAGAGGTCTCCTTCTCCGGACAGCCGACCGTCAACTTCGGTCGAAGTTGCGGCTCAGGACGCTGGCTTCACGGTGTCCCCATCAGGCCAGCCTGCCGAGACTCCCATCGACACAGTCGAGATATTCCTCGACCCGTCGGATGGGTTGTCGACTGGTGAAGCCGACAACCCACCTTCACCGGTTCCCCGGTGGAGACCGAGGATCTGCCTGCGCCTTGAGGCAGCAGTCCCGGCCTAAAGTGCCCGGGGAAGAGCACCCCGCCCTTCCAGACCACCCTCGGTCTCCCGAGGGTCTCGGTCTCGGACTTCATCTCAGTCAAGCCGTTCCCGCCGACATCGGCGGTCTCAGTACGGAAGTAAGCAGTGACACTGTTCCTCCTCGGATGAGGAGAGGCTTCGACGTAAATTGCGTCGGTGTTACGAGGAGCTTATGTGGCAGCAGTTACTGTTGTCTGGGAGTAAATCGACTGAGATTCAACCCCTGGCTATCAAGTGGCTGTCACCTGAACGTCCGAAGCAACCGCTCACCGCAGTCGAGATGCCCATTCCTGGACCGATTGTTCGGCTGAAACTAGCTGCTCCACCGATTGTGGTGGAACCGCCTCCACAACCGAAGTCTGGGACATCGACCAAGGATTTTCGGTCGGGTCATGGCCTGCCCCACAGGTTGTCGGTCACCCTCACTCCCAACCGTCCTTGGCAGGTGGAGGGTGGCTCAGGGCCGAGGCAGCTCTTTGCAGACTCTTCGGAGTCCGATGACGACTCCTCCCTGTTCTCCAGGCAGGTCGAGCTGGAGTCCTCCGGGGGCCAGTCATTGGACGATAGCCCATCGTCCTTCTTGGGTCTGCTTTGACTCATCTCGGAGTCCACCAGGATGCAGCTCGAGCCTGTGTCCAAACGGGCCAAATATCCCCTGACGGAGATACTGGACTGCGGGGATTCACCCACGGAGGCCTTCCCTGTGGCTGAGGCTATTGTCGGCCCAGCCTTGGAACTTTGGCAGTGGCCTGCTTCCTGTCCTGCACCCTCGGCCAGGATGGCCAGGAAGTATGCGGTCCCTACTGGCTCTTTGCCCGGTTTCTCGGAGCACGCCTCTGCCGAGGGGTTAGTCACCGATAGCATCTTCCGGCATTCCTGGAAACGCTCGGGACGTGGATAAGCCCCCCGACAGAGTCCAAAAAGCTGGACTTTGCCAGGTGCAAGATGTACGCTGTGTCCTTCCTCGGCCTCCAACAGGCCAGCTCAGCCGTGCTGATGGCACACTTCTCCCACGCCCTCTTGGGCTCCCTGGATGAGGTTGTCCCTCATCTCCCGGTCGACCTGCAGACCACGGTCTGTCAGGTGCGGGACCAGGGTAGGGCGGTGGCGAAGCAGCAGCTTCAGACTGCTCTGGACATAGGTGATTCTTGTGCCAGGTCAGCAGCGGCCATGGTGGCCATGCGCCGCAGGGCATGGCTGAGGATATCCACCTTCACGGCGGATACCCAGCACAAGTTGGCGGATGTCCCCTTCTTGGGGACTGATCTCTTCGGCCCTGGAGTGGAGGGACACCTCCAGCGGATCGAAAAGTCCAATGCCACTCTGGACTCTGTCACCTCTGCCCAGAGGGACAAAGGCTGCTGTCAACAACAGCATAAGTCCTTTCGTCCTTCGGCCCCTGCAGCTCGACCAGTCCAACAGCACCAGCAACAGGGCCAGCAGGCTCACGCTTGGCATCCCAAACCCAAGCCGGCGGCTTTCTCCAACAGGAAGCAAGGAGGTAAAGGCTCAGGAGGTCCCTCAGCCAGTTCCTCCTCCAAGACTGCCCAGTGACAGGTTGAGAGGTGTCACCCCCAGCCTCATCACTCCCCCCTGGGTTCCCCCCGTGGGGGGATGGCTCTGCCACTTCCTTTCCGCCTGGTCCGCTATCACCACAGACCGCTGGGTGTTGGAGGTGGTAGGAAAGGGCCTGCCTCTGGAGTTCGAGCAGACCCCACCCTTTCGAGCCGTCGCCCCTCGGGGGGGCACGAGGTCCGCAGCCTTGCTGTCAGCCCGCTGAGCCGATATTGCCCTGCTCCTCGAAAAAGAGGTGATCAGGAAGGTGGCGGATCCTCCTCCAGACCCAGGGTTTGTGTCCAGGTATTTCCTGGTCCCAAAACGGATGGGGGCTGGCGCCCCATCCTCGACCTGCACGACCTGAACAGGTTCCTAAGGTCTCGGACCTTCAGGATGGTCACTCTGGCTCAGATAATCCCATCCTTGGAAAGAGGCGTGTGGTTCTGTTCCCTGGACCTCCAGGATGTGTTCTTTCACGTCCCGATCCGTCCGTCTCATCAGAGATTCCTCCGCTTCAGAGTGGAGGGATCCCTTTATGAGTTCCGGGCCATGCCCTTCAGCCTCTCTCTAGCTCCCAGGGTCTTCACCAAATGCATGGCAGTGGTGACAGCATTCCTGCGGCGCCGAAGGGTCTGGGTGTACCTCTACCTGGATGACTGGCTGATTGCAGCCCCCTCCAGAGCAGAAGTGGAGCGGTCCAGAGATCTGGCCCTCCAGGTTTGCTCTCAGATAGACCTCCTCATCGAGGCCAAGTCGGAACTCATGCCGAAGCAGGTGTTACTCTTCATCAGGGCAGAGCTTGACTCTGTTCGAGACAGAGCTCGGCTCCCAGCGGACAGGGCTGAGGTTCTTTCCTCCTTTGCCCTATCATTTCTGGTTGGGCAATCACACCCTGCCCGGGACTTCCTGCGCCTCCTGAGCCTCATGGCAGCCTGCACCAGCGTGGTCCGTTAGGCCCGTTGGTATATGCATCCCCTTCAATGGGCACTGGCCAGCCAGTGGTCACAATGCTGCAATCCGTTGGACCAGCCCATGACAGTGACCCAGGAGATGTGGAACGCTGTCCAGTGGTGGACCATTCCAGCACATCTGGAGGAGGGCATCCCGTTCGTCCGCCTCGAGCTGACGGTCTCTCTATCGACTGATGCATCTCTGATGGGTTGGGGTGCCCATCTGGGGGGAGCACAGAGCGCACGGCCACTGGTCCCCTCGGGAGTCCCGATGCCATATCAACCTGCTGGAGCTCCGAGCAATCCACCTAGCTCTCACCGCCTTCACTCTGTTTCTACGTGGTCAGGTGGTTCAGGTCCAGACGGACAATACCACGACCATGTACTACCTAAATCGCCAGGGCAGGACATGCTCCATGCTGTTGTGCAAGGAAGCTCTCCATATATGGTCCCTCGTGTGCAGCCTGGAGGCGGATCTCCTAGCCATTCTCATGGCAGGAGCCTCCATTACCCTGGCCGATGCCCTAAGACGGATAGGGGCTGCTTCCCACGAGTGGTCTCTCCTGCCAGAGGTAGTACAAGATCTCTTCTCCCATTGGGGCACGCCTCAGGTGGACATGTTTGCCTCCAGGGAGAATGCGAAGCTGAGACTGTTCCATGCCCACCCCCCTCAGCAGGGCTCACTGCAGGGGGATGCCTTCTCAAGGCCATGGACCCTGGGCCTCTTCTATGCCTTTCCCCCATTTCCCTTGATCCACAAGGTGCTTCTCAAGGCAAGGAGAGACAAGGCGCAGGTGATTCTGGTAGCCCCAGACTGGCCCCGCCAGTTCTGGTATCCAGATCTCCTCAGTCTCAGCTTCAGGCTCCCGAGGGCGGCTTCCAGCCTGCCCGGACCTGATCTCAGTCAGTCAGGGGAAGATGTTTCATCTGGACCTTCAATCCCTGCACCTGACGGCCTGGTTCCTGAGTGGCTAGAGTTCCAGGCCTTGGGTCTTTCCGACTAGGTCCTCAATGTTGTTGAGGCATCCCTTAAGGAGTCGACCAGGAAATGCTATGCCTTCAAATAGAAGAGATTCTCCATTTGGTGTCAGGGGAAGGGATTGGACCCTTCCGCCTGTCCCTTGGCAAGCATTCTGGACTACCTGTGGTCCCTTTCTCAGCAAGGGCTTCGGTCGATGACCCTTAAGGTGCACCTGGCAGCCATCTCTGCTTACTGGGCGTGGGCCGGGAAGCAGTCAGTGACACAGGAGAAGGTGGTCGGGCGCTTTTTCAAAGGCCTTTATCACATTTCCCCTCCGGTGCGAGAATCTCCACCTCCGTGGGATCTACTGCTGGTATTGGCCAAGCTCATGGGCAAGCCATTTGAACCAATGCACAGGTGCGACATCTCCCGCCTGTCGTGGAAGACAGCCTTCTTAGTGGCTATCACATCAGCCAGAAGGATGGGAGAGCTCCAGGCGCTTTCCATCGAGTCTCCTTATCTGGTCTTCCACAGGGACAAGGTTGTCCTGCGCCCTCACCCGAAGTTCCTTCCGAAGGTGGTGTCGGAGTTTCACCTTAACCAGGTGTTGACTCTGCTGGTGTTCTACCCCAGTCACACCTCGGAGGCCAAATATAGGCTCCATACTTTGGATCCTAGAAGAGCGCTTGCTTATTATAAGGAGCAGATGGCTGAAGTTCGGGGAGAGGTTCGCCAGCTGTTTGTCACCTATGCTGAAGCTGCACCTGGCTGACCTGCAGCCAAGCGGACGATAAGCAGGTGGGTCACCTCCTGCATAGATCTCTGCTGTAGGTTGGCGGGCATGGAGCCTCCCAGAGGGATAACAGCTCATTCTACCCGCCATACCGCTGCATCGGTGGCTGCTTCCAGGGATGTCCCTATCCAGGATATCTGCAGGACTGCTACCTGGAAGTCGGCACATACCTTTATTACCCACTACCACATCGACCTTGAGTCACTCCGGGATGCTGGTTTTGGGGCCTTGGTTCTCCAGTCCTTATTCCCTAAGTAGGGGGTGTGCGCCTTGCCTCCCTCCTCCCGGAGAACTGCTAAAGTCTGCCAATAAGTGTGGATGAACAACATATCCATGTCCCTAGAAATACAGGTTACTCACCTGTAACAGGAGTTCTAGGAATGGTATATGTTGTTCATCCACACGACCCACCCGGCTTCGATGCACAACCTGGCTTCCAGCGGGCTAGATCTGGCATTATGGGGCGGAGCAGAGAGTTTTACCACCCGGGTCGGTGGGAGGAGCCAGCTTGAAGACCTTCCGGCAAGATTTAAAGCGGCAAGAAACCTGCCAATAAGTGTGGATGAACAACATATACCATTCCTAGAACTCCTGTTACAGGTGAGTAACCTGTATTTACTGTGTGTAAAATGCACAACCCAATGGAAACACAAATATTTACTTGGAAGTATCACACTGCACTTTGATGTACATATTTATTGAATCCATACCACCTGAGGTTAAAGTCAGGTGTCCTTGGTTCAAGTCCCAGCTGAGGCACTTACTTCTTTCTCACATTTGTTTGTATGTACTCGAGAGGTTCCTGTATGATTGTTATAAGTAAATAATTGATTTGCCATTGGGTGGCACAAAAAGTACTACCGACCTTGATTCATGGATCCACCACAAACTCACCCATGATGTGTTAGCTGAGAACAAAGCACGTGCGATACTAATTGTTTGTAAATCACGATGAAAAACACGGTTTGATTTTAATTTGTAAAGATATGTCATTGCAACACCCATGTTTTGGTATGGACAACTACTTCCTTGTTAGTGTGGAAGCCATAGAGACATGTACATCTGACACCAGAAAGGCCATACTTGGAATAATTTACCGAGGTTGTATTGGCTGGAACACATTCAGTATTTGTGGCCTGTACTTTGTACACCAGTTATAAGTACTGCAATTTGTGTAATTCAAAAGCAGATGGACGTGCACCACACCCTTCCATACAAGGGACATGAACAGATTTCGTAAGACACACTTCAGTGGTGCTCACAAAAATAGATGACATGTATGCTTGTGTGACTGAATATATTCTGGCTGTTCTCCTCTCTATCCATGGGATATACCACCCTGTGGGGGTACAGCACAAGGAACAGTAGAGGAAGGTTCTCAGCAATATGTGCTGCTGGAACAAATCCATTCCCTATAGTTAGCTTAGGAAGAAGCACAGGGGAAACAGAGAGAGAGAGAGGAACTGCTGGAGGACAAGGGGTGGATGACGGGGGGGCCAATAAGTAATGAACAATAAATGAAAAGTAATCATGGAGTATACAAGGCAAATTTTTATTGTAACTCATGATCGAGAAACGGAACATATTTCTCCACCCATTGAACATCAACCTTACAGCATTCACATCTTCAAGTATAATGTTGCACAGTGCAGACCGCAGTAAGTAAGTGTGCTGTCCTTGTCTCCTGAGTATAACAACTTACTCATGAATAGAGAGTGCATTGTCCTGTGGGCCTTCTTCATAAATGAAGGTGTAATACAAAATCTTCCCTTGTCAATCTTCACCATTCATTACTTCCTGGGTGTAAGCCGGAGGCGTGCACCCGTCACGGGAGCTTTTTTTTTTTTTTTTTTTAAACTTTGGCTGCGGCACTGCCCTCGAGGTGGCGTCATGCGAGGGCGGCCGTTAGTAGCGACCGACTCCTCCTCCAACTCAGTTCTGTTTCTCCCGCCGTCGAGGCAGCACCTGCTCGCGTGTGAAGCGTCCTTAACTGCGTGGTAGTGTACCGACTCCTGTTTTTTCTTCGCACTCAACGCCAATCCGGTAAGACTGTTCCTTTTTCTATCTATCGGCGCCGGGTGTGTTTCCTACTGTGTTTTAGCCTTGTTAATTTCGCGTTATGTCCAGTTTGGGAGCTAAGCGCTTTTCTAAGACGGGCCGCGCCCCTATGCGTCGGTGCTCCTGTGGCCGGCATTTCTCCGTCTCGGACCGGCATGACGTTTGCCTTCGTTGCCTGGGACCCAACCATGATATGGATTCGTGCGACGCCTGTTTCTCGATGGACCGCCGCATCCTCGAAATCCGAGCGTTTAAGCTCGGCAAGGCCCCGCCGACCTTCGGGGGATGA
Organism: Neoceratodus forsteri; assembly: GCA_016271365.2. Classification (NCBI taxonomy): domain Eukaryota; kingdom Metazoa; phylum Chordata; order Ceratodontiformes; family Ceratodontidae; genus Neoceratodus; species Neoceratodus forsteri. The sequence goes on along the minus strand of CM028129.1, from coordinate 1,103,506,151 downwards.
CGTCGCTCTCGGGATTCTCGGGCAAGTCGTTAGGCCCTTCCCGGAGTCCCCTCCGGGCCTATACAGTCAAGGAGGAGGGTCTCCTCGTCTATTCTTGCCGAGGAGGAGGCCCCTTCTGCGGTGTTGGGGGCGTCGTGGTCCTCCGGGCAGCGGCGCGACACCGCCTCGGCAGTCACCTCTTGAGGTGCAGGCTCCCCGTGTCGAGGGCCCTCGACTTTTGGGCCTGGCTGGGTGGACCCCTCGGCGCCACCTTTCAGGCGCCGTTTTGGATCCGGCACGTTCGGCGGTGCCCGGTGATCAAATGGCGCCGTTCGCGGCGCCCGGTGATCGGCCGACACCGTTGGCAGTGCCGCTTTGGGCTTCGGCGCCGTTCGCGGCGCCGATGGACATGGCGGCGCCATCGGCGGTGCCGCCTACGCCTCCCGGCGCCGCGAAGCGCGCCGTGACCTGTCCTTCCTCCAGGCGGTGCCGGCCTGCCGGTGCCGTTGAGTGGAGTTAGGCCTGGCTGCTACCCGGCGTGGGGCGGCGGCGCACCCTTGGTACGGGGCCGTCACGGTCCCATGGCCTCGGGCCCCTGAGGTGGCCAGCATTGAGGTCCAGCTGGTCTCGTCCTCCTCGGAGGGCGATGACTCGGACGTGGACCCATCCTGGCACCCCCACTCTTCGGGGTCTGGGTCCCCGGTGGCTAGGGGTACCAGGCGGCGCAGCGGGCCCCTCCCTCTGTCCCCCCTACCGTCGTCTCCTGAGGGTTCCCCGGCTGGGGGTGGCCGGGAGCCCCGGGGGGCAGGCGTGGGGGTGACGGAGGGGGAGGCTCCCCTCTCTGGAGGCCCGGTGACAGCTACCCCCCGGGGTGCTGTTGCCCCCTCTAGGGACAGGGGGACGCTGTGGTCGAGGAGGAGGGCCCTCTCGGAGTCCGAGGGGTTGAGGGCAGGGGGTCTGCCGCTCGATCTTCTTTGGCCACCTCAGGGGGGGTGGCCAGGAGCCGTAGTGCAGAGCCTCGCCCCTCCCTCCAGGGTTCTAGGGTGTCCTCCGGCGGCGTTTGTGCGGACTGCCCTTCTGGATCCATGCAGTCCCGGCATCATCACAGGGGAGGTTCTCCCCCAGGGCTCTTCCAGGCTCCGCTTCCCCAGAGTTCCGTTCTGCGGCCTGGTCTGATATCCGGGATCCCTCCTACTAGGGCTCCTTTCCCCGATTCCAGAGCCCTCGAGAGAGCAGTTGCCTCCTCGAGGTGCCCCTCTCCCATCTCTCTGCCTCACACCCCCGCTCCCAGGCCATGTCGGTCCTACGGGTCCGTTATCCTGGGAGCAGTTCAGGGGTTCTGCGGCGGCCTTCCCCTCATATGTTAGATACATGCATGAGCGGGTCTTTCGACTCTCCCCACTGCCGCAGGAATCCTCTGGACATTCCAGCTCCCCATCATCCTCGTCTCCCTCCTCTGAGGGAGAGGAACCTGCTCATCTTTCCTCCGATGCTGATTTCACAGAATATCAGCGTTTCCTCGAGGATGCTGAGGGATCTTCGGTTTCCTATGTTCGGAGACAATACCCGAGCGGAGAGCGAAATTCCTTGGTGAATTCAGTGCCCAGCATTTGGTGGTACCTTCCTGGCCTATCCCCTTCCAGGGCGTCTATCCGGTCCTGGCAGTCCCCAGCCCTTCTTCTCCAGCCCGGCTGACTGTCAGCGTGGGTATTGTGCCCCTCAAATCTCTAGGTTCCTTCCCAACCTGCCTCTGGTTTGGTTTACCTAGATACTCCTGGGCGCCGCCCTGGTGCCGCGACCGCCCACGGATGCGGACTCTCCAGTTGATCGACCATTGGGGCGAAGAGTGTTCTCTTCTTCTCGTGCGAGTGCCTGTATTGCATCTCATCAGGCTCACCACGCTGCCTACAACCGGCATTTGTGGTCGATGATGTCCCAGCTGTTGGCATCAATGCCTGACATGGAGCAAACCAGACAAGCCATTGCCTCTCCGCTGTAGGCCTGGAGCTGGCAAGACGCAAGCAAGGGCATCTTATGATGCCAATGAGGTGGCTTCCAGGCTTGCCGAGGACAGCGATCTGCATCCGGCGGGACGGCATGGCCGTCTTTCAGGTTGTCACCCTGGCCCGGCGTAGGGTGATTCGCTCCGCCTTCCGGGGGACCCGTCTTTTCTCCTCTAGAGCTAGGAGACTTTTACAGGGGCTCCCTCCATCTCCTCGTCCTCGGGAGGCACCTCCTAGCTCTTCCCCACTTAGGCTTTCTGAATAAGCCAGGGTCTTCTCCTTCTGTTTCTCACCAGCAGAAGGCTGGGGGTCTTGTTCCCTCAGGGTATGGCCTCTTCCCCCCTTCCGGGGGAAGAGGAGCTTGGTACTCACCCAGGAAGTAATGAATGGTGAAGATTGACAAGGGAAGATATGAAAATTACGTACCTACCATAATTCTTGATCTTCTCTTGTATCTTCACCATTCATTACTTACACCCGCCCACCATCCCCTCAGTGGCCTCTTCCTGTGGCTTCTCCACCTCCTGTCTCCTTCCTCTCTCTGCAAAATAAAAAAAAAAAACTATAAAAGATAGGAAGAGTTGCTCAATTTTTCCAAAAAAAAAAAAAAAATCTATATCTTGGGGGGTTCTTATTTCTCAGAAAATTATTTACTCTAAGATTCTTGGGCCATCTCGTGGATTTGCTTTGGCGATCAAACTGCACAACTATATCTTGCCATCCTCGGGCGAGATACCTCTGGGGTTTTAGCCTGGCTCAGGCTATTCAGTTTGATCCTGCAATCCCGTGTTCAGCTGTTTCGCCCTAGAATCAAAAACCCCTCCCCCTTCTCTAATTCTTGCCTTGCAGAGCGGAGGAACGGGCACGTCTGTTTTTTTTTTTTCTAAAAAAAAAAAAAGAGGGAAAAAAATGCTGAGGGAACTCTCTTCGACTGCTATAGGCATTCTTGGTATTGGGGTCATGCTCCTAGCCTGCAAATGATTATCTGTAAAAAAAAAAAAAAAAAGGAAAACAAACAAGAAGGGAAATGAGAGGGCAGGCAACCCTTCTCGTGAGATTTTGATGATTGGTTTTTCCTTTCAAGTGTCCTCCTGGACAGTTTTACAGAAGAGCAGTGCTGACCATAACCAATCCCAGCCAGCCTAAGCCTCTGGCCTGCCTTGGCAGTCCGTCTGAGTCCACTTCTTATGCTTAGCATGAAAGGCTTACATTTTCCATTTCTAAACCCCTGAGCAGCGCTCTCATGCTGCCTGGGGTTTATTCTCCCTCCTCGGGTGTCCTCCGGTTAAAGGCCTTTCGCGGCCAGGAGCCCGAAGGGGGTATCAACAACAATGGCATGTTGAAGATGAGGACTATGCCCTCCTGAGTCTGTCTAGCGGGTTTGGTGAACCATCTCTTCAGCTCTATCTCCGGGGATTCTTGCTTCCCTGTTAGTCGAGCCTTCAGCTCTGCCTCTCTGCATTCTCGTTCTGCCTCACGGTCCGCCTCTCGCTGCTCTCGCTCTCTCCTCTCCTAGGGCTCCAGTTCCATCCTTCGCAACTCAAGTTGCAACCTGAGAACTTATGGATTCAGGATACTGGTGACTCGTCCCTGCTGCTGTGGCCCTTCACTGACAGTGGCCCTGCTGTCCTCCTCATCGGCTCGGGACCCCTCACTGGCTGCTAGTTCTGCCACACTCGAGGTCTGGTCCCTTTCAGTCACAGTCTGTGACACCCTGCTCTGGGTATCTGCTACCATCAGGGCCTCTGTGAGGTTCTGCTTACTGGCTTTCACCTCGAACAGGACTCCTCTGTCCTCGCACAACTGTTTTAACTGTTCTACAGTGTGCCTGCTATAGTTGGACTCCATCTTTCCTAACTACTGCTACTCTGACTTTGCACTTTAAAAAAAAAATAAAATAGGTAGGAACTTGACTGTACACCAAGTGATGTATAGTTCTGTTTTCTTTTTTAAAATAAAACTCTGTCTTTTTCTTTCTTTGCAAGAGAGCTTACGGTCTCAGCTGACACAGAACAATAAAGCTTGTAATACCAAAATTATGCCACCGCTGCCAACAATCGGTCACAGATTCACTCAGCAGGTCAGGCCCTCTACTCCCAAAGTGCCAACCTCTGAGCGCAGTCTTGTGAACAGTGTAACAGACAAGGTAATGAGAGAGGTCATTCCCAGAGCATTTGATTTTCAGCAGAGACAGTCATAATATATTTTATATAAAAAAAGTATTATCCAGCACTCAGAAATGGCTGTCTCCGTCACACTAGGCACATCAGTGCAGTCCAGATCGTTCTCCGAATCGGAGCTGCTTACATCTACTACTGCCATAGCGCTATCCTCAGTAGCAAAGCTCCCGCCAGTGGTGGTACTGACGTCAGCGTGCAAATGCAATGGGAAGCAGGAAGTAGAACTGAATTTTATCTGAAGACGCGCACACGAGAAAAAAAGGTTTTAAACTTGGATTTCAACACACAACTGCAGGGAAAACAACACAATGATGGCGTCTTGATGCGACCAGGTACATATTTGATCAAACAGTCAGACTAATAAATGATTTCTTTGCAGATCACCTTTAAATAGAGGTTAAGACTGATGGGCCTGCAATTTCCCAATTCTTTCCTGTCCCCTCTTTAGTGGCATGGCACCACAACCTCTATCCTTCAATCTCCTGGCTGTCCTCCTCCCCTGGCTGTAGTTAGCTACTGAATAGCCTGACCAGGGGTTGAGACAGTTCTGATGCCAGCTACCTGAGCAACCTCAGGTGCATCCCATCCAGCCCTGGAGCATTATCTCTTTACAGGGCTGCAAGCTCTTTTCTAACCCTTACTGCTTTAATTACCACCTGCCATTTTTCTGGAATCCCCCTTGTAGCAGCTTTTATGCCATGTTCTATCAGAGGCCACTATCCTCCACTGTGAATACTGAGCAGAAGTAGTTATTTATAATGGCTGCTTTCTTCTCATCCTCCTCTACTACCCTGCCCCCTCAATCAACCTAACAATTCCACCTGTCATCTTTCTTTTTTTCCTGATGTACTTGAAGAACTGTTTTTCCCCCTCCCTTGGCTGCTTCTGCAATATGCAGCTCTGTGTCTGCTTTTGTGTCCCTGACTGCTCTCTTGGCCTCCTTCATCTTTATTTGGTATTTGCTCCATTCCTCATCCCCTTGTTTCTCCTTGTAGCTAATGAATGCCCTTTTTTGGCCCTCACTGCCTCCCTGACCTTAGAGAGCCAGATTGGTCTCTTGTGCCAGTTGTGTTAGGTAACCAGTTTCAGGTATGGTTGGTTGCTTCAAAAATGGGTCCTTTAATTTCTCTCCACCTCTCCTCCACACCCCAAATTTTCTCCACTCCTGCCAATTTACTCTTAATAATAATAATAAACTTTATTTTTATGTCGCCTTTCAAAAAGCAAGCGCCGTACAAAATTTAAAAGCAGGCCAAACATTTCAAATCTTAAAGTTAAAAACAGCTAGCACTAATAGACAAATAAAATCAGACTCCAAATGCTTGAGTCCATAGATATGTTTTCAGGGCCTTTTAAATCCCTCTACAGTCGTGCATTCCCGTAACTGATGGGGTAGAGATTCCAGAGGGTAGGGACCACATGCATAAATGTACTGGACCCAGAAGATTTCAAGTACACTCTCAGGATCTCTAGCAACCCCTCGCCAGCTGACCAGAGTGATCGCCCAGAACCACAGCCTTTGATAACCCCCTCCTTTCTTTTCCTTTTTTCTCTGGGTATAGTAATTCAGATATAGATTGGAATCTCATTGGTTGCTTTGGGCATTTTCTGTTCCCCCCTCCTCAAATTTCTCCCTTCCATCTATGTTTATTGTAATACTAGGGTATACTGTCTTATGTCTATATTGATTACTAATACTGTTGTTTCTTGTTCCTGTTGTACATTTTTTGTGATAGCGTGGATGTTGCCTGGGTGAACTTATGGTCAAAGTTGAAAGAATCAGTATCAAGAATACTCGAGGACTTGGAAGGAAACCCTTATGCATTTTGAGGCAGGTACAGATGGAAATTTAAAGAAAAAAGAAGATCAAATGCTTTAAAAATTATGGACATGTGCTCTTTGAATAAGTGACTGCTTGCAGCGTGGCTTCAAGACAATAGAACTATGTTCTTTGAGTGTTGCAATATGGGGAGCATTTCTTGAATGATATTTATATATATATTCAAGTATCTAAAAATGTTCATCTCAGTATGAGCAATTATAAGATTGTAAATTGGTAGCCCCCATTAATATACTATGGGCTGACTGTATAGTGATATTATCCCTTAGGCTGCTGACAGAATAAGAACATATAGGTATTCTGGATGGATATATCAATCTGCAGCACAACAAGGGTTAATAGTAGCTGTGCTCACTAATTTTATCACATTTTCACACAATGAATGAGTGAGCTGCATCTAGCCTCAGGTACTCCAAACTCTGGGATTTGGTGGGGATTCTGAGGAACGCGGTTATGCTGCATCTCAGGACTCGGTTTATATTAGTTAAAGATTGTAACTGACCAATTGAGTACAGCATTTTGAAGTCCCAGAGTATGAATGGAGACACACTTAGAGATAAACCATGCTCCCTGACAAAGCCATTCAGTAAGGTGAAGTGCTGGGGTTAGCAGTTAGTAGCCAAGGGAGGCTCCGATACCGGATTGTTTGTATCTGCTAAATGCATCAATTTCTGCAGTGCAGCACTATTAGCTCTTTATGTTTGCTCCATTTATGTAAGTAGGCCAGCTGATTTTATATTGAATTAAATGACAATAAGGCAGCATTCTGAGAAAACATATGTGAATCCCACAGCCCCTACTTGCATACTGTGTGACCCTGAGCAAGTCACTTAACTTCCTTTTGCTCCCAGGTCACACTTGTAAACAAGCTTTCAGCTTAGTGTGTCTCTCCTGGCTAAAAAAAAAAAATCTCAGGCGCACTTAATCAGAGTGCCTGGATGTAGCTATGTAGTAGTGGTGAATGCCATTATAGACAGTTTGAAGAAGTGAAGTGTTTATGTAGGAGTGTAGTATTTTCTCAGAATCTCTGAGTGCTTTTCTCCCCCCCCCTTTTATGTTGGCTCACGCTTGCACGCCAGCCAACATCTTGCGGTAGTAGCAGATTTGGAGGTGCGGTCACTGTTACACGAATGCAGGGCACACATCAGAAGGTGCGTCCCTCATTCCTCAATCAGGCAGCAGGAGGCACTGACCTCATGCATGCCGAATGTGGTCATCACAACAAAGAAAAGGTCCACTGCAATGAGAGTGAAGCTCTCATGCAGCGTGACCATAACACACCTCCCGTGGTGCAGGCAACATGGTGGCAGTGACTGCCACCGCTGCTGCCTGTCTCAATGCCAACAGGGAGCCCACTCCCCATCGGCATAATGTGTCCCCCCCTTTTGTTGATTGCCGAGGGGGTACCCAGTCCCCTTGGTTCTCCCCCCCCGAGTTGGTTGTGTGCCCGGCGGAGTGCCCAATCCCCCATCAGCCAAAGCAACCCCTTCAGTATGTGCCGATAGGGGGTGCCAACTCGCCGGCCAAAGCACCCCCACCCAAAAACACTGAGGTGGTATGCTGGGAGCCCACCCAGCATGCCAAATTCCACCTGAAAATGAAAACCATCCCGCAACCTTTTTAAAACCTGTAAAAAAAAAATGGTCCCTCACCATTTCCCTGCCCCTCCCACAACCCACCCACCCACTGGGCACCTGCCTCCCCACACACCCCCCTCAACCCATACTTACCTCCGGAGTCTGGCGCGACGATCTTCGGTGGACCGGGAACACGTCTGCACTTTTCAAAGCCGACCGCGAACTGAGGAAATGCTGGTAAGCTGTATAATGGAATAAATAGGGTGTTTTCAACTTTGATGCATATCTCGGTCATGTTTTGGAATTTTGGCACCAAATTTTCAACATGGGGTTTTTGGGACCCCTTCTCATGAATTCTGGCACTGTCATTGTGTTAATTGGTCCTGAAAGGTGATTTTGCAGTCACTGTACAGAATCACCTTTCGGGACCGATTAACAAAATGACAGTGCCAGTGTTCATGAGGTAGGCTCTCAAAAAGCCTATGTTGCAAATTTGGTTGGAAAAATCCCAAAAATGACTGCTTTATGAGCGTGCACTGCGCAGTTTCCATGCACGTGTGTAATTTTGCAAATTTGCAATATTTTGATGCCGTATTTTCAGCATTAGCATTTTTCCACACCTCCTTGTGAACAACACAGCTGTCATTTTTCACATCCTGGCTGAAATGTGTTTTCGCACTCCTGGCGCAGAATAGCGCGGTTGTGTTTAGGACAGATTACGAAAATGACAGTGTCACTGTTCATGAGCAGAGGTCCTAAAATACCTATGATGAAAATTTGGTGATGTGAATCCATAAATTGACTGTGTTACGAACGTGCGTTGTGCAGTTTGCACACACGCTCGTAAGTTCACGAATTTATATTTTCACTCCAGATTTCCAACATTGACATTGTTCTACATCTCCTTATGAACAGTACAGCTGTCACTTTTCACATCCTGGCCATAATGTGTTTTCGCACTTCCGGCGCAGAATAACATGGTTGCTGTGGGAAATCCATGTTCGAGACACATTATGAAAATTACAGTGATGCTGTTCATTAGCAGAGGTCCTAAAATGCCTATTTTGAAAATTTGGTGATGAAAGTCCATAAAATGAGTGTTTTACGAGCATGCATTGCACAGTTTGCATGTACGCTTGTAACTTCGTGAATTTGTAATATGTTCACTCCAGATTTTCAAAATTAGCATTTTTCCACACCTCATTATGAATAGTACAGATGTAATTTTACATATCCTGGCCAAAATGTGTTTTTGCATGTCCAGTGCAGAATTGCACGATCACTGCGCAAAATCAGTTTTCGGAACAGTGTGAGAAAATGACGATGACATTGTTCATGAGCAGAGGTCCTAAAATGCCTATGTTGGAAATTTTCTGGCGAAAGTCCACAAAATGACTGTGTTGCAAGCATGCGTTGCGCAGTTTCCACGCACCCTTGTAACTTCGCAAATTTGCAATATTTTCATGCCAGATTTTCAACACTGGCATTTTTTCACACCTCCTTATCAACAGTATAGCTGTCATTTTTGACATCCTGCCCAAAATGTGTTTCCGCACCTGTGGCCCACAATGGTGTGGTCGCTGTGAAAATCAACTTTTGGGACTGATTAACAAAATCACAGCGTCACTGTTCATGAGGGGAGGTCCCAAAATGCCTATGTTAAAAATGTGGCTAACAAGCTGCCACAAATAATTGCGTTACGGCTGTGTGTTGCACGGTTTCTATGCATGCTAATGAGTTCACCAGTTTTTCATATTTTCACTCCAGATTTTCAGTGTTGCCATTTTTTATGCTTCCTCATGAACAATACAGTTGCCATTCTCCACATCCTGCCCCAAATGTGTTTTTGTCCCTGTGTTGCTAAATGGCATAGCCGCTGTGCAAAACCACCTTTCAGCTCACAAACTGATTGTGCTGTTTCTCATGAGGTGGCCTCACAAACAGCCCATGCTGAAAATCTAGAGTGAAAATACTGTTCTACCCCTATAGTGTTAGGGTTTCCAACTGTAGCACCCCGCCCAGTAAAGACTGACAGGCACCAGGGCTGTGACTTGGGATCACTGGATGTAATGCTCACGCCATTGCACCCCACCCCAACCCTGCAGCCACTGACAAGCATCGTGGTGTGCCTTGCACTGTTCGGCCACAAAATTCACCCCATTCTCCTATACTGCACCCACATCAGTGTATTTCCTTATGGAACAGGGTAAGTATAATGCCCAAAGACCCCAAAGCACACCGCGGTACTTGTCAGTGTCTACAGGGTAGGGTGACGTACAATGGCATGAGTGTTATAGCTGACAACCTAAAGGCACACCCCAGTGCCTGCCGCTCTCTACAGGGTGAGGGTGGGGTTGGCATCACTTCAATACTTCACTGCCATTCTTATTATGCATCTCTACCTCTGGCGCTACCAAAGCCAATGCCAGTGAGACAACATTCGGCATTGACAAATGCTTGTTTGAATAAGTGCTTATGTTAATAGGGGTTTAGCCAGCCTTGTGAGAAGCACCAACCCTGTTATTGGGAATGCTGACTTACATTTTGGAATTGCTTTGAGGAAGGTACCCTGGTAACCAAGGACAGTTCAAACCATATGGTGTTATGGTCACTGGGCCCTAGTGGTTCCCCAATCTGCATTTCTCCCACCATTTCTGAGTTGGTGGGGCAGTAAGTCAAGAATGCCTGCAGATTCCATACAGCCTGCTTAACACTGACTGGCTGAAGAACAGGCAGTCCTGTTGACCAGAATTAAAGGGAAAAGCGGTGAGTTAAGGAGGCTTTGGAGGTTTGTTTAAGGGGCTCTTTCCTCTTGGGCACATAATACTTGTTTGCACAATACAAGCACTTAAAAGTGGATGGACACCAGCAGTCGAGGAAATTGTGTGTGACACATTTTAGGAATAGGAACCTTACCCCCTAAGGCTACACATCAGCAGTCTGTCATTTCTGAGCAGATCCTGGTGCATGTCTGTAGGATTCACTGAGAGCTTGAACTTGTAATACTGTAGCTGGTATGCTGCCTACTGCTCTGATGTCATCTGTAGGAGATACTCATATTTGTAGTAATAGAAGATGTCAGCTTGCAACTAAGCAACATTTGTCCAATACATTTTACTATACTACAGTAAACAAACCAAAATGTTTTTGCACAAAAAGTGCACCTTTGGACCAGTTCCACAGTTGAATGTTGTGGCCCTTGGTGGTGGTCCCCTTTAACTAGGCCTACTGTCTAGTATTGGAGGAGATAACCTTTTAGCACGTACATCCTTTGGCATATTGGAATGCCTGTAGGTCTGGGGAATTTTCTCAGTCATGAGACTTGCTGGACTGAGGCTGCAAAACTCAGTTTTGACCCCAGAAAGCACGCAGTGAGCTTGTAATATATTCTGACTTCTAAACAGATATCAAACCTCATTGCTGTACTCTGGATTGGTTGCATACATGTATGTCAGATATGAGCACAAGCTAAGCCCTTGTGGACTACATTGCAGTAGTCAAGTAGGGATGAGAGAAAACTCTATACTGGGTGCTGGCAGCTATGCAATTTGGTACTGTATGAGGGAGCTGGGTTTTCATTATGGCCCTGACTCTTTACTCTAGGCAGTTAGGGTCTGGAATGCACTGTGGTGGTACCATGTTTACATTACAAAGGAAGGAGGAAGGATGCCCACTACAGCAGTGCCTCCTATGGTGGCTTGAGTTCATGGCAATTACTGTGTACGTAGCTGCAAACAGCCTGCCAGGCCCCACGTACTGGAGTGGTATTAGAGGAGTTCTGTAATCACTTGGAAGTACCTGAGAGAACTATAAATGAGGCTAGGTAGACAGTGGGCCCCCTGCCACCATGCCATCAAGGACCTCTCCAACCTGCCATTCCTACCCCCAAGATTAGAGGAGCTTAAATGACCCATTGGGTTGGAGTGGGGGAGTAAGACCTTCATCGGAGGTCACTGTCAGGGTTGTCGAACTCCCAGGCCACTAAGGCCCGGGACAAGTCCTTGGATAAAAGTCTCAAAAAGGACTGAGATCGGGACTGCGCCCCCCGGTGGCGGTATCGCTCCCCGATAGCCTCCTCGCCTTCTTCCGGGAGTTCTTTGTCAGCTGTGGGTGCACTGGTGCATAGGTCCGCTGTCCAGGTCTCTGTGCCCACCAAACCCATACCGACAGCACCTCCACCCGATACCCAGGGTGGCCAGCTGTTGACCTCCAGCTCTTCCTTCATCGACGACGGGTTAATCGTCAACAGCTTTCCCAGTGAGGCCTGATCCTAGTCCAGACCCTTGGGTTGCAGCTTCTTTGGCTCCTCAGTGCCCCTCCAACAGGTCATCACTACCTGTGCCGTTGACCCCCCCCCCCCCATCAACGCAGTCTTTGACGATCGTTGACTTTAATGAGATCTTGACTTAATTCACTTCAGTGATTGTTCACCAGCTTGGTGCCTTTAGGCCTTCATCGCTGGCGCCGTTGAGGGTAGCTTCATTGTCAACTCCTCCTAGATGGTTGAGGGCACCATCGTCAGTCCCTCACACATCGGACCTGGACCTCGAAGAGGTTGACGTCGAGGAGGAGTACCACCCTGATCTCATTCTTCCTGATGATGAAGAGGAGGAGGAAGACCACCTTTCTTCTGGCAGGTCCACTGCTTCTTCTATCAGTGAGGACCCTGTCAAGCACACCCCTAGGTCACCTCCAGAGGACCCCACCTTCCACAATATTATGAAGCAGCTGTCCTCAGCTATGGGGTTCCACATTGAGGAAGAGGATGTCACCAGGAAGGATTTAGTGGACTTCCTGGAGATCCCAATCTCCTCCCAAGATCATTCCTCCTATTTTGCCAACTCTGAAGAATGCCACTACAGCAGCCTTGCACAGACCTGACATGGTGCCAGCCGTGCCCCATAGGGCCGATAAACTTTATTGTGTCCCCCGCGGTTTTCCTCATTATGCTGCCCAGCCTGAATCCAATTCAGCGGTTATTAATGCAGCTCATGACAGGTCTAAGGTGCCTAAGCACCTTAGCTCTCTCCCATCTGACAAGGAGTCATGCAGGATTAACCTTTGGGGTAAGAGGATTAATGCCTCCTCCACTCTGGGGCTGAGGATTGGCAGTTACCTGTCCCATATGGTAAATACTAACTGGAAGAAGGGCAAAGCCACCGCCTAAGCCCTCCCAGAAGGCACACCAAAGCAGGAGATTCTCAAATGCTTGCATACCACTGAGGACATTAGCAAGCACCTCCTGCAGACCCTCTCTGATATTTTGGACACTATTGCCAGGGCTGCTGCCACTGGCATTTGCCTACGTAGGCACTCCTAGATGAGGATTTCTGGATTTGCTTCTGATGTTCAGCAGAGGGTGCTTAATGCCCTCTTTAACGGCTCAAAGCTTTTTGGTCCTGATGTCAAGGACATCATCAATGTCCTATAGGCATCTGGCAGGGCTCTGAAATCTGTTCACTTGCTCTGCCATAAACAACCAAACAGCAGGCAATGCTCTCCTTTTCATAAGACACCCAATAGATCAGAGGCATCCTCTCAGCCTCAAGGCAAACACAGAGCCTCCGCCGCCTTGCCTGTTCCCTCCACTACTGGAGCTGCTGCCAAGCATTCCAGAAATGATGGACCAGCCCCAGCAGCTGGATCCACCTCTGCTTGACTCCTTGACAGACCCCCCCTCTTCTGGTCCCCAACCAAGAGGTGGTGGTAGGAGGTTGTTTCTCCCTCCATCTCAGTCAATGAAGAACCATTACAGTGTATGCCTGGATTCTGTAAATTATAGAAAGGGGTCACACTCTGGAGCTCACAGAGCATTCTTCAGAAGCTCCCCGCCCTCCAACTACCCCCTGGCCCACCTAGCTGTTCTCTAGGATGAGGTGCACTCCCTTCTGCACAAGCAGGCCATAGAGCCAGTGCCCAGGTGCCAGAGGAACAAGGGGGGTTTATTCCAGGTTTTTTACTAGTCCCCAAAAAGACTGGAGGTCTGAGGCCTATCTTAGACTTAAAGGACCTCAATCTGTACATCCAGTACAAAAAGTTATGAATGGTAACTTTGCCAGGTCTGATGCTCCTTCTCAAATAAGGTAACTGGCTGTGTTCTCTGGACATGCAGGATGTATACCTGCATATCTCAGTGTTCCCTCCTTACAGAAGGATCCTCCGGTTTCTTTTTCAGGGCGAGCAGTACCAGTCCAAGGTGCTGCCCTTTGGCTTGTCCTCTGAGCTGCAGGTCTTTACCAAGTGCTTAGCAGCAGTGACTGTGGCCCTCAGAAGGGAAGGAATGTATGTTTTCCCGTACCTGGACGATTGGCTCCTAAAGGCCCCATCCAGAGAATTACTTCTGCGGACCTTTGAGAGAACTCTCCAACTGTTTCTCTCCCTGGGCATTACTGTCAATCTGCCCAAGTCAGACATGGTGCCATCCCGAAGACTACAATACATAAGGCTGGTTCTAGATTTGGCACAGGGGATGGATTTTCAGCCCCAAGCCAGAGTGGAATGCCTTATTGCTCAGGCTCAGGAGGTGGCCCAGCGCTGTTACATCCCAGCCAGGGTGTACCTAAGACGGTTGGGTCTGATGGCGGCGGCTATACCAAGTGTTCCACTGGCCAGGCTCCACATGGGCACTCTCCAGTGGACTCTCCGCATACAGTGGGACCAGTGTATGGACGATCTAGATCAGTTAGTGCTGGTCTCTTCCCCAGTCCACAAAGTACTCCAGTGGTGGATGGATCCCCTGAGTCTACTGCAGGGAGTTCCATTCCAGATTTCATCACCACATCAAATCCTCACCATGGATGCCTCCTGTTTGGGTTGGGGGGGCTCACCTGGGTCCCTTTCAAACTCAGGGTTCTTGGTCCCAGATTGAAGCCTCCCTGCATATCAACATCCTGGGGATGTGGGTGGTTCTGTATGGCGTGGAGGCCTTTCAGAATCACCTCCTTCTGAGCCAGTTGCTGTTTCAGTCAGACATCCTCAGTGTAGTGTACTACATCAACAGGCAGGGGGGAATGCATTCTTAACCCCTTTGCAGGGAGGCCATGAGAGTGTGGTATTGGTCATTGGACCACAGCCTGACTCTTTCGGCGGTCCATGTCCTAGGAGTGCTAAACACTCTGGCAGACAGCCTCAACTGGACTCTATCCAGCATGCATGAGTGGGAACTTCTGCTATCTGTCACAGAAGAGCTATTCGACAGATGGGGTCACCCAGAGTTGAACCTTTTTGTGTCCACAATCAACGTAAAACTGCCCAGTTTCTGCTCGCTAGATCCAGGGCCTGGAATATTCTGGTGAGACGCGTTGTTCCTTTCCTGGTCCCCCTTGGCTAGAGTTATGCTCCCTTTGTCTCCAGTGGAAAGAATTGAGGACGGAGTGGACCGCTCATGCCTTTATAGGGTTGGTGACATCATCACATGACATCAGCGTGGGTGGCCCCAGCTGTACTGCTGAAAATCTTCCATGTGGATCCTGCTTCATCGATGGTGAAGTTCGTACGGTGAGACCTGATGACTGAGTTACTCTCGAAGATCTACTGTTATGGTAAGTTCTTATGTAACAGTTCTTTTCCTGAGGGTATCTCTCTCCATGGAGTTTCCTCAGCAATAGGCTGGGAGGTGCCTAAATGGATGGGGGCTGGACTGGTGGTGGAAGGGAAAGAAACTCCATCCCTGCTTTGATGTCAGCCTTATCTTTGCAGGCTAAATAATCTGAATATGTCCAGTCTCCCCTCCTAGCTCTTATCCCCTAAAGCTACTAATCTGCTTGGTTGCCCTTTGCTGAACTCTTGTCAATATTTTCAGTGTCCTTTCTGTACTGTAGTCACCAAACCCAGAGGCAATACACCTTGTGTGGTCAAACCAAGGCTTTGTAAAGGGAGAGGATCACCTCCCTTGACCTGCTCTTTACTCCTCTCCTAATGCATCCCAGCATTGCATTTCCTTTCTTGATGGTGGCAGCACACTAGCCCACAATTACTCCTACATCCTTACTTTTAGTTGTGCTAGCCACTGTTGCACCACACAGGTTGTATATATGACCCAGATTCCTGATCCCAAGGTGTAGTACCTTGCACTTCTCCACATTAAACCGAAGCCCCCATTTCTCAGTCCATGCCTCTAATATGTGCAACTCCTACTATATCATATCAACCCCCCCTCTGCTGTGCCCACTCCTTGTCAGTTTAGTGTGTCATCAGCAAGCTTCAACAGGCTCCTGCTGCTGACCCCTTCCTCCAGGCCATTTATATTAAAGAGCAACAGACCCAGTACTGATTCCTGGAGTACAACGATCAGCACATCCCTCCACTGACCAGCCACAGCTCCCCTGTGCTTCCTGTCTGTCAGACAATTTGCAATCCACCCCTTATATGCTTTGTGGGCTCCATATTGTGCTACTTTCTCCATGCATTTTCCATGTGTTCTGGTGTCAAAGGCCTTGCTAAAGTCCAGACAGATTATATCCACCTGCTGGTCACTATCCACTTCCCTAGTTAACTCCTGGGAGAAGACGAGCTGGTCAGTTTGACAGGATCTACATTTTGTGAAACCAGATGTTTGTGGGCTGGAGAACAGCCCATTTTCCTCCATGTGCTGAACCACCAAATTTCTTGGAAAGGATGAGAAGGGACTTGGCAAGGTTGGAGGAGTGGTCAAAAGTATGGCAGCTTAGATTCAGTGCAAAGAAGGGCAAAGTAATGCACCTGGGAAACAAAAACCCAAGGGAAGAGTACACACTGGGGGGGAGGTACTAACATAAACAAAAATGGAACAGGACCGGGAGGTAGTCATATCAGATGACCTAAAGGTAGGCAAACAATGTGAGAAGGCAGTAAGGAGGGCTGGGGGTATACTGGGATGCATAGGGAGAGGCATCACCAGTAGAAAACAGGAAGCTGTTATCCCTGTATACAGACAGCTGGTGCAACCCCATCTGGAGTACTGTGTGCAATTCTGGAGACCCCATCTCCACAGGGACATAGACAGGATGGAGGCAGTCCAGAGGATGGCAACTAAAATGGTGCAGGATCTGTACCAGAAGCCATATGAAGAGAGAGACTAAAGGAGCTTAATATGTATACCCCCGAGGAAAGGTGGGAGAGGGGCACATGATAGATACTTTCAAGTACCTCACGGGAATCAACAAAATCCAAGAGAGTAGCATCTTTCAGAAAAAGAGATGTGCAAGAACAAGGGGGCACAATTTGAAGATAGAGGAGGGATGGCTCAGGGGCAATGTGAGGAAGCATTTTTTCATGAAGAGGGTGGTGGACGCATGGAACAGCCTTCCTGAGGGGGTTGTGGGGTCAAAAACAGTGAGGGAATTTGAAATGCATGGGATAGACATAAGGCAGTTCTAGAGGGGGGTAGGAGGAAGTAGGCTGTTGGTTAACTACCGTAGGATCTGCAGCTTATCCAATAGGTAGGGAAATGGGCAGACTAGGTGGGCCAAGTGGTCCTTATCTGCTGTCAGAGTCTGTGTTTCTATGTTTCTGTGATTGACTCAAATGCTTTTCCAAGCACTGAGATAAGGCTCACAGTTATGTAGTTACATGGTCTGACCTTGCCACCTTCTTAAATAGGGGATGACATTTGCTGTTTTCCACACCTCCAACACTGTCCCTTTCAGGATGAAGTCCTGAAAGATATCAGCAAGGGCCCTGCCATAACCCCTTTTAGCTCCACTAAAACCCTAGGATTTTTCCAAATTGACATCCTCCAGATACTTTGCAACTATTTCTGGTGTAGCAGTACTGCCTCCTGTTTGGCCTGCACCTCTCCCATACCTTCCACCTCAGCTAGCCCTGCCCCATTACTTTTTAGTTGAATACTGGCACACAGTAGTTATCCAATGATTCTGCTATTTCTCCTGCGTTATTCAGTGGCCACCTGAGGGGGTGATACAGGTTAAATCAGTGGGTAAGGGGTTCAGGGTGGGCAGGGACAGGCACGTGGCAATAGTAAGTGGGTGGGGGGAAAAGGTCAGTTTGAGAGATGGCCACTAGGGTCCAGGGGCGTTACTAGACCAAAAAATGGGGGCATGGGCCCTGCTTGTTTAGACTGGTGCCCCCCCAATTTTTTCCCCTTGCTTGCTTTAAATTACAGGGCTTTAAAGCCCAGCATCAACAGACTAGCAGCTTCCAAAGTTGGAAAGGGACCAAAGAGCCCTCCTTTAAACAATTTTTAGATGCATTGGGAAGCTTAACAAATAACGAAATAATCAGTTAAACTCCCTTAGACAAGAATGATGTATTTGAAAGCATCTGGGGCCCATTCCTAAAATATTGTTCCTCCCTAGACTAATTATTTTTAGGAAATGGTTATCACTGACAGTTTTTGAGTAATGGATAGCACATTGGGTTGATATCTTCTCTTCATAGATACTAACATACTAAAATGCCACCAGAATAGGCCTAATGGTCTTTTGTGTCTGCTCGTTTGGTCAGCCCCCATCCTGGGAGCTGACCTTGCTGCCCCCCCCGGCTTCTCCCTTCCCAGTCCCAGATATTCTCGCTGCACTGGTTTTTGCTTCCAGAACCCTTCCCCTGTACCTGTCCCACTCCCTCTTGAACCCCTCCACCATTTCTGCTTCCACCAGACCCCTGGGCAGTGCATTCCATGGCTCCACCACCCTCTCAGTGAAGTAGCACCTCCTCCTTTCTCCCCTGAATCTCCCCCCCCTCCAGCTTCCACCCATGTCCTCTAGTTGCTCCCCCTCCTTTCTTCGGAGCACCCTGACTGCTCCTCCCCTATTTACCCCCTTCATGTACCTGAAGACCTCTATCATGTCCCCCTGGTCCCTTCTCTCTTCCAATGTGTACATATTTAGCTCTTTGAGCCTCTCCCCATAGGTCCTATCCCCCAAGCCCCAAATCATTTTGGTTGCCCTCCTCTGGACCCTCTCCAGGAGTTCAATGTCTCTCTTTAAATGTGGCCTCCAAAACTGCACGCAGTACTCGAGGTGCGGCCTCACCAAGCAGTTGTACAGTGGGAGTATCTATCTGTTTTTAATTCTTTATATAGCATAATTTATTTTGATGTATTGTAATGTACATTTCAGATTTATTATAAATAATTCTGGTCTTAGATTAATTTTACAAACTGTTAGATTCATTGTACAACTGTTTAAAACTCAATAAACTTCTAATTGAAAAAAAAGACCAGCAGCTTCCCCAGCAGTGGCAAACCCCACTCCCGTAGTGTCAGTCCATGACATGTGCTCCCAACTCGTCTTCTAATTCTGAAGTCACTGGCATCTGCCAATGACAACTGCATGCTGCTTG
Source organism: Neoceratodus forsteri (assembly GCA_016271365.2). Lineage (NCBI taxonomy): Eukaryota > Metazoa > Chordata > Ceratodontiformes > Ceratodontidae > Neoceratodus > Neoceratodus forsteri. Next base: position 1,103,487,292 of record CM028129.1, on the reverse strand, counting down.
AGCTCTGTGATTGCCGGCGGCATCCGTTAGGATTTGGAGAATGACGGGACTCCTGTTGGTCCTCTGAGTCCTGTTGAGTGCTGCCAACAGAGTTTAGGAGGTAATTCTCATTGGCAGATGCCGGTGAGTTCAAGGATCAGGAGGGAAGGGACTGCCATGACTGCCAGTGGTATTGCATTGGCTTATCATCGTCAGCATCACACACAGCAGCAACTGGTGAGCAGGGAACAAATGCATTTAATGCCTTCACTCAAGATCACCAGCAGCAAGTAGACATATCTCAGGGATAAAATCTCACCACTCACGCCAGCACTTGACTCGCCAGAGGCCAACAATAAACATATAAAATCATACCTCTCAACCTTATGTCACTGAAATGAGGGACAGGGCACCAAAAATGAGGGACAATGAGGGGCACTGACCCTCATAATGAGGGACACATCCTCAAACATGGAGGAACAAGATCAGAACACTATGAAAGCCACTTGTACAAACTAAGTTTATTTTTGATCCACCACCTTAAAATCTTATGAATTTCTACTTTAAAGTCTGAATTTACAGCATGTTCTCTGTGTTGGTAGCACTTTCTCCATGAGGGACAGAGCAATTTTGAGGGTTAAAATGAGCGCTATCCCTCCTAATCAGGGCCAGTTGAGAGGTATGTACTAAATTGTGAGGGGGGGACTACTGTGAAATCAAATAGCTGTGGGGGGATGAGAGGAAGAGTGAGACTAAAGACCCCTTTACACACAGTGTTCTGTATTGGAATGACCACTACAGGCACATTGCAACGTTACCTGTACTGGCATGTATAGGCGATCCACTCTGCAACCAAAATGAGTGTTAGCCAATTCCATGTTCCCTGCTTGGCTGGGTTCATCGACTCTTGTAGTGTTTCACCCAACCATGTTCTAGTGCCCTCCCGCTCATTTTTGTCCCATGGAAAAAGGAAATCCAGTGCTCTTTTGGCTGTTGCAGAGTGGATCACCTGTAGATGCAACACACAGAGTAACGTTGCAGTTGATCTGTACCGCTCGTTCTGATACGGATCACTGCGTGTAAAAGTGCCTATAAAGCACAGCAGACCAAGCAGAACAAAGCGCGTCATGGAACCAGCAGTACAGGTAAGCCCCATGTAAAAGCACCTTAAGTGTAGGGAGGCAGGAAGCAGTGGGAGCCAGGCCTCTCTGACATAGCAGCAGCAGCGTCAAATGCAGTTCGAGACTGTGGAAACTGGAAAAAAAGAATTCATAAAAATTAAAAAAAATATTAAATGTTAATAATAAATAATTAGTAGGATGGAGGGAGGAGGAGGAGGAGGGGGGAACCAGGAAAGACAACACCACAGACAGCAACAGAAGCCAAGCTCTGAGGAGAACTGTCTGGAACAAATTCAACAGGCCAGTAAAAAAAATTAAAATAAAAAAGAAATATATATATGCAGCCGGCCCGGTGGCGCTGAGGGTTGAGGTGCTGGATGCCACACCTCGCACCATGCCGGCGACCTGGGCTCGGGATGAGCATGGGCCGCCAGGGGCTGGCAGGGGAGGGACAGGATCGAGCATCTGGAGGAATGCTGTCCTGTTCCGGGAGGGAGGAAGGGGTGCTGGGGACTCCTAGCATTGACTGGGAGCACAGCAACCCAAGACCAGGAAGTGTAAGGGGATTGGCTGCAGCAGCAACCCTGTAGACACACAGGAGCATACGTGCCCACGTGGGGATGCATTGCACGTCTGAGCCAGTGGGGGGGGACCTAAAGTACATATCCCCAGCCTTGGGGATAGGCGATGGCACTACCTCCCTCAGCCACACTCCAATGACTGGACCCACTCTTCTCCTGGGCCAAGCCCAGCCTGGCCTGAATTGCCAGATAGGGCACCCTGGATGGATAGGGTGGCCCTACTCTCAAAGGGCTCAGAGTCGAGGGGGATAGCCGGGCTGGTGCCAGGAGACAGAGGGGTTTCAGGTCCAGAGGTAGAGCTGCAGGGAGTTAATGGATGCCCAAGAGAGTTCCCTGGGTGCCAGCGTAATAAAGAGAGTTTGAAAAAAAAATATATATATATATATATATACTGTATATGTAGGTGGTAGGGAGCCAGGAAGACAGATACGCTAGCAGGTCTCTGCAGTGAACAGCTGCAATCTGGAGGCAGCAGATGGACAGCAGTGTTGTCCAAGGAACTGTCTGTAAGGAAAAATATATACTAGTTGATTAAAAGAAAGGAAACAAGCATTTGTCAGTACCGAAAGTTTCCTTTCATGGTGTATGTGGCTGGGGTATAGTGCCTGAAGCAGGTCTGAAAGTGGGATAGTTCCAGAAACAGACTGTTGGAAGAAGCTGGAATACACAAGCATGAGGCAGAAATGGAAGGATAAACTTCCCTGTCAGCAGAATGTTGAATCCAATTGTCATGCTCCAAAAGGCCCAGTTAAGTGTACTGGGGGTAGACCCCAAAGGTCCTTTCCTTGGGGGAAGCCATGGAATTTCATTGCCTGGGATGGGGTTGCTTGTGATGTAGCTGATTAGCAACCTGCCATGGCCCCAGGGACAGACAGAAGCATAAATAAGGTTAAAAAATTTAGCTATGTGGCACCAGGCTGCAGGGAACCACTTAGCAAGCTGGAAGCCCATGTTCGCGAGTGAGCGCTGGATGCCAGGAGAAGACACCATCAGGGGAAAATTGTAAGTGCTGCATACACATAATAGAAGTGTAGCTACAATATAGCATAATTCTTATTTTGTTTAATATTCTGTTCATCAGGCCGGCCCATTGGCGCAGTAGTTGACCACCACTGGTGACAGTAGCGACCTGGGTTCAGGAAGAAGGCCAGCTCATTGGAGGGCTGACCTGGGAGGGGAGGACTGAGTATCCCACAGGATTCTCTCCTCCCCTGGTCAGGAGGGCGGACTCATTGTCACCGTGTGACTGCCACCTTGGTGACCACAGGTGGCAGTGCAGGCTGGAGTGTACACAAGGGCAGGAAGGGTCACAATTCACTGGACCGTTGCTGACATCATGTACCCTGTCAGGCTCTGGCTTGCACATCATGGGGGGAGGGGTGGGGCTAGAAAATCCCTCACTATCGCAGAATGATGGCCCCTACAGAGTTCGTACCCCACATCTGCTGACCAAAGATGTGAACTTTCTGAGAGATTTCATTCAGCCTGAAGACCTGCACCTCTACTATGGGTGCACAGCAGGAGAACAGGTAAACTCTGGGCTTGGGGGTGGGGGTGGGGCTCCATGGGACCTGAAGCAGGCTGAGAGAGAACAAGGGGAGGCAAAGAAAAAATAAGTAAATATATAAAAAAAATATATATATATATATGTATGTATATATATAATAGATAACCCACTCTTGGATGTGTGGTCGCTCTAATAAGCATGCGCCTTGGTGTGCATTGTATGCACTGCAGGGCCGCGGGCGGTCTTCAACTCCTGAGCGTGCAGTGTCAAGCGGGACCGCACATCCTAGAGTGGGTTATCTATCTTATAAAATGGCAAAATTGTTTTTTGGGGAGGGTAAAAGTGCAGGTTTGCGGTCGCGCTCTAATATACACACGGTCACCTGATGGTGTTTGTCCAATGCTGTTGCTGTAGATGACCTTTTATTGTGTCACCCATTTTATAAATATATTTATACAATAGAGGTCTTCTGATAATCCGCTAAGTAAATAGTAGTATTCTCACTGCATACTGATATCAGCAAGCTGACGTGTACACAGTGAGAAAATGCACCAGATAAATATGCTGTGTACACGTCAGCACAAAATATCAGTACTCTCTCTACGTTAGGTACTCTAGCAGCCGAATGCTGTGGAAGAAGACCGGGAAGAAGAAAACACAGGTACCAGAAAAACTCTACCAGATAACAAATGCAAATGTAACTAAAAAGCTCCTATTGTATAAAATGAATGTGTGATGGTAAGGAGGCTTGATATGTGTAATATCATAACTCATGACAAGTGAGCTCGGGGAAAAATCACTCGTGACTCTGCTACACAGAGCCACTCGTGATAATCTCTGAGCTCACTTGCCACTCGTTGAGATATTACACATATCAAACTGCCTATCATGTATCTAAATATATACATATATTGCAAAAACTTCATTCATGCATCAGTTAGGTTGGCGTCAAAAGTAGAATTTTGTGGTGATTGGGTTGCCAACCCTAACACCTCCCCCACCGACACCCAACCCAAGCACCCCACACCACCCTCCACAGACCAACAGGTATCGGGGTATGCCTTGGGGGTGTTGGGCCTAATTCTCACTCCATTCCAATTGTAAGGAAGCTGAGATGGTATAGTATAGGAGAATGGGGTGAGAGTTAGGCCCGACACCCCAAGGCACACCCAGATGCCTGTTGGTCTCTGGAGGGTGGGGGTGGGGTGGTCCGGTTAGGTGTTGGTGGGGGGAGATGTTAGGGTTGGAAACCCTAATGCCACATTTCCCTACTTTTGACGCTTTAACCCTAACTGATGCATGAATTAATTTTTTTGCAATTTATTTCCTTACTTTTTGAGATACTATAATACTGTAAAACTTGGAATTATCACTATCAAATAATTTTAGTTATATTCACTGAAGCACTAATTTGCACTAAAATTAATTTGTACGAACATACGATTTGCACTAACATACAATTTGTGCTAATTATTGTTTTTAGCACTTTTCCTATTATAACGCATGTGGTCCTAATGACTTGGTGCTAAATTAAATTTACGCAGTTATGGTTGCTGTTGTGTTTGCGCTGAAATTACTTTGCAGGAAAATAACTAGGTTTACGGTAGTACCTTTATTTTACTGTGGGAGTGCAGGGTCCACATATGTGCATATGTATCTAGCTGTGGAAATGCAGGGGCCTCTGGCCCCTGCTCTTCCACACATCAAGTTATGAGCAGGCGTAGTGAAATTGCAACAAATAGCCATAGCTGTGCCATCTTAAATCATTTTTACCCCAAATGTTCAATATAATCTTATCACCGCACTGCATGTGTCCAGCACAGAAAATTTTCTAATACCATTCGAAATGTAATTCTGAGCAACTGTAACACTATTCTACACCACAGGTGCAGAAAAACAATTTTGGCAGTACCCCACTTCATGAACACTGGTACTGCCATTTCATCAATCCGTCCCAAAAGGTGATTAAGCACAGCAACTGCGCCATTTTTTGCCACAGGTGTGAAAACATGTTTTGGGCAGGATGTGAGAAATGACAGCTGTACTCTTCATGAGGTAATGAGTATGTTGAAAATCTGGAGTGAAAATATTGTAAATTACAAAAGTTATGTGCCTGCATGGAAACTCTGCAACACACGCTTGTGACATGGGCATTTTTCAACATTTTTGCACCAAAATTTCAACATGGGCTTTTTGGGACCTCCCCTCATGAACACTGGTGCTGTCATTTCATTAGTCAGTCCTGAAAGGTGATTCCATGCAGCAATCACAAAATCACCTTACAGGCCCGATTAACGAGATGACAGTGACACTGTTCATGAGGTGGGGGTCCCCAAAAGCCCAAGTTGAAAATTTGGTGCAAGAATGTCAAAAAATTGCCACGATATCAACATAAGTTCAAAATGCCACTGACTGCCATTATGCAGCACTTACCCTGATTCTTCAGTTCGGTTGCGCTTTGAAGATTGCAGACGTGTCCCAGTCCAGAGAAGATGACAACGCTTGACCTCCAGTGGTAAGTATAGGGTAAGGGGTGGTGGGGTGCTCAGTGGGAGGGTTGGGATGATGGAGGGGGGGCAGCAGGGAAGACGAGGGATGGTTTTGTCTCGCTTGCACTTTCTGCTGCAGGTGTCATGGCAGACACCTTGCAACGAAAGTGCTACAGTAGATGAGAGTCTCGTGCTGCATGAGAGTACTTCTCAGGACTACTCATGTGCTGCTCGGACACCACATAGCATCTGAAACTATAAGGTTACAGGCAGAACTTGGTTTGGCAGCTAGCATCATTTAGCATAGTGGTTAGTGTAGTAGACTGTGATAGGCAGGTAAGCAGGAGTGTGATAGGGATAGGGTTTGCAGCCCACTGTCGGCAGCTCAACAAGCAAAATCCATGAGGTCGCACCTGCGAATCGATAATGGTCTGCAACCAAAACATTTTTTTCTTCGATTTGGTGTGATCTCAGAGTTGATTATATTTATTTATGGGGGTGCATGGGGCAGAGCCCCCCCACAAGAAAAAAAGTCTGACTTATGTTGGTAAAGGTTTGCCATAGACAGACAGTTTTAGCACTCTGCCATACTGTTTCTTGTCCGCCATGACACCTGCAGCATAAACTGCAAATGCTCCATTGTTTTCTCTTTTTCAGGTTTATAAAAAAAAAAAAAAAAAGACGTCGGGGGACTGTTTTCTTTATTTCAGGGATACATTCAGGGAACGAGGGTGGCAAGTGGGACTGCACACAGAGGGAGGGAGTGGAAGGGTCACTTTCTGCTATGGGGACAGGAAATGAGGGTGGTGGGTGGGACTGCACACAGAGGGAGGGAGCAAGAGGGTTATTATTTTCATATTTACAGGGACCAGGGAATGAGGGTGGTGAGTGCTCTCCGTCCCGGAGATGGCACTCTTGCTGCCACTTTCTCTGCCTCTCTGTATATGCTGTGTGCTTTCACTGGGCTTCAGAAAGACAGACAGAAGGTCAGACCGACAGCAAGGTGCTGCAAAAGTGAGCAACAATGAAATGGATGGCAACTGAGCTCGGTCGCACACTGTACTCCACTTCTCTGTTTGGGGGTGAGTGACTCCGTTTCTGACTGGGACGGGTTGGACCTGCACATATATGCTGCACTGGAAGCATTTCTTGCTGTTGTTGAAACTGCTGGGGGATGGGACACCCACTAGTGAAACGCATGCTTGTACTCGCCACATCTCCACCTGTTGCTGTCACTGTTTGGGGTCTCTCTTTCCACTCTGTCACAGACACTAGTGCCACTCACTACCTCTTTTGATCTTGCTTGCTGTCTCCTTTGGGGGGGCTGCTGGGCTGCTACCTCTCCTTGTTGGTGTCTGTCCCTGCAGCACTTGTCTCTTGCTTGCTGGCGGCATTATGTAAATAAAAGTAATGACATGCTCTCTCCCATTGGAGCGCTTCATTTCTTTCAACTACAGAATAGCTTCCAGCTGTGAAACTTGGATTAGTGTCACAGTCTGGGTATGTGCTAATTGGTCTGTCAGGGTCGAGCCCACTGTAGACTGCTCTGCATTGGACACGTCCCTGACACACCTCTCAAATGTCGTTCTACTGCAAGATGTTTCTTGCGCATGCACAAGAAAACATAATAAAAAGGAGAGAGACAGCAGAGAGAGTGAAACTGAGAGAAGTGAGGCCAAGGGAGGGAGGGAGGGTCATAGAGCTCCATCACACACCTACCCCAGAAGAAAATAAATAACAGCAGTGCTTGCTGGTACAGTCTGTAGTGCTTTATTGCCCACTGGGTATTTCTCCTGTCCCAGCTAGTAAATACCTGTGCTTGTCTTGCTGGATATTTCATAGAATGTGCTTCTAAAATGCACCATTCACCACCAAATTTTTCAGAATTTCTTACGGGGGGAAGGGGGAATTCCCCCAGACCCCCCCTTTTTGGAAAATGTCACAGATGGTGACATATTCCCCAACCCTTCCCCACACACATGCACTTTTTAGAATCCTGATGACGCCCCTGCTAGGGTCTCTGCAGTGTAATTAGGGTGGGCAGACTGGTTGGGAAGCTTGGCCTTTTACGCTGTTAATTTCTAGGTCTCTATGTTCCTGTTTGCATATGCTACCCATGATGCTTTGCATTTGGGGGTATAAGTGATTTTGCAGTTCTTTGAAACTTTATTGCCAATGTCCTTCATGGTTGCTTCAGTGCATCCATGCTGGGATTCTTGTCTTTTAAATTACTGTTCTGAGAACGTCTGACCTTCAGAAATCTACATTAGCAGGATAGGGTATCCAAATCTAAATACAGTTTACAACTGCCAAGGTTGAGGGGAGAGGGCCCTCTGCAATTGATGTCAGGCATGCCGTGAGTGTCTACCACAGATTCAGACACCCACCATATCCTGTTCGACCCAGGTTCACAGAGAAAGAGTGATGCCTTGATGGACAAAATTTAGATTGCTCAGTCAGATGACATTTAAGCTCACATGAGTGAGCAGCCTCAGATTTCCTCACTTCCTCCTAAAACTGGTGTTTCTGTGAATGAGTAGTAGGGACTGGAAGAACAAAAAAAGGTCAACTGGCTAGTTCCCCACTGGAAACTACTTTTGCATCGAGCCACTAATTCTAACAGCATCTTGTACAGTCAGCACTCATTCATCCGACTCGCATTTTACCGGCGCACGCACGTATCTGTCATCAACCGATTATTTTTTCCCACCCCATTGTGTTATCACCCGCTTATCCGTCACTCGCGTTATCCGTCTCCGTCACTGATCCTGCATGTTGTCTGCTATGCAGCTCACAGTTTCCACTCTCAGATAACCGACCTTCCAAGAGACTATACTGTGGAAACATTGCGGTTTTTTAGCAAAACTTCTAGGTGCTCCAAGCAGACCAATCGGAAGAAGCAGTACATCAAGGAGGATCCAGCCACATCGGGAGAGCTCTGTAAATGCACCATCACAAACACCATTGTGAAGATTAAGAAAACTACTGCACTGTAGTGTACAGTACAGTACTGTACAGTGCTTAAACAAAATAGAAAGGAGTACAGGTACAGTGGTACTGTACAGTAAAACCTGTACAGTACAAAACCTGTGTAGTGTAATTTGCACCTCAAACTTTTTGTGCAGACAAACTGCAGCAGGCAAAGCAGCCACCAGTCAAGCAGCCAAAAAGTAAGTGTTGAAGCACCACTTCTTGTTAAATGTGGGGGGCAGAAGGCAGAGGAGGGGGTACAGCAATTTTTTGCCACCAGTCAAGCAGCCATAAACTAAATCTTGGAGCATCACGTTTTTGTTTCATGGGGGCGGGGGAGAAGGCAGGGGGTACAGTGACTTTTCTGCCACCAGTCAAACAACCATAAACTAAATGTTGGAGCACCACCTGCTGTTTCATTGGTGGGGGAACAGAAGGCAGAGGAGGGGTACAGTGACTTTTTCTGCCATCAGTGAAGCAGCCATAGAACTAAATGTTGGAGCATCACATGTTGTTTCATGGGGGGACAGAAGGCAGAGGAGGGAGGTACAGTGACTTTTTCTGCCACCAGTCAAGCAGCCATAAACTAAATGTTGGAGCACCACCTGCTGTTTCATGGGGGTGAGGGGACAGAAGGCAGAGGAGGGAGGTACAGTGACTTTTTCTGCCACCAATGAAGCAGCCATGAACTAAATGTTGGAGCATCACATGTTGTTTCTATGGGGGGCAGAAGGCAGAGGAGGGGGTACAGTGACTTTTCTGCTGCCAGTCAAGCAGCCATAAACTAAATGTTGGAGCACCACCTGCTGTTTCATGGGGTGAGAGGACAGAAGGCAGAGGAGGGGGCACAGTGACTTTTTCTGCCACCAGTCAAGCAGCCATAAGCTTTAAATGTTGGAGCACCACCTGCTGTTTCATGGGGGGCAGAAGGCAGAGGAGGGGGTACAGTGACTTCCTGCCATCAGTCAAGCAGCCATAAACTAAATGTTGGAGCACCACTTGCTGTTTCTATGGGGGTTAGGGGACAGAAGGCAGAGAGAGGGTACGGTGACTTTTTCTGCCACCAGTCAAGCAGCCATAAACTAAATGTTGGAGCACCTGCTGTTTCATGGGGTAAGGGAGACAGAAGGCAGAGGAGGGGTACAGTGACTTTTCTGCCACCAATCAAGCACCATAAGCTTTAAATGTTGGAGCACCACCTGCTGTTCCATTGGGGGGCAGAAGGCAGAGGAGGGTACAGTAACTTTTTCTGCCTCCAGTCAAGCAGCCATAAACTAAATGTTGGAGCACCACCTGTTGTTTCATGGGGGGGGGGCAGAAGGCAGAAGAGGGGGGTACAGTGACTTTTTCTGCCACCAATGAAGCAGCCGTAAACTAAATGTTGGAGCATCACATGTTGTTTCATGGGGAGGGGGACTAGAAGGCAGAGGAAGGGGGTACAGTGACTTTTTCTGCCACCAGTCAAGCAGCCATAAACTAAATGTTGGAGTACCACTTGCTATTTCATGGGAGGGGAGAAGGCAGAGGAGGTGGGTACAGCTGTGCAGTACAGTAAACAGCAGTCTTTTTTTTACAGATTGAAGGTGCTTACAGTAGACTGTAATCTGCACAGCACAGTACGTACAATACTGTAAGATGGAGCCTGCAAACAAAAGGGCCAGGACAGCCATTGCTGCAAATGTGAAATGCAGCATTTGTGTTTTCCATATCCAGAATCCGGAATCAAAGTCTGACATAGTTGCCTATGTTTTGAAGGAGCATAAACTGTCAATAGGAAAATCCACAGTTTCAGACATTTTGAGAGAGAAGGACAAGTGGTTAGCCTGTTCGTCCTCTGATGCCTCAACTAAAGTAAGAACGCCTCAGCATAAGCAACTAGAGGATGCCCTGTTTTTATGGTTCACAGATGCCAGGATGCAAAAAGTAACCATAAGTGATGATGTCCTGTTAACCAAAGCAAAATCACTTGGCCAGTGTCTGGGTGTACCAGACTCCTTTTCCTCTTCAGTGGGGTGGCTGCAAAGATTTAAACAGCGTCACAACATTAGGCATTACAAACTGCATGGTGAGGCTGCAAGTGTGGATGAAGGAGTTGTGTCTGATGAGCGTCTGCAGTTGCAACAAGTTTTGAAAGAGTATGACCCTACTGACATTTACAACATGGATGAATCTGATCTATTCTTTCGGATGGAACCCAATGCTACACTTTCAACAGGGCCAGTGTCTGGAAAAAAGAAAAATAAAGATAGAGTGACAGTGGCACTATGTGTCAATGCAAGTGGCACAGACAAACGTAAGCTACTGATCATCTGGAAATTTAACCGCCCTCAGTGCTTTGGAAAGGACTTTGATCCTAACAGTTTCTGCTACTGGTACACTAACAGAAAAGCCTGGATGACAGCTGCGATTTTGAAGAATGGCTAAGGAGTTTGACGATCTGTCACGATCTCTGAGCGTTGTGTGATTTGCTGCTTGACAATGCTTCCGCCTCCGACACAGTTTGCCACCGTAATGTCACCCTTCATTTCCTCCCTCCAAACACTACCTCTAAAATCCAGCTATTGGATGCTGGCATAATCCAGAACTTTAAGGCTCTGTATCGACGCCAGCAACTGCAGCACTATGTCAACTGCCTGGATGATGGCAAACCAGCAGATGTTAACATCAAGGAGGCTCTGTATTTCATACGGGACAGTTGGCACGATGTGAGCACAACAACAATCGTGAATTGCTGGAAACATACAGAAATTCTGTACCCTGTTGCTGAGCCGTCTACTGACAACAGTGCCACCCAAGAACAACCTAACAACTCCACTGACTCTGTGGTACGATCCATCTCCTCCATTCTTGACCAACTGCCTGACACCACAAATGTCAATGCAGTAGACATCCTGCAGACTGATGAGAATGTTGAAACCTGTGCAGCACTATATGAAGAGGAAATTGTTCAGATGGTGAAACCATCCAATGAAGCAGAAAATTCCAATGAAAACACTGACAGCATCGATGACACAGAAACACCTGTCACTCGGACAGCAGTGGATGGCCTTCGTGGATTGGAAATTGCCTTGGGATATGCTGAACAGAATATGGATTTCTTCGACATAAAGGATATTGACTGCATCTGGGCCCTGATTGCAAAGACTTTTGTGGTGGGTCAGAAAAAGTCACGTCAGACTGTGATCGAGCAATTCTTTAAAAAAGATCATGAAGGCAGTGAACTGTGAGGGACTTCAAACTGTGAGTCAGTGCATTTCATTTTCAATTGTGATGTTATTGCACTGTTGGTAAGTCCAAGAACATGTGGGAAATGTCATCTCTTAAATTAAAAAGAATGCCATGCTGTGGTGGGGGGCGTGGGGGATGCCATGGTTTTGTGATGGTGTGGTGGAATTTTTTTCCCTCAAAGTTACACATATGCCATGCTTATTCTGGGCATGTGGTGGACTGCGGTTTCTTAAGTGACAAAAATAATGCAATGCTGTGTGGGTGGGGGGAAGCCATGGTTTCTAGGTGGGAGAGGGGATGCCATGATTTGTGACGGTGTGGCAGAATGTTTTCTTGAAAGTTAAAAAGATGCCATGTTTTACTCTGGGCATGTGGGGGATTGTCATCTCTTAAATGAAAAAAAAAGAATGCCATGCTATGGGTGTGGGGGGATGCCATGGCTTTGTGATGGTGTGGTGGAATGTTTTTCCTCAAAGTTACACAGATGTCATGCTTTATTCTGAGCATGTGGGGGACTGTGGTTTCTTAAGTGACAAAAAGAATGCCATGCTATGGGTGGGGGGGATGCTATGGTTTTGTGATGGTGTGGTTACACATATGCCATGCTTATTCTGGGCATGTGGGGGACAGTGGTTTCTTAAGTGACAAAAATAATGCAATGCTGTGGGTGGGTGGGGGCCATGGTTTGTGATGGTGTGGTGAAATGTTTTTCTGAAGGTTAAAAATGTGCCCTGTTTTACTCTGGGCAAGTGGGGGACTGTTGTCTCTTAAATGAAAAAAAAAAATGCCATGCTATGGGTGTGGGGGGATGCCATGGTTTTGTAATGGTGTGGTGGAATGTTTTCCTGAAAGTTAAAAAGGTGCCATGTTTTTCTCTGGGCATGTGGGGGACTGTTGTCCCTTTAATGGAAAAAAAAGAATGCTATGGGTGGGAGGGGGGAATGCTATGGTTTTGTGATGGTGTGGTTACACATATGCCATGTTTATTCTGGGCATGGGGGTCTGTGGTTTCTTACGTGACAAAAGAATGCAATGCTTTGAGGTGCCATGGTTTCAAGGTGGGATGCCATAATTTGTGATGGTGTGGCAGAATGCTTTCCTGAAAGTTAAAAAGGTGTCATGTTTTACTCTGGGCATGTGGAGACTGTTGTCTCTTAAATGAAAAAGAATGCCATGCTATGGGTGGGGGGAATGCTATGGTTTTGTGATGGCGTGGTGGAATGTTTTTCCTCAAAGTTACACAGATGCCATGCTTTATTCTGGGCATGTGGGGACTGTGGTTCTTAAATCTAAAAGAATGCCATGCTGTGGGTGTGTGTGTGTGTGGGGGGGAGGGGTTGCCATGATTTGTGATGGTGCATGGTGGAATGTTTTCCTGAAAGTTAAAAAGGTGCCATGTTTTACTCTGGGCATGTGGGGGACTGTGGTTTCTTAAATTACAAAAAGAATGCCATGCTGTGGGTGTGTGTGTGTGTGGGGGGGGGATGCCATGATTTGTGATGGTGCATGGTGGAATGTTTTCCTGAAAGTTAAAAAGGTGACATGTTTTACTCTGGGCATGTGGGGGACTGTGGTTTCTTAAGTGACAAAAAAAAATGCCATGCTATTGGTGGGATGGGGGGAAAATGCCATGGTTTGTGATAGTGCAGTGCAATGTTGTCCCTGAAAGTTAGAAAGGTGCCATGCTTTATTCTGGGTACAGTATGTACAGTATATGGGGGACTGTTGTCTCATAAATGAAAAACAGAATGCCATGTTATGGGTCGGGGGGGGGAATGCCATGGTTTTGTGATGGTGAGGTGTTGAAAGTTAAACAAATGCTATGCTTTATTCTCGGCTTGTGGGGGACTGTTTTCATTGCAAGTGCCTTGTTTCATGGTGACGTGGAGAACTGTTTTCCATGAGGCTGAAAAAATTGTCATGTTTTTTGTACTGTACAGTACTGTATTGGGGGAAGGGGATGCCATTCTTTGTGATGGTGTGGTGGAATGTTTTTCATGAAACTGAAAAATGCCATGATTTCTTGTGATGGGGTACAGGGTACTGTTTTGATTACTGTACTGTAACAAGGTGAATTGTTTTAAAAAGTGGAAAATGTATAGTACAGTACTGTAAAAAATATACTGTACTGTAGTACTGTACTGTAGCACTACAGGTACAGAACTGCACAGTGAAAAACAGTGCTAAAACAAGAAAAAATAAGAAATAAAGACCATTTTACATTTTAGGCCGTGTTTTACTTAATATCTAGAGTCATTAAAGTATTGCAGGCTCACCAGAAACTCTTTTCCTGTATTTCTAAATGGTTTCCATGAGTTCTGACAATCAGATAGAAAATGATGCATTTAACCATTTCTCTCACATATCTGCCACCATGCCTGGGAACCAAGGGAGATGGGTATCTGAGTGCTGACTGTGTGTTGTTAGTAGGAGGACATTTAAAACCAGGAAACTCAGAACCACTGCAAACAGTGCTCCACTGGAAAATGGAAAAGTATTTGTCTGAGACAGCTTTTGCTCTGATTTCATCACATTCATATGATGTACAATGCCATTTTAATTTTGGATCATGGCGTCAGATTCAAAGGCTGACCTGATATGTTTAAAAACTGTTAAATGTGGCAAAATATTACGAAAAGATACTTTTGCATGTAATTTTTGTTTATGTGGCAAAATGCAGGTTTCTTACCTACAGTGCCCCAGGATCTGTTTCATAAAATGGGGATAGTAGTACTGTATTTCTATTTATCTTTTAAGGGCAGATGGGACTTTAAGTCCATAATGTCTGTGTCCCCTGCTTCATAAATAGGGACCAATAACTAGAATGTGCAAACATACTAACTTATTGGAATTCCCCCCACTCCATCCTACTACCCAGAGCAACCTGTGATTCCTTGGTGGGCCTGTACTGTTTTTGTATTGATTGCCTCCAGTAGTTGATAGTTCCGTAGATTCACCACCCTCTGTGCTTTCTAACATAATCCCTAAATTCACCACTTTGAGCATTTTCTCCAGCGTGAAATTAATTATGGCTAGGTTGAGCCATAGAACAGTGAGGTGCCAATATTTATTGGAGCGGTAACTCTAGTCAAGACTGGCCAAACTAAACCCATATTCTAGTTGCTTGTGTAAATTCAAATGTTCTAGTTAACAGAAAGCTTTTAGAAGTCAAAGGGACAAGCAAGATCAAGTGATGTCCTGATGGAGTGACATGAGTCACAAAACTTTGACATCCTCACGTAATGACATGGTCTCCTTAATTTGACAATTAGTAAAAGATTATTTTATGTTTACATACTGGGTGAGTCGCAGTCTCTATAAAGTGATTATAAAGTGATAGATTTATTGATGTTTTGCCAGGAATACATTATTATCAGGGCCTCGTGTTTTCTGCGATTCTACGGTTGCAGCAGTGGCCGCAGAAATCAGGGCTGGCGCCAGAAATCAGTGCTTGCCGCAGAAATCAGGAAAACCATCCACACAGCCGCAGAAATGCTAGCTATGCTATGCAATCACACAAGGCAAGGGCATATGGCATACATGCTCATTAGAAGGGGCAGCAAACTGATACCATCTGCTACAAAGCCGAAAAGCTAGTGGCCACATGGCATCTTGACTCATGCTGGTTCTTATTACATAACTCCATCCAGCTAGTATTGTGGGGGGTTGGGGAACTGATGCAAGAGTAGCACAGCTTGATTAGGTCCACAGCAGTCATGATTTGCTGCTGTGTAGGTGTAGGTAGCTCGGCCATCTTAATTTTTCATTGTGAGGCTGCTCATGGTGTATGGTCCCTGGAAGATGAATTTGGAAGGAAGAACCAGAAGGTGAGCTCTAGTTGAGAAGTGAGAAGATTCAGTGGTGCCCGTGGAGGTGGAATCAATCTCTGTGTGGCGACAGGTATCAGATAAGGAGCTGATTGCAGAAACATAGGGCTGGCTGAAGACTGAGCAGAGGACTCAGTCCCACTACTGGATATTGATCACAGTTTTGATTTGTGGGCTGCAGTTCTGTACCTGCAAGTATGAGAGTAATTTCTTGGCAGATTTGAACCTGCAGCCTAAGTAGTGGCATCAAGCTCAATTCTTAAGGCAGGCATTGTTGCCCAGCTACAGCAATGGTGGAGACCAGAGTATACTAGAACTTAAGCAAGCAGGTATGGAAAAAAAATGAAATGGAGAGTTTGATTTTGCTATACATAAGTGAATGAGGGTCACTGCTTGAAGAACACCACCACCCCCTGACTTGCAAGGAGAATAGAACATGCTAACCAAAGTTACCCCAGCTTAATAAGAATGACTTGCTTGCATTTTTTAGTGTGTCCCCCAAAGGAAAAATCAGGAATCAACAGATCCTACAGACACTGCAAGTTACACCTTCCTTGACTGTTACAGGAAGACACCCCCCCACACACACACACGCAGATTTGCACACTGCACTCAACATGTTTGTTGCAAGCCAGTTGGGGTATTCCTAGTTTAAAAAAATAATAATGTGAAAGAACACTGATAAAAATCAGAAAAAAAATGGTTACCAAGTTGGAGTCTCTCTTTATATCTGTTAACTAAATATAAACCAGAAGAAATATGAGCAGATTTTGCCTTCTGTGTAGTTTTAGCTAACAGTGTTTGTCCTGCTCTGATTATAACCTAGGAGAGCAGCAAAGGCCACCAATTTCCAGAAGAACAGATGAGCCATCAAATTCAGGGTGGGAGGGACAATTCAATAAAAGAGAACACTAATGCCCATGGCTGTGCCAGGTTTGGGTTATTGTAGTTTAATATTTGTGATAAGAAGACTACACACTGTTAAATGGCCTGCTGTTCCACTTTCAGTGTAGCAGAGTGGTTGCACGGAGGCAGTCAAAGGGTTAACTAAGACTTACTCCGTTTGAAGGTATGCTGTTTAACCACAATTTATCTGCCGCAGAATGGCCGCAGAATCAGCAGTTGTTCTGCCGCAGAAAGTATGAGGTCCTGCCGCAGAATGTAAGTCCACTTTGCCGCACTAAACACGGGGCCCTGATTATTATCAATAAAAAAAAACTTTAGGATGAAAAATGTTGCTAACAGCTATTACTGCTTTACTGTGTATAGGCTTGAAGCCATAGCCCCGTGTGTTTATTTGGATTATATTGTGGCTGACATGCATTGTTTATGTCTAGCGCTAAAATACTGAGGGAGCAAAGGATGAATGACTACATGTGGAACAGCATGAAGGCTAAAATGTATACGAGGAAATGCTGCAAAGCCTGAACATGCATAGAGGCCAGAAGAGAAGGGTGAGGCATGATAGAAATGTTCAGGTTTCTACATAGGAACAGTGATGTGCATTCCTCAGAGCTGTTCACAGAAACCTGAGAGCTTGTATATCAGGGGCACTGTTACAAGTTGGTGGAAGGGCAGTTTCAGGCGGGACATAAGTAAATACTTTTTCACTGACTGGGTGGTGGACAAAGAGAACAGTTTGCTTACCAGTATGATAAACCTTGAATCTGTAGTCAAGTTCAAGATAGCAGGAGAGGGAAGTATGGAGGAGGAGGAATATGGTCCCACAAAAGAAGCATTCATAGAGTACTCCATCTGGATTGGGAATGCCACTTCTATTAGCTAGGGTCTCTACTCCAGTCAGACTAGATGGACTGCAATTTGTATTTTTTTTTCTGCCTGCAAATGTCTCTGTTTCTATTCATCCAAATGGGAAAAGATTGGGCAGGATAAGTAACTAGCACCCTCTAGCGGCAGTGTGCTGAAATATCCAATTTAAACAGAAGAAAATATTGAAGCATTTATTATTTTCGTAAGTTAAAAAGTGTTAGAGGAAGGTAAGAATATGAAAGATCAAAAAAATGTGGGTATTTGTTCCGTTTTCCCCAAGTTTCCATTGTAATGTCATAGACTCTTTACAGCACAGCCACACTGGAGCAGAATGGAATGGAGAAGGTAGGGCATTCCAGAAAGGAATTAGAGTCACCTGGAGAATGTAGCTTGACCAGCCGCCAGGTGATGCCTATGAGTAAGGAAGAAGCAGAGATTTTCATGATGGATGGGGGTAGGTGGGGGGGCATTAATAGTTAATGGGGAATTAAGGGTTGATGTTCATAAGAGAGCAATATAGAATGTAAAATTCCACTGGCAGAATTCCTGTAGAATGGCAGTTCAGCTTTTGAAGGATTTTTTGGAAATTCTTTTTGAATTCCTTGGAATTCTGAACAGCATTTCTATGTAAAGAGTGGAACAACTTTCCGCAGATTAAGCATGGATTGGGAAAAAAGAATCTGCAGTTTATGTAAACCGCAGATTATTAATCTGCAAAAAGTCTTCCATTTTCAAAGTGTCTGAATTCTCCTACCACCAGAATTCTGCAGAATTAGGCAGGCTTTTCCAAAAATCTCTCGAAGTCTGTTCCATCAGAATTTAAAAATGTGGCATGGCACTAGTCTAACCTCTGCATTCTTTGTGCCATAATGTCTACAGGATCCTCCAGAATATTTTACTATACCTTCTCAATACCACCAGAGTTTTAAAGGGCACATAAACCATGTTGTTTACATTGTTTAGCATTATTGTAAATTTGGGCATGTAGGAAGTCTGTTTAATTGCCCCAGTTAAATGTTTTGTGTGTTTGTTTTGAAAATTTATTTAGGGCCCCTTGTTAATTATGTCTTTCCTGCCCATTGCTCACTATTTAATTACGTAGCAGTTCTGGAAGGCATTGGCATCAGCTGAGCAGAAACCCTGCATGGAAATCGTCATTGTAGGTTTCCCACTCCACTGATGTCACCGAGTTCTGGAACTCTGCTGTACTTAAAAATTATATTAAAGGGTTACTGTCAACAATGCCCTACAGTTTCTGGCCATTGTTGACCAGTCTGCTTCTAGACACACACTTGGCAAACTATATCTCTAGAATGCCACAATATATATATATATAATAATCTTTATTACCTGTTTTGCTACTTTTGTAATTATTTTTTGACTGAGCAGTCCGCACTACTTTAGGCACCCCAACAGAATCATATCCCCACTGTGAACGCATGTCTGGCACAGAACTCTATCCTGAAGTTAAACTTCCTACCATGCCTACTATATAAAGCATGTAATCCAGTAGAGTATCTTATGCTTCATCACAGTTTGTGTCTCTGTAGATAAAACGAGTGCTGTTAGTGCTGCTAAATACATTTGAAAAACTGAGCTGAGATCCCATGCATGAACACGAGTGTGCCCACCCATACGCATGCGCCGGATCGCGGCTAAGTTTTTCAAATGTATTTAGCAGCACTATCGGCACTCATTTTATCTAGAGACACAAACTGTGATGAAGCATAAAATACTCTACTGGATTACATGCTTTATATAGTAGGCATGGTAGGAAGTTTATCTTCGAGACAGAGTTTTATGCTAAACACGTGTTTGCGGTGGGGATATGGTTCTGGTGGGGTACTAAAGTAACATGGACAGCTCAGTCCAAAAATAATTACAAAAGCAGTGAAACAGATAATAAAGATAATCTTTTTTTATGTATTGGGGCATTCTAGAGACAGAGGCAAACTAGTCAACAATGGCCAGAAACTGAAGGGTACAGCTGGCAGTGTGGACCCTAAATAAGGAAAAACAGGACAATTTCAAAAAAAGCACACAAAACAGTGCACCAGAGTTATTAAACAGCCTTCACACATGCTTACATTTACAATGATATTAAAGTAAACAAGCTGGCTCAGTGGCGAGAAGTGCTGAGGCACTTGCACCTCATGTGCCTCCACTCCGGTGACCCGGGTTTGGGAACAGACTCGGGTCAGTGGGGATCAGCCAGGGTGGAGAGGATCGAGCATCCCAGGGACTGCTTCTCTCCTGGGAGAGGTGGCCAGCCATTTCGGCCTTTGATTGCCACTGGGTGAAGACCCAGGGATAGTGCAGGATGTAAGTGACTCAGTGAAAGGGGAGGCCACAGTTCCATAGTGCGTGCGTGCATGCCTCCACATGCCCAGACTTACATGCCACCGTGGCCCAGCGGATTGGGCAGAAAAATGGAAAAAAGGCTGGAATGAGCTTCATGAAGCAATGCCTGCTCTCCTTCACCCTACACTGTCACCCCGCCACCAGTATCTAGCTACTATTCCCACCTTGCCAACTATTCTACCTTTTGTTTCCTGATAACCTCTGCCTTTTTTGAGTTGCTGCCTGGTATGTACATTACCCAAAAGTCCATGATTATAACGTCTAATTTGTGTCCATGTCTGAAGCCTTGAACCATAATCCTGTCTTTGTATATGCAATATTTCCTGGATATGGTGTTTCTTTAAATTTTGTTTATACTATGTGCAGTATTTGATGGTTATCTCATGTATGTATCCTTACTGTGTATCAACTTCCTGTGTTCTTGTCTTATGCAATATTCCTGTATATAATTAACTCCAGGTCACCTCTGAAAAAGGGCCTTCTAGTCTGTAGCGATCATCATCATCAGTATTCATCATCCTCAGTATTCTCATGACCACTTCTGGATATCCCTCGCTCATCTGACTTCCACATGGGTCTGTTCCTTCACATTGACTACTCGGGCATACCCCTATTGGGTCCGTGCTGCCTTATGTTCCTTCTTTGATCATGCCTTCCTGTCCATTGCCCTTTGCTAAGGGCTGGTTGGCTGCTCTCCACCATCGTTCAAGTTCATTTCATGTCTCATCTTCTACCTTTCAAGCCTTCCTTCCTATTGACTACTCAAACATTCCCCTCTTGGGTCCATGCTGTCTCATGTTCCTTCTTCGATCTGTGTTGCTCTCCACCATCGTCAAGTTCAATTTCAGGTTCATTTCCTGTCTCCTTTTCAACCTTTAATGCCTTCACGGCTTCTCTCCGTCATCGTCCGTGCTTTCATTTTGGGGTTTTCTCCCTATCCCGTTACCATCTTCCCTACTCATATCCTTCTCTTTAGTGATATACATCCTTAAATCAAACATCGTCAGTCTGGATGGAAGGTGACCTAGGCCTTGGATCCCCAGAGGTTTCCTCCTCAAAAGTTGTTTTTCCTTTCCTCTCCTCCATGCCAGTGGTCATAATATTAGTTAGGGTTAGTGCTTTCTTAGGTTAATTAGTTAGGTTCCGCTGATAGATGGAGGCAGATGGTGGCCCCGGCTTTCCCCTCTCCTTAGGACGTCCGTCTTTAATCATCTTCTCAGAATTCATTCATTTCATCATCCTCGCCTCTTCGAAGCTCGACAATCAATTGGGTATTCTTTTTGGGTTCCTTTCTAAGCTACCTTTAGCCTACGGAATCATTCCTGCGGCATCTATGGGGGGGGGCCCTCCTCTAGGGTTCCTTGTGTCGTACCCCTAATAGGGTGGTATATCCCATGGATAAAGAGGTGGAAAGCCACAATATAAATCAAGTCACACAAGCATCATCTTATCCAGTTGCATAAGCCCAATCAAATGGGAAGGCTGTAAGCCTGAGGTTCGATTGGGTGGAGCAACTATGTCACTCCCCCATCAGGCTTTATAAGGTAACTCACCCTGGGCCTTCCCAGGATTCATTTTTCTTTGGCCCACCATCCACCCCTCCTCCTCCAGTGGCTCGTCTCTCTTACCCGTGGGCTTCCTCCTAAGCTACCTTTAGCCTACAGAATCATTCCCGCAGCACTCATGGGGGGAACCCTCCTCTAGGGTTCCTTGAGTCATATCCCTAATAGGGTGGTATATCCCACAGACGGAGAGGTGGAAAGCCACATCTTAAATCAAGTCACACAAGCATCATCTTATCCAGTTGCATAAACACAATTGAAATAACGTTGTGACATTGTATTGGGGAGATGGAGGATGGCCCTCCCCTTCTGGCCTGCTGTGGGGTACTCACAGCTGGCTGGGGGTTGCAGAGACATGGCTAAAAGCTGCCAGTCGGCAGCCCAGGGAGAAAAACCTATGTGGAAACAAAAATGTAAATACGGTTTATGCTTTCTTTAAAACAATCTAACTAACATGTGAGGGATAAGTGAAATGTAAGAATTGTAGTATAAATCTGTGTTTGTACTTAAGCTATAAAGTATAAACTGCTTTCTCCAAGCTGTAACTAGATCTTGCTGCTACTGTAAATGAGTCCATGACTCAATGGTATATTCCATTTCTCATGAATAAAATTATTTTTAAAACTTTTCAGACATATTCCCTTCAGATTCCTGAAGTTGTGACATGATGATTATTAACCCAAATCTGCTTTCACTGCAGGAAGCAATTTATAAAATGATCTTTGCGATTATAGTTGTATGCCTAGCCATCCAGATTTGGATTACTTTAATAGAGTTAGTATAGCAAGGGAGTAGTGGGAAGGGATAAAGGAAGGAGAGAGATGCTAGAGTTAGTGCAGTACAAACAGGTACAGTGGCAAGATTGGATGGCCTGCTAGGCCTTTTTCTGCTGTCATATTCTGTGTTTCTGTGTAGAGTATTGTAGAGTAAGCAATGAGATGGTTTGTCAATATACTTTGAATTATTTCTGTGACAAACTAGACAAAAATTATTAATGTCCTTTTCTATAACTTACTGGTCTCAGGTACGGACGCCACAGACCACCCCCCCCCCCGAAGGTAGGAAGGTCAGGTCGTGAGGGCCTACACAGGGAGCCCTCACTACAAGCTGCAATCCAGGCCACCGAGGTACGGATGCCACAGACACCCCAAGGGAGGAAGGTCATCTCGTGAGGACCTACACAGGGAGCCCTCCCTACAAGCTGCAATCCACGCCACCGAGGTATGGACACCACAGACACCCCCCCCAAAGGGAGGAAGGTCAGGTCATGAGGGCCTACACAGGGAGCCCTCCCTACAAGCTGCAATCCAGGTATGGAGATACAGTGCAAGATGCCACGCAGTCCGAACTGAGGCTTCTGTCCTGACCGATCATAGTCCCCGCTGATGCTGCATGTCAGCTGCCCCACTGCCCCCACCACCACCCTTGGTGGACTCAGGCTTATACTGTGAATCTCATGTGTCTGCCTGAGCTTATCAGCTCACTTCTCCATTTGCAGTTTCTCTTCTGCTGCCATTAGAGGCCACCCAGAAGGGTTGCCTATCCTATCCTACCAGAGTTGCCTTCTCAACAGCATAAAATTTCTCTCAGCTTGGTACTCAAGTCTGTTGTTTAGCACAACAACTAGTCATCACAATCTAGGAAAGAACCTGAGGGTGGGGCTGAGGATTCCACATGAGCCCCACTGCACATCCGCAGTGCCAAGGACCATACCAGCAAATACAAGATATAACCTGGTAAGGCAGACACACCTCATAAGGACAACAGAACTGCTCAGACGTAGGGAACCCCGCTCCCTCAGCACCACTATTTGGGTATGGAGGCTTGGAGGAATAGGCTCCGCACCAAAGTAGCCTAACCACTCTACTAGCACCATTGGTGCTTGTGGCTGAACCTGAACCCTGCTAAGACTAGAGTACCGGCAGTGTTACTCCTATACGTAGCTGCACTAGGATGGGTTGATGCAAAAATAAGTGGCTGCCAAGACCCTAGCCTGCTTGGGAGGGCGCAGGACCGTCACCTACCACACCTCACATATTGCCCTAGTTCCTCAATCCTGCACTTGCTGGTTATCAAGCACGGATTAGCTCACACGGGAGCCTGCTACCTCATCTTCTCTGGTGTGCCAGGTAACTGATTAAAATGATCTTCCCTTACTCGGCAGAGGGTCCTCCACCTCATTCTGCTAATATTGATATTATGGGCTGGTGACATTCACCCCAACCCTGGGCCCCCACCCACCAACTCCATCCTGGGGTCCTCTGGGGACCCCACATGGTGTCACACCAAAGGACTGAGGGTGGCCCACATGAACATCTGCAGCCTATGACCTAAGATGCCTGAGGTGCAATCATGGGTAGATACATATAGGCCCGATGTGCTAGCCATATCCAAAACATGGCTGAAGCCTCACATACTTCCTCACGAAGTGAAACTAGACCACTATGACTCATTCCAAAAGGATAGAGAAGGGGAAAAAGGAGGGGGTGTCCTTATCTATGTGACTTCCTCCCTGGTGGCTTCCTTGTCCCCTGTTGAAATGCCAAGCACTACAGGGTTAGAATCATTATTTATCCAAATTGTACTGGGTCGTGCTAAGCACTTAACCATAGGCTGTATCTACAACCCTCCCACTGGTGGCACCGCAGCACTCCAGAACCTCGTCCGCTCAATAGTGGGGGCATGGCTCATGGAGCTGCTGGCCCTTGGGGACTTCAACTTAAAGTGGGAACCCACCACCGAGCAAAACTACAAGACCACACTTCTCGACGCAAACCTGACCCAGGTCATCACTGAGGTCACAAGGCACAACCAAAAAACAGGGAACCACTCTATCCTTGACTGGATCCTTGCCTCCAAACCCACCAACATACAAGTGACTTGCGTGATGTCAGATGCCCTAAGCGATCACTCACCCACTTTCTGAATCTGGAAAAATCGGTCTCCCTGGATCCCGCCCAAGCTCATAGTGGCCAAGGATTTCTCTGGATTCTCGGCTGAGGCATTCCAGAGCTCCTTAAGAAACACAGACTGGTCACCGTTAAGACTCCTAAGGAGCATGGATGATGCAGTACAGTATTTCCAGTGCACGTTCTCTGCGGTGGCCAACATACATGTCCCAATTAGGACTAGACGAGTTAAGGGCCATTGCCACAAATGGATTTCGCGTGAGCTGAAATCACTGATGATAGCCAGAGACAAGGCCTGGAAAAAGGCAAGGAGATCTGCTAGCCCAGCTGACTTCGCTGCCAATAGATCACTGCAGAACCAGTGCCAAAAAAGCTCCAAAACTGCCAAAAGGGACTACATAAAATTATTTCAGAGGTAAACACTATCTGACCCAAAGTCCTTCTGGGCAAGTATCAACTCCCTGCTAAAAGGTACAAAAACACCCCAGCAGGGTAACATAACTGTAACAACACTACACTCACGGACGGAGAGGCGGTCGCAACAGCCTTCAATCGCTTCTTCACCGACCTGGGGGCGCTCAGACCCAACCCCACACACAGCTCACAGAGCCCTTTGGCCACTGAATCCCAGGATCCTCAGACCGCCCACTTCCACCTGCAGACAGTGTGAACCAAAGATGTGCTGCCTCTCCTACAGTCCTTAAAACCCAGCGGATCACCAGGACCTGACAGACTGGACCGTAGGCTGCTAAGGGCTGCTGCCCCAGCCATTGCACTACCTGTAACCCTGTTAATAAACAGATCCGTACAGGAAGGAACAGTCCCACTAACTTGGAAATGGGCCCATGTAGTCCCAATCCACAAGGGTGGAGCAAGGGAACCCATAGGCCACTATAGGCCCATCTCTATCCTATGTCACCTGTCTAAGATTCAGGAGTGGCTAGTTTACAGCCAACTCAGAGACTACCTGGAAGCCAACAGGCTACTGGCCCCCTCACAACATGGCTTTGGACCAAACATGGGACTGACACTGCTCTCATCAAATTCACCTCCGATGTCCTGGCCGCCTGGGACAAGGGTACCCCCACTGGGGCCATGTTCATTGACCTCTCTAAGGCCTTTGACCTGGTGGATCACCCACTCCTACTAACCAAGCTTAGCCAATTGGGGCTGGATCAGCACTCCCTCAACTGGTTCCTTAATTACCTCACTGACCACACTCAACAGGTCAAGTGGATAGGGGTCACCTCTGAACCCCTACCTTTAACTGAGGGGGTCCCACAGGGCTCAATCTTAGGCCCACTAATGTTCTCCATATTCACAAATGACCCCTATTGCCACTGTGGGGGCAGCTCCATAGTACAGTATGCTGACGATGCAGTACTGTACAGAACGGGGGACTGCCCATCCAACCTAGGACCCCAGCTCCAAGATGACTTCATCAAGGCAGAGACTTGGCTAATTGAGAACCGCTTGGTCCTTAACCCCACCAAGACTAAGGCAATGCTGTTCGGACCAAAATCTCTGGGTCTCTCCAGGGCCCATCTTCTGCCACTCACTACCATATCTGGCTGCAAAATAGAGGTAGTACAATCAGTCAAATACCTTGGCCTCACATTAGATCGGGGCTCACACTGAAGCCCCATGTGGACGTAGCAATAAAAAGCATCCACCAAAAACTGGTCCTTCTCTATCGCCTAAGCCACAACATGATACCAGAGACTAGACTGGCAGTCCCACAAAGCATCCTTCTCCCAACCTTAACCTACGCTGTCTCCATCATACTCAGCATCGCTGAAACGGACCACAGCAGATTAGTGACCCTATACCACAAAATCGCTCGCTTTGCTTCCAAATCATACCCGAGGACCCACCATTGTGATGCCCTCACAGCCCTCAACTGGCCATCCCTGTACAACAGGCTCCAGTACCCCCTATCAAGCTGGACCCACAAGCTCCTTGATGCCCAACCTCCGGCAGTTCTGATCGGACTACTTGCCTCAAAGCGGACCAGATGACCACTCCGCTCCTCGAACAAAAAACTCCTGGAAATTCCCCCGGCCTGCTCTGTTGCTGGGAGTAAATTCTTTACTCACCTAGCCCCGGAATCATGGAACAATCTCCTCAGCCATCTTCAGGAGGCACCCAACCTAGCCATCTTTCACAAGGGACTGCGTGCTCACCTCCTCAAACTTAGTCCCCGCCCCTGCACCAATGGCTAGGTCAACCACACCTCGAGTCAATTTGTACTGGTTCTAAACTGCTCCCCTACAAGGGTTATGACTAATGACTGCATAAGCTGGTACTCTACCCCACATGGAACTTCCCGTATGCATTTAAATCACTTATCACCCTCACCCCTATCTGCTGTCACTGCTGTACTCTATATTGTAAAGTATTTACTGCCCTCTTATACAGAAACTGTATACTGTCCTTATAACTCCATATTATATGTACTACACTGTTCTGCTGTACTTATCAATGTAATATACCTCCTGTATTAGATGTACTGTACTGCTGTATTAGATGTACTACTGTAACAGACGTACTGCACTGTACTGCTGTATGCACTAATGTCATGTACCTTCTGCTCTGTTCCACAAAAACTGTAAAATTGTATACTGTCCTAGTAATCCTGTACAATATGTCTGACACTGTACTACCTGACTGTGTATTCAAAATTATATGTAACAAACTCCGGGTCACCCCTGAAAAAGGGACCCTTGGGGCCCAGTGGGCTTACCTGGTTAACAAAATTTAATAAATAAAAATAATATCTATGCATGTTTCTCCTGTCTAAATTGTTTTTTTGAACCTGATTTTCCAGGTATCTGAATGCCCCCTACCTTTACAAGCCAGAAGAAGTACACACGTCCTTTTCTTTTCCAGTTGTTGGAACTTCTGGTGGGGGACTTGATCATTAGGGGGTAGACTTGGGAGCAGGAAGGGAAGAGAAGAGAGGGAATGAGGGAGGTGAGGTGAGGTGCCTACCTAGCATCTGGGCTCAGAGGGATAGAAAGTGAATCCTAAGGAATGCTAGGGCGGTGGGTCAGGAGGGGGAACTGAATGTCATTGACCTCCTTGGGACTAGTGATCTAGCTAGGGATGGAGCTGGGATTGTGGTAGGGGTTTAAGGGAGTTAGGAAGGGGTCTTAGGCAGGTAGAGCACTCGGTGGCTTTTGCTGAAGTGCTGCTCATCTAAGACCAGGGGAAGGATAGGATTCTCTGCATCAGGAGCTTCAAGTCATGTTTGAAGGAATGGTGTAGAGAAGAGTGGTTTGGCTACATTGTGGACTGGGGACCAACTGGGAGGGACCTGGGCCTATATGGGGGGTGATGGCCTGCATCTGTCTGGGGGGGGGACTGTAGTCCTCAGTGGAGGGTTTAAATGTTACTTTGATGAACATTTAAACTAGCTGGGGGGTCATGGAATAAAAAAGGGAGGCATAAACTGCCCCCCTGGACTCAAGCAGAGAGAAGTAAGGACCTGAAGGGAGAAAAGTCCCCCAAGGTGCAAAATAAATGAAAAAGCAGTGTGGTAGTAAACAAAGGGGACAGAAACAAGAGTTGTAAAAAGAGAAGGGAAAAAGAGGCAGGACAAAGGGAAGATGAGGGGTGGGTATCAAGCAGAGTGGGAACAAAGTGTGGAAGGCCCTATGTGCAAATGTAAGGAAGTGAAGGAAACAAAATTCTGGACCTAGAGGCCATCATGGCAGAGGCAGACCTGGATATTTGTAGCCATGACTGAGTCATGGTGGACAGGAAACCACTACTGGGACATGGTCATACCAGGCTATACTCAATACAGAAAAGACAGGGTGGGAAGGAAGAGGGGGGTGCTATATGTAAGGAAGGGTATCATGGTGATGGAGACACAGGGAAACCAGGGGGAATTGAGGTGCTGTGAGTCACCCTGGAGACAGGAACTGGAGGCACCATTCACACTGGTATGATCTACAGAGCTCCAACACGGGGAGAAACTAGACAGGACACTAGTGGAAGCCAGTAGCACAGTGGCAGAAAAAGGGGGGGGTACTACTGGTGGGAGACTTCAGTCTGCCAAATATAGATGCAAGTCTTCCAGCTGTAGCTCAGTTATAAGCAGGTATACCCTAGACGTCCTGCAGGGGGTGTTTCTCAGGCAGCTAGTCAGGGAGCCCTTTTGTGATTGGACAATACTGGACCTGTTGCTCACATACAGGGACAGCATTGCACATGTCTAGGTAGGAGACCACATGGGGGCCAGCGAGTACCATAAGTGTGATTCAACATAAGGGAAGCAGTAGAAGCAAACCACTCAAAGATGAGGATCCTGGACTTCAGGAGGGCAGATTTTGAAAAAAATGGGTGAATGCCTCCGAGATGGCATAGCAAGGGGAGGATGACCTGGGTGGGGGTGGAAGAACAGTGGGCTAAGTTAAGGTATAGTGAAGGACATAGGTGCAGGAACCTATTGGCGAAGGGGGCAGCAGCCCCTCCCCCCACTTTTGCCCATGGGCATTCAAAGTGCCCCTCCCCCCACCTTAATCTGGTTCTCCAGGTCAGTTTACATCTGTACAAATATTCCCATTCCCTTGCCCCCAGGTCACACCTGGAAACGAGCCACGGCTCAGTGTGCCTCTCCCAGTCACAGACTTTCAAATAGATAAAAGTGCCCTTTTAATGCATGCAAGGTTAGACAGGAAGCAGTCATTGTCTCTTTTGTAATTACTACAGCCTCCCCCCCAACTATTCCCCACATTCTAGCACCCATGGTGAAGGCAACATACCTCTGCACAAAGGAAGTACACAAAAACAGGAGAAAAAAAGACACTGCTGTGGCTTTCAAAGGATGTGGCTAAAGAGTTAAAGGCTAAAAATATAGCATTCAAGAGGTATAAAGAGACGCAGAGGCAAGAGGATAGGGAAGTGTATCAGTAGAAGCTGAAGAAACAAGCATTTGTCAATGCCGAATGTTTGCTTGCTGGCATTGGCATTGGTGAGGTGTGCCTTTGGGTTGTCAGGCATAACAGCCATGTCATTTCACCACACTCTACCCTGCAGACACCGACAAGGGTGCAGGTGTGCCTTGGGTCTTTGGCGCTTATGCTCACCCCATTCCATCAGGAACACGTGAGATGGGTGCAGTATAGGAGAATCGCAACTTTGGGGTAAGAGTCCAAGGCACACCTCGATGCCTCACACTGGCTGCAGGGTGTGGGTGAGGGTGGAATGGTATGAGCATTACAGGTGACAATCCCAAGTCACACCCATGATGCCTGTCAGTCTCTACAGGGTGGGGCGTTATGGTCGGAAACCCTAACGCCTCAGGCGTTCGTTGGTATTTTCACTCCAAATCTTCAACATGGGTTTTTTGTGACCCCCATCTTATGAACAGTGGTAATATCAGTTTGTTAGCCGAAAGCTGATTTTGCACAGTGACTATGGCATTTGGCACCACAGGTGCAAAAACACATTTTGAACAGGATATGAAAAATGACAGCTGTACTGTTCATGGGGAGGTGTAAAAAATGGCAATGTTGAAAATCTGCAGTGAAAATAGTAAAAAAACTGGTGAAGTCACGAATGTGCATAGAAACTGCGTAACGCACACCCTTAATGTAATTACTTTGGGGATTTTTTACAGCAGATTGTCAACACAGGCATTTTGGGACTGCTGCTCATGAACAGTGTCACTGTCATTTTCTTAATCTGTTCCAAACAGTGATTTCCCACAGTGACTACGTATTTCTGCGCAGAAAGTGTGAAAACACATTTTGGCCATATTGTGAAAAATTACAGCTGTACTGTTCATAAGGAAGTGTGGAAAAATGCCAGTGGTGAAAATCTGGACTGAAAATATTACAAATTCATGAACTTATGAGGGTGCGTGGAAACAACGCAATGCTTGCTCGTAACACAGTCATTTTATGGACTTTTGTCACCAAATTTTCACCATAGCCATTTTAAGACCTCTGCTCATGAACAGTGTCACTGTGATTTTCTTAATCTGTCCCAAACATTCATTTCACACACCGATTAGCTACTGTGCTACATGCACAGAAACACATTTTGGGGAGATATGAAAAATGACAGCTGTACTGCTCATAAGGAGGTGTGGTAAAATGGCAATGTTGAAAATCTGAGTGCATATATGAAAATTAGCAAACTTACGAGCGCGCGGACTGCACAATCTAACGCCAGAACAGTCATTTTTTGGGAATTGTTTCACCAAATTTTCAACATAGCCATTTTAAGACCTCTGTTCATGAACAGTGTCACTGTGATTTTATTAATGTGTCCCAAACATAGATTTCACACTCCGACTGCGCCATTGTGCGCTACATGCGCAGAAACACATTTTGGGCGAGATATGAAGAACGACAGCTGTACTGCTCATAAGGAGGTGTGATAAAATGGCAATGTTGAAAATCTGGAGTGCAAATATTAAAATTTCGTGAACTTACAAGCGTGCATAGAAACTGCGCAACGCAAACTCGTAAAACAGTCATTTTTGGGAATTATTTCACCAAATTTTCAACATAGCCATTTTAAGACCTCTGCTCATGAACAGTGTCTCTGTGATTTTCTTAATGCATCCCAAACATTGATTTCGCACACCGACTGCGCCATTGTGCACTACATGCGCGGAAACACATTTTGGGCGAGATGTGAAGAATGACAGCTGTACTGCTCATAAGGAGGTGTGGTAAAATGGCAATGTTGAAAAGTCTGGAATGCAAATATTAAAAATTTGCGAACTGCAGCGCGTGCGTAGGAACCTCAACAGCAGCTCGTAAAACAGTAATTCTGGGGAATTTTTTCCCCAAATTTTCAACATAGGGTTTTTGGGGGCCTAACTCATGAACTGTGATGCTGTTGTTTCGTACATCAGTCCCGAATGGTGGTTTTGCGCAGTGACCACGAAATCACCTTTTGGGACAGAATAACAACATGACAGTGCAAGAATTCAAGAGGAGGGGTCCCAAAAACCCCATGTTGAAAATTTGGTGAAAAATTCTCAAAAATGCCTGAGATATGCATCAAAGTTGAAAAAACCCTATTTATTCCATTATACAGCTTACTGGCATTTCCTCAGTTGTGGTCGGCTTTGAAGAGTGCAGACGTTGTTCCCTGTCCACCGAAGATCGCGCCCGGACTCGGAGGTAAGTATGGGGTGGGAGGGTGTGGAATGCAAAGCTAGAGGGTGGGCGTGGGTAGGGGAGGGGTCAAGACAGTCAGCGAGAGAATATTTTTTCTTTCTAGGTTTTTTTTTCTTTTAGGAAGACGGCGTGGGACGTTTGCCACGCTGGGGTGGGCTCCCAGCATGGCACCTGGAAGGCTGTTTGGGGGGGGCAGTGGAGCTGACAAGGAATTGAGCAACCCCATTGGCCTTACAGAGTTTTGTCATGCTGGGGTGGGCCCCCAGCATGGCACCTAAAACTCTTTAGAGAAGCGCAGCACAGCCGATGGGGGGATTGGGCACCCCTGCCGGCCATACTGGGTGTGGGGGGAGCAAGGAGCATGTTGGCGGCCCCAGCATGTTACTTGTTTGGGAGAGGGAGCTGGTCTATGACAGCTGTTTCACTGCAGTGCCGACAGGTAGGCACTTTGCATACTGCCGACGCAGTATGCAAATTGCCTACACGCTGCAGTGCTTTTCTTTCAACTGTACGCCGCTGCATTTGCAAACGCTGTCATAGACAGCTCTTACATTCATTGGTGCGGTGGGGCCACACATGCAAAAGGCAGCAGGGCATTGGAAGTAGGGAGGCACACCTACAAATTGACGGCACTATGTTTCTTGCACATGCGTGCAAGCAAACATAAAAAGGGAAAGCAGTGAAGAGTGCAGAGGTGCAAACTGAGAAAAAAATAGCCCAAGGGGTAACTAAAGGGGAACAGGCTTTTTAACTCATCATAAGTGAAAATAGGAAGATAAGAGATTGTGAGGTTAAGAAGGGCGGGGGAACTGTGCAGAAAGGATCATAAAAAGCAGATCTCCAGAACTAATACTTTTGTTCAGTCTTCACAGAGGAAGGGGATGTCCCACATAAAAGCAGCAGGTGCATGGGGGGGAGAGGGTGGTAGACATATATCCATTTACAGAGAGAATCCTGAAGGGACTCGCAATTCTAAAAGTGGACAAAGCTATGGAGCCAGGCGGGGGTAGACCCAAAGACATTGAGAGAGCTCAGGGAGGTACTGGCTTCACCTCTGACAGCCCTATTCAACAACTCACTGGAAATAGGAGTGGTTCCAGAGAGCTGGTGGAAGGCACGTGTAATCCCACTTCATAAAAGCAGTAGCAGGAGGGAAGCTGCCAACTATAGGCTAGTCAGTCTGACCTCAGTTGTGGGGAAATTAATGCAATCACTGCTGAAGGAAAAGAATGTGGAATATCTTGAATGCAGTGGGTTACAGGACCCCAGGCAGCATGAGTTCACCGGGGGATGGGAGAAGGTCATTTGGTGGATTTCCTTCATGGGTGAGCAGAGAAATATGGTGGGGTGGGGAGATTGACGTGGCCTACTTAGATTTTCGTAAGGCATTCAACACCGTACCACATAAGAGACTCATAAGGAAACTGGGCAGCCTAGGGGTGGGTGCTAAGGCACTAAACTGGGCAAGAAATTGGTTAATAGATAGGTAACAGAGGGTGATGGTAAACAAAGTTCACTCCGGGGAAGACAGGGTGACCAGCGGGGTGCCTCAGTGCTCAGTGCTGAGACCAGTCCTCTTTAATGGTTTTACAAGTAACTTTGCAGATGAACTAGAAGGTAAGGTATGCATCTTTGCAGATTATCCTAAAATCTGCAATAGGGTAGGCATTTCAGAGGGGGGTAGAAAGAATGTGCAGACCTAAAAAACCAGTGGAGAAATCACGGGCATTGCATCTGGGTTTATCTGGGTGTAACCACTCTACAAATGGGGGTTCCCGAAAAGTCTTCCTTGAGCTTGCTTAAATGCTCACTACCAGGCTGGTGTCCTGCATTTTAGCAGTTTAAATGTAATGCCAGAGAGTGCCTGTATAGCCTCTGTGTACTGTCTCTTTAAGAGCTGCCTGGATTGCAGTCATAATTAATCTGAGAGGGAGCTCTGGTAGAAGATGCACTTGTTTGCTGATCATTTGTTACAGTAGTAATAATATTGCAGTTTCTTCTAACCTGCCTCCCTTGCAGCATTGACAGTTCTGTTTGTTTCCATCATCTTGGTCCAGGACTGTCAGATTGGGCCAATCAGTACATTTGGGACTCTAAAATGGAGCCTGCCTGCAGGGACTTGGTGGGGCCAAAACTTGTAGGAATTGTAGTTTGGGGCTTTTGGCACCTAAAATAACCTGGAGGGGGAGCCCTTGTTGTGACTGACAGATCAGCCAACCGAACCATTTGGATCTTTGGGAAAGTCCCACACTGCTTGCAGTTTCAGTTAGATCCGAGTTGGGAAGTGAAGAAGTAACAGCTCGAGATAGTTTGAGCAGCAATCCATAGTGGATTAGCGTAGGAGAACTATGGAAAGGCCTGAGTTGGGCCTGCATGTCTGCCTACTGTCCCTGAGAGGGAACTTGTTCTTTTTTTGGACTGAATCCGAATTTGGAGAGCAAATTAAGCCACTGAATTGTGACCAGGCTTTAACCTGAAGAAGACTGAAGATTTGCTGAATGGGATCAGCCTGTCAGGACTTCCAGCTACCTCTGAACTCCCAAATTGTGCAGAGACTCTGTACTTGCGACCGGAGAGCCATTTGCCTGGTACAGTGGAATTTCCTTACATGTGAACGTGCTGTGTGTTTATAGTAGGTCGTGATTTGATTCCTCCCTTTGTATCTGAACTGTGTTTTGCTTGCTGGAGACTGTATCCAGCTCCACGGTCTGAATCCGTATCCATTTCCATTTGCCTGGGCCCCGCTACACTGGCCCAGCCGGAATACCTGCTACGCAGAGAAAGTCATCGACGAGAAACCGGCCTGGGGATCAGCCCCCTGCTCAACGCCTGAAAAGGACGACGCCGGTGATTCGTGGTGGGCTCTGCTTCTCCAGGCACTCCAGCTCAACAGCCTTCGGTCTCGATTTCATCCTGCCTGTGTCCAGTATTGGGTATCGTGAGTAAACATCAGATTAGCTCCCTGCAACAACAGCTAAATCTAAAAGTGTTATCTGATTGTCTTGTTGCCTTTTCTTTCACGAACTGAGCCCTCTGGCTCCGGATTACAAATAGTGTGTGTTTTGCATGTTGCTTTCTTTCATCACAGGGCCCCAACCAGCTGCAACATCCAGGCAGCTTGGAACCCTTCTAGAGTGATAGTCTGGGACACCTTTGAACTGTCCAGGGGGTTGCTACACTCCACCAAGGCCATGAGCGTTTGGGCAGTTAAATCAGCCTGTCGACCCACCACTACAGCTTTTTGCAAACATTCAGCTTCAGAAAGTGCCCCTTCAACAGTGTCCTTACTAATGCCCATAGGTATATCCAGTATTAGCAAAGCATTATGGGGGTCAATCTCTTGCCCCGTACACCACCCCACCAACTGGTGCACAGACACTTCTGTTGGGGTAGCCATTTATATTTGACAATAATTCATAATTTTGGCCACTAGAAGACACAAAATCCCAGCGGTGTCTCCAAGATGTAACCCCTAGGTGGCACTATCCCAAGCACTACTACCCCTGCCTGCTTGGCTAGTAGCGGGTTAAGGGGCCTTGGGTAATGAAATGGGTGCCTCCTCCTGGAGGTCAGGGTTATTAGTGGTCAAGCTAACCTGGGCACAGCCCTCCAGGACACTGTAACCCCCCCCTTTCCCTTCTAGTGACCTGAACAATATACAACAATTACTTTCACAATGACCCTTATTCACCAGGCAATTATCCACACTGTTTGCATTTACCACAAGGGCTGGTTCCTCTAGCTTGACCTTGGGGAACCCCTGTAAAACAAGATTAAGCACAGCAAATAGCAACAGTACAATACGTTTGGCACAAACTGGAACCACATTCAGGTTAAATGCAAACAAGGTTAAATTTGATTTATTCAGGGGACTTGAACAAGAGAAGAGCGTAATCAGGTTGATTTGCTTAAAAGCCGTATTAATCAGACAGTTATGCATGCAGTTCAGAGTCCCTACACAGTCACACACTCAGGGTACCCAGGTAGGAAAATGGTGGGCTAGCCAGGAACGTTGCAGCTGGTTTGGGCCCTGTGATGGAAGAAAGCAACATGCACAACACATACTATTTGTAATCCGGAGCTGGAGGGCTCAGTTCGTGAAAGAAAAGGCAACAAGACAATCAGATGACAGCACTTTTAGATTTAGCTGTTGTTGCAGGGAGCTACCCTGATGTTTACTCACGATACCCAACACTGGACACAGGCAGGACAAAATTGAGACCGCAGGCTGTTGAGCTGGAGTGCCCGGAGAAGCAGGGCCCACACGAATCACCGAGGCGTCGTTCCTGTTCAAGGCGTTGAGCAGGGGGCTGATCCCCAGGCCGGTTTCTCGTCGATGACTTTCTCTGTGTAGCAGGTATTCCAGCTGGGCCAGTGTAGCGGGGCCCAGGCAAACGGAAATGGATACGGATTCAGACCGTCGAGCTGGATACAGTCTCCAGCAAGCAAAACACAGTTCAGATACAAAGGGAGGAATCAAATCACGACCTACTATAAACACACAGCACGTTCACATGTAAGAAAATTCCACTGTACCAGGCAAATGGCTCTCCGGTCGCAAGTACAGAGTCTCTGCACAATCTGGGAG
Source organism: Neoceratodus forsteri (assembly GCA_016271365.2). NCBI lineage: Eukaryota > Metazoa > Chordata > Ceratodontiformes > Ceratodontidae > Neoceratodus > Neoceratodus forsteri. Next base: position 1,103,451,258 of record CM028129.1, on the reverse strand, counting down.
TTCAGAGGTAGCTGGAAGTCCTGACAGGCTGATCCCATTCAGCAAATCTTCAGTCTTCTTCAGGTTAAAGCCTGGTCACAATTCAGTGGCTTAATTCATTCTCTAAATTCAGGTTCAGTCTGAAAAAAGGACAAGTTCCCTCTCAGGGACAGCAGGCAGGTATGCAGGCCAAACCCAGGCCTTTCCACAATTCTCCCACGTGAATCCACTATGGATTGCTGCTCGAACTATCTCGAGCTGTTACTTCTTCACTTCACAACTTGGATCTAACTGAAACTGCAAGCAGTGTGGGACTTTCCCCAAGATCCAAAAGGTTCCGTTGGCTGATCTGTCTGTCAGTCACAACAAGGGCTCCCCCTCCAGGTTATTTTAGGCACCAAAAGCCCCAAACTACAATTCCTAAAAATTTTGGCCCCACCAAGCCCCTGTAGGCAGACTCTATTTTAGAGTCCCAAATGTACTGATTGGCCCATTCTGACAGTCCAGGACCAAGATGATGGAAACAAACAGAACTGTCCATGCTGCAAAGAAGGCAGATTAGAACAAACTGCAATATTATTACTACTCTTAGCAACTCATCAGCAAACAAGTACATCTTCTAACAGAGATCCCTCTCAGATTAATTATGACTGCAATCCAGGCAGCTCTTAAAGAGACAGTACACAGAGGCTATGCAGGCACTCTCTGGCAATACATTTAAACTGCTAAAACGCAGGACACCAGCCTGGCAGTGAGCATTTATGCAAGCTCAAGAAAGACTTTTCGGGAACCCCCATTTGTAGGGGGTTACACCCTTCCCTGCCTGGAGAAAACGTGGTGTCCGCGTCAAGTCCGTACCATCACAATATCAAAAATGCAACATAAACAAGACATATATATCATTAGCTTGTTACATCACTATACCTTTCAATATACTTCGCATTACTACATCCATATTGACAATGCCTATGCATGTTTCATACAGGTAATGCTGATTCCACTGTGATTAAAACATTAGTAACATCACAATACTGCTTCAGGTAATAACTTCCTGTACATTAAACAATGTAGGAGGGGGCCCTTCCCTATCAGCTAACTTGTGGCTGGATGAGGCAGGGGCACCATGCTGAGAAGGAAGAACAATCAACCTGGAATTGGTCATTGAGCTCAGTTTGAGTTGTGAGCTCTGAGAAATATAAACACCTTTATGAACCACATTGAGAGGCAAATCCACTGGCCTCCCGGGAGAATCATAACTGAAGCGCAATACTGGCTTGACAGCTCAGCCAGTCTTTCTGGGGGGAACAACCACAGTCTCTGTACTTTCAGCACTAACTTTGAAGCTTTTGTCATTTGTGAGGGTTGCCTCTGCATGGATGGGAATGTCCAAACTGGGAGCACTGTCAGCTCCTTGCTCTGTAGGCTCTGTTTCCACAACACTTGGCTCATTTCATCTCCTCCACTGGAGGTGCTAGCTGTGACCAGGACTCTGCTTCACAACAGGCTTCCACTTCCCAACCATTATTCTATTTCAAGGCTGTGATGGCACAAGAGATGCAGAGATTGCTCTCTGGTCCCTCCCCCTTCTCCAGTGCTGGCCATAATGGCATGGAGCCTAAGCTCCTCCATCTTGGTGCCTCTCAAATTGCCTCCCCAGTGGCCCATATCTTCAACTTATCCCTAGCCTCTGGGGTCATCCCTGATATTTGGAAGGTGGCTAGGGTTGTCACCATACTTAAACAGGGCAACCCTAAGATTCTGGACAACTACCGACCGATAGCCATACTGTCCGCAATCAGTAAACTCCTTGAGAAAGTTGTAGCGGGGCAACTCACGGAATATACCCAGTCTCACAAGCTTCTGTCTCCTGAGCAGTATGACTTTTGTAAAGGGCACAGTACATCCTCTGCCCTTGTCACTGTCTCATCTGGGATCAGGACTGCTATGGACCAGGATAAACTCTCTGGTGCCATTTTCATTGATCTATCCAAAGCCTTCGATTTAGTTGACCATGCTCTGCTCTGCTTTGCTCTCAGCTTGGGTCACTTGGCTTGTCACCCCCTGTACTCATCTGGTTCACCAACTACTTTCAGGGCAGACAGCAGCTGATCAAATTCGGCAATGTGCTCTCGGACACCACTGCTGTGTCCTCAGGTGTTCCTTAAGGTTCAGTTCTGGGGCCCCTGCTCTTTTCCATTTTTGTGAACAATCTTCCTGCTACCTCTTCCTACTCCAGGTCCATTCTCTACGCAGATCACCTGATCCTCCTCACCCACTCTCGGGACATTGGGGTCATAAACCATCAGTTGAGCGAGGACTTTAGGAGTGTCCAATCTTGGATAATGTCCCACAGGCTGGTCCTTAATCTCAAAAAAACTCAGGCCATGCTATTTGGGTCCCTGGCCAAGATAAAGGCCTCCCCTGCCCCCTTGTGTATCACTGCTCTTGATGGTGCCCCAGTCCTCATCACTGACTCCATTAAATACCTTGGGGTTACACTTGACCCTCAGCTTGACCTTGGATTCCATATCCTTAGTGTCTGCAGAGCCGTTAACTGCAAACTGGGTCTGGCTTATTGGGCTAAGAGCGATCTTACTCCCACTGCTCGTCTTGCGCTGACCAGAGGAGTGTTTCTTCCCTCCCTTAGCTATGGGCTTCTCCTGTTCGCTTGTGCCTCTAAAGCCCACCTTGCCAGGTGGTCCGTCATCTACAATAACATTTGCCATTTTGTGCTTGCTGCCCCTCAACTCACCCATCACTGTGACCTATACTGTATAGTAAGCTCAACTGGCTCTCCCCATCCAATTACTTAAATTTTGTCCTGGGCTGTTTCACGGGCAAGGTCCTTGGTACTGGTACCCCACCTGGTTTGGCGGAACTCCTCGTACAGGTGGCCTCCCCCTTGTACTCCTCATATCCCTGGGCACTACTGTGCTAAGGATTCCTGCCACTTGCACTCTAATGGGGGACAGATATTTTGCCTTGTGTGCCCCCTGACTATGGAACTCTCTTCCTGCCCAGGTTCACTCCTCCCCCTCTCAGGCTTGCCTCCGAACCTCCTTGTGGAGACACTTGAAGCTCTACTCAGCATGTGGTTGTCCCAAGCCTCCGTAATCTCTCTTGGTCCCCTGCACTGTGCAGCCCTCCTATGTTGTCCAGCCTGCCTGCATGGATATTGTCCTGCATACATTTTATACATTCTATCTATTAGGTATTGCTCTGGTGGTGCTTCTGCTTTTCTGGGTATTTATACTGTACAAAATTTGTATATAATGGACTTATTCTGTATATGACCTATATATAATGCACTGCCTGCAGCCTTGGTAATCCATTGTATTTGTTCTGACCATTTGCATGTACCTGCTGACTACATTATGTTTCTGTTTTCCCTGACTCTGTATTACTGCCTTATGTGTATCTTATTGTACTATGTCGTATTTCCTGTACTCTCCCAGGTCGTACCAGAAAATAGGCAAATGTCTTGTCTAGTGTACTTACCTGGCTAACAAAAGCTAAATAAATAAATAAATTTAGAGAAGGTGCTGGCACAATTAGGCTTTGTGGCACTGAAGGGGAGCTGTCAGCACCCTCATATTGTTGTTCAAGTTCTGGTGTGTCACCAGAGAGACTCAGACCATCAGCCTCTTCTTTGGGCATGTCACACAGTTCCACTAAACACAGGGAGTCCGCAGCCTCAGAAGTGATACTTTGCACTTCACTTTCAGGGAGCATTGGCTCCAAGGAAGAAGCTGGGAGGGTTAGGCAGTCCAGAAGCCCCAGCTTCATCCCCACGATTCTGCATAGGATTTCCACGAAACAACTGACTCTGGTCATAGGAGGGATAATAGGCATTACCATAGTCACTTTCATCAGAAGTGGACTGACAGTCATTATCATTATGGGCCTGCTGCAGGGGAAACCTTAAATCTGTAACTACTGGGGTAGGTTGACTCTGTCTCTTTTTTGCAGCAGCATGAGTCACCGGCCCAGGGGAGGCAATATCTGCTGGCTCAGTTCATATCTCCCACCGCACGTTCCATCAGTCGCTGAAAGGTGGCCGGGGCACCCGAAATCCCCTGTGGCTTTCTCAGGAATTCGTAGAAACCCAAAGGACAGATGAAGGCTGTTTTCTCATGGTCCTCCGGGGCCATTGGAATCTGCTAATATCCGCTGCAAATATCCAGTACTGAGAACCATTTGCTCCCATTCAAGCAATCCAGGGCATCTTGTATACGGGCCATGGTGTATTGATTTGGGACGGTCTGCCGGTTCAGGGTTCGATAATCAACACACATCCTCACTGACCCATTCTTCTTACGCACAACCACAATGGGAGAGGCATATGGGCTCCTTGATTCCTGTACCACGCCAGCAGCGAGAATTTCCTGCAGGTGTCTCCTCACATCATCTTTGTCCGCTGAGGCAAGGCGTCGGGATCTCTCTCGAAATGGCTGGTCATCATGCAGTCATATATGATGCTCTGCACCCTGGACACACCCCACATCCCATTCCTTTAAATAAACACTTGGTGTCTCTGGGCGAGTTTCTTGCTAATCCTAGCCTTCCATTCAGCTGGCAGCGGGGAATCACCAAAGTCAAATAAGTCTGGGGTCACTCTCTCCTTTTGGCCAGAGTACTTGTTATTGGGTAATACTGCAGTGCCTGTGCAGTGTACTGTAGCTAGAGTGCACCCTCTGTTCACCCAGGCCTCCCGATCTGACACATTTTGAATCTGGATCATCACTTGTCGAACATAGGCATGGGCACGGGCAGGCAAGAGGCTGGGTTTAACCAATAATCCTTCTGGTGACTTTCCATTGCGTGGTGCATTCAACATTAATATTTTGTTCTTTACTTTTCTCTTTAGGTGGACTTCTCCATGGATTGTGCACTGGGCATTGGGGGCCAATACCAAGGAGTCAGGTTCCTTTTTCCACACTATCCCCACTGGCTCATCTGGGTCCTCTTCACTGAGTTTCTGTTGTAAATCATATGCCCTTTTTACTAAGGCTGGAATTCTTATGGCCTGTCCAGTCAGTTACCCTTGTTTCTCATGGCAGAGTTGTGCTAGTCTCCCAAACATATGGGCGTTTGTTCCAGTTTACAGGGAACTCCATCATACAGTCCAGTGGGGGGACTCACTAGGGCCAGTGTCTCTACTTGCTCCTCTACGCCAGTTACAGTTACAGGAAAAGATAACCAGAGGCAGACATATCCTAGGTAGGGATAAGACTTGTCGCTCAGCCCCCACACATGTAGGCCTTCCAGGGATTATAATGGTAGATCAGATAAGTGTTTGTCATACCAGTCCTGAAATACAATGGTCACTTGTGATCCACTGTCAAGCATAGCCTGAGTAGCAATACCACTCACAGCCACAGTAGTCTTCATTGAAGGGCCCACTATTTTGGACCAGTCTGGAGGGACAACAGAAGGGGTCTGGATGGATGATTTAGCCACAGAGGGGTTTGAGTTAGGATGGCCGAAGCCTTCACTGTGGTCATTTCGTGCACCCCTTGACCACTTACTCATTTTCCGAAGCTCTCCTTGAAGCCGGTTCACCACTTTCTCTAAGTCCTTCTGAGACTGGCATTCCCTCTTTATATGGCCATCCTTGCCACAATTGTGACAAATGATAGGCTCTCGGGGCATCCTTGGGGAAAACATAGCAGGGGATGCTGGAGCATTGATGGGAGATTGTGATCTGACTTCTACTGGTAGTGTACCATGTCTCAAAAGTTCCTTTAGGGTGGCAGTCAATTCCTTGAGCTCAGCCGAGAAGCCACCCTCAGTAGAGGATGCCTGAGGGTACACTTCCACCCCCATAACAGTCATGCCCTGACAGGGGCCAGGGTCTCTGTCAGCAGGGGATACCTCAGTGAACGCACCCAGTTGTACTTTTCTGACTTCCTTCAGCAACTCCTTCCCCCACCGTTTAGCCCATGGCAGAACACTCGTAGTGGGTAGTGGTCTCCATTATTTCAGAAGGGCCTTCCAGTGCCATGATCACTTGGGCTGCACTCACCCCATAATTACAATCTCCCTCTTCACCTTCTACCTCCCGGAGTTCTTTTATCAAGTTACAGTAGTCAGGCGGGTTACCTCTCCTATCCTGGAGCCTTAACTGGATGATCTGCAGTTTAGAATGCTTGGCATGTTGCAGTATGTGCCCCAATCTCACACAGTTCAAATCACTGGTGGCTACCCTACCTTTCCGGTAAGCTTTCTGCAGAGCTCTTTCTAGGGGAGTAACATACACAGACAAACTTTCCCCCTTCCATTGTTTGGTACCTTGGAATTTCCACATCAAAGTCTCCCGTGACTCAGTGCTCCCAAAATTACCTTCAAGTACAGATAGGTACTTCTGAGAAGATGCATCAGGGTTGATGGACCTCAAAAATGTAATGGCTTCAAGGGCGGGGCCCCTCAAACTTTCTATTATTCTTTTCCGCTTCTCAGCCTCTGCACACTGCCACTCGTGTACCAAGGGGGCAACATAGTCGATCCAGGTCTGCCAGTCATCCTCCCCCTGGGGGTGGGGAGGGTGACTAATGGCGGGTACAGATATAGGGGCCAGCATTGGCACGGGCACAGAAGGTTGGGCTGTAATAGGTGCTGGAGTGGGAGGGGTTGTTGTGGAAGGAACACCCCCAGGTGGCAGGAATAGTTTCTTAAAGTCCTCTACGGTTTTCCCTTCCTCCAGCAACAACTTAGCAAATTACTCCTCAAAAGTCTCAGATAATGGTGGGAGCTCATCCTCTAAGGGATCCTTGCTATCTTTGGTTATCACCCTCCAGGCAGCTTGGAACCCTTCTGGAGTGATAGTCTGGGGCACCTTTGAACTGTCCAGGGGGTCGCTACACTCCACCAAGGCCATGAGAGTTTGGGCAGTTAAATCAGCCTGTCGACCCACCACTGCAGCTTTTTTCAAACATTTAACTTTAGAAAGTGCCCCTTCAACAGTGTCCTTACTAATTCCCATAGGTATATCCAGTATTAGCAAAGTATTATGGGGGTCAGTCTCTTGCTCTGTACACCCCCCACCAACTGGTGCACAGCCACTTCTATTGGGGTAGCCATTTATGTTTGACAATAATTTGTAATTCGGCCTCCAGAAGACACAAAATCCCAGCGGTGCCTCCAAGATGTAACCCCTAGGTGGCGCTAACCCAAGGGCTACTACCCCTGCCTGCTTGGCTAGTAGCAGGTTAAGGGGCCTGGGTAATGAAACAGGTGCCTCCACCAGGAGGTCAGGGTTGTTAGTGGTCAAGCTAACCTGGACACAGCCCTCTGGGACACTGTAACCCCCCTTCTTCCCTTCTAATGGCATGAACAATATACAATAATTACTTTCACAATTAATCTTATTCACCAGGCAGTTACCCACACTGTTTTACACTTACCACTGGGGCTGGTTTCTCTAGCTTGACCTTGGGGACCCTCTGTAAAACAAGGTTAAGCACAGCAAATAGCAACATTACAATACTTTTGGCACAAACTGGAACCACAGTCAGGTTAAATGCAAACAAAGTTAAATCTGATTTATTCAGGGGACTTGAACAAGGGAGGGGTGTAATCAGGTTGATTTGCTCAAAAGCTGTATTAATCAGACAGTTTTGCATGCAGTTCAGAGTCCCTACACAGTCACACACTCTGGGTACCCAGGTAGGAAAACGGTGGGCTAGCCAGGAACGTTGCAACTGGCTGGGGCCCTGTGATGGATGAAAGCAACATGCACGACACACACTATTTGTATTCTGGAGCCGGAGGGCTCAGTTCATGAAAGAAAAGGCAACAAGATAATCAGATGACAACCACTTTTAGATTTAGCTGTTGTTGCAGGGAGCTACCCTGATGTTTACTCACAGTACCCAATACTGGACACAGGCAGGATGAAATTGAGACTGCAGGCTGTTAAGCTGGAGTGCCCGGAGAAACAGGGCCCACACGAATCACCGAGGCATCATTCCTGTTCAAGGCGTTGAGCAGGGGGCTGATCCCCAGTCCGGTCTTTCATCGATGACTTTCTCTGCGTAGCAGATATTCTGGCTGGCCAGCATAGCAGGGGCCCAGGCAAATGGAAATTGATACAGATTCAGTCCGTGGAACTGGAACAGCCTCCAGCAAGCAAAACACAGTTCAGACACACAGTGGGGGAACCAAATCACGACCCACTACAAACACACAGCACATTCACATGTAAGGAAATTCCACTGTACCAGGCAAATGATTCTCTGGTCTCAAGTACAGAGTCTCTGCACAATCTGGGAGTTCAGAGGTAGCTGGAAGTCTTGACAGGCTGATCGCATTCAGCAAATCCTTGGTCTTCTTCAGGTTAAAGCCTGGTCACAATTCAGTGGCTTAATTCGCTCTCCAAATTCAGATTCAGTCAAAAAAAAGCACAAGTTCCCTCTCAGGGACAGCAGGCAGGCATGCAGGCCAAACCCAGGCCTTTCCACAGTTCTCCTGCATGAATCCAGAATGGATTGCTGCTCAAACTATCTCGAGCTGTTACTTCTTCACTTCCCAACTCAGATCTAACTGAAACTACAAGCAGTGTGGGACTTTCCCCAAGATCCAAAAGGTTCCGTCGGCTGATCTGTCTGTCAGTCACAACAAGGCCCCCCCCTCCAGGTTATTATAGGCACCAAAAGCCCAAAACCACAATTCCTACAAGTTTTGGCCCCACCAAACCCCTGTAGGCAGGCTCCATTTTAGAGCCCCAAATGTACTGATTGGCCCATTCTGACAGTACAGGATCAAGATGATGGAAACAAACAGAACTGTCCATGCTGCAAAGAGGGCAGGTTAGAACAAACTGCAATATTATTCCTACACTAACAAATCATCAGCAAATAAGTACATCTTCTAACAGAGCTCCCTCTCAGATTAATTATGACTGCAATCCAGGCAGCTCTTAAAGAGACAGTACACAGAGGCTATGCAGGCACTCCCTGGCAATACATTTAAACTGCTAAAACGCGGGACATCAGCCTGGCAGTGAGCATTTAAGCAAACTCAAGGGTGACTTTTCGGGAATCCCCATTTGTAGGGGGGTTACACTCGCTGCTGGCATGATACAGGAATTAAGGAGCCCATATGCCTCTCCCGTTGTGGTTGTGTGTAAGAAGAATGGGTCAGTGAGGATGTTTGTTGATTATCGAACCCTGAACCAGCGGACCATCCCAGATCAGTACACCATGCCCCATATACAGGATGCCCTGGATTGCTTGAATGGAAGCAAATGGTTCTCAGTATTGCATCTTCGCAGCGGACATTACCAGATTTTGATGGCCCCAGAGGACTGTGAGAAAACAGTCTTCACCTGTCCTTTGGGGTTCTATGAATTCCTGAGAATGTCACAGGGGATTTCAGGTGCCCCGGCCACCTTTCAGTGACTGATGGAACGTGCGGTGGGAGATATGAACTTGCTGGAATATCTAGTGCACCTAGAGGATGTCATTGTGTTCGGACGCACATTAGAGAGCATGAGACACGACTGTTTAAAGTGCTGGACTGATTGGAAGACTTCAGCCTCAAGCTATCCATCGACAAGTGCCAGTTTTTAAAACCTGTGTGAAGTATGTGGTGCACATAGTATCTGCAGAAGGAATAGAGACCGATCCCAGTAAGGTTGAGTCACTGACTACTTGGCCTCAGCCCCATAACTTGAAAGAACGACAACGTTTCCTAGGGTACTGTGGCTACTACCGCATGTTCATAAAAGACTATTTAAAGGTGATTCGCCCACTCCTGAATCTTACCCAGGGTTACCCCCCTACCAACCATAAATACAAGAAAGGGGCTGTCAAAGAACCAGAGAAAGTGTACTTCCACACAGGTGAACCTTTTGGGCCCAGCTGGACAACGAATGTGAAGCAGCCTTCCACAAAGTCATATACCAGCTCACCCATGCCCCCATCCTTGCCTGTGCTGACCCTACCAAGCCCTGTGTGCTGCATATGGATGCTAGTCTGCAGGACCTAGGAGTTGTGCTGTATCAAGACCATGAGGATGGTTTGAGACCAGTTGCTTTCACCAGCAGGAGTCTGACCCCGTCAGAGCGAAACTATCCTGTGCACAAGCTGGAGTTCCATGTCCTAAAATGGGCCATCATTGATCAGTTTCATGAGTACCCCTATGGGGCAAAGATATTGGCCAAGACCGACAATAACCCATTAACCTATGTACAGACTTCAGCTAAGTTAGACGCCACTGGGCACCGGTGGCTCTCTGCCTTATCAACCTATGATTATGCTGTCAAATACATACCGAGACTGAACCATATTGATGCTGACGCCCTGTCACGAAGGCCCGCTTCCTAGAGTGATTGTGTCAGGCTGTCTGATCCTGACATCTGAGCATTGTGCCAAAAGTTTGACAGAGATGAACAGAAGTCTGCGGACACAGTGGACTGTCTAGTAGATTGCTTGGGCCCTCCTGATACCTGCATAAAAGCTGCCTATTGCCATTTCTCTGCTCTAGATATTAGTGCACTACCTCAACTTGACAATGACAGTATTCAGTGGGCTCAATCCCAAGATCCTATGATTCAACCCGCTTTTGATGCCCTGCGTGCGGAGAAAGATGTGTCTAAGTTGTGTTCCCCTGACTTGCAAACTGCCTTATTGTTTAAAGAAGGCCCCAGGTTGAAGTTACTCTATCAGTTGTTATACAGAGAGACAGTTGATCATAGTGGTCGAGTAGATAAGTAACAACTGGTCCTGCCCACAGCCTTTAAACACTTGGTACTGAGGTCCCTCCAGAATCACATGGGGCACCTCAGTATTGACAGGACTCTCGAACTGGTATGATCTCGATTCTACTGGCCCAAGATGGGGGCCGATGTTGAGCACCATGTAAAGACCTGTAGTCATTGCCTCCTAAGAAAAGCCCTGCCTCAGAGGGCTGCCCCCCTTGTCAATATCACTACCAGTGTCCCCATGGAACTGGTCTGCATAGATTTTTTGTGTTTAGGTGTTTAGAACCTGATCAACAGAATATTGGAAATGTGTTAGTGGTTACAGATTATTTCACGTGGTATGTACAAGCTTTTCCAACTAAAGATCAAAAAACCTCTACCGTGGCCAAGGTGCTAATGGAAAACTTCTTCATCCACTATGATGCCCCCCAGCGGATCCACTCTGACCAAGGCAGAGACTTTGAAAGTAGGCTAATCAAAGAAATGCTCTCTCTGTGGGGGATGCAGAAGTCAAGAACCACCCCTTATCACCCGCAGGGGGAACCTCAACCAGAACATTTTAACCGCACCCTTCTAGACATGCTGGGCACCCTCCATCCAAAAAGACAAGCATAAGTGGAGCCAGCAGATTAGCACCTTGGTACACGACAATTGCACCAAAATGATGCTTGACACCTCAGTTGATGTATGCTTTGGGGTCTGTCCAGATGGGTCAAGCCAAAACTACCTGCAGTATGTACAGAAACTTAAAGCTCAGTTGAACCATGCATATCAACTGGCCCAGGCAATGGCCGCCAAGAGAAATCTCGCCAACAAAGAGAGGCATGAAAAGAAAGTAAAGGCTCAAGAGCTACAGCCCGGAGACCGTGTGTTGTTACGCAATTTGGGACTACATGGCAAGCACAAAATTGCTGATAGATGGCACTATCCTCCTCATGTAGTAGTTGGAAAGTTGGATGATCTACCAGTGTACAAGGTACACCAACCAAGAGAATAACTACAAAGCTGTCAAGACCATGCACCGTAACCACTTGCTGCCTATCGCCTAAGTTATTATTGAAGCTGAGCCAGCAGACATTGCCTCCCCAGGGCCAGTGACTCATGCTGCTGCAAAAAAGAGACAGAGTCAACCTACCCCAGTAGTTACAAATTTAAGGTTTCCCCGCAGCAGGCTCAGAATGATAATGACTGTCAGTCCACCTCTGATGAAAGAGACTATGGTAATGCCTGTTATCCCTCCTATGACCAGAGTCAGTTGTTTCGTGGAAATCCTATGCAGAATCATGGGGATGAAGCTGAGCCTTTTGAACTGCCTAACCCCCCAGCTTCTTCCTTGGAGCCAATGCTCCCTGAAAGTGAAGTGCAAAGTATCACTTCTGAGGCTGCGGACTCCCTGTGTTTAGTGGAACTGTGTGACTTGCCCGAAGAAGGGGCTGATGATCTGAGTCTCTCTGGTGACACACCAGAACTTGAACAACAATATGAGTGTGCTGACAGCCCTCCTTCAGTGCCACAAAGCCTAACTGTGCCAGAACCTTCTCTAAATGAGCAGAGTGTTCTGGAAACAGAGCCTACAGATCAAGGAGCTGCCAGTGCTGCCAGTTTGGACATTCCCATCCATGCAGAGGCACCACTCACGAATGACGAAAGCTCCAAAGTTAGTGCTGAAAGTACAGAGACTGTGGTTGTTCCCCCCAGAAAGACTGGCTGAGCTGTCAAGCCAGTATTGCGCTTCAGTTATGATTCTCCCGGGAGGCCAGTTGATTTACCTCTCAATGTGGTTCACAAAGGTGTTTAGATTTCTCAGAGCTCATTACCCAAACTGGGCTTAATGGCCAATTCCAGGTCAATTGTTCTTCCTTCTCAGTATGGTGCCCCTTCCCCATCCAGCCCCAAGTTAGCTGATAGGGAAGGGTCCCTTCTACATTGTTTAATGTACAGGAAGTTATTACCTGAAGCAGTATTGTGATGTTACTAATATGTTAATCATAGTGGAATCAGCATTACCTGTATGAAACATGCATAAGTATTGTCAATATGGATGTAGTAATGTGAAGTATTAAAAGTTTATAGTGCTGTAACAAGCTAGTGATATATATGTCTCATTTATATTGCATTTTTGATATTGTGATGATACAGACTTGACGCGGATGCCAAGTTTTCTCCAGGCAGGGAAGAGTGTAACCCCCCTATAAATGGGGATTCCCAAAAAGTCTTCCTTGAGCTTACTTAAATGCTCACTGCCAGGCTGGTGTCCTGGGTTTTAGCAGTTTAAATGTAATGCCAGAGAGTGCCTGTATAGCCTCTGTGTACCGTCTCTTTAAGAGATGCCTGGATTGCTGTTATAATTAATCTGAGAGGGAGCTCTGTTAGAAGATGTACTTGTTTGCTGATGATTTGTTAGAGTAGTAATAATATTGCAGTTTGTTCTAACCTGCCTTCTTTGTAGCATTGACAGTTCTGTTTGTATCCATCATCTTGGTCCTGGAAAGTCAGAATGGGCCAATCAGTACAATGGAGCCTGCCTACAGGGGCTTGGTGGGGCCAAAACTTGTAGGAATTGTAGTTTTGGGCTTTTGGTGCCTAAAATAACCTGGAGGGGGAGCCCTTGTTGTGACTGACAGACAGATCAGCCAACTGAACCATTTGGATCTTGGGGAAAGTCCCACACTGCTTGCAGTTTCAGTCAGATCTGAGTTGGGAAGTGAAGAAATAACAGCTGAAGATAGTTCAAGCAGCAATTCATAGTTGAATTGCGTGGGAGAACTGTGGAAAGGCCTGAGTTTGGCCTGCATGCCTGCCTGCTGTCCCTGAGAGGGAACTTGTGCTTTTTTCAGACTGAGTCCGAATTTGGAGAGTGAAATAAGCCACTGAATTTTTTTTTTTTTTTTTTTTTTTTTTTTTAGTATTTGAAATTCTCTTTTTATTGGTTTCCAACTATAGTTACATCCATTTAGCCAGTAACATCTGAACATAATACAAATATTCAGTATAGCCCAGAATAAGATGTCATGTAAGAACCGGGCAAAATAAAAAAAAAAAAAAGGAAAAAGGAGGTACAAAGGAAACTAGAAAACAGCAAACAGGAAAAGTCAAAACAACAGTCCCCCAATGAGGAGGTCACCACTGAAGGAGATAGAGATGATAAAACTAACTCCAGTAATTAAGTACTATAAAAATACTTAATCCGGAATGCAGGCCGGGGAAACTAAATCCTACAAACTAGCGAGGCGAGAGGTTATGGAATTAGTGTAGAGGGAAAATAAAAAGGAGCCAGGAAGCTCAGAGGAAGGAAGAGTGTTCTTCCTCGCTCAGTTTCCTTAAAAGTTATGGGATCTCTGTCAATGGAGATACAGAGAAGCCACTGAATTGTGACCAGGCTTTAACCTGAAGAAGACCGAAGATTCGCTGAATGCGATTGGCCTTCTCAGGACTTCCAGCTACCTCTGAACTCCCAGATTGTGCAGAGACTCTGTACTTGCGACCAGAGAGCCATTTGCCTGGTACAGTGGAATTTCCTTAGCTGTGGATGTGCTGTGTGTTTATAGTGGGTCATGATTTGATTCCCTACTGAGTGTCTGAACTGTGTTTTGCTTGCTGGAGGCTGTATCCAGCTCCACGGACTGAATCCATATCCATTTCCATTTGCCTGGGCCCTGCTACACTGGCCCAGCCAGAATACCTGCTATGTAGAGAAAGTCATCGACGAGAGACCGGCCTGGGGATCAGCCCCCTGCTCAACGCCTTGAACAGGAACGACACCTCGGTGATTCGTGTGGGTCCTGCTTCTCTGGGCACTCCAGCTCAACAGCCTACAGTCTCGATTTCATCCTGCCTGTGTGTAGTATTGGGTATCATGAGTAAACATTAGGGTTGCTCCCTGCAACAACAGCTAAATCTAAAAGTGTTGTCATCTGATTGTCTTGTTGCTTTTTCTTTCACAGACTGAGCCCTCCAGCTCCGGATTACAAGTAATGTGTGTTGTACATGTTGCTTTCTTCCATCACAGGGCCTCAACCAGCTGCAACGTTCCTGGCTAGCCCACCATTTTCCTACCTGGGTACCCGGGAGTGTGTGATTGTGTAGGGACTCTGAACTGCATGCATAATTGGCTGATTAATATAGCTTCTAAGCACATCAACCTGATTACGCCCCTTCCTTGTCCAAGTCCCCTGAATAAATCAGATTTAACTTTGCATTTAACCTAACTGTGGTTCCAGTGTGTGCCAAAAGTATTGTACTGTTGCTGTTTGCTGTGCTTAACCTTGTTTTACAGGGGGTCTCCAGGGTCAAGCTAGAGGAACCAGACCTGGTGGTAAGTGTAAACAGTGTGGGTAATTGCCTGGTGAATAAGGGTCATTGTGAAAGTAATTATTGTATATTGTTCAGACCACTAGAAGGGAAAGAGGGAGGTTACAGTGTCCTGGAGGGCTGTGCCCAGGTTAGGTTGACCTCTAAGAACCCTGACCATTGGGTAGAGGCACTCATTTCATTGCCCAGGCCCCTTAACCTTCTACTAGCTAAGCAGGCAGTGGTAGTAGCCCTTGGGATAGCGCCTCCTAGGGGTTACATGGGTTTCAATGAGAAAAAGTGCAAAATCATGCACGTAGTGTACAGAAACAGAGAGGCAGAGTGCAGAATATGTGAAGTGGTATTGATGATCAACAAACAGGACAGAGACCTGGGATTAATCATATCTGATGACCTCAAGGTGGTGAGACAGTGTGACGAGGCAGTGGATCGGGCCAGTGGAATGCTGGTATGCATAGGGAGGGTTATCGCCAGCAGAAAGAGGGAGGTGGTGTTACCACTGTACAGATTACTGATGCGATCCCACCTAGAATAATGTGTCCAGTTCTGGAGACCACATCTCAGGAAGGACATAGGGTGGAGGCTGTCCAGAGGCGGGCAAGTAAAATGATGCAGGGACTGTATCAGAAGCCCCACAAGGAGAGACTAAATTACCTGAATATGTACACCCTGGAAGAGAGAAGGAAAAGTGGTGGCACGATAGAGACTTATAAATACCTCACAGGGTTAAAAAAAGGTTTAGGAGGGGAGTATTTTTTAGAGGAAAAGATGCGAAAAAACAAGGGGGCATGCACTGAAGCTGGAAGAAGGACTGTTTAGGACAGCTGTGAGGAAGTAAAGAGTGGTGGATGCCTGGAACAGTCTTCCAGTGGAGGTGGTGGTGGTGAAAACAGTGGTAAGCTTCAAGCATGCATTGGTTAGGAACAAGGGAATCTTAGTTGGGAATCAAGGGGGGGGGGTGCTGAGATCATATAGAGCCTGCAGTGACTGGATAGGACAGGTGGAGGAAAATGGGTAGACTGGGTGGGCCAAGCGGTCCATGTCTGCTGTCAAATTCTACGTAACATCAGTTCTGTTGGTGGCATGACTTGGATCACAACCTATAGGTTGGAGCCACATAGCTTTCATAATTGAAAATGGCACTTTACAGTGCATGTTAGGTACTGTGCATATTAGGGTGACGACTGTGACCTGTACTTTTTTTAATCCATTTCAGATGGCTGCTTATCACCCATCTTGAACAATACTCATCACTTCTAATTTCGAGTCTGCTTTAACACTCTTTACATTTGAGATATAGAATGGTCCTTTTAATGTTGCTCAGTCCTGGTTTTCATCAGCATTTATTTATTTTTATTTATTTGCTTTTGTTTACCAGGTAAGCACACTAGATAACCAAGTGCCTATTTTCAGGTGCGACCCAGGAGATTACAAGGTACATTCAAGAACATCAGGCAAAAACAAGTACAGGTTACATTCAAGAGCATCAAGCAACAAGGTCAATACAAGAACAACAGGGGTTTACATTGCAGGCAACAGTTAGATAACAGCATGGTTCAAGCATGGAAGGCAGTAATCATCATACCGGGGCAACACGCCCTAAGGATGAGGGTAGCAGGTAGACAGGGTAGTCACCATTGGGGATTGGGGAGACCTAGGGCAAAACATGAAGATACTGTAGAACAGTAATATGTGCACAATTAATGAGTATTTGGGCCAGAGTGGACCCAGTACAGTCAATACTTCTGAAAGCTGCGGGCTCACCAGTGGATAAGGTGCAGAGACCCACCACCTTAGGCAGATGGGTTAGGTAACGACTCAGCCAGTCAGAGTGGCATGGGTCGAAGGAGGTTTGTTAAGTGCAGTGGCAGGTAGAGGCCAATTTGAGTAAGCCCCAGAGGGAGGCTTTAAAGCAGGGGTGGGAGGAGGTGGAATGAGTGCTTGCCGGAAGGGAGTTCCATAACCTGGGAGCGTACGCAGTGAAGGCCCAGTCGCCCATTTGGGTGCAAATATTTGGAACCAGGAGGACATGAGAGTCACTGGATCTTAAGTGGTAGGAGGGGGTAGTGGGCAAGAAGGATTCAGCAAGGACAGAAGGGAGTGGCAGTTCTGACAACATTGTCAACGAAGTTGCCTATGACAAAGGTGCGGTGCTTTTCCAGTAGGAGCCACTCAAGCTGGGAGTAAAGCTCACAGCGGTGGGTGAGGCGAGGAGCTGAGAGTGCAAAGTGACATACACTGTTGTATGCTGTGTCCCATTTTGTGAGACTGGCTTTTGCGACATGGGAAAAGGTGACAAGTCCATAGCAGAGCGTGGGTAGGAGGACCCCCCTTGCTAGGGCGAGACGGGCAGCCGGGGCGAGACAGCTTTTCGCTCTGTATGCAAGGCCCAACTTACAGTTTGAGGCCTTACATGTGTTGCGTATGTGCAGATTGAAATCCAGTTGTGGGTCAAGTGTCAGCCCCAGGTACTTGACAGAATCTGCGACTTGTAGGAGGGCCCCATCGGCACCTTAGATCTTTAGAGGGGCAGAGACAGCTTTTGTCTTGGCTGTAGAGACAAAAAGCATGGTCTGAGTCTTCTGCAGGTTAATAATGAGCTTGTGGTCCTTTAGCCAGGTTTGGATTTGGTCGAAGTCGGAGTTTAGCTTGACGTTGATGACAGAGATGTCCCAGGAGTTGGTCAGGATGACTAGGTCATCTGCGTACAGAGTTGATCACCCATGAGCCGGGGCCCAGGGCAGCTTGTTTATAAAGAGGGAAAACAGGAGACACCCAAGGAGAGAACTCTGAGGGAACCCACAGTTAACCTGAGAGGGCTCAGACAGGGCCTTGTTGAACTTGGTATACTGCTGTCTGCCTGAGAGGTAATTAGTGATCCAGGCAAGGGTGGGAGAGGAGAAGCCAAGGGACAGGAGAGAGAGGAGCACAGGAGTGTGTGGTCAACCCGCTCGAAGGCTTTCGAGAGATCCATGAAGATGGCTCTGGTCAGTTTGCCTTGATCTGCAGCAGACTTGATCTCGGAGGTGACAATGACTAGGGCAGTGGAGGTGCTGTGCCCTTTTCTGAAGCCGTGTTGTGCAGGGGAGAGTAGATTATGGATCTGTAGGTAGTGGGTGAGCTGTGAGGCAACCACCTTTTCAGGAAGCTTGCTGATCGTTGACAGGATCGCTATAGGGTGGTAGTTCTTGAGATCTTTAGGGTCACCCTGTTTGGGAACAGGAACAACTTTGGCCATTTTTCAGATGTTTGGGATGATACCCGAGGTTAGTGATATATTAAAAATGAGGGTGATAGGCTGGGCTAGGATAGATGCCCCTAGACTGAGTAGTTTGGGTTCAAGGCAGTCATGCCTGGCACCAGTGTGAGGGGAGAGACCAGCGAGGAGCTTCTGGGTCTCCATGACAGAGATGACCCTGAGGTTGAAGGGCAGTCTAATCCCATTGGGGGGGGGTCCGGGTCCTTGGGGTCATGGGGCTGGTATGGGAGAGCTGGCGGATCAGTGAACAGGGAGTTAAAGGAATTGGCAATTGTGAGGGGATTATTGCACTTAACCCTGCCAATGTGCATATCAGTGACCTGAGCTCTGGCGGACCCTCCAACCGTGTTTCTAATGTTCTGCCAGAAGCTTCTCAGGTTTCTGGCTAAGAAGAGTAGGGCAGATTGACAGAACTCACTCTTGGCAGAGCGGATGGCTCTTTTGCATGTGTTCCTCAGCTGTCTGTACTCAAGGAGGTCTGTACTGGAGAGGGAGGCCTTGTATCTCACCCACCATTTGTCCCTTTGCTTCATAAGGTAAAAAAGGCCGCCATGGAGCCACTTTGTTTTTTTTTTAACTCAAGTTTATTTCTTTGCTTGCATAAGCACATCTCATTCATTAAACATTTGTTAAAAGGTTGACAGAATATTAAACACAATATAATCATGTCCTCTTTACTTTATAAACATTTAGTCTTCTTTATCTCCTTTCAGTTTAGTTAATCTAGAGATCCTTTCTCGCCTCCAAGTGGCTCGGTGCAAACCTGCTCTTAAGTCAACCTTCTATGTTGGCAGTCTGTCAGTCAAAAGATTTATTCTTGTGCTTTACTGACGTGCTACATTAAAGTCCATAGTAATTAATTGTTTCAAATTAATAAAACAAATAAAACTCAACAATCCAAACCATTGTTGTTGGCTGGTTATTTTGGCCAAAGTTTATACAATTTTTCACCTAACTATTTATGTTATATTTGGGCTTGCTGGGAAAGCAGTGAAGTACCTTCCATGTTTTCAATCAGATGCATAAAAGGCAACCAGACCCCATTATATTTATCTTTCTGTAACCGTAGATGTGCAGTAATTTTCTCTATTCTACCTATATCTTTGATAATGGCCACCCATTCCTGCAGTGTTGGTGGGGAGGTGTTCAGCCATTTCCTAGTAATAACCTTACTTGCTGCTGCGATTAATATACCTGTGAAGCTTTTTGACATATTTGACGTTTTTTCTTAATGGGGACCCCCAAAACTAACTGTTCAAACCCAAGATGATCCGGGCTGTTCGTCATTTTCTTGAAATGCTCTTTTACTTCTGACCAGTAAGAGTGTAACCTAGGACACCCCCAGAATATATGATAAGGGTCTCCCACCATTCCACAATTTCTCCAACAAAGGTCAGACTCAGTTGTCCCAAAGTGCTTAGTTCGAACTGGAGTTATAAAATATCTGTTGACCATTTTTCAACGGAATTCCTTCCATAAGTTAGAGGCAGACGTTTTAAATACCCCCTTCCATATCAGTTGCCAATGCACTTGATCTAATTCAACTGCTGCTTCTTGTTGCCATACTGTTTGGCACTTCATGTGGTCTGTAATGGTGGAACACCGGTATATTTTTATTAAACGTGAAATCAGGTGTGTTTCTTCCCTATTTTCTGCAGCCTTCAGTATCAGTTCTATTATCGGGTGTGGGTCTTGTTGTATTTCTGCAAGATTATTTCCTTGGGATAAAAAGGAGACCACCTGGAGATACTTAAAAAAGTGGGTAGTCGGCAATTGATACTCCTTTTGTATGTCTTTGAAAGCTTCCATTCTGCCCTGTATCTGAAACTGTCGGAAGTGAACTAGGCCATGGTGTCTCCACCTCCCGAATGTATCATCCAGTGTTGGCAAAGTAAACCAGATACAGGAGGCTATCTTTGATTTTGTTGACAGTGGGTGACTTATATTTATTTTATTCTTGACTGTGCCCCATATTTTATATGACTGTGCTTGCCATATGTTATTTGATTTACAGTGTAACAGCTTAGCTGGGAGATCATCAAAATCCAATAGGGGATTATTTTCTGGGTTGGATCTAATTTCCCTCTCCCTCCTAACATTATGTTTGTCCTTTGAGCAGTAAGTTACCCAGAATGTTAATTGGGCCATTAGGTAATAGGTTTTTAGATTAGGTAGACCTAGTACTCCCTTCCCCTTTGGGCGCATTAGGATGGCCCAGGCTACTCTAGCTTTCTATTTTCCCCATATAAAGTGATGTAAAGCTGCAATGATTTTTTTTCCATTCTGATGCAGGAATATGCAAGGGGAGAGAGCCAAGCAAAAATAAAAACCATGGCAATGTTTCAGCTCTGCCCTTTAGTGCTAAGGGCAAAACCTCCCATCTTTTTAAATCTGTGAAGACCTCTTGTAAAAGTTTCCCATAGTTACAGTGATAAAGTTGGTCTAAGTGGGCTGGAATGTAAATACCTAAGTATCTGATGTTAGTCTTTACCCCACCTCTGTCTTATCTATATTGATTTTAAATCCTGAAATCTGACTGTAGGATTCTAGGATCTGCATCACGGTGGGGAAGGACTGCTGAGGATTTCTCAAATGTATCATGGTATCATCTGCGTACAATGATATTTTGTTTTCTGTACCTCCTATCTTTATACCATCTATGCCCGGACTGGACTGAATCCATTCCGCCAGTGGCTCAATGCTTAACGCAAACAACAAGGGCGAAAGAGGGCAGCCCTGTCTTGTGCCCCTCTAAATATGCTGTGTTCTGGAAATTGTACCATTTACTTTCACTCTAGCCTGTGGCTTCTGGTATAGTGCTCCAATCCAAACCAGAAATTGAGGACCAAATCCAAGTTTACTCAATGTTGCCTTCAGGAAGTCCCACTGAAGGCGATCAAATGCCTTCTCCGCATCAATGGAAATGGCAATTTGTTGTTTTTTATAGTGTTTCCCAGATTGCATAATATTTAGGCAGCGTCGTATGTTATCTTGGATATGCCTATGTGGGACTAATCCAGCCTGGTCCGGGTGTACCAAGTCCAGTAGGAATTTATTTAATCTAGAGGCCAGAATTTTTGTAAAGATTTTTGAATCTACGTTTAATAGTGATATGGGACGGTAGGATGAGCAGACCTCTTGGGGTTTGCCATCTTTTGGTATTACCATAATTAGGGCACTTCGCCAAGAGTGTAGTAAGTCATCTGTATCCTCACAAGAGTTACATAAATTAAGCAAAATGGGATTCAGGGAGGCATTGAAAGTCTGATAAAATTTTGTATTGAATCCATCGGGAACTGGTGATTTGATTTTTTTTAAGTCCTTTATGGGCTGCTTTATTTCCTGTGCAGTAATGGGGGCTTCTAAACTTTCTTTATTATTTTCTGATAACTTTGGGAGCTGCAATTTAGAGAGAAACTCTTCAATTTTTGGGGATAAATTTGGAATTGCTTCCTCCAGGGTATATAACGTAGCATAGTATTTTCTGAAAGCTTCGGCTATTTTTTTTTTGGATATAGTTGTTAGTTGTAAGATTATTCTCTGTGGTCTCTATGCACTTAACATATCTATCTGCCTGTGCCCTACGCAGCCGGAATGCCAATAACCTCCCCACCTTATTCCCATATTCATATTGGGATTGGTTCAAATACCTGAATCTACCCTCTAGTTGTTTGTCTAGGAGGGTCTGCAGTTCCTTTCTGATTTGTTCCATTTGCTGCCAAATTGTACGTGTTCCATGTATTTTATGTTCTGCCTCCAACTGCTTTAGTCTTTGCTCTAAACCCATTTGTTTCTCTTTTCAAGACCTTTTAAGGCGGGCTGAGTATGCTATGATCCTACCCCTGAGTACCACTTTTAAGCTATCCCAGTACCACTTAATTCCTATATCTTGTATTCAATTTGTTTCTTGAAATTCTTGTATAGCTGAGTTTATCTGGTTTTTGAAATCCCCTCTGTCTAATAGGGAGGTGTTCATTCTCCAGAGGGCCTCCCTGTCCCAGTCCCCATCTGAATATCTAGGACTATGGCTGCATGATGTGAGACTAATCTAGGCTGTATAGAACAGTTTTTAATGTTATGTATATCCACCCTACTGCACAAAAAATAGTCAATTCTTGAATAGGACTGTCTAGGATTAGAATAAAATGTGTAGTCCTTGCTCGTAGGATTGAATCCTCTCCATACATCTACGAGAGCCATTTCTTGCATACCTATTCTTACCATTCTGCTCATATTCCTGTTAGTAGATATGTTTTGTGAGGAGCGGTCCCTCAGGAGAGAGACTACACAATTAAAATCACCCCCCATTACCACCAGTCCTTCCCCTAGCCCCGCTATCTTCTGAAACACCTTTTTGTAAAACGATTGGTCGTCATTATTCGGACTATATACATTAATCAGATGGATTCTTTGAGAAAATACATTTCCTGTAAGACAGACAAATCTGCCATCAGGTGTACTGTCCTCTGCTGTTATTTCCAGAGGAATGTTTTTTCTAAGAAGGATAACCACACAGGCTTTTTTACCTTGAGGGTGTGAGGAACTTATTGCTGTCCCATCCCAGGAGAGAACTAATTTCTGATGCTCTACCGGGGACAGTCTAGTTTCTTGTAGCAAACATATGTCTGCATTAAGCTTTTAAGATAGTGTAGGATTTTAGTACGTTTAATGGGGGAATTTATTCCCTGAACATTCAATGAAACCACTTTGAGGGTACTCATCTTAGGTCTTGAGGGGGGGCCGTCAGTTTGCTTCAGTTCTCTCTTTTTTTGTTTGGAGCCGACTCCCATACCTTGCCTTAGAAAAACATTCCTTCTAGTCCAGCTCCACCACTCTGTACCTCCTCTGCATATATTGTGTGACCCAGCCAACAATTGAAAACATTTGGTGCAACAGGCACCAACAATAACATTATAAGACAATCAAATTGTTTCAGCTGTAGATATTGCTTGTAATAATAAATAGATTTTCAAGTTGAAATACAATGGCAATAGGGGGAGATGAGAGAATGACAGAAGGAAAAAGGTACAAGGCAATTATAAAAAAGGAAGGAAACGGTCCCAAGAGATGAGGGGGGGAAAAGAAGGAGAAAAAGAGAGAGAAGGAATAAGAAAAAGGAAAATGAGGAATCCCTTACTCTTTAACCAGTATTGAGTAACCTCTAACTGGCCTGAGGGGGTTCAACCCTGAAACCCAAACTACTGATTAAATGTATTATTTTTATTTGTGTCCTTCCAAGGTGCTAATCCATGAATACATGGAAGGAGTAGCAAATGCTAGAGTGCCTGTTGGGTCTAAACAGGCCTGACTGCTGTGAGTCAGTATGGGTTGTACGTCACCGTCGTCTTCCATGTGGAACGTGGTGAATGCCGACTTAATAGACGATGCGTAGGTCTGTGGCTACAATCTAGGGGGGCCAAGAGACACTGCTCCCTTTAGAGACCATCCGGTTTAGGATATCACCCATTAGGTTAGTAGACTCTCTGCCTACTACTCTGGAAAAGAAAAAAGAAAAGGAAAAAAGCATCTCCCTTAAAACACCTCCTAAGCTGAACAACATCGAGGCTCAGTTTTGACTGAAAGTGAAGAGAGACTTAAGGAGGGGGAAAAAAGGAAAATAAGGGCAGTACATTTTTTAGCATCATTAAAGTAAATAACTTAAGTTTCAACTTAGCCCTTCCTTCTTAAGTGTCCAATGTTCGTTTGTTCTGAGGTTGCTGGATGCTCCCTTTTCTAACTTTGGGTGAAGAAACTGTCAGCCTTAGAATCCTGGTCTCCTTAGTAGTTTTTTTTAATTTGCTGGGGTATACTCGCAGCATTTCAGGAAGCCATGAGGGAGGTCATTGCGTGGGCTGAGTCTCCTTGCTTTTCTGTCGACATTGCTCTCTCTCTCTCTCTCTCTCTCTCTGGTCATAATATCTCTGAGATCTGCTCCTAAATGAGAAGGCCAAGAAATCACTGTTGCCTGAGTGCGTCGTGGTTGTCCCACATGTTTCCATGCTACTTTAGTTATATCCCTCTCCAGGATCTCTGCTTGCAGTTCGGGTATGCGGATGCCCAAGCTTTGGAGGGGGGGCTGCTTCAAAGAGAGACTCGAACAGCTGAGGTCCCTTATCTGTGAAAATACGGAGACGAGCTGGGTATTGCAGCTGAATTTTTATGTTCTTTTCTTTTGCTGCACGAATCACCTCTTTCACTGGTTTTCTCTTCATGTTTAAATAGTCCGAGAAGTCTTGGTCGAAAAAAAGCCCTTTGCCCATCTATCTTGATTTCTTTTTTTTCCAAGCCAACTGCAAGATGAGTTGTCTGTCCTTGTAGTTTAACATTTTAATAATTATTGGGTGGGGTCTTGCACTCTGTTCCCTGGGCCCAGCAACGATCTATGGGCTCTTTCCACTATCACAGAGGAGGCTGAGCTCAGTTGCAGCACCGATTCTAAGATATGCTGAATAAATTCTTCCATTGTGTTGAATGAATCCTCCATCCCTTCCAGTACTCCATAGATTCGAAAATTATTGTGTCTGGCTCTGTTTTCTTGATCGTCAAGTTTTAACTGTATTTCTCGTTCCCTTGTTAACAAGTACAAAATGGCTCAATCGTGTTGGCCTGAGGAATCTGCCAGTGTGCCTATTATTTGCTCCAATGCCATGGTTTGTTGATCAATGCTACAAAGATCTGCCTGCACATCGGCAACAGATGACTCTACCCTGTGAAGAGTTTTGACGAGACCATCGAGCTTAGACATAACCGCATGTGGGTCGAGGAGTTCCAAACTCTCCTCTGAGTCGGCCAAACTAGTTACTGGTGATATGGGACGAGATTCTGGTGGCAGGCCGTGTCTCTTTTCTGTGTGCATCATCACCTTTATCTTTGTGGCTTGAGAGCTCCTTCCTTTAGTCTTAACTGTCACCTTTGTTCAGGCAGTAGGTTTGATGTTTACCTCATTCAGATGGTCGATCTTTTTTATTGTTTAATATATATTCTTTAGCGGTTGTCTCCAGAGCTCCCCGACTATGCAGCCATGTGGTTGGTGACATCTCTGGAAGTCGGAGCCACTTTGTGACAGTGCTCCTCACCCTCCTTTTAGTGAGGGGAACATGCTTGTTTTGCAGGGGAGTAAAGACAGCCAGAAAGTTGTCAAGTGCCCCTAAGGGGTCTTTTGTGGCAGTTACCTGAGACCAGTCTGCTTGTTGCAGGTCAGCAAGGTAGTCTCCAACATTGAGTTTGGAGTAGTCCCTCATCTGGATCACTTTGCAGCAGATTTTGGGAGGTGAGATGCCCCATATACAGTAGGTGGGAGAGTGATCCGAGATAACATCAGGGAGAATACCACAGGAGACAATTCTATCCGGTCTGTTGCTCAGCACCCAATCAATGAGAGATCCCTTGTCTCCACGTGAGGAGAGCCTTGTGGGTTCAGTAATGAGTTGGCTGAGGGCAAGACCAGCCAGCAGGGGTTCGTATTGCTGGACATTGCGGCCCACCCAATTGAGGTTGAAGTCACCTAGGACTAATACTTCATTCGAGCCAACCATGGGACTGAGGCTGTCGAGGAGGGAGGAGAGCCCTAGCACTCCACTCTTAGGAGGATTGTAGGCAAAGATCAGGTTTACCTTTTTGGTGTTGCTTAGCAGGAGAAGGGCATGCAAGAACTCACAAGTATGGGATGGGTGTGGTGTATGTCCTATGACAGATACATTTAAGTGCATCTTATAGTATAGGAGCACTCCACCCCTCGCTTGTTCTCTGCTCTGTCTTGTCAAACAAGGTTGTAGCCCGGGAGGGCACATGCAGAGTCTGGGGTGTGGGGCTTCAGCCAGGTTTCCATGGCCCCATAATATCAGGGTTGTAATGTACCACCCAGGCTGTTAGCTCTGCTAGGTTAGGTAGCAAGCTACGTACGTTCATGTGCACCAGTTTCAAGCCTTTGGCAGATAGCCAGGTTGGGGGGACTTCGGAGAGGGCCTGGCAGCCAGTGGACCAGGGTTTTGGGCTGAGGCCCCAGCCAGACCATGAAACACAGAGCAACCACTCAGAGGCGGCATCCTGTTTGGCCATGGGGGGGGGGCACAGTGGACTTGTTCTGTGGCAGTGCCCTGTCACAAGACATGGGGGGATTAGGTAACACACCCTTGGTCAGTCTTCTCAGGGCTACAATACAGGCACAGGCAGCTCAGGAAGGTGGTTAGTGGGTAAAAGGTCACTCTGGGACAGGAATCCCTAAATGATTACCTAGCTCCAGTTTGTAAAAGCAGTAGGTTGCTGCTTCAGGCTCCAGAGCTACTATACATGCACATGTGGAATTAACTGGCTCTAATTTTTACAACACAATAGGATGCTGTTTCTATCTCCAGAACTGCTACACATGCACAGGTTAGTCAGACAGTATTTAGTTAATTAATAGCCCTGGTGAAAGCAGGGTAAAGCTTCACATGCACATTTGTTAGGGTATATTTAGTTTACCAGCAAGCATGGCACTGGGCCAACCCAAGGAGGAAAATGTGATAGGCACCCCAGAGCTAGTAGGAGGAGCTAGGGAGCATTTAAGGGGAGGAGGGAATTTGGCGAGTGGGTGGAAAATTTCACCCTCCACAACCGTGGGAGAACAGTCCAACGTCCCAAAGCAGCACAGCAAACACAAAGTGAACCCCAAAAGTCAAAGTCACTCTTTTTTTTCTTTTCCTAAGTCCCGAAATGGCTTGGGGAGGTCCGACCAACCACAGCAACCAGCTGGCACCTCAGACCCCGAGTCCTGATGACAAAGATAGTCCATTGCAGGAGGAGGGACCCACTGTAGGAGGATCTCCCTCACCTCCCTCAGTCCCACGCAGTAGGCAAGAATGAGCCATGGGGCTCAGTGAGCAGCCTTAATCTAGGCTGGATGATCGTCACGGCAGACAGGGAGCCAATCGGATGCTGTCATTGAGCACCTATGTCCTATAAGATCAAGGAGCAGTGTCTACTGGTTAATTGTAGTTATCAGAAAAGTTTTGTTAAGCAATTAGTGTTCAAAAAAGCAGATGGTGATGGAAACATGGACTGAGCCATATTAAAGGAGCACTCCTTTTATTATTTCAATTGTAAAAAAAGCACTAAAGCAACCTTAAAATGAGGAAATATATATATAAGACAGGAGATAAGGGGTGATCTGAAATAGAATATAAAAAG
Source organism: Neoceratodus forsteri (assembly GCA_016271365.2). Classification (NCBI taxonomy): domain Eukaryota; kingdom Metazoa; phylum Chordata; order Ceratodontiformes; family Ceratodontidae; genus Neoceratodus; species Neoceratodus forsteri. The sequence goes on along the minus strand of CM028129.1, from coordinate 1,103,423,839 downwards.
TAGAGGGAAAAATTTTTCACAGATAATAAGCATTGATACTTTAAGGAACGATATGGCTTGGACCAGACCTTAAAGAGCAAGTCAAACATTTCAGTTGTTGGACTTCCGGTTGAGCCTTCTGACAAGATGGTGGTGTAAACCTCGAGCTCCGTGATCACCCCTCGCTAATTCACCTGCTTCTGAAGAGCTTTGGCAGATTTCCAAATTAAAACTACCAAAAATAGCAGGGAAAGTAAATAAGACTGATTACATAAGAGAAAATAACAACCTACGGAAGACAGAACTCGGCGTTGCAGAGATGTCTGCACAATAGGCCTCAGACTCCGAGCTCTCGGTAGCTTCAATGGAGCACCTTGACCAGGCCACCCTTCCACATAACAAAATTAAAAACAAGCGGGTAAAGCTAGACACAATTTGCTAAGAATTGCTCTCTTTCCACGAAGAAATAAAAGATATGTATGGGGAGCTACGTAAAGATGTGGTCAATTTAGAACGACACACGGATGCGACAGAGAGACAGATCACAGTAGCAGAAAATAGGGTGGATGATGTGGAGGGGACTATAGAGGACCTACAAGAGCAATGTGCCTACCTTTAAGCCAAACAAAAGGACACGGAAAACAGGGCCCGCCGCAAGAACCTGAGATTGTACTGTATTCCGGAGGGCTCCGAAGGACAAGACATCACTGACTTTACAATAACTTTATTAAAAACAGCCTTGGAATTGCCCCCGGACCTGCAGTTGGACTTGAAGTGAGTACACAGGGCATGGGCCCACATCCCACTGATCTGAAGGCTAGACCATGGTCTATAGTGCTGCGTTTTCTTAGTTATGCAGTGAAAGAAAGGGTCCTGACAATGGCACGGTGTAAGGGGAAGCATAGGGAGAGGCATCACCAGTAGAAAACAGGAAGTTGTTGGCCCTCTGTACAGACAGTTGGTAAGACCACATCTGGAGTACTATGTACAGTTCTGGAGATCCCATCTCCGCAAAGACATAGACAGGGTGGAGGCTGTCCAGAGGAGGGCAACCAAAATGATGCAGGGTCTGCATCAGAAGAAATATGAAGAAAGACTAAAGGAACTAAAGATATATAGCTTTGAGGAAAGGAGGGAGAGGGGGGACATGATAGAAACTTTCAAATACCTCAAAGGAATCAACAAAGTCCAAGAGGGTAGCGTCTTTCAGAAAAAGAGATGTGCAAAAACAAGGGGGCACAATTTGAAGATAGAGGATGACTCAGAGGTAATGTGAGGAAGTATTTCTTCACATAAAGGGTTGTGGATACATGGAACAGCCTTCCTGAGGAGATCATAGAGTCAAAAACAGTGGGGGAATTCAAGAATGCATGGGACAGACATAAGGCAATTCTAGTGGGGGGTAGGAGGAAGTAGGCTGTTGGTTAACTAGGATCTGCAGCTTATCCGTTAGGTAGAGAAATGGGCAGACTAGGTGGGCCAAGCAGTCCTTATCTGCCGTCAAATTCTATGTTTCTATGTTTATTTTATGGTCAAACCCGTATTTATTTTGATAATGATTATGCACCACAAACCATGTGGAATCGAAGGGCATATGCAGATATCCTTTCAGCACTGAAGGAAGCCAATATTAAGTTTACAACATCTTATCCGGCCCACTTGCTTGAGCAGCTCCCCATGGGAAGGAAGGAATTTAATTCAGTGGAGGAAGCCAGAGAAGAGCTTCTCAAGACAGGGCTTCAGATTAAGAAGAGGTCAGTGCAGAATTCATCGTCTTCAGACCCCCATTGGCAAGCTGTATCTACATCAAAAAATAATCGAAAGGGAGGATACCCGAAGCCTGAAAATCTCTCAAACTGTTTGGCAGCTTTCCGCCATCATACACGTGGAAGGACTTGACTGGTAGGAACAGTTTTGGCCTATTGGAGAGACTGACGGAAGGGCCTGTTTGTCAGACTTGCTCCCCGACACATTACTGCCGAGAGACCTATATCTTGGGGCTAGCCAAACTGCTGGGAGCCCCGTAAGGACACCAATGCCTGTATAATCAGGCTATAGACTGCCCTCTAAGACTAAACCCATATACTTACAGGGGATTTTTGAAGTTAGCCCCTTTCTTCTTTTGCACTATTTTTTCTAAGCTCCCTGTTCTCTGGCCCTAATGGATACTCGAGTTGGCTAAGAAAAGGGGGAAGGGTTTGTAATCCCCGGCTTACTTTGAGAGACTAGGGAGGCAATTGGGGAAGGGGCCAGCAATTCTGCAAGCAGTTATTTAATTTGCAGATAATGAGGTACTACACTGTGGATTATAAATAAAGTGAGGGGGAAATTGTTCCTACTGTCAAGTCAAAAAAGCTCATGTCTGACCTAAAGGGACAGAGTAGATCTTTTTTTACTGGTTTAATATTTTATATTTATATTTGCTGGTTTGTGGTCTGAATGAGTTTAATTATTTTATTAGGGGGAATAAACACCCACCGGGGATCCAAGAGGTTTTTACACTCAGACTACCTCCAGTACCTCCAAGACTTACGGAGGCACAAATAGGGAGAACTTTTTTAATCGCCCCTACCTTGGAAGTTGATGTGCAAACTTTTTATACTAAGGGTTTGTTCATACCTGATTTACTGCTTGTACAGTTAGTTGTGAGAACTAAGTTAGTTATAATATTGCTGTTATACAGTTATAAAAATGGACTGTTTATTTAGTTCACCAGTGTCATTTACAGCTACAGCAGGATGGTACAGTATTAATCAGAGATAAGATGGAGATGTTCTGTGATTTGTGGACAGTTGGGGGGTGCTCAGAGGTATGCCTATACATACCGTTTATAATAGGGGAAAAACAGGGAGTTTGGCTTAATCAGTTGGAGCCACATGCCTTGACCTGCCTGACTTGCTACTTTTGTGGGGATGGGTGTTTTGGAGAGGTCCTTCATATGAGTAACTAATGATGGCGATACACACAGTTAAGGCCTTGTCCCTTAATATAAACGGGCTTAACAACCCGATTAAAAGAGCCAGACTTTTTCATTATTTTAAAAAACATCCTAACAATGTTATATATCTACAGGAAACCCATTTGACAGATAAAGAGCATTCTAAATTAACCGGAGGAGGACAATATCAGATTTACGCATCATCATATCCTCAGAGAAAACGCCGTGGGGTGGCTGTACTGATTCCACGGACCTCTCCTTTTCATTTGTCCTCACAGTATGCCGACCCACAGGGACGGTTTATAATTTTAACAGGGATGCTGTTTGGGAAACAGGTCACATTAGTAAATGTATATTTCCCTCCATTGATGTCAACTGTGGATTTAAAAAAATGTTTTGAGAAACTTGTAGATAATATGCAGGGATGTTTGTTAATGGGATGAGATATCAATTTAACTCTGACTCCACATTTGGATTCATCTACTTCATTTAAATATTGAATTTCATCTGCACAGAAATTATTTTGTTCCAATTTGGAGGCATTAGGGTTAGCGGACGTCTGGAGACACTTTTACCCCACGTCAAGGGGATATACGTGCTATTCCCCTAGACACAATTCCCATTACAGATTAGATTATTTCTTCGTCTCGAGGGAAATATGGATTATTTGCAGGACCTCACCATTGGCCCCAGATTTCTTTCGGACCACTCACCCCATTTCTAAAATTAGATTTTAAAATACCAAGAAAACCACAGGGTGGCGCCTGAATACTTCATTCCTAAGAGATAAGGGGCAGGATTCTCAAAGCCTTCAGAAGGTGCAAAACCTTACCTAAGTCCCCAAATCTTCCTCAGCTATGGAAAAAAGGGGAGATTGCTCCAAGTGCAATTCACAAAAACCTCCACAGATGTGGAAAAAAACACTATGGACAGTGGAAAAAAATGCAGCTGCGGAAGTCCCTGAGGACAAAAAGGTGTGAGATAAGTAAGGCACAGCCCCTGAAAGGTTATTCACAGCCATTTTTTTTCCGCAGTTGTGGACAGAATGTTACACACAGTGGAATGAGGTATAACTCTCCTTCAGCCCACTGCAGTAGTGCCCCAGCAATTGGAATCAATTAAGGTGGAGGTGAACCACAGGTCATAGCTTCTCAGACAGTATAGCAGTGGCTGATGTTACAGCACCAAAAGCACACATTGCCATGATATGGCAACAGGCAACAACCACTAGAGCCAGTGCAGCCCATGACAGAGCCCCACAAGCAGTAGAGCCTGACCAGCCAGCAGTGAGTGCTACCCCCGCAGGCCACAGGAACACCCCAGGGAGGAACGATGAGCAGGGATAGTCGGCCACTGTGGTGCCAAGGTATTGCTGGTATCTGTGGTGCTGATGTGGTCCCAGTTGGGGACTGGTTGCAGGTCTCTGTGTGTGCTGTCAGCTTCATATTATAGCAGCACTGTTACAGTCTGCTGCTTCAGCTACTGTGGTTTCCTATTGCTGTGCCTTCTCAGCCTTTGCCACAGCTGCGGATCCGCAGCACTTGTGCAAGTCCTGCAACAGCTAAATTGCCGCACCTGTGGCACTTTTTTGTGGAAATCCGCAGCTGCTCTGGACTGGTTTTCTTTGAGAATACAGTGCAACTGCGTTTCCGCACTGCAGCAAGCCTTTTTCCCGCTGCTGTGGGAACTTCGGCTTTCTTTGTGAATCCTGCCCAAGGCCTTTAGAGATAGCTTTAGTGCAAAATTTCCCAGGTGATATCTGAAAATTCCTCAGCAGAAGTTTTGGCATCTATTTAGTGGGACACGGTGAAGGTGGTGATCCATGGTGAAATTATAGCCTACGCTGCTGGTAGGAAAAAACAATGGGAACAGCAATATGCTAAGCTCCATGAAGAACTTGGGGAACTACAACAGACCCACACCCCAGTTACTGCGGAGATCAGGACACAGATTCATAAAAAAAAAAAAAAAAACAGCTTTACAGAAGCTGTTAGATGAGAAAACTCAACAGGCGTTTTATTTGAAATCTTATAGATATGAGGGCGGTCCCAAAGGGGCAAGAAATTTAGCTCGAAGACTGAGAGGTTATAAGACAGCCACATATATCTCACACCTAGTGGACCCTGTACACAATGTTAGAGCCATGAACACAGAGCAGATTATGGAGAGCTTTTGGAAATATTATGCACAGTTATATGAGACTCCATTGTCCCCAGACTCTTCCATAGTGGAGGAATTTTTCCATTCTCTCTCTCTCTCTCTACCATGACTTTCTAATGAAATGGAGAAGAGACTGAAGGCCCCAATTAGAATGGAGGAACTTAAAAGAGTTGTGACAGATAATAAGACACTGAAAATCGCAGGCCCCGATGAGATGGCCACTGAATGGTATAAAACCTTCTTTAGGCAGTTGGCCCCATCATTAGTGAAAGCTTTCCTTGAGATTCGGGAGGGAGGAGCTACCCCACCTTCATGGGATCATACTAATATTACCTCTATATTGAAACAAGGAAAAGCCCCCAAATCAGTTACATCATATAGGCCAATAACCATTTTAAATATGGATTATAAGTTATTTATGTCCATATGGGCCCATAGGATAGAAGACATGATGCCATATTTGGTAAATTCAGATCAGTCTGGGTTCATCCGTTCCTGACAAATATCAGATAATATCCGCTGAACAATACATTTGCTGGATCATGTCAATCAGGGCAAATACCATCAGTCTTTGTCAGCCTTGACGCTGACAAGGCTTTTGACTGGGTCATTTGGAATTTTCTCTGGAAAACATTGGCAGAGTTTGGTTTCCCTGGGCAGTTTGTCACCCTTCTTCAGTGGGTTTATGCTTCCCCGAAGGTACATATTAAGGTGAATGGACGGCTCTCAGCCAGGATTCCTCTGGGAAGGGGGGGCGAGGCAGGGCTGCCCTCTATCATCACTCTTATTTGCCCTATATATAGAGCCCTTGGCAGAAGCTATAAGGCAACACCCAGCTATTCGGGGTATACCACTGGGGGGGAGAGAGTTTATTCTTTCATTATATACAGATGACATATTATTAACCTTATTAGATCCAGAAAACTCGGTTCCAGCCATCTTAAAGGTGATAGAGACATTTGCAGACACAGCAGGATACAAAATTAATATTCAAAAGATGGAGATTTTGCCTTTGAATTTCACCACCTCGCAGATCCTGAAAATACAGTTACCTTCTAGATGAAATAATAAAGTCAAATATCTGGGAGTTCTTATCCCTCAAAACTTGGAACACCAAGAACTACTTAATTTGGAACCCCTGACTTTGGACATAGAAAAGTTGTTAGGGAAATGGGCACACCTCTCCCTTCCTTTCCACCAGCGAGTACAGGCTATTTGAATGACAGTGTTTCCAATGGTGGATCCAGGATTTTAAAATGAGGGGTGCTTTGGTGGTGTGTGTACTTGATATGCAACTTTTTGATATTTTTATAATCCTGTATATTATCTTTTTCATTAAATTTTTGAGTGAAAATATAAATGTAATCTATTATTTTGAATGTAGATTTTCTTACAGTCAATATATTAGAGTTCTCTAGCAAAGTGAAATGCAGCAGCAGCAAGCAAGTTACAATGGGGGTTGCACCTGCACCCTCTAAACCCTCCTAGATCCACTACTGAGTGTTTCCAAAGACATTATACTTCTTCTAAACTTTACCTTTTATTCCATCCGGATTTTATTTCTTTTCATGGGATAGAATATTTTCTAGATTCATATTGGTGGGGAAACATCTGAGGATAAGATGGTCCCTGCTGCAATTACCCATAGCTAAAGGGGGCCTAAATCTCCCGAACTTAAAGGAGTATCTTAGGGCAGTAACTAGTAAGATAGTTTTGATCTGGCTTAATACACAAATAATGATGACATGGAAATATATAGAGTTTATGTTAAATGACCTCTTCGATGTTTTTCAATTATATTTTCTGCATTGGATTCTATGCCAAGTCTTAGGGACTTCACATTTGGGACCCACAATACATTTAAAATCTGGTTTGAGGTAAGGGCAGTGCAGGAACTAGCAGAAGTCTTTTATTATTTCAGACTCTTGGTGAAAGAGAGAGACTTCTCAGCAACTCGACTCGATCAGGTTTATGGGGAGTGGCACAGAAAAGGCTTATCAATGATATACCAATTTCTAGATATACATGGGGTGGTGCCCTTTGCAACATTGCAGTCTAAGTTCATCTTCCCCCATACACATCACCATCAATATTTGCAGGTCAGGACTTTTTTGTTAGAAGCTAGCCCTACTCAAAAAGCCTTTCCAAACCCTATACCCCCATCAATGGGTTTGATGGTGGAGGCAACTGAAGGATGGGAGCACACACATTTGATAAGCTTGGTGTATAGATTCCTTAGAGAATACTGGCAGGAGTCAACTACAGAGTTCTTAGCTAGATGTAATAAAGAACTAAATACTCAAATAACTTATGAAAAATGGTTAGAACCAATTTTATATTCAATGAAAGCCTCACAGGCCCCATACTGGCTTGAATACATTTGGAAGTGCTGTGTGTTTTTTTTATTACCCCAGATAAACTTGCTAAATTCCTATCAGTAAGATATGGTGTGTGCTGGAGGGAGTGTGGACACACCCAGGTAAATATCTCCAATATATTCTGTTCCATGCGCAAAAGTAGCTCAATATTGGCAGGATATCACAAGAAGCCTACAATTATTAATTGATTCAGACCTCATTTCAACAAATCAAATGATTCTCCTCTATATAGGAGAGGATGGCGCAGTCCCTCAGAATAAGAGCAAGTTGTACCTTTATCTGGCAGCTGCTAAAAAGGCGATAACCTGCCTATGGTGGACTACCACAGTGCCCACATTGTCTCACTGGCATACTATCATGTCCGAGATTTACTATTTGGAATGTTCAGTAGCAGCCAGGATGGGTCGAGTACCCCAATTTGAGCTTACATGGAGACCCTGGGTTTTATATATTGCACCCGTGTATGAATTACTTTATCTCTTGAGTTAGATTTAGAGAACAGCGCACAGAGTATATAATGCGGATATTTTTGAATACTTACCTGTATGTGCTGAGATAATGAAACTTCACATCTCTGTATGTATTTAAACCACTTACAGATATTATACGTAATGTATCAACTGTGCATATATATTCCTGCTGTAATGAACTGGAAAAAATAAAGAATATAAAAAAAACATTTCAGTTATTACAATATACAAGAAAATACCATTTATATTTATTTTCAGGTTTCCAGCTTGACATTTATTACACATCATGATAGCCTGTTAAAATAGTGTGCATAAAAAGAATGTGACTGTCTCCAGCTGACCTCGCAGTGCCTTTGTTTATGACATCATAGTGCTTGCCATGACAGTAGGCTGTGATGTCCCACACAGTAACTACGAGATTAGTTGGGGACAGTCAGTGTTTTTGAAAGGCACAATAAAATAAGTACCACATTATCTGACACATTTAGTTGACCAATAACAGGAGAAAGTAAAACTGAAAACCTCTTAATGTATTTTTTTTTATTCAGTTTTATTGTGAGGCAAGATGTGCGGGTAGATACACAAGGCAATATCCAGTAAGAAAAATATTAAGTTGAGCCTTTTCTTTTAATAGAGACTTCCCAGAAAGACTAGCTCTTCAATCTATTTTCTAAAGAAAAACCTGTTCTAAACAATTTTTGCTTGTTTCAGAAGCTAAAATGAGTTCTGTTTCATGCTCTCCCATAGCGCTCAAGTGATGCATATTAGGTGTGGCACCACACTTTGATATCTTAATAGACTTTTGTACCTTGCAGACATACCGATGTTCTACATTGGGCTAGAGCTATTTTTAAACCTATTTAAGACATAATTAACTTATGCAGACATTCCTCAGCAAACTGCACCCACACATTGTTTTTTTTTTTTTGTACATTCTGTTTATTCCTTACAGTACTTATTCTTTCTTATCATAAGCTGCCATGGTGATGATGTCCTGTCCCCTGGCGGTGCAGAGGCATATTGTCAGACTTCTGAGCATGCTTGAGCATGCATCTCCTGTGCAGCATGTCACAAGTGCACTCCGGGGGTCAGGTCCTCTGCTCTCCCAGTTCCCAGCTTCAAAGGGCAATATGTGAACAGGAGGCAAACAGGGACACCCTCCTGTCTGTTTTGGGTCCAAGCAACTATCAGTCTCAAGTCCTGGTGTCAAATATAAACCCTTTTTTGCTAGCACACCCAGGTAACAGATTCAAATATCACACCCTCTTCGGAGAAAGCAGCGCAATACTTAACTCAGCGGGCACACAACCTGGTTCACAATCCCCCTTCTGACTCAACTGAGACCTAGATACTTCCTTACCTTGCTGCATATGGTGACACACTATAAGCACTTTAACAGTTATGTCAGAATTATCAACACTGTTCCAGCATTCACACTCAAAATGAGAAAATGGCTCAGGCAGGATTTCAAGGAAAACAGAGTTTACTAAAATTAAAAATAGTAAATAAAATACAAAACACAGAACATATAACATATAACATTAATGGTACAGTCATAAAAATAAATGGCCAATAGTACACACACTGCCTTATACTGAGTAGCTAATTCTACCCCAGTTTCAGTTGGTAAATAGGGGTGCTATAATTACCTAATTTTGGTAGAAGTGCTTCTTAAGTCCAGAACACAAGTGTGTTAATTCTTGCAAAGTTGGAACAACAGTGTGTTCTTTCAGGAGTCCAAAGTAAAAAGGGTACAAAGTTCCCTCAGCAGCTTGACAATATCAGGGGAGAAAAGGGTCCCACTCAGCTTGTGAAATCACAGCTCTGTGGTGATGCTGGCCGTGAGGTCACTCTTATTCCTGCATACTGAATTAGTCTCATGTCACTGCACACTGCTAAACATTCCAATTAAAAAATATATATATACTTTTTATGTTTTTCTTACGCTCAGCGAAACGATATCTTAACGGAGAGAAGTGGGTTTGTGGAGGTGCAGCACTGTGGTGGCCAATGCTGGCACTGCATTTGTGGGCTTGGCAGTGTTCAACCAATGTAGGCCCACTGTCCTGATGACACTGGTTCTGCAGAAGTGCCACCGACTTGAAACGATTTGGCCACCCGCAATCAGGGGCCGCCTCATCATTGTAGCATCAACCATTCTGCTACAATGAGGGAGCAACCCGTCATTGCAGGGTGGTACCTTGCCTGGTGTAATAGTTTCATGAACATGGCAGCGACTATCACCGTCTGTCTCAGAGCCCCATGAAAGCCAACGAGGGTGCCCAATCCCCATGTTGGCATGCCCTCGACCCAGTTCATTTGCCGACAGGGGAGCCCACTCCCTGTCAGCATAATTTTCCCCCCATTTGTTGTGTACCAAGGGGGTGCCCAATCCTCCTCAGCATCATGACCCCCCAAACAGTCTTTCTTTGCTGATGGGGGGCCCATTCCCCATCGGCTCCAGTTCTCCCTCCCCCAAAACACAGTTGGAACACTGGGAGCCCACTCCAGTGTGACCAAAGCAAGCCTGAAAAACAAAAACCTTCCCATGACATCTTTTTTTTGTTCTCCCTGAAACCAAGAAAACAGTCCCTCGTGGTGTCTTGTGTCCCTCCCAACCCTCACCCACCCCTGTGCAGTCTGTCTCTCCACACCCCTCTCACCCCATACTTACATCTGGAGCCCAGTGCAATGATCTTCGGTGGACCAGGAACACGTCTGCACTCTGCAAAGCCGACCACAAACTGAAGAAATGCTGGTAAGCTGTATAATGGCATAATATAGGGATTTTTCAACTTATGTGGCTATCTCAGCCATTTTTTTGACTTTTGGCACCATATTTTCAACATGGGGTTATTGGGACCCCTCCTTATGAAATCAGTCACTGTCATAGCATTACTCGGTCCTGAATTGTGATTTCACGGTCACTGTGCGGAATCATCTTTTGGGACCAATTAACAAAATGACAGTGCCACTGTTCATGAGGCGGGCTCTCAAAAAGCCTACATTGCAAATCTGGTGAAACAAATCAAAAAAATGACTGTTTTATGAGCGTGCATTGCGTAGTTTCCACACACACTCATAACTTCACAAATTTGTAATATTTTCACTCCAGATTTTCAACATTGGCATTTTTCCACACCTCCTTATGAACAGTACAGCTGTCATTTTTCACATCCTGGCCAAAATGTGTTTTCGCACTTCCGGCGCAGAATAGTGCGGTCACTGTGGGAAATCAGTGTTTGGGACAGATTAAGAAAATCACAGTGACGCTGTTCATGAGCAGAGGTCCTAAAATGTCTGTGTTGAAAATTTGGTGACAAATTTCCATAAAATGACTGTGTTACAAGCGTGCATTGTGCAGTTTCCACGCACCCTCGTAATTTCACAAATTTGTAGTATTTTCACTCCAGATTTTCAACATTGCGATTTTTTCAGATCTCCTTATGAACAGTACAGCTGTCATTTTTCACATGTAACCCCCCCCCACCGGCTCCCCTTCTTTAACTAACAGGGCTGCTCCTCTCACCACAGACGTCTAGGTGTAAACGAGAGGGGTGGGGGTTTACATAAGTGAATACAGATTTGGAAAACAGAGAAATGGCCACCATTAGGCTAGATGACCTGACTGTTACACTAGAACAGTCAGGCCCAAGTGTGGCTACATGGCACACACCTGGGGGCACCAATTACCATGGCCAGCAACCCAGGTCCCTGACCGAAAACAATTGCTCACAATTATGCTAGGTTTGCACTTCTGGACAGGGGCACCCAAGTAAATCCAGACAAGGAAGCAATAACAACACTGTCCAAACCAGGTTGGGATTCTAGAGTGTTGCTTTTAGTCACATAACAAAGTAGGAATAATCACAAAGCGAAGATGGACCCCCATAGGGCTACACATACTGGTATTGCAGATTCTTCAGGGTACAGAAGTTCCTAACATTCTCATTTGCATAGGCTGAAATAACACAAAACAGTGAACACCCTGGTTCTGAAATGGAAATGGGCACACACGGCCAGAACTGGTACATTTCCCATTGACTAGGCATACATGGCCAGTACTAGGACACTTTCCCATATTTCATGAGGAATGAAGATGGTGCACATGACCACAAAGGAGCACATCCAGGCTCAGGAACTTTCAAAACCCACCATACTGGGGTAAACTGAGAGAAAACAACCCACATCCAGGGGCAACTACTTCCATTAGGCATTGGTTAGATGCACTAAATGAAAAAGTACTGGTGCCCAAACTGAACCCAGAGAGGTAAACAGGGTCACTCCAGATAGGGGGGGGTCTCCCACCTTTTGCTTTCAAGTTTATACTCAGCCATTCATCTAGTTAAGAACACCACACAGCTGTAGAAGACTGTAGATGCTGTCTTGAAATGTATATCACATTTAGCATACTACACACACACGTACGCACACACACACACACCTCAGAGGTGTCAGAAGTTAAAAGTTCTGTACTTGGACGGTCACATACTGGACTCCAACATAGGCAAACATTTTTAAAACACAGAAAGTCTAGGTGACAGAGTCCCTTTGTCATAGAAATTCACCCCTAGGTATTGCAGGTGCCCCTCCTGGGCTTACTCAAAAGAAAAGTTGTATTCACAACAAATGAAGATGTCCAAGGCAGCTTCACCAGACAGAATGGATTGAAAGGATTGGCCCTGAACTCTGAAGATCGCCCCATCCCTCCTGGGATGGGGCAAAGAAAAACCCACTTAGCAAGATCTCCACTACTTCAGACACTGTCATCTATGTTCTTCTTCTAGGGTGAGAACAAACTACCCAAAACTAAAGAGGTAGCTCTCTGTCAGAGCTAAATGAGGAGCTGCACAGCAAGCTGCAGCCTCCTCCAGGAAGACTCAGTCACAGAGTACTGAACATTCTACTCTAGCTGGCAACTGCTTGCCAGAGTGTGGCTTATGCCGCTGTGAGAGTTCTAAGATTACATCATCACTCCAGCTCAGCTGAGGCTGAAAACAGAGTGTGACAGTGTGAAACCCATTTACCTGGCATTTCACAAGCTGCCTTCCCTGCCTGCCACTGATTCTAACTGGGATTCTAGTAACCCCTGGGAACAAGGGGGTTACACACATCCTGGCCGAATGTGTTTCGCACTTTCGGCACACAATAGCGTGGTCACTGTGGGAAGTCAGTGTTCGGGACAGATTAAGAAAATCACAGTGACACTGATCATGAGCAGAGGTGCTAAAATGCCTGTGTTGAAAATTTAGTGACAAAAGTCCATAAAATGACTGTGCTAATGACACCTGATCAATTCTTATCTAGAAAAACACTCCATTGTTTTTAAAATGTACTTCTTGCTCCACTCCATCCAGACATGTGTACACATCTGAATTTGGTTTTACTCACCTCACTTTCAAAATGAGGAGTACAAGTACTCATCCCAAAAAATCTTATCTGGAGCCCTTGTTACGAGCATGAGTTGTGCAGTTTCCATGCACCCTTGTAACTTCATGCATTTGTAATATTTTCACTCCAGATTTTCAACATTGGCATTTTTTCACACCTTATGAACAGTACAGCTGTCACTTTTCACATCCTGGCCGAAATGTGTTTTTGCATATTGGCACTGAATAGCGTGGTCGCTGTGGGAAATCCATGTTCAGGACAGATTAAGACAATCACAGTGACACTGTTCATGAGTAGAGGTCCTAAAATGCCTATGTTGAAAACTTGATGAGAAACGTCCATAAAATGCTTATGTTATGAGCATGCGTTGCGCAGTTTCCATGCACACTCGTAACTTTAAGAATTTGCAATATTTTCACTCAGAATTTTCAACATTGTCAATTTTGCACAACTCCTTATGAACAGTTCAGCTGTCTTTTTTCAAATCCTGCCCAAAATGTGTTTTCACACATCTGGCATGCAATGTCGCAGTCGCTGTGGGAAGTCAACGTTCGGGACAGATTAAAAAATCATAGTGACAGTGTTCATGAGCAGAGGTCACAAAATGCCTGTGTTGAACATTTGGTGAAATTCTTATTCTACATCTGTTAAACTCCTGCACATCCAATGCTAATATCAGCAAGCAAACATTCGTCACTGACAAATGCTTTCAATTCTAAATTGTTTAGTCTACAGCCTGAGACACTATCTCTATTGCATGAGTACATACAGTTGACAATATGTATGTTTCTTCTGCCATTTAGTTTTAACAATCCCAACTCCAAATACAATTGGTAATGGTGGGTCCATGGGGGCAAGAATGAAGTGGGCAAATCTGTTGTCCATTACATCTAGCTTTGCCAGCTTCCCCCGACACTGTCATATATAGTAGATCTCTATAGTTAAATACTTGTACAATCACAATATCTATGATTTACTTATGTGATTCTCTTGGGAAACATTAGTCCCATACAGCATCCCAAGCTTCCCTCCCAGATGGGTCACTATTTTGTCTGTATGAATGTCCCATTTACATTTTTAATCCACCCAGATTCCCAAGTATTTTATTTGTAAAACTTGACTTGTTCCAGCACTATGGTGATGTTTGTTACCACAGACAAAGATTCTGTAGCTAGTTTAGGATAACAAGTTCCTTGGAACAGCATTTTCTGTGATTTTTTGTTTCTGTTTCTGTTTTTGTTTTTTGTTATTAGCATTTAAAACCAATTTATTCCTTGAAAAAGTGTATATGTGATTCCCAGGCAGATTCTGTGGCTAAAATAATTTCCAAATTAATTATTTCAATAATACAGCATTGGATGGACATTCATAACATAATAAGTACACATAAAGCCATGTTCTGTAGAGGGTTCTCTACAGTGAATCATTGCTCTACAATAATATGTTTAATTGAGAAATATGTAGTGGTTAGAAAAAGTCAGCTCTACACAGCCTTCAAAGGTTTTAGTATGACCTTTGACCAGTAAATCAGAAACTATTTTGGTATTGATTATTTTGTTAAATATAATATATAACCTCTATTTAGAAACATGGTATGTTGTTTGTCATAATAGCCAAGGTTTTACAACTAATATTTTTTCACTAACTGAAGAGTTGGGGAGGGGGGTGTCCACTGGCCCCCATGCTATTCAGTTTATACATACGTACAATCTTCTTGTTTGAAGAGGATGTACATTTTTCACCCAAAATAGGCACAATTAATTGTCCTATTCTGGTATTCACCAACAACGGTTTTATATATACAACTCAGTTGGGCCTCCAGTGGAAATTTTAAAGACTTGAAATCTTTTGCAAGAAAAAAACTGATTCAAAATTAATAAAACTAAAATATTGTTTGTGTGGTCCAATAAAATTACTGGTATTTGGAAACAAAACAGTGTAAGGGTTGATGTAGTTAAAAGCAATGTCTAGTTGGATCTGACAATATCCTCGAATGTGAAAGGACTAAATATAAAACATTTATAATTGATAAACTGAGATAGACCTGAGCTGGTAAAACATAAAACTGGAAAGAAAATGGTTCTCCTGGCCTAATAGAGCAGCTGACGCCTTCAGAAGAACTTTAGCAAAACATAATATTTAGACACAGTTCAGTCTGTATTTCACATTAGTTTGTATTTCTCCTCCCCATCATTGATCACTGAGGTCATCTGCATGAAAACAGGATCTTTGCTCCTGAAGAGTTCATCTGTTCCTGTTACTTTCTCCCTACCTAAAGTCATAATACACAGTTACTCCCATGGCAAGAGACTGTGATGTCACAACAGAGGATTATGACTTGAACTAGAGAGTGAGTTATAGAGGCAGATGGACTTTAATTGATAAATATCATGTGTTCATGCAAAGTTCCTCAGTAATAAATATTGGGGAGGAGAAATCTATAGAATATACAGTATATGGAATGCAAGCTGAATTGTACACAAAGTATTATGTTTTTCAAAGTTTTCTTTGAGGCATCAGCAGCTCTTTAAGGGTCTTTAATTCAGAAGTCATATTACAGGGAATATATGCATTTGAAATTGGGGTCATGTTAGTGATCAGAAATTTGATAACTTGGCCAACCATTTCTATCAATTAATTCTTGGATTGCCAAAGACAATCCTGGGTGCATTTTTGAGGCATTAATGGGACCAGCTTCATCTGACCACTATTATTACCTAGTAACTATGAAAGTTTTGAACTAAAGTACAGTTTATGTCTAAATATTATTTACCTAGAAAATGCTCACTGGAAAAGTTATCTTGTTTTGGATAGAGGGATATTGAGTATATGGATCCTATATGTTAAGAATACATTTATGATAAATGGATTGGGGCATTTTTGGCCTCAACCTTTCATAGGTAATTGATGGCCCAGAGATAAATTAATGTCTTATGCTTATAGCAAGGCAAAATGACATGCATATGTGTGGTAAAGAATAATAGAGACAGCCCAGCTTTGCTATTTCTGAAAGAGACACATAAACTGTAAAGGTAGCATTTTGTTCTGATTTTAATGCAATTCAGTGGGACTGTCTGAGGGGTTTGAGTTGGCCACAGCCTCCCTCATCCCTCACCAACAGTTTGCACCTGAAGAACGTCTGAAGTGGAGGGATCCTAACCTGTGAAAGCAATGTGTTTGCAGCTTTCCAACATCATTTTGTTCTGACTTCATTGCAGTTCAGTGGGACTATCTGAGGGGGTCTGAAATGGCTACAGCCTCCCCAACCCCAACCTCACCAGCAATTTGCATGTGAAAAACTACTGAAGGGGAAGGATTTTTTGACCTATGCAAGCAGTGTGTTTGCACTTTCCCAATATCATTTTGTTCTGACTTCAGTGCAGAGTGCTTGTCAATGGTATGATCTGAGAGGTTTGAGCTGGCCACAACCTCCTCCTCCCCCACCAATCATTTTTATTGAAGAACTGTTGAAGGGGAAGTATTTTTTTTCCAAAGGTATTTTATTGATTTTTTTTACACAAACATTCACATTCAGAAACATCACAAATGACACATTTTGTTCTAGGTAAGAAAACAGAGAAACCTTCATCCACTGAGCATTTCATTTGATCAAATGATGTACTTACATACTTCTGTTCAATTTCATGCCTAGGTGAAGAGCAGAAAGTACAAAGAGAAGAGAAAGCAGGCCAAGAGGATTGAAGAAAAAAGAAAAGCATCCGAAAGACAATGCAGAATTGTGGAAAACAAAAACACATTCATTAACCAACTTGTCTATACAGTGCAATGTTACAACAGATTTCTAGGATAGGGAATACTACAGCATGAACTGATTGTCATTACTTTAAAACCTTTAGTGGCTTACAAGTGCCTGGGAGATCCGAGGGAAGGGGACCAGGACTTTTAACTGGGGATATCCCGTTATGACTGACTTATCTGTTAGACAGAAACTCTTCAAGGGCCAGCCATCTTGTATCATATATATCAGATCCACCCCTTGTTCTGTATATAATATTTTCCATGCAAGCACACTCTGCCACCTTGAGCAACCAGGGATCTCTTCATGAGGGCTGGTCACTTTTCCAGTGGGAAGGTATTTCCAGTTTAGCACATGCAATTGCTAAATAGATGAATCTCCAAGGGGAAGGATTTTTTGACCTGTGAAAGCAATGTGTTTGCAGCCTTTTAGTACCATTTCAGTGCAGTTCAGTCAAGCAAGGGTGTAGCCAGGGATTTCAGATCTGTACACCAACCTGCCATACTGTTACCCTCTCTCCCACTGTTGTTCATGCCTGCCCCCCCATGACTCAAGTCCAAGTTTCCTAATTCCAGTCAGATGATTCCCACACTAGACCTGCTGTCTGTCTACACTACTAGTGTGATGTTCGCTGCCTGCTGGTAAATGCCACTGACTGCACCATGAGTCCAAGACCATGGCAGAAATTTCTGCTGTCTCCCCTGCAGGTAGGCAGATTTGCTCCACTTGCCACTCCACATGAAGTCTTCATTCTTTTAGCTGGCTCTGAGTCTATTCTTCCATCTGCTGCTCCTCAGTTCTTTTATTGCTTCTCTCGCTCCCAGTACAACTGAACTAATAGTATGGCTTCTAACTTTGCTGGGGGCATTTAAACTCACTGCCCAAGACTTGCCACACACCCTACCAGATGCCATAGCCAATCACTAGGCAGGTAGACCATGCAGACCTAATTGAGACCTTCAGCTTCAATGTCTGCAGTCCATTCTACCACCCCCAAAACAAAGCTGAAAGAGAAAGAAAAAGCTCGTGAAGCCAAACAAATGAATTTAAATGGGATGGATTAGAGAGGGAAGAGCAGTGCTGGACAGCTTATTTGCTACCCCTGCTACTAAACTTGGTATGCTATGGCTTACTTGGAGTATCAGTAGCTACACCCTTGGTTCAGTGGGATTATCTGAGGGGTTTGAACTGGCCACAGCCTCCCCCACCCAACAAATTTCCTCAATGAACTACTGAAGGAGAGGGATTTTGTTAACATGTGATCCTTTGTCCCTGGCCAATAGGTGAAGAGCAGGAAGCTGCTGGTTCCACCATAAAAGCACTCCCTCACCCAGTGTGTCCGATTGCCAGGGGCATCACTGAGCATGGTCAGTAGGTGTCAAGCACTGAATTTTTATTCATTAGCCTCAAATAAATGATTCCCAGTTCTTAAAACTGCCCGTTTTAGTTGTTTGGTTTTCACTAGGTGGGAGGAGTGGGGGCTCAAACCCATAATCCTTTCAGACCCCAACAATACCCTTGCTCATTGTGTAAGCAGAATAGAACAGGAGTGGAGAGTCTGGCTTGGGGACATCTGTAGGGTGGTCACAGGACTACAGGGGACTCTGGAGGGCAAACACTGGATGAGGTAGAAGGTGAGACCTTAACTATCTTCCTGTACACTGAGACATCCAGCTAACAGGCAGTAAATTAATCTATGTAGCAGCAGTGAAAGAGTGTAGTAGGAAGTAAACTCCCAAAGTGAAGTAAGAACAGGAAAGGGGGTTAGGACAGGTAAAGCAGGATAAACCCTATCTACAGTAGGTTGATAAATTCAGGGGAAAACAGAACAGAGGGACAGGAATACCACAGATGTCAGAAGAGAGTAGAGGGGTTATTCAAACTAGCATAAGTACTACATGAGGACAGAGGAAGGCGCAGTGATCGTGGGAGTGGTGCAATGTAATGGATGTGGTGCTGCAGCTTTTCAGGAGATCTTCTGGAGACTGAGGTGCTGCCCATCTGTACTCACCTTTTTAGTTGTGGAAGCAAGTTGCTGGACTCCACGCTGAACTCATAAAGGTATAGCAGACCTTCTTTCCCACCAAAGGTCCACCAAATCCACCATTGCTCTGCCACAGGATGCCAGGCAGAGACAGAGCAGATGGACCCTGCTATACTCTGAGAGGGTGGGGGTGGGGAATGGTGCATGCTCCACTGATACCACTGCAGAACACCTTTGCTGTACTGGCAGAATGGGGCAACCGAGAGGAGGTTCCCATCGCAGTGAAATGGGAGGAGGGGGATCCTCAGAAAAGGAGGCCTCAAGGAGGGAGAGACCCCTACCCCAAGAGGAATCAGCTGCTGGTAGGGACTCTATTGTGAGGGATATAGTGTTGGGGGCTAGGAAGGGGATAAATGGGGTTGTAAGGTGCCTGAGAGGTGCCATGATATAGAGGATGGAGAACACAACCTGCAGACCACTAGGGTAGTGGGACCTGGGAGGGAGCTAGATATCATTTTCCATCTCGTGACAAAGGACCTACCAAGGAAGAGGGTAAGGTTACTACAGGGAAATGTCAGGTAGCTGGGAGGGGCCTCAAGCAGATAGCATGTACAGTGGCGTATTATGAGGTGCTACTTGTAAAGGGAATGGGATAGGCAAGGGTATTCCACACCAGGACCTTTAATGACTGATTGAAGTCATGGTGTATAGAGGAGGGCTTTGGCTACCTAAGGGACTGGGAACCAACCTGGGAAGATATGGCCCTCTGTAAGGGAGCTAGCATGCATCCTTCTACGAAGGGGACTGCAGTCTTTGGTGGGAAGTTTAGATGCTACTTGGATGAGCATTTAAACTTGCCAGGCGAGGAGGCAGAAAAACTGAGGGAGGCAGCAATTGCCCCCTCTAGGT
This sequence comes from Neoceratodus forsteri, assembly GCA_016271365.2. NCBI lineage: Eukaryota > Metazoa > Chordata > Ceratodontiformes > Ceratodontidae > Neoceratodus > Neoceratodus forsteri. The sequence continues at coordinate 1,103,403,873 of CM028129.1, read as the reverse complement.
CGAAAAAGAACAGGGACAGAGGGCCCTAAGGAGTACAAACACCTCTAGGACAGAGGCACAGGACTGCAGGGACTGAAGGAAAAGTGAAATGCAACTTGGGTACAGGAGGAAAGTGGATTGAAGGGAACCAGGAATGGAGAAAGCAAACAGGGAAGGGTGGCGCTCAAGAGGGCATCAGGCAGGGGGGTGAGAAGATATGGAAAGCCATCTGTGATAACATCAGGAGCCTTGGAAACAAGATCCCAGCCTTTGACACTATCATGTCAGAGGCTAGCCTGGATCCAGTGACCATAACAGAATCATAATGCACCAAGCACCACGACTGGGATATGACCATTCTGGGCTACTGTATATTCAGGTGAAACAGGGCAGGGAGGAAGGAGTGGTGGCATTGTATGTGAAGGAAGGAATAATGGCCACAGAGGTGCAGGTGCACCAATGTGAGGAGGAACAGGAGGTGCTCTGGGTCATCCTAGAGACAGGCTATAGTACCATTGTCCATACAGGGGTAGTGTACAGACCTCCAGCACAAGGGGAGAAGCTGGACAAGGCATGGGTGGGTATTATCAGGATGGCAAATAAAGGGGACGTGCTGCTAGCTAGAGCTTTCAGTCTGCCAGATGTGAAGTGGAACCTTCCAACTGCAGCTTCAGCAAGGAGCAGGGCCATACTTGACTCCCTACAAGGGGCTTTTCTGAGGCAGCTAGCTAAAGAACCTGCTAAGGACAGGCAGTGTTGGACCTGGTGCAATTAAAAACTGGGCAGTATTGCAGATGCCACAGTGGCCAATTCCCTAGGTACCAGTGATCACAGTACAGTGTGGTTCAGCATAAGGAAAGGAGCAGAGGCAAGCCACACAAGGACAAGGGTCCTGAACTTCAGGAGGGTGGATTTTCAAGAAATGGGACACTGCCGAAGAAAGTGCCTCGGAGGGGATATTGTCAGGGAGAACTAGAGGCAAATGGTGAAGAATAAGGAAGGGTATAATTAGGGCATCAAACCTCTGCACGAAAGAGGGAAGCAAAAGCAGAAGGAAAAGGAGACCATTGTGGTTCTCCAAAGAAGTGACAAAGGTAGTGAAAATGTGACACCTCTCCTTCTTCATAGCATCAAGGGGTATTGATGGTCTAGGGAAAAAAAGGGGCCCATGGCACAGAATCTCACCAGCACTCTAAAGCAGCATTTGAAGGAATAAATGCAGTCTATCTCAGGACGTCTTTGGTCCACCTGGAAACCTGAGGCCTCTTCAGACTGCAGCAACTTGAACACCCCAAGCCCTGGAGAGGATCCACTGATTTGGTTAACTTCAGGCTTCAGCCACTGGAATACTCCCCATCGGCCCCGGAGATCTGAGGGTGCAAAATCAATGGGAACCCCTGAAAGTAAACTCAGTAATTCTTTTAAAATCTAATGATTAATATTTCATTAACATCCTTATTATGTTTGCTTGCGAGCATGCGCAAGAAACAGTATGTGGCAGCTTAGGAGAGAAGCGGGTTGTGGAGGTGTAGCACTGTGGCAGCCAATGCTGGCACTGCATTTGTGGGCTTGGCACTATTCACCTAATGCAGGTCCAGTGTCCTGATGACACTGGTTCTGCAAAAGTGCCACCAACTTGAAACAATTTGGCCGCTTCAACGAGGGGCCGCCTCGTTATTGCAGTGTCAGCCATTCCGCTGCAAAGAGGGAGTGACCCATCATTGCTGGGTGATGCCTTGCCTGGTGTAACATTTCTACTTACATGGCAGCAGCTGTCACTGCCTCAGAGTCCCCATAAAAGCTGACAGGGGTGCCCAATCCCCCTGTCAGCATGTCCTCTCCCCAGATCATTTGCCGACGGGGGAGCCCACTCCCCATTGGCATAATACCCCCCATACAGTTTGTTTTGCCAGGGGTGCCCAATCCCCATTGGCTTCAGTCTCCCAAAACAAAACATGCAGGTGGGAGCCCACCCCAGCATGCCAAATCTACCTGCAAAAAAGGAAAACCTTCCTGTGACGGTTTCAATTTATTTTTAACCTGAAAAGTAGAAAACGGTCCCACGTTGTGTCCGGTGTTCTCTTCCCCCAACCCATGCCCACCCTCTGCCTACCCCACCTCCCCACACCCCCCTCACCCCATACTTACCTCTGGAGCCTGGCGAGATGATCTTCGGTGGACCAGGAACACGTCTGCACTCTTCAAAGCCGACCGCGAACTGAAGAAATGCCAGTAAGCTTTATAATGGCATAAACAGGGTTTTTTCAACTTATGTGGATATCTTACCCACTTTTTGGACTTTTGGCACCAAATTTTCAACTTGAGGTTATTGGGCCCCTCCTCATGAATTCAGTCACTGTCATGGCGTTATTAGGTCTTGAAAGCTGATTTCACGGTCACGGCACAGAACCACCTTTTGGGGCCGATTAATGAAATGACAGTGCCACTGTTCATGAGGTGGGCTCTCAAAAAGCCTATGTTGCAAATTTGATGAAAAAAATCCAAACAATGACTGTTGTACGAGCATGCTTTGTGCAGTTTCCCTGCACACTCGTAAGTTCGCAAATTTGTAATATTTTCAGTCCAGATTTTCAACACTGGCATTTTTACACACCTCCTTATGAACAGTACAGTTGTAATTTTTCACATCCTGGCCGAAATGAGTTTTCACACTTCCGGTGCACAATGGCGCGGTCGCTATGGGAAATCAATGTTCGGGACAGATTATGAAAATCATACCGACAGTGTTCATGAGTAGAGGTGACAAAATGCCTATGTTGAAAATTTGGTGAAATAATTCCACTAAATGACTATTATGAGCGTGCATTGCACAGTTTCCATGCACCCGCGTAACTTCTTAAATTTGTAAAATTTTCATTTCAGATTTTCAACATTGCCATTTTTCCACACCTCCTTATGAACAGTATAGCTGTCATTTTTCACATCCTGGCTGAAATGTGTTTTCGCACTTCTGGCGCAAAATAGCGTGGTCGTGTGGACAATCAGTGTTTGGGACAGATTAAGAAAATCACAGTGACTCTTTTCATGAGCAGAGGTCCTAAAATGTCTATGCTGAAAATCTGGTGACAAATGTCCATAAAATGGCTGTGTTACAAGCATGCATTGTGCAGTTTCCACGCACCCTTGTAACTTCACAAATTTGTAGTATTTTCACTCCAGATTTCAACATTGGCATTTTTCAGACCTTGTTATGAACAGTACAGCTGTCATTTTTCATATCCTGCCCAAAATATATGTTTACACATCTGGCGCAGAATTGCGCGGTCACTGTTGGCAATCAATGTTCAGGACAGATTAAGAAAATCGTAGTGACAGTGTTCATGAACAGAGGTAATAAAATGCCTATGTTGAAAATGTGGTGAAATAATTCCACTAAACGATTGTGTAACACCCATGTGTTGTGCAATTTCCATGTACGCTTGGAAGTTTGAGCATTTTTAATAGTTTCACTACAGATTTTCAACATTGCCATCTCTTCACACCTCCCTATGAATGGTACAGCTGTCATTTTTCACATCCTGCCCGATCTGTTTTCATACATCTGGTGCAGAATGGCATGGTCGCTGTGGGAACTCAAAGTTTGGAACACATTAACAAAATCACAGTGCCACTGTTTATGAGAAGAGGTCCCAAATGCTTTCATGAGTTGGGGGTCACAAAAAGGCCATGTTGAAAATTTGTAGTGCAAATACCAACAAACGCCCAGGGCGTTAGGGTTTCTAACCATGACGTCCCACTCTGTACAGACTGACAAGCATCAGGGTGTGCCTTTGGATTGCCGACTGTAATGTTCATGCCATTCCAACCCCCCACCCTGCAGCCAGTGACAGGCATCAAGGTGTGCCTTGGACTCTTTGGACCCAGAGTTCACCCCATTCTCCTATACTGCACCTATTTCAGCATATGTCCATATGGAATGCAGTGACTGTAAAGCCGAACACCCCAAGGCACACCTCAACACGTGTCAGTGTCTGCAGGATAGGGTGAGGTGAAATGGCATGAACGTTATGGGCAATGACCCAAATGCATACCCCAATGCCTGTCCATCTCTGCAGGGTGGAGGTGGGGTTGGCGTGACATTCAATATTTCACTACCATTCCTATTCTGCACCTGTCTAACTCCTGCATTTTCAACGTCAATACCAGCAAGCAAACATTCAGCATTGACAAATGCTCGTTTACAAACGAAACTGGAACTCTAAATTCCTTCCCCAATCAATCACTTTTATTCACCTGAACTCCAAAAAATTGAAGGGGCTATGGGGGTCCTTTTACTTAGCAAATTAAGCAATCAGCTCCATGGGGCCACAACTTTATACACAATCCCCTTTTATTTTTCCATGCAGAAGGAGAGATCTCTTTCGACAGGGTATAGGCAGTGATATTTTACACAGCTCAAAAACAATGGCAGTTCTTTTAACCAGGGCACAAAGACTTTAGTTAACCTGGAACATGAAGCTCCAGACCCACAAACTCCTCCGGCACTGATGAATACCTATTCTTTAGCTTCACCTTATTGCTTTGGGGCCCCTTTCCTTTTGTCCAGCGAGGACCTCCCTCGCTCTCTTCACATTTACTCTATCTTTCTCTGTGGAAGTGTGTAGCTTTTCCCTCAACCTTGTTCCCTGGCTTTCTTTCCCAGCCCAAGGGACACAGATGGTACAACCTGCTAATACCTGAGCTGCCACCATACCCCTCATGCACACTCTAATGCCCCGGTCCTCTGTCCTGCCTGCATCGTTACCCACGCTCACTCGGACCCTCTGTGGCCACTTGATGTTCCTTGGCTTACCATCACAGAGCCTCACTTTCACAAGTAGTAGTCCCTGCCACACAGCCAAAGCCTCCCTCACAAGTCAACCTTGTGCTCACTGAGAGCTAACTGGCATGGGGAACCTAAAGGGCCTCCATACCCAGGAGAGCTCACCCGGGCAAATTCATCTGGCACCCGAGGCCTGTCCCTCCAAACAGGCCCCAAAATTGGTAAAGGCTCCCCCAGCCCCTTCACTTGCACCTGGACCACCCTACCACTGAGAAAGGAGGATGCCTCTGCCACTGGCCCTCTTCCTCTGAAGTGGCGCTGCCACTACCACTACAGCCCTGACGGCCCAGGAAACTACTCCTCTAATCAGAGTCCCATTACTGTCCCCTGAGGCCTACCCTACACTGCCTGAGACCACGCTCCAGTCTTGCAACCCAGGAACCAGAGACTCAGAACGATGCAGCTGTGGCTACCTACCACCACCCTCAGAGGCCCAGACTCAGAAAGCTGGTGCTCCACCGCTGAAAAGGCTGACCTGCCTAAAACTGAGGGGGGCCTCCCCCTCCGCACTGCCCTTACAGCGCCTGCCAGTCTCTTCTTCTCCTATCTCCTCCCCCTAAATCTCTCTGTGCTCTCCCTTTTATGCCCTAAATCCATGCTGCTTCCAAGTGGCAACCGATGGGAATAGCACCCCAGAGCACTAGCCCTACAGTTCCAGGGGGAAAAAAATGGGAAGGGGATGCCTAAGGGTAATATAAGTCCCTCTCACTGGAGAGGGGGCTTACAAAAAAAGGGTGGCATTCAAGAGATACAAAGAAATGCAGAGGTAGGAGGACAGGGGTTGAACTAAGCAAAGCAGAAGAAAGTAGGTAAGGTGGTTAGGGGATCAAAGGTGCAGAGAGAAGAAAGGATTGCTAGTGGGGTGGTTAAAGGGGATAAGAAATTTTTGAAGGTACTACTATAAGTGAGAAGAGAAAAGCAAGGGGAGGGATAATGAGGATTAGAAGGGCGGAAGGGGAGAGACTATGCAGAATGGAACCAAGAAAAAGAAGAAATTATAAACAGATATTTCTGTGTAGCCTTCACACTGGAGGGAGGAGGGGACAGACCACAAGAAAAAACCAAGAATGGGGGGGGGGGTAGGTGGACGCAAGTTGATTTTCACAGGAAAGGGTCGTGAAAGGACTTAAAGCCATGAAAGTGGATAAGGCTATGAGACTGGATGGGATACACCCCAAAACATGGAAGTATCTAAGGGAAGTGCTATCTGCCTTGCTGACAGCCTTGTTCAACAGGTCACTGGAAACAGGCTTGGTTAAGGAGGACTGGAGAAGGGCTGGTGTGGTCCCTCCACGTAAGGGAGGCAGCAGGGAGGAGGCTAGCAATTAGAAACCAGTCTAGGTTCAATAATTGGTAACAATGAGAACCCTACTAAAAGAAAGGCTGGTTGAGCATCTAAAATCCCAAGGGCTGCAGGACCTTGGGATTCTAGATGGCTAGATTGGCTGCAGCATGGATTCATAAGACAAGTCCATGCCAAATGAATCTGATAGATTTCTTTGACTGAGTGACCAAGGAAATAGTAAAGAGGAGGGCAGTGGATATAGCCTGTCTAGACTTCAGCAAAGCCTGTGCTGCACAGGAGGCTGCTTAAGGCATTGACCAGCTTAGGCGTAGGGTCCAAATTGGTAAAGTTGGTTTGAAACTGGTTAACAGGAGACAGAGGGTGGTTATTAATGGCACTCACTCAAAGGGTGGGAGAGTGACCAGTGGAGTAGCACAGGCCAGGATTTGGTACTGGGACAACTCCTTTTCAATGTCTTCAGAGGGGACATTGGAGAAGACCTAAATGGGAAGGTATGCCTTTTTGCAAATGATACCAACATCTGCAATAGGGTAAATACTCAGGAGAGGCAGAGAAAATATGTAAGGATCTAGGGAAACTTGAGGAGTGGTCAAAGACATGGCTGTTGGGGTTCAGAGCCAAAATGTGTAATATTATGCAGGTAGGGCATAGGAACCCACTGCTGAGTATAGGATGGGGGGTTGCTGACAGCCTGATCTACCTAGGCCCCAGCCACGACACTGAAGCCTGCCCGCACTGCCAGAAGTTCAACCAGGTCACTCGGAGACGTCAATTGAAAACGTTGGAAAGCCACCTTCTTAAACAGACACTGCTTGCAATGGAAAAAGAGCTGCAGACCAGAAGCTCTTTGGCCTCCCTGGCATAGTCCTCTGGGGCCTCTTCTTCCTCCTCCTACAGGGAAAAATCAGGAAAGCACCAGGAGAAACACCAAGAACAGGCCCAATCAGCTTCCCGGTTGTGGTCTCCTCATAAGTCTTCAACTGCGATGGCATCTTCCTCCCGCTCCCCGGCCCGTTGGTGCCTTCAGCCCTGCCCTCTACTCCTCCAGGCTCCTGGTGGCTCCTCCGCCCAACCTCATCTCCATTGTGGGTGTAGGCTCTTTGGGGCAAAGTACTTTGTCTCTTACCTCCCAGCCCCTGATGATCAGGCCCATTTCCTTCACGGGCTGTCAGCCAGGTGACTTGACCAGCTCTAGGCTTTTGAGTGGTGGACCTGTGCCCATATCCCTCCCGACCCTGGCTCTGCCTTCATTGGTTCCCACCTTGTCTGACTGACACCAGTTCCACTGGGCAGTGCCTGCAGCAGTCTGTTGCCATCTTCTCCTCTCTGGCGTTGCCCCTGCTGCCACCATGGGGATCCCCTTCTCCAAAGGCACCAGCTTCCCCTGTGGACCTGATGCTGGTGAATCCTTCGCCCGGGTGATCCAGACCATCTCCCGCTCAGCCTTCACCTACTAGGCTGTTGCCGGTTCTACTGATGCCCCAACCAGTGGGCACGGTGCCAGCTTCACCTCCGCCCCAACCTTCACCTCAACCAATGCTGGCTGGGCCTTTGCCGGATTGTTTTCCGGCACTGCATGTTCCGACACCGAGTTGCCCATCATCGGCACCACAGCCATCATTTTCTAACCTGGCATCGGAGTTACCTTTCTTTCCTGTGTACAACATTGCTCCACAGGTGGATTACAATGTCCTTTTTTCAGTGGTGGGTGTTCATGCAGAAGCAGACCCCTACTCCTCAGGGTCTGCCTCCATCATCTCCCCTCCATCCCCCCAGGATCTGCAGCCCAGGGACACAGGCAGAGCTGGGCCTTCTGACCCCCACATGTCAGGGACCTCTGGCACCAGGCCTGACGTCAATACAGGTATCAGGCATGAGGAGTGTCACCCTCTAGTGCTGGTACCAGACAGTGAGTCCTCAGAGGATGATTCTGAGTCCTCTGGGTCCTCCTCCACAGGGACTCATTGGGAGGCGAAGATACACCCAAGGAAGTGCCCAGATCCCCACCCGATGACCCATCTTTCATGGACGCAATGCATCACATTATATCCATTATGGGTGGGAGACAGAGGAAAAGAATCCTGAGAGGTGTTGCCTTGCCATTTTGCTTTGGCAGAAGGATGCTTTGCTCGTTGTGGTGCCACCCTTGACAGACTCTTATGAGGATGTCACCAAGTTGGCTCGGGCTCGCCCCTCCACTACTCCTCCCCTACCAAAAAAAGTCGATCAGCTTTATCATGTGCCGGCAGGCAAACCTTACTCGGGGAACCATCCAAAGGTGGATTCTGTGGTCATTAATGCAATCCATGACCGCACAAAGAAGCCCAAGCACCTCAGTACTTTTCCTCCAGACAATGAGTCTAGGCAACTGGATCAGATAAGCAAGTGTGTCTTTTTGCTTCAGCCACCTTGACCATTGGGGCCATCAGTTATTTGACCCATATGGTGCAGTACCAGAACACCATCTGGAACCAGGCCAGGGACCTGGTCCAGACTTTGCCGAAGGACTCCACAAAAACCCAGCTAGCCCAAATTCATAAGTTGGGCTCAGATGTAAGTACCCATGTGCTTTGGGTATCTTACGATACTGTGGATGCTCCAGGGCGAGGAGCTGCTGATGGTGTCTGCCTGCGGCACCATTCTTGGCTCTACATCTCCGGTTTTGCCCTGGATGTTCAAGCTAGCATTTTAGATACTCCCTTCAGAGGTTCAGTCCTTTTTGGCGGCAATGTCCAGGACCTCATTTCTAACCTGCAGGGGTCAGGTAAAGCCCTCAGGTCAGTTAATGCACCCTACTGTGCCCAGCCTAGAGTGAACTAACACCAGCCCTTTCATTGTTCCTCTCACAAGCAAGCTCGAGGCCAACCTGCCAAGGGCCAGCAATGCCGTAGGGTTTCCAACACCCCACAGGGACCATTACTGCTAGATCCCCCGGGGTTCTGGCCCCCCTGGCAGCTCCACCCCCACCTCCTGGCTTCTTCCAACCGCCGGTCCATGAAAGCCAGTCGGGGGTAGGGGGTTGGTTCTCTCTCCACTTGGCCGGGTGGTGAGCAGTGACAACAGACAGTTGGGTGCTTCAGCTCATAGCTTGGGGTCACACTCTAGAACTGGTGGAGTGGCCACCCAAGACCCCTCCCATCCACTCTACCTACACTCCCACATATCTATCTCTGGTTTTGAAGGAAATTTAGGTGATTCTGCAAAAATGTCCCATCCCGCAGGCTCAGTGGGGAAGGAGATTTTGTTCCCACTTCTTCCTTGACCCCAAAAAGACAGGGGATCTGTGGCCCATCCTAGACTTAAACAATCTGAACTTCTACATAGAGTACAAATGCTTCAGGATGGTGACCCTCCAGGGACTGATGCCCCTCCTGCACTAGGGGGACTGACTGTGCTCTCTGGATATGCAGAATGCTTACCTGCACATCCGGGTCTTCCTAGCTCACAACCGTTTCTTCTGCTTCCATTTTCAGGGTGCCCATGTCCAATTCTGTGCCTTTCCCTTTGGCCTTTCCTCGGCCCCAAGGGTTATTACCAAATGCCTGGCCATGGTGGCAACGGCGTTGAGGAGACAGGGATTTCATATCTTTCCCTACCTGGATGACTGGCTGCTAGCAGCCCCATCCAGGGAGTGCCTGCTTCAGACCCTGGAATGCAATTCGTGTCTCTTCCAGGACCTGGGAGTCACCACGAATCTCCTGAAATCCTGCCTATCCCCTTGCCAGTGCCTCAAACATATTGGAGGTGATCCTGGACACTTCCCAGGGCAAGGCCTTTCTGCCAGAGGACAGAGCAGCCCATCTGATGGAGCAGGCCCGTCTGGTGTCCACGAGCAGACAGTTTCCTGCCAGAGTCTTTCTGTACCTTCTGGGTCATATGGTGGTAACCATCGACATGGTGCTCTTGGCTCGGCTTCATATGCAGATCCCACAGTGAACCCTCAGAGTCCAGTGGGAGCAACGTATTGATGACCTTGTCCAGTTGGTCCTGGTCTCCGACCCGGTCTGGAAGGTTCTGGCCTGGTGGATGGACTCAGCAATTGACTCTGGGGGTCCCTTGTCAGATCTCAACCCCCTGGCAGGTTTTGACCATGGATGACACCCATCTGGCCGACGATCAGACTCAGGGTACCTAGCTGGATATAGCGCAATCTCTTCACATCAATGTCCTGGAGATGCGGGCAGTTCTATATGCCCTGCTAGCCTTCCAGTCCCATCTCCTCCCGGGACCACTTGCGATTCAGATGGAGAACAGGTGTGTCATCTACTACATCAAAAAGCAGGGGGGGATCTCACTCTTATTCCCTGTGTTGGGAGGCGATAAGAGTCTGGAATTGGGCCATCGAGCACAATCTGGAGCTGTCGGACGTTCTTATTCCAGGCATCCAAAATGTGATGATTGACAGTCTCAGCCGCTCCAGATCTCAGGCTTACCAGTGGGAACGTCTCACCTCAGTGGTCAAAGATCTCTTCGACAGGTGGGGTTGCCCAGAGTCGGACCTCTTTGCATCCCTACTCAATGCAAAACTGCCACTTTTTTGCTCGCTCGATCCTGGGCCTGGAGTTATCTGGCAAGATGCATTGCCCCTCTTTTGGAAGAGGAGGCTTCTGCACACATTCCCTCCCTTCCTGCTCCTGCAGACGGCTTCGCTCAAGCTCCAGCTGGAGGGAGCAGACATGATGCTGATAGCTTCCTTCTGGCCACATCAGACGTAGTTCCCCTTGCTGCAACAGTTGGCAGTGGAACTTCCAGTGCCTCTTCCTCTGCTCAAAGGCTTGCTCTACAAGGACCAGGGCACTCTGGCCCATCCAGATCTCAAGTTCCTGTATCTCCATGCATGGCTTCTGTGGATCTAGCTATTTCACGCTTTGGGGTTTCATTTAGGGTCACTGATGTCCTGGTGGCAGCCAGGATGCCCTCCACCAGGGCCACTTGTGCTATGAAATCGAAGTGCTTTTTCATTTGGGCCACTGCCCACCATTTTGATCCATTCCCCTGCCCAGTCAGTCAGTCAGGTGTTGGAATAGCTCCTTTCCCTTTCAGATTCTGTCTGGGGTATTTGTCTCTTAAGGTGCACCTTTCCACCATCTCTGCGTACCATATACCTATCATAGAAACATAGAATCTGATGGCAGATAAAGAGTGCTTGGCCCACCTAGTCTGCCCATTTTCCTACCTAATGGATAAGCTGCAGGACCTAGTTAACCAACAGCCTACTTCCTGCTACCCCCCAATAAAATTGCCTTATGTCTGTCCCATGCATTCTTGAAATCCCCCACTATTTTTGGCTCTACGACCTCCTCAGGAAGGCAGTTCCATGCATCTACAACCCTTTTTGTGAAGAAATACTTCCTCACATTACCTCTGAGCTGTCCCTACGTATCTTCAAATTGCCCCTTGTTCATGCACTTCTCTTTTCTGAAAGATGCTACCCTCTTGGACTTTGTTGATTCCTTGAGGTATTTGAAAGTTTCTATCATGTCCCCTCTCCCTCCTTTCCTCGAGGCTATACATCTTAAGCTCCTTTAGTCTTTCTTCATATGTCTTCTGGTGCAGACCCTGCACCATTTTGGTTGCCCCCCTCTGGACAGCCTCCACCCTGTCTATGTCTTTGCAGAGATGGGGTCTCCAGAACTGTATACAGTACTCCAGATGTGTTCTTACCAACTGTCTGTACAAAGGGACAACAACTTCCTGTTTTCTACTGGTGATGCCTCTCCCTATGCATCCCAGTATCCCCCCAGCCCTCTTTACTGCCTTCTCACATTGCTGGCCCACCTTTAGGTCATCTGATATGATTACCCCCAGGTCCCTTTCCATTTTTGTTGTTGTCAGTATCTCACCCCCATTGTGTACTCTTCCCTGGGTTTTTGTTTCCCATGTGCATTGCTTTGCACTTCTTTGCATTGAATCTAAGCTGCCATACATTTGACCATTCCTCCAACCTTGCCAAGTCCCTTTTCATCCTTTCCACCCCACCTTTGTGTATCAACCCTGTTGCAGATCTTTGTGTCATCTGCAAGAGACATACCTTTCCTTCCAGTCCTTCTGCAATGTCACTTATAAAGACATTAAAAAGGACCAGCCCCAGTACTGAACCCTGCAGTACCCCACTAGTAACCCCCCCTTTCTTCACTGTGGACTCCATTTACAATTACCCTCTGAGTCCTGTTGTCCAGCCAGTGTTTTACGCAGGCTACCACCCTGGGACCCACTCCCAGGCTGGCTAATTTGTTTATTAATCTTTTGTGCGGGACTGTGTCAAATGCCTTGCTAAAGTCTAGGTAGGCCATGTCCACTGCCCCTCCCTGGTCTACTACTTTGGTCACTCAGTCAAAGAAATCAATTAGATTTGTCTGACATGACCTTTCTGCTATGAATCCATGCTGCCTTGGGTCCTGTGCTCCACTGGCCTCTAGGTACTCAACAGTTCTTTCCTTCAGAAGTGATTCCATCATTTTCCCTACCACTGAGGTCAAACTGACAGGTCTATAGTTTCTTGCCTCTGTCTTGCTCCTACTTTTGTGATGGGGAATCACATCTGCACTCCTCCAGCCCTCATGTACCACACCATCCTCCCATGATTTATTAAAAAGTGTAGTCAGTGGTGTTACTAGTTCTTCCCTTAGTTCTTTTAGAATTCTGGTGTGAATCCCATCAGTCCCCATTGCTTTATCCACCTTCAGTTTTAGGAGTTCTTTCAGAACCCTTTCTTCTGTGAAAGGACTAATATCAACCTCCCTATCCAGAGTGCTTCTATTGACTGGATTAGATATCTCCCCCTGCTCTTCCATTGTGAATACTGAGCAGAAATATTCATTCAGTATCCCTGCTTTTTCTCTGTCGCTCTCTGCCCAACCACTTCCTCTTTATTCAGCCTCAGTATCCCTGCCTTAGACATTCTTTGCTCCCTAATGTACCTATAAAAGGTTTTATCTCCCTTCTTAACTGAGTAGGCTATCTTTTCCTCAGTTTGGGCCTTTGCTATTCTGACTGCCTTCTCCGCTTCCTTCTGCTTTAACTGGTACAGTTCTCTGTCCTGCTCATTCCGTGTTCCCTTATACTTCCTGATTGCTAACTTTTTCTCCCTAACTTTCCCCACCACTTTTTTTGAGAACCATAGTGTTTTTTTCTTTCGTTTTGATTTATTTTCTTCACACAAAGGCTTGTTGCCTCTGTGATGGCGGTTTTGATGTTTCCCCATTGTTGCTCCACCCCACCTTTTTGCCTGTTTGCCAGTGCTTTTCTGATGCACTCTCCCATTTTGACATAATCAGCCCTCCTGAAGTCCAGAACCTTCACTTTTGTATGGCTTGACTCCACAGCTAAGTTTATTGTGAACCACACTGTTTGGTGGTCGCTTGTTCCCAGATGGCTACCCACTTCTAGATCTGAGATCCTCTCTTTGTCCCCATTTAAGAGTACCAGATCTAAGATTGCTCCCTCCCAAGTGGGTTCCAAAACTAGCTGTCTGAGGCACGCCCCCTGTAGGGCATCGAGAATGGCCCTGCTCTTGGATGTGGCTGCAGCAAAGGTGCTAGCAGTTAACATCTGGCATATTCAGGTCCCTCATCAGCAATATCTCCTCTTTCTCTGCCATCCTAAGGATGCCTTCTATCATTTTCTTGTCCATTTCCTCCCCTGAGACGAGGGGTCTGTATACAACCCCTGTGTGGATTGTGGTGCCATTTCCAATCTCCAGGGTGACCCACAGTGCCTCCTCTCCTCCCTGTTTACTCTTTAGTTCTGTTGCTTTGATCCCTTCCCTTACATAGAGAGCTACTCCTCCTCCTCTTCTACCCTCCCTGTCCCTCCTGTAGATAGTGTAGACTGGTATGTTGACATCCCAGTCATAGTTCTCTGTGTACCATGTTTCTGTGACTGCCACAATATCCAGGCATCCCTCTTCCATCAAGGCCACCATTTCAGGGAGCTTTTTACCTAGACTGCTGGCATTGGTACTCATTACCCTCCATTTTTTAAGGCCTTATTTCTTTTTGCCCCATCTCTGTCCTTATTGCCCTTGTCTTTTTCTCCATTTACCCCTACCCTTCTCCCTATCGACTGCCCTATCTTGGTGTTTACTTCACTAACTACCCTGATTTTTTTGAGGGGGCTAGGATTTCCCTTCCCCTTTTCAGTGCCTCCCCTTTGGCTAGTTTAAATGCTTGCCTATGAAGCGTTTAAACCTATCACCTAGGATCCTGGTTCCCTTCCTGGACAGATGCAGACCATTGTGCCAGTATAGGCCTGCATCCCACCAGGTGGAGCCCCAGTCCCCAATGAAACCAAATCCCTGAGCTCTGCACCAGTTTTTCAACCAGTCATTGAATCCCATGGTGCGGAGTACCCTAGCCTCATCCATGCCATACACAGGTAGCACTTCCAAGAAAGTTACCGTGTGTGCTACTTGTCTAAGGCCACTCCCCAACCCCAGAAAATCCTGTTGCACTGCTCTGGTCCCATTCTCAGCCAGGTCATTTGCCTCTAGGTGGATATTGACATCCAGCTCACTCCCCCTTGCAGCTGCTACCACAATCCTGAGGATTTGTTTCGTGTCCTTCCAAGACATGGTGCCGGGCAGGCACCTTACCTCCCTTTCCCCTCCCTCCCCCAGTTCTACCCACTAACAAATGAGTCCCCCACCAGTAGTTGTTTCCTTCCCCTGTGGGGTCCTGTGCCACCCTCCTGTGGGTCTCCATTGTGGAGGTTCCCAGCATCCTCCTTGGTCTCCACTGCAGGTGCCTCCATAGAGGAACCATGCTCTGCCAGAATGGCGAATGAATTGTGGAGAGGCACAACTGGAGGGATGCACCTCTGCTCCACCACCCTCACCCTCCCTGATTGCACTGTAGTCCAACCACTCCTCTTTCTTGGCAACCTCTGAGGTAGTATCAAGGGCAAAAGCTGTTGCCCAGCTTGAGGTATCCCGCACTTTCCTGCGGGGCATTCTGCATCTGAAACCTCCCATTCAGGACCCTGTTCCCCCATGGGACCTTAATTTTATCTTGGAGAAACTCGCTTTACCTCCTTTGACCCATCCACGAGTTGCAAGCTGCGCTTTCTATCATGGAAAGTGCTCTTTTTGGTTTCTATTACTTCTGCTTGAAGAATTTCCGAGCTTCAGGCTCTGATGTGTTAAGTGCCTTATTTGGTTTTTCACAAAGACAGGGTGTCTGAGTATTAATCCTAAGTTTTTGCCCAAGGTGGTGTTTGAATTTACTTTAAATCAGTCCATCCACCTGCCAGTTTATTATACTGAGTATTCCAGTCAAGGGGAGGTATTGCTCCATTCTTTGGATGTTCAAAGAGTGTTGTGGTATTATACGAACCGCACCAAGTCTTTGAGGAGATCTGACCAGTTGTTTGTTTCTTTCATCCCCAAAAGAGAGGGTGCTCCCTTTTCTGAACAGTGTTTGTCTAAGTGAGTAGCGAATTGCATTGTTTATTGCTACCGTAAGTGCAACAAGCTCCTTCCAGGGATGGTCAAGGGCCATTCCACCAGGGGTATGGTTGCTTCTACTGCTTGATTCAGAAATATGTCTGCTGCAGATATTTGTGCAGCTGCCTCCTGGAGTTCTAGCCACACTTTCACCAAGCTCTGCAGTCTGGATATCGCTCTAGGCATATAATCAACTTCAGCTGGCAGTCCTTCAGGGCCTTCTGTCATGAGCTCTTCATGGCTGACTTGTCCTCCTTCCAGTGATTATCTCCTAGTGATGCCGGTATTGCTTGGGACTCAGTCCTACCAATGTGGCCTGCTGCAAGAGCCTTCCTCGAAGTAAGATAGTACAATTATGTAAGAACTTACCATAACAGCAGATCTTCGAGAGAAGCTCTTGCAGAGAGCCCTGCTTTCCCTCCTATCTTCCCCCTGTTATTCTCTTTTCTATTGCTTTATGTTCTTTGGTTCTCAGGATACCCTCCTTGGTTCTCCTTCAGCTGGTCCTGTAGAGTCTCCAGTGGGAAAATTGAGAGGGGTTTGTGGGACCGCCCTCCTATATAGCCTGTAATAATGTCAGATGACTGACATTGGTGGGGGGGGGGTGATCCCCCGTGGTAGACTGCTAACTAGAAGTTTTCCATGTGGTCCTAATGCCTGGCGGCATAGTCCTAGCGGTGTGGCCTGCGGTGAGAGCTTCTCTCGAAGATCTACTGTTATGGTAAGTTCTTATATAACTGTACTTTGCCTCACAGGGGTGAACAGGGTACAGAAGAGGAGCCTCTTCCAAATGAGGTTGAGCACCAGGACTACAGGACATGTGATAATGAAGGGGGGGTTCAGGAGAGATGTGAGGAAATATTTTTTCACTAAAAGGGCAATAGATGCCTGGAACAGATTGCCAGCCGAAGTGATGGAGGCTGCAACAGTTTGGGGGCTTTAAGGTTTTAAGCATGCATGAGATAAACAGGGGAATATTAGAACAGAGTCAGGGGAGGGGGTGCACCAGAGACAAGATAAGGTCTGTGGATGCAGAATAGTCCGGGAACACTTGGGCAGACTGGGTGGGTTAAGCAGTCTTTTTCTCCAGACAAATTTTATGTTTCTATAATAGATGATAACCTTGCGTGTAGGTGTCTAATGACAGTGTTTAGATTTCAAGTTTTTGCCAGTAATATTTTGAAAGCAAGACAGAATAAACAGACTTCATCAAGTATATTATGTGATTGTAGTCAAGGAGAGGAGGCGGACATATATCATGTGGTATGAATTTGCAAAAGGCACAAACATTATATGATATATTTATGCCTTAAGAACAGATTCTGCAATATCTTTATAACAGTACCTGTCTTAAAACCTTAAAACAGTTGTCTAGGTATCTTAGTGTGATGATAAAAAGGATATAAATGTGAAAATTGGTAAATATGTGACATTGAGAGGATAAGTTAGTTTGAATATACTTATCTTTAGTAGATTGAGAATGCTATTTAATTATATATTGTAAGAGTTTATACCTGATATTTGTCTGATTTTGTCAATGTTTGATGTATTGTATACAACTGATTGTAATGGACTTTTGCCCAAACAACAGTGAATTGAATTAAGTGCCTTGCTTTTTAAATGTTCAATTAAGCTTGCTATTTCAGCAGAGTGATAATTTTTAGCAAGCTCATTATAAACTATACATTTACTTTTTGTTCATACCAAGTATGGGACTCAAACTTGAGTGTCTTGCACGGAAGGCAGAGAACCTACCATTAAGTGAACACCTGGTGATTTTAACTTCAGATTTGAAAGATGAAATTTAACTCCTGAACCATTACAGAAAGTTTAGTAAAAGCATATCTACAAGATGTAAGGTTCCTGCCTGGATTCAGCCCTCTGGCCTTTTGGTTGCAAGCAAAAAACAAAAGTACCAGTGCTAAGCAACCAGATAGAGGAAAAAAGTCACTAAGGTACATAAGTACTGTGAAAACAGCCTTTATTACAGTGCAAATGTGCCAACAGCATTAAAAATAGCAAGCAGGCAGAGACCCAGCTGGCGAGGCGAAATGTTTTGTATGCGTAACCCTGCACTTGTCCAAGTTGCTGCTGCTGCTGTCCTCGTTTATACTAAGTATTTAAAAAGACACACACAGAGAAGAGAGCAGCAGCCAGTAAACAGCTGCAGACTCTAAATAACTATACTGCAAACAAGTAAAATGCATAGTCAACACACTTTAAAAACAACTAGATAACAGACACATGTTGTCTATAATAAATATTAAAAAGGGCTCATTTCCTATAACAAGAGGAACAGAGAAATTAATTATAGATGAATGGATTGGAATATAGCCTGCAGAGTCACAACAAAATGTATCCAGCCAAAAAAGGGGGCAAGTCAAAAATCACCATTAAGGTCTTGCCACTCACGGTCATACCCCTGCAACTGGCATTTAAAGTTTAAAGTAAGAGTTGATGAACACCTGAGAACCATCCAAGATGTCTATGATGAGTATGCTAATGCTGTTCAGGTCATCTGGCACAGGATCCAGACCAAAACCGATTTCAGTTCTTGGCTAATGAAGGGGTATAGCCCACAGCCAGAGGCATTAACTATCATAATCTCTTCTTGAAAAGAGAATCCTTTTTGACTTATTATTTAGAGGCAAAACAGTGGCCAGGCATTAATAAAGAAATAATGCATGACAGGGTGGGTGTTATGCCAGGATAACATCCTGCCTCGGGTAGTTGGGCACGAGGTTGCAGGTCGAAGGCATCCAACACCCAAGAAGGGATGTTACCCCAGCTTAGATAATGGGTAAATTCAAACTCGCTTCCTGATTGGCTGAAAGAGTCAGGCACCCGGGCCGTTATTTCTTAACAATGGCCCACTCAGAAAAAGTGCCAGCTCAATCATTTGGAACCGAAACTTGCCAGACGCCGGTTTATTACTCAGCTACCGAGACGACAGCCCGAACCCAAAGCCCAGCATGCGGCTAAAATTAAATGTCACAGACAGCCTCATACCGCCTCCCGAACTCACTCTCTTCATCTCTGTCACCACAAAAGAAAAAAACATCCATTTTTACATTATTTCCAGCTCGCTCCACCTCGCGTAACAGAAACTTCCCAGTCTTCCATTTCCCTTCACTGCTGCGCTCCCTCTAAATCCTGTGCTTACTTTTAAAAACAGTGGCAGACTCCTGCCACACTTCTAATCCCGATCACATTAAACAAAATTAAGTCTCACTAAAACTCACCACTCTAGATTTCTCTTGTTCTCGGACACCATTTCTCAATTGGGGAATGTTTGTGTGTGTGTATGTGAGACACAAACAGATACGAAGCAGGAGGGCAAGCTAATCTGAAAGACCATAAAAAATACAGAGCAGCGACCTCTGGTGGTGATTCCAGCACTTCACACCATTGGAACTATTTTACAACAAACACTACTTCTGCTTAGTTTTTGATTTTTTTACACATAAATTTTTGTCTTGTATTTTCTTCCCAAAATAGCATCTGTAATCCATTATCTAAGCGTAATAATACCCTCAGGATGGCGTTATAGGATATAATGGACCTTCAGGGGCTATAAGGCCCTAGGTGGTCGTTATATCTGTCTCCTATCAAATATTACTTACCTCTTTCCACCCTGGATTGCTTACAATTATACAATGGCTTGTGATATTTTGAAAAAAAAAAAACCAACAACGTAGTCAACACACACACACACATATATATACTTTTTTTATGATTTAGTAGTGTGGAGGAGTATTTATACAGAAAGTAGTTCCTTTTGTGTTTCTGCAGCAGGTGGCGTGCTTGCCGTAGGTCTATGTTTTTCTCCCCCCCCACCACCACTACTCTGTCAATGTCTGCTATTGTCCTTCTGTCTCACCTTCTGTGTTTTTGGGGGGGATTTTCTCCCTCACCTCCTGGTAATTTTCCGTGCTATGTTTTTCACAAAAAGAATAACACTAATAGGAGTTTGTTTTTCCTCAGGTTTGCAGCCAAGCTGAGAGTACAGCTCTGTTGACCCGCGCACGCACTGACATTGCAGTTGTCAATCTGGTTTTAATTTTATTTGTATTTTATGTTTTCCCGGTACAGTGTGTACCATTTCTGATGTGTGCTGGTAGAAAACTAAGGACAATGGTGAAACTGCTTGGTGGTACCAATGAATTGAGGAAGCTTTGGGAGCAGAGGATGTGTGGGCTCGCCTGTTACTTTCAGAAGCTGCTCAGTGTGGCTCTTTGTTTAAATGTGGAGAAAAAAAAATAATGCTTGGTGCGGTTTGCTCGAAGGGGGTGAACTTTTCATTGGAGCGAGTGAAGTGAGGCCCACTGCATTTTTGAAAACTCCACTGATGACCACAGGTCAGATTGTGAAAGCGGATTGTGGCGTGGAATGGGCAGTGATTTTTTTATGGTCATTTGGTCATCTGTGCACTGGGACTAGAACTGGTATGTTATGCAAGCAATAACACATGATGAGGTGTGAGTTATCTCTAGATAAGGCAAGCTAGGAGCCTTGCACCTGGGCGTGTTTATCAGAGATAACCCACACCGGAGTGTGTTATTGCGCTTATAAAATGGGTCCTGTAACTAAATGTTAAAAAAAAAGGAAGAAAGAATATGTCCAAAATGTTTTTAAAAAGAGTTTTTTAATAGTAGTTATAGGAAAAATAGTCCACTATTACTGTATTGTGCTGCATTTCAGACTGGCTAGCTGGCCAGTAGAGGGCTCTCCTCCACCCAAAACACACAGTGCTGAGATTAGTATGTACCCTCCCACCACCACACATCAGATAGTATTAATCTCCAACCGTGCTCCCGCTTTACAGATTTTGTTACTCTCGCTATGTCAGGGCTCTCCTCCACCCAAAACACACAGTGCTGAGATTAGTATGTGCCCCCCCACCACACATCAGATAGTATTAATCTCCAACCGTGCTCCCACTTTACAGATTTTGTTACTCCTGCTATGTCAGCAGCTGCTTTTGTTACGAGTGAGTAGCGGGATTAGTTTTGATGTGTTTCTTCTCCCAAGTAAAGAGAATGGTCTGGATGAATTCATTTTTTTTAGCTTTCTTGCTTGGACAGAGAAAAACAGGGTATGTGTTCCTTGATGGTAACTCCTACAGCTGTGTGGCATTTCTCACTGGTACTGGTCATTGTTGAGTTTTTTTATGGATTGGTTGTGAAGTGAAGCAAGCGTGTCCGTTACCGGCTGCCATATGCAGCGGTTTTGTCCTTCACAGTTCAGTAATGCAGTATTGTACTGGGTGCGAAGCTATTGTTTTTAGTCAAGAAGTAAGATTAATGAAGGATTTCAGGAGAAGAGATAGAGGGGAACTACGGGACATAAACAAAATGGAGAGTCTGTAGAATCTGCGGCAGAACTAGAGGGATGGAGATGTGAGGAATTCATGTGGTGTCCTCGAGCACTGCACAGCATGATAAATTGCACTTTCTAGATTGTACTTCGGATGGCTGGCTGATCTGTGTTATAAAATTTAAAAATCTTTTATAGTTTGGAAAAAAAATGACAGAGGAGCAGGTCTGAATTTCTGTAGTTGGACATGTGGGTTTGTAACTGTATTTGAAAGTCGCGCCGAGCTTTAAGTACAGTTGGGAAGCACAGCACGAGTCACTTTCGATTTGGTCGTTTGGGAGGTAAGAAAGAAAAGGTCAGTCTGAGTTTTTAATAAAAAAAAAAATAATGTTCGTGATTGTCTTGGTAGAGGGGAGAGTGTCAGATTTGTAGATTATGGGAGTACTGTGCACAGTGGTTGCAGATCTGTTTAGCGTGTCACGGAGCTGTAAGTTGATTGTTTTACAGAGGATGGTGTTGGGGACAATTATATTTTTGTGTGGTAAGGCTGAGGTTGGCAGAATTAGTGCCATTTGGCACAACACATGCTGTTAAGGACACAGCTAAAAGTAGGTTTTAGCCAATCAGCATTCTGTTTTTTTTAGCCCATTTTATAAGTTGGGATAATATCCTGGGTCAGGACCCAGACGAACCAATCAGAGGCCAGAATTCTTTCTTGCCATTGTATAATAGTAGTTTTGTCCTGGTCCCCTTTATGGGTGGATAATCTTCTTGTAAATGTTGATTTAATTATAATGCAATCATCTGTAATTAAATAATTCCTCCATTTCACTTTTTTAAAAGAAAATTAGTCTTGTGAACTGTGTCTGTTGAACCATCTGAAGATGGGTGGCCTGCATACATCAATTAAACATAAATGAATCTAATAATATTTACACACGTTCTTAATATTATTGGCAGCTTATGCTTTTATCTAGTTGTTTTTGAAGTATTTTCATTACTCGCACTTTTGTTTTCATTATATCTGTGTTTAGTTTGCTGGTTAGTGGTTGCTGTACTCTTGGATCTCCACCTGCTTCCTATTTTTGGCACTGCTTGCACATTTGTACTGAAATAAAGGCTATTTTCACAGTAGTTATATGCCTCAGTGCCTTTTTTTCTCCTCTATCTGGTGGCTGAGTGCTGGTAGTTTTTGCCTTTGCCCCATGACTTTTTTATACCAGTGCACCAGCATCCTTAGAAATGAACTCCTTTCTGTGTTTGGTCTTTTGTTTGCTAACCTGTAGACACATGCACTGTGCTGCCAAACTGCATTGATGTATGTTTAAGTGTCCTTAGTATTGAGATGACACCATACAACTAGGGAGCTGACAACCCAAGCTTCCCATACCAGGACTGGGCTCATACCATGAATTCTGGCACCCGAGTACAGTACCAGGGGTATGCAGTACTGTTGGAGTGTGCAGTGCTTCTAATAAGACATTAAACTGAGGTCCCTTCTACCCATCTCTGGTGCTGTTCTGCTGGGCGTCTAGGTATAAGTAAAGAACACAAGGCACTTTTCGCAACAATAGTGTATTTTCCTTGAAACGTAGGGCTTCAAGCATATGTGGGATAGTCATAGGGGAATATTAATAAATAGGCAGGAAGGAAGGAGGGTCACCAGAGATCTATTTGCATCTCTGGAGACAGACTAGGCAGGGACCCTGGGCAGACTGTGTGGGCCAAGCGGTCCTTTTCTGACAACAAATTCTATATTTCTATGTTTCATTAGCCGTTCCCTTTTACTGAGCAAACATATGAGTAACAGGTTCATCTTAGTTCAGCCCAATAGTTGGGGAGCGGGGGGGGGGGCACAATCTCACTGCATAGCCAACAGACTCCGACAAATTTAGTCACACAGAGATTACTAGCCCTGGCAAACTCTTGTTTTAGTCCATAAAATATATTTCTAACTTATATGTGTATATCGCAAAAAAGAAGCACATAATTTAACAATATAAATGTTCATGGAAATTTAACCTGTTGTGGGAACTGAGGCCTTTAACTTGTTATTCCAAAGCCCTGCATCTTCACCACTGCACTGCAAAGGGTTCATTGATTCACTTCTGGCCTTTAACAGTTACACAAACCATGAACCATCTCATTCTGGTTCATATCATAAAAGTGCATTCAATCTACCAAAAAAAAGAAGAAAAAAGTTTAATGTTTTTTTTTTCTTAAGTGTTACAGAGTTTAAATGGTGTTTTCCTTAGCTCATGCCAAGTTGTACTATAATGCAAATATTTGTGAAAACTGAAGTTCATTTAATTGTGTTTTGCTTCTTCAAGAAGAAGAAGGAGACAGAGATTGTTTTTTTCTCCAAGTGGAGAGTGTAACACACAGGGCAACATGAGCTGCACTGTGGTGAGCGGGTTGTTAATGAACTTTCAATTTGCTGCAGAAAAAGATTAATTTACAATTCGTTTGTGTGGGACTGGGGGTTTGGGAGGTCAAAAGGAAGGAGGGAGTTCTGAGCAGATAAGGGGCAGGTTCTTCTAGTGGCAAATTAGTCCTAGCAGTCCACCATTTAATGCCTGTAAGTGCAGATGACCCCTCACGTGGGTTACCCCAAAGGGGGAGGGCCTCAAGAAGGAAGACAGCATCTGCAAGGACATCTGCAGGGGGGCCGCATAATGTAGGCAACTCTGACCAAAATAGGTAAGGGTCACAGGGAAGACACAGGATCCTTCCACCAAAGGTGCTTTGCTATACATGACTGGCAAACCTGAAGGAACACAGGATGGTTCTTATAAACAGTAGTTTCTGTGTGTTGGTGTAAGCAAATAAATAATCAGAGGCAAAGTAGGATTAAGAGAGAATAAGGTGATACATAGAGGAGATGCATTTAGGGGTGGCCTATGAGGACTGGTAGAGGGGTGAAGATTCTGGGTGTTTAAAAGGCTCTGGACCTAGAGAAATCCTATCTGGGATACCCTAATAAAAAAGTCTCTACCCAAGGAACAACTTTAGTGGCACTAGTAAAGTAATATGGCATAAGCCCAATATCATTAAATAAAGAATAAGGGAGTCATTAAAGGAGAACATGGAGAGCTAGAAGGGGGAAGTAGGCTTGATAGGATGCAACAAATGTGGTGCAGTCATCTTGAATGGAGGACTCCGAGGTGACATTGTTGCCCATTGTGTAACATGTTTACAGCGTTCACTGTGGAGCTGGCTGCAGTAAAGCCTAAACTTAATCTTTTCCAGAGTGGACACCAATGGTTGCTAATGACAGTCACTGTGTCTCTTCCTCAATGGACACCTAAAGTCCAGGCTGGGGTGGACAATGTCACAAACGCACTCAGCAGGTCAGGCCCTCTGCTCCCACAATGCCAATCTCTGAGCACAGTAATGTGAACAGGTAACAGACAGGGTAACCCTCCTGTCTGCTTGTGGGTCCAAATCACCTTTAGTCTCAAGTTCTGTGGGGATTCAAACTGTGAACCTTATGCTAGCATACCCAATGTACAGGCGCAGATTCATACCCTCTTTAGGGATTGCGGTACAATCTTATGCCAGGGGCACCAGCCAGGCTTCCAAAATGAACCCTTAAAACTCTATAAAAGACCTTAGACATATTCTTACCTTTTCCCAGTTTAGTAACACCATCAGGCTTTGAACAGTTTTTGTCAGCCTTAACCCTCTATATGTCACATGCAAAAAGAACTTTGAAGACACACCCAGGCAGTCTTTCAAAATAATATATTTACTAAAATGGATAAAAATATGTAAGATGTAAACACAGAACACTATATCAAAACGCATACAATCACTTAAAAGAACAAGGTTAAAGTACAAAACATAAACTCCTACCACAATACAAGTAGAATTTTTCTATCTAATGTATTACCTCTTCATAGTGCTTAAGTTAGATCAGAGATCTTGTTTCTTAAGAGTCCAAAAAGATATGTCTTAAGTTCAAACACAGAATACCGTTTAAAGCTCTGTGTCTCCACACCCCTTCTATGATGTCATCCAGCTCCTCCTTTTAGAATATAAAAAATATACAAACAGGATGTCCTATCAGGAGGTATTTTAAATACTGTGACTTCAGCAAAACCTAATTTCTCAAATTATGACAGTCTTTAATCAAGCCTTTCCTTTGATCTTGTGTGGTTTCCTGTTCCCAAGGCAGGTCAATGATTTTACAACTTTTCACACCATGGTGGTATAACATTTTTCCTCTAAGACATCATAAAAGTTTATGAGCCCAGCCCTATATCCTGGTAGCTGAGTCAGTTCTAATTAAGTCTATGTGGCCCTTTAATTACCTCCTGGTTTCAGGTTAATATATCCTGTAGCTTCTCTGACCTGGCGGGGGCACCCAATAGCACAGGCTATATTTTTATATTACAAATAGCATAGAACAATCATAACCAGCTGGCCAAGCATCACACACCTCCCCACCTAGACTGAATTTAGGGGCTCTATCCCCTGCATGGGATGAGCTTACCAAATCAGTTCACTCTTTAGATGTATGCGACAGGCCATCAGTGTTATGATTGGTCGCTCCAGCCCTATATAAGATCGTCATGTCATACCCTTGCAAGGCAAGACTCCATCTTAATAGTCTACTATTAGTTTTTCCCATTTGGGTCAGCCAAACCAAGGAGTTGTGGTCTGTTTGTACCTCAAAATGCTGCCCATATAAGTATGGCTCTAACTTCATAAGGGCCCACACTATGGCAAGACACTCTTTTTCCACAGTAGAGTATGCCTGCTCCCTGGGATGTAACTTTTTACTCAGGCACACTACAGGGTGATCTTTCTCTTGGTTGGATGTCTGACTCAATACTGCCCCAATACCCATGTCTGAGGCATTAGTCTGGACTATAAAAGGTCTGCTATAGTCAGGACTTGTCAACACAGGAGCACTGCACAGTGCTTCCTTCTGTCTGGTAAATGCTTTTTCACAGGCTGGTTCCCAAGTAATTTTCTTAGGCATCTTTTTCTTTACCAGGTCAGATAAGGGAGCAGCCAGGACACTGTAATTGGGTACAAACTTGCTATAGTACCCTGCTGTCCCGAGAAAACTCCTGACCTGCTTCTGCATTTCTGGTCTGGGTCATGCCTTGATCACCTCTAGTTTTACTGGGATAGAATGGAGCTGTCCATGGCCTACAACATGCCTGAGGTGTGCTACTTCAGCTGTGGCCACCTGGCACTTCTCAGCTTTGACAGTGAGCCCGGCCCTCGGTATCCTGCCCAGCACTTCCCTAAGGTGGGAAGGTGTTCCTCCCAGCTGGCACTAAAGATGGCAATGTCATCCCGGTATGCCATGGTGTACTCCTCAGCACCATTTAAAGACCTGGTTCACCAGCCTTTGGAAAGTGGCTGAGGCGTTCTTCATTCCAAAAGGCATTACTTTAAATTTGAATAAGCCTATCGGAGTGATGAAGGCTGACCTCTCCCTAGCTCTGTCAGTAAACTCGACCTGCCAATACATCTTTGTCAGGTCAGTAGTCATAAGGTATGTCACCCCTCCCTGCTTGTCCAGAAATTCATCCATCCAGGGCATTGGGTGGGCATCTGACTTTGTGACTGCATTTAGTCCATGATAATCCACACAGAAATGAGTAGAGCAGTCTGGCTTGGGCACAAGTCCTATGGGTGAGGCCCAGGGGCTGTGGGATCTCTGGATTACCCCTAAATCCAGCATTTCCTCCACCTCCCTCCTAATGTTCTTTTGGATAGCCTCTGACACCTGATATGCTGTCTGCCGTATGAGTGTCTATGTTCCTGTCTCCACATCATGTGTCGCTAAGGGGGTTAGTCCAGGCTTGGTGCTAAATAGTGGGGCAAAGTCTGCTAAAACCTCCCTTACTTCCTGTATCTTGTCCGGGGCCAGCTGGGGTGACAGTTTAACTGCCTCCACAGAGGACTCCCATTTGCTTTCTTCCAGCAAGTCCAGAAGTGGGTCTCCTTTGTCCGTCCCCTCCCCAGGACTACATGCTGCAAGCTACATCCATATCAGCCCTAATTAGCATATAGCTTCATCATGTTGACAGGGTACATTCTTTCTGTCTGTCTTCTATCAGGTAACTATGATATAGTTCATGTCATTTACCTTCCTAACTACTTTGTACAGTCCTGCCCACTCAGCCTGCAGCTTGTCTTTCCAGACCAGAATAAGGACCATGACTTCCTGACCCACCGTGTACAAGCAAGCTCTGGCTGTACAGTCGTATCACACTTTTTGTTTCTGTTGGGCAGCTGCCAGGTTGCTCTGGGCTGTCCCCATAAGCTCATTCAGCCTTTCCCTAAACCTAAGGATGTAATCCACGATGGGAATTCCCTGGGTGGCGTACTTGCCTTCCCAGTCCTCCTGGATCAAGTCTAGGGGCCCATGTACCTGGCGTCCATATAAGAGCTCGAAGGGGGAAAAATCAAGTTGACTCTAGGGGCATCTCCCTGTATGCAAACAACAGGTGGGGAGGTATTTCTCCCAGTGCCTCCCTTGCTGTTCAGCAAACTCTTGGAGCATTGACTTCAGGGTACCATTAAATCTTTCCACAAGCCCATTGGCTTGTGGGTGATAAAGTGCTGTGCATCTCTGCATCACCCCACATTTCTCCCACAAACATTTCATCAGATCTGACATGAAGGAACCGCCTTAATTGGTGATAACCTCCTGCGGAAACGCAAAACGGGAGAAAATCCCAAGTAAGGCATCTGCTACTTTGTCTGTCCTTAGTGAGGATAGGGCGACTGCCTCTGGGTACTGGGTGGCATAATCCACCACCATCAGGATGAACCTCTTCCTGGAGAGCTGGGGATATTCAAAGGCCCCACAATATCCATTCCCACCCTCTGGAATGGCTCCTCCACTATGGGCAATGGAATTAGGGTGGCTTGGGTTTTCTTACTCGCCTCCACTATTTCTTGGCACCAGTGGCAAGACCTGCAGTACTCCTTCACCTGCTGGGCAAAGTTGGGCCAATAGAAATTCTGTGCTAACTGCTGCATAGTGCGCGTGATTCCCAGATGACCAGACAAGGGAATATCATGTGCAGTCTTGAGCAACTGTTCATGATACCCCTGGGGAATGACAAGCTGCCTGCCTATCACCTCTCCCTCTATCTTCACAGCCTGAGTACACATCAGTCCATTTTCCAATAAACTTTATGTTTACCATCACCTCCCTGTGCTCTGTCAGAGTCTGCCCAAGCCCTCAGCTTCTCTAGACTAGATTCACTTTTCTGAGCAGCAACAAACTCCTTACATGTTCCCAAGACATGGGACAGGTCCCCTTCAGTCTCTAAACTAGGGTCCCTAGCACTAGCATCAGGGCACTCAGGATCACTGCCATCCTTAACCCTCTGACAATGGGTTCCTCCTCTTTCTTCTGAGTGACCCTCTGTAGCTGTGTGGTTAAAGCTACTGGGGAAATTTCTACCCCCTTTTCATTAGTCTTCATATCAGGAGACATAGACTAAGGAATCAGCCTCCAGTGGTTTCCACAATGGCTTCTATGGGGTCCAGAGAACTACAATTTTCCTTTGCCACTTGGCTACGGGTCACTGCACACACCATCTCCTGTTTGAGATTGTTGCCAAGGATGATGTTAACTGCTAACATTTTGGTTACAGCCACCTGTTGCACAGTTCCCTCTGTTTCACCCCAGTCTAGGGGAACACTAGTGAGTAGCAATGTGGTCTCCTCATCAGTGAACCCTTGCACAGTTACAAATTCATTGGGTATAAGCTGACCAGGCTCTACCAGATTCCCTTTTACCAGCCTCAGGGATTCCCCTGTGTCCCTTAACCCTTGTGTCTACACCATTCATCGTGACTGGGTGCATGTGTCCCTCATGTTTACAGGCATGCTTCCAGGGACACACAAACAACCCACTTCTTTCCTACCCCATTCTGCATATTGCTCACCCTTTTGGGACACTGTCTGACAAAATGCTCAGTTTCTTTACAGAACCAATATTCGTTTCTTTTCTCAGAGAAATCTTTTCTCTGAAACCTGGGGCTAACTGGTTTTGGTGGAGGCAGTGAGGGTTTTAGCTGCCCTGAAGGTGAGCTTTTCCCTTTCTGTGCTGCCATGCCCATCCCATTCACTCTCAGAGCAGGTCTGCTCTTGGCATAGCGGTCTGAGAGTTCAGCGGCCTCTTGCACCATTTTGGGATTTTGGTCCTCCAACCAGGTTTTCAGATCTGCTGGGCATGCCCAAAAAAACTGTTCTAACAAAATAGCATTTTCAATTTTATCTACAGAGTTTGCTTCAACTCCTTCCCACCAACGTTTTAAAAACTGGCGTTGCTTCATGGCTAGCTCCTCGTAGCTCATATCAGGGCTTCTCCTGAGCTTATGGAATTTAGCTCTATATGCTTCTGCAGTTAAATCAAACTTTTTTAAAAGTGCAGCTTTTAGTTTGCTGTAATCATTGCTGTCCTCATTGTCCATTTGACCCAATGCATCCTGAG
Source organism: Neoceratodus forsteri (assembly GCA_016271365.2). Classification (NCBI taxonomy): domain Eukaryota; kingdom Metazoa; phylum Chordata; order Ceratodontiformes; family Ceratodontidae; genus Neoceratodus; species Neoceratodus forsteri. Next base: position 1,103,374,514 of record CM028129.1, on the reverse strand, counting down.
CTTTCCTGGTAAGTAGAGGGGATAGCTGGAAGCTCCAGGACCCTCTAGAAATTTTAGCCTGAATACAAACTTTTTCAAAGGAATTTTAAAAGGCATCCATATCCTCTCCCTCTTTAAATTCAGTTATCAATTTGGAATTCAATTTGTAACTCAGTCCTGTATTTTCAGTTAAACCCAAGCCACTTACCTGCTCTGGTGCTGGTGTTTGGAGTCGTAGCTTCTCCAGTTCATGTCACCTCTGACACTCACACTCCTCACGGTCTGCCTCTCGCTGTTCATGGTCCACTTCTCGCTGTTCTCACTCCCTCTTCTCCACTGCAGCTCGCTTCTCTCACTCCGCTTCTCTCTGTTCTCACTCTGCTTCTCACCGTTCTCGCTCTGCTTCTTGCCATTCTCACTCAGCCTCCCTCTGGAACTCCAGCTCCATTTTGCGCAATCTTCAGCCAGATTGCTTCTGGCTCCAGAATGCTGGTGATCTTCCTCTGCTGCTGTGGCCCTTCACTGGCACTTGCCCTGCTGTCATCCTCACTGGATCTGCACACTGCACTGGCCGCTGGCTCCTCCACACTCAAGGTTTGGTCCCTTACAGTCATAGTCAGTGACTCGATACTCTGGGCATCTGCTGCCATCAGGGCATCCATGAGGTTCTGCTTGGTGGCTCTCCCCTCATACAGGGCTCCTCTGTCCTGGCACAGCTGTCTCAAATAGTCTACAGTGTACCCGCTGTAGTGGGAAGCCATCTTCTTCCCTAATTACGGCTACACCAACTTGCACTTTAGAAAAACAAGAAAACAGAAACTTAACTGTAAGCAAAATGATATGCAGTAGTTCTGTTTCCTTTTTAAAAATAAATTACTATCAACCAACTATGTCACAAACACACACAGCAGGTTAGGCCCTGTGCTCCCACAGTGCCAGCCTCTGAGCACAGTAATGTGAACAGGTAACAGACAGGGTAACCCTCCTGTCTGCTTGTGGGTCTGAATCATCTTTAGTCTCAAGTTCTGTGGGGATTCAAACTGTGAACCTTATGCTAGCATACCCAATGTACAGGCACAGATTCGTACCCTCTTCGGGGACTGTGGTACAATCTTATGCCAGGGGCACCCTGCCAGGCTTCCAAAATGAACCCTTAAAACTCTATAAAAGACCTTAGGTATATTCTTACCTTTTCCCAGTTTAGTAACACCATCTGGCTTTGAACAGTTTTGTCAGTCTTAACCCTCTATACATCACATGCAAAAAGAACTTCAAAGACACACCCAGGCAGTCTTTCAAAATAATATATTTACTAAAATGGATACAAATATTTAAAATGTAAACACAGAACACTATATCAAAAAGTGTGCAATCACTTAAAAGAGCAAGGTTAAAGTACAAAACATAGAATCCTACCACAATACAATTAGACTATTTCTATCTAATGTATTACCTCTTTATAGTGCTTAAGTTAGATCAGAGATCTTGTTTCTTAAGAGTCCAAAAAGATATATCTCAGTTCAAACACAGAATACAGTTTAAAACTCTGTCGCCACACTCCTTCTATGATGTCATCTAGCTCCTCCTTTTAGGATATAAAAAAACATACAAACAGGATATCCTTTCAGGAAGTATTTTAAATACTGTGACTTCAGCAAAACCTAATTTCCCAAATTATGACAGTCTTTAATCAAGCCTTTCCTTTGATCTTGTGTGGTTTCCTGTTCCCAAGGCAGGTCAAAGATTTTACAACTTTTCACACCATGGTGGTATAACATTTTTCCTCTAAGACATCATAAAAGTTTATGAGCCCAGCTCTATATCCTGGTAGCTGGGTCAGTTCTAAATTAAGTCTCTCTGGTCCTTTAATTACCTCCTGGTTTCAGGTTAATATATCCTGTAGCTTCTCTGACCTGGGGGGGGGGGCACCCATAAGCACAGGCTATATTTTTATATAGTGTAAGGTAGAATGTTGTTGTGAATTGAAATCCATAACTAGAATTGAGTTGTTATGCTGCAGTAGCTATGCATCACAGCTGTTATGCTGCACTAGCTATGTCACTGTTGCAGCATAACAACTTAGAATGCTGCCACATAGTTGCTTTCCTCAATCCAGTTAAGCTGGAAGTTGCTGTTTTTTTAAACTTGAACTTGCAGAAACATCTGCAGCACACTGTGTCAGTTAAAAAAAAAAGAAAATGTTAACATTTCTAGTCTCTGTTGTTTTCTCCAGCTGGTTTTGTGTGATTTTCTATGCTGTGAATGACCATACACTATAAAAGATTGTGCGTGAGCACTCATACACAAACAAGGACATTCTTGTATCTTGAGGTTCCCTTGGTAAAAGAGCACCTCTTGAGCTGCACTCTCGAGGTCATCTGTTACCAAGCAAACCTCTTGATACAAGAATATCCTTGTTGTGTGTGACTGCTCATACACAATCCTCTATATTACACATAGCATAGGACAATCATAACCAGCTGGCCAAGCGTCACAGACAGTAGTCAGCAAGGGGGGGGAAGAAGGGTCCATGCAGGTGGGGACACTAAGACGATAGCAGTAAACAGATTTGCTTCCCTGTGCAATTCAGTTGGTTCAATTGCCCTAGAGAGGAGGCTAGAACCTGTAGCCACTCAGGAGACCTGGTCTGTCTTGGACAGAACACATAAAATGCAATCAGATTCCAAGGAGAAGGAGAGGGCTAGGAAAGTGCTTGTGAATGGGGACTCTGTAAGGGGGCCAGAATAGTTAGGTGCTGTTTGGGGGCTTCTGTTGGGAGAGATGCTACCAAGTTCATAAGAATTGTCAATGGAGTGGAAGGGGAATAGACTTGATGTATTTATCCACCTACTGACTAATAACCTGTCTTGCAGACCCCTGAGGGAGGTTAAGGATAGCTTTAGAAGGCTTGGGGAAGGCTGAAGCTGGCAGCAACCTCACTGTTTTTTCTGAGAACCTGCCAGTTTGGGGGAGGGTTCCTCTGATCACTGGCTTCAATGCATGGCTGAAGGATTCATGCTGAGAGGAAGGACAGGGGTACCTTGGATATTGGGGCCACTCTGGGAGTGTTAGAAGGCTATTCAAGTGAGATAGTTTTCACCTCTTTGAGGAGGGCTCCAGAAAGTTAGGGCACACGTTTTAAAGAGTGCATTGAGGCACCTTTAAACTCACCACAAAATTTTAAACCTTTTACTTTAAATCTTTTTTTAGCACCTTTAAACTTTAAACTAGGGACAGGCAGATCAGACGTGGATAGGTGTACCTACTCAGTTGAGGGTGGCCTGGATGGCCTCCCCCAGTGGTAGAAAGCATGGAAGGAACAATAGAGCATAACGAGTGTGGGAACAGGGGGAGGCTGTTGCAAGTTGCAGGAGAGGGGCTGCAGGGGATCCGTCAAGGAGCTGGGAGCACTGAGATAGGGGCAAGGCTAGAAAATGGGTCAGGGGAAATGAAGGGTTAGGGTCAAAAAGGGCAAATGGTGGGAAGAAGCAAATGGCCTGTTGGGCGTAGCTTCCAACTGCTATGTATTTCCTATAGCACTATGAATATTACACCTAAATTGACCCTTGCTCCCTGAAGATTAGCTGATACTCCTCATAATGTCAGACATATTTGTGGTCATAGAAACTACTAAACATTTAAACAAACTTGATAGAAACGGTCTTTAACACTCAATATATGGTGTCCACTATTTTTAAACATATTTAATATATTAAAATGTGCTATGCTTTCTGTCCATTTGAACCTCAGTTTAAAGGCCAGTGCTACACATTTTAATGCCTCAAAGTTGAGAGGTATGCTAGAGGGCTATGTGTGCAAATCCTAGGAGCTTGAGGAACAAGACCAGTGATCTGGAGGCTACATCGGCAGAAGCAAATATGGACCTGGCAATGATCACCGAGATGTGGGCAACCCAGTACCATGACTTGGAGACACCTATACTAGGATTCAGAAGGGAAACAGAGTGAAAGAAGGGGGATGGCATTATGTATGCATGTATTTATTTATTTATTTGTCATTTCTGGCCAGGAAAGGCACACTAAACTTTGGTAGCTTGTTTCCAGGTGCATCCTTGGTGGATGGGTTGCATGGACCTGTTTTATTGACAGGGAGAATGTTGGCCATGACACCAGGGAAATTCCCCTACTCACTGGTAGGGGGAGTTGCTGTCTGTGGATAGATGGCCATTACACCCTAAGATGTCGATGGAGGAGGATGTGATGGAGGTAGGGGAGCAGGTCTCCTCCCCAGCCTCGGCACTGCAAGAGACCCAAGCTGGATCTGAGATTTATTACTCGTCTGTGATGTCCGCTTCGGAGAGCTCGTCCTGCCTTCTGCAGGACTCTGTTTTATCGTGTGCTCAGGAACAACAGAAAGCTCAGATTTCTGTGGCAGAGCTGGGTGGTTTGGAAACTTCTTGTTCGTCCGTTTTGACTGTGGCACTTGCATACGCTGAATGCGGAGGTGCTGTTTCTGATCACGGAGAGATTCTCATTCCTGGATGTACATCTGAGGTAGCCAAACCGATGATGCTGGCACCCACTGGAGATGTTGTGCAGCCACCGGAGGAACCACTCCCTCGAGCTCAACAGGAGGTATGCATGTACTTGGTAAAGCTGGGAAAACATTAGGGATGGTTCACAAACTAGGCATAACACTGGGGAAATGTGAGGACTCGCTACAGTGAGATAAGGATACTGCACCTGCATTACGGGCCGCAGGCTGGATTCCTACTGGGAACGGCTGGTCTCCTGACCCTGCAGATGAGATGGTAAAAGGTTATGCTGACCTGGTAATTACTGATATGGGGAAAGTTCTTTTAAAATCCTCAATTGAAACTGAGGGTTCAAATGATGTACGGCAGGTTTTGAACACTAAGGGACTTGGGATCACAGTGGGGACTTCTTTGCCTCCAGACGATTTAGTGCAGGGTCCTGGTCCTGGAAATGCCCCTGCTCACAGTGTCGCCCCTGGATAGGAACAGTCTGCCCCTTCCAAGGTGGGCGGGATACTGGCCGTGGGTTTGGGAGTTGCTAATTTACAAGATCCTGCTAAGGAAAAATTCTTTAAGCCTGTATTACAGATGGCTGATTTATTTAAACCCGCTCTCAAGGAACCTGCCCCTTGATGAAATGCTGTTAGACTGCTTTATAAAGGGGGATTGTCAAACCCTCTTGATAGGGTATATGTAGGGAGGTGCTTGTTGAAGGATTCCTTAAAGTTTTATGCATCAGAGGTCTTTGCTTTGATACACGCTGATGAACACAGTTATGACATTAGCTTCAAAACTGTGGAAGCTTTGGATCTGTTTCGGGTTAAATATAACTCAGTGAAGGATACCCCACTATGAAACCCTTTTCTGGCTATCTCACTCACTAAACCGGCTGTACGCACTATTACAGTTTTGTTTAGGAATGAGGGGGTGGAACTGGCTGATATCTTGTTTTGGTTAAAGAAATGATGTGAAGTATTAGAACATCTGGTTCCAATTATAGAATCAGAACAATTCTGGACCGGTGGTTGGAAAATTAAATGTAAATTGTTTATGACTAATTCTGGCATTGCCCATTTGCCAGGCTGTTTTTTCCTGGGTAGGGACAGGGGTTCTCTGTTTTACCCAGGTCAGTCTAGATCTTGTCATAGGTGTGGATCTAGGTTACATCTTAGCAATGCTTGTGACACGATGAAGTGTACTCATTGTTTGGAAACTGGTCACCTGGCTGCAGCATGTAATAATTTGTTTCTATGTAATTTATGTGACGAAAAGGGCCACTCTTATGTTACATGTCCATGGACCTCCCACAACTCAGTAGATGACCATTGGCATGACGCTCTTATTACACAGGCCCAAAAAAAGGGCTGTGCTAAGGCTTCTGAAAAGAGAATGCAATAACTTTTAAGGGCACAGGGCCCTCTTGTCAACAGGCCGGTGCACCAGACAGAGTGAGGTTTGCAGGAAATTCAGAGCAATATTATTGTTTCTGACACTGTGGAAGATAGTGTAGCAGCATTAGAACAGGAGGCACAGATGGTGGTGGACCCTGACGGGCAGGTGGAACATCTGGAGCACCAGCAGTTAGCATTGCGGATGACAACTCAAAGTCTGAGGCAACGATTGTAGATAAGGAGGTTGACCCTGTGGTACCATCACTAAGTGAAGAAGTAGCTGTTTTAGAAAATTCTCCATTTGCCCCCGTGTTAGATTCTGACAAAACTTTTCAGACAGTCTCTTACAAGAAAAGACAGAGATAAAAAAGTGGGATTCCAGGACCTAAAGGGAAGGAAAGAAAAGTTGTGACTAAAAAGAAAATTTTACAGACCAATAAATATGATGTGTTACGTCTGCAAAAAAGTCAGGGAGTACTGAGGGGGAGTACGAGGATTCAGCATCAGATTCCTCCTCTGTTGCCTCCTCAAAGGGTGCCTCTTCGGGGATGGAAGATGGGGATTCTGGATAAGTTAAATGGAAGACTCATTCACAGTGATGACATGGATTATACTTTTTTCTTTTCTCTGTCTTTTCTTCTACCTTATGGGTGACTTTCGAGTCTTAACCTTAAATGTTGATAGCATTAAAAATGGGATAAGAAGGGATTTAATTCTGTATGAGTTGCAACGCTTACAGTCTGATATTGTCCTTTTGCAAGATGCTAGGATTAAAACCTTTAGAGATAATACAATATAACTCTTCTTGGAAGCTGGGAGCCACATTTTGGTCATTAGGGCCTGACAAATGTGATGGCTTAGGTATTTTGTTTGTTAATTCTGATTTGAGAGTTTCTCGATTAGTTAATTTGGAACCTGGTAGAGCCATGATTCTAGATGTTTCTTATAAAACATGGAGATTACGTTTGATTAATATATATGCTCCACAGAGCAAGGCATCTAGGGTGGACCTTTTAAGGAAGATCCAGCCCTTCTTATGTACAGCACGAATGATTATTTGGGGAGGGGATTTTAATTATGGTATACAAAGGGGGGATAGGGGTCCGCAAACAAACAAGTTATTTTGTGATTCTAATGCTTTACACCATGTCATAACTACTGCCAATTTGGTGGATTCTTACAGATTGTTTCATGCTACTGGTGAATTTACTTTCCGAAAAGGATTATTACCAACCAGAACTGATTATATTTGAGTTTCTAAATCAGTACAGGTTACTCGGTCGGATATTATAGACTTGGCCTTTTCTGATCATTGTGCTGTATATGTTGAGTGTCATTGGGATGAGAGCCTTTCTCATGACAAACCCACTTGGAAATTGAATGTCTCATTGTTAGAGCAGGCACGTATACTTGCAGAATGTAAGACTTTATGGGTTGCTAGATTTTCAGTACAATGTATGTATGAGTCTTTAGTTGACTGGTGGAGGGATACAAAGTCAGAAATGAAAGTTTTTTTTTGGAAGACTGAAGGGCTAAGAAGTAGAGAGAGTTATTTTCAATATTTACAGTGTAGGAAGAACTTTCATAGATTGATTTTCTTATCTGACTCTACTGCTCAGGATGTTAGCTCACAAATTCAACAGGCTAAGACTGATATGTATAAGTTAAAACCCTTAAACATGAGTTGAGGTTTGGCACGATTGGTAAACAACAGACGTTTAACCCTTTTAAGGGTAATCAGGGTTTCTGTAAAAAGAAATGTCTGGAGGGGTTGACAGATACAGATGGGAGGCTCTATCAATATAAAGCCTCTATCTTGCGTATTGTGTCTACATATATTAAGGATACTTTTGGGTTTAAACCTCAGACATGTAATATGGAGTCTTTTGTGAAACAGTTGGAAACCCGAGCTGTTTCCTAAGACCAAGTAGAACGGCTTGAGGCTTCCATTACAGTTGATGAAGTAAAGGCTGTTATTAAATCTGCTAAGAATAACAGTACTCCAGGACCAGATGGGCTTCCAGCAGAATTTTACAAAGTTTTTTGTGATATTTTGGCTTTGGTATTGAGTGATTTATTTAATATCTTACTAAGCTTACCTGAAATACCTGAATGGTTGGTGGAAGCAGATCTGATCTTACTGCATAAAAAGGATGATAGGACAAGATTACTTAACTGGAGACCTATCTGTTTGCTGAATTCTGACAATAACATTTTTGAGTAATATTTTATCTAATAGATTATCACAATGTGCACACACACTCATTAGTACTGCACAAGGTTGTGCTATACCCCAATGAGGTATACAAGATCATTTGATTCAGCTTAAGGAATTGTTTTATAGGGGCCAGAAAAAGAGTATATCTGGTTTAGTGCTCAGCCTGGATCAACGTAAGGCCTTCAATTCTATTTCACATGAATATTTGTTCTTAGTTTTAGAACAATATGTGATACCAGCCCTGTATATTTCCTGGCTCAAGAAACTTTATTATAGAGCTGCAGTAGTGCCGAAGGTGAATGGTTAGAAAGGGGATAGGATTAGTTTGGAAAGGGGTGTAAAACAGGGTTGTCCAATGAGTCCATTATTATATGTTTTTGGTATAGATCCTTTCTTGAGACAGATTCTTAGTGATTCACAGATAACAGGAATACCTCTAGTAGACTCCCTTCCCCTATTGAAAACACTAGCTTATGCAGACATTAGTGAAGAAGTCATAGTACAACAGCTTATTGAATTTTCTGGAGCCTCTGGATCTAGTATTAATATGAACAAGTGTTTCGGATATCAGTTTGATGATAGTACTAATAGGATAGATAAGTATGCAGGAATATCAATGTCAAAGGATCCAGTCACTATATTAGGGCTTCAGTTTGGTGATGAAAATCTGGCAGTTGTTAATTGGGAAATAAAGTTGCAGAAAGCAGAAGGATTATTAAGATGGGTTCTAGGGCCTCTGTCCAAGCGAAAAAGTATACTGTTATTGAAAACTCTGATAGTGCCTCTTTTTTTCTGTATGTAAGTTATATTTATCCCCCACCAAAAGTTTTGTATACTAGATTGTATAGTCTATTTTTAGGGCATTGTGGAGCAGTAGATTAAATGCAGTAAAGAAGAATATTACATATAGGAGTATAAAAACTGGGGGTTTGGATATGCTTCATCCTATAGTGTTTTATTTTAGTATCTTTCTTTATTTTAATGTCCTGGGAGCCAATCGACTGCATAATAAGAGCTGGCATGGTTTATTGGACAAATGGATTAGGCCCAGTTTGAGAGCCAGAGAAAACAGAAATAATAGGCTGTTTTCTAGGATAGAAGTGGTTCCTCAGGTAATTAAAGAAATGTTCTAGCAGCTTATTACTTGGAAAGTAGAATATAGTGTTATGACACTGACTAAGCGGGTTGAAGTTTATGAAGCTATTGTACAGTCTCAATGCTTGGAACCTCTTATACTACCATATTGTGCTCTACAAAATAGTCAGGAACAGTTTTTACAATTGTCCAGTGCTAGGTTACCTGTGTTTGGGATTTGGTGTGGTTGACTTTACATGGCAAGTTGAAAGTTAAAAACAATATTAAGCATAAGGCAGTTCAGGAAAGGTATTGTTTAAGACATACTTGCAACCAAATTCTGGAAACTCAGGAACATTTGTTTTTAGAATGCGTTTATGCATGACAGTTTTGGAGTTTCTTGGCTGATCAACGGGAGATACCACAGTTTAAAACCCTTACTTATCAGGAGCTAATTTACGTTACTGAAACGTCAGGTTGGCAACTGTTTTCTAAAGAAACATTACAGGTATTATTTGCTGTCTTAAAATACTGTGTATGGCAATCTAGGTGTAAATGGGTACTGCAACAGCAATATGTTCCATATGATGTGTTATTGCTACTAGTAACTGAAGCAGTTAAACAGGTATATGAGAAAGACTCGAGGCAGCTTACGACTAAACAGCTGAAATGGCTATGGAGATCATGTGATTGTATATTATGGAGTACTTGCTTATGGATCAATAGTTATTTGACTTTTAAACTCAGGACAGGCTTTTTAGTTTGTACTATGGGTATTATAAGTATATGCTGCTTGAGTATTCTTAGTTATTGAGGCACTGATTGTACTGTTTGGTAATTGATTACTCTCATGTTTGTACAGTAACTGTTGTTTTTGAATTATTATTCCCTTTTCCCCCACAAAATTCCCCTTCTCTTACCAGTAGGGGGAGACCTCGTCCATGCGGTTGGCAAGATGGCTGACTGGGGAATCAAAGGAGAAGGTGGTGATGGCGGTTCACACAACTCTGTGGAGCCTGAAGACGGTGTAACTTTGCACAGCCCTACAGATTTCTCAGATGGACAGCATGTTTTCACAGTTGCTGTGAGCACAGCTTGCCATGACTAACTGATGGAAGTTTTGGTTTCCTTTCTACCACAAGATGTGGCTAACTTTCCAGTCCCAACAGTTCTTTCCAGGCCTCCAGGATTACAAGCTGCCAATAGCTCATGCTGCAGCGTGTCTGACTGAGGGTGCTGTTCAAGCTGTAATCCAGGGCCACTGACGCAGATTGCTGCAGCTTCTTGCAGCAGAAGACAGCACTTTGCTGGCCCTCTTAGACACTCCTGTTCCAGTTACATTGCACCCTCAGCTGGCTTCCAGTTCTGCAATGCTTCTTTTACTTTCACCAGTGATGGCTCCACCAATGCAGTCGGAGACCTGTTTACCACACCTGGTGGTAGGAACTCCTTGGTCCCCAAAATGAGCCCTGTTGGAAGCAGTTTGGTCGTGTTCACCTAATAGGGCTTCCAGGGGTACTGATGTGTCTTCCTCAGTGGAGGAAATTCAACTCATAGCATGGACTATCCTTCCACTTATGTCAGCCCAGTGGATGTCATCCCCTGTCCTGCAAGGCATCTGTGGGACCTGTCCCAGCTCCGATCTTGTCTTCTGGTGTCGATCCTATCTCCCAGGTAAGTCACTAGCCTGATGGCTCCTTGCATGTGACTACTACTGTGACTGTTTGCTCTTTGTCTTCTGTTGCAATCCCACCTGAGTCAGATCCTAGGTCTTGTCCATCAGCTCCTGTGCCAGCCCCAGGGTCCCTTTGGCTTTAGACAGTGTTGATCCTCTGACTGAGGATTTGGTGCTTCAGGCAACCCTAGTGTCTGATGAAGTTCCAGGACCAGTGGGGTCCCTGTGTCTTTCCATCGCATTCCCTAATGATTCTGTCAGTCTCTTTTTGCAGGTCCTGCCTGCACTTGCTGCTTTGGCTCCTTTGACTGTTCCTCAGGAGGCTGCTTGCCTCCTTTCTTCCATGGACTCCCAGCTAGTAGCTGCTTCTTGGCCCTTTTCTGACACTGTGCCACCTACTGCAACTCTGGAGAATGGCAGCCATGGCTTCCCAGCACTACAAAGCCACTCCTCAGATACTGTTCTTACTACCGTCCCTGCTCAACCCTCTACTTCTTGGGCGGACATGATGGATCAGGTGGATGGGCAGTCTACCTCCCCCTTGTCTGCTCCTTGACCTGCTGTTGCCCTCCCCCAGACCAAAGCTTTGCCTCCTGGAGATACTGTCCTGATTCTTCAAGATGCAGCCTTGGCATAGTCTGGTCAGATAGGACTTGCCAGGGGCCCTTTTCTGATGGCTGATTTATCTTCCAACCTGTGGGAACCAGCGAAGAGATAAAATGTTGTTCATTTTAAATATAATGGTGGACTTGATGATCCCCCTGATTTGGTTTATTTGGGATGCTGGTTGCTCATGAATTCACTGCAGTTTCTGGTGTCTGAAATCTTTGCGCTCATTCACTCCTCTGGGGACACCCAGTTTGATGTCAGTTTATGGACAATGCAACTGCTGGAAAGGTTCTAGGCAAAAGACACCCCTTTAAAGTCTACTCCTTTATGGTCCCCATTTATTGTCATCCCACTAATGAAACCGACTCTTAAGATTATCACTGTTTTTTTCATTAACCAAGGGGTCCATATTTCGGATATATTGTACTTTTGAAGCAATGAATGGATGTGATGGATCATCCTCTCCCCATTTTGGACACTGAAAATATATAGACTGGCGGCTGGTGGATCAAGGTGAGACTATGAATGTCAGAACAGGGCACCCAGCATCTTCCCAATAGCTTCTATATTGGTTGTGATTGAGGCTTCTGTTTCTATGTAAGTCAATCAAAGACCTGTCACAGATGCGGCTGTTTATCCCATCTGAGCAACACCTGTGACACTTTGGTTTGTAAGTTCTGTTTGGGGATGGGTCATTCAGGCCATTACTGTCCAATTTCTGTCTAGTGCAACTTGTGTGAGGAGCTTGGTCATTCCTATAGGAAGTGTTCATAGGCGGTTCATAATTGAGGCATCTGTTATGACCAGGATGACATGGTACAAGAAGCCCAATTACAAAAATTTAATCTGGAAGTGCCTGTGGTTCCTGCTGCATTGCTTCCCCCACTGCCTGCCCTTGGCCAGATGGACACTGTCCTGATTGATATCTCTCTCTCTCTATTTCTCCATTGAAGGTGCCAGTTGTTGCTGATCCTATGGTCTCTGCTGCACCTCCCACTGGTGTAGTCCAGGAGTCTCTTATGCAGATCTCTGCTTCATCAGTTCAGAGTGACACTCCAGAGGTCCAGCACCCCCTCTGTTATGCCCTCTCCTGTTGTTCCACCAGCTGGATTTACGGTGACTGCTGAGAAATGTAGGAGCACACACTCCTACCAAAAACTCAAGATCTTTTGTTCAGAATCTGGGGTGACTCACAACAGTTTTTCCATCCTCCAGGGGCAAACCAAGGAGGAAGAAGGTGACTCTTTTTTTTTATTTAGATTTTTTGGGGGTTTTCTGGGGTTTTCTCCTGTAACCCCCCCCCCAGGGCCCCGGTACATGGCTGTATGTGCATTTGGAGGCACGCACACACATCAGAAGCCAAATCAACCCCTTCCTCCCACACTACCACCCAAGCCCACCTACATTACCCCACCAGACCTCTACCCTGTGGGGATGGAACTATGGGAAGGCAACAACCCACCCCACCACCCCAGGAAGAGGGGAGCAGCTTGGCAGCTTGCTCATCCCACTCCTCCTGCCCACTTCTCCTGCCCCCCATGCTGGCACCACAGTGCCCCAAGATCATTCTCGAACCTGGGTCACCGGCACTGCGTGAGGTATGGCGTACAGTGCCTCAACCCTCAGCGCCACCGGGACAGCTAGAAAATGGTGACTCTGAGTCTTCTTTGATCCATTCATCACAGAAGGAAGTTTTGGACACTTATATGGACATGGCAGAGGTTAAGCTCGCTCAGAAGAAATCTCGAAAGAAAAAGACTTGATGGTTTACATATCTTCAGTACATCTGATACTTCTCTGGTTCTTCTTTTTTCTTTTTTTTTTGAAATTCAGTAAACTTTATTGAAATTTCTAACCTAACAATGGCAGAAGAATATACAATATCCAGTAGAGTAACAATCCCCACATCCCCCCACCCAAGCCCATCCCTGTGGAGTGCCCTAATAGAATAAAAAAACTCTAACATAACCATGCTGAGAGGAAGGTTCAAGAGCTCATCTTAAAACCCAGACCCGCATAACCGAGCCAAGAAAAATCTGTAATGTATAGAGCTTGTGCAGTTTTCCCCACTTCTTGTCAAATAACTGGGGCTTATGAGACAGGCTGGCAATCATACTCTCAGTTTGAAGGTTAAACAGTAGCTCTTGCAGCCATTCTCTGGAAGATAAAAGGGTCTGATCCAACCAGTGCCTTAATACTAGTTTTTTCACAGAGAGGGAAATTAAAGCCATTTGGAACTTTCTCTCCCTAACCTTTATGGTGCTGTACTGTCCCAGAATACATACCTTGAGCTGAAATAACCCTTCCAAACCCAACAAGGGGGTCTGCCTTAACCTCAATAAGGCTCCATAAAGGGGCAACCTTAGGACAGAACCAAAAAATATGCTAGCAGGGGCCCACCTCCTGCCTACATCTAGTGCAGGCATTTGATGTCAGATGACCCATTTTAATCAGTTTCTCATGAGTGTAAAACAAGTTGTGTAGTAACTTAAATTGGGAGAGATGTAACCGGTCCTGGGAGACAAAAATATATAAGTCTCTCCAGTTCCGCTGCCATCTCCAGAGTGTGAGGGAAAAGATTGAATCCCAATATGGAGCGCCACCATTAACCTCTGGTACCAAATAAGTAAGTAGTAATGAGTATAAACCAGTAACAGCATGCGATTTAAAGACCAGGTCTTTAATAGTATGCAGAAGCTCTGAGTAATCAACCAGCCAGAGGCCAGCCCCAAACCAATGTGACAAAATGTGTCACAATTGAAAAATCTTGAAAACCATAGACACCCCTAACTGGAGCTTATGCAAAATATCAGTTGAAAAGAGAAGCACCCCTTGAGAAACTAAATCATTAACTTTAACATCCCATAGCTGTCGTAGCCACATAATGGGTATCAACCAGTCTCCAAGTTTACATTTTTTTTATTTTCCAAGAGATGCTGGGAGATATCTTTAGTATAGTGGTATTTAAGTAAATCACAAAATTGAGCACAGACATGCAGGGATGTACCAACAAACAAGTGCTTCAAAATTCTAGCACGTGACCTCCAGGAGGAAAAAAATAATGACGAAATAGACAAACCTGATCCCTTAATCAGTTTGTGCTCCAACTCCTGCCAGATTGGGACATAACCGGGATCCTGGTCTGCAGGTGTAGGAGTAAGCCACTTAAAACATTTATGAATGTGACTGGCCATATAATAAATAGTGAAATTGAGTAGCCTGAGCCCCCCCTGCAATTTAGCCACTGAGAGTTTCCTATATGATCTCCTGGGGGTCTTATCTGTCCAGATAAAAGTTGAAATTAAGGAATGAATACGTTTTAAAAATGAGAGCGGGAGCCAAAAGTTAAGCATATTTAATGGGTAGGACAGTCTCGGGAGGATATTCATTTTAATTATATTAATTCTACCCCACAAAGAGAGAGGAAGGGACTTCCACCTCATCAAATCATGTTGTATCTTGAGTAATAGGTCATCTAGATTGCACTTCTTCATGACAGATACATCCTGGGAAAGATAAAGGCTAAGATATTTAATACCATAGGGGAGCCCATTGCAAACCTAGGGAGGTGATGTCTGAACAGGGAACTGTGGGTGTCAGAGGGAGTACCTCTGTTTTCTCTAGGTTAAGCTTGTAGTTAGAAAGTTGTCCAAATTCAGCAATAACATCTAGGGCAGCAGGGATGGAAACAGCCGGGTGGGAAAGATGTGGGAGAATATCATCTGCATAAACCGAAAGTGACAGTGCCCTGTCACCCACCGGAATCCCTAATAAACCTGGACAAGCTTTAAGTTTACGGAGAAGAGGTTCCAAATATAAATTAAAAAGTAATGGGGACAATGAGCAGCCTTAGTGGGTACCAGACAATAAGGGGAGTCTGGAGGAGAAAACCCCATTGCAATAGATTTTGGCAGTTGAACATGAATGAATGAGTCTAATCCATTGAAGAAAGGCAGGGAGGGAAGCCGAACTGCTACAGAGTGATAAACAAAGAGTTCCAGTCAACTCTGTCGAAAGCTTTCTCCGCATCCAGGGAGACAAGTGCTATAGGTATAGCTGAGTCCCTGTATGCGGAGAAAATGTAATCCTGCTTATGCAGATGGTCTACATAAGAATGAGAGGGGACAAAAGCAACTTATTCCGGACTAAGGAGCCCCAGCCAGACCTCACTAATCCGTGAGGACAAAACCTTTGTCAAGATCTTAATGTTGTAATTCATCAATGAAATAGAATGGTAACACGAGACTAGAGTATATGGTTTGCCTGGTTTTAAAATAAGCACAATCAAGGCCTCAAGGATTGCAGGGTCCACAATATTAGCATCATAAATATAAAGGAAAATACGGTGTAGTAGGGGAGTCAATTCCTTAATAAAGACTTTATAAAAATGGGGGGTAAACCCATCCAGCCCCAGTGCTTTATCCAGGGGCAAACCATTAATCGTGGAGGTGATTCATTAGGGGGAAAAAGGCCTAAGTAAAAGGGATTGTTGGAGATCAGAAAGCTGGAGAAGAACCACATTATCTAAGTAAGCTTTGATAGTGTCTGTGGGAGAAGGGGTGGGACGACTCCATAGAGCTCTGTATAGTAAACCTCAAATTACTTAACTATGTCCCTAGGAAGGGTTTTAACCAAACCGTCTCCAGAAAGAATAGAAGGGATCAATCTGGAAGCCTCGTTTCTTTGAAGGTGTAAAGCTAGCAGGTGACCAGCCCTCTCCCCTTGGTCGATATACCACAACTGAGTTTTAAGTATAGAATATTCAGCAGTCTGTCTCAGTAAGTCGGCATATTTGTCCCGGAGGCACATAAGCTCCCCAAGTACATCCTCAGAGGTTGATAAAGGTAGTGACTGTTCCAAATCAGAAATACGCTTTAACAGGGAAGATGCCTCTTGCAGCCAGAGTTTCTTCCATTTTGAGGCCATACGAATAAGTTTGCCCCGAAGAAGCACTTGAGGGCACACCACTCATAATCTCTTCACAGAGCCGGAATTATGATCGGTGAAAGTCTTGATCTGATCCATGAGCCTGGAGACTAAATATTGATCTTGGAGAAGATGATTATTTAACTTCCAGGAAGTGTCCTTTTGTCTATTAGGCATCAGGGAAGCAGTCAACCAAACCAGTGCATGATCAGACAAGAACCTCGGAGCAATTCCTCCATCCATGTCCCCTTCCATCTCTGCCTAAGTAAAACATAATCAATGCGAGAGTAGGAGCCATGGACTGGGGTATAAAAGGAAATCTCCTTAGATTGAGGGTGGAGAATCTGCCATGGGTCACAAAGGCCCAACGACTCCATCATATCTCTAAGGACATATTGAGAAGGGGATAAGGGTGCCATTGATTGACCCTTTTGGTACATATCCTGGGTAATAGTCACATTCCAATCTCCACCAGTGATCAATGGGACTGGAAGAAATGGGGCAAGGAGACCAGTTAGCCCCATAAAAAATGAAGAGTTGTCAGCACTGGGACCATAAATGCTGCCCAAAACCACCTCCACCCGGTCCAAAAGTCCTTTCACAAAAAAGGAATGACCAGACAGGTCCGAGAGACACTGTGAAAATTGAAAGCTGACAACCCTGGGGATCAAAATAGCCACTCCTCTACTAGTGGAGCTGTCACCCGCAGCAAAGACCTGACCAATTGCTTGCCTCTGGAACAAATTACCTTCAGCAGATAGCAAGTGGGTCTCCTGCAAAAATATTACCTGACAATGCAAGTGAACCAGGCGTCTGAGAATCTGAAATCGTTTGACCTTGTACCCTGCTCCCTTAACATTCCAGGAAGCATATTTTAACATACTAGCCATTGTCCAGGAAAATGCAATATATAGAACCACACTGAAACCCCCAAAGTTGCACTGCACTACCCACCTAACCTTCCCCCCCAAAACCCCAAATAACTTTCTCCCCCCAGTCACCAAATTCAAAGTGTACCAAAATTAACACTGACCAACAGATCAGAAATGAAGCAAAACATATCCCACCCTAGTTCTCATATAGGTGGGCCACAAAACCCATCCCACCTCTCCCACACACCCCCAGACCAAAAAGTAAGAAAAACACTGAACCACCATGAGAGAGCCTGAGGGTCCAAAACTTCCCACTGCCCCCACATCCCAAAGGACCCAAGAAGCCCCAAAAACATGAACAACCCACCCCCAGTACCCAACCCATCCAGAAAAATAGGAAAAACAAAAGGCAACATTTCAAAGGGTCAGGTAGGACCCCCAAAAACAACGGCTAGTGATAATCATCCCCATGTACAGCTCAAGCCACCCCAGCCCGCCACCCCAAATCCGCCCTTCAAAAGCATAAGAACACTCAATATCCCAGACCATAAAGTAACAGCTCTAGTATAAAACTGCTGTTGATTAACAGAGGAATGAAGAAGCAACACATTAATCAAGTTATAAAAAAGAACGTCAAGTAACATAGTAATAACATGGAAACATAGAATTTAACGGCAGATAAGGACGACTTGGCCCACTCAGTCTGCCCATTTCCCTACCTAATGGATAAACTGCAGATCCTAGTTAACCAACAGCCTACTTCTTCCTACCCCCACCCCCTTGAATTGCCTTATGACTGTCCCATGCATTCTTGAATTCCACCACTGTTTTTGACTCCACAACCTCCTCAGGAAGGCTGTTCCACAGATTAATGAGTCTGTAACAAGTATAAAACATAGTGGGCAATAAACAGAGTGTCCAGCTGATAGGGGAGAAAATAAAAGCTAAAGTTTCTCTGAGGTGCCCCATGGGAAATTGTTGCTTCGCTGATCAACATACCAAAGGTAATCCATAGAGGGGCCAAATAGGTTGATGCACCTTCAAGGAACACTAGAAAGAGGGAAAACCTTGACAGCAGTGCAAGACAAGATAAGTCTAATAAAATATATTAACAGTCTAAGTGAGGAGCTTAAATCCAGTTTATGCGGTAAGAAAACAGTTAGGATGAGGCCACTACCCAAGATAAACACTTGGTGCGAGCTCTCGCACACACCAACTGGAACTTTAACAGTGGAGAAAATGGTCGAGCTGATGAAAGCGTTCCTGTTCTCTGCTGACATGGTCCACAATGAAGACAGTAATAAACTTGGTGCACCCGGATCTTAGCTAAAAGTGGACTTTGCACCCAGTCCAGCATTCACTTAATCTTGAAAAGGTCGGGAAGGAGTTTATGTAACTCTAGAGATGCCTGATCCACAGAATCAAAAGAAATCCAGGCAGAGTTGTGCAGAACTAACAGGCAAGCCGGGTATAAGATTCAGAAATGAATCCCTGCAGCAATTAATTTTGTGACTATTGGATGGTACGCTGCTCTCTACTGCTAAGTAGCTGCTGCAGGTCCTGCGAAATCTGGAGTCAGGAACCCTCCCAGGTAACCTCTTTAAGCTCTCTAATTTTATTCAGGACATGATGCTTGTCTAGATAATTGAGAAGCCTCAAAATAAAAGGATGAGGAGGAGAGCCCACCAAAGGTCTGGGATGAAGAGATCTGTGGGCTTTCTCCACAGTGTAGCTTGGATTGTTCAGCGAAGGCCCGGAAATCTTAGCTAGTAGTTTCTGAGCAAAAAGAGTAGGAGATATCCCTTCTGCATCCTCTGGAAGGCCGAAAATGACTAGGTTATTATGCCTACTGCGGCTTTCCAGGTCTTCCATTTTTAAATCCATTTTTGCTAGTCGTTGATGGAGAGAAATGAAATCTGGCTCCAGCCTATCTCTCCAACTCTCTAACGATGAGGTGTGGGCCACAACATCCGAAATGGCCTTAGTAGTGTCAGAGAGCTCAGCGCACAAAGATTTCAAATCTGCAGCCATATCTTGCAAAGCATTTTTGAAGGGAGCAAACTCGGAAAGAAATCTTTCCTCCATAAGAGGAATGGGCCCCGTAGCAGTGGTAGAGGTCTTACCGGGAGCATCGCCATGACTTTTGGTCTTCTTAGCACTCTTATTTGGTGTCATTGGTGGTGTGTGCACTGGCAAGACCTGGTGCATTTCTGTGTCCGTCATGTCCCCAAAGTGAATGGAAGCCCCCAGAAAACCGCTCAGGTCAAAGCAGAAAGGAATCCAACACACTGGTGAGTACTGTGGAAGTACCAATATGAAAGTTCAGGAGTTGAAATTATCTTAAAAGGTGGTAAGACTGGGAGCACTGAGAGAAGACAGCTAACCAGAGGACAGCATCATGTGACTCCCCTGGTTCATTCTTTTTTCTTACCATACCTTCTGTGTCTCCTCCTGCTTTAAAGGTGCTGTCTTTAAATTTTCATAGTATTAAGAGTTACAGAAGACAGACTACTTTTGCCTCTTTGTGGTCTTCTGGCACCCATATTTTTCTATTGCAGGATACCAGATTGAATACCACCAGTGAGGTTTATAAAGCACAAAGGGCATGGCCCTGGGGATTGCCAGTTTAGTCCATGCGTGAGGACCCTTGCTCAGAGGTGGGCGTCTTGTTTCCATTCCCAGTCTGCACGTATTCTGAAAGTGATGGATGTGGACCCAGGTAGGATGTTATTTTTGGATGTCCTTTTGCAGGACAGGCCCATGAGACTCAGAGTAATTTACACCCCCAAACCAAAGCTGCCAAGGTTGTTTTATTTACAGCAGTATGCCCATATTTACTTACTGTTCAGCTTGTCCTTCTTGGTGGGGATTTTAAGTGCACTTGGGAATTACAGGATAAGTCAGGTGGTACCAAAAAATTGTTTTGTGATACCAACTATTTACGTCAAATGATCACCACGGTTCTTCGGGATGGCTATAGACATATGCACCCACAAGGTGGACATACCTACCATAGAGGTCCATTATCCACTCAGATCGAATATGTTTTTGTTTCTCCAGATTGTATGATTCTAGCAGCTTTAACGGTTGCCTGAAATTAAAACTTACTTACTTACTCTGCTCTTTCTGACCATTTTGAGGTTCATATTACACTAGGCTTGGGGGAATCAGCCATTCATGGGGACCGGGTATTGGAGACCTAATAGTTCCTTGCTGACTGACCAATGTCACTTTATAGTGTAGAGAGCTACTTAGGGCCCGGTGAGAGGGACGGTAGTGATCTGTTATGACTCATTGGTGGATGGACACAAAAATTGACTTAAAAAGGCTTGATTTGATATTGGGTAAACATAAAGGACATTCTGATTATTTTACTTATTTATGGCTTTGTGCATAGCTCTTTCAACTGATCACCCTTCAGACAGTAGAACACAGATCCTATAAAGCCCAAATTAGCAATCTCTGGGCTGACATGAGTCATTATCTCTATGACAGGGCCAACACCTTATGGGTTGGACAGCAGTTTGGACGTTATGGGAATTAATTGTTCCTGGATATTTTTTGACAGTGCCAGGAGGGGATTAATTCCAAGCTCTTCACCTCTGTATGGGATGCATCAAGTCAGGTACATTCAGATTCCGGACATGTGTTATCTAGTGTAGAGGATACACTAATGGTCTTTTTTGGTACCCCTCTTCCATCAACTCGTAGCATTAGTGAATTTCTGCCACATTCCTTGCTGGACCTCTTGGCTAGTGATGACGAACAGATTATTATAGATCCAATTAGTTTGGAGGAGGTGTGTTTGTCATTGACATCCCTAAAACCAAAAACAGTTCCAGGTCCTGATGGTCATGGTCCTGAATTTTACTCCCATTTTGCAGACATTCTAACTGTGATTCTAAAAGAGGTTTTTAATGTCCTCTTGGATACTTTGTGTGCCCCCCCCCGGGCTATGTTTCAGGCCATTTTGATTTTATTGTATAAGAAAAGGGACCTTATTGATCTGGGTAACTGGAGACCTATTTCTGTTCTCAATACAGACTTAAAAGGTTTGGCCAAAATCTTAGTCCATCGACTGGGTAAGATTATTGCTAAAGTGATATCCCCTTACCAAACTTGCTCTATCCCTGGCAGACTGTTCAGTGATAATTTAATCAGATTTCAAGAAGTGGTCACTCATTGGCGAATTGATCAGGTCCTCATTTTTTAAATCTCTTTAGATCAAGAGAAGGCCTTCGATCAACTCTTCCATGAGTTGCTGTTTCATTCCCTGGCTTTCCATGGGGTGCCCCTTCAGTTTATTAGATGGATCCGGCTATTACATAGTATTGCTAATTTTTTTTCCCCCTGTTAATGGCTTCCTGGGAAGACAAATTCCGATTGCATGGGGCAGCAAAGGGTGCCATTTAAGCCACCTCCTCTGTGTCTTTTGTATTGATATTCTGTTGCATTATATCAGTATATTTTCCAATATTAGAGGGATTACTGTGACCGAGACAATGGAGCCTCTTAAGGTCAATGCTTATGCAGATGATATCTGCCTTTGTTTGGCTGATACATCCTCTTGTGCGAATACCTGGCACCTTCTGGAACAATTGACACTCCTTTCTGGGGCTAAGACTAATGCTCAGAAAAGTAAGGCATTATGGGTGGGTCACACAACTCCTGGGTCTTATAGAGCTTGGTACAGTCCACATTGTTCCAGATGCACTTAAGATTTGGGGCATAACCTTTGGGAACTTGGATATGGAAGTGGTTAATTGGGAGGGTAAGATTCAGGAAGGGAAACATTTGGTGGCTCGATGAAAGTCAATGCAAATTTCAAAAAAGAAGAGGGCTTACCTTATTAAAACTTTGTTATTGCCCTTATTTTTATATTTAATTTACATTTCCCCCGACCGCAGGAACCAGAGACCTGTCTTTATAGTTTATTTTTTCAGGTTCTTTGGGGTAGTTGCCTTAACCCTGTTAAGCGGGAGTTTACTTACCCTCCTGTCAACCAAGGCGGTTTGGTAATGGTAAACCCAGTTTTTTTCTTTATTCTATGTTTTTTCTGGTTACTTTCCAGCAGTATTTAACGGATGTGCCCCATGACTGGAAATTATGGAATGGATCCATGAATGGCTGGACCCAATCATACCAGTATGGGATCACAGAAATTTGGGTGCCTACATGGCTTGGAGGGTGGATGAAATCCCTCAATATATGGTGCTTACTCTTAAAAATATTAGACAGTGGAAACTGAGCCCCATCCTTTTCAAACATTGTCTGGGAAGGGCTTATATCACCATGTTTTATCATCTTATTTTTCGGAACCGCTAATTTTCCCACATGACTCTGCACTAACCACAGCATTAACAGTGGAACAACTCACTGACCCTAGACTTCCAGCTAATATTTGGGACACAGTATGACTTACTTGCCATGGCCGCCTCATGGTATGGAACACTCAGAAGCACAAGCAGCTCTTGGAATGGTACTGTCTAAGAGACACTTGCAATGGACTTTTGGAAATGCAGTCTCACTTGTTTCTGGAATGTCCGTATGTGCAAAATTTTGGTGGATTTTTGGCCAGACATGTTAACAATGTAGACTGTTCCAGGCCTATTTATGAGGTTTTGATACTTGGCATCTTTCCTGGAATTTGGGGCAAGTGCTATCCCAGTATGTTGAGACTGATTTGTGGCCTGCTGAAGGTTTATGTTTGGCAGGCAAGGTGTAAATGAGTCATTAATCAATAGTCTTGGTCACACCCAGAGTTGTTTCACTGTATTAAGCAGCAATTGCTTATTACATACTGACTAGAGCAATGCAACCTGCCTGGCAAGCAATTTCACACTCATTGGAAATATTGTAAAAGCTGTTTTTTTGATCCACCATGATTATTTCTGTTCCTTTTACTTTTCTTTAGTTCCCTTTCTAGTGTTTTATTTTCTGTTTTTCTTCACAGTTCTTCTGCCATTGTATTAGTTTTGCTTCACTTTATTTGTATTTGCCATTTTCATAGTTTGTACCTGTACAATAATTTTGTCCTCAATAAAAACACCCCAACTCTTTCTGCAGGGGGCTGTATTGCTTCCTGTTAAGGAGAGGATGAAGTTGGAGATGGAGAAGACTATCGAGGAGTCCTGGGTGGTGGAGCACGCTTCTCTCCCCACCTGGAATATCTAAGAAGCCAGTGTTTCTGAAGGTACAGAGGTACTATCTTTGTCTAAACCCATACTGGATGTTATGGATACCTGGGGTAGCTCCAGCCAGAGAGCTGAGTTGAAAAGGACCCATAAGACTCCCTCAGGAATGAGGAATGAAGGCTTAGCTGAAAAATCCCTTGAAGAAGAGCACAAGAGAAAAAAAAGGCTGAAGGCCCGGTGGTGCAGAGGGCTGAGGCGCTTAAGCACCTTACCTCTCGCCATGCCAGTGACCCATGTTTGAGAATGAGCCTGATTTGCCAGGGGTCGAGCTGGGAGGAAGAGGATTGAGCATCTGCAGGGCTGCTCTCCTCTTCCAGGGAGAGGAACTGCATGCTCCAATGAATAACTGCCACCAGGCGGAGGTCTAGTGGCAGTATGAGTTGAGGAAGGCAGTAGCAGGGAGGTGCTGTGGGCCTCCACATGGGGAATATAAATCTGGTGGAAAAATGGTAGGACAGGCATTCATGAAGCCTGCCTACCAGCTCTCACTTGCTGTATCACCGGGACCCTGGTACAGAACTGGATTTTACTTTAGGAGGGGGGCCAAGATAGCTCTTCCCTCCTGACCCCACTAAGGGGAGAATCCCTCGAGGTACTACAGCACAAGGTAAGTCCTGACAACATGCTGGATGATGGGAGACTGTCAGGGCAGAGCTGAACAGGAGCCCAACCTATCTTGGCCACGGTGGAAAAATAGAATATGAAGAAAAAAAAAGAAAAAAAGGCTTACCCATTAGCCTTATTAACTGAAGAAGAGGAGAGGCTGAACATAGTGAGACAACAATGCTGCAGTTGCGTGCGGCCTCATGCCCAACCACCCGAGGCGTGACGATATCCCTTGATATGCCACACCCTGTCATGCATTATTGCTTAATTATACAATGGCAAGAAAATTTCCTGGACTCTGATTGGTCAGTGTGTGCTTGAGACAGTGATGATATTACACAATAACATCACTGTGTTGATTTTATGGAGCAGCACCTTTTCTTTTTTTCAGAAACAAAGATATACTGCCTCACTAAAAATCTACTAAAAACATTTTATTTTTATTTTTGTTTTCTATAATATCAAGCCATTGTATAATTATGTGAGCACTCAAGGTGTGCTGTCGTTATATCTTGATCCCACTCCATGGGTGGTGGAAGCACTGCTCACCTTTGTGCTTCAACCCACCCCAGGAGTGACGTTATTACACAATAACACACACCTTGTTGTGCCTTATTGCTTAAGTAAACACCGTTGAGCTGTCTGCAGAACAAGAAAATGTCCCCCTTACTGATGTTGGTCAAGTTTGTATTTCCAACAAACAAAAGTAAAAATGACTGAGACACAGCTGCAGTTTCCAATATGACAGAAGACGTGGTAATAGCCAGCAGATCCACACTGTCAACCTCAGAGACTGTGCCAAGAAAACACAGCTTGAAAATATTTGTGCCCCAAATAAAACACAAAAAATGGCTCAGGGAAACTCTGCACACAGTAGTGCTTTTCAACAGAAGACCGTGTCTGCTCCTCTGACTACGATTGTGGTTAGTGTGCTGTCAGAAGCAGTACAGCTGGTTAAAGCTGCAAGTGTGCCACAGGATGCCACTGCTGGCACTGATCACTCTACACTGGGATGCCGAGCAGATGATGGGGCAGCAAGAACAAACAAAATGTTGAGGAGGCGTTTGATCCAGTGACCTGCATCCAAATCCATATTAACCTCAGGCTTAACTGTGGAGGAGGCTTTACGTGGAACAGGAACAAGGGATACATGGAAATGGTGCTCTCCAGGACCAGTGAAAGCCTTGGATTTAGAGGAAGAAATGGATGCTGAACCTGTACTTTGCAGCACCCCACAGACAGCATTAAACACGGATTTCAGCTGGAAGTAGGGAGATCTACAGAGCAAAAGAGTACAGACAATGCAATGAGTCAGCAAACTCAGGCAAGTGACATTTTTATTTTTCTTCTTTCTATGTTTGAAGTAACACAAAATCAAAGTTAAAATGGGTGACAGTTATGGGGTCAAAAGACAGGGCAGGGACCCCCCTGGACTGTGGTGGAAGGACTAGATAGAGGAACTACAGAAGAAATGGCATTGAGTATTATAGAACTTGTGACACAAGACAGAGATGAAAATAGTACTGAAGGGGTATTTCTTCAAACTCAGGGGAGACCAGAATTACAAGTAACTGAGCAAGTGCAACATTGGGAAGGAGGAGGAATAAAAAAAACAGGACCTGCTTCTATTATAGGATCTGGAATGGGTAATACAAGTGAAGGGGAAATTCCTGAACAAGGCCCTTCCATGCAACCTCTGCAGGGAGTATCAAGAGAAGGAGGTTAAAGGGAAAAAAAAAGTATGCAGAAATATTACATGCTGCTGCGGAACTGGCAAAAAGAAGGAATATGGTCTGTATCAAGTACAGACGAGGAATGGAGGAACACCCAAATCAGGTTTTCATGGCCAGATCCTTCTTAGAAAACAGTCTTGGCTTTTTAGCCACAGAAATATATGCGCTTACTCATACATCGGGTTATTCTGTTTTCAGTGTTTGTTTTAAAACTCCAAATGGTCTGGAGAAATTTTGGCAAAGATATTCAGTTAAAAATATTCCATTGTGGTCCCCCTTTTTTGTTATTCCTGTTACCAAGACAGCCTTTAAAACAGTTACAGTCCTGTTTAAGAATGAAGGAGTGTGCATATTTGGCATTCTATATCTGCTAGAAATGAAATGCATAGTACTAGGAAACCTAGAACCTATAATGGACTCTGAACATATTTAAAGAGGAGGATGGTGTATTAGAGTGAGACTTCCCCCAATGGAAAATGGACATAAAAATGTCCCTTGTTGTTTTTTTCTTAGGAAGGAATAGGGACTTCATATTTTATGCTGGGCAGCCAAAGTCATCTTCAGATGTGGATCTTGTACACACTAAAATAACACTTGTGATCTGGTATGTTGTAACTTATGTAAGGAGAGAGGACATTCATATAAAAATTTCCCCTGGGCATCTCACAACAAGAATGACCCCATGGAGCAGGCAGAGCAGGACTATTTTTGAACATCAATCAAAACAACAGAGAAGCAAAAGCTAATGCACAAATAGTGGGGTCCTTTTTGAGCAGGGAATCTACTATGGCTACAAACCACTCCTCTGGGCAGAGCCATGAAGAAAGGGATCGAAGCATTGAAGTTCCTACTATAAGTAGCTCAGTAGAGCCAGTTGCTCAAACACCAACTACAGAAGTAATGCAGACCAATATTTACCTGGACCCATGACATATAGAGAATGCAGGGACAGACCAAAGTACAACTAAACCTATGCAAGAGGGAAGGGATCTTATTGAATAGCTCCCTAAGAAAGAGATGCACCCCCCCCCACACACACACACACACACACATACTGGTAACAGAACAGCTTCAGATGGTCACTCGAAGGAGACGTGGAAGAGGGCAGCCTAAAGCAAAGCTACTGAAAACAGATATGAGTTCCAGCAGGGAAGAGATGTGCAGCATTAGCTACTGTGAAAAACTGTGGGGATTCTGAAGAAGAGTCTGACATTTTATCAGTAGAATCATCACAACCAGATCCTTCAGCGGATAATGAGGAGGCATCTTTGGACTCGCACTCTTCGAGAAAAAAGAAAGTTGAGAAGAAGAGGGTGTACGGGTTTAAATATGAATGTGACATGTACTCTGTTCCTGTTCCTTGTTACCACCATGTTTATGCCTAATCATATGTTTAGCTGTGCTTCTTTAAATGTAAACAGTATTAAAAAAACACCAGAGAAGAGCAACAACTTTTTCTGTACTGCAAGATCATTCATGCACTATAGTAATTTTACAAGATATTAAATTGCTCACAAACAGGGAAATTATAAGAGCATCGAGGGAATGGTATATAGGCTTGTCATTTTGGTCATTGGGAGACGACACTTGCTCTGGCATAGGAATCTTATTTTACCTAGTAGATATGACAGCAGTTAAATTAATATATTAGGTACCTGGAAAAGCTCTAATTTTGGATATTACAATGAATACACAATTGTGCAGACTAATAAACATATATGTTCCACAGACTAAATTTACCTGAGTCAAGGTTTTTAAATAAATTCTGCTATATTTATATACAACAAGAGCTGTTAGTTTTGGATGGATTTGTATTGTATCCTGGCATTAAGTGATAAAAGTGGAAAAAACAACTAAATTATATAATTATTTAAATTTTCTGAACAGAATGTACAAAACTGCAAGACTTAAAAGATGGCCTAGCACAATGGTTGTCAACCTTTTGGAGCCCGAGGCCCCCCTGGCAGAGTGTCAGCCATGTTGGGGACCCCCTACGAACAAGATGCAGTTATCATACATCATTGCATGCAGCAGACTGGGGGGGTGACTATTTTAATTCAGCATCCACTGCATAAAATACTAGCATAATTTAACACAGCACTGCAAATGATCTTTATTCAACATCCACTGCAATGAGGCAAATATTCTTACCTCACGTGAGTCCAGCAAACGTTGGACTACTGAGATAAATTTCAGTCTTCTTTTGCCACAGGCCCCAGCAGATGGACGTAGGCTCCCAGACCATACTTTCCATAAAGGTAATGTGTCATCCTCAAGTGATTATATATTTCTTTCTGACTGGTTGTCTTGTGGGGGAAAATACAATATGCCTATAGAAACTACAAACTGTAACCTTATAGGAATCCAGATAGGAACCCCAGTTAATCCCCCACAGGGTGCAGGAGTTTGGAGACTAAATTGTTCCTTATTAAATGATAAATACATTTTAAAGGCTTTACAATCTTTACTATCAGCTAGAACATTGATGTTAGAGATGTATCATGATTTTATGTATTCTGCTGGTTGCATACTGAGCAGGATTTTATATCCTTTTTTCCAAAACAAGCAAGGAGATCTAAAAATACAACATAATAAAATATTTAGATCACCAGAACAGTCGCAGCAATTAATGTCTCTAACTAAAGAAACGGGATGATTATATAAGTTAAATCAATAAAATTAAATCAGAAATGAAAAAAGTACAAAATGGTCGAGCTACAACAGTGTTACTGGAGCAAAACTATAGTACACAAGGAAAGGCACAACATGTGAATCCCTATGAAGGATGTAAGGATAGGTTAGAAAAACAATATGTGGTATAATTGAAAGATGTATGGGGGCATATAACAAATTATTGTAAGTCTATACAATCTATTGGGTTACAATATACAGTACAAAGGAACTGCTGGGGAAACAGACAGCAAGTTAAAAAGCACCAGGGTCCTTTTTTGAAGGGCTACATCTCCCAAAACCATCTACAGAAGAAACTGAAAAACTTTAAAGTCTGATAACGTGAAGAAATTTTGAATGCAGTAAAATCCTTACACACAGGAGTGGCACTGGGCCCTGATGGTTTGCCAGGGGAACTATATAAAATCCTGACAGAAGATTTAGTAGACATACTGGCTCAGATGTATAATGACATCCTGAGTCAGAACAGGCTGCCTTATGACATGTCAGAAGGTTTGATTACATATCTATAGAAAAAAGGCACATAATCAGATCTAAAAAATTGGCTTCCTAGCAGTCTATTAAATACAGACTGGAAAATTCTGACCACAGTTTTAGGAAAGAGGTTATCTGAAACAACAAAATCCTTAATATTTGCCTCACAAACTTGTGCTGTGCTAGTTCACAATATACAGAATAATTTGCTATCATTACAGGAACAGTCGGAATATGGAAATACTAAACGAACTAAAGGCTTTCTCCTGACTTTAGATCAGGAGAAGGCACTTGATAAAATACATCATCAGTATCTGTTTATTTTTTTATATTAAGGAAGTGTGGAATACCAGAACATTTTGTTATCTGGATTGCACTATTGTATTCTTTAGCTGCCTCACAACCCATAGTTAATGGAGTCTTAAGCCCTAAGGTCACCATCAAAAAGGAAGTGAGACAGGGCTGTCCACTCAGACCAGTTTTATACATTTTCTGTCTTGACCCTCTGTTACATAAATTGCAGTAAGAAAGGACTACAAATTATATACAGAGCCAAGGGGTTACAAATTCCATGTACATCTGCCTATGCAGACCACTTGTGCCTCATGGTGCCAGATTAACAATCCAGGGAAGCAGCTGTGTAATGTACAATACACAGGATTTCTCAATTATGTCCAGATCTAAAGTCAGTTTTGATGAATGTATAGGCTTGCAGTATGGGGAAAATATGGGCACAGTAGCTAATAATATTGGGGGATCTGACTATCTAGAGACATGGTCAGAATATTGGGAGTGACTTTTGGGGTTCAGGAATTGGCACACTACAACGGGCAAGAAAAAAATAGGAATAGCAGAACAAATAATTGATAAATGAAAGTCTTGGCAAGTGACTAAAAGTGGTGTATATGTTAAAACCATTTATAGTTCCTATTTTGTATACCTTAGCTATGTCTTTCTACTACCAATTGGTTTAGAAGCTTGATGCATAATGTGTTTTTTTAAATTGCTATGGTGTAGTAGGCTGAATCCAGTCACAAGGAATGTAACATAAATCAGTGAAAGAAGGAGGTCTGGCTATGATAAACCCAGAAATGTTTCTTTAGTGTATTTCTATTTGGCAATTTATACCTGATATTTCTAGGACAGTCTAGGCCACGGATTCCAATTTTTCGGGATAGAGCTCACTATTTTTTAATAAAGTGGAGTACCAGAAATGTGAAGGTGTTTCAGAATCTCTCAGCTGGGATTCCCAGGTATCTGGAGGGACATTTTCAGAAACTAAAGCACTGGACGGTAACAACTGGAGACATTTCTAGTCATAACAGGAAACACATTTATAATATAATTCTTCAGAAGTATTTCAGCCCTGAACAGTGCTTTAATTATCTCCCAGGATTCAAGTACAATGGATTCAAGATCAGCTTTTGTAACCCAGGATTCCTCAGAAGATGTGGGACACATTATGGCTTTGTTGCCATGGGGAATTAAATGTATGAAACCATCATCACGAGAGTATTGCAGAGTGTTATTGTTTAAGATCAGACTGTATAATGTCTTTTGAAACAATGGAACATTTATTTCTAGAATGATCCCATTAGAAGGAGAAACTGTATTATACAATGCCTTTGGTGTATGGGGCATTTCGGTGGGGGGATACCATTTCAGAACCCCGAAGCTTATTTTTATTCTTTTGAAATGGGCAATTTGGCACATTAGGTGCTAGTTTGTTTTACAACACAAAATTATACCTGTTAGAGGGTTATTAAAGAAAATTGACAATGTGATTATGACAATTTATAAAACGGACTACAACAGTCTCTCACATCCTGTTATGGATAATTTATAAAAACATACCCCCTAGAATAACCTGAGATAAAATAGGAGACATTAGGGAAAGTATGTTATGGATTTTAATTATTTCCTAGGTGGTAGTATGTGTGTGACTTGATTTTTCCTTTTAATAATTTTGGTGTGCGTAATTAGATAGGTATTTTAATGTTTCATTTGGGGTATGATTTCGCATATAAAAGTGTGTGTGTGATTTTCTTCATTGTTAATCTGTTTTTCAAATAAAAAAAAAAAACTACTCTTCCAGTTGGGAAGGGGATCCCTGGCCATTTGGCTGTTTGCCAAGATAGCCAACCCTGGATGAGCGTTGATTGATGTTGCAGGAGCAGGGGTGCTGACCTCCTTCCCTGCTTCTTTAAACCAAGAGGTTATCTCTGATGAAGAAATGGAAATGCTGTTGGCAACAGACAAGCTAGAGATGGAAGCTACCGAGACCCCTAGTCCTGATATGGTGGCTGAAATTTTTTTTTTTTTGAGGCAGAAGGTGCTGTAAGTGGAAGAGAGGCTTAAAGCTGACCTAAAGAAAAGAAAAGAAAAAAAGCCTCTGCTATCCCTAATGGCTGAAGAGAAAGCTGAGTTATACTTTTCATTTCCTAATCCTACTGTCAAGCCGACTCAGCTGGGCCCCTCTCAGAATTACGATGCAGCAGCATCAAAGACTGTGGCTGTCTCATCGCCTGTCAATGGTGGTCCTTTACCTAATGCTACAAGCCCTGAGGATCAAAGTCCAGCTATATACTCTGAATCAAGTGTATGGAAAAAGCAAGCAGGTAAACACTCAGTCTCACAAGGATTAATACCATCCATCACCCATGGATGATTCTGCACAAGGTTTTGATAAACCATCTATTCCTGCTGACCCCATGGTGCTGAGTTCAGAAACCATGCATGGGATTGCAGAACCAAGTCCCAGTGGTGTGGAGGGCTGAGGCATTATGCCTTACCTCCTGCCATACCGGCGACCCATGTTCGTGGTGCAAGTGGGCCGCTGGGGGTCAACGGGGGAGGGAGAGGATCAAGCATCTGAAGGACAGCTCTCCTCTCCCGGGGAGGGATGGGGATGGAGTCCACTGCCTGCCTGACCCCTAGTGGTGGCTGGGGGCTGGCACAGTGGGCCCGCACATAGGGGGCGGTTGCGGGGCAGACGCCCGGTGTGCCACATATGGAAGCATGCATGGCTCGGCCATTGGCATCATTTCATGTCAGGGGTGGGCACCAAAAAGGAAGAGACAAAGTTGACTGATAGGATGAAGGCAGCCACTTGCAGGCTCTGCACTGAGCTAGCTGGCACCTCACTAGTGTGAGAGGTGAGTCCAGTGGATGCCAGGTGATGGGGCTGGGGGGGGTCAGACTGAAGGGAGCTGGGCGGGAGCATAAAGAAATGATAAAAAAAAAGTGTCTCCTCTGGATGGAGATGGTGGTTTGCTGGCTTCTCATCCAGCACAAACCTCCATGGAGAAGTACAGAGTCTCATTTACAAGAGCCAATAGACTTAGAGAGGCAGCAGCAACAAGCCAACTGCGGCTCAATTATATGCAGTCTTACATGTTTCTGGAGAAACTATTTTTGATATTAGTTTCAAGGCAGTAAAAGCTTTACAATGCTTTTGGGTCAAATATGACAAACTGAAAGATTTTACTCTCTTGACCCCTTTCAGGGCTATCCCTCTGTCCACACATGTGGTCAAGACAGTTGCAGTCCTCTTCCCCAATGATGGAGTCAGTGCTTCTGATATAGGTTGCTGGTTGCGTCAGAGATGCGAAGAGTCAGACCACCTCACTCTGATCATTGATAGTGAGCAGATCTGGACAGGGGATGGAAATTCAATTAAAGTTACAGCAGCCAAGTACAGTTGTATGTCACCTACCAAATAGTTTTCTTTCTGGAGAGGGATAGAGGAACGTGTTTTCAACCAGGACAACCCTGAACGTGTCACAAGTGTTCTGCACACAGCCATTTAAGCTCAGCCTGTGATGCAGAAAGGTGCAACAGCTGCCTGAAATATGGTCATTTGAGCTACACGTGCCCAAACCCGTTCAAATGCAACCTGTGGTAGGAGCAACGGCATTCATACAGGCAGTGCCCTTGGGCCTCACAAAACAGGAAGAACTCATAATTCAGGGACAAACACAAAGCTAAACCAGAGCCTCAGTCCAATGATCAGTTGATCTAACTCAGATGTAGTCTATCCCCCTCATCTTCCTGTAGATAGACCATATCAGGAGACCACAGTTCCCACTCTTACATCTGAGTCGGTCCTTGATACCTCCTCTCGTTCCCTTCCTGTAATACAAATGAAGTAATTGCCTTGCCATCAAGTTGATCCCCTGCCAGGTGAAAATACTCCAGATCAAGAAGTACCTGTTCAGACCACTGAGTTGGAATACCTTGAAAAGACTTTAGAAACAATTGAGCAGCAACTGTCACAACCAGTTATGTCTCCCCCTTCCCTGCAGGAGAAGGATATAATAATCATGTTCACCACAAAATGAGGTAGATATAGAAAGGCGAAAAGTAAAAGTACTAGCACCAGCAGTGTCAGTGGCTCAGCAGGATGCATACTTGCCTCTAAGGCTGGAAGATCAGAAGGCTGTGGGTTCTATCCCCACTCCAGGCACTTTGGTTAAATCCCAATACTGACACTCCTGAGGTGCCGTCTTTTGGATGAGACATTAAACCGAGGTCCCATCTGCCTGTTCTGGTGGTAGTTCAGGTGGATGCTAAAGACCCCATGGCACTTCTCAAAAACAGTGGGGAAACTTTTATTGAAACAAAATATAGCAAAACAAACCATATAATAAATCCAAACCATATATACAGAACACATTTGAGATATTTAAGTCACAGGAAAAATCATTATCTGTGATCCAAAACATGTTCTTCCAATAGCTTACTAATACATCATGCGAAAGTATTGCTTGTTCCTGTTTGTACAATTTAATAATATAATGTGTTACCTTTTTAACAATTTCAACATGTGAGCTTTCTTTCTGTTGTAACATAAAAAAACTTCTAGACATCCAGATGTGCCATTTTATAATTATTAGAATCACCTGTATTGTACCTACATGCCATTTTCTCCACAATGATGGAATTTCTCCGTGAACTGAAATGGCATAATTCATAATATCCCAGTGTGGTTCTTTCCATTGCTTAGCCAGATATGCCCAGAAAGAATGTATACATGAACACTGAAAAAAAGATGATCAATGGTTTCCAATTGCTGTATATATTGTGGTCTTGTACGATACCTATCTGAGAGCTGTTTATGTTTATGATTTGCCTTCACATTTAATTTCTCATGGCAGCTCAACCAATGTATGTCCCACATTTCTGGTGGAATTCTCTTATTGTTTAACCAGTTCTGTAAAGAGGGAAGAAGTGAAGCTGGGCAGTTATCAAATACTACTGCGACATGACACAAAGAATTTAAAATAGCTGTATAAAGCTGTTTTCTGTGCATTGTCTGAATCATTTGACTAGTTACAGTATCTGCCATTGTTTTAGTCTTAAAAATGACTCCCTTATATATTCAGGAATTAGCAAAGTCTTTTTTAAATTCTTTAACCTATTTTCATTCCAGCAGATAACCATACTTGACAGGAATGGAAGAATCACCATTGCCATCCCTTATTTTGTGTCGCTAATAATGGCTTATAATTGGTAGAAAAAATACTATTATAAGAAATAATTGGGTTTATCATATTTAAACCTCATTTTTTTAAAGACAAATACAGTATATTTCTTTTAATGGGGTTCAATCTGCTACCCCATACAGCTTGAAAAAAATACTAAATAAAGACGTTTCCAATTGTTTTGGTGGTGAGAATATATAATTAATATACAGAAAAACTGGAAGAAGATATGTTTTTATTAAGTTAATTTTTTTTCAAGCGTCCATCTATTCCAATAAGCCACCTTCTGTTGTCCAATATTCAGTTTTCCTGACCAATTCATGATTGCCATGTCCTCATTTCCAAACTGTACCCCTAATATAGTCAGTGGTGCTGAACGGATTTTATTTTTTTCAATTGTAGTGGTATAGTCCAATGTTAATTCAATCTTTGGCTAATATACTTCTCTAGGTTCAGACATGCTCTAGAAACCATCCCAAATTTTGAACATAACTCCACAGTTTTGTTAATGGAAGACTCATCTTTAACCATAAGGGTCATATCATCTGCATATGCTATAATAGTAAAGGGTAAACTTCCCAACTCATTTGTTAATGCTGAAATTTCAGTAGAATTATTTATGGATTTTAGTAATGGGTCTATAAAAAAGATGTAAAGAATCTAACTTAAAGGGCATCCTTGTCTTAGTCCCCTGAGGATTTGTATTATTGGTCCCTTCCAATCATTTATGAGCGGTACCACTATAGCTGTTTTATAGAGGTTAGTTTTCCAAGTTATAACTCTAGTGGGAATACAATAATAGTGAAGACAGTTCCATAAAAAATCATTGCTGATAGAGTCAAATGTCTTTTTTGGTTGAGTGACACCAGGAAACCATCCAAAGATCCATTTTTCCTTTTCTCTACAATCTCCCTGATCAAAAGGAGATTATTCTGTATATGCTTATCTGGGACCAAGCAAGTTTGTGCTTCTGAGATAATATGTTGGGGAAGGCAAAGTAATCGTTTAGTCAAAAAATATTTTAGGATTTTAATGTCTGAGTTTAATAGATTAATAGGTCTCCAGTTATCTAGATTGTGTTTATCTCCTTTTTTATATAGGAATATTAGAGCCCCCACGTTCATATATAAGGGAACCTGCCCTGTAGTTGGGATATGATTGTAAACTTTGGTAAGTTCAGGAAGTAATCCTTCAACCATCATTTTATATATTTCATTTGGTAGGCCATCCAAACCTAGGGTTTTCTCAGTATTCAGAGATGTGATTGCCTCCACTACTTCTTGCATGCTTATCTCTTTTTCCAAGTGGGAAATACTTTCTGGGTACACTGTTGGCAAAGGTATTTTTTGTAAAAAATCTTGTATAGCTTTGTCCTGCTTAGGCAGTGCTTGGTACATTTTTCTGAAATACTTTGCTACTGTCCCCATAATTATTTCTCAAGAGGTACAGATATTATCCTGTTCATCTAAAACTCCTGCCATTTCTGTTTTTGATTTTTTTTATGATAATTCTCAAAAGGACATATAACCTCTGATGTGCTCTCAATACCAAATCTCTGTTGAAAATATAATGTTTCTGTCTTACAAGTATGATAAGACATTAATTCCCACTTTATAACAGTAATTTGGCTGGTGAGGTATATTTGTTGTTCATGTGAGACTGATAATAGATGTTGAAAGTGACACCTATTCTGTAGATAGTTTAAATACCTCTTTTTACTAAGAGACTTACTCAGGTATTTAAGTGATTTTTGCAACTTTCTTTTTGTGTCTTCCCACCACTGCACAGGGTTGTCCAACAAAATAAAGACTGATTGTCTCGCTTTAAATAAGTCCTGAATAGTTCTATGAACTATTGCACTTTTTAATAATGAGACATTTAATTTCCAATATCCTAGACCAATTTTATGTGATTGTGAATTCCCCAATGCAACTGTTAGTAAAGAATGGTCTGTAATTTCTGCTGGAATAACTTTAGCCATTTCAAGGGGTAAGTATGAAGATGTAAAAATATAATCTATTCTAGTGGCAAGTGTGCCTTTATTGAAAGTCGGAGTATGCCGTAGCGTGAGACACAAATATAAATCTACTAAATGAGCCTTTTTAAGAATCTGTATTAAGAAATTTGAATCACAATATAATTTTTCTGCTCTCACCTGTTTACTTCTGTCCTGTAGTGATAGGGTGCAGTTAAAATCACCTGTGAATATAACCACATATGAAGTAAAGAGGAAGGGCTTAACTTGTTTCAAAATATAAATCCTTGCAACCTTTAATTGGGTTGCATAAATGTTCATCAGTCTATGCACAATATTTTGAAATAGGACATCTAAGATAAGGACCCATCCAGGAATTAAGTCATATAATTTTAAAACTTTAATATCAGATAACCTGAACAATACTGCCATAGAAACATAGAAGCTGACAGCAGATAAGGACCACAAGGCCCATCCAGTCTGCCCATTTCTTTTTCTACCTTATGAATGTGCCATCGGCCTTTGCTCTGTCAATGTCCTATCTATTCATACTCACCTGTATTGCTCCCTTATGCCTATCCCATGCCTATTTGAAGCCCTTGCACTGTATTCATATCCACCACTTCCTGAGGTAGACCGTTCCATACATCCACCACCCTTTCTGTTAAAAAGAACTTCTTCACATTACCCCTTAATCGGCCTCCCTCTAATCTCATGCTGTGTCCTCTTGTCCTGCTATTTTTCTTATATTGAAACACGTTAGACTCTTTCACTTTGTTAATGCCCTTAAGGTGTTTGAATGGTTTCAATCATATCGCCTCTCTCCCTCCTTTGCTCTAGGATATACACATTGAGCTCTGTTAATCTGTCCTCAGATGTTTTCTGATGCAGTTCCTGCACCATTTTGGTTGCCCTTCTCTGGACTACCTCAATTTGGTTAATGTCCTTGTGAAGATGTGGCCTCCAGTACTGCACACAGTACTCCAGATGGGGCCTAACCAGCGTCTTGTAAAGAGGGATTATTACCTTCCTCTTCCAACTTGTGATATCCCTACTAATACACCCCAACATCCCCCTAGCCTTACCTATTGCTTTAGTGGTCTGCTTGGATAATTTCAGGTCATCTGTGATGATGATGCCCAAGTCTCTATCTTCCCTTGTGACTGCCAGCAACTCCCCTCCCAGCCTATAGGTGGCTTCAGGGTTTCTCTTCCCTATCTTGCACTTCTTTGCATTGAACCTCAATTGCCACTCTTTTGACCATTTTGCTAGTTTATCCATATCTCTTCTCATTCTGCCCACCCCATTTGGATCATCTACTCTGTTGCAGATCTTGGTCTCATCTGCAAACAGACAAACCTTACCCTCCAGTCCATCTGCAATGTCACTGATGAAGATATTGAAGAGGACTGGCCCCAGGACTGATCCCTGAGGTACCCCACTTGTGACTTGCATCTCTTCTGACTGTATACCATTTACCACCACTCTCTGTTTTCTGCCCATCAACCAGTTTGCTATCCAGTTGACCAACGTCTGACCCACCTCAAGCCTACCCAGCTTATTAATCAATCTTCTATGTGGAACAGTATCAAAAACTTCGCTGAAGTCAAGATAGGTGACATTAACTGCTCCCCCTTGGTCCATCACTCTGGTTACCCAGTCAAAGAAATCTGTGAGATTAGTTTGACAGGACCTTCCTTTTGTAAACCCATGCTGTCTTGGATCCTGTGCTCCTATGGATTCCAGGTGTTGCACTATCCTTTCCTTAAGGAGTGCCTCCATAATCTTGCCCATTACTGAGGTAAGACTGACTGGTCTGTAGTTCCCTGCCTCCTCCCTGGTACCACTTTTGTCTAGTGGGATCACATGAGCCCTTCTGCAGTCTTCTGGGACCTCTCCTGTGCTTAGATTCTCATTAAACAGTTCTGATAATGTCTCTGCTAGTTCCACCCTTAGCTCCTTTAGTACACTGGGATGTATGCCATCAGGTCCCATTGCCTTGTCCACCCTGAGCTTATCGAGCTCTTGTAGGACCCTTTCTTTTGTGAAGGGACTAGTGCACACCCCCTCCCCCCCTGTGTCCATGGTGCTGAGCTGTGGGCTCTGCTGTACCTTCTCTTCCATAAATACTGAGCAGAAATATCTATTTAGGATAGATGCTTTTACATGGTTCTCCTTCTCACATGCCCCCTTATCACCTTTGATCTTAGCAATACCCCCTCTGGACTTTTTCCTTTCACTAATGTATCTATAGAAAGTCTTGTCACCTTATTTTACTGTTTGTGCTAGCATTTCCTCAGTTTGGGCCTTTGCCTGCCTTATTGCCTTCCCTGCTTCCCTAAGGGAAGTTTGGTATGCCTCTCTATCTTCATTCTGCTGTGTTCCCTTATATTTCCTGAAGGCCATCCTTTTGGCTCTGACCTTTTCTGCTACTGTTTTTGAGAACCAAAGTGGTTTCCTTATTCTTTTGTGCTTTCTTTTCTCTCTAACACAATGGTATGTTGCTTTAAGTATTGCATCCTTAAGGCTTGGCCACTTTGCCTGTACACCCTCACCTGTATTTCTTTTTGCCAGTGCTAGCTTAACTTTGTTGGCCATCTTATCAAAGTCAGCTCCTCTGAAGTCCCATATTTTTGCCTTGGAATGGGATGATTTTGTTCTAGTGGCCAAATTGAACCATACCATGTGATGGTCACTGGCCCCCAGGTGACCTTCTACCTGGAGATCTGTGATCCTTTCCCTGTTAGTAAGTACTAGATCTAGGATAGCCCTGTCTTTTGTGGGTTGTTGTACCAGTTGTTTGAGGCACTCTCCCTGCAGGGAATCCACCATGTGCCTAGTTCTGGCAGATGTTCCTGCTGGTATTGACCAATCTGTATATCTGGCATGTTGAAGTCTCCCATTATCAGAACCTCCCCTTTAGCTGTCATGTTTTGTATATCTTCTAACAGTAATGTGTCTCTGTCCTTCCTCTGGTCTTGAGACCTGTAGACAACCCCAGTTCATATGGCTGTCCCATTTCCTGTTTCCAGGGTGACCCACAGTTCTTCTGGCTTCTTATGTGTATTCTGATTTTCTGAAGCTTTGATATTTTCATTGACATAAAGGGCCACTTCACCCCCCTTTTGCACCTCGGTCTCTTCTGAACAGTACATAGCCAGGTACTGAAGTCTCACAAGTGTGGTTCCTGGTTAACCATGTCCCGCCTAATGGCTACAATATCCAGTTTAGCCTCTGTCGTTATTGCCTGCAGGTCTGGGATCTTGTTTCCCAGACTGCGACTGCGAGCATTTGTGTACATGATTTGTTTGACTCAGGCACTGGTGCTGGAGATGCTGCCAGTTTATTTCTCATTCTGGTTGTTCTTTTCTCCGAGTCTACAGGTGGATGGGGGTGGGGGGGCATGGTGTCCATTTGGACTAGGTTGGGCTGCCTATCAATGGCTTTAATATCAGTCAAGATTGGGTCCTCAGGGATAAATTGGCCCTCAGTTGCAGGTTGTGAAGGTGCAGCCCCTGTCTGTGTTTTCTGAAAAGGTTGGGGTACTACCAAGGGGTGCCTGTCTGCACTCCCTTTCAATGCTTTGCATTTGATTCTCAGTCCCCAATCATTCTCTAGCCTGTAATTTATTTTGCTGTGCTACTTCCATATATCTTCTCTGCCCTTCCCAATCTGCTTTTTCTGGTACATAATGAGCTGCTCAAGTGCAATTCTGGAATGTATGTTCAAGCTCATCACATAAATTGCATCTAAACTCATTTACACATTGATTTTCCGTGTGACCTAATTCCCCACATAAATTACATTTGTTAGTATCACAAATGCTACTTAAATGAGAGGTGGAACCACAATGATAACAGGCCTTAGGCTGACCTGGGTTAAAAAGTATTCCCCCGTCCCTTCCCAAAAAGAAAGAGTTTGGTAGCTGTATAACCCCTGATGGAGATGTTTTTAACAAAACCATAACCTTCCATCCACCAGTCCAAATATTTTCCGAGTCTATAATTGCTTCTGGGTCCTTTAGAACCATGTATATTTGCTTTAACCAGTGTAATAAGTCATGTCTGCTCACACCCTCATTTCTAAGCAGAACAGCGACAAGCTTTTGTACAGGTTTGGTTAGAGGGATTACAATAAAGGCAGTCCATACTGGGGGAATTTTAAAAGAAGCCTATTTTGTCCAAAACCTGTCCAGACCCTGTGTGGTTTTAAAGCTCACATTGAACATGTTTTCTCTTGAGACATGTATAAGTGCATAAATGTCTGTGGCAGAAAACTTCATAGAGTCTTTCAGAAGTGTATGAGCAACAAAAGTTCTGTCTGGTTGTTCTGGTAATCCCCTCACATATGAAAGGCATACTGCATTATGCCATTTTGCAGGTTCAATCAGAAGCTTAAACAATGAAACAAACTGTTTTTTTTTTGCTGTGGCCCATGGGATTGATCCGTAGGCTGAGTGGGGTTAGAGTCTAGTCGATTCAAGAAAGTATTATGTGGAATAATAAAAGTAAGGTTGTTATTTAGGCCTGGGTTTAGAAGATATAGTTCAGGATTCTGAGTCAAGTTTAATTCAGGAGGCAAGGTTAAACCATCAAGCCTCTGTGTTACGGCATCAACTTGTATAGGGGTAGGCATTGTGATCGGAGTTGGTCCCAATTTCCAAAGTCCCATAGCTTCATCTCTCTCCCACCCTGCCTCTAGTAGTGCTTTATCTATAGCCGAATTATCTCTTCTGTGAGACGGTGTCTCATCAGGATGTCTCGGGCCAGGCCCCACTGTGTCTATATGCTTTTGTTTTATCAGGATATCAGACTGGTTTTCAGGCAGACCGTTAGTAAAAACCTGTTTCCCAGTTGTAAGATTAGTGGATTCACTACCTGATTCAGAGGTTGTATTCCTAGGGTTCATCTGGCTGGCATCCTGTCATTCGAATTCTGCTTCCACTTTAGCCACCCAGCTGGTGCTCAGTCTCTTTGATGCTAGTACATCATCACTTCCCAGCTGCAGCCCACTGACAGCTTTTCTTGCCTTGTCAGCCTGCAGTTGTTTCAACTACTGCTTCAGTTTCATCTGTGCTAGAAAGTATTTTCTTTTCTCATCCTCCAGTTTTGCTCTAAGGAAGCGTTCCTCTGGGCAAACTTGCAAATTATCCATCTCTGGGTTTAATAACTCCTCGTTGTCCAGATCACTTTCTGATGAACTGCATGTCTTGCCCTCTTCTGCTGGAGGTCTCACCAAAGGTCTTACATTTCCATTTTCTAGCGAAATATTGCCCTGTGCTTGTGGAATAAAGGGAAGGGAAGAAGTCATCTCAGCCACTTCCATGTCCTCCATCCTCTCACCAGCAGTCATTGCCGCCATCTTGTTCGACCATCAGTGGGACAGAGTCTCCCCCTACAGATGAATTGGGGAAATTTTTATTGAACAGAAAATGAATTTAATGCATTCAAGACAATTTACAATACATATTTACAAATCAAAACAAAGAAAAAAAGAAACAGAAAGGTAAATCATAATGAGAATTACAATTGTTCTCTAAGACAAACTAATTTCATTTATGTTACAACTGTGTCTGTGTTAGTTATCCAGGGTAGGCCTTTCCATAATTCTAATAAGATATGATGAGAGAGCTGTGCACATTCAGAATTATAAACAATATTTACATCTTTCTCAATGTTCTTGATTAATTCTATATAAGTGCACTCTTTCTGCTGTGAAGTAAATAGGCATCTAGCCATCCAAATGTTCCATTTTATGATTGTAAATAATACATTCAAAGTCCCTCTGCTCCATTTTCCCCATGGAGGAGAAAAGTACCCATACATTAAGTTTTCATACACTACTTTTGCAAAAACTGGTTCCTGCCATCGCTGAGCAAGATATTTCCAGAAATCAATAATAAAAGAACAGTTAAAAAATAAATGTTCTATTGTTTCTTCAGTAGCAATGCACCCAGGATGGCAACAGATCCTACCCTGGAGTTGCTTGTGCTTCTGGTTTCCTTTTATGTTGATTTTCTCGTGGCAAGAAAGCCAATGGAAATCCTACATATGAATGGGAAATCTGTAAGATCCATATAATGTTTGTAAGGATTGTAGGTATGGATACGTGCAGTTAAAAAATGGTACTGGTACTGCTCACAGTGTATTTAGAAGATCCTTATATAGTACTTTATGCAAAGGGACTGAAATAATTTGTTGTGGTCAGACTTTCCACTGCTTCAACCTCTGAAATGTTTCTTTAAGATAAATAGGTGAAAAGCCAGTAGCTCTAATTAATCTAAGAGAAGTTGTTTCCCATTGCTGAAACCAGTTCCTACAATTACCATACATCCGTTGTTCCCAACTCTTCTGTGCATTGACTAAAATGGGTTTTAGATTTGACATAAAACAATACCAGAAAAAAATATTATAGGATTAATCATAGATAGGCCTCCCTCTTTAACCGGTAGATAAGTTATATTTATTTTTATAGGGTTTAAGGTGGCCGACCCATATGGCCTGAAAAAATACACTCAGCAATGAAGTCTCTAATTGCTTAGGGACAGGGAACACATAGCTCAAATGTAAAAAAAATGGGGCTCAAAAATGTTTTAACTAAAAGTACCAATTTCTTTTTCCCAATGGTACTCTGGTTCCAGTGGACCACTTTTTGCCTACCTATAGTAAGTTTCTCTTCCCAGTTTAGTGTCACCATCCCCTGGGGTCCAGATTGTACCCCTAAAATTGATACAGGGTCTTTTGTTAATTGAATTGGACTTATGTCAGTGTTTAGACTAGCAACAGTTCCCAGCAAAAACCCAATGCATTTATTTAAATTCAGTGTAGCCCCTGATACTGCTCCAAAAACTGTGCATTGATGTAGGGAATTCTGAACTGAATCCTTATCAGCCAGCAAGAGACAAAGATTATCTGCATACGCCAAGGCTTTAGGAAGCATTGGTGTCTCTGGGTTAGAAATATGTTTAATATTACACACATTTAATTTTCAAAGAAGAGGATCTATAAAAAACACATAAAGTAGAGGGCTTAGGGGGCATCCCTGCTTGATAGGAATCAAGGGACCCCACCATCCATTCACTATTGGGGT
Source organism: Neoceratodus forsteri (assembly GCA_016271365.2). Lineage (NCBI taxonomy): Eukaryota > Metazoa > Chordata > Ceratodontiformes > Ceratodontidae > Neoceratodus > Neoceratodus forsteri. The sequence goes on along the minus strand of CM028129.1, from coordinate 1,103,331,030 downwards.
AACTGTGGCATTCCTATATAATGCATTCAACCAAGTTATTATAACCTCAGGTACTTTATAGTGGTGCAAAGTAGTCCAAAGGAAATCATGACTAATAGAGTCAAATGCTTTGCGTTGATCAAGTGAGATTATATATCCTGATAAAGTATTGGTGTATCCCATGTTTACGATTTCCCCTATAAGGATTAAATGATCCTGAATCTTTCTGTGCGGTATGGAACAGGATTGTTCTGGGAAAATTACTATTTCTGCCATCTGTACTAGCCTGGCAGTCAAAATTTTAGTTAGGAGCTTGAAATCTGTATTTAAAATACAAATCGGCCTCCAGTTATTTAAATTGGATTTCTCATCTTTCTTATGCAAGTATAATAGAGTACCTTTGTTAAAATTCAAAGGAATATCACTATTGTCCAACAGGGCATTAAAGACTTCTGTCAGTTCTGAACCTAGACGTTCCCCTATTTTTTTGTATAATTCATTAGGAAGGCCGTCAGGCTCAGGGGTAACATTATTTTTTAGTTGCTGTATTGTGCCTAATAGCTCTGCTGTAGCTATTGGCTTGCTCATTGCAACAATCACTTGAGGAGGGACACATGGTACCTAGATTTCAGAAAGGAATCTTTTAGCCTCTACGTTATCCGATGGAATAGGGGGAAATAAATTACTAGTGTAATCAGAGACTAGTCTTAAAATTCCTGATGGCCAGAATATTTGACCCCCTGCTGATCAATGAAGTAGGGCATGGATTTATGACCTATATACTTATAGTTCAGGTCAAAGGGGCATATTTCTTGTGCAGTACCCTGTGTACCAAATTTGTGTTGGTTAAAAAGTTGTACTGCTTTTTTTCTTGTGGTATAGAAATAGGTCTCTTTGGACAAGATGCATTTGTTGACCTAACTCCTGACCTGTTGTGCAGGTTATAGTGAACACATTTTGCAGATGGTGCCTTTTTTGTAAGTAATCCAAATAATCCAAATTACTTTTTTGTTTACTATATTGCTTTAGAAAATAAATTAAACCAGATTTTGTGTCCTCCCACCATCCAATAGGGCTATCATAACATACAATCACTGATTTTCTTGCTGCCAAAAACTAAGTTAAAGAGTGAAAAAAAAACATTATCCTGTAATATATTTACATTAAATTTCCAGGTTCCAGGGTCTCTGCACTCTGAAAAGGTATTTACCATAGTGATAGACACCATCTTGTGGTCAGAGAATTCAAAGGGGGTGACTTTAGCTGAACTAACATTAGTAGCTTGTGATAGAAAAATGAAATATATCCTTGTAGTTAAGGTTCCTTTCTGAAATGTAGGAGTGTGTTGTTTTGCTGTTTCTAGATAAGCATCTTTTAGTCTTGCAATATGGAGAATCTTTTTTAAGGCTAGGGTATCACAGAATAATTTTTTGGTTGTTACATGGCCACTTTTATCTTTACCACTTAACCCACAGATAACATCACCAGTGAATATTAAGTCTTTTGAAGTATGTAAATATGGTTGAATGGTAAAAAAAATGTCTTTCTGAGCTGTTGTTGTCTGGGGGTGCATAAAGATTAATTATCTGGAACGGCCTTGCTTCTATTAATACATTGAGTATTAAAACCCTCTGAGGAACCAAATCATATAATTTTAACAGTTTAAAGGCTGGTAAACAGAAAAGTATACCCACCTCAGAGCATGTTTCCTGCCCTATGGACCAAAAAGAAGGCCCTGGTACCCATGCTCTCTGGGCCTGTCTTATTTCGTAGGCAGTGTGCAGCCTGGTATCTTGCAGGCAAAAAATACCAAAATGTAAGGAGGTGAGGAAAGAGAATATAGTCTAACGTTTCCCTACCTGCTTAATACTGTTTACATTAACTGTATGAGAGCTTAGTTGTGCAGACATCAGACTTATCCTGCTGCTAATAATCCAAGGAACAAAAAAGAACAATGCAGGGTTTTGAATCTCATTTCTTCCTACCTCCTGACCCTCCTTTAGTTTTAGATCTTGCCTTCCTTTTTTGAGACCCCCTACCTTTTGAACAAATCTCAGTATCTGTTGTTCCTTCCAGATGGGAGGAAGAGATAGGGGAGGAATCAGAATCGTCCCTTGATTCAGCTGAAGTTCCTTGTGGGGGGCACTTTCAATTTTGTTCCAGCAGATCTTCTGCATTTTGTTTGAGCAGGTTCTTTGGGAGGAAGCATGTCAATTTCACTTGCCAGACCATCTGCCCCTGCAGCTGCAGAAGTAGAAGCTTTAGGGATTTCTTCAGGTACCATTTCAACTGATTGGGGGGGGGGGCTTGTTACCGGGAGGCCTACCTCCATGTTGCTAGTAGATATTAGAGTGGGCCTATTCTAATCCTTGCATTCTGCGCCTGAGAAATTATAAAGTGCTGATCTGCCCCATCATCATGATGTTCCTGATTATGTGCTGCCCAGATACAGTTCTGAAATGTATGTCCCATTTCGTCTCATAAATTACACCTGGTTTCATTCAAACAAGTAGAACTCAGGTGCCCCAATTCCCCACATAGTGTACATTTCACCTTGTCACAAACATTACTAAGGTGGTCAGAATTTCCACACCTATAGCAGGCCTTTGGCTGGCCTGGGTAAAACCATACTACTCTGTCTTGCCCTAGAAAAAAAGAATTAGGTAGGTGCATTACCCCATTCTCTGTAGATTTTAACAGAATCTTCACCCTCCACCTCCAAGTCCAGATGTTCTCTGAGTCCAGGATAGCTTCTGGATCTCCCAGTATGTGCAACATTGTCTCAATCTGCATGTTACATCTGACACATCCATACCTTCATTTTGGAATAAAATAGTTACAGTTTTGTATGCCGGCTTTGTTAAAGGTGTTACTAAGAAAGGAGTCCACAAAGCATTATTTTTCAGTGAGTGATACTTAGCCCAGAAACGTTCTAGGCCACGAGTAGTCTTGAAAGTTATGTCAAAAGAAATCTCTCCTGAGATGTGAGTTAATGCATATGTCTTGTGGGAGAAAAATGTTAAAGTCTTTTAGTAAGTTTCTGGCTATAAAGACGCGGTTCAGAGGTCCTCGCATGCCACCAAGATATGTTAATCTAATGGCGTTGTGCCATTTTGCAGGGAGAATAGGAAGTTAAAACAGGGAGGAAAAGGTTTTTTTGGGGGCATCTGGCTTCTTGTTAAGTGGAGCCTCTGTTTGTTTTGGCACCTTGGGAGACTTTTCGGCAAGAGGCGACTGAGGTAGCCCTGTTGATGGCAAATTAAGCATAGGGTTCTGGGTTAGCTGAAATTCATCTGGCAAAAGGATCAGATATTTACCCCGCATTGCTCGCCTGGAGGGATATTTCAGTTTGTACATTAGAGAAATCATCCAGGGTAGGCATTTTGATAGAAGAAGACTCGGAGACCCACTCGCTCATTTCAGGCTGCCTTTCCCACCAAGCTCCTTTTAATGCAGCATCTGTTGACCACTTCGGGGCTGCATCTACACCATTTTTATCACTTTGCACCATGGCTCCAGTTTTACCAGAGTCAGTTATTAAATTAAGGTCATACTAACATACTAAAATGCCAGCAGAATAGGCCTAACGGTCTTTCGTGTCTGCTCGTTTGGTCAGCCCCCACCCTGGGTGCTGACCTTGCTGTCCCCCTCGCCTTCTCTGGCTTCTCCCTTCCCAGTTCCGGATATTCTTGCTGCATTGGATTTTGCTTCCAGAACCCTTCCCCTGTACCTGTCCCACCCTCTTGAACCCCTCCACTGTCTCTGCCTCCACCAGTCCCCTAGGCAGTGCATTCCATGGCTCCACCACCTCCCAGTGAAGTAGCACCTCCTCCTTTCTCCCTGAATTTTCCCCTCCAGCTTCCACCCATGCCCTCTAGTGGCCCCTCCTCCTTCCTTCAAGCACCCTGACTGTTCCTCCCCTATTTACCCTCTTCATGTACCTGAAGACCTCTATCATGTCCCCCCGGTCCCTTCTCTCTTCCAATGTGTATATATTTAGCTCTTCGAGCCTCTCCTCATAGGTCCTGTCCCCCAAGCCCCAAATCATTTTGGTTGTCCTCCTCTGGACCCTCTCCAGGAGGTTAATGTCCCTCTTTAAGTGTGCCTCCAAAACTGCATGCAGTACTCAGGTGCGGTCACCAAGCAGTTATACAGAGGGAGTATCACTTCCTCCTTCTGAGGTGATCCCCTAGCGATGCATCCCAGCACCCTGTTGGCCTTGGCTGCTGCCCTCCTACAAGTCTCAGAGTTGTTCATCTTGACATCCACCACCACCCCCAGGTCCCTCTCGGCCATCGAGACTTGTAGCATTTCCCCCCCCCAGGGTGTGCACTTGGCCTGGGTTTCTGGCCCCCAGGTGGAGTACCTTGCATTTCCCTGCATTGAACCTCAGCTTCCACTTTCTAGACCATCTTTCCAGAGCCTCCAGATCCCCCTGTAGGGCCACCCTCCCCTCCTCCCCAGGTCTGTGGCTGTACTTACAGGATTCTCTGCTACCCTGTCCGAGGCAATTGCGGATCCATTCACAAGATCGTCACCGGCAGACGGCAGCTTCTTCAAATCATTCCAACCTCTCGGCTGATCTCCTGAGACAGCGTCAGCAGTGCTGTCAGTTTGCAACCAGTGAATTCTCTGCAGCAGTGACATTCTTTTCATCATGAAGTTCTGTTCCTCAATTTCCAACAATCGTCTTGGGTGCAGGGATTCTGCTGAATCTTTTACTTCAGGCTGCAAGGAGTTGTTATATTCCAAGGACTCAGAGTCAATCTTGATGTCCATATTCTCCTCAGGCACAGGTACAGGTTCATCTGTTTCATTTAAAGGTCCTTCAAAAACCTTTTGCATTTGATCCAGTGCATTATTTCCTCGTTTTGCAGCTATATCCAAACTTGTAGCCCCAGGCAATGACAAGGTGGGAGAGGGGGCGTGCTCTCCCTGCTCCACAGCAACTGTCCTCCTCCCAGGACTGACATCCACCATCTTGTCAAGCCAAAGGTTCCCCTACAGGTGAGTAGGGTAATTTCCCTGGTGTCCTGACCAATTGTTCCCCCATTCACTAAAAATACCACCACCAACTTAAAAATCTGGTTCAATTTCAGTTGGAATCCATCTGTACCCTCCCCACCCCCACCGGGACGAGGCTGAAATAGGCAACACATTGTCTAGTCCCCTTCCCGGTCAACAAAAACTAAAAAATAAATACCAAAATGTCTATCACACCTCTAGAGAATTGTTATGCTGCTCTTGAATCTTCCAGCAGTGGGGAAACACTGAAGGAGACAAAAGGGGATTGGAAGCCTCCTCAGTCGTGTCCTCTGTATGGATCATTTATTCAGATTTGGAAGATCCACGGTTGGAGACATCAGCAAAAAAGAAAGTCCAATTTGCAGAACCAGATTTTAAACCAGACAGAATATTGACAACCACATCCTCACCCCACCCCTGAATAACATATTCCAATGTATATAGGTCATTCCATATCCCCTATCACACTACACATGAACAGCATAAAGACCTATAGAAAGAGACTATCCAGCATGTCTCTGCTAGAACATTGCCAGGGAATATATTATTTCTCCAGGATGCAAGATTAAAAACCTTATTCGAAATTTCTGCAACAAAACAAATTATAGATGCAAGGATCATTTGGTCTCAAGGCCCAGACCATTGTGACAGGGTAGGCATCCTCTTATGGGGATCGGCCTTCCTAGTACATAACTTGGTGAAAATTGACCCCAGGCAGGAGCTGATGCTAGATGTTAAATACAGAAATCAAACGTTTATGCACCCCCAGACAAAAGCTGCTACAGTCTTTCTTTTCATGACACCAGACCCATCCTACATGCTAACAAGCTTGTGAGACTAGGTGGAGATTTTATTTGTGGCTTCTCAAAGGGGGCTGGAGGGGATGATGCACAAAAATAATGTAATGTGACACTGTGTATTTAAAGCACCAATATTTATTTAGCAAAATAACTCAGTTTTTCAACAAGAATATATTTCTGACATACTTAGATTCATCCTCAGTGCATCTTTAGTTTTCTCAGATATTATTAAAACAGCTTTTATAGCTAATTTTGTAATTAATGACTCATGCCATGCCTCTCACAATTTTTAAAAATGTCTTCTGATGAGTTTACCTGTTGAATGTTCAAGTTAGGTTCATAATGTGGATGTGTTAGAAAGGTGTTACCACTTTTTTTTTTTTTAATCTATATTTTATTGGCTTTTTGTCCCCCGGTTTTCCCCCATCCCCTGTCTCAGCTGTGCACATGTGATGAGGCACGCATCCGCTGCAGTTCCGAGGCACCCTCTCTCCGCTTGCTGCCCACCTGCCTACACTGCCCTCACACCTCCACCCGGGGTCAGTGGAACTATGGTGGGTGACAGGGTTCCTCCCTGTGAGAGGAGAGCTACCTTCTGGCCGCTTAGTCCTATTCCCTCCCTCCCCCCCACCAGCTCTCTGATGACCCTGGCTCGTTCCCAAACCTGGGTAGCCAGTATGACATGAGGTCAGGTATCCAGCACCTCAGCCCTCAGCACCACCGGGCTGACATTACCACATGTTTCTAATGGTAAACAGCACAGCACCGTACCAAGATATTTAATATTTTTTATGGCATAGAGTAGGAGATTTTAAATCTTCAAATCCCATGTCTTGGTTCAGAAATAAAAGAAAATGAAAAGAAAATGGGTATCTTGATAGTTTTTCCAGGAAAACATATGGTGACTAACAAATACTGCTGCTTTAAATGGCATGAATACCGTTGCAGGGTTAAAAGATGTTTTTACATCTATTCACAGTCACAGTAGTGCCACCTTTGCCAAAGGGAAGTTGGCCACTAGAATTGATTTTCTGTTCCTTTCCAAAAACTTTAATGTAAAAGGAGCCAGTACAGTTGTGGTAGAAACCACAGACTGGATATATTATAATAAACTGAAATTGTGTTCCCTGAGTTTCAGTAGCCAAACACCGTTTGCCCAAAACACACTTGCCCTATATGCGAAATTCACTGGCAGCAGCGGTAATTTTATGTTTCATGGTGACTTTGCCCCCACATCCACTTACTTAATATAATCAACTCCGCCGCAGGCAAATTTTGCATATCGGGGAAGTGTGTTTCGGGCCAATGTTGTTGGGCTAATAAAACTCGTGGGGAAAAGAGTTTTGGTTTATTGCAGTACTCCCTATAGACCACCTAGCTGTACTCTGTAACTGTTATACAGGTCCCCAATTAGCTCATACGAAAAAATCTTGGAGGTTCAATAAGAACCAGTTAAAAAATCCTGAAACCATAACCAAATGAGGGGAACTGTTTCAAGCCAGGTGTATGGTGTTTGATGCATATGACAACTACCTGAACAGTGGGAAGATTCAACAAGCATATGTCAATGCTGAATGTTTGCTTGCTGTATTGGCACTGGTACTGCAGGAGTTAGAGAGATGCATAATAGCAACTGCAGTGAAGTATTGAACTAACGCCAACCCCCCCCCAACCTTCAAAGACTAACAGATGTTGGGGTGTGCCTCTGGGTCATTGGCCATAACACTCATGCCATTCCACCTCTCCCCACCCTGCAGACACTGACAGGTTCCACAGCGTGCCTTTGGGTCTTCGGCATTTACGTTCACCCCATTCCATAAGAAAATAAGCTGAGACAGGTGCAGTATAGGAGAATGGGGTGAATGTTAGGGCTGAAGACCCCAAGACACACCTCAATGCCTGTCAGTGGCTGCAGGGTGGAGGTGGGGGTGTAATGGCATGAGCATTATGGCTGATGACCCTAAGCCACACACCCTGACGCTTGTCAGTCTGTACAGGGTAGGGTGTCATGGTTGGAAACTCCAATGCCATGAGCGTTTGTTGGTATTTTTGCTCCAGATTTTCAACATGGGCTTTTTGGGACCCCACCTCATAAACAGTGGCACTATTATTTCGTTACTCAATCCCAAAAGGTGATTTCGCACAGCAAATGCACCATTTGGTGCAACATGCACAAAAAGACATTTGGGGCAGGATGTGAAAAATTACATCTATACTGTTCGTGAGGAGGTGTGAAAAAATGGCAATGTTGAAAATCTGGAGTGAAAATATGAAAAAGGGGGAAGTTAAGAGCATGCGTAGAAATTGCGTAACAGTCGTTTTTTAGAATTTTTTCACCAAATTTTCCACATGGCCTTTTTGGGACCTTCCCCTCATGAGCAGTGGCACTGTGTTTTCATTAATCAGTCCCAAAAGTTGATCTCACACAGTGACTGTGTCATTCTGTGCCACAGGTGTGAAAACATATTTTAGGCAGGATGCAAAAAATGACAGCTGTACTGTTCATAAGGAGGTGTGAAAAAATGGCAACGTTGGAAATTTGGAGTGAAAATATTAAAAACTGGTGAAGTTACAAGTGTGAGTACAAATTGTGCACCTCTAAAATCCAGTACTGCAGTCCGAGTGTGACCTCCCCTTCCCCCAAGGCCAAGTGTAAACCAGACCTTGGAGTGGTCACTCTTGGCCAGTGGATCCCCTATCTCCAGATCCCTAACCAGGTCCCTGTCAGCCAGGACTACATCCAGAATCCAGTACTCCCTTACTGGAGTAACCACAAGCTGATTCAAGAATGCATTCTGGAAGACATCCAGCCGTCTCTGCTCCTTGGCCGATGGGGATGTCATAGTCTCCCAATCAGTCCCTGGCATATTAAGGTCCCCCAGGACCACAACCCTGCCCCCATCCTGACAGCAATGGTCCCTAATATTCATCACCAGACTTTTCTCTAGTTCCTCTGCCAGCCTGGGGGGCCTGTAAAGCACTCCCACTACTACCCTACTTCCCCCCAGCGTCTGCAGCACCACCTATAATGCTTCCACGTTCACTCCACCCCCTCCACCCTACTTAACACTATGTAATTTTTAATAAACAATGCTACCCCACCCCCTTCCCTCCATCCTATCCTTTCTGAGTACCGTGTACCCGCACAGGTTCAGGTCACAATCATGACCCTCAGTGGCCCAAGTCTCAGTCACAGCTGCCACTGCCACATCTCCCTCCACAAGCATAGCCTGAAGCTCCGGCATCTTGTTCCCCAAGCTCCTGGCATTGAGGAGGACCATCCTCCAACCTTTTCCAAGGCCTCTCCTCTTCATCCCTGGAGTTGACCAGTAGCCATCTACTCGTCCCCCCCAGTACCCCTCCAGTAACTCCAGAAAGGTGTTGGACCCTGGATCTCTCCCTGAGAGGGAGGCTAGCATTAGCTTGAAAGCCTATCCCCCCCTTCCTGAGAGGGAGGCTAGCATTAGATTGAAAGCCTATCCCCCACTCCCTGAGAGGGAGGCTAGCATTAGCTTGAAAGCCTATCCTCCACTCCCTGAGAGGGAGGCTAGCATTAGCTTGAAAGCCTATCCCCCACTCCCTGAGAGGGAGGCTAGCATTAGCTTCAAAGCCCATCCCTCCCCCTCACAAGTTTAAACCCCACCTAGATTGTATAAAACCTGCCAGTTTCTCCTTCAGAACTTCCCTTCCAACCAGATTAAGATGTAGCCTATCCCTTGCATACAGCCCCTTATCATCCCAGGTAGCCCCCCAGTCCCCCGCCACCCCATACCCCCCAGCCTCACACCAGTCATTTAGCCATTTGTTAACCTCCCTAATTTTCTGTTTGTTCTCTCCACTGGCCCTCTGCACCAGCAGTATCTCCAAGAAGGAGACTGGGCAACCCATGGCATGACAAAGTATGGCCAGCTCATGGAACCTAACTTGGATCTCAAGCACACTGTTCCTCTCTATATCATTTGTGCCCAGGTGCACCAAGATCTTGGGTTTTCCCCACACTCCTTAGCTAGTGAAAAAATCTGGTGCTTGGCCTTATGCACAGTCAGGCCGGACATACTCTTGACGTTAGCAGGACAGCCCCCCCACCTTGCCCATCCCACTGGATGTCTCTGATCATACAGTCCCCCAGCAAGAGTACCTGAACCCCTCCCTGTCCCTGGCCCCCATGCTTTCTCCCCAACCCCAACTTCCTCCCACACTATCCTCTCCTCTTCTGGTTGCTGGCCAGCTCCCAAATGATTGGCCTTCAAGGTCCAAACCAACCCATCCTGCCCTCCCCCCCGGCAGAACCCTCAGCCCCATGAGTGGCCCCAATTCCACCCTTCCTCCCAGCAGTCCTATCCTTATCTGTCTTCCCCTTCCCCACCCTGTCCCTTCCAACCAACCCTTCTACTCCCCCTGGACACACAATCCCCTCAGGGGACTCCGCTGTCATCATCCCATTCTCAACGTTTGTCATCCCCCTAGTGGCCCCAACTCCTCCATCTTTGCCCTTGGTCCACACCAGTCCTCAAGTCCTCCCCCACAACATGAACCTGCAGGTCCCCCAGGCCAAGTCCCTTCCCTCCCCCAGAGACCCCTCCATCCTTGCGCAGGCACCTGCTGCCCCCCTCAACACATCCAGCTGTAGCAGTCATCCCTTCGGGGCACAGGGGCCCCTTCCGTTCCCCCACAGTGCCTGGCAAAGTTACTCTCCCTTCACCACCGACAAATTTCCCCATATCCCCCAGATCAGCCATCCCTTTCTCCCACCATCACTGTTTGCTGTACATCCCATCCTGAACTTCCTCTTCTGCCCATACCCCCACCCTCCTGTTAGCTAGGTCCCCCTGCCCCCAACCATCAGCACCTACAGACCCCTGCCTGGACCAAAACAAGGTTCTGTGCCCACTTTCCCTACCTACCTGTCCATCCTTCCTCCTCCTCCTCCTCCATTTTCCCACAAGCCCTCTACTCCCTCATCCTCCCCATCCCCTAACAAGGTCAAGGGCTAGAATCTGTTCTTAAGATAAAGATCTACTCTCCTGTGCCCCCCTCCTCATTCCTTTTTGCCCAGCCCCTTGACCCACACCATCTACCATCCTCCGGTTGCCAAGTCCTCCCTCACATTTAGGCCCCTCTACTCCTGAGCCCTCTTCCCTCCCTTCCCGCCCAATTGGTCCCTCCCCTGCATAGCTGTTGCACCATAAGTGTCCTTCCCACTATACCCACTTCCTGCTTGAAAACTAGGGTGGCCCACCCTCCCCCTCTGCCAGCTTCCTCCCTATCCTCTCCACTTCCTCCAAGATTTGTGCCAGCTGCCAACACACCAGACAGCCCCCCGGCCTCCAAGCCCAGGGCAGCACCATGGCCGACCCGCACCCCGTGCACCGCACCACCCTGCCAAAGATGCCCGCACTCATGGCTAGAGTACCTAATCATAGCCCGGTACCCAGGCTGTAGCCACTTCCCCAAGCCAGCTGCCCCTTTCCACACAGCAGGACCTGATGAGAAACTGCTGAAACTACTGAGTTACCCCCAGGAAAAACCTTACAAGGAGGTCAGAGTGGCAAAGGCAATCTATAACAAAGCCAATTTACCCAGTAAGTATAAGGATGTAGCCTATCAATACAATCAAAGACAATGCCAATTTAACCAAGTAAAGCAAGGAGTAACTAAGAAAGAAACCCACCCCAGACCAGCCCAGCCATGTATCCCCATGCCCAATTTACTGATTGCTTAAACAGGCCAAGTGACCCAGCCCCACTATCTAAACAGCTCTCCAAAAAGTCACCAAATGGGTTCAACCAGTCCAGTCCTCCACCCACCAACTCCAAACCACTATGCCCTGCCTCCAAAGCCTAGTTAACAGAGGTCAAGGTCAGGGCCAGGGCCGAGGAGAGCGAGTGGGACGAGACTCCTGATTGCGTTGCTGTCCCTCCAGTAGAGCGGTTGGACCTGAGCTTTATAGCCCAGCTGCAAGTTTATATTTGGCACCCTGCAATTTGATTGGCCCTTTCGGCCAGTACACACAAGCCAGGGCATCCCTCCTCTCACAGCCCCCGATGCGGCTAGTCAGTCTGCACAAAGACCCCACAGTCACTCTCTTGGAAAGTCAAGGATGCCGCTGATGTAGCCAAATGTCTTCTCTGAACACAGCCGACGATGTGGCCAGCTCCTCTGCAGTCCCAGTCCTAGGATGCTGCTGATGCAGCCAGAGATCCCCCACAGCTCACTGCTGCCATTCTGCCTGCTCCCCCGCAGACCTGGACTCTCTTCCTGATCATGTTGCTGTTCACAATTCAGAGTTGGCAAGCAGCAAAAATACAAGATGCTCAAGTGGTGTAGTGGTTTTTCTAGCTGCAAGGAAAAAGGACACCTGTATGAGCGGCACAGGGTAACGGGTTGCCCATGTAATATATAGCGAAAAGGGACTGGTGCCAGGCAATCCGTAGGCCTACGCACATTTTTGGAAGGACCAGCTACCTGCTCCCAGCTTCCTAAATCAATGCACGTATTATGAACAGAAAGAATGATGCCAGGCTTACTTCTGATCAGCCTCACTGTCCGAACCACTGTCCGAGGAGGTCGAAGACACATGTTCCTTTGATTTGGGAAAAAGGAAATTAGTTTGCAGTTAGACACACACACAAAAAAAAAAAGACTTGTTTTCAATTACAATCAGAATGAATAGTGCTCCCAAATGATATGTGTGATGATCTGCAAAAGGTGCTGCTGCATCAACATGTTTAACTGTTTTTTGAAATTCCCCTTCCCATTGTAAAGCACAGCTTAAGCACTTATTTCTGTCTCTCTTGGGGCCCCCAAATTCTAACTCTCGGTGCTGAGACCCACAAAGAACTGCTGTCCACCCCGAAGACAGTACCTTAAAATACTTTAATTTCTTTCTATTCTAAGCGGATAATTCATCCGCTGCACTGCTCCTCCAGCACACAAATGGTGGTAGTGTGAAGTTGCTAGTGCTACCGCTTTCCATCCCCCCAACCTCTGTACTCTTGAGCAGTGACTTGCTGGTACGGTGTTTTGTCTCCCCTCCCCCCCCCCACTTTAATGGAGTCACCATGTGGCTCTGTCCCTATGCACATAAGCGCTGTTGTCAGGGTGGACTGACTGTCCTGCGGCTCTGAATTCTTTGCTTTGTGGAGGGGGGGCAAACAATCCACAGCAGGACACTGTGGGTACAGTAAGAGACAAGCTTCTTTGACACTGGACACCGTGTGTGTGTGTGTGTGTGTGGTGGTGGTGGGGGGGGGAGAAACATTTGATGTGTGGCACAGTGCCTGCCATTCACTTTGCTCCTATGTACTCTGGTTTTACTTTGAGCTTGGGCCATGGAGGTCTGCAGCATGGGTAAGTGGGAGGGTAGAGACAAACCTAAGGGGAAAAGTACGAGATCCATGGGGCGGTGGCTGCAACATTCTCTCTCTCTCTCTGCTTGCTCACTTTGCAGGAACAGGTGACACTATGGGCAAAATAGGAGATCTGAGGGGCTGGGTGGGACATCATGTAGCAGCTGGGACACTCACTTCTAACTTATAACATGGGTTGCTGAAAACATGTGGTAGTATTCACACTACCACACACGTCTCACTTGTCATATTTAGCAGGGAAATTAAGTGGCTGCTGCTGACTGTTGCTCTGGCTTGCCCATAAACAAGTGTGGGTTGTGAGCAGGGATCATGCCACTAGGACTACTCACACCACATTTTCAGAAACCCATGTTATAAGCTGCTTCTGCCTTCTATTGCTCCTCCTGATGTCATGCCATGCCATAAAACATTATGCCACAAAAGATACCATTTGCCACAACAAACAGTTACCACCCCAACATCGCAGCATCAGCTTCTCATCTGCATTCAAACTATTCAGAACGGAGTGAGAGGCTGATGCTACAATGACGAGGCACTCACTGATTTCAGCAGCGAAATTCTTTCAAGTTGGTGGCATGCTTGCAACCTCGTGTCATAGCCAGCGTGATCCTTAATTGGTGACACACAGACAAGCCCCAAAAAGCAGTGGCGGCATTGGCCACAACACTGCCACACCTCCACAACCTGCTTCTCCAGCAAGCTGACACAACATGTTTCTTGCACATGCGCACAAGCAAACACAAAACTGACTTCAGATCTTTTTTTTTTTTCCAAAAATCTCTTAACAAGTGGGCCTAATAAATATCTTCATTAGCTTGATTTATGGGATTATGTAAATTAATTCATGCCTAGGATGTGCGAGGATGGTATTGACCTCTCTGATAAAACAGAACGGGTAAAAAAATAATGTGAAATTTCATTATGACAGGGCTTCTTCCCCAATGGAAAAACTAAGATTTGGCATACAAGACTGGCACCAGTAATTGGACAGCTTTAAAGCTTGCAAGACCAGGTAAACAGAAGAATATTTACTAAACTGAGTCCAAACAAAGGCAAGCAAACCAAAACCAACACTGAAGATGTTTTAGAAATAGTTTATATAGAGGTAAGTTTTGGCTTCCTTGCACGTCTCGGAGAGACTCAAATTTAGAACTGGGTGTTCCACCCATCCAAAGCAATATGCTGTCCAGATGACGACTCCCATATATTAGAAGAAGTTGAGTTGGCTATTAAAAGCTTAAGTAACAATACAGCCCTCGGCACAGATGGCCTACCAACAGAATTGTATAAATCCTTTTTAAGTCAATTAGGCTCAGCCTTACAGGCAATTTTTAACCAAAATTTCACATCTGGAAAACTTCCTCATACCATGACACTGGTGCTTTGGATCTTTATATTGAAAAAGGGAGATAGGTGTCTATTATCTAACTGAAGACCTGTGTGTCTTCTAAACACAGATCAAAAAGCAGTCTCAAAAATCCTGGCATATAGGTTATTCTTGGTCTCTCTAGTAATATCGCCTATCTCATGCCATTCTGCAACGTTACATGCAAGATAACTTATTACTGATATGAGTCTTATTTGAAAGAGGGGAAGGGGACTGGTAAATGGCGTTTTGCTTTCGTTAGATTGAAAGAAAGCTTTTGAACATGTTTCTCATGGTTATTTGAAACTTTACAGACATTTTGGGATATCAGACACGTTTATCAGGTAGGTAAAATTTTATATGAAGGAGTGATGATGATTCCATATAGTAACTCCTGGCAGGAAACACCAGTGAGAGTTCACAGAGGCGTAAGACAGGGATGCCCATTAAGCCCCATAATGTATATATTTTCACTGTCCTTCTGATATAGTCAATTCAGAGCAGTCAACAGATATGTGACCTGTGACTAACCCCAGACTCCCAGGAGAGTAAGAACCTTGCTTATGCAGACATTCTATACATTATCACGCTGTCATGTGGAAAATTAATAATCTTAGAGTTCAGCAATTGGCTGGGGACATGGTGTGCGGGTATGGGATACAGACTAGCGTGGGGGAATGGGGTAGCACATGGGAGAACTAAGACCTGTATGCACTGGATAGGCTGCACCTGAGTAGTGAAAGCTCAGGGATCCTAAAGAAAAAGCTGGGGGAGTTCATTCAGGAAAGTATAATTTAAACTAGGTGTGTGTGTGGGGGGGAGGCAGCAAACACTGGCACCAGGCAAGGGAGATCACCAGGCCCCCCACCCCCCCCAGACAGGCAGGGAGAGGGGAAGCAAAAGGCAAAAAGGGGAAGGGTTAGGGAAGAAGGTATAGGCAAGCAGGGGAAGAACTCACAGTGGAAGGTGGTCTCACTGAACTCAAGAAGCCTTGACAATAAGACAGTAGAACTGCAGGCTTTGATGGCAGAAGGGGAGGTGGACATAGCCGCCATAACTGAAACATGGGCCACCCAGTGCCAGGAATAGGATCTAGCGATCCCTGGGTACAAACTGTACCATAGGGACAAAGGGGGAGTGAAAGCTATATATGTTAGGGAGGGAACAGTGTGCAACAGGGAGGAAAGTGAGGAGGGCAAGGCCGAGGCCTTATGGATTCACCTACAGCACTCAAAGGGTAGGAAGGTGAGATTGGGAGTGGTGTATAGGCCACCCTCCTGAAGTCTGGAAATGGACAGAGAACTGGGTGAACAAATTAGGAGGCTTAGCGGCAAGGGCAACACAGTCACGGTCAGGGACTTCAGTCTGCCGAGGGTGGATTAGAACACCCTTGCCACCTCAACTGCCAGAGAACAAGTCCTCCTCGAGGCCTTCCAGGACAGCTTCCTTACACAGAAAGTGATGGAACCAACCAGGGAGAGGAACATCCTAGACCTGGTACTTACAGTTGGAGAGCTAGTCCAAGACATTGAGGTGGAGGACCCCTATCAGGAAGTGACCACTGCACAGTGTGGTTCTCCCTTAACCTGGGGAAGGATGTAACCAATACAAAAACAAGAGTAGTGGATTTTAAGAGGGATGAAATTGGCAGGATGGGAATCATTTTGAAAGGGCACCTAGACAACATCAGCCCAGACATGGATGCAGAGCAGAAATGGAACATCATAAAGAAGGGTCTGGCAGAGGCCACCAGCTCTTGCTCCAAGTGCCAAAGCAACAAGGCCAGGAACAAGAGACCTAGCTGGATGAATGGAGAGGTAATGGAAAGGGTGAGGGGAAAGAAAGCAGCCTTTAGAAAATATAAGAGATCCTGCTGAGATGAAGATAGGGAGGAATAACTGAAGAAATCCAGGGAGGTGAGCAAAGTAGGGAAGGCCACCAAGGCTTCAAAAGAACTAAGGCTGGAGCAGGGAATCAGGAAAGGGGAAAATTATTTATTTAGGTATATAGGAGAGAGGAGGAATTGCAAGGACCAGATTGTGAGGATTAAGAAGGAGGGAGGTTGGGAAGAGCAGGGGCAGAGCAGGCAGAAGTACTAAACGAGTACTTCTGCTCAGTCTTTACCAGGGAGAGGGATGGGAATATACTTCAGGGAAAGGGTGGAGGGGGCAGGGGGAGAGGATGTGAGAGATGTGGTGATCCCAGTCAAAAGGGTGTTGGAGAGCCTAAGGGTGGACAAGGCACCTGATCTGGATACAGTGCGTCCTAGGGTGCTCAGGGAGTTGGCAAGGGTCCTGGATTTGCTCAACACTGCCTTAAATACTGGAAGTGTGCCCAGGGATAGGAGGATGGCACATGTGGTGCCAATCCATAAGAGTGGGCCCAGAGATGAACCAGGGAACTGCAGACCTGTGAGCCTTACAGCCATTGTGGGAAAGCTAATGGAGACTATACTTAAGGAAAGACTGGTGAGTTTCCTGGAGGAGAATGGCTTACAGAATTTAGTGGAGGGTGCAAGGGGAAGGGGGGAGCAGCTGCTGTTTAATAGACAGTGTGCTGCACACTCGAGCAGACTAGACAGACCGAATGGCCTGTACCTACTGCCAATTTTGTATGTTTGCATGTTCTTATGTTTATAAGGCCAATAATCTAGTACAGAAACACAATGGATGTTATCTGGTTTCTCTGCTATGGCAGGATCTTGTTTAAACTACAAAAAAAGTTCAGCCATTACAAATGGAAATCATGACCTTCCCAGATCCTGATTACTCACTAAATGGGGTAGATGTTAACAAGCGTCCACTTAAAATATTAGGCATGCACTTTAACCTTTCAGATGCAGCATTAACATTTAGCCATCTTGTATTCAGATAGCAGAGTGAAACCTCCTGATTAGAATTCTATTACTTCCTTGTTTTGAGTTCCTGAGCTACGTTTTTGACCCTCTTATAAAACTGGTAAAAAAATTATATAGTATTTTCTTCCAGGGCCTTTTGGGCTCCCATCTGAATCTAGTAAAGAGGAAAATAACTTAGAGACCTGGTACATGAAGAAGTCAGAGTAGTGAACCCAGTAACATTTTTTAATTCTATATTTTTTCACAACATTACTCGATTATTAACTAGTACAGACAAATCCTGGATCCCTGTGATTGAGAATTGACTTTTGCCTATTATTCAAGAATGGTCTAATGGGAAAATAGTGAGCACTCACCACACTAATAACCACACCCTAGCCCAATATATCAGGACTGCTTTTCCTAAAATACAGAAGTGGAAGTTGTCCTTGAGGGTTATGAGAATAGAGCTGATGAAAAAATTGTACTCCCTTATCATGAATAAATGCATCTTTCCCCCTTTGGAATTAAAAGTGTCCAGCAGGAAAAATATCAGATGCTACAAACCAGTTAATTAATCCCAACATTCCACAATATACATGGGATATTAAATGTGGGAAATTACATGGTTAGAAATACATGTGAAAAGCTGGCCCCAGTGGTGCTGAGGGCTGAGGCACTAGACACCTTACCTCGTGCTGTGCCAGCGACCTGATTTCGGGAATGACCTCAGGTCACTGGGCTGCCAGCATGGGGGAGGGTGGGAGCAGGATTGAGCATTGGCTCTCCTCTCCCGGGAGGGAGGTCACCCATCCGTAGTCCCGCTGTCACCGGATGGAGGTCCAGTGGCAGGTGTAGGCAGTGATGCAGTGACTGGTATGGTGAGGCATCCTGTGCGGCTTAACATGCATGTGCCTCCACATGTGCGCCAGGTCGGGGACGCACAGGATAGAACTGGGGAGAAAAAAACTTAAATACCGCAAAAAGTACCTAAGGGGAAAAAAAGGAAAAAGAAATACATGGGAAAATAGCCATCAGAGATGCATTAAAACACAAAAGACTGGAGGAACGAGAGTTTTCCCGTATGGCTTGTGCCTATTTTAATGCACACAGGTAATGTACTTTTGGGATGCCCTAAGTATGACCTGGAATAAACCATTATTCAAGTTAGGCAGTTATCAAGAAAGTTCTCTGGGCACATACCGGTGAGCATGGGAAAAGGTCCCAGAAAGTCCCTTCTGCTTTGTTTTGCAGCATGCAAATACTTATTGTGGCCAGTCAGATGTGCACTCACTGTGCAACAGATACACTCCTCCACAAGTAATTATGGGTGACAAAATGTCTACAAAATATATACTCTACAGAGTGCTCCAACTTAGCAAGGAGTAAGACACTTGCTCTGTGAAAACACTGCCATCGGGTATTATAAGCAAAAGGTATGGCACAAATAATTTGTAAATGTTATATAGTACAACATGAAAAGTCCAAGTATGATTATGTGTGAATATTTTCTCTGTTGCTCACATTTGAAACATACACAATAGACCTATATTGTTCTTTTATTTTTAATGACTTTTACCTTTGGGAGGGTGCATAAATATGTATAAATATCTAATCATTTCCTCAAGTGATGTTTTTGCAATCTTCTTGTATCACAAATGTTTGTATCTTATGAAAGATTTCTGTTTAATTTGTATGCTTTCTATCTTTCAAGAAAAAAATTCCCCTACTCCTCTTTAGTACGTGCCAGAGGATCTTTTACTTCCACTTGAACAGTGACTAGAGATGGGCAGAAAGGATCTTGGTTTATCTTGTCATCTGAAGGATGTATGCAAAGGAGAGTATAAAGGCTATGAAGATCAAGGATATGAGGAACGATGAGAACATGGAGACAATATTGCTGCAGGTAGTGAGGGGGAGAAACATCATGTATAGGTGGTATAAAGGCGTGCATCTCAAAATGAGGAAGTGGATATGGAGCAGAAGGATGATAAGGGCAGCAAGGCAGGGGGAAGTGCTGCTATTGAATGTTAACGTTCTTTATTGTCATCAACCCGAGGTACAAATAACTAATGAAAAATAACAAATCTAACGTCATCCATAGATACATAGATACAGAGACACTGTCGGCAGATAAGGACCTATGGCCCACCCAGTCTGCCCATTTGAGCTTGTAAGATCCTTTTACGTTTTTCTAGAAGTCTGTTGTTCCTTACCCCTGACCTCCAGGATTCTCTTACATGTATGTCTATCCCATGCATTCTTTTTTTTTCTAAACTTTATTTTTCAGAGCTCAGATCCATTTGTTTACATAGAAGGAAACAGCTTTTTGTTGTTTCCCTCTACATTTAGTCAGGTATAACTTATGTCAATGAAAAGAAAAACATATTTTTCAAAGAGGATATTATGAATTTAAGACAGAATGTTCTCAGAACATAGGAAACCAGTATTGTTGCAACGCCCACTCGATTTGGCCCCATATTGTCATGTATTTATCCATTTGTTCTCTTACTTTATATTGAACCTTTTCCAATTTCATATAGTCCAACAGTGAGGTTAACCAACTAGTTACTGAAGGAGCTTCCTTAGCCATCCAACACATTACAATATTACGGAGGCCCATCACAATCTCCAGTCTATGCAGGCCCGAGTACAGACGAGTAGTATTTCCATTTCCCAAAATGAGTCCCAGAAGGTTCTCAATGGGATCTAATCTCAAAGGATAACCCAAAATTTGTGATAAGAGAGTTAGTATCCCCTTCCAAAAGATCTGGATTTTTGGACATTGCCAAATCATGTGAAAGAAAGACCCAATGTGAATCTCACACCTCGGACACATATCAGAGGCACTTGAGTCTATTTTTTTTTTGCTAATTCTAGGGTGAAATAAACCAGAGCAAATATATTGTATTGGATAGCTCGAAGTTTATTATTGACCGAACATTTCAGCATGTTCCTCATAATTTGTAGCCAATCTCCGCCTGTGAGCCCATCTGGTAACATATCATACTCCCACTTGGATACCAGACTCTCCAATGGATCTGGAATTGTCCCTATCAACAGTCTATAACAACTCCTCAATGGTTTAAAAGATTCATCATCTTTTCAGCCTTCAAATAATTCCTCTAATGGAGAATGGGAGAATGTCCCTCCCTGCATCCACCTGGTCCTCACCTCACTCTGGACTGTAGCCCAAAGGAAGAAGTGGGATGCCCTGAGAGAATACCTACTTAATAGTATCTTGAAAGGGACAGCCGCCCCATCCTCCCATATTTGACCCACCTTGTATAGCCCCTGTGTTTTCCACCTTTTAAGTATCTGGTGGTCCTGGACTGAAGTACTAGCCCCTGCCCCCACCATGGCTCACAGTTCCATATCTGTGGAAAACATATATGGATGTTGGAGAATATGATGTGCCTCTCTCCAAACCCTGAAGGTAGTGTTTGAACATGAATTGGAAAGCTTGTCAAATAATCCATCATACAAATACCCCACCATAGTACCATTGTATAGTGAACCCGGTGACAGGTTTTCCATGTTTACCCATCCCGGCTGTGGAGCTCCATCCCTCACTAGATCCTGAATGTGTGCCAATTGTGTGGCAAGATAATAGTGTTTGACACTTGTAGTCCTAATCCCCCGCCCACTGGCAATCAGAGTATCTCCTTTTATCCGAGCTCATTTACCTTGCCATAACAGCTGAGTTATAGCTCCTTCTAAAGCTCTAATATATTTGTTAGGTATACCTATTGGAAGAGTCTGAAAAATATACAGAAATTACAGAAGCACACTCATTTTCACTAGATTAACTCATCCAATTAGTGTCAATGGTAGGGCCCTCCAGTTAATACATTGTTCTTTTATTTTTTGTATCACCGGAAGGAGATTGGTTCTAGCCATAAGAGATAGTTTGGCAGTTAGTATTACCCCTAAGTGTTTAATGAAGTGGATGGGGGTACCATCTCCAAGCCCAAAGTTATAGGGGTCTTAATTTTCCCCAAGGGCATCCAATCACACTTTGACCAGTTTATCTTATGGCCAGACATAGGTCCATAAGTTTGAAAGATATTTAATAATGCTGGTAGTGCCTTAACAGGGATTTTTGAGGAAGAGGAGAATATAATCCGCGAAGAGAGATATCACATTGTTTCCCCCCCATACCAACCCCTCAACCAAGCCCTCTTATTGGATTGCCCCAGCTAGTGCTTTAATCGTAAGAACATATAATAGAGGGGAGAGGGGGCAACCTTGTCACGTTCCTTGTTTGAGGACAAATGGAGATGATATCATATTATTTGTTAAAATCTGGGCCGTAGGGTTCTTATATAAAGCCTGAATCCATCCCAAGATTCCCTTCCCAAACCCAAATTTACGAAAGACTGCCATCATAAAAGGCCATTCAACACGGTCAAAGACCTTTTCCGCATCTAATTCTAATAAACCCCCTTCTCCCTTTCCCGCCATAAATGCATAATATTTATTGTTCTCTTCAGGTTGTATTTTGCCTGTCTGCCCTTTACAAACCCCCCTGATCCAAATGTACTAATTCTGGAAGATATTGCTCCAATCTAGAGGCTAATATCTTAGTTATTATCTTGTAATCGGAGTTGAGCAAGGAAATTGGTCAATAAGATCCACATTTGGTGGGATCTTTCCCTGACTTAAGTAAAACAGTAATTGTGGCCAAAAGGAGAGAAGAAGGGAGCACTCCCGTGCCCAGTGTTTCCTTGATCATCTGATACATCAGAGAGCCCATAGTATCCCACATAAGCTTATAAAATTCTGTAGGAATTCCATCAGGGCTGGGTGCCTTGCCTCTGTTGGCTTTCCACACTTCCCTCCTAACCTCAGAGAGTGAAAGCGGTGAGTCTATTTCCACCACCTCCTGTGGAGTATGGGAAGGTAACTGGACTGTACTCAGAAAAGAGTCAATGTGGGCCCCCTTTGGAAATTCAGAAGTATGTAGAGAAGAATAAAATGCTTTAAAAGCATTATTACGAATACCCGTACCCCTTTGGGAAAGGTATATAAAGACAATGCAGAGGGGCACTGGTTCCGGACAATGGAAGGAATTTGCCTGGAAACTAACAGTAAGGTATTTCAGGGCTCCTGTTGTGGTTCAGAAGTACAGTGCCTATTTGGGTGCAGATTGTTGGAGGCAATGTGGATGTACCCAAGCCACTTTAGGCCATATTTTCTGGTCCTGCCAGGCTCTACAACCTTTTCTTGTACGTTTCCATGAGGCCCTTTAAAAAACAATAACTTCAAATATTTCGAGACCCCCTTTTTTTTCTTTTTGGCAAGTACCCCTCGGGTCACATGGACATCCCAACAAGGAATTTTATTAACCTGGCCTCCCTTGCCGCCAAAAAAGCTATTACTAAAAAGTGGTTTTCCCCCTTGCCTCCCACTCTGGATCAATGGCACCAATTAATGATAGATATTTATAGGATGGAGAAAATTACAGCCACATTAAATAAGGCCCAAACTGGCTTTGAAAAGATGTGGAGAAGATGGGTAATATATATTATACCCATTCGACCAGAGTTTGTACCCTGAGCTGAGCCCTCTGATTCATAAGTAGGGGGAATTAATCGATTCACTTTATTTACCTTTAAGTAATATTTATGGCAACAAGTGGAATAATGATGAAATATAAACTGTATGTGCACTTTATGTTTATTCCCTTTAACTATTTATATTTTATTAGTTTCCTTTTATTGTAATGTTATATAGAAATGTTCTTTTTAAGAGTATGTTCTTTATTATAAAAATAAAGATTGTGAGTTCAAAAAGAAAAAAAGCATTATTAATTTCTTGTTGGTTATAAGTAAGAGTTCCAAGGGTACTTTCTATTGAAAGGATAGACCTTTCCACTCTCCGACCCTTAATTAAACTCGCTAACCACTTCCCCCCTCTATCTCCATCAAAATAGCCATACGATTTTGTAAATATTAAATTGCGCTCTAGTCTCCTAGAGGATATCTGACAAAGTCGTCCCTTTAACATCTTCAGTTTTTTGGTTACCTGGGGTGAATAAGCTTTCATATTCCGTTTTTCCATCTCCGCTATGTTACTATCTAGATCTACCTCTTCCTGATTCAGGGTCTTTTTTTTAAAAGTTGTATATAAAATAGTTTCACCCCGAATAAAAACCTTAAGGCATTCCCACACATTACTTACACTAGTATCTTCTGGGAGGTTTAGCTTTATATATTCCTCTACTCTATCTTTAATTTGGGCTAAGTATTGGGAATCTAACAAAAGAGCTGGATCCATCCTCCACTGGGCTTCCACCGGGCGGTTCTCTGGCAAACAGAGGATCACTCTGAGAGGGGTATGGTCCAAAACAATCATCAGCCCATAAGAGGCCTCTATAATCTCCCCCAAAGCTCTGGAGGGAAGGAACATATAGTCCAGTCTAGTGTAAATCCCATGAGAATGTGAGTAAAAAGAATATTCCCTATTCCCCTGGTGACAGTGCCGCCAGGCTTCCCAAAGGTCCCTGCTCCGCACCAGAGCCTCAAGGGCTGCTGTACTACAAGGAGGGGGTCCCAATTTCCCTTTTGGGTGATCGAGATTTGGATCCAGATATGTATTAAAGTCCCCTGCCAGGATAACATTCTCAGGGTAGGGGCCCAACGTCACCCCTAGACGAGTAAAGAAATCTGGGGAATCAAAATTTGGTCCATATACAGACCCCAATGTCAGTCTCCTAGACCCCACCTCCACTTCTGCTAAAATATATCTACCCTGTGGGTCTGAAAGGATTGAATGAACGCTGTGTTGGAAGCCTGGACGAATCCATATGGCCACCCCCCCTCGCCTTAGATGTGAAGGGAGATACCAAAAGTGTGTCACCCCATGACTCTGCCAGTCGCAAGGATTCTTGCTTGTCCATGTGAATTTCCTGCAGAAAGATAATGTCTCCCTTCAGTTTTTTAATTAATGACCAAACTTTTTTCCTCTTAACAACAGTTTTAAGTCTGTTAACATTCCATGACAAAAGCTTATTCGATCCATAAATCTTCTGTAGTTACTATTAATCTGCCCTTCTGTCGTGTACCAGAAACATAATGATTAACTCTGTGCATTATTAAAACTGTAAACCGAACATCCCCAAGTTCCCCCCCTATTTAACACAACTACCCTCACATAACTTCTGTGAAGCCCCACCAATGGGAGAGGTTGTATCCCCAACCAAACTTCCCTCTTTCCCCTCCACACTCTCCATCTTGTCCATTGCCTTTTGTGGAGTGAGCTACTAATCCACCGATAAACTTCCTCCTACTATGCAGGTATATGGGAGGGTTTAACCCTACCCCCCTCCACGCCCCTTAGTTAAATAATAGATACCAGGGAAAGGGAAAAAAGTACAAGGGTAACATAAAAGTAATAGATTGGGAGGAAAAGTATTCACTCCCCCCTCCTGCCCCCGGGAGTCCAGGATTCTAACACCCTCCTGGAAGTCCTTTCCCAAGGAGTCCCATCCCCAACTGAATAACAGGGGATGGGGCTCACCCGTCTAAAGGCTTAAAACAGATTGCCGAAACATTGCTCTAACTTCCACATTGATGTGTGAGAAGGTACCCCCCAGCCATCATATTCACAGACCATCCTTCTATTTCAGGCCTTCCAGAGCGTAGGAGAGGAGAACAGTCAAATTAAAACCATCCATTTTAGATAATCAAAAGCTCCCCCCATCGTCGTCAGCAACTAATCACCCCCCTTGCATATTCCCTTTAATTAGTTTACCCAAAAATCAAAACAAGCTATAATAATCAAAACCCAGGCATTATACCCGAGAAAGAAAATATCCTGTACTTTGGTGAATACCTTATAGCCTAATGGTATAACAGGAATAGGAATTCCTCTCCGAAAATACACCCTTGGATTAAAGAGCCCCAAATAATCTTAGGAAAAAGAATAGATTGGTGAAATTGAACCCCATCAAGAGACCCCGGATTCTACCACTCTATGGCGCCATCCAGTGTTACAGGTCCGGTGTCATTTCCTCTTATGGCCTACTTTTCCTTTCCCCTCCACACATTACTCAAACTACCGGGAGGTAAGCCTCTTAGTAGCACCCACATACGGCTTTCCTGAGGCTCTTCATCTACTGCACCTTGTTATTTCCTGTCAATAATAAAAGTTTTTTTTGTGAATTTACTGTCTACGGCCAGTTTTTCCCATAAGTATGTTCTTATATCAAATAGTTCTTAAAGACTATGTCCCTGGCCCACAATCCAAGCATTCAAGTGTCCATATCATAGAGAACAATGAGTAGTTATAAATTTAGTAGGGGCCAGACTAGCAGCCTCTGAATCCAGCCATAATAGGCCACCATTCGGTGTTACAGAGCACATAAACTGATTGCTGCCCTAGCCAGCCCCACAGTCCCATTTCTTGACACTTCATTCCTTAAACAGTTGTGCCGGTATTCTGATACTCCAAAAAGTCTGATCTATTAATTACCCTGTCCATCTTGCCATCTCCTCTCCCCCTCAAGTTCCACCGCAAAAGCCAGGGCCACCTCTGGAGATGTAAACTAGTGCTGATTCACACACTGAGGTCGCACAATCAGTCGGGCCGGGTAGACTAAAGAGAACTGGCAATTCAGGGTGTGCAGTTTTCTTTTAACTTCCGTGTATGCCTGCCTCTGCTGCTGAAGTTGGTAGGAATAGTCTGGAAAGATGCTTACCCAGGACTGTTGCACTATCAAAGGACCCTGTTTCCTGGCATATTCTAGGACCTTTTGCCAGTCCTGATACTGAAGAAATTTTACAATTACATGGTGGGGCCGCTGATCAGGGGAGGGCTTGGCCCCCAGGGATCTATGTGCCCTTTGAATCTCTGGCAGAACTTCAGGTGGAAACTTTAATGTTTGCCTCAGCCATGACTGGATATAAGTGGCACAGTCGCGCCCCGCCATGGACTCAGGTAGGCCAATGATTCTGACGTTACAACGTCTTTCTTGGTTTTCATGGTCATCAATATTTTGTTTGAGCTTTTCAGTTTCTTTTAGTGTGTTCTGTAAATTATTGTGCATAGTGTTGCTGGAATCTTGCTGGGAGCTCACCCGGGCCTCTAATTCTCCTAATCGAGTCTCATGAACGTCTACTGTGTCAGAGACTGTATTTACAGTCTGTTGGAGATGTTGTAACTGTGAGGAAATGTTCTCAAAGCCAGTCTCCATGCGGGTCCCCAAATCATGTCTAAGATCTTGAATTAGAGGTTTAATTGCTTGATAATTATCTGCCATCTCCGTGCAGGGTTCTGTTCACCGCTGGAGGGTCGAGGTAGTTGAGGAGTCCTCTGGCACATCCCAGTGCTAAACTGGAGCAGGAGAAGATGGTAGGCCCTTTTCAGACGTCTGGGTCCCTGGCATATTAAAAGGTAGTTTTGCCTGTTTCTTTGCAGGTTTAGCATTAGTAGGCACCTGGACTTCTTGAATCCTTGGTTTATTCATTAAAAAGTATAGGTTTTAATGTGGGATGGAGGGTATATTCAGTGGATTAAGCCACAGCTCTAGGTTTAAGGGTCCAGATTGCTCTGTAGCTAGGCCACGTCCCCTATCCCATACATTCTTAAATCCCATGATTGTTTCAGCCCCCACTACTTTCTTTGGCAGGGTGTCCCACTTGTTCACCATCCTTTCTGAGATGAAATTCTTTCTCATGTTTCCTCTGTATCGCCCTCCCTCCAACTTCATCCCATGGCCTCTAGTCCTGGAACATCTTGTATGTTAAGGTTTTGATCTCATTTCCCAGACACCATGCTTTTAAATGTTTCTAGGCAATTTATTTTATTTTATAATTTATGGAATTTAATGTCTACTGATATTTATTCTGAGTTTTGGTTGTGTTTGTTTATTTTGTTTGTACAGTGCCCAGAGCCTCTGGGATTGGGAGTCTTTTTAAATAAAAATTGCCTTGCCTTTTCACTGGAACATAGTGTTTTCCTGTACCCTGTTCCTCCCTGCAAGGTACTTGTATGTCTCTATCATATCCCCTCTCTCAATCCTCTCCTCCAGGGAGTACATATTCAAGTCCTTCAGCCTGTTCTCATAGGACTTGTGTTGCAACCCCTGTACCATCTTTGCTGCCCTCCTCTGAACCTTCTCTACCCTGTCTATGTCCTTACATAAGTAAGGTCTCCAGAACTGTACACTGTACTCCAGGTGGGGCCTCACTAGTGTCTTGTATAGTGGAATTATGACCTCCCATTTCCTGCTAGTGATGCCCCTGCCTATGCATCCCAGCATCCTATTTGCTTTACCTGCTGCCTTGTCACACTGTTTCCCTGTCTTGAGGTCAACAGAGGTGATAACCCCAAGATCCCTTTCCTGCTTGGTGCATGCTATATCCTCACCCCCCCCAACTGATATGTTGTTCCAGGGTTTTTGTGCCCCATATGCATTATCTTGCACTTCTTTGTGTTGAATTTCAGCTGCAAAACCCTTGACCATTCTTCAAGCTTCTCCAGGTCCTTCCGCATTCTGTCTACATCCTCTGGCATGTCCACTCTGTGAATACAAATCAATATCTGTCACAACAGTACATGTAAATACCAAAATGTCCAGTTAAAGAGATGCAATACATCTCTCAAAATAACAGAACCATTGTTTTAAAAAAAATATTCATGATAAAAATTGTCCCCAAGATGTATTGCTGCATAAATTACAATATAAAACTCTGTGAATACAGTTGACTTACAACAATATATACTGCAAACAGTCCTGACTCATCACATGGGGTAAAATTAATAGGCTCTATCTAAATGCAATAATCCTGTTTTTGCCTTATACTCTTGGGTGTGCAATATTTCCCTGTAAAGCCTTCAGCTTACTTGAACAAAACTGATTTGCCTTCCCTATCCTCCAGCCGACAAAGAAAGTGTAATCAGTAAAACTACAATTTATCTCTCTGGTGCCTGAGATCTGCAGCTATACCTTCCATCCACTTAATTTGTTTATTTCCATGCAACCACAGACTGCGGGGCAAAGTAGCATAAGCCAATTTTTTGTGACCATTTTACTGACTGCCGCTATATAAATCCTAAATAAAGATTTCTGTCTACTCGACTGGCTCTAGCAAGGCATCTTACTTGCAATTACATTACAGAGAAACATAGGAAATGTTGGCAGAAAAGACTGAAGGTCCATCCATTCTGCCCTGCTTTACCCTATCCTACCCTGGGACTAATGTCTCATTGAAGTTATTGCCCTCACCTCCCCCCCTTGCCCACTGCTTTCCCCCTGTGGGAATATTAGGATTTTTACTTAGTCCCAGCCATGTCTGAAACCATTAATGGTTCTTGCACCAACCACCTCTGCTGGTTAGCTATTTCACAGCTTAGCCACTCTCTCTCTCTCTCTCTGTAAAATAAAGCATTCTCACATCTCTACTGAATCTCCCCATGCAAGTTTTCACTCATGTCCCTGTGTTCTTGTTTCACCTAATGAATATTTCCTCCCAGTCTATCTTGTTCATTCCTTCCAGGAACTTGAAGGTCTCTATCATATTGCCCCTCTCCCTTCTGATCTCCAGTGACAACATGTTCAGGGCCTTAAGCTGCTCCTCATAGGATCTACCATTCTGGCCCTGAATCATTTTGGTTACCCCACACTGCACCATCTCTAGCCACCACCTTTATTTATTTTATTTATTTATTTAATCTCAGAATTAAGACCTTTGAACTGGGGGTTCTTTTACAAAGGCTCCACATCAGCAAAATGAACAATTCAGATGATGAATTAACAGACACAGGTACATTGGACAGAGAATAAACAGGCACGGTGAAACACAACAAGTAGGATAACTGACAAACACTCTAACGTTCAATCTAAAAATAGTATTATGTGCTATTATTAAGAGAGAAATCTGATGAAGATAAGTAGGTCAGGGGCAGAGAAAGTCAGTCAATGGTATATTGGTTATAGAAGTGAGAAAGGCAGATTAGCAGGCAATAGATAGGGGAAGAAAAGAGGGTAGAAGAGCAGGGGAGGGTAGAAGAGATGGGGGAGATTAGCAGCCAATCGATGGTGTCGGAAGAGAGGGGAAAAGAACATGGGAGGTGATTCACTGAGAGGAAAAGGTAGTGGCATTTCCCAGTAAAGTAAGGGAATGAGGGTGACTGGGAGCTCAGAGGTCACACAAGGTAGCAGCCCAGGACGGCATTGTCAGTGGAAGGCTATAAAGTTAAGTGTAATGGGATACAGGGGTTAAGAGCAGCAGTCACAGCTGTTGAGGTTCACTAGGTGTTGTTGAAGATGGTTCTTGAAGCGGCCAGTGTTTGAGTGGATTGGATATGTGCTGGGAGGCTGTTAAACCAGTTCGGTGCTCTGTACATAAAATGCTCCAGTAACTGGAAGCACTCAAATTGCTTCCAGTTATTGGATGCTGACTTTGAAAAATAAACTCTTTCCAAATCTTTTTCCAAACCTCGTCTGTTAAAGTGATCCCAGCATCTGCCTCCCCTTCCTGCTGAATTTATAAAATTCTTCCAGCTTGTTGTTCCCTCATCAATTTACCCAAGTTAGAGACTTGTGTTTTAATTATGAGTCATGACTTCAGCATATGTATCGTGGACTAGAGGATCCAAGTAGCACTGAGTGCAAGAATTTAACAGCTGGTAGAGATTTGTTTGTAAATATTCCTTATACAGAGAGTGGGGCAGTCTACACGGGAGGCAGCCATCCTTTACATAGTCCTTACAAACAGGGATAGTATAGAGGAAATCGCAGTGCTGGATCCACTCGGAGCCAATGACCACCAAACAGTATAGTCTAACATCAAATTTAAAGCAGAGAAAAATCAGACCCAGACAAAAAAGTACTGGTACTGATGGCCACCGATCAAGAAAGGACCTTGGGGTAATCATATCTGATGACCTAAAGGTAACTGAATAATGTGATAAGGATGTAGGGAGAGCCCAAGGGATGCTAGCATGCATAGAGAGAGGTATCACCAGCAGAAAAATGGAGGTGGTTATGCCACTGTACAGATCCCTAGTGAGACCTCATCTGGAGTACCGTGTCCAGTTCTGGAGGTCGCATCTCTGGAAGGACATGAACAAAATAGAGGCAGTCCAGAGAAGGGCAACAAAAGTGGTGCAAGGGCTGCACCAAAAGTCATATGAGGAAAGACTAGAGGACCTCAATATGTATTCCCTGGAGGAGAAGAGAGAGAGGGGGGATATGATAGAGACATTCAAGTACTTCAGGGGTATAAACAAGGTACAGGAGGGTAGCATCTTTCAGTAAAAAAGGTGTACAAGAACAAGGGGGCATGATAGGCTAGAGGGAGTAGGCTAGAGGGGGTAGGCTCAGGGGCAACATGAGGAAGTACTTTTTCACAGAAAGAGTAGTGGATGCTTGGAACAGCCTCCCTGTGGAGCTGGTGGGGGCCAAAACAGTAGGAGAATTCAAGAATACATGGGATAGACATAAGAGTACTCTCACAGTAGGGAAGAGGGTTAGCCGCAGATCAACTAGGGACTACGGTATTGTATTAGGTAGGGAAAAGGGGCAGACTAGGTGGACCACACGGTCCTTATCTGCCGTCACCTTCTATGTTTCTATATTTCTATGTAAGTACTGCATTTTAGGAAGACTTATTTTGACTGGATGAGGGAGCTGTTACAGGGGGGACTAGAAGAGGTAAGAGTAGCAGACGGGATGGAAGCAAACTGGGAAGTGATAGCGAATGGAATATATGAAGTCATAAATCTTTGTGTAAGTGTAATAGGAAAGAATAAAAGGAGTAGGAAACCACTGCGGTTCATGAAAGATGTGGGGACTGCTATGAGGACAAAGAAAAAAGTATTTAAAAAGTACAAAATCAGCCAAGTAGAGGGGGTTAGGGTAGAGTTTTGAAACAAGATGAAAGAGGCCAGTAGGTCCATGAGGAAGTCTCAGGCTGGTGCAGAGTTAAAATAGCTGAGGCAAAGAAGAAGGAAGACAAGACCTTCTTTCATATGTAGATAACAACCCCTCGGTACCACTTACCTTCCATTAGCATGCCTTGGAGAGGGGTCATGCCATAGCTCAGGGGAGACTCCTGTGTCTAGAGATATCAGGATGGTAACAGCTTGCCAGGAGCCACCCCTTGCAAACAGTCCCAGTTCTTGCTGCCATTTTCTCTCATCACGTAACCACTGGGGCACCGCCTACATAAGTCTCCCTGCATCACCCCAGCAGAGCTGCTTTCCATTCTTCAACTGTGCACCTTGCAAGGAGGATCCACTGACTTTCCTGCCTTTACATCTTTGCCAGTTTTTACCTCCCTTAACTGTGGGGATGGCCCCCTCCAACTCATCCTTACTCTTCCCTCACTAATGGGGCCCATTGGCGGCAATTGCTCCACAGAGCCACCCCTAACTGGTTAAAAAGTAACCTGAACTTACACAGTACTACTGAATATACAGATCTCGGCAAGGCAACTCAGGGAAATAACAGAATCTTTTGTAACAGCATAACTTGATTCAAGCATACTTTGATTAATTCAAACTTTGGCCTCATTTCCATGTTTTTACCAACAGTACTGTGCACAATACCACAACTAGTGGGGAATTACAAAGTTGGAGATTTGACTGGAATGAGGGCCAGGAAATCATTATTTATATATCTCAAACCCTATAACAGTGGGAACTGAATTTTGTTGCAAGACAACATATTTACAGAGTTAGCATTGTCATCATTGCAGCCACAAGGGAGCAAGGGTTACCATGGTATTTACCTGTGCCCCACACAGTACAGTTGGTAATCAGTGGCTCAGCCTTTCAATAATAGTGTGAGGAGTATAGTCTCAAAGTTAGCACAATATGGCCCCCAAGCATGTGCATCAACAAAATGAGGTACAAACCAGGCTTGCTGCATCTTACCCCTACCATGGGTCTCTGTCTCAGCACCACTGTTTGGTTCTCTTCATTCAGCTCTAGTTACATATGCTCCTTACAGGTACTTAGGACCCAGGTCAGTCAACAAGGAAGCTGCAGGTCACATCTCTGAACCCCAAGACATCTGCCATGATCATCTTTAGACAGCCGTCACTGTTTCAAATCAGTGGCGGCTCTACACCAGGGCCCGCCAGGGCACATGCCCTGGTAACAAAATGCTGTGCCCCAGTTTGTGCCCCATATGGTGCAGAGCTTCCCCCATAGTAATCATATATCAGTGCCCTGGCTGCCATCTTTTGTGCCCCAGCTGTGCCTGGTAACCATTTGTGGCTAGAGCCACTAGTGCCTCAAACCCGTAACAGGATCTGAGCTTCCAGAAACCCAGGTGGAGGGAGACAGTGCCACACTGGACCTGGGACCCTGCAACCACCCCTGGCCCTTGGGACCCCTCCAGATGATTGTAGCTAGAGCATGCACTCCCACACACAGGACTTTAGAGTAACCACCTCACCACTTCCTTCTTTAATGAGACCGGCTCCCCTATTTACATCTCAGGAGGGAAAAATCCTGGGAACTCACAGGAGCCAATGCATACAGAAATACTCAGAAAATTGACAGAAGCTTGCTGCTGGAGCTGACAGAGCAGTAAACATGGAACAGATAATTGCATTTCTGAACAGTAGTTAGAATAATTAACTATTTGTGCAAGTATAGGCAAATTTAGACTGGTTAGTAAACCCTATCTTTATAGGGGCAGTTACAAAAAACTAAGGAGGGAATAGACTGCAGAGAAGAAATGAGTGGGAGGAGGAGGATAAAGGACAGGCAAACATCATGAACAAATATTTCTGTTCAGTGTTGGAAAAGGGTCCACTGCCTAACAGCACCATCAAGGTGAAGTGGTGGGTGCCAACAAGAATTCAATTTTGATGAAGAGGGTACTATAGGGCTTAAGCACACTGAATGTGGATAAGCCTATGGGCCAGGATCAGCAGCATCCCCATGTACTAAAGGAGATACCACAGGTCCTAACTGAACCACTGACAGAGCTCTTTAACACCTCACTAGAAACAGGGGTAGCACCCAGGTGCTAGAGGACAACAAATGTAGTTCCAATGCACAAGAGCAAAAGCAGGAAAGAACAACGAACTACAGCATTATCAGTCTAACTTCCATTGTGGGTATGCTGCTAGACAATATAATAAGGGACCATCCAGGGATTCTCTGCTGAGAATAAGTTAGGCCCATACAAACGAAAGCTGCACCTTCACCTCGCCAATCTCAGCATGTGCGACTGTACCCTATAGGGCCACAAGTCGTTCTTTCACTCTCTAGGCCTCCTCCACAATTAAGTCCCCTCCCCGCCATCCCTATTCCTACTCATTACACTCCCTTCTTCATATCCCTGCTTATACTGTACTCCCCTTCCCCACTCTACCACCTATCCCGTATCCTGCCGCTCTCTCTCTCTTTCCCTGCCCTATGCCTGTCCTCCTTACCTCCTCTTCCTCTTCCCCCTTTTTCTACCTACACTATCACCCACTCCACTCACATATCCCCTCCCTCCTTTCCTATCTCTCTTTTACCCTCTGCAGCTCACCTTCTTCAGATCACCCCTACTCCCTCTTCCCTACCCTTGCCCTCCCCTTCCTTTCTGGTCCTCCTCCCATGCTGCCATTCACCCCCTCACCTGCTCCCTCCCTCTCCCCTTAATCCCACCTCATACATTTCAACCTCACTGCTTGCCTTCTCCTCCACCCTCCCCTTCACATGCCCACACTGCACTTCTGTGGCCACCAGCACTCAAATGACACTGTCACATCTTTGACTGCTTCATTACCCCTCACTCTCCCCTTGGTAGTTGATGCTCTCTCTCATCCTATCTTCTATCCATGGGTGTACCCATACATTGTGTAATTTGTTCACATCTCTCCTTCTTACTGTCTTGTTTCACAATTCAATCTGTTATTTATCCTTCGTGTATAATCACATTTAAAGCAGAAAGAAGCGGGGAAGGCAGTCAGAAAAGCAAAGGCCCAAACCGAGGAAAGGATAGCCAACTCACTTAAGAAGGGGGATAAAACCTTTTATAGGTACATTAGGGAACATAGAAAGGTTAAGGGAGGGATAGGGAAGATTAATAAAGGAGAGGGGAGGTGGGCAGAGGGAGACAGTGAAAAGGCAGAGATAATGAATGAATACTTTTGCTCAGTATTCACAAAAAGAAGAGGAGGAGTTACCTAAACCAAACAGTAGAAGCACTCTGGATAGTGGGGTTGATACCAGTCCATTTAAAGAAGAAAGAGTACTGAAAGAACTTCTAAAACTCAAGGTGGACAAAGCAATGGGGCTAACAGGATTCACCTAGAACTTAAAAGAGCTAAGGGAGGACCTAGTGACACCACTAACCACACTTTTTAACAAATCATGGGAAGATGGGTGGTACCTGAGGACTGGAGGAAGGCAGATGTGATTCCCCTTCACAAAAGTGGGAGCAAGGCAGAAGCAGGAAACTACAGACCTGTTAGTTTGACCTCAGTGGTGGGGAAAATGATGGAATCACTCTGAAAGAAAGAATTGTTGAGTACCTAGAGGCCAGGGGGCACTGGACCCAAAGCAGCATGGATTCACAGCAGGAAGGTCATGTCAGACAAATCTAATCGATCTTTGACTGGGTGACCAAAGTAATAGACCAGGGAGGGGCTGTGGATGGCCTACCTAGACTTTAGCAAGGCATTTATACAGTCTCGCATCAAAGATTAATAATCAGTTAGCAAGCCTGGGAGTGGGTCCCAGGTGGTAGCCTGGTAGAAAACTGGCTGTACAACAGGACACAGAAGTTAATAGTGAATGGAACACATTCTGAAGAAAGGGGGTTACTAGTGGAGTACCTCAGGGCTCAGTATTGGGTCCAGTCTCTTTAACGTTTTATAGGTGACATTGCAGAGGGTCTGAAGGAAAGGTATGCCTCTTTGTGGATGACACAAAGATCTGTAACAGAGTTGATACACAAGGAGGGGTAGAAAGGATGAGAAGGGACTTGGCAAGGTTGGAGGAATGGTCAGACATATGGCAACTTAGATTCAATGCAAAGAAGTGCAAAGTAATGCACCTGGGAAATAAAAATCCAGGAGAAGAGTACACAATAGCAGGGGAGGTACTAACAACAACAATAATGGAAAGGGATCTGGGTGTAGTCATATCAGATGACCTAAAAGTGGGTATGCAATGTGAGAAGTCAGTAGGGAAAGCCAGGGAGATACTGGGATGCATAGAGAGGGGCATCACAAGTAGAAAAAGGGAAGTGGTTATCCCTCTATACAGACAGTTGGTGAGACCCCATCTGGAGTACTGTGTGCAGTTTTGGAGACCTCATCTACGCAAGGACATAGACAGGATGGAAGCAGTCCAGAGGAGGGCAACTAAAATGGTGCAGGGTCTACATCAGAAACCATATGAAGAGAGACTGAGAGAGCTTAATATGTATACCCTTGATGAAAGGAGGGACAGGGGACATGATAGAAACTTTTAAGTACCTCAAGGGAATCAACAAAGTCCAGGAGGATAGCATCTTTCAGAAAAAGAGATGTGTAAGAACAAGGGGGCACAATTTAAAGTTAGAAGGGGGACGGCTCAGGGGTAATGTGAGGAAATTCTTTTTCACGGAGAAAGTGGCGGATGCATGGAACTGCCTTCCTGGAGAGGTTGTGGGGTCTAAAACAGTGGAGGAATTCAAACATGCATGGGACAGACATAAGGCAATTATAGTGGGGGGTTGCAGGAAATAGGTTGTTGGTTAACTAGAATCTGCAGCTTATGCAGTAGGTAAAGAAATGGGCAGACTGGGTGGGCCAAGTGGTCCCTATCTGAAATCAAAGTCTATTTTTCTATGTTTCTATTTTATGTTTAGCTGATGCCACGATGTGAAATTCTGCATTGACTTTGTTTTTTGTTTATTCCAAAAATGTATCTGAGCAGAACTTTTGTAAAAGAATCTCTGATTCAACAGTATCTGTAATCCTAGTATTCAATAAATAAATAAAGAAATACGGGAGAGGCTTGTAGGTTTCTTTGGGCATCAGGAAGAAAAAATTACTCACCTTAGTAATTATGTTTCTTCTAATGTAGTCTTGCTGTATTCTGACAATCTGCAGCTAGTCCCAGCCTTTAAACTGCCCCAGAGAGTATAGGGTTAATTTTCCATGCAGTGCATAG
Source organism: Neoceratodus forsteri (assembly GCA_016271365.2). Lineage (NCBI taxonomy): Eukaryota > Metazoa > Chordata > Ceratodontiformes > Ceratodontidae > Neoceratodus > Neoceratodus forsteri. The sequence continues at coordinate 1,103,294,541 of CM028129.1, read as the reverse complement.
AACATTGAGATTGAGCTCGGTTGAGGTCTCTGTCTGTAGCACTTGAAATCTAACTGCCAGATTCTTACGAGCAACACTCACTGACTATGTGGAAGTTGTAAAAATATTTTTAAAAACTAGCCAACCGGCAACAAAAAGTTTTGGATTCCCAAAGGAAGACTCAAGTCAGGAAACCCAAAACCAAAAACCTATCCAAGATCATAATATAAGCACCCAAGTAAATAGGAGGGTGTGCTGAAGACACCCCTAGGGTGTAACACTGCACCTGCCCACCTACTTCCCAAAAGCAGGTTCTGAGAGGGGAGGCAAGGAGGGAGGTCAGAATACAGCAAGACTCCATTAGAAGAAACACATTTACTAAGGTGAGTAATTTTTTTTCTTCAAACAACATGAAGTCTTGCTGTATTCTGACAATCTGCAGACTACCAAGCAGTACTTCCATGGAGGAGGGACAGAACCTACTTTGTGAATAGGCTCTGAAGTACTGCTGTGCCAAACCAAGCATCACTCCTAGCCTGGATATCCAGAGAGTAATGCTTGATAAAGGTATGGACTGCTTTCCAGGTGGCTGCTTGACAAATTTCTAACAGAGATATCCCTTGCAGCAGCCAGGGAAGCAGCTGTACCTTTTGAAGAATGAGCCCTCAGGCCTGAGGGTGGAATTTTTCCAGTTTCTCATAGCAGAATTGTATACAAGAAACAATCCACCTGGCAATAGTTCTCTTGGTGGCAGGTTTGCCCTTTCCCACTTCCCCATAAGTGAGGAACAACTGAAGGAAATCAAACCTGTGATCCTTGGTACACTTTGTGTAGTAGCTAAGGGCTCTTTTAACATCTAAACTGTGTAGCCTCCTCTCCCCTGAGGAAGAATGATCAGTGAAGAAAACAGGGAGAGACATGGACTGATTCAAATGGAAGTCTGAAACCACTTTGGGCAAGAACCTTCTACTGGCTCTAAGGACCACTTTATCTCTGTGGAATGAGATAAAATCAGGTTCCACTGACAGGGCTTGCAATTCACTGATACGTCTGGCAGAGGTAATGGCTACCAAAAACACAGTTTTCAAAGTCAAGTACTTAAGCTCTGCTGAAGACATAGGTTCAAATGGCGGTTGCATAAGTTGAGCAATGCAAACATTTAAGTCCCAGGCAGAGGCAGGATCCCTAAAAGGAGGACTGGTATGAAGCAATCCCTTGAAAAACTTCCAGAATACAGGGTGAGATGACAGTGAGGAAGGCTTTCCCACTGACAGAAAAGCAGAAACAGCTGACAAGCGTACCTTGAGAGTAGCTGGTCTGAGGCCTAGACCATTAAGATGGACAAAATAATCTAGAACTGTAGGCAATTCAGCAGTGTCTGGGGATATATGCTTCTTGGAATACCAAATGCTGAATCTTTTCCATTTGGAGTCATAAGTCGTTCTGGTGGCAGGCTTTCAAGGGGCTTTGAGAATATCCAGAACCTCTTGGGACAGATGAAAAATCTGCATACTCTAGCTCTTCAAGAGCCATGCCTTGAGATTGAGGGACCGAAGATTGGGGTACCAAATCCTCCCCTGAGAGGAGGTTAACAGGTTGTAATTCCTGAGAAGAGACAGGGGAAGATGGACTGCCAGGGACAGTAAGAGGGGATACCAGGGCTGCCTGGCCCAATCTGGAGCAATCAGAATCACTTTGCATGGTTGTGACCTCACTTTGACCAGAACCTTGAACAGTAGAGGAAAGGGAGGGAAGGCATAGAGAAATTTCCCTTCCCGGTTCAACATCAAAGCATCCAGAGGGACTGAGCCTAAGTCTAGGGGTCTGCAACAAAACAGAGGAAATTGGTGATTGTCTGGGGCTGCAAAGAGATCTATCTCTGGAGTGCCCCACCTTGAGAAAATCAATTTTAATACCAGAGGGTCCAGGGTCCATTCGTGATGGCCCTGGGAGATCCTGCTCAGTGTATCTGCTAGCACATTGTCCTTTCCTGGAAGGTGGACTGCTGTCAGAGAGGTCTGCAGAGAATAAGGCAGGGATCACAATTTCATGGCTTCCGTGCACAAGGCCATGGACTGAGTGCCTCCCTGCTTGTTGATGTACCACACGGTAGTAGTTCTGTCTGTTCTGACCTGAACCACCTTGTTCTGTACTGACTGAGAGAAAGCTTGCAGGGCCAGAAAAACTGCCCTGAGTTCTAGGAGATTGATATGAAGAAGGGATTCCTGAGGGGACCACAGCCCCAGGGCTGCGAGAGCCCCCAGATGGGCTCCCCACCCCAAAAGGGAAGCATCCGTGGTAAGGACCACTGAATGAGACTGAGTAACAATGGGACCCCTTGCCTTAAATTGTCCTGATCCTGCCACCATTGAAGAGCTTGGATCAGTGTCTGAGTCACTGGAATCCGTTTAGTAAGAGGATCCTTCCTTTGGGACCAAAAGGCCCTCAGATGGAACTGAATGTCCCTCATCTGGAATCTTGCCCCTTGGACAACTGCTGTAGAAGCTGCCATGTGGCCCAAAAGTTGAAGGAAATGCCTTGCTGGTCGGGACACATGAAGGCTGAAGGAGGAAGCCAGTTCTATAAGAACTCTTGCCCTTTCCAGGGGAAGAAAGGCTCTTGCTTTGACAGTATCTAGCTCTGCCCCTATAAAGGTAAGAAGCTGCACCGGTTCAAGAACTGACTTGGGGAGGTTAAGAAGAAATCCCAGGGAAGTGAGTACTTGCTGGGTCACTTGCAGGTCTGACTTGACTTGGTCTGGCGACTGACCCACTAGGAGCCAATCATCCAGATATGGAAAAATGGAAATCTTTTGCCTTCTTAAAAAGGCAACTACTACTGTCAGGCACTTTGTGAAAACCCTTGGAGTGGATGTTAAACCAAAGGGCATTGCTTTGAACTGATAAAGATCTGAGGGCAACTTGAACCTGAGGTACTTTCTGTGGGAGCACCTGATAGGGATGTGAAAGTAGGCATCTTTGAGGTCCAGGGAGGCTAGCCAGTCCCCTGGCCTTAGAGAGGGAAGAATTATTCCCAGAGTTACCATCTTGAACTTTGGTTTTAAAAGATGTTTGTTCAGGTATCTTAGATCTAGGATGGGTCGCCACTTCCCTGTCTTTTTTGGGGTAAGGAAGTACCTGGAGTACAGACCTTTGCCCCAGTGTAAGGTAGGAACTCTCTCTATGGCTCTTAAGGCCAGAAGGGATGAAACATCTGCCTCTAGGGCAAGGGTTTCTGAGAGACCTGCAGGTGGAAAAGATCAGGCTGTCATCTTCGGAAATTCTTTGAAGCTGATAAGCAGTCCCTGGCTTACTACTTCCAAGATCCACTTGTCTGAAGTAACAGACATCCAGTCCTGGATGAAGTAAGCTAGCCTGCCCCCTACAGGGATAGGAGAGTCGACCCGGGCAGACCCATTAGGGTGTCTGCTTGGCAGGGGCCTTAGGCCATGGAGTGGATGCAGCCCTGCTCATCCCCCTTTTGCCTCTCCCTCTGAAGAACCCCCTCTGTGAAAAGGGAGAAGAGGCCTGTGCTTGGTAGAAAGGCATATGAAAAGGCCTGCCCCTTCCCCTAGATTGCTGCCTTTGAGGAGTTGCCTGCCTCTCCTTGGCCTGAACACTCCTACAAGTGGTCCTGTACTCATCCATTTTCTTCATGTAATTCTCTGTCTGCTCCCCAAACTGAGAATTACCCACCACTGGAAAATCCATGACCTTAGCCTGCGTGTCCTGTGAGAGGCTAGTACATCTGAGCCAAGCCATCCTCCGAAGAGCCACAGATGTAGCCATGATTCTTGATGACACATCTTTGGAGTCCACAGCAGCATGAAATTGTACCTTTGATGCCTCAATCCCATCAGCAGCCACCTCCTCCAGCTCCTTGGCCAGCTGGGGGGAGGCCTATTTAGCCAGTGCCAGTACAGTGTCCCACCTGGACTTCTGGTACCTGGCTGTATAGGCCATATAGTTAGCCTGCCTGAGTCCCAAGGAGGATGCCATGTACTGTTTCTTAGCCATGGCATCCATCTTCCTGGAGTCTTTGTCTGGGGGTGAAGCCAAGGGAATATTTGCCTTGTCACAGGCTGCAGCCTGCACTACCGCAACATGGCTGCATTGCTGGTATAAAAACTCTGTATCCGAGCTTGATAAGGTGTACCTCTTATCCATCCTTCTGTCAACAGGAGGTACAGAATTAAGAGACTTTAGGATTTTTTGTGTCTGCTTCCCAAAGGACTTATGAAGGTGAATAGACAGTCTCCTGGACTCTGGGATGTCCATCATTTCAACAAAATCAGGCTCCTCCTGATCCTCCACAGCCTTCTCTATAGGAAGCTGGAGGGTTTCAGCCACTTTCCTGTAAAACAGATAGTGGGGAAGGGACTCAGAGACCCTAGGAGGGGAAACACCAGAAGGTCTGTCTAGGGAGATGTCCAGTTCCACAGGCACATCCAGACTTTCACCATCATAACCATCATCCTCAAAATCCCCCTCCTCCTCAAACTCCGGTTCATAAAATTCTTCAGGGGTATAATCTGGAACCGGGAGAACTGACTGAACTGAACCCCTGCTGAAAGGCACAAGATCGGTCGGAACCGGGTGAAGCGATTCAACAATCTGAATCGCTCTGGCTATTTCCTCAGTGGTCAGAACATGAACCTCTGGATCTGAACCGGTCAATTTCTCTTTGTGCTTTCTTTTTGTAGGAACTGATCCCTCAGGATCAGCTCTCCTCTTGCCTGAAGAAGTATCGCCCTGGTTTGAGGGCACTCCTTCTGGTTTGGTTGGAACCGAACCGGGCTGGCTATCTGGGTCAGCGGACTTTCTCGGCTTCCTTTTCCCTAAGTCTACCTAATCTTTTTTCCAGGGTAGACTTAGGAAAGTTTTTACAAATTTGGCAGTCTCTATCGAGGTGGTCAAACCCCAGACAATAAACACAGGTGGTGTGGGGATTGGCCTTAGCAAAGACCTCCCCACACTCACTGCAGTGTTGAAACCCAGTGGGTCTGGTTTTTCTTGGGTTTCTCAGACATGGCAACCTAACCAAACTTACCCTTTTTTCTGCAACTGCCAGGCAAGACTCCCTTATCGGTTTCTAACCGTGTTATGAGAATTGGAAAAAAACGTTGAAAACACATTTGTTTTAAAACTGATAAGGACCGGTAACCACACACTAAGAAAGTACACAAGAATTCAATACCAATCGAAATACAAGTTTACAATTTCCACAATAATCAGAGAAACTATCTAAGTACTCACGGTACCGCAGACAGAGCCTGAACCTACAATGCGGAATTAAATTTGGAATAAAACTGGCAACTTTAACCTACTTTGAACCGAGCAGAAGGAGAAATCTCCAGAGCGACTGTTCAGTGAGGTGGAGTAAAGAATCTGGCGGTTGGGTTTCAAAGTGCTGCAGACAGAGACCTCAATTGAGCTCGAGCTCAACGTTCTATGCACTGCATAGAAAATTAACCCTATACTCTCCAGGGCAGTTTAAAGGCTGGGGCTAACTGCAGATTGTCAGAATACAGCAAGACTTCATGTTGTTTGAAAAAGACAGCATGGGTTGGGGTGGGGGCAGTCAAATCAAACAAGCCTCCCTGATATCTTCAATTGGGTGATGCAGGTGGTGGCAGTAATCATACTATACTTTGACTTCAATAAAGCCTTCAGCCTCCATCCCACATAGACAGTTTGTAAAGAAGACCTGGGGTGGGGGCAAAGTAAAAGAAAATGGGTGGAAAATTAGTTGAGTGGCAGAACACACAGGGTGATAATTAATGGGGAATTATTTGAGGCCAAGGGGGTCGCTGCCCAGGTGATTCAATAAATCATCAGTCATATCTTTTGAAGCTCAGTCATGACTTGATCATTGTTAGTCATCAAATGTTACCATATGATCATAAAAGGAGATCATGATCTAAGATCATCATCTACATTTAATCATCAGAAATGTAAGTTTCAAACCACCAACTGATGATTACTGATTATTTATGTAGGCTTACATCTGCATGATGGTGTTTGATGACCTCTGGATGATTCAGTGATGATCATTGATGATTATATTAGTTATGTATTGTAAGATCATAAGTCACTCAGAAATACAGAAACATAGAAGATGTCGGCAGAAAAGGACCTCCTGGCCCACCTAGTCTGCCCTATAGTCCCTACCTACTGTACACATGTATCACATGAGTAACAACTTGAAGTTTTATTTGTTACTACTATGAAAATACGAATGTCAAATATTATCAAAAGCAAATTAATTACATTTAAATCAAATGAAGTTAAATTTTAATCCCTTTAGGAAGAGTATATGCAACATTAGATATCTATATACATTTAGATAACTAGTTTGCAAGTCAAAAGCACAGTTTATGAACCAAAACAATGGTAATTTCTGTTTTTAAAATAATTTTGCCAGCCACAGTATTAGTTTGTAGACTCTTAGGAAAGGTTTAGAGCATAAACCCGGTATTTGTAGGAACTCACCACACCCATAAAAGGAACCACTGAATGGAGTTATATAAACCAATTTGAGCCTTTGAAACACTAGTAAGAAGTGAGATGCCAAAGTAAGTATAACTGAAAACAGTGTGTTGCATAGAAAATTTATCATAACCCAATGATTATACCCAGTTACCCCATAACACAATTATATCACTGTCAGTGGCTCAGTAGGTAGTACACTTGCCTCTGGGGCTGGAAGATTTGATGGTCATGGATTCTAACCCACACCAGGCACTTGGAGTAATACCCATAACTGACATTGTGGTGCAGCATGAGGAGGATGCTGCATTGGTGAGGTGCCGTCCTTCAGATGAGACATTAAGCCGAGGTCCCTTCTCCCCATTTCTATGTTCACTGTCCAGGTGAAGTAAAAGATCCCGTTGCACTTATTGACGAAGATCAGGGGATTATTTTTTTATTGAAAAAACAAAACAAAACACAGATCACATCAAAAACTTAACATACACATATTCACAACCTTAGTGAGTCCACACACATACATAAAAGAACAAACAACGCAGTAGAAAACAAATGCCCATATCCATTGGTGTGATCGGATGCTTACCTCTATGTATTGTACATAATGCCCTTTCCCACAGATCATATATACGGCAGTGCGCTTCTTGTTTATCCCAGGAATAATACACAGATAATTTAAACATTGGTAAAAGTTAACGTGAACCACACATGGCAGACCTCCAGTCAAGTTAAGATCCATGTGCAATGTTTCCAGAGCTTTTCAAACTGGTATGGTGGTACAGTGTTCCCCTCCACCTGACAGGTTTTCAGTAATGCTTTTTTAATAATTGCTGAAACTTCAGCAGGTATTATTTTTTGCTGTAATGTGTAAGAGCACCTTGCTTGCCAGAGATAATATTTACACATTGTAAATTCTCCCATTGTACTTTTGTGGTATTTATCCATTATATTTGGCTATAACATTAACACAACCATTGCATAGGTTAGGGTCAGAGAGATGTCCTTCCATTCTCATACTAGTATGTGCCAAAAATTAAATTGTAAAAGGGCAATCAAAAAGTAAATGTTCCATGTTTCCACTTCTCTAATACAAGTAGGTCTAGGACACATTGTTCTTCCAAAGCTTTATGCTTTCATGAATTTCTGACTCCCAATTTCCCATGCAACTTAACTAGTTAATATCCTACACTGCCAAAAGAAAAGGAAGACTTAATGGAGGAGAGAAGTTAGACTGTAAAATTACATCTTTTATGGTTGTTTTCTGTTTTGTGACATGATGTGTAATTGTTACTTTCCACTGTCTGAGGTTAACTATAGCCAACTGTATATCTTTCGGAATCCTACTGCTTTTATTCTGTGGGAGAGTTTTAGGCAAGCTTTTCCCCACTTTTCTTTTAGGGGAAGTAGCCATGATGCTACCAGTTTGCTCCATAGTTTTGGTTCATCTGCTAATATAGGTCTAATATTGAAAAAAATTAAAATACAGTGAAAAAAAGACTATGGGGTTGATCATTCTTATTCCTCCTTGGCCATAATCTGGGTATGTAAATTCCCTTTTAATTGTTTTGAAGCAGCTGCCCCACAAACCCTGAAAAAAAAAACACTATACAATTTAGCCTCCAATTCAGCAGGTGGTGAAAAAGTATGTGCAAGATGTAGACACATCAATAACAACAGTGTTTTCAGGAGAAACACCCTTTTCTGCTTCAGTACTAATTTTTGTTTCCAAAGGTTTGCTTTACACAAAGCTGTTGTTATTAGCTGATCCCAATTACAGAAGACATATTTTCTGGTTCCGAAAGATATCCCCAGGATTTTAAGAGGGGTAGCGGTTATTGGTATGATTGCACCCTGAAGCAAGAGACACTTTTCTTAAACAAATATTGCCTCTGAGGCAGCGCTGCCTTGGAAGCAACAACTTAATTCCACCCTCCACTGTGTCTCATTGGTTAATATCTTCTGAAGGACAGTAAGTGAGGTTGCCTGCCTCTTGCTGCTGATTGGTTGCACATGCCGCTGCCTCAGAGGTATACCACTTAATCCTGCCCTCTGCTGTGTCTCATTGGTTAATACATCCTGAAGGCAGTAACTGAGGATGCTCCTGTTGCTGCTGATTGGTTATTCATCTGGTCTCTAAATGGCCCCCCCACATTTTTTTCTTGCTCTGATTGGGTGGTTCTAGCCTGCCCCTGATTGGTTGACATACCAAAAGTGCGTTTTTTAAAGACACTTTTTTTAAATGAAAGTTGTTTCCAAATCAGATCTGCCTCCAAGGCAGCCCTGCATTTGTGGCAGGTATGGGTAGGGCTGGCTCGCAGGCAGGGTTTTAACCTCTATAGCTAAAGACCTGAGCTTCACTGCTGTGCCAGTTTGGTGGTGTAGTAGAAAGGTCTACAGCCTGATAAACAAGAGGTTGAGAGTTTGAATCCATTCAAGGTCTCGGTTCTCTTTTGTCAGAATGTCCCTTGGGTGGTGATTCGTGGCAGCATGGTGTTAGAATAGTAAGTATATAAGAAAAAGAACTTACAGTAGCTGTGGGAAAAATAATTACAACAATAACGTTTTACCTTGGAGGCAAATCTGTGACGATTTTCTTAAACGAATATTGCCTCTGAGACATAGCTAAGTCCCTTTTCTTATATATTTACTATTCTAACACCATGTTACCATTGATCACCACTCAAGTGAAATTCTGATAAAAGAGAACTGAGGGGACCTTATGTGGATTCAGACTCTCAATCTCTTGTTTATCAGGCTGTAGACCTTTCCACTACACCTCCAAGCTGGCACAGCAATGAAGTTCAGATCTTTAGCTATAGATGTTAAAGCCCTGCCTGGGAGCCAACCCTATCCATACCTGCCTCAAAGGCAGAGCTGCCTTGGAGGCAGATCTGCCTTGCAGACAGCTTTCATTTTAAAAAAAGTGTCTTTAATAAAGGTGCTTTTAGTATGTCAACCAATTAGGGCAAGCTAGAACCACCCAATCAGAGCAAGAAAAAGCATATGGGAGGGCCATTTAGAGACCAGATGAATAACCAATCAGCAGCAACAGGCAGCAACCTCAGTTACTGCCTTCAGAAGATATTGACCAATAAGACACAGCAGAGGGTGGGATTAAGTAGTCTGCCTCTGAGGCAGAGGCATGTATAACCAATCATCAGCAAGAGGCGACTGACCTCACTTACTGTCTTTCAGAAGGTATTAACCAATGAGACACAGCACAGGGTGGGATTAAGTCATCTGCCTCAGAGGCAGCACTGCCCTAGAGGCAATATTCATTTAAGAAAAGTGTCTCTTGCCAACTTGAATAGATCCCATGGCTTGATTATTATTGCCATTACATATATATTCCTTTGCCTTTTCCATAATTTGATTTAGTTCCAGATATAGTTTCAAACTGACGTATAGTTTGAACTGCTTTGGGACCTGAATTCTCATTCGCCAAGCACAAGCAGATATCATCTGCGTGCGCTAACATTATTACCCTGACTCAGGTGACATCCATATATTTGTCTGATCAAGGGGTCCAGTACAAAAATGTAGAGAAGGAGACTTAAAGGCACTCTTGCCTTACACCTTTACATGCTGCAATATCTCTTTCCACCCATCCATTCACTAACAGTGTGATGTATGCATTTTTATATAAGGCCTCAATTCACATTATAAAGAGTAGATGGTACATCATAATGTGCCAGGCATTTAAACATGCATTGATGACATACCTGGTCATAGGCTTTTTCCTGGTCCAGGGAAAGTAAAAAACCTGAACTGAGACCCTCTTGTCCCATATTTGCTAATTCCCTGAGGTGTGCAAGATTGTCAAACATGGACTTCTGGGGGATTGCACATGTCTGAAAAGGAAAAATTAGGATATCGGCCACAGTGGCCGGCCTCCATGCTAGGATTCTGGCCAAAATGTTAACACCTGTATTTGAGAGACTGATTGGTCTCCAATTGGTTAAACACATTTTATTCCATTTTTTAAACCACAAAAAAATAATCGTTACTGCTTGGAACATTTCCTGGGGCACTCACCCTCTGGAGAGAAGTTCATTGAGCAATTATACTAAAATTGGGCTTATCTGACCAGAAAATCTTTTATAAAATTCTGACATAAGGCTCTTTGCTCCCAGGGTAGTGTTATTTCTCAAATTCCCTATAGCAGATTGTATTTCCTCAAGTAGTAGTAGTAGTAATAGTAGTAGCAGTAGTAGTAGTAGCAGTAGTAGTAGCAGTAGTAGTAGTAGTAGTAGTAGTAGTAGTAGCAGTAGTAGTAGCAGTAGTAGCAGTTGTAGTAGTAGTGGTAGAGTTTATTTATTTTGGGCGCCTTTCACTGAAGGCTCAGGGCACCCTTACAGCAAATGATAAAAGTACAGATATAGCAATGAAGAAAAATAAACAATCGTACAATATATAAAAATTTTCCTTAACCTTAACCCATTATAATCTAAAAACAAGCTGCTTCATAAATGGTCAGGTGGTCTCAAACTAGACTTCAAGTTCCAAAGGCTTGCTCAAATAGGAAGGTTTTCATATGTTTCATAAATAGCTCTTCAGATGGTGCCTCCTGGAGCTACCTCGGCAATGAGTTCCAGAGGGCCGGTGTCACCACCTCAAATGCCCGGTCCCTGAAAGATTTTAACCTAGCCCTAGGTACCTCCAGGAGGGCCTCATCCACCAATCTGAGAGAGCGAGATGTGGTGTGTGGATGCAGAAGCTCTTTCAGGTAATCTGGACCCAACCTGAGCAGGGCCTTGTAGGTCAAAAGACCCACTTTAAAAGTGATGCGTCAGTGCACCAGCAGCCAATGCAGTTCATGCAGCACTGGTGTGATATGACTGAACCTTGAGTGTCCAGTCAACAACATAGAAACATAGAAACATAGACTTTGATGGCAGAAAAGGACCGCTAGGCCCATCTAGTCTGCCCATTTCCCTACCTACAGGATAGCCTGCAGATCCTAGTTAACCAACAGCCTATTTCTTCCTACCCCCCACAAGAATTGCCTTATGTCTGTCCCATGCATTCTTGAATTCTCCCACAGTTTTAGATCCCACAATCTCCTCAGGAACAACCAGGCCGCTGCATTCTGCAAAAGCTGCAGGTACTGCATTGCACCACCTCTGACCCAAGGTAGAGTGTGTTACAGTAGTCAAGCCTTGTGGTGATGAAAGCATGTACCAGCATGGCCAGGTTGTTGGGGAGATAAGGGACTTAATTCGGGCAATGTTCAGGAGATGGTAAAACCTGGTCCAAACAACGGCCGACACCTGAGCATCAAGTGTCAGCTTCCCATCCAGAACAATGCCCAAATTCTTCACCTTTGGGGAGACCTCCAGCTCGGTCGGGCCAATAAATAGCAACAGCCTATCCCCAGAGGCCCCCAATCTGCCCCTCGACCTGGCTCAACCACCAGCACCTCAGTTTTCCCAGGTTCAGTCCCAGACAGTTTGATGCTGTCCAAGCCCGGATCTCAGCCAAGCACTCATTCAGCACATCAACCACATCACATCTTCTGGGTGCGAAGGACAGGTAGAGCTGAGTGTCACCATCATAGCAATGAAAACTCAGCTCATACCACCTTATAACCTCACCAAGGGGCAGCACTGTCACTGTGAACAACATGGGTGAGAAGACAGAGCCTTGGGGAATTCCACCGGGCAGGTCCATTGGGTCCGATGAATAATTCCCCAGTATCACCCTCTGAGACCTGCCCCAGAGAAAGGACTCAAACCAGCTGATGACCTTGCCAGTGAGTCCTATATACTCCCTTAGCCTGTCAAGTAATACCCCATTGTCCACAGTGTCAAATGCTGAGGAGAGATTGAGGAGAACAAGAATAGTCCACTCTCTTCTAACCCTCGTCCTGAGCAGGTCATTCAACACCCTAACCATCACGGTTTCCATGCAATGCAAGGCCCTAAATCCAGGCTGGAACACTTCATAAATATGGAAGTCCATGAGGTGACCCTCCAGCATTTCTACGACCACCTTCTCAAGAACCTTCCCCAAGAAGGGGAGGTTCAAGATTGGACAGTAATTTGCCAAGATGTCATGGTCCAAAGATGTTTTTTTTTTTTTCAACAGGGGCTTAAACAAGCTTGATAGGGCTTATAAGAGTTGTCTGAAGTGCAAGTGGCAGTTAAGGGAGAACAAGATCTTGATAGAAATCATCAGACCACAGCACATTAGATTTTGTTTCAAATATTTTTGTAACATATCTGTGGACAATAGCTATTTTTTCCTCGGGGTCAGTGAAAACTCTGTCATGGTCTAACCCAGCCAGACCTAACATCTGTTTCCTGTCAACCCTATCAGCACATCTTCTAAACGTATCAAAATCCATTTTATGGCCCTGCAGTCCAAACTGTTATTCTTGCTACAGAGATGCTGCCCGACTACTAAAATTTTAACATTTCAGTTTTAGTATTTTGTATTTGCTGGATTATTACATTTTTTCTGTATATGCTAGTGACATCAATTTTTGAAGATGAGATCTCAAATTTAAGTAATGCAGATAGTCTTTTTGTGAGTTTTTCTGGTTTGTTTGATAAAAAAACTCTTTAAAATCTTGTTTTGTGGCTACCCACCATTCACCCGTTGAATCAAAAGCACATTGTATTGAGATTCTTACTGCCAACCAGTTGATCCATTTCAATACAATGCTATCATTTCCCAATAGTGTGTTATTTAGTTTTCAAAAGGAAGATGTTGCTTTCCTTTACTGAGGTCCTGATTTGCAACTGCATAAGGCTGCCATATTTATTTATTTATTTATTGAAATTGTTTCACCAGGAAAAGCACACTGAGCAAGAACTGCTCGTCTCCTGGTGCGACCTGGGGGGAGGGGTACAATGGGTTAGAGGACAAGGGTAGTCCAGGTCCTGACATATATACATACAATTACAATGCAGTTGAAAACATTTGATAGAAATATTTGGGCGTAGATGACAATTTACCCTTACTTATAGTATAGTAGCAATTACATGGGGAAGTCATGCTTTATACCTTGAAAACATATAATTAGATAATACAGCTGCATATATTTGACAGGAATAGGTGAGTGTGGATTAATACATATACCCTAATAATTGAGAGTAACAGTTACAATGAGGAAATTCTGCTAGGGTATTGGGTTGTGGTATATAATGAGATAGGGGTAAGTGCAAGCTAGCTAGTTCAAAAGTTGGAGTCAAGTGCAGTAGTTGGGTGCAGTTAGTGAAGTAGCACCATTGGGCCTACTGTGAGAAGAAATATAGGAATGTCTGAGATAGAATAGATTCGGGAGTTAGCTGCAGGAGCAGTTTACTGAGCAGTGGTTGGCAAGGGCATAGGATAGTGAGTGAATAGAGGAAGAGTGGCGAATTTCAGAGGGTACCATATGATAGGATGTTTCTACTGCCATAGTACTTGCTCCATATATTTTAATATTCCTAGACAAGAACAGAAACTCTATTCCTGTAGGAAGTGTCCTGTCAGATAAGATTTAACTCAAGTTTGATGTATGGTTTTATACCCATCCTGTAATTGTGCTGTCCCAATCATTTCATTCAAAAAATTCATGTCAGTACAAATTTTGATGGTCTGTCTCCCTCTAACTTCTTATGACATCCCACAGTTAAAAATCCTCTCCAAAGATAATCATTCAACTAGTGTGAAGATAGGGCTGCACTTTTTCTGATAATCTCAATCCTTGCTGAGATGACTTGAGGAGCATAGATGTTTATGAATTCATACTTCAGATTGGAGCAAGTTGTAGCAATTAACTGTGCTCTTCCTCATAATAATCCATCTAGTCCCTGTACAGTAAATTGGGCGTCTTTCAGTAGAATTGCTGTCCATCACATACATCCTCTCCTTGTGACCAGAATGAGCACCCTGAGGCCCACAGCCTTTTAGCTTGATTTATTTTTTGCATTCTTTTAAGTCTGATAACTTGAAGGGACATTATTTTAACAGATACAGTAGTCTGTTCGGTATGTTCAGGGTTGTGAGGCTCTTTTTATGTCCCTTAATGCTACTCACATTAAGGGCCGTAGGGTTTAAAAATAGGACCCCTACACATGATGGGTTAGAAAGTTTCCCTTTTGTCATTCTAGACTGAGACCTAGTTCTGCCCTTAGTCTTTTAGTCCAAGGAACATGAGACTGCAAGTCTAAGGAGTAATCTGTAATAGAAGAGGCCACCAAGGATGTGTTGGAGTTGCCCTCATTCTCCTCGGTGTCTCCCCCATTGTTTCCACTTACTTAGGGCATTATATTTATTCCTAGTTATAATGGGTGGGGCCTTATCCTGCTTCACTCTCAACCTGTGAGAACAGCCCCTTCGCTGCTTAGGGACCTCTATCACTGCAGGGACTAAAGGTGGGGCAGGCGGAGGCATATCTCCATTGCTGTCTTCCATTTAAGGGGCATCAGAAGCTAAAGGCCCCTCCTGACTACGTGGTTCTACTGACTGGCCCATTGCTTCCTGTGAGGTAGGTACCTAAGCCTCAGTGTTTGCCTGAGACACACTTCCCTGTTGGATGGTATCTTACATAGCCAGTCCATGCACAGGGATCACCTTTTCTGGGTGCTGTGTTCTTCAACATCAGGAGCTCTGGGCCAAGAGTGATATGCTGGGGATCTGTCTCTTTGACTGGAAGCTGAGAGGTCTTCCCTTGGACCCTGTGAGCACATGCCCGAGATTCAGTTATAATCTGTTCTTGATCCTGTGCAACACAATATGGGCAATTGTGTGACACCTAAGGATGCTGCTGGTATGGATGCCCCATTTCGTCATATAATTTACTACAAAAAATGGATTGGAGCATTGTAAGCTTGCATGACCATACTCTAACCAAAGGCTGCATCTAGGCCAATTGCAACCTAAGCTGAGGTGTATCCTTGCCTCGCATTTTTTGTACGTCTTAGGATGCCCATGGAAAAAATAGATACCCTGGTCTTTACCTATATGGAATACTACCAGGCAAGTGTGAAATACTGTTGTCTGCTTAAGTTTTACTTTTGTCTTCTATTCCTCTGTCCATATACAATCTTCGTCAAGTATGGGGGCAGGACGTTCCAGAACATCACAATATTCTGTGTTTGGAATTTGTCATCACAACACAGAGCTGCCTGTTATTAGAATAACCCTTCCACCCACGTTTTGATGTTCTGTTTAGTCACCAAGTCAATTTGCATCAGCTGTTGGTTTTAGTATTTATTAATTAATTTACTCTGCTGAGTACTATTGTTTCAATTGCTAGTCTCTTTTAACAATTTCTGGTCCCATCTACTTCCTAGCTGTTGTGAAAAAATGACAGCCTATGTTTCTTTTCATTTTAAATACTTTTATAGTAATACTATTTAGCCTTAGTTCACAGATGCGGCTCTCTTTTTGTTATGACAGTCCAAAGTACACTCCTATAACCTACAGAGAGTTTATAATGTATTAGTGGTACTGTACAACTATATTCTGATTTATTTATTTTATTTATTAGGTATTCGGAAGAGACCTTTGAGCACAAGCTCTTTTACAAAGGTTCCATGTCAGGTTAACATACAAGACAAATTACAGTACATGACACAGTTATAATTCATATGTTGGGTTACACTACACAATGTTGCTTTCCACACAATGTTGCTATCTTACAACCCAGGCAGACATATATACTGCCATGCATTCAGGCCCTTTAGGTAGTAGCTAGGGGACTACTTTTGGTCCTACGGGATCTCCATCACTGGTGCATTATTGTTCTTGCCCCTCAAGGCTAACAAAATAAAGGTGTACATATTCTAAATTGTACTCCATTATACTTTATTTATCTTTTTCATAAGCTGCACAGTTGTTGTATTTGCTCTTGTACTTACGTAATTCTGTTTTGTATTCCTGTAGTTTTTCTCCCTATCCCCTCCTCCCCCAGGGCACATCTGGAATCGAGCGGTACTCTGCTCAGTATGTCTACCTGGTAATATGCTTAACTAACTAAATTATCAATACTGCAGTAATTATCACTAGTACAGTGGATTTAGTACAGTGTCAGTAAGTGAAACAGAGAGCAGTGGTGGGAGTATGTGGGGGAGACCACTATCAAGTTGAGGATAGGCTTAGGAGAGGAAGCAGCCTCAAGTTAGGCCTTGTCGAGATAGGAGGTTGAACATGTGTCTGGTGGGTGCCGGGGGTGAGGGGTGAGAGTGGGAAGGAGGCACTGGGGTGGAGAAGTGGTTGACTAAATGGTCATGCAGGGCATAGTGTGGTATAATGGGGGTGGGCACGTACCAAAGGAGGGGAAGAGTATCTGCTATGGTGGGTAGACACAAGCTGAATGGTGGGTAGGGGTGCAGCAGTACAGCCTTATGGGCAACCCGGGGGACTGGGGAGGTGGAGGGCTAGCCTTCAGAGGCAGTCACAAACTGTGATTGACTTAAGGTGCTGCCTTAGGCCAGTTTTGAATTGAGACAGGTATCTGGAGGCCATTATGGGCACAAGGATTTCATTGAGCCACTGGGGGGCCACAAAGACAAAGGCACATTGTCCAAATGTGGTTTGACAGAAGGGTGTGGATAGGGCCCCTCTCTTCCTACCTCTGGTGACTTACAGGGTGGCAATAGGCGAGAAGATGTTAGTTACACTGGTCCTATCTACTTCCTAGCGGTTGTGAAAAAATGACAGCCTATGTTTCTTTTCATTTTAAATACTTTTTATAGTCATACTATTTAGCCTTAGTTGACATATTCAGCTCTTTTTTTGTTATGACAGTCCAAAGTACACTCCTATAACCTACAGATAGTTTACAATGTATTAGTTGTACTGTACAACTATATTCTGATTTATTAATTTTATTTTATTTATTAGTTATTCAGAAGAGACTCTTGGGCACAAGCTCTTAAACAAAGGTTCCACACCAGGTTAACATACAATAGACAAATTGTAGTACATGACACAGTTATAATTCATACATTGGGTTACAATACTACAGTAATTATCACTAGTACTGTGGATTTAGTACAGTGTCAGTAAGTGACATAGACAGCAGTGGTGGGAGTATGTGGTGGTGACCCCTATCAAGTTGAGGATAGGCTTAGGAGAGGAAGCAGCCTCAAGTTAGGACCTTGTCGAGATAGGAGAACATGTGGCTGGTGGGTGCCGGGGGTGAGGGGTGAGAGTGGGAAGGAGGCACCGGGGTGGAGAAGTGCTTGACTAAATGGTCATGCAGAGCATGGTGTGGTATAATGGGGGTGGGCACGTGCCAAAGGAGGAGAAGAGTATCTGCTACGGTGGGTAGACATAAGCTGAATGGCTGGGAGAGGTAAAGCAGTACTGTCTTATGGGCAACTCAGAGGACTGGGGAGGTGGATAGCTAGCCTTCAGAGGCAGTCACACACTGTGATTGACTTAAGGTGCTGTCTTAGGCCAGTTTTGAATTGAGACATGCATTTGGAGGCCATTATGGGCACAGGGATTTCATTGAGCCACGAGGGGCCCTATAGGTGAAGATGCATTGTCCAAGCACGGTTCGACGGAAGGGTGTGGATAGGGCCCCTCTCATCCTACCTCTGGTGACATACAGTGTGGCAATCAGCGAGAAGATGTTAGTTACACAGGGTGGAGTTTTGCCCAGTGATGTCTTCTTACCCAGGAGGCAGGTGTGGAACTTGATCCTGTTCTTTAGCTGTAGCCGATTAGTTCGTATAGAGAGCAAGTGTGAGTGAGGTGATCTGCAGCCAGAGTGAGCCTGCAGGCTTCATTGAGAGCAGTCTGTACCCTCTTGAGTACCGTATCTGTTGCCACTCCATAGACCACCAGGCCATAATCGATGGTTGATAGGATGGAGCTGGAGACTGAGAGGCAGAGGGCCTCTGGTGTGAGATATTTCCTGTGTCTATCAAGAACATCCAATTTGGTGTTTATCACCCTAACCACTGAGTCGATGTATTGCGAGAAGGTGAGGGTGTCATCTAGGGTGACCCTCAGGTACTTGAATGAGTGCACTTGTTCCAACGATTCACTGACTTTGTTGGAGATGATGAGGGGGGAGCCTCTTTTTGTGCTGGGGACTGGATATAAGCATGGCATTGGTCTATTTATAATTTAGTAGAAGTTCATGCTTGCTGAACCAGTCCTCAAGTTTGTTGAATGAGTTCTGTAGTTTGGATTGGAGGATGCCATGGGATGTATTGCTCTTAAGGAGAACAGCATAGTTGGTGTATAGGATAAGAGGCTGAAATGTAGGGGCCCCAGTATTGACCCCTTGGGGACCCCTAAGGATACTTCTCTTGAGCTGGATACTGTTTGCCCAATTTTGACATGTTGGCTTCTGTGAGTCAGGTAGTCCTAGAAATAACATGCGACATTAGCCGCCACCCCCAGGTTTTGCAGCTGTATCAGGAGAAGAGAGTGGTTAACAGTGTCGAAGGCTTTGGTGAGGTCAATGAACACGGACCCCACCAGTTTACCTTTGTCCAAAGCCTTGTACGCATAATCCATGTACTCCAACAGGGTAGTGGTGGTACTATGGTTCTGTCTGAAGCCATGCTGGTTAGGGCATAATAGTTGGTATTTGTTGAGGTATTCAGTGAGTTGACCTGCCACTATCTTTTCCAGTGCCTTGGATTGGGAGGAGAGGATGGAGATTGGTCTATAGTTGGCTTTTTGTGTCTTGTCTCCATTTTTATGCACAGGTGTCACAAGGACCTGATTCCAGATCTCCAGGAATTGAGCCAGGGCCAGTGACTTGATGAATAGCTTTGTTGTAGGCACTATGAGAACATCAAGTGTGAGAGATTGGAGTTTCATGTTTATCCCATCACTGCCCATTCTGGTCTTGCCTAACACTTTTTTTACATGTTTTAGGACCTCCTTTACCGTCAGTTTCTTGAAGTAGAAGTCAGGGTGTGTGTTATTGAGTGGCTTGCAACTGGGATGGTTGGCAGCAGGGAGCAGGTAGTCAGGTGGTAATACTGAGGTCAGGTCAGTGAAGACCATGTTAAAAGAGTCTGCTATAAGTAGTGGGTCAGTTGTGGGGAAGTTGCTGATGTTGAGCAGATGAGGATGCTTCTTGTCATCCTTCCCAAGGAGGTTTTTGATGTTCTCCTGGAACCTCTTTCCACCACCCCAGGAATTGCTAAGCTGTACCTTGTGGAAGTTGGCTTTGCTTGTTGGATAAGGTTAGTGCAGTGGTTTCTTGCTGCTCTATAGCACTGGTAGTCATGCATGCTACGTGTGGACCTGGCTTTTTCCCAGAGGCTGTCCCTTTCTTTCATCTGGGTGAGGAGCTCCCCTGTAATCCAGCCATTTTCATGTCCCAAAAATTTCCTTTTCCTCAATTGGGCAAAGAGATTGCAGATGCTGTTGAAACCATCAATAAAATAGCTGAGGGCCTGGTCGAGAGTAGGTGTCCGGTCAATAAGGGACCAGTCATGAAAGGTGAGGGCCGAGGTGAGGGATCCAAGTTTGCCCTTCCTCAGGACCCTGCTTTCAATTAGGGTTGGTGTGCATTTAGTAAATTTTTTGGACCACAGGAACGTGACTGATGTAGCCTTTATGTAGGCTTATACACTGTTATTACATATTGGGAGGGTGAATGTGTTTAAAAAATTCTTCAGAAGGTGTTTTGTGCATTTGAGGACTGTTGGTCTATCGTACAGATCTACTTGTTGTTTTATTTGAATTTACATTGCTGGGAAATGCTGGGGGGACTGTGAATTGTGTGGGGATTGTGAGGATTTGTAGGGATCGAGTGGTGGGTGGACACCGGGTGAGGGAGGTTAAGGGAGGGACTGATGATTGGGCCTAGGTCACCACGTTGGTGTTAGCTAGGTTGCAATAGGCTACATACAGAATATGTGGGGAGCTAGGAATTGTTACAGACTGCTGAACAGATGGGAAGGGACACAGGAAGGCAAAATAGACAGGTCAGCAGAGGAAGGATTGTAAGCTGTAATGAATGTGGGGCCGCAGTCTTCATTGTGAAAAATAGGGGGTGCCCAGTGTGCAGGGGACTATGAGAGGGAAAGAGCTGGGGAACCACAGGGACGTAGGTTGGAGGTGGGAGGTGGAGAAGGAAGTATTTCAGAAGGCCAAACAAGGAACGGAAGCCAAGGGGGAAGGGAAGAGGGAAGGCAGTAGCTCAAGACAGCAAAAGAGGGGGGGAGCCAGAAAGAAGAGGAGAACTATGAGGGAGGTAGTAACAGGAGGAAATGGAGAAGGTGTAATGGGAGCAAAGATGGGGAACCAGGGAGCGAGGGGATCAAATGGGAGCGAGGAAGCAAGAAGAGGGTGAGTTGCTGGAACGTAGTAGTAAAATCTTTATTTATACAGGAGTTTTAAGAAGAACTTTACCATTAGGGCTATAAATACACTATTTACTAGGTGTTCCTGTAGGATGGTACATTTAATATAAGTTACACATAAAAAACATAACAATGCAAACACAAGCACTTAAAGACACTAGATTACAAAAATTACAATTATAATAATAGACAGCAGAGGTCAAGACTAGATCTCTAATAGTTCACCTACTACATTCACATCTGAAACTTAAGTCTTGCTTCATTGCAGTTTTAAAAGCTGTCAGGGAAATTTGCTTTCGGAGTTGTGGGGGAATTTCATTCCAGATTCTAGCTGCCTTATATTAAAAAGGACATTTTACCAAAGTTATTATTTACTTTTGGAACAATTAAATCTCTGGTACCCTCTTTTTTTAATTGGAAACTGTGATTTGGTTTTGTAGTTTAACTGATAAACAAGACGGTGTATTATCTTTAAGAATTCTTTGAATTTGGGTTGCCCAAATACCGTTTCTTCTTATTTCTAATGAGCTCCAATCCATATGTGTCTACACCAGTGATACTCACTCCAACTTGGCTTAGGAGCCACATTATGTGACTTCACTTGGCTCAAGAGCCGCATCCCACATACACAGCTTTCTCACTTCCGAAATAATGCATGCACACAAAAACATATTGAAATATCAGTCAGTTGCATGATACTGCAATTCAAAGGCATTCTTTTGTGTGCTGGATACTGTGCCTATTCCTCATGTTTACACTCATTGCTGCTGGCTACCTCATGAATGAAATTAAATTTATAGCCCATGAGTGAAACATGCTT
Organism: Neoceratodus forsteri; assembly: GCA_016271365.2. NCBI lineage: Eukaryota > Metazoa > Chordata > Ceratodontiformes > Ceratodontidae > Neoceratodus > Neoceratodus forsteri. The sequence goes on along the minus strand of CM028129.1, from coordinate 1,103,272,981 downwards.
TATTGGAATGGAAACGAGTGAAGTGCTACTAAATGCAGACTAATGAATGAGACATTTAATACCATTGCATTAATTTCAAAACAACTAAAACACGGTCTGCTGTTAATTTCATTCAGTTCCAAATGTGGACACTGGTAATTTTGCCCCGCTCCCTCATAGTAGATTTTCTCCACAATACTGGCCACTTCACTCATTCCAATATACCATTGAAGTCACTAATCTGAATATTAAATGTTTCACTTGCCCAATTCTGACTGGAGCGGGAGTGGGAGCGGGGCGGGGGCAAGGGGCAGAGGATCGCTCGCTCGCTCTCAAGAAGGAAAAATAAGTCTGGTCGGAGCAAAATGTGGAACCCAAGCCAAACTGCGAATGACTCTAACCCCCAATGGGGTTAAGTCCTCCTCTTCCACCTATGCCATTTGCTTCAAGTTTGAACCATAGGCAAAGAGGCGATGTAGAGAGAAGAACAAAACGAAACTCAGCATTGCTGTTTATTTGATTTTGAATCCCCCGACAAAGAGCCACATGGCAGGGGATATTGCACTGTCAGTGTGGGAGCCACAAGATTAGTGCTAAATAGCCTCATGTGGCTCGCAAGCCGCAGAGTGAGTACCGCTGGTCTACACTGTACAATGATGAGTGTTATAATCACATTATAATAACTGGGAGCATTTTCTCCCATAGTAAACCTGGGTTATAATTTGCTATTATAACCCACAGGTTATAATGGCGAATACACACCAGGTTTCATTCACTCTGCGCATGCGCCAGTCCTAATCTTCTCTTTCTGTGCACTGCCAGACCCACTCTTCACCGCTGCACATCGCCGACAGTCCCAGTTGGCAGTAAGGTTTTTTTTTTTCTTTTTTTAGCTTCTTTATTGGTCGGATACATTGTGGGCATTAAAAAAAAAGTTCATTCAAGAGCCGCTATGGACGGACTACACCGAACCCCACTGGTGTGGCACCGTGGGGTTGTCCATTTATTTTATATAATTGCTGTGGTGAAAAATGTTCCCAGCAATTATATAAAATAAAGCTGGGTAAGGGATTAAAACTCAAATTTTACACCCCCCCTTTACTCTCGGGGTTTATGAGGCATCCCACCCCTTGGGGGGTGTAAAATCTCATTATAATCCCCTACCCAGCCATTATTGTATAGTTAATATAAATTTTGATAATCTGTTACAGCTAATGTCCAAATTAAGGAGTTGTTTTTTTGTATGAGTGCCCATATATGAGGCTCCTGTAATCAATTATAGGTAAAATCAATTGATTTGCTGCTGATAATCGAATGCTTTTTGTGGTGCAATGTGAAACACGTCTCAGGGCTTCAGTTCTTCCATTGATTTCCTTAATTAAGTCCTTAATGTGAGGTTTGAATTATAAATGGTGATAAAATTAACACTCAAATACTTATACACAGGTGATTGTATCAAGATTGTACCATCTGTGGTGAGATAAGGCCATATTTAATTATTTTGGGTCATATTTTACGTATCTTTATGAATATAATGCATTTGAGATGCCCATGGTGGCCAGTGTAAGTGCAAGGTATCGTGGGTACAAAATAAAAGCCATACACCCTAGACTAAGGTTGGAATTCCTATTACTGAGCAGAAAAGCTTTGTTGCTAGCTAGGAACTGGAGTTAATTAAATTATCTAAAAGGAGACAAAAGAATGATTATTAAGCCTAGCTGAAAGGGCCAGATAGGCCAATTTGTTTCTGACAGGACAGGACCTCAGGAAAGAGGCAGCCTGTCTAGGCTCCTATTGCATCTGCAGGGCTATAGTTAGCTAAGCTTATTACAACTGAACAGGGCTACCATTTATGTAAATAGCTATTTTTAAGTGTTGAGTAACTATGGCCATCTCCCAGCAGGAAGGCCTGGAATGTTCCCAGGAAAATCTAGTTTGAGCTGGCTAACCTCATGTTTTTTTTTATGTTCAGAAACTGCATATATGTGTTATTGTAATAACATACTGAACTTTGATTGGTTGGATAACCATAGAAACTGAAATGCTAGCCAGTCGCAGGCCAGCCACTATCGACTGGACCTGCCCTTCTGAACTCCTTTAAAAGCAGGATGTAGAGGGGTATCTGAGCCTTTTTGCTGCCTTTCGCTGAAGCCTCTGTTTTGCCATTTTGCATTTGTGACCTTCTCTACCTACTTGTCTTGAGCAGAGACAATTTCTTCTGGATCTCTGAGAGCCAAGACTTGTAATATCATGCTTCTAAGGACACTTTTGCACTTCAAAATTTCAACTAAGGACTCAAGGTAGACTTTTAACCTCAGAGTTTAGAGTGTTTTTATGTAAACTTCTCCTTCTTATTTTCAATATCCTGTAACCAAATGTCTAAACTGTTTTGTCTTTATGTTATTTACTGCATTTATTAATTAATTAGTTAATCCTTTGGCTTATTTTAAATTAATTCTGCCTATGTCGTTTGTGTGTGCTGCCTGGGTAAGAGTTGTTCAGACTATACTGCACTTGTGTGATCATTTAAGGGCCAAAACACTACCAAAAGTGAAGTTCACTAGAGACTTCATGACAAAAGGATGGGAGGGAATATGAAAGGTCTCAAGAGGAACCTGTGGGGGTTTGAACTGAGCGCTGCATTTCTGGCAAAAAACACAGTAATAGGGTGAATAGGGCCCCCTGAAGTCTATACACACCTGTGATTTTCTGGTTCATGGTGTAGTGGCTGAGAGAGTTCTACCCCAGGAACACAGACTCAAGACTGTGTTTATATCCCCTCACATGGAGAAAGGATATCTCTGACCCCATCGCCCCATCACAAGAGGGATTTTTGCTATGACAAAGAGAATCCCGCCCCATGGGAGCAGACTTGTGACAGATTTGATGAGCAGCGGTGCAACTAGTGAACTGTTTGAACAACCACACACAAAGAGGGCAGAAAATAGGAAAAAGGACAAATTGGTTACAAGATATAGTTACCGACCCTGTTTTATAATTTTTTTTTCTGAAAGAATAGTGATAGTGTAGGGAAGAAATATGACTTCTTAGTACAGTGACTGCACTGTAGAAGAGCTGAAGCAGCTGTGCCAGGAAAGAGGGGTCCATTATGAGGGGGTGAAGCAAAAAGAACCTTATGGGGGCTCTTGTGGCAGCTTATGAGCAAGCGACTGCCCAAGACCTTGAGTCACAGCTGGTGACTGAAAAGGACCAGACCTTGACTGTGGGGTGCCAAGGGATGTCACAGTGTCCAGTCCCAGGGAGGAGGACAGCGAGACCAGAGGGAATCCAGAGCCACAGTGTTAGGAGAAGGCCACCACAGAACTGGAGCTAGAAGGGATCAGGCTGCAGCTGGAGCTGAGGAAACTGGAGCTGGAATTCGAGCAGAGAAAGTTTGAAGCAGAACTTTAATGAGAACGAGAGGCCAAGGAGAAATGGCACCAGAGAGAGCGAGAGGCTGAGGAGAAATTACACCAGCAAGAAAGAGAGCAGAAGAGGTTTGAACTGGAGGTGCAGGAATGAGAAAAAGAGCACCAGAGGGAATTCGAACTGGAGAAATTAAGACTCCAACGACCAGCACCAGAGGAGATAAGTGGAGGGGTGGACCTGAAACTCCAGGGCTGGGGTATAAATTAAGTTTCAGATTAATAGTGGAATTTAAAGAGGGGGAGGATATGGATGCATTTTTGAATTCATTTGAAAAGATCTGTATCCAGGCCAAAATACCAGGGAGTTCTGGAGCTTTCATCTATCCTTACTGCTTACAGGTAAAGGGCATGAGGCACTAGGCCAACTGGATAATGATGATAGCCAAGACTGTAAGAAACTGAAAGCTACTTTACTTAAAAAGTATGAACTGACCCCTGAGGCTTACAGGGATAAATTCCATAAATTCCTAAAAAGCCCTGCCATGAGCTTTGAAGAACTAGCCACAAAGCAACAGCAGTTTTTAAAGTGCTGGTGGGAGGGGGTAGAAGCAAACTCTGTGGGGAAAATAAAGGAGGTTATACTTTTAGAACAGTTCTTTTGGGCTTGCCCAGCAGAGCTGAAACCCTGGCTGGAGGAGCGGGATCCCAAAACAGCTCAGCAAGCTGTTGAGCTCTCATATCGCTATGCCAGGATCAGCCTGCTCTGAAAGGAAGTGGGGGAGCAGGTGCTGCAGGGCAGAAAGGAAAAAGCATGCCTTCAGGGTGGCTAAAACCCTCAGTGTCTCTGCAAAAAGGCAGAAGCCCCAAGTTACCAAGAAGGGAGGTCTTGGGAAAAAAGAATGATGAATGTTGGTTTTGTAAGCAGCCAGGGCATCTGGCTAGACAGTGGCCTAAAAAGGCACAGCGTGGACAAAGTGTCTCTTGAAAGAAGGTGGGTGCACTGTGTATCCCTAAGAGTATGCCCATGAACATGAGGTAGCACATACACCCTGTTATTGTAAATGGGGTGGAAACCCATGGGTTAAGGGACACATGGGCATCTCTTACCCTGGTAAAAGGAAATTTACTTGACCCTGAACAGCTTATACCTAATCAATTTGTCACTGTGAGGGGATTCACAGGGGAAGAAAAAACCCTGCCACTAGCTAGTGTTCTCCTGAATTGGGGTGAGATAGGAGAGAGGGTACAAAGAGTGGCAGTGGCAGCAACTTTGCTCTGGATGTGATTATAGGGAATAATATGCAGCAAGGGGTGGTGTGTATGGCTACCCACAGTCAGACAGCTAAGGCCCCTTGTATTTTCCTGGACCCTACAGAAGCACTTATGGAAGAGATTAGGAGGCTGGTCCCCCAGCCTGTGTCTCCTGAAATGGTGAATAGTGAAAGGGAGGTAGGACTTCCCTAAGTAGCAATGCACCAAGCAGCTACAGAAGGTTACTCTGAGGAGGGAGGGGTAACAAATGGTCAGAGGGTTAGGGATGGCAGTGACTCTGAATGCCCTGACGCTAGTACTATGGATCCCAGTTTAGGAATGGAGGGGGGAAATGTCCCATGCTTTGGGAAAATTTGAAGATTTTGCTGCTGCTCAGAGAACTGACCCTAGTTTGAAGAGGCTGAGGGCTTGTGCAGGATCTGATGGGACACAGGGAGGTGATATGAGACATAGGGCATTATGGGACAATGGACTGTTGTATACACAGGACGTGAGGACTGAATGAGGGGTGATGGGCAGGCAGCTTGTCATTACCGAGGAGTGTCATGAGTGGTTGCTCAAGGTCGCCCATGATATCCCCATGTCTGGACATCAGGGAATCGCGTGCACCATGCAGGGATTGGCCCAAAATTTCTATTGACCTAACTTCACCCAGCAGGTGAAGGAATATTGCAGGTCTTGTAACTGGTGCCAACAGATAGGGAAGGCAGGTAGTAAAACAAAAGCTGCCCTACTTCCCTTGCCCATTGTAGAGAAGCCATTCCAGAGGGTAGGAATGGATATTGTGGGACCCTTGAATACCACACATTCCTCCGGAAAAAGGTTTATCCTGACAGTGGTCAACTACGCAACCTGATACCCAGAGGCAGTTGCCCTGTCCTCCATTAAGACACCAAAAGTGGCAGATGCCTTGCTAGGGACTTTCTTCTGTGTCGGGTTTATGCAGGAGGTTATCTCTGATTGAGGGGCTAACTTCATGTCAGACCTGAAGAAATCTTTTTGGGAGAAGTGTGAGATGGTGCAAAGATGTATGTCACCTTATCGCCCACAAGTCAATGGACTTGTGGAAAGATTCAATGGTACCCTAAAATCAGCACTCCAAGCATTGCTGTACTGGGAAAAATATCTTCCCCACCTGTTGTTCACTTACAGAGAAGCACCCCAAGAGTTGACAGGGAAGTTCTCTGTGTCAGACTTCGCCATTCATCACTGTTGGGTTCTGGCCAGAGGATCAGGACCCTGTGGGATTTATTTTTTTTTTCTGCAAGGGGGAGGGGTCGATGGGGTGGCACCGCCCTCGAGGCCGACACATTGTGTAGCGCTTGTGGGTTGGCCATTAACCGACGCCGACCCCTCCCCAGCACCAGTTCTGCTTCTCCTGCCATCGAGTGAGCATGACCTCGTGAGTGAGCAACATATTTCTTCTGCCCAGTAGCCTAGTCCTGCAGTACCATAGTCCTAGTTCTGCTCTGCTGCGATTTCTCAGCGTTCAACCGGTAAGATATTTCCTTATTTTTTTGTCAACGCTGAGTACAGTGTTGTTTATTATTTTTCCATCCAGTCACGTCTCATTCGGGGGACAAAAAGAAATCTTCTAAGGCAGGTCGGCCTCCTATGTGGCAGTGTCACAGAGGCCGACTTCATTCCATCTCAGACCAGCATGACCGGTGTCTGACCTGCTTGGGCCCTAACCATGACATGGATCGTTGCAATACCTGCTTCTCCATGGACTGTCTTGTTCTGGAACTGCGTGCGTTGAAAGTCAGACACACGCCACCAACTTTCGGTAGACAGGCTCACACTCAGGAATCCAAATGCAGGGTTCTTGGCCCTTCCTCTGGGTCCCCTCTCGGTCCTATACAGCCCGTGGAGGAGGGGAGTTCCGCTCCTCTTAGCCTTGCCTCAGCGGGAACCCCTTCCATGGTGCAGGAGGCCCAGTCTGACCCCTTTGGGGGATGGGTGGGAGGCACCGTCCTGGCAATTGCCTCCTCAGAGGTGAGGGCTCCTCCAACATTGTGGTCTGAGGCCTCTGGTCCCAGTCTAAAGCTATCCTTGGTGCTGCCCTCTGGTGCCACCCCTGATTCTGAGTGATGCCGCGGGTGGCGCGAGGCCAGCCTCCAGCTCTGTTCATGGTGCTGGGGATGGGAGCGGTGCTGTGGGCAGCATGAGGCTGGCTCATGGTGCCATGGCTGGGAGGGACCGGGGAGTTGTCTGGGTTCGAACCCTCCCTCTGGGGAGGACAATTCTGGGGCTGACCCAGACTGGCTCCTGGATTCTTTGGAATCCTCTGATTCCTATTCATCTAGTGCTTTGGCTCTGGTTCAACCCCTTTCTGGGGAGCTGGTGGCTTCTGCTGATTCCAGGGTCGATGGCACTGACCAGTCCTCAGGTGCCCTGGGGGGAATCACAGGGCAGCCCAGAGTCAATGGTTCATCTGCTCCCCTGGGACAGCTCTCGTAGGCCCTACTTTTGGGCTGACTGGAGTGTCTCAGGTAGGGGAGGGTACTCCCCCAGTGGCTGTCTCTCAGAAGTCTGCTGCGGGGGTCCAGTTACCCAGGCTGATACTGAGGAAGAGGGATCTCTCTGAGTCCGAGGAGCTGAGGGGGCAGGATCAATGGTGACACCCTTCCCTGGGAATCTGCAGGGGTTCAGGGAGGAGTCACAGCTCTGGTCTGGTCTTCTCCCCCGAGGTCTCCCCAGGTGGGCCCTCATCTTTTGAGGTTAGGGGCCACCCTTCTGGTCATGCGACCCTGATCACCTCGCAGGGGGAATTCTCTCTTTAGGCTCAGCCCTAGCAATTCCAGCTCAGTTGAGCGGCCTTCGACTGCTGGGACCATCGGGTCTCCTCCTCATTTGAGGTCTCCCATCCAGTCCCCCAGCCCTGGCAGAGATCACGCTCCTCCTCAGAGGTGCCTGGCCCCTTTGCCTCTACCAACCCCTTCCTCACTCCCAGGTCACTCTAGTCCTATGGGGCCTCTTACCTGAGAGTAGTTTAGGTCCACAGCTGCACTATTCCCTGCCTACTACAGGTCCATGGGCAAGAAGGTGTTCCATCACTCCCTGATGCAACTTGAACCTAAGTTTCCAGACTCATCGGCTCACTCGTCTTCCACCTCTGAGGGAGAAGAGTCTTCTGTCCACCTTTCCCCCGAGGCTGATCTGTCCAGCTATCAGCACTTCCCATCGGGGTTGCTCGATGAGCTCCATATCTCCACCTTAGGCAGTCAAAATCCTGTCCAGTCAGTGCATGCCTTCTTGGGTGAGTTCAGTGTGGCCAACCTGGTGGTTCCCACCTGGCCTACTGCCTTCTGGGAGGCATCGTACCGTGCCTGGTGAAGTCCTTCAACCCTTGCATCAGCCCCAAGGTACCTCCACCAGAGGTATTGCATACCCCTTGGGTCTCCAGGAGCCTTGACTCACCCCCCCTTTGGGTGTGGATCTCCTGGACACACCCTCCAGGAATAGAAGCCGAAGGCGTGACCAATCTCCAGAATCTGATTCAGCTGAGTTTGATTTCTGGGGGAGGAGAACTATCTCTTCGGCGTGCCTCCTTTTATGTCTGTCAGCTCATCAGGGCCCCTCATGCTGCATATAATAGGCACTTATAGTCTCCGCTAGGTCAGATCCTAGCTTCTTTGCCTGACTTGGAGGTGATCAGATATGCCATTGCCCTCTCCATGTGGGACCTGGAGCTTGCGAGGCACCAAGCAAGGGCATCTTACGATGCCAACGAGGTGGTTTCCAGGCTGGTGGGGACAGCAAGCTGCATTAGCCGGACAGCGTGGCTTCATCTTTCCCAGTTATCACCCATGGTCCGGCTTAGGGTGACTGCCTCCTCTTTCCGGGGAACCCACCTCTTCTCCCTCGGGGTGAGGCGTGAACTTCAGGGGCATCTGCCCTCTCCTGCTATGAGAACCCCACTTCACCCAGACCAGTCTCAGGCCTAAACAGGCCTGATAGGGTTCCCTCTTTTGGTGTCTCCCCCACTGGAGGCTGAGGGACTTTGTCCCTTAGGGAGGTTCTGGGCCACCTCCATGGGGCATGGTAATCACCTAACAGTGATGAATGGTGAAGATTGACACAGATAAGATATGAAAATGACATGGCTACCATAATTCTTGATCTTTCTGTGTGTCTTCACCATTCATCACTGACTCCAGCTCACCTTCCCCTCTTAGGCTTCAGTCTCTGGGTGATACTCCTCCCTGTTTGCTTCTCAGCTTAGGACCGTGGCCCTTCTCTGGCACCTCCTTCCCCTCTCCCCTAAGGAGCTGAGGGTTTCCTGGGAAGACAGACAGGGAGGCAACCCTCTGTTGGGAGTCTCCAGGGTCCCCACTCGGTCCAGATAGACCCGCCTCTATCTCCTGGACCTTACTCTGATCCATCCAAAATGTTGGTTTCTTGAGGCAGTATTGGGGGGGGATCCTGGTGACTCCCTCAGTTAGTTTCTCCTTCCCTCCAACCGTGTCCTAAGCAGTCTCCCTGTTGAGGTTCCCCTGGAATCTCCTCTCCTCTCTTCACAGGATAGTAAATCCTCCACTGCATAGCTCTCCTCCACTGGAGGTGACACCTCTCTAAAACTCTATAGAAATCCTGGGGGTATTCCTCCTCCTAGGGGGATACTCCTCCGAAGTGGCCCCGTCCCTACTTCAGATACCCTCGACAAGAGGGGGAGACACTGGCCTGTTCTTTGGCCCCCTGTATAGGATTCCTCAATTTGCATTTCTCCAACCTCCTGGGCTTGTGCCAGCCTGCTGCTTCACAGCCTTATTCAGGCCCTTCTCCAGTTTGGGAGAAGAGTTCTTTGCCATGGGGTAATGCTAATCCCTATACCTTAAACAGTCCTCTGGGGCCTGTTTTTCGGGTGCTGTGTCTCCCCTCTCTTCTCTCTTCTTCTTTTCTGCCCTCTCTTTCTAGCCCTGCCTTGCTTGCCCAGAGATTGGGGCCTTTCTGTCCTAATACCTTAGGCCTCCTTCCCTTTCTGTCCTCTCTCTGGCCTTATTCCTCCTCCTTTTGGTTCTACATCCTTTCCTTTCCTTTTTCTGTCCCTTGGGCTCCCTTGCCCCTGCCCTCTATGTTTTTTCTCTATCTCTCACTGTCTGGCATGCAGAACTGGGGCTGTGGAGGGGTTGGCATCGGTTACTGGCCAACCCGTGAGTGCCACTCAATGCATTGGCCTCGAAGGAGGTGCCATCCCAACATCGACTCCTCCCCTTGCAAAAAAAAAAAAAGCTCCCACCGGGTCCTGATCCTCCATCCAGAACCCAACAGTGATGAATGGTGAAGATACACTGAAAGATCAAGAATTACAGTAGGTATGTAATTTTCATTTCTCCCCCTTCAAACTCTTATATGGACGTAGGGTGTGTGAGCCCCTCAACCTGATTTATGAAGACTGGGAAGGCAAGCATGCCACCCAGGGGACTCCCATAGTAGAGTATGTCCTTAAGTTCAGGGAGAAGCTGAAGGGGCTCATGGGAGTGGCCCAAAACAACCTGTCAGCTGCCCAGTGGAAGCAAAAAGTCTGGTACGATCACGGAGCCAGAGCTCGCTCATACAGAACAGAGCCAGGAAGTGAAGGAGGTCTTAGAGGACTTTGCCTCTTTATTTACGGCCAAGCTCAGATGGACCCCCTCAGTGACCCATGATGTGGACACGGGGATGCAAGCACCCATATGATGGACAGCTTACAGGGTGTCTGAGGCCATCCTAAAGTACATTAGAAGGAAGGTGGAAGAAATGCTGGAGTTAGGGGTAATCCAGCAATCCCAGAGTTCCTGGGCCTCACCCATAGTCCTCATCCCCAAGCTGGATGGGTCTACCCACTTTTGTGTGGACTCAATACAGTCACAAAGTCCGATGCCCTCCCAATGCCCCAGGCAGATGAGCTGTTGGACAAATTGGGAGGGGCAACTTACCTAACAACCATAGACCTGACAAAGGGGTACTGGCTGCTGGAGTTGACTGCCAGAGCTAGGGAATGGTCAGCCTTCGTCACCCCAATAGGGCCCTTTGAATTTAAGGTGATGCCTTTTGGGATGAAGAACGTCCCTGCCACATTCCAAAGGTTAGTCAACCAGGTGTTACAGGATACTGAAGAGTACACAGTGGCTTATCAGAATGATATTGCCATCTTCAGTACCAGCTGGAAGGAACACCTGTCCCATCTGAGGGAAGTGTTAGGCAGGATACAGAAGGCAGGACTCACTGTAAAGGCTGAAAAGTGCCAGATTTCCATGGCTGAGGTATCATACTTGGGACATGTAGTGGGGAGGGTACAGCTATGTCCAAACCAGGCCAAGACAGAGGCCATTGAGGCATGGCCCAGGCCAGAGACCCAGAAGCAGGTCAGGAGCTTCCTGGGGACTGCAGGGTACTACAGAAAATTGTACCAGACTACAGCACTCTGGCAGCTCCCGTCTAGTGTGTTAAAAAAGGCAACCCAAGAAAGTAAAATGGGACCCAGCATGTAACAGGGCCTTCACCCAGCTAAAAGTCTGACTGTACTGTGCCCCGTGCTGGCTAGCTTGGATTACACTAAACCTTTTGTTGTTCAGACGGACGCCTTGGATGTGGGGATTGGTGCCGTCCTCAGCCAGAGGTCCCAATAGGGTAAGGATTAGGGGTGGGCGGACCGACTTGCGACAAATCAGAACCCCCCCAGATCCAATGCAGTCAAACAGACATGAACAAATAAGGGCCAAGTGGTTATATGTACCAAGTATGGGTTCGTCGACTGCAAGTCCCCTGCCCAAAAAAAAAATACCTCTGTGTGTACCCGGTTGAATGGAGAATGGCACTGGACTGGAGATGGAGAGATGAAGCATTTTTTTTTCAGGAGCCTGGCTGGCACGTCACATGATCCCCAACCAATTAGTCACGTGCCGCCGGGCCTCCTGCATTGCCTCTCTTTCCTGATGTGTGCACTGCCGCACGCATAATTAGAAACTGGGGGCGAGGGCGCATGCACTGCATGATTGAGCGAGCTGACCACTGGCTCATGAACAAGCAGGACCACTGCAGAGCAGAGATTCTAGAACCCTATTGGCCATCTAGCCAGACTGACATGGTGGCAGCCTATAGCTGAATGAATGCTCCCTGTGTCAGTCCTGGCTATTGGCCTATGCGGTGGGTGGGTGTAGCGGGAGCTCGGCTGCACTAGTCTGGTCATCAGGTTAGACAGGCACCATTTGCCACTGAAACATTGGAGAGAGCAGATGTGTGTGTGCCTGTCTGTCTCTCGAACTGTTGTTGATCTTGGTCTTTAATTCGTATTTGATTATAATACATCTCTACTCTTTTGTAAGTATGTTGTGCTGCTTGCTTGTGCTTGCTGAAAAAAATGAGCATTTTGAGTTGGGGCTAAAATTGAAAAAGTAAAAGGAGGGGACAGGAGGAAAGTGGGGGAAGGGAGAGAAGAAGATTGAGGCCTCGTGTGGCTGGCTAGGGCATGTGACATCTCTGCAAGGAAGGGGCCATAGTACCTCTCTCACTCTCCTCTTTCTAAAGTACTGCTGAATACCTGACCAAAAACTGAAAAGAAATAAGTTAAAAAAAAGGCAGAAAAGAAAAAAAAAACTTAAGAAGTTGTAAGTATGTACTAAATCTATACTACTACTAAAGCTAAAGATTCCCAAAAGCTAAAATAAAAAAAATACATAAAAGTAAGTTGTACTACTTCTACTACAGTCTAGTATTATCTTATCTACAGTACTAAATTAAATCAAAGTAAACTAAAGTAAATCCCAAAACCTGAAAAGAAAGATTAAAAAAAAGCTGAAAAGAAAGAAAAATATAACATAGTAGTGACACTAGGGTGGTGTGTGGCTGTGAGAACAAGTATGTCCTGGCACCTGAGAGGGCAGAGGAATTTGGGCACAGTTGATGTCTATAAAGAAACTACATTAAGGAAAAAGCATTTTTGCGTGTACAAAAATAAAAAATAATCCACATCCAGTATATCCCACAGAATCACACAGCTTCCAACATCCTCATCTCAATAGAGAGATACAGTACTAGTTTACATCACAGGGGCTTACTGTAGGTTTTATTGTGGCTGACAATGGTTCAAACATAAAGAAGGCATTGTCTGATGGGGGCTTTGTCCACATTTGATGTTTTGCACACTGCCTAAATTTGATTGTGCATGCATTTATGGAAGAGGACAGAGATATAAAGGCTCTCACAAATGTGGCAAAAAGAAAATGCACACATTTCAGCCACTCCTGTAAAGCACGTCAGCATCTTCGGGCCATACAAGAACATGGACTGTCTCCTAATACACTCATCCAGGATGTTGCAACAAGGTGGAACTTTACTTTTTACGTGTTCCAAAGACTGCTGAAGCCAAAAAAGGCTGTAAGACAGTATACACTAGAGAACAGTATGGGGGCTGCTGCTGTGTACATTAATCCTCAGCAGTGGGCTGTTTTAGAACTTCTCATCAAGATCCTGCGACCCTTTGAGGAAATTACTAGGGAAGTGAGTTCCAACAGTGCCACACTCAGACAAATAATCCCATTGATCAAGATTCTTAGATTTCAGCTGAATGCAATCAGGGATGAGTTGGAAGGTACAATGAGCCAGTTTCAGATGGGAGAGTCTAGTGCAACTGAAAGGGACTTGCCACTCAGAATAAAAAAAGACATAATACACAGAATGATTAAAAAAGTCAGAGATGATGAGAAACTCTGTGAAATGCTCATGGCAGAACATTACATTATTGCAACAGTACTAGACCCACGGTACAAAATAAAACACCTCTCTCGGTATGACCCAAATGTGTTCCAAAACTGCAGAGAGAAAATCATTCAAGAAGTAGATTTGCTTTTGAAAAAACATGACAACGGATGCAGTCCCCTCATCCATTCCTCCTGCACCTTCACAGCTCTCTCCTCAGCCAGGCTACAAAACAGACAGCTGCTGCCATCCATTCTACACCCAGCAGTCATCTTTGGGGTCATTTGGATGCTGTCGTCCTTGAAAAATCAGCTATTCCTTCTCCATATGTCATTGCTTCTGCCCAGGCCATAGCTGACTGCTATTTAGCAGAAAAAAGGTATTGAATGGAATGAAGATCCCATTAAATACTGCCAAAGCAAGGAGCCTGTATGGTCTGCACTTGTACAGGTAGCTTTGAAGTACATGGTCTGTCCTCCAACCAGTGTATTTTCAGAGTGACTTTTTAGCTGCGCAGGAAATGTGGTAATGGATACAAGATCTAGGCTACTACCAGAAAATGTTGAAGAGTTAACATTCTTAAAAATAAACCTTCCATTGACTGGTTATGCCTATGACTTGGAGGCAGCAAATGCATTTCACAGTGACCTCAAAGTCGACTACTTGGAAGAGTAGAAAGATCACATTTTTTTCAGAAAAATAAATCAGTAGTACTCACGTAAGCCCATATGCAGCCCACACAATTTTTGTACCTGATGGCACAATGTTTTCAGCATGTCCTAACAGACTTTGCTAATTTTTGGATTGCCTGAACCTGATGGCACACTTTTCGTGGCTTGTCCTAATGGACTTGTGTAATTTAATTTTTGGAGTGGATGAATCTGATGGCACACTTTTTGCAACATGTCCTAATGGACCTGTGTAATTTTTGGACTGCCTGAACCTGATGGCACACTTTTCACAGCATGTCCTAATGGACCTGTGTCATTTTTGAACTGCCTGTACCTGACGGCACACTTTTTGCAGCATGTCCTGATGGACTTGTGTAATTTTTGGACTGCCTGAACCTAATGGCACACTTTTCACAGCATTTTCTAATGAACTTGTGTAATTTTTGGACTGCCTGAACCTGATGGCACACTTTTTGCAGCATGTCCTAATAGATTTCTCTAATTTTTGGACCGCCTGAAGTTGGGACTGATGGCACAATGTTTTCAACATGTCCTCCTCATGTACTTGGCTAATTTTTGGATTGCCTGAACTTCGTGGCACACTTTTCACAGCATGTCCTAATGGACTTGTGTAATTTTTGGACTGCCTGAAGTTGAGACTGATGGCACAATGTTTTCAGTATGTCCTAATTTTTGGATTGCCTGAACATGATGACACACCTTTTTTCAGCATGTACTAATGGACTTGTCTAATTTTTGCATTTTTCAATTGCCTGAATGTAGGTCTCTGTCCACTCAGTACAGGTTTGACCTCACAGCCATATTATCCCTTCCACCACAGTAACTAGGTCTCTGAACTCCTAAGGACATGCAGTTATTTTTTGGTAGGAGGTCCCTAAATGTGTCATCAATTTGGGTGGGTGGGTGGGTGGCGGGACCCCATGCCATAGAAAATAACTGCATGACTCTAGGTGGAGCAGAGAAGGAACTGGTGCAATAATAATAAGTTGATATCCGTTAGGAAGAAGTAGGCTGTTGGTTAGCTAAAACCTGCAGCTTATCCAATAGGTAGGGAAATGGGCAGACTGGGTGAGCCAAGCGGTGCTTATTTGCTGTCAAATTCAAATTCTATGTTTCTGTGTTTCTATGATATGTCCATTGTATCATGTATAGTATATACTACTAAATGGGAATGAGATTGCTCCTTTGAGGTCAGACAGATCAGTTTACAGTTGTAGCACTAGTACTACTGACTCAGAGACAGGAAATAGACAGGGGTCAACTGCATGACTGCCATATTCAATTGACCAGCACATCAGTGCTATAAACTCAGTTTTCATATCCTGAAATGCTGATTACAATTCTACGTGTGTGTCACAGATCTCAGTGTCGTTTTATGCAATTATATAGCAGATTTGCAGTTTTCATCACATTTTACAAAAGGTTCTGATTTGAATAAGAACTAATTAGAACTTATCAGGACTTTGGCCTGGATCCTGATCCTGATAATAAGGGTCAGGATTTTTTCGGGTCTGCCCAACCCCAATAAGAATCACCCAATTGTGTACCTAAGTAGGAAGCTACTTCCCAGACAGCAAATGTTAGGAGTGGAGAACCTCTACCTTATGGTGTGTAAATTCACTTGAGACGGTAAAAGTAGCTTTATTGTTTAGGAGATTATTCTCTATGTATTTTCTTTTAATTCTTTATAAGCTCCCAAATCTTTAAAATAATATAAACGTTTTAGAACTTCAGTGTCTCTTCCTCAGTATTATGGGCTGAAACAATATATAAAGTAAATTAAGATATACCATCATTTCATTTTTTAGTAGTCAAATTACAATATAAATGTAAGATGAAAATATGTGCCCATGTGAAAAAGGCAGGGGGAACATATCTGCTATCAACAAATTATTGTAGTCATCTCATTATTGTAATGTCTCTTGTTTTCTGCAATCAGTTTTAGAGAACTTTATAAGCATTCTTTTCTTTTTTATCTCTATACTTTAGTTTATAACGAGTGTATAAAACTAATTTAAAAGGGAAGCAAGCCTGTATTAACTGCCAATTATAGTCAGTGTATAAAACTAATTTAAAAGGCATACAAGCCTGTATTAACTTCTTTTCACTTTTTTCTTTTTCTCTTTTCTTTTTTTCCTTTCTATCTGATTGTAGTCCTGAAACATTTATATTATTTTAAAGATTTGGGAGCTTATAAAGAATAAAAAGAAAATTCAAAGAGAATACTCTCCTAAACAATAAAGCTACTCTGAAAAGTGAATGCCATCTCAAGTGAATTTATACACCATAAGGTAGAGGTTCTCTGCCCCCGATATTTGTACCTGACCTCTGGTCTCTTGGAGAAACTCCCACTAAGAAGCTTTTTGTTGCCCATTCAAAAGGGAACCCTGGAAAACACTGAACCTTCAACATTTCCTGGTGATTTCCCAGACAGCAGGAATACTCCACTGTAGAGAAAGAATGCCTTGCTCTGGTGTGGTCACTTAAGCATCTAGAGTTGTACCTCTATGGGAGGCCCTTTGAGGTACAGACAGACAGACCACAACCCTCTGGTGTGGCTAAACCAGATGGGAAAAATGAATGGGAGACTTCTCAGGTGGAGCATTATGCTACAGGCCTATGACATGGACATTAAACATAGGTCAGGGTCTGCTAATGCCAATGCAGATGACCTATCCCACCAGTCAGAGTAGGGCAGAACTGGTGGAAACCCTTACTAGAAAGGGGCGTGTTCCTCCCATGTTCTGTTAAGGAGGGAGGAGGCTTAGTGACCAGGTGCACTGTGAGGAGCTCCATTATCACTAGTTAGTTTGCTATTTATTTAACACAGTATTTAGCTGGAGGTACGCGCTTTGGACCATCATGGGCAAAAGGAAAGATACAGTTACCTCCTCTTCTAGTGAGGAGTTCACCTTACCAGGTATTCAGCCCTTGGAGAAATGATTTCTGTTGCCAGCAGACAGCCCAAGAAACGGTGAGCACTTTGGTGCTACTGCCCCAGTACAAACCTCTGTGCAGATTTTGAATAAGGAGACACTGTTCCCTAAGACATCAACCCAGAAACAGCACCCAAGTGATACCACAACTTACTCAAACTTACCTACGGACTACCAGGACCACCAGATTTTAGAAATCAGCAGAGACAATCGGCACTCGATGGTGACCCAGCAAAACCCAAGCCCCGATGGCTCTTCATCCGGATACATGCTGGAATCTCTCTGCAAATCTATTGAAAGAGTCCTCATGATCCTAGAGTGACAGAGGCAAAAGCAAGATGCTTTTAACTCAAAATTGGATTTTTTTTTACAAAAAGAGGTAAAAATAACAAAGGAAATTGCCTCAAAAAATGTTAAAAGAATTGAAAGTAACGCTGAAAATTAACTGCGTTAGAAGCCACGAATGCTGCACAGATTAAAGAAGCATATAATTGGCATAGAAAAATAAAATTATTAGAGAATCAAGTAAGATATAAGAATTTAAGGATTGTTGGCTTGCCAAACAGTTTGGATACTGACTTTGAGAATTTAAGAGATCTAATAAAAGACATTTTCATAACAGTTTTCAATCTCCCCCCAGAAAATCTGCCCTTTATAACCAAAGCCTACAGAATCTACAAGGCACAAAGAGCTTCGTCTGAAATAGAACCAGGTTAAGTAGAAGTTAAAACAACAGTTATGATTAGTTTTGCTTTTGGCTCTGATCTCAGCTTATTGGATAAACTATCAAGGGTAAAAGGGGCACTTATAAGTCACACAGATTTTTTATCTACCATGACTTTTTCTATCAGACTCAACAAAGATGCAGGAAATTCCTTAATTATAGGCAAGAAGTTTTGGAGTTCGGGGGTACTTTCCAATTGCTAGCACCAGCTAAGGTGCGAGTTAAACAAAAGGGCAAGTTCTATGTTTTCTTTGAGGTGGACCAACGTGCAGCTTTTATCAGAGCTCAGTATGATCTGGATACATCAACAGAAGGAGACGCCCCAACTTCTTTGGACAAGGAATTCTCTGCAATTGTTTCAGAAGTTGTAGGGGAAATCGGTTGAGAGACTAAATGTTTTTCCTAAAAGAAGCTGTATTTTTGATAATGACTTAAATTGTATATGTCTTAATATGTTCTAGTTTCTCCTTTTCTTCTGTTTCTCTCTTTTTTATAAAAAATGAAATGGAGTTAAATTAACATATATTTTGATTTAGATATCAGGCCTGAATTTAAAAGAAAATAATTACAGTGCACATGCTTGCTATTTAACAACCCGTTTTGATGTGTACACCAATATTACCTCTCCATGAATGGCTATCCTTACATGCACAAATTAATGTATGTAATTTTGCAAAATTATGAAAAATAATTTAAAAAAGGGGAGAGGAGTGTGGTGAGATAAGGCCATATTTTATTATTTTGGGTCATTTTTTTATACATCTTTATGTATATAATGCATTTGAAATGCCCATGGTGGCCAGTGTAAGTGCAAGGCATCATGGGTATTAAAAAAAAGCAATAAGCCCTAGACTAATGTTGGAATTCCTGTTACCGAGCAGAAAAGTTGTTTGTTGCTAGCCAGGAACTGGAGTTAAATTATCTAAAAGGAGACAAAAGAATGATTAAGCCTCCTGGGAGGCCAGATAGGCCAATTTGTTTGTGAAAGGACAGGACCTCAGGAAAAAGACAGCCTGTCTGGGCTCCTATTGTATCTGCAGGGCTACAGTGAGCTAAACTCATTACAACTGAATAGGGCTACCATTTATGTAAATAGCTGTATTTAAGTGTTGAGTAACTACAGCCATCTCCCAGTAGGGAGGCCTGGCATGTTCCCCAGAAAATCTAGTTTGAGCTGGCTAACCTCATGTTTTTTTTCTGTGCTCAGAAACTGCATATCTGTGTTATTGTAATGACTTTCTGAACTTTGATTGGTTGGGTAACCGTAGAAACTGAAATGCTAGCCAGCTGCAGGCCAGCTAGTATCAACTGGACCTGCCCTTCTGAACCCCTTTAAAACCAGGATGCAGAGGGGTATCTGAGCTTTTTTTACGCCTTTTGCTGAAGTCTCTGTTTTACCATTTTACATTTGGGTCCTTCTTTACCTACCTGTCTTGAGCAAAGACAATTTCTTCTGGATCACTGAGAGCCAAGACTTCTACTACCACTCTTCTAAGGACACTTTTGCACTTCAAAATTTCAACTAAGAACTCGAGGTAGACTTTTAACCTCAGAGTTTAGGATGTAGGTTTTTATGTATACTTTTCCTTTTATTTTCAATATCCTGTAACCAAATGTCTAAATTGTTTTGTCTTTATATTATTTACTGCATTTATTAGTTAATTAGTAAAGCCTTTGACTTTTTTTAAAATAATTCTGCCTATGTTGTTTGTGTGTGCTGGGTAAGAGTTGTTCAGACTAAACTGCACCTGTGTGAATGCTTAAGGGCCAAAATACTACCAAAAGTGAAGTTCACTAGGGACTTCATGATGAAAGGAGAGGAGAGGAGGAAATGTGAAAGGTCTCAAGAAGAGCCTGTGTGGTTTTGAACTGAGCGCTGCATTTCTGGGGAAAAACACAGTAATAGGGTGTATAGCCCCCCCCCGAAGCTTATACACACCTGTGGCTTTCTGGTTCATGGTGCAGTGACTGAGAGAGTTCTACCCCAGGAACACAGACTTAAGGCTGTATTTATATCCCCTTGCATGGAAAAAGGATAGCTCTGACCCCATTCTTCCCTCCCCCATCATGGGATTTTGCTGTGATGAAAGGAGTCTCGCCCCTTGGCAGTGGGCTTGTGACACCAGCCAATGTTTTTATATCTAGTTTAGCCATTTTCCTTACATTATTAGTCAAAGCTGGACTAAAAAAACATAGATTTTGTGTAAATTAAGAAACCCAAGGAGATGGACCACTACTACATCTCAAAAAAATCGAGCTGCAAGTTGTGTTCCACCTCCTCAGGACTAGTCACATCAGACACCAGGACTGTATCATCAGCATGCAGTCTGATATTAGTATGTTTCATGTTATTGGGCAAATCATTTATATAAATAAGGAATAATAAAGGGCCCAGTATTGACCCCTATGGCACACCACATGCCACAGGCAATATTTTAGATTGCTGACCACTAATAGTAACTATCTGGATCCTATCTGTTAAATAGGATTTGAACCATCTGCATGGTTACTCTGCTAGTCCGATCCCTTCCAATCTATCCAGCAGAATCTCATGATCTACATGATCAAAGGCTTTTGATAAGTCCACAAACACTGCACCCATGGACCTTGCATCCCCAAGGGGGTAGCCACCAAATCAAGAAAGTCTGCCAGTGTGATGGCTTTGGACAAGCCCTTTCTAAAGCCTGATTGAAACTGTGTTAACTGGTTATATTTTTTGAGATATTCATGTAACTTTCCAAGCACTATTCTTTCCATTAATTTGGAAACTGCTGAAAGGAGTGTGATTGGTCGATAGTTTGAAGGGTTTGAGGGATCCCCACCCTTAAAAATCAGCACTATTTAGCTAATTTCCAGCTCTGTGGAAAGATTCCTTCATTTAAACTTCAATTAAAAACATCTGTCAAAATTTGCAATATTTCTAATGCTGAATCCTTTAATAGTCTATTTTCCATGTTATCCTAACCACTAGCTTTATTTGGTTTCAAGTTATTTATTACTTTGAGTACTTCATGTCTTGTAATTTTTCTAAATCTGAACTTTGGTAAGATCTTTTCACCTAGTTTATTGTCATCTTGTTTGGCGATATATGGCTGGATTTTCAAAGGGCCCTTAGATCCATGCAAGCTGCATCAAACAACTAGCTTGAGTCAGATCTAGGTGCACCAAATACTGTACGCCATATTTTTCAAGGAAAGTGTTCCCTGTGACAAAGTCCCCCAAACAGATGCAAGAGGTCCACTGCATCAACAAAATGGTGTTAGGGATGAGAATGACTCAAGCTGCACCAAAATATGGTGCGGGTTGAGTCAAAAAAATCACTCAAGGAATAAAAATGGCGCAAATTGAGTAAATAAAATGGTGCAAATTGAGTAAATAAAAATGGTGCAAAGGACAAGCATGATGCATGCTAACTAAAAAAAAAAGGGAGATGAAATGGCAAGACTAAGCCCCCAAAATGTTCCAGACTAGACCTGTAGGAGAATACTGGCCCTTAATAGTAGTATAATCAGGTCTGACCACCTGCTGTAGGTCTCATTATATGCTCTAGTGTCCCTTAGACCAGCTCTGGCTGGTCTAACGGTGATATGCATCTTAGGCACAAGGACAGGACTTTCATTCTTTAAAAATCCTAGATAAGGAAATGGTGCATCATTTTGGTGATGCAGGCATCCCTTCTGATATGGCACAAGCATTTTTTTGGTGAAAGTATGGGGCAAGCCACTCTGGTGCATGCAGATCTGTTTTTGACTCAAGCACCATTTGAAAAAATCAGAATTGGTGCAAGATTTGACATATCCTACTCCTTGCATCAGTTGTTTTTGACGCAAGCACCCTGCGTCATTCTTTGGCCTTTGAAAATCCAGCCCATAGTTTCTTTTATTCTTCCTTCTTGTTACTTTTGCATTAGTGGTTTCTAAATCAGACAGATTAATAAAATAATCATTTAACAAGTCTGCTGATTTATCAGGTTGCTGAGGTACAGTATCTCATTTTTTTCAAATTATTATCTTAAGTGTATTTTTAACAGGATTTGTTAGTGTTGTAATCAGGGACCAATACTGCTTGGGGTCTGTAGTTTCACTTATTTTTTATTTATAAAAAAAGATTTTGATTTCCTTCTCTCCTGAATAAATTTGCTTCTCATTTTTTTTTAAATCAGCCCATACTTCTTGGTCTAGGGATTTATTTGCCCTTTTCCAAAGCTGATTTTTTATTCTTATTAACTTTTTGATATTAGCATTAATCCATGGCAAATAATTAGATTTTCACAGTTGATTCTTAAAGGGAGCGAACCCTTTACATGCTTCCAAAAACATAGTAGAGGGGAAAAAAGCAACAAATATGTTGCAGGTGATACCTTTTATTGGACTAACAAAATTATTTCTGAGACTAGATTTCGAGAGATAATACCCTCTTCTTCAGGACTGGACTAACACAGCTGCCACATTTTCTTTTTTAAGAATTATAGTAGTAAATTCATCCACTGCCAGGTTCAAATCAGATATTAAGAAGATCATGTACCAGTTCAGCTTTGATACATAATTTGTAAAAAATAATTATTATATTTTTTATAGCATTTGTTAAGTATATGGGTATAGTTGGACTTTGGCTTTGTTTTCTGATTGACATAGACAGTGCAACATATTGCATTATGATCCCCTAAATTAGGAGGGTTGCTCCTTTCTAGTACCAGCAAGTCTGGTGACCCACAAATGAGACTGAGTATGTTTCCTGGACTGGTTGAGTTTCCTTTCCTGGTAGGAATATTTATTATTCAAGTTTGAGCTTTGTAAGGAATTTTCCAGTTTTTGGCCACATGGGCACCCCTAAGCTGCATTAATATCACCAGTTAATATGGTTTTCCTATTCCCTGTGAATTCCATTACTATGTAAGCCAATTTTTCAAAATGGATTGTTTTTACTTTAGGTGGGGAATAAATTATGCCTACAACTAAATCTAGGACCTGTAGGTCAACTATCATGCATTCAATTTCTTAAATGTTTCCTTAATACAAGACTTTTGAATGCCTGAGGGAGTGCTTAATGTACATCAACCCCCCATGTGATCCTGTCTTGTCTATAACTATAAAAAAATCACTTAACTCAATCTCATCTTGTATAATCCCTTTACATAGCTAGGTCTCCATTAATGTGATTATAGCAGGAGATTCCAAGTTAACCCATGTCCTAAAAATATCCATGTTTTTCACCAGACTTCTGGCATTATCATGAATTATCTTAATTGACTCTTTTTCAGGGCCCGGATTTAATTCAATATCCCCCACTGAGAGTCAACAATAACCAGAGTGCATAACTTGTTGATATATTATGATTTAGGTGTATTTTAATTAGAACTGGCTTCAATTGGAGCTTTATCGTATTAAAAGGATTTCACCTTTTTGCTAATCCTATTTCTCTTTGGGACATCAAATGATCCAAATGCGTGCCCTGAAATAGCTGTGATCTCACAGTGGAGGCATCTGGCTGAGCTGGCACACACAACTGAATCAAACAAATTAACCCCACCACAACCCTCACCATATTTAAAAACATTCTCATCATCTTTTCTCCCCTAAACAAATACTTGGTCCAATCTTCTAAAAAGACAGTAGTGATTTAAACAGGCCACTGACTGTTAAATAAAACTATCTAAAAAGTGTTATAATTTGGGCCAAGTGGTTGTGTAAATGCTAGCTCAGTACACACAAGATTAAAGTTTCAATATTCACCCAGGTGTGTCTATACTATAGATAACGCAAGGCAGAAATACCTATACATTGTAAGTTTACAAACACATGATTTGAAAGCTAATTTAGTATTAAAAAAAAAATGGACTAACCTTAAATTTAAAAATAGAATTGTTCTATAAAGTAAATATAATTCAGTACAGATACAACTAGATAATATCATTCGATTGTCCAAGTCAAAAACCTTACTCACACACGTGGTGTGTGCAGTACAACAATTTATAGGTGGCTGCTCCTCCTCTGGTCTGATGTTTCCCCCAGCTCCTCCCTCCCAGTCCAGTATCTGGTGGACAGTTCAATCACCAGGAATGAAAGGCAGCTTTCCAGCAGACAATGTTGGCTGGTGCAGTTCTGTAGAGGGGCAAGTTCAGTTGGGCAGCTGCTCTCAGGTGTAACAGTGAGCCGCAGGCAGGTTGGTACACATGAAATGACTCCAGCAAAAGAAAATGGGAGACTGCGGAGGGGACAATAACTTACAAGGACACAAAGGGGGGTCATGGTACAGACACACAAGCAGCAGAAAGGCAGTAGTCTTTTGGATTCAGTAATAAGGGGTATACAATGGGGGAAGAAAGAATGATCCACGGAATAATATGCTGGTAGCTTGCATGCCAGGAATGGAGGTAGGGAGAGCAACATTTAAGATCCAGGAGGTGGTATGGGAGACAGGAGGGAAGTCTGACTTGACTATACACCTAGGAACCAACAATCAAGCAGGTGAGGAGGAGGGAGAGTACAGAACAGATTCAAAGAATAGCAAGATCATGCAGGGATTCTGTGAACTCACTGGGCTTTTCAGAAGTAATCCCAGTCTCTAGGATCAGCACAGCAGGGAAAAGGAGAATAGCAGAATTCAATGAGTGGCTGAGTGTTTGTTGTAAAGAGGAAGGGTGCAGTCTTATAGGGGGGTGAGGGACACATGGTCAAATAAGGGACTTTATTGCCCAGACAGACTGCAACTTATTTGGGAGGGGAGGAAGATACTAAAGGACAGACTGGAGGAATATATGGGAAAGGAATTTGATTTAAACTGCTAAGAGGGAAGGAGGGGGCAGGAAGGCTCATACAATTCGAAAAGAGGAGGTTGGCAGACCACCCCCAACAAAGGCAGTAACAACAAAAGGAAGGGGGGGAGAGGGGGCAGCTAAGGAGTGGGGGAGAAAAGGAGGGTAGGAGGGCAAGCCAGGACAGAGTTATTGAACAAAAGAGCCAAGGTATTACAGGGACAAAGTGGAGGGTGGTGTCACTGAATGCCCACAGTCTCGGGAACAAGGTGGCAGAAATGCATGCCCTCTTAGTGGAGGGTAAGGTGGATACAGTGGCAGTCACTGAGACCTGGGTTACAGAACACTATGACTGGGATCTCTCAGTTCCAGGGCACAATCTATACAGAAGGGACAGAGGGATAGGCAAAGGGGGTGGCAGCATACATCAGGGAGGGAATAATTTGCATGAGGGAGGAGGAAAAGCAGAAGGGAACACAGAAACATTGTGGCTCTGGTTGCAGGCTAGCAGAGGAAGGAAGATCAGGATGGGGCTGGTATACAGACTGCCCAACAAGGGTGAGGACAATGATAGAGAGCTGTGTTCCCAGTTCAGGATCTCTGCCAGAAAAGGGGTGGTGGTAGCGGTGGGGGATTTTAACCTGCCTAAAGTGGACTGAGCTACTCCCACCACATCCTGCACCTGAAGTCAGGAAATCCTGAATGCAGTCCAGGGCAGCTTCATGACTCAGTGTGTGACTAATGCCACCAGGGAGGGGGCAATCCTGGACCTAGTGCTCACAAATGGGGAGCACATACAGGAGATCAAAGCTAGGGAACCCCTTGGTGGAAGCGACCTCAATATAGTATGGTTCAGCTTGGACATGGGCAAGGATGGCATCCCCACCAAGACCAGAACATTGGATTCTAGGAGGGCAAATTTTAAGAAGATAAGAGAAGTGCTAAGGAAAAACCTGGAGAGCGTAGAGGAGGGCTTGGGGTGGACCAATTCTGGGCCATCATTAGGAGGGCATTTCAGAAGAGCACAAGCAATTGTATCAAAATGAAGGGGAAGAAATCAAAAGCTAGACCACCAAACTAGTTTAATGGGGAGGTGGCCAGAGTCCTAAGGGAAAAGAGGACAGCCTATAGAAAATTCAAAAGAACAGCAAAGGAAGAGAATGAGGAAGAACACTGGAGGCTAGCTAAGGTAGCAAGAAAGGAAGTGCAGCAGGCAAGGGCACAGAAACAGCTCCAAATAGCCAAAGGAATAAAGAATGGGGAGAAGGTCTTCTTTTGCTACATAAGCAAAAGGAGGGACAAGAAGGACGGCATTGTTAGGCTGAGGAAGGGGATGATTGGGTTGATGAAGGCAGGAGCAAAGCAGAGGTATTAAATGAATACTTTCGCTCTGCCTTTACAAAGGAAAGGGATGAACCAGTGCCAAGGGCAGGGAGAAGGAGGGAAGGAATGGGGGAGAAGCCATAGGGTAATCAGCATTGAAAGAGTGAGGGAGGGTCTGATGGCCCTGAGGGTGGACAAATCCCTGAGCCAGTCGAAATACACCCCAGGGTACTGAAAGAGTTAGCAGAGGATCTGGCAGGGCCACTGGCTATTCTCTTCAGTAGATCTCTGGAGTCAGGAGTGGTGCCACTGTAGTGGCGAATGACACTTGTGATACAGTTGTGGTACCATGCCACAAGAGCAGACCAAAGGATGACCCAGGTAACTATAGGTTAGTCAGCCTGACCTCGATAGTATGTAAACTCATGGAGACCACACTAAAGGAAAGGTTGGTGAGGTACATACAGGAGAATGGTCTACAGGAAGAAAGACAGCACTGGTTTGTGGCAGGCAGATTGTGTCAAATGAACTTGATTGAGTTATTCGATTGGGTTATGAGGGCAGTGGACAAAGGCCAGGCGGTGGACATCATATACCTGGACTTTAACAAGGCACTTGATTCTGTACCACACAAAAGATTGGTAATGAATCTGAGGGGTGAGGGAGAATATGGTAAGATGGGTTGAAAACTGGTTGATTGGTAGAACCCAGAGGGTAGTGGTTGGGAGTAAGTTCTCCAGCACCAAGGAGGTCACCAGTGGGGTCCCGCAGGGATTGGTGCTGGGGCCAATGTTGTTCAATGTCTTCACAAGTGACATTGGGGAAGGCATTAAAGGCAAAATGTACCTGTCTGCGAATGACACCAAACTCTGTGAGTGAGTGGACACCAAGGAGGTGATACAGGATTTGAGGGAGGACTTCACCAGACTAGAGAGATGATCAGGAATCTAGCAACTTGGTTTCAGTGCCAAAAAAGTGTAAAGTGATTCACATAGGAGCCAAGAACCCTAGGCAGAGTATTACATAAT
Organism: Neoceratodus forsteri; assembly: GCA_016271365.2. Taxonomy (NCBI): domain Eukaryota; kingdom Metazoa; phylum Chordata; order Ceratodontiformes; family Ceratodontidae; genus Neoceratodus; species Neoceratodus forsteri. The sequence continues at coordinate 1,103,246,226 of CM028129.1, read as the reverse complement.
AGGTGTTCAGGTAACTGCTTCCAAAGAGGAGAAGGATCTAGGGGTAGGGACTATGAGTGATCTGAAATACACCTCTCAGTGTAAAAAGACAGTGGTGAAGGCTAACAGGATGCTGGGGTGTATTGCAATGGGATTCAGTAGTATGCAGAGCGAGGTTATTTTACCACTGTACAGGTCATTGGTGAGACCACATTTAGAATATGGGGTGAGGTACTGGCATCCTTACCTTAAGAAGGACATCAGCATGCTGGAGGGGGTCCAGAGGACAGCAACCAAGATGATTGAGGGGGCTACAGGATAGGTCCTATGAGGAGAGGCTGGGAGCCCTGGGGATGTACTCCATGGAAGAGAGGAGGCAGAGGGGTTATATGATTGAGACCTATAATGACATGAAGGGAATTAACAGAGTGAAAAGGGGGAGGTCTCTTTAAAACAAGTGACAATAGCACCAATAGGGGGCACAGACTAAAATTGATGGGGGAGATTCAGAAGGGATGTAAGGAAGCATTTCTATATGGAGAGGGTGGTGACCACCTGGAATGACCTGCCAGAGGAGGTGGTATCAGCAAGGATGGTGGGAGCATTCAAGAGAGTCTGGGACAATCACAAACGGAACCCCTGGGACCAAGGAGGGGGAGAAGGGGGAGGGAGGGAGAGAGGGACAGAGGGACAGTTGGGGTGGCAGGGTCATTGGTGTAAATTGTAAGGCCAGACCCTGTAGCACTTACCAAGCAGATGTGATAGACCGGGTGGTCTTCTTCTGCTGGATCTTTTCCTGTATTCGAAATGTTGCCATAGCCAATACAGTACTTCAGAGATGTTAATTCCTTCACTCTTAAATAGTACAGTTATTGTTTTTATTGTGGGTTTTGTTAATGGAATCGCTATAAACAGGAACCAAAAAGATGTAGTTCTAATCAATTTATATGTCTGCCACAACCATTCTAATGAATGCACAGTTTTAAAACATATATCAAAAGTAGAGTTTCCCCCAGCATGACTCAATGCATAGAGCTCAACTGCCCCAAATCCCACTGATGCTTTAAGATACTTTCTTATTACAAGTTGCCTATTAGGCACACTGTTCACACCACTCTTCAGGCATACAGCATTTCATCTTTGTGCTGTTTCCCTCACAACTGTAATCAAGTCTGCCATTCTAAAAGGACTTGGTTTTGGAGTCTGCTCTTTCCTGGTAATGTTGCTCCTCATCCCCAGCTATATTATCCTGTATGCCAACAGCAGTATGGGTCTCTTCCTTTGCACCATCCTGTTGATGTGCACCATTATTCAAAGGGACAGGATTCTGAGGTGTGTGTGTGTGTGGGGGGGGGGGCTGCCATAGTTCCAGTGTCTCTGTAATTTACAAGTGGGTCCTCTGTCTTTTTAACAGGCAAAACTCGAGTCTGATCTGGAAGAGCAGAGGCAGGTTGCACCAAATTGAACACTTTAGGGACAGTGTTTTATGCAATGTCCTTGTTAACTTGTGCTGCATTAGCCAGAGGAGGCTCAGAATGTCACAGGTGTGCTAAAGCAAACTTAGTTCCACATTGCTAGGCAACGAAGACTGCTCAGCACTGTCAGAATAGCCATGCATTTCACCTGTAGTAACTACAACCAGCTTGTTGGACTTACTTGCATAATAGGATGCTACAGACCACTGTCTGCTGGCTTACAGCTTATGTCATATCTAAGTGACAAGTTGGGACAGGGGCTGCCAGAAACTATTATTTTAGGAGACCTCAACTTTGACTGGCTCTCTAACACAGCTGCCCCCCTTGCATCCTTTTGTGATGAACATGGGATGACGCAACTTATTACTGAACCAACACACCCAAACGTGAAGAACCCCAGTAAAAGTACACTTTTGGATGTGCTAATGGTGAGCAAACCTCATCTCTTCTCCCACGCTGATGTCTTCTTCTCAGACACCAGCGACAATTGTTTTATTGAGGGAGTAAGATCCACCTACAACCCAGCACCCATCAGCAAGTTCTCTATGAAGAGATCCAGGCACAACTTCAATGAACATGCCTACCTAAACAAGCTTAAGTACTCCCTTGAGTGGCAAGATTTTTACCTGGCCAAAACGATTACGTCAGCTTACAATATCTTCCACAACATTCTATCAAGGGCCCTTAATAAGTATGCTCCCCTGATTAAAGTTCGAACTAGGACCAAAACCTGTAAATAGTTCACCCCTCAGATCAAGTCATTGCTTCTAGAAAGAGATAAGCTCTGGAAAAAAGTGCACAGACTGAACACTGCAGAGGATTGGAACCAGTTCAGGAGACTACAAAATTTATGTACCAAAACAATCAGAGAATCGAAGGCCACCTTCTTCAAATCTGAACTCGACTCTGCTACAAAGAGCCCAATCAAGCTCTGGAACACAATCAATGATCTGCTAGGCCACTCCCCAGGAAATTCACTCCTGACCAAGATTACCTCTGGCAACTTGACTATAACCGAAAAGATGGATATACTTGACGCATTCAATAACCACTTTGCTACTGCAGGCATGGCATTTGATAACTCCCCTGCAAACATACTTTGCTCCCAGACTGCCAGCCAACTGCCTGAAACTTTGATAGTTTCGCTGCCTTTCTCGCTTCAACCTGCCCCACTGAAAGAGGTAGAGGACCTCTTGCTTCAGTTGGATACTAGAAAAAGTGCTGGGGCCGACACCCTTGACCTTTACTTCCTAAAAATTGCCTACCACGTACTAGCAATACCCGTCACCCACCTTTTAACTTATCCGTCTCAGGGCACCTTACCACCTATATGGAAGACAGCACATGTCATACCACTGTTCAAATCAGGTGACCCTGGCGAGCTCAATAACTACAGGCCAATTTCCCTCCTTCTGGTCTTATCCAAGCTCCTAGAGAAAATTGTAAATACACAGCTAAGGACTCACCTTAAGTATAGGGAACTGCTAAATCCTATGCAGTCCAGATTCAGAGCTAAACATAGCACTATCTCAGCCCTCGCCAAAGTTACTAACAACTGGCAGCGTAATCTTGAGAGCAAAACTTTATTTGTGCTGTTTTCCTTGATCTAAGCAAGGCTTTTGACACCATCGACCATAGTCTGCTCCTCTCTTCCCTTCAAACCATAGGTGTGGACCCCTCCTCTCTGCATTGGTTTACTGACTATCTTACAGGGTGCCTTCAACAAGTTAAAGCTGAAGGAGGCCTGTCCCCCTTAAAAACTCTGCAAAGAGGGGTACCTCAAGGTTCTATATTAGAGCCCTTACTTTTTGCAATCTACATTAATAACATCGACTACTGTATAACAGAAGCCAACATCCATCTGTTTGCAGATGATACAGTTCTCTACATGAGTCGCCCAACACCTGAAGCTGCCTGCAATGACCTACAGTCAGAATTCAACCTTTGGCAAAGCCAACTCTTCCAAAAAAAGCTACTCCTTAATGCCAAAAAAACTAAAGCGATGGTCCTCTCCCCTTTTATCCGTACAGCTAACCCTGTGTCCAGTGGGACAGTTCCCCAAATTACCACAGTTCTAGGTGAAAAACTAGAATTTGTTACAAAATTCAAGTATCTGGGAGTTTGGATAGACCAAAGACTCTCCTTCATTGAACATATCGAGGACTTGCTAAAACGACTTCGGCAAAGGCTTGGATTGTTTTTTAGAATCAACCAATTTCTCACCAGAGATGCCAAGAAACAACTGGTTCAATCCATTTTCCTATCATCGGTTGATTACGCTGTCTTCCTCTACAGCCAATGCCACAACTCTTACATGGCTAAACTGGACATACTCTACCATCGAGCACTGAGGTTTATAACAGGACTCCCCTTCGACATGCATCACTGCACCCTATATGCAGCAGTGGGGTGGACATCACTAAAGTTCAGGCGCCACAGAAACGCTGCTCTCTGGACCTATAGAGCCATCTCCAATAAGCTGCCTTACTATATCTCCTGCTGTCTTCCCCTGAGTATAATTCGGAAATACGCATTAAGCAGTTACTCAGCTATTACACTTAAAGTATCCAAAGCAAAATCCCACTTCAGCAGGGCAGCCATAAGCTTCGTGCTACCTACCTTATGGAACGATCTACAAAAAACCCTCAAATAAAGCACTCTAATTGGTATAAATGCCTTCAAGATGCTTTATTTCCATACAATCAGAGAAGTATGTAACTGCTTCACCCACTCAGACCCAGTACCGGTGTCTGCACTGGTATATAGCCACGCCTAGACCCAATTTTTAGTACTGACCCCCCAGCTTGCTCCTCACCAGCATAATTGTTCTCTCTCTCTTTCTCTTATCCCCCTGTCTTATCAACACTAGGCCCATCCATCCCTTTATTCTTCCTTTCCCAACCTCGGATAGGAGCTCACTACCCTGGGTTGTGACAGCCTACCATGCCCCGTACTTTATAGCATTCAATCCCGGGGCTCACACATACTCCTTTTCTCCATCCACCTTCTCTACATCCCATTTTACCAACTCCTTTCTGTGCACCGTGCCCTCCTAGCCTTTCTCCCCCTACCTCCCTCCCTTCCCCCCACCTTCACCTTTACCTGGTGTATATTTTTATTTTTTTTCTTCCGTTACTTCCTCCTGCAACCTTAGATAACCTGCTTTATCTTCCTATAGACACTTCTATGTATGTAAATACCATGTAATCTGTACAATATCTGTATAATTCTATGTACATATGAACTTCTTTTTCTTCCTATCTGTAAAGAGTATTATCTGTATTGCCTTGTAAATACCTGTGTTGACATGTATATACAATTGTTCATGCTTCACCCAGGTCCATCTTGCAAATCAGCTTCTGCTCAACGATGAACACCAGGTTAAATAAAGACTTGATTGATTGATTGATTAAATCATTGTTTCCCCGGACCCAGATTTTTAACTGTAGTATGTGGTAGTCAACTGGGTGGAGCAGGAGATACTGACCCAGCACCAAGTCTTACCGGTTGGCTCTCCTCTTCAGCTACTGCCATTATCTCCACTGCTGAAACCAAGCCTGGAGAAGTCCATCCATCAGTTATTTGATTCAGGACCCATCCAGCCACTCAAAGTGTTTCTACAGGACTGCAAGTCTGCTGAGTGCTTATCCCACGTTCAGGACCTGGTCTCTCACTCTTTGCAGTATCTGTAACAATCAGTACGGTTTGACAGTGGTCATCTTTTGAAGTGACTGCTGTCATTTCAGAAGGTACAGGTTCTGTTGGGGACTAGTCTTTAACGTTATGGAATTCCTGCAGGGACTCACTGAGTGGCATATTCACGGGGTTAGTGTCTCCAAATGTTTAGGGATTTCTAATACCGTGGCAAGAATGGACCCCATTCTTTAGCCAGGGCATATTCAAAACTCAAGAAATTAGTACTGTATTAATCTTTGATGTTTGCTGAGAGCGCTCTTCTCAGCACACGCAACGTCTCCAAAATAGCTTCCTTTTGAAGTTCATAAGGTGTCACAAATATTGGTAGCATATTTAAATGTGCCTGAAAGTTCTTTTATTAGTCCCATTGCTCCAAGCACTACTGGAACAATCTGTGGGTCCTTCTTCCACATCAGTTTGGTTTCTGACTGCATATCTTGGTATTTCATGATTTTGTGTCTCTCTGTACGCAGCACACTGTAGTCACTAGGGTGGCTATTTCAATCAGTAATGCTACCTTTGTCCTCTTGCTTGTATCAATATCAGGTTTTCTTGCTTCCACTTTCTTGGCTGTTGGTATTGGGTGATCCCATGTGATCATTACTTCTTCATTCTCTGTGATTCTTTGTGGTTCATGTTTCCAGTGTCTCTCCGCTACCTGTATGTTATAGCATTTGCACAGTTTCCAGTGGATCAATCTTGCTACATTGTTGTGTCTTTCAGTATACAGGCCTTCTGCCATAAGTACTTCACATCCAGCCACAAGATGCGCAACTGTTTCTAATTCTGTACTACAGAACCTGCACTTGTCTGTTTCTCCTGTTTTTTCTATGGATTTTGTGAACCATCTTGAACTATCTTGGGCTGCCATTATTAGTCTCTCATCTCATGGCCTAAATTCGCCTCTTTTTAACCACTCATGGGTCAGGGCTTGATCGACCTGTGGTTGCTCCAGTAGCTCCCTGTATTTTCCACTATAATTATGGACTTTCCAATTGTTTTTTCTTTTCTGTTGGTCTTTATCTTTATACTCCTTTTTCTGATTCTTTGCATTTTCTGTTGCTGACAATTCCTTATCTACCTTTGGATTGACATCAATCTCTGCTACCCTTCTGAAGGCTTCTCCTAATTTGATGAGTGAAGTCATTTTAGGCTTATTTTCTTCATGATGCAAGACCTTGACTATATTTGGGTCCAAGGATGTCTGTAAGTATGTATGTAGCCCCACTATTGTGGATCTATATGTGTAATCAATCTCAATGAGGCCCATGCCTCCCTCTGCCCTAGGGATGTATAATCTTGGCATGCACTGATTTTTGTATATTAATTGGTGAGCATGAAACATTTTTCTTGTTTTAATATCTAGCTGGTTCAATACTTTCTGTGGCCAGTCTATCACACCAGGCTCTTGTGATATCACTGGAAGGGCGAGTTGATTTATAGCTTGCACTTTATTTCATGTTGTCAAAGCAGTTTTCAAAATTAGCTTTAACCTTCTAAGATATTCCTTGCTTACTTTTACTCTCATTTGTTCATGTTGTGCTGTTGCTCCTTCATCTATTCCCAGGTATTTATACACTCCCTCTTGCTCAAGTTCTTTTATGTCACAAACCTCCACCAGATTCATGTTTTCTTTACGAGTTAACTTTCCTGCTACAAATGTTGCTTTGGCACATTTATCTAGGCCAAACGTCATCCGAATGTCATCAGAAAAGGTCTCTATTTCACTAGTGTGGATGGACTTGTAGTCACTAAAACAGGCTGTTGTTTCAGATCTGCTTTGCCATATGGATCATGAGACTATCTTCATCCGGCTGTATTCTTGTCCTCTTCTGCCAAGAGTTCGAATAGATGGGCCTTACATCTAGACATAGCTTCTCTCAGAACTTTCTCTTTTTTTAATTACATAATCTTTATTCCAATTTCAAACATCATAAATACATTACATATTGATGCAAAAAGGAAAGAAAGAATACACACAGTAGCATACATTATAAAACAGTTGCATCACACAATAGTACTTAGGAAAACATGGTAAAAACATTCAGCCCCCCCCCCCAAACCACCACCAAATAAAAAGTTTGAACTGAATCTAATGAGGTTCTATTCTGAGACCTTGTAATAAAGTGGGAAAAATTTAGAAATTAAAATCCATTGAATGCATACTTTATTTGTTCCCATGAATAATCAAGATTATTGAACCTAGAGTAAGGACCTAGAGTTAAAGGAAGTTAAAATCAAATCATATAATGTTCCTCATTTGAAGGTAAAGGCCTGTAGGTTATACTTCATACTAGTAAAAAATCATTCAGATCTTAAATTCAAGAGGATCTCATTTCTCCATTCAAACAGGAATGGTGTTTGGTGATCCTTCCAATGTCTTAAAATCACTTTTTAGCCATTAGGGTGATCACTGACATATTATATTTCCCAACAGAAGAAGGAATACTAGTCAAATCTCCAATAAGGCATATCTGTGGAGTAAAATAATTTTCCAGACCTAATCTACATCCTATTTTATTTTTGATTTCTGACCAAAAGGTAGTGACCAAAGGACATTCCCAAAATATATGAAAATGGGAGAATTCCTCTATTCCACATCTGAAGCAGTCCTTCGAAAGGATGAAGGCCAAAACTATACAGTTTTAAAGATGTAATATGAATCATGTAAAATTTTAATTTGAAGCCATTTGAGATTATCATTTGAAATATATATATGTAAATCTTTCCAGATTGAAGACCAGTCCAAATTGGAATATACTTGATTTTCTGACCAATGTTGGTAATGCTAAGGGCACTCTAGATAAAAAGTGTTGATATAATTTTAATGCAGAATGATTTTTTTTGTAATAAGTAAAATAGTATCTAATAATTTCCCATGGTCCTCAAGCCAAGAAAAGGGTCCAAAATGGGAAGTTAGCTGTAGTTTCAAGATAAATAGTTTGTAATAGTATCCTGTACCAAGCTTTAGCTTTTTTCTATTTCACCTAAAGTCATTAAATGCCCTTCTTTTAAGAAATCTTTAAGCGAACAGTCCTTTAATTTGGAAATCCAGGTTATATCCAAAGGTATATTATTTAACTTAAAGTTCCCATTATATAACAAAGGCTGATTATTATCCCTTGATAATGAAATCTGGATAAGATTACAAAGCGGGTCAAAACTTCTAAATGAAATCCCGATAACTGTGTTTTTAAGTTTACTAGGAAGTGACTAAAAAGACATATAGTATATAGATTCAGGGAAAATGTTACATTTTCTTAACTTTTCTCTTTCAATAGTAACTCATATGGGAGAGTATACAGATGAATCATTACTTGGAAGGATCCGTGTAGAAAATTTATTTAGATGGCTTACCAAATAATATAAAAAAAATTTGGTAACTTAAACCCACCTTGATTCTTAGAAAGTGTGAGTTTGTCGTATCCTATTCTAGGAGGTTTATTAAGCCAGATGAAATTACTGATCAGTGAATTAATTTTTTTTAAAATCAGGACTTGGGTAAAAAGAGATTTAAAGTGTTAATAGCATAAAAAAGCCTAGGGAAAATATTCATTTTTACTATATTTATTCTTTCTAATATAGACAATGGTAATGTAATCCACCTTTCAAAATCTGATTTTATTGATGTTATAAGATTTGACAGATTTAGATCAATCATCTGTTTCTGATCCTGTGACAAACACAGCCCCAAATATTTTAACTGATCAGGTGACCAAGAGAAGCCATATTTAGTTAATTCATCTCTGGTGACTTTACTGTTTAGGGGCATAACAACTGCTTTAACTGTGTTAAGTTTATAATTCGAGAACCAGCTGTATATTTGAATGGAGGATAAAATTGCTGGAATTGAGATATCAGGATGTGTAACATGTAACAACACATCATCCTCATAAGCTGATAACATTAGAATGTGTGAACCAATCTTTACACCTCTAATATTTGGGTTGTGTTTGAGAAAATACAAAAAGGGTTCTAAATAAAAATAAAAGAGTACCAGTGAAAGGGCATCCCTGCCTTGTGCCAGAACATAACTCAGTAACAGAAGAGAAAACACCATTTATGTACAATCTCGCTGTAGGCCAAGAATATAAAACTTTTAACCAATTGATGAATTTAAAAGGAAATCCAAATTTAGTTACGGTATCAAAAAGAAAAGGAATATTGACTTGATCAAAAGCTTTCTCTGCATCCAGAGAATCCAGGACTACAGGAGTTCCAGTCTCCCTGGACACAGAGAAAATATGTGTAAGTTTCCTGATTTGATCTCATGAAGATCTTTCTGACATGAAACCAACTTGTTCAGGTGAGATCAGTGAGTCCCATATAGTTTTAATTCGATTAGCCAAAATGTTTGCAATTGTTTTATATCACCATTGATTAAAGAGATTGGTCTATAATTTGCCATTATGTCTTTGAATTGTCCTGGTTTCGGAATTAGAACTATTATAGCCTCTAAGAATGAATAGTCAGTGATGCCCTCCTCTAAAACAGAAACACAGAAACACAGGCGTTGACGGCGGTTAAGTACTGCAAGGCCCATCCAGTCTGCCCATTTTTTCTACCTTACAAGTGTGCAATAAGCCTTTACTATGTCAATGGCCTATCTATTTATACTCATCTGTATTGCTCTCTTATGTCTTTCCCATGCCTGTTTGAAGCCCTGCACTGTATTCATATCCACCACTTCCTGAGATATGCCGTTCCATGCATCCACCACCCTTTCTGTGAAAAAGAACTCCCTCACATTACCCCTTAATTGGCTTTCCTCTAATCTCATGCTGTGTCCTCTTGTCCTGCTATTTTTCTTATATTGAACCATGTTAGACTCCTTCACCTTGCTAATGCCCTTAAGATGGTTGAATGTTTTGATCATATCACCTCTCTCCCTTCTTTGCTCTAGGGTATACATATTGAGCTCTGTTAATCTGTCCTCATATGTTTTCTGATGCAGTCCCTGCACCATTTTGGTTGCCCTTCTTTGGACTGCCTCCATTTTGTTAATGTCCTTGTGCAGGTGCAGCCTCCAGTACTGCATGCAGTACTCCAGATGGGGCCTAACCAGGGTCTTGAAAAGAGGGATTATTACCTTCCTCTTATGACTTATGATACTCTACTAATACACCCCAACATCCCTCTAGCCTTTCCTACTGCCTTAGTGGTCTGCTTGGATGATTTCAGGTCATCTGTGATGATGATGCCCAAGTCTCTTTCTTCCCTTGCGATTGCCAGCAACTCCCCTCACAGCCTATAGGTAGCTTCAAGGTTTCTCTTCCCTATGTGCATGATCTTGCACTTCTTTGCGTAAAACCCCAGTTGCCACTCTTCAGACTATTTTGTCAGTTTTTCCAGATTTCTTCTCATTCTGCCCACCCCATCTGGATCATTAACTCTGTTGCAGATCTTGGTCTCATCTGCAAACAGGTAAACTTTAGTCCTCCAGTCCACCTGTGATGTCACTGATGAAGCTATTGAAGAGGACTGGCCCCAGGACTGATCCCTGAGGTACCCCACTTGTGACTTGCATCTCTTCTGACTGTATGCCATTTACCACCACTCTCTGTTTTCTGCCCGTCAACCAGTTTGCCACCCAGTTGACCAACCTCTGACTCACCTGAGCCTATCCAGCTTATTAATCAATCTTCTACGTGGAACAATATCGAAAGCTTTGCTAAAGTCAAGGAAGGTGAAATCAACTGCACCCCCTTGGTCCACCACTCTGGTTACCCAGTCAAAGAAATCTATGAGATTAGTTTGACAGGACCATCCTATTGTAAACCCATGCTGTCTTGCATCCTGTGCTCCTATGAATTCCATGTATTGCACTATCCTTTCCTTAAGGAGTGGCTCCATAATCTTGCCCACTACTGAGGTAAGACTGACTTGTCTGTAGTTCCCTGCCTCCTCCCTGCTGCCACTGTTGTGGAGTGGGATCACATGAGCCCCTCTCCAGTCTTCTGGGACCTCTTCTGTGCTCAGAGACTCACTAAACAGTTCTGCTAATGGCTCTGCTAGTTCCACCCTTAGCTCCTTTAGTATCCTGGGATGTATGCCATCAGGTCCCATTGCCTTGTCCACCCTGAGTTTAGTGAACTCTTGTAGGACCCTTTCTTTTGTGAAGGGATTTCTGAACATCTCCCTCCCTCCTGTGTCCATGGTGCTGAGCTGTGGGCCCTGCCCTACCTTCTCCTTAGTAAATACTGAGCAGAAGTATCTGTTTAGGATAGATGTTTTTCTTTGGTCCTCCTCCACACACTCCCCCTTACCCCTTTTGATCTTAGCAATACCCCCTCTGGACTTTTTCCTTTCACTAATGTATCTATAGAAAGTCTTGTCCCTTTCTTTTACTGTTCGTGCTAGTGTTTCCTCAGTTTGGGCCTTTGCCTGTCTTACTGCCTTCCCTGCTTCCCTTAGGGAAGTTTGGTATTTCTCCCTATATTTGTCTCGCTGCGTTCCCTTATATTTCCTGAAGGCCAACCTTTTGGCTCTGATCCTTTCTGCTACTGTTTTTGAGACCAAAAGCAGTTTCCTCCTTCTTTTGCTCTTGCTTTTCTCCCTAACACAATGGGATGTTGCTTCATGTATTGCATCCTTAATGCTTGCCCACTTTGTCTCTACCCCCTCACCTGTATTTCATCTTGCCAGGGCTGGCATAACTCTGTTGGCCATCTTATCAAAGTCATCTCCTCTGAAGTCCCATATTTTGCCTTGGAATGGGATGATTTAGTTCTAGTGTCCAAATTAAACCATACCATGTGATGGTCACTGGCCCCCAGGTGACCTTCTACCTGGAGATCTGTGATCCTTTCCCCATCAGTCAGTACTAGATCCAGGATAGCCCTGTCTCTTGTTGGTTGTTGTACCAATTGTTTGAGGCCCTCCCCCTGCAGGGAATCCACTGTGTGTCTAGCTCTGGTGGATGTTCCTGCTGGCATTGACCAATCTGTATCTGGCATGTTGACGTCTCCCAATAGCAGAACCTTCCCTTTAGCTGTCATGTTTTGTATATCTTCTAACAGTAATGTCTCTATGTTCTCCCACTGATCTGGAGGCCTGTAGACAACCCCAGTTCATATGGTTGTCCCATTTCCTGTTTCCAGGGTGACCCACAGTTATTTTGGCTCCTTATGTGTATTCTGAATCTCTGTAGCTTTGATATTTTCATTGACATAAAGGGCTACTCCACCCCCTCTTTTTGCACTGTGGTCTCTTCTGAACAGTACATAGCCAGGTACCGAAGTCTCCCAAGTGTGGTTACTGGTGAACCATGTCTCGTTAATGGCTAGTATGTCTAGTTTAGCCTCTATCATTGTTGCCTACAGCTCTGGGATCTTGTTTCTTAGACTGTGGGCATTTGTGTATATGGTTTTCCATTGGCCAGATTTCAGTGTGTTAGTTGTTGAGTGAGGTCTGGCATCTCCCCTGCACATCATATGGGAGACAGACCTTTTTCCTTACCTGGTGATGCAAATGAACTACAAACATGCTGAACTCCTGTTTGATTACTAGCTGAGGGGGGAGGTGTGTTCTTCCCATTTGATGTATCATGTGCTGCACCCATCCTCCTATTTGCTAGTTTAAATATTCTGCAAAGACATCAAATTTCTGCCCCAATGCACTGACTCCCTCCTTAGTCAGATGCAGTCTATCGAATTTAAAGAACTTTTGTTCCCAAAACTGTTGCCAGTTACCTACAAGTTTGTGTCCTTTTTCCTGGCACCAGCCCTTGAGCCACATGTTTAGCTCCCCTATCTCCCCTTCTCTGACCTTCTGTCCATCTGCCCCCCCCAGACCAGCAGGATCTCAGAGAAGGAGATGCCGGATGAAATGGATGAAAGTTTGTCTCCCAGCCTAGTCAGGTGTTCCTTGGTCTCCACAACTGACTGGCTGGTGAGATCATTAGTCCCTATGTGACCCGGACCTCAATGTTTTCTCCTGCTTCATGTATGATATTAGCAATGCAGTCAGTGTCTCTCCATGCTGATGTACCTGGGAGACATCTGACCATTACCCCCAGCTGGAGGTAGGTATCAGCTCCTCAAATCATGTATCAGAAGTCTAAGATCAGAAGTGTTTTGGATTTCCTTTTTGCTTTTTTTCTTGTGGTCTCTGTTTTGGATGAGTTTCATAGTGCTAGCTCCTGTGCTGCAGTGTCCTGCCCTGCAGTGTCCTCTGCCCCTTTGTTTGATTTCAGAGATAGAGGCAAATACCTGTTTGTGGTTTTTATATGGTTTGTGGAGGTGATACGTTGGTGAGCACTGAGTGATGGGGCACCTGATTTGCCCTTTCTAACCACCTGCCAACCTCTCAGACCAACTACCCTCTGCAGTCGAGGTGCTTCAGTTGAATGTTGGGGAAATAGCGGGCAGTTCTTGTAATATATTTCCTCCTAAATATGCGATTTGAGGTGTGCACTCTTTCCCATGCTGCCCAGAGCTGAGCCCTTAGCTCTCCGATGGTCCAACATGTAGGACAGAATCCTAAATCCTGTGTAACTGCCCTATTGAAAAGTGTTCCACAGTACCTGTAGTTAATAATATCCATTCCAGTTGAGTTGCTGAGTTGATAACATGTTCTGAGTAATTAGAAGGAAAATTAAAGCAAAATATTTTTTTATATTTTGTTTGTTTGTTTTTGTATAACTTTTTATAACAAGTTAAATTAATTGTGCCCCTGTAAGTGAGGCATCTGTGTGGATACCCCTCTGATCCTCCCCTTCCTGTTTTGATACAGGAAATGTCATGGCCCTGCTACTCTATAAAAGGAATATTGCATGGTGTGGTTGGGGATAGGGGAGGGTGGTTGGGCCCTTCCCCAGCTGAAAAAGAAGAACCATGTATGAAAGAAACAAGGAGGTAAGCACAGAAACAATCAACCAACAACAAATGCAGTCGCTATCCCTCAGTCTGTATGTCATACATAGATACATACACAGTGTCGGCAGATAAGGGCCTATGGCCCACCCAGTCTGCCCATTTGAGCTTGTAAGTTCAGTTTGTTTTCCTAGAAGTCTGTTGCACCTTACCCCTGACCTCCAGAATTCCTTTATGTCTATCCCATGCATTCTTAAATCCCGTGATTGTTTCAGCCCCCACCACTTCCTCTGGCAAGGTGTTCCACTTGTCCATCACCCATTCTGTGAAGAAATTCTTTCTCATGTTACCTCTGGATCGTCCTCCCTCCAACTTCATCCCATGCCCTCTAGTCCTGGAACATCTTTTTCGCTTAAAAATAGTGTTTTCCTGCACCCTGTTCCTCCCAGTAAGATACTTGTATGTCTCTATCATATCCCCTCTCTCCCTCCTCTCCTCCAGGGAGTACATGTTCAGTTCCTTCAACCTGACTTCATAGGACTTGTGATGCAATCCATGCACCATCTTTGTTGCCCTCCTCTGAACCTTTTCTACCCTGTCTGTCCTTTCGTAGGTATGGTCTCCAGAACTGTACACTGTACTCCAGGTGAGGCCTCACTAGTGTCTTGTATGAGCGGATATGACCTCCCTTTTCCTGCTGGTAATGCCCTGCCTATACATCCCAGCATCCTATTTGCTTTACCTGATGCCTTGTCACACTGTTTCCCTACCTTGAGGTCATCAGGATGATAACCCCAAGATCCCTTTCCTGCTTGGTGCATGCTATATCCTCACCCCCAACTGATATATTGTGCCAGGGTTTTTGAGCCCCATATGCATTATCTTGCACTTCTTTGCATTGAATTTCAACTGCAAACCCTGACCATTCTTCAAGTTTCTGCAGGTCGCTTCTCATTCTGTCTACACCCTCTGGTGTGTCTACTCTGTTACAGAGCTTTGTGTCATCAGCGAACAGTGAAATTCTGCCTTCTGGGTCCTCGCCATGTCACTGATGAAGATGTTGAATAGGACCGGGTCCCAGCACTGATCCCTGTGGTACCCACTGGTCACTCTTCCTCTGTGGGTGACAGCCATTTACCACCACCCTCTGTGTCCTGCCACCCAGCCAGTTACCTACCCACCACACTACTGTCGCCCGCACCCACTATTCCCCAGTTTGTGTAATAGTCTTCTATGTGGCACAGTGTCAAGGCCTTGCTGAGAGTCCAGATAGGCCATGTCCACTGCCCTCCCCTGATCCACCTCCCTAGTCACCCAGTCAAAAATTCAATGAGGTTGGTCTGACATGACCTCCCCTGGTGAAACCATGCTGCCTTGGGTCCTGTAGTCCATTGACAACCAGATGTTCCACCAATCTCTCCTTCAGTAGTGGTTCCATGATCTTCCCCACTACTGAGGTGAGGCTGACTGGTCTGTAGTTCCCTGCTTCCTCTTTGTTCCCACTTTTGTATAAGGGACTACATCTGCTTCCTCAGTCTTTGGGTGCCTCCCTGTTTCCAGTGATCGACTAAACAGGATGATAGCCAGAGAGTTCAGCCACCACCTCTCTTAGTTCTTTAAGGACCCTGGGGTGCACCCATCTGGCCCCATTGCTTTATCAACTCTTATTACTTCCAGTTCCTTCAGGACCCTTTCTAGTGTAAAGGGACTTGTGTCCATTTCTGCACCATTCTCACCCTTGTACTCCCTTCAGACCCATTACCTCCTTTTCCTCAGTAAAGACTGAGCAGAAATACCTGTTCAGTATGTCAGCTTTATTGTTGTCATCCTCCATGCACCCATCCTCCCCTTCAGTCTCACTATCCCTCCCTTTGTCTTTCTTTTTCACTTATGTACCTGTAAAGGTTTTGTCCCCTCTACCCACTGATTTTGCAATGTTCTTCTGTCTGAGCTTTAGCTTCCCTTACTGACCTCCCTGCCTCCTTTGCTTCTCTAGTACTTCTCCCTATCCCCTTCTGCCTGTCTCTTTTGTATTGCCTGAATGCAATCTTTTTAGCTTTCACTTTCTTTGCTACCTCTTTGGAAAACCATAATGGTCTCCTCTTCCTTTTCCTCTTGCTAACCTGTTTAATACATAATCCTGTTGTTCTTGTAATCCCCATTTTAAATACTGCCCACTGTTCCTCCACCCCTGATTCCTGTCCCATTCCCCTTAATGCCTCTTTCAAGTATCTCCCCATTTTCCCAAAGTCTGCCCCCCTACAATCCAGGATACATGTTTTTGTGTGGTTTGGTTCTGCTCTTTCTGTGATTTCAAACCACAATGACTGGTCGTCACTGTTTCCCAGGTGCTCCCCCACTGTTACCCCCATCACACTGTCCCTGTTTGTGAGCACAAGGTCCAGTATTGCCTTCTGCTGAGTTGGTTCCATGACCAGTTGCTTGAGGAAGGCACCCTGAAGGGAGTCCAGGATAAATCTGTTCCTAGTTGATGCTGCTGCTGTCGTATGTCATATGTCGTATGTGCTCCTGTAATTATCCCTGAAAGCTTAGCCTAATGATAGATAAAAAATGTCACAAAACCTGTAACCACCACCTGTAACAATTTCACAGAAGATATGCACGGCAAAAAACACTTTGCTATGGAGAAAAAATAAAGCAGTAAAAAAGTAACAACACCTATAAGCATAACCTGCAGAACACTTTAACAGAAAATATATCTTTCAAAAAACAAGTTAAATCAGAGAAGATTACAGCAGTAATCTGTAAGCACAAAACAGTAACAAACCTGTAGGCACACCCTGTAATAATGCAGCAGAAAGTATACTCTGCAACTGCAATTTGAATCAGAGAACAATAAAGCAGTAAAATGTAAGCAAAAAACAGTAACAAAACCTGTGAGCACAAAAGAAAATAACACACAGTAAATCTGCTTAGCCAAAAGAAGACTTAATATTTTTCCTTGCTCTGATAATTTTGTTATATATATATATATATATATATATATATATATATATATCATCAATGATTAACGGTTTGTTAACCATCAAGAGGTTGGCGAGGTGACCATGTAAACCTCACGAGCCATGGCAACCTCAAGATGGGTTAAAAACCGATTTAACCATCGATGTACCATACATTATATTTTGTAGTGTATGGCACTATTTATGTTTTTTCTTTTAAAGATAGCAGTTCCTTACTGCAGTTTTTTAATGTCCCACCACTCTGCTCTCACCGCTGTGTCCATTTCAATGCCATCAGATCCAGTTGTGTGCATGCCCAAACTGTTCCTTGTTGTTAACCAATCGATGTGGCCTATGCACGATGGGTTAACATACCTGCAACTGCTCATCGTAATAGTAAAACATTGTTATAAAAGGTAGAGTTCTACCTATAACAATATTCTACCATACATTATATATATATATATATATATATATATAAAATTAAAAACAGTTTCTAGAAGCCAAGTCTTCTTTGAAAGTTTTATAAAAATTTGAAGATAGTCCATCAGGACCAGGGCATTTATCCACCTTCTAAGAGTTAATAACAGCTCTTATTTTAAAAGTAGTAATAGGTGAGACCAAATTTAAACCTGTGGACTAGGTAACTTTGGGCCTTCATATCTATTTAAATAGTTTATGTTATCAGATGTTGAAACAGCTTTGATATTCAGGTTATAATGATTCCTTAAAAAAAATTCAAACTAAGCAACAATATCATCAGGGTAGTTTTTAACTGATCCATCCCTATCTGATTTAATTGAGGTGATGTACCTTCAGACTCAATGTTTTTTAGCTTGTTTGCAAGGGGTCTTGTAGGTTTTTCCCCTTGATCCAAGTAAATAGATTTGGTTTTTAAGAAATAAAATTCAGCTTTCTCCCTAGATAATTCATCGTATGCATCTCTGAGATTTTGTAAGGTGATTAATTTGTGTTCATTTAATAAGGTTGTACCCCTAAATTCAAGCTTTTCAATGGCTTCTGGAGTTTCTTTGACTTTGTTATATGTTGTTTTTTTACGTTTAACAGCAAATCTAATAAAAAAAAACTCTGTATAAAACATTTAAATGAAGCCCAAATAATGTCTAATTTACTAATCCAATTTTTATTGTGTTCCCAAAAGAATCTTATTTCTTTTCCAATAGATTCAATAATATAGTTGTCTTTAAATAATTGGTTATTTAGTCTCCATAGAGTGGACCTAAACTGATTATCAAATGACAGGTTTAAAGTAAGTTTTACTAGAGAATGATCTGAAAGAACTCTGGGAGTAATGACAGCATCAGTTACCTTAGACATTAAATTATTACTTATTAAGAAATAATCAAGTCAGGGAAAAAACTTTATGAGATGAGAAATAAAAAGAAAATTGCTTCGCAAACAGGTTAAGGGATCTCCATGGATCACATCATTTACAGTAACTATACCTATAAACTCCAATAAAGCTTTTATATCTGCACTGTTTGGGGGTTTAAATTTTGAGGTATCATCCAGATTAGCTTTGATTAAAATATTCCAATCTCCCCCAAGAATAACACTGTAATCTGAATAAGGAAGTAAAACTTTAGTTAACTCTGCTAAAAAAAGAAACAGAAGAAAAGTTTGGGCCACAGATATTCCTGAACAAAGTTTTGCAGTTATTTAATTCACCTCCAACTAAAATAAATCTACCATTTGAATCTTGTATCTGGAATTTTTTGTTAAATGGAATCACCTTCTCAAAACTTTCCCATCATGCTCCATCGGGTTCTTCCTTGGATCTTGAGGTCTCTGCACTTTCAAACTCTGTATCTGAGGTGGTCATAACTGAATCAGGGGCTTCAATTTGCATCTCAATTCCATGGTCAGGTAGAATCATAGAATGGTATAAGGCCAAAGTCATAGGGCCATTGGGACTCGACTACTATTACCTTAAGAATGCATATTTGTTATCATCCATATAAGCAGCCAATGATGCTCTAAGGCTATCAGTCATTGCACTTGTCACCATGATACTAGGCAGTTTGTTCCACACAGTAACAACTCTTTGATTGAACCAATGTCCCCTTAATTTTGTTTTATAGAAATTCCTTTTTAGCTGGTACTGATGGAATCTACTACTTCCAGCAGTGTTCATAATAAGGTCTATGGATTCCCAGAGATCACCATTTTTCAAAGCTCTATACAATAAGCACAAATCACCTCTAAATTTCTGTAATCCAAGCTATACGGTCCAAGCTGTCTCATTCTGTCCCCATGCTGCATGTCTTTCAGTTGGCTGATACTTTTAGTTGCGCTTCTCTGGACCCTTTTGATCATCTTAATATCACTGACTTTACATGGAACCCAAAACTGGATGCAATATTCCAAATGAGGTCGCACTAGGGACGTATACACTGGGAGGACAACATTCCTGTCTCTACTTTCGATGCTCCCATGGATGCAACTCATTGTCCTATTTGCTTTACTTGCCACAGCTTTACATTGGTGAGAGGAAGATAGGTTATTTGCCACCTGTACCCCTAAGTCTTTCTCTATCTCTGATACTGGGATCTGTTTACCATACAGATAATATACGGCCCTTGAATTCCTACTTCCCATGTGCATGAGCCTACATTTGTCTAAGTTTAGGGTCAGTTTATTTTTGATCACCCAGTCCCCCACTTAATTAATTTTAATCTGCAGCTGTTTAATAGCTGGCTCATCATTTACAATGGTACCTAATTTAACATCATCTACAAACTTAGACATCCAGCACTGCTTAGACTACTGCAATGGGGATACGTACTGTATATGCTAAACAAAGTAGGACCCAGTACCGACCCCTGAGGAACCCCTCTGGTTATTTCTACCCATGGTGATAGATGACCTGCCATGTAAACTCTCTGTTGTCTCCCCTCAAGCCAAGATATAACCCACATGACTATATTAATACCCAGTCTTATTTGTATCAGTCTCTCGATTAGCTGGTTATGTGGCAAGGTATCAAAAGCCTTTGAGAAGTCCAGATACAGGACATCAACTGGTAAGCCCACATCTAGAGCACTGCTAACAGGATCAAAAAAATGTAACAAGTTTGTCAAACATGAACGACCTGTTTGAAAACCATGATGATTTATGTCCACCAGCCCTATTTTAGTAATATGATCACATATCAAGTCCTTTCTTATACCCTCAATTATCTTGCTCACAATTAAGGTCAAACTAATTGGTCTAAAATTACCACAATCAGTTTTAGAGCCCTTTTTTGTATTGGTATTATAGAGGTTTCCTTCCATGCCTGGACTGCTGAACCCTCAATCACTGAGCCATTTAAGATGTCAGCTAATGGTCCTGCCAGAACTCTGGCAAGCTGTTTTAGCATGGCAGGATACAAGTTATCCAGGCTTGACGATTTACATGCATTTAGTTTCTCTAGTCTTGTGATCATGTCCTTCTCTGTAATAGTATATTTATAATCAGGTAGTCCTTCCATTAGTTGATCCCATCTGTCTGATGAGACATCACTCTTCTGTGTGTAAATACTGTCAAAATGTTTATTAAATGCTGTAACCATCTCCTGTTCCCCTTTTATAGTTTAGAAATTAACCATGAGAGGTTGAAACACTGAGTTCCCTTTCCTTGTGCTATTTACATAGCTGAAAAATGCTTATTTGTTATTCTTAGTCTCGGTTTCAAGTTGTAGTTCATACTTCCATTTGGATTCTGTAATGCTGATTTTACATGTTTTGCATCTCTTTTTGTGTTCTGCCACATTAATAGGGGAAGGTCTTTTCTTGTACTTGTAATATGTTTTATGGTGAAGATGTATTCGTTTGTTTATAATTTTATTACACCATACAGGTATTTTACCTTGTTTATTATATTTAACTCTGACGGGAATAAACTTTTCAATACAGCGGTCCAGCACCTCAATCAACTGTTGCCATTTCTTTTCCACAGTTATGTCCTTAAACTGATCCCTCCAATTCCACCTCTGAATCAACAGTTTTATCTTCTCATACTCTGCCCTGTCATAGCATCTAACCTTTGTATTACTTACTAGAGGATCCCAATTTCTATGAATAATTAACTGAACCATATTGTGATCACTATTGCATAACAGTTCATTTGCCGTGCATTTAGAAGTCCCAAACTCCATACTACTCAACACAACATCTAGAATGTTATTCCCTTGAGTGGGTTCGCTGACCAGTTGCTGCATATTATTGAGTTATCGTAAACTCCAAAAGTCTCTTACCAGAATGAGTTGATGCAACGTTTTTTTCCCACTTAATGCCAGGGAGGTTAAAGTCACCCATTATTATGAAATTTGACCCTGGGCTCTATCTGTTCTAATTTTTCAAAAAATATACTATTCTCATCACTTGAAAATCCTGGTGCTCTCTAACCCACACAAATCAATAACTTCTTACAATTCTTGGAGTAAATGTTGACTAAAACTGGTTCTACATATTTGTATTTTTCATTTGTATTTTGTATGTCACTCAATTCCAATTCTTCAGAAACATAGACAGCCACACCTCCTTCACATCTATAATTTCTATGTTTATAATATACTCCATAACTTGGTATATCCAAACTCCAATTACTTTCATTCCCCCATGTTTCTGTTACTCTACAAATGTGAACGCTCTCTGATTTTAATAGGTGTTCTAGTTCATCATTCTTATCAGTTAAACTTCTTTTCGTTAGTTAGGAGTACTCTTAAGGTATCATTGGTTCTTGAGTCCCCCCCCCCCGTAGATCAGTTTAAACTACTGATGTTTTCATTTCTGTTGAGAACTCCAGCTATTTGTCTGAACATAACATTTTTGCCACTTTACTAAAATGTAGCCCATCTTTTACATAGAGATGAGCCTTCCCACTAAACTGATTCCATGTCTGTAGGAAAAGCAAGCCTGACTGCCTGCATTGATACACCAGCCTCGCGTTTATTCTTTGTATGCTCAGGTTCTTTTCAGGGTGGCATTTGTTCATGGGGAGCATTCCCGAAATCACAGCTGTGGCCCGAGTTTATTTTATAAGATTTCCAACATTTAGTAATTCGAGTGCAATATCTTTCTCATGCTCTTTTCCCAAATCGTTAATCCCTTCATGAACCACAACTGGTTTATGTTGTGTGCCTTGATTTAGTAGTTTTTGAAGAATTCTATTTACATCTTTTATCCTGGCTCCAGGAAGGCAATTACCTCCTTATTTAGTTTATCATTTTTAGATATTTCTGACTCACAGCCTCTCAGTATAGAATCCCTTATTACAAGCTCCATGACTGTAGGTTCACTATTATCATCAGTGTCCATGCGTTTGCTAATCTCACTGTTTGTGACCTCCGGGGCTGCGTTATCTTGAATATCAATTAGTGCTGAATATCTGTTCGCTAGTTCTAGTGTAGTGTTCCCAAATGCCCTCCTACGTTTTCTTGTATTAATGTTTGAAATCTTTACCCAGTCCCCATCCCCCATATCCTTACTTTCTTCTATATCTATTTCCCTAGAATTTGTGCTGTCTACCTTCCTTTTAACCATCTTCATTTTATTTGATATGTCCTTATTATTCAGTAGTTGATTTAATGCTGCCAATTCAGACTTTTATTTCTCATTCTCTGTACACTTTTGGCACTTTAAACTCTGCCATTGATTTGTCTGTCTTCAGATAGATACATTTTACAAGTAGTGCATTTGATTACTGATCCTGTTTCACATAAAATATCAAGCAACTGTTCATTTGGCGCTGCCATTCTGAAACTTTACTGTGCTACTTAGAACTATTAATTGTTTTGGAGCTTTTCAGTGTTACCTTCCACCCATTTATTTAACAAGAACAGACAACACTTACTGTTGGTGCTGAAATTCCTTGGCAGACAGACATAGATGCGCGTGTCTCCGCATGCGCTCGCCCACCTGAGCTCGCTCAGAGTGTGAGTCTTTATCCTATGGAACCCGGAAGCAAGACACATTCACATGACCACACCCTGGTTCAGCAGCCTTCCAAAATCCTTTAATATTTGTTTTAAAATGATATAAACAGTCCCCACAGATGTTTGCAAAGTGCTTTATGCTATGCAAATTCAAGCTGGTACAAACACAGTTATACTAAATATGATGTATGTTAGCAGTGTTGTAGTCCACAACTCATGGTGGACAACTCCCAGAGCCCTGTGCTAAATGCAGAATATGACCTACTCCCCTACTCGGGAGTGTTTTACATCAATTAGAGACAGAGTAAGTTTAAAACACCAGTAGCACTTCATGCATTTCTCTAGTCACTAAAATTAGCTCCTCTCACTGAATAAGGTAAGCTCACATGCATTTCCATTTTACTATATGCTGTTTCAAATGTAGGTTTGAAAGATTGGTTGCTTAAGCCAGAAGGAACCAAGCCTCTACCTCCACCTTCATCAGCAGTGTCTGGCATCTTGGCTGTCGGTCAGATGGACAAGGAGTCCCCCCCTAGAGGAAGAGTAGGGGATTGTCCCCGGGGTCCTGGCCAACATTCCCACTGTCAGTAAAATGGGTCATGCAACCCAACACCAGGACACACCTGGAAATAAGCCATATTAACTTAGTATGCCTTTCCTGGTCAAAAATTACAACTAAAAACAAAATAAAAACCAGCATTTGTCAATGCCATATGTTTGCTTGGTGGTACTAGCATTGGAAATGCAGGAGTT
This sequence comes from Neoceratodus forsteri, assembly GCA_016271365.2. Lineage (NCBI taxonomy): Eukaryota > Metazoa > Chordata > Ceratodontiformes > Ceratodontidae > Neoceratodus > Neoceratodus forsteri. The sequence goes on along the minus strand of CM028129.1, from coordinate 1,103,222,609 downwards.
AGAGAGATGCAGAATAGGAATGGCAGTGAAGTATTGAACTTCACACCAACCCTACCTTCGCCCTGCAGAGACAGACAGGCATTGGGGTATGTGTTTGGGTTGTCGCCCATAACTTTCATGCCATTTCACTTCACCATATCCAGCAGACACCGACACATGTTGAGGTGTGCCTTAGGGTGTTCAGTTTTATAGTCACCCCACTCCATAAGGACATATGCTGAAATGGGTGCAGTATAGGAGAATGGGATGAACTCTGGGGCCGAAGAGTCCAAGGCACACCTTGATGCCTGTCACTGGCTGCAGGGTGGTGGAGGGGTGGAATGGCACGAGCATTACAGTCAGCAATCCAAAGGCACACTCCTGATGCCTGTCAGTCTGTACAGGGTGGGACATTATGGTTAGAAACCCTAACGCCCCAGGCATTTGTTGGTATTTGCACTACAAATTTTCAATAGAGCCATTTTGTGACCCCCACCTCATGAAAGCATTTGGGACCTCTTCTCATGAACAGTGGCACTATGATTGTGTCAATGTGTCCCAAACTTTGAGTTTCCACAGTGACTGTGCAATTGTGCGCAAGATATAAGAAAACACAGATTGGGCAGGATGTGAAGAATGACAGCTGTACCATTCATGGGGAGGTGTAAAGAGATGACAATGTTGAAAATCTGTAATGAAAATATTAAAAATGCTCAAACTTCTGAGCTTACGTGGAAACTGCACAATACATGTGCGTAACACAGTTATTTAGTGGAATTATTTCACCAAATTTTCAACATAGGCATTTTGTGACCTCTGCTCATGAAGACTGTCACTATGATTTTCTTAATCTGTCCCAAACATTGAATTCCCACTGCAACCATGCTATTCTGTACCAGATGTGTAAATGCATATTTGGGGCATGATGTGAAAAATGACAGCTGTACTGTTCATAAAGAGGTCTGGAAAAATGCCAATGTTGAAAATCTGAAGTGAAAATACTACAAATCTGCGTAGTTACGAGGGTGTGTGGAAATTGCACAATGCACACTTGAAACACAGTCATTTTATGGACATTTGCCACCAAATTTCCAACATAGGCATTTTAGGACCTCTGCTGATCAACAGTCACTGTGATTTTACATACAGACATAAATACGAACATATAAATATACAACCATATGAATCTGCCACCAGAACACACCAGTCAGTCTATGTAAGTCTGCCCGAGTGTGCAGCTAGCACCCTAGATTGCAGCTGTCCCAGCCTCCTCCCCTTCAGTTCCTCCCTCGCTTGTCCCAGCCCTTGCCCCCTTGACTCTTCCTCTTGCGTTATTCCAGTCCTTCTTCAAGCTATTGACTGTGCTACATGTTACTGCCCCCCATGGCTATGCATTCCAACTAGACACCACCCTGTCAGAGAAGTAGTGCCTCCTCATTTCCCTCTTGAAACGTCCCCCTTCCAACCTTAGTCATGCCCCCTCATCTTTCTTCCACTCCTCAGTTTAAACACCCCCTCGGTGCTAGGTTTATTTACCCCCTAAGGTATTTAAAAGCTTCAATCATATCCCCCCCATCCTTCCTCTCCTCCAGTGTGTACATGTTCAGCTCCTTCAGCCTAACTTCATATTCCTTTCCTTCCATCCCCTTTAAAAGTTTTGTTGCCCTCCTTTGCACCTCCTCCAGTAACTTTATATCTGTCCTCAGTTGTGGCCTCCAGTATTGCACACAGTACTCTAGGTGTGGTCTGACCAATGATCTGTAGAGAGGTAGGATCACATCCCTGTGTCTGGATGAGAACCCCCTTGCAATGTACCGCAGCATCCTGTTTGCCTTCGCTGCTGCTCTCCTGCACTGGGCCAAGTTGTTCATGCCCCTAGTTACCAACACTCCTAGGTCGTTCTCCTCCTCTGTGATCCCCAACCAATAGTCCCTCTTCTGGTTCTTAGCCCTGAAGTGCATCACCTTACAATTCTTTGCGTTGAATCCTAGCTGCCACTCCACCAACCATGTCTCTAGTTTTGTTAGGTCCCCCTGCAGTTTTTCCCATCCATCCTCTTCATCCATCACCAACCCTAATTTGGTATAATCTGTGAACTGACTAACCCTGCTCCCCACTCTGTGTGCTATATTGGAGATAAAGAGCCCAAATAGCACCGGGCCCAGCACTGACCTCTGCGGTACCCTGCTTGTCACTGCTCTGGGTGCTGAGAGCTCCCCTAACAACAAAACCCTCTGCACACTCCACTGTAACCAGTTCTCTATCCATTTAGTCAGCTTTTTCCCACCCCCACTGCTGTCAGCTTCCTCCCCAGTCTCCCATGAAGCACGGTATCAAAGGCCTTACTGAAGTCAAAGTACAGGACATGTACTGCATGGCCCCTGTCCAACTCCCTTGTCACCCAGACATAATACTCAAGGCCCCCAGAATTCTGCAGCCGCAGAATTTTGCGCAGAACTTGCAATCTACCACAGAACTTCTGCGGTGCCGCAGAATTCACTCTTTTGGTGATTTTTTATTAATATTTCTGTTTATCCATAGAATCTGGTTCCCTTCCCCTCTTTTTATATCCAAACCCCCCCATATGCTCAGAATGTGATGTTATCATTGCTATATCATACATTAGCTAATGAAACGGCTGCATTCTACAATGGAAATGAACAGTCACTTATCTACCACAGCTCCCACTGCCAGAGACGGTGGCACAGCACATCATGCATGGTGATATTTGCTCAACCTGCACTACAGCCCAATACAGTTTTCAGTCTTACATTATTGCACTAGGGCCAATCTAAACAAAACCTTGTCAATAGCACAGACCTGTTAAGTCCATACAAACCTATTTGTGCCTTTAAGGTATAGAGATGGCACCTGAAATGAATAACTGGTAAAATGAATTTAACTGTAATTTTTAAGAAAAATAAAGTAATTATGCCCAGAAAAGTGGAATATAATAATGAGTAGACCTGTTGAAAAAATAGACCTGTTGGATAAATAATTGCACTGTACGCATTTTTGCCAGGGTTATTGATTACATATAGTCATTGGTTCATAGAATCACCTAAATGTTATGGAGAAATGTTGTGTGCAGGGACAGCTGTTGGGCCAGAAGGTAGCATGCTGTGTTTCCGTGCTGGCAAGTCAGGTTTAGCGATTAGCTCTGAGAGCTGGTTGGGCAGCACAAGGATTGGTGGAACACATCACTGCTCAGAGCCTGGGAAGGTATGGTGCAGTGTTCTGTCACATGGTGGACACATTGTGATGGGCTGGAGAGCTCTATCTCACAATCGGTTCACATGCATGTCATGGCCTGATTGTGTTACGCAGTGTGTCAGGGAAAGCAGGTTGACATGAAAAATGAGTTTTGCAATTACTCCTCTATTCCATTTCCAACGGGACCTGTATGAATGAGGATGCAAGTTCATGGAAATTTAAAAAATATATATATATATATATATATATATATACACATACACATACTGTATATCTGTCTCTCTCACACACACACACACAAAACACACACACACAGACACACACGCATAAATTTGTATGTATGTTACAGATTGCATATAAATATATAAGTGATACACAGTGGGAACCTCATAAGTGGTATAGAAAGCACATACAAATATATAAGTGATAGACGGTGTAAACCTCATTAGTGGGATAGATAGCATGCATATAGAAATACCTTATTTATCACATAAGCTCCCCTCTGCATATGTCATTTATGCAACAGGCTAGGACCTTAAGGGAGAGACATTTGTTTTGCTTTTTTAGGCAAAAAAGTATTTTTGTAAGTCTGTTATTTTTTTAACTAGTGTTACTGTGCTTTCCACCATCCTGATTGCTATAACCACTGCCATGAAAGTGAAGTCAGGATGACAAGCTGACACTGCGACGTGGTAGTTTGTTAGTGCCGCAGAACTTCCGCAGAAATTACAAACCACTGCCGCAGAAGTTCTGCGGCAAATGGTAGTCTTGCCGCAGAACTTGGTCCCACTGTGCCGCAGAAAAGTAGGGGCCCTGATAATACTTTATTAGGTTGGTTTAACAAGACCTTCCTGAGATGAACCAGTGTTGCTGCCCATCTTGGAGACCATTACTCCCAAGGAATGCCACCAACCTCTCCTTCAGTATCGCCTCCATAAGCTTACCTACTATGGATGTGAGACTTACTGACCGATAATTTCCTGGCTCCTCCCTAGGTCCACTCCTGTGTATGGGCACCACATGGGCCACCCTCCAGTCCTGGGGCACACACCCCATTTCCAGGGAGGTGTTGAACAGATCTGCCAGTGGCTCAGCCAACAACTCCATCTTCCTCAGCACCCTAGGGTGGATGCCATTGGGACTTGGTGTCTTGTCCACCCTTACTGCCCTCAGCCCCTCTAGCACCCTACTCCCTGTGATCACTTTGTCTGTCACCTCCTCCCCCCCTTTCCCCACCCCCTAGCCCATTCTGGTAGTGGACCATCCCTCTCCTTAGTGAAAATGGAGCAGAAGTACTCATTTAGAATTTCCACTTGCTCCTTCCCCTTTTCCACCCAATCCCCTTCCCACTTTATCCTCACAATATGTTCCTTGTACTGCCTCTTTTCCCTGGCATACCTAAAAAAGTTCTTTTCCCCTCCCTTCATGCCCTGTGTGGACCTTAATTGCCTGGAGGCCTTAGCTTTTTTCACCCTCCCGGCAACCTCCCTTGACAAACTCCCAAAAGCCTCCTTATCCTATCCCTTCCTTGTTCTCCTATACTTCCTGTATGCAGCCGTATTTGCCCTCACCCCTTGCAGCACTTCCTTGTTCAGCCAGCATGGTTTCTTGGTTCTGCTCTTCTTACTCCTGGCCCTGGTGCAGGCTACTGTGGCCCCTGTTAGCCCAGTCTTTATGACTCTCCACTTTTGTTCTGCATCCATCCCCGGCCTTATATCCTGGAGACTCCCTTGCAGTATTAATCCCATCCTCCCAAAGTCCACCATAATAAAGTCCATCACCTTAATGCCCGTGCTCCTGTCTCCCTGCGCAGCATGACAATGAGCCACACTGTTTGGTGGTCCTTACCTGCTAGTGGGTCCTCCACCCTTACTTCCCTCACCACCTCCCCATTTGCCAGTACTAGGTCTAGAGTGCCACCAAGCCTTGTGGGTCCACTTACCAATTGCGTCAGAAGGCTGTCCTGGAATGCATCAAGGAGCACCTGCTCCCTGGTACTGCTAGTGGCCGGGGTGCTCCAGTCAACCCGTGGTAGGTTAAAATCCCCCACTATCACCAAACTCCCCCTTCTACACACCTTCCATATCTGCTCTGCCAACTCCTCATCCAGTTCCCCGGATTGGGCTGGTGGTCTGTACACACTCCCAGCTTCAGCTTTCTGCCCTTGGAGTCCAGGAACTGCACCCAAAGCGCCTCTGTCCTCTCCACTTCTCCCTCGTGTGTTATGCATTTAATCCCTTCCCTCACATAGAGTGCAACCCACCCCTTCCAACCCCCCAGTCCCTCCTGTATATCCTGTATTCCAGGATTGCCAAGTCCCAATCATGGTACTCTGTGGCCCAAGTCTCTGGCACTGCAGCAATGTCCACCTTCCCCTCTGAAAGGCACACCTGAAGCTCTGCAATTTTGTTCCCCAGGCTTCTTGTGTTGAGAGAGACCACCTTCTACCCATATCCCTCCTTCTACTCACTCTCCTCCTCCTTGGCCTGTGTCCCTCCTTCCTGTAGTCCACACCCTTTCCCTTCCTTATTCTTACTGGGTGGTGGTGCCATCTGTATTACACTCAGACCACTCTGCCCACCCCCTCCCAGGGTTACTATGACTCTGCCTTTACCTATATCTAGGGGATGAGCTCATTAGGCTCCCTGTCCAGCCCTTTCTACCAACCTCAGTCTTTGGCCACCCCTCCCACTAGTTAAAATCCACCTTAGTAGAGATAGACCTCACTAATCCTGCCTTTAATACTCCCCTCCCCTTCCTGCTCAAGTGTAACCTGTCCCTCACGTACAAGTCACTATTCCTTCAGACCCTATCCCAATTAGTCACTAACCCATAATTTTTGGTGTGGTGCCAATCGATTAGCCACTTGTTGAACTCCTCAATCCTCCCCTTCCTCCCCATGCTTGCACATGGTATCGGGCGTACCTCTGAGAATGCCACTGACTCCTGCACCCCTAACACTGCTTGCATAACTATTCGAACCTCCCCCTCACTACTTTCACAGTCTCCTCTGCCAAGTTGTTTGTACTCACATGCAACACTAAATGAGGTTTCTTCCTCCCCCTCGCTGCACACTTGAGCAGTGCCTGCCCTGCCCCATCTGCAGTCAACCTGGGGATAGCTTCAACCCAAATACAGCTGTGCCTTTCCCCCTTCTGCCCCATCTCACCCCTTTCAGTGTAGAACTCTAGATGAGTACCCCTCATCCCTTACCCCTTTCCTTCTAATGCCCTTCCACCACCCCAGTATTTGTTCTTCTCTGCCCTTGCCCCCGCCAGCTGCACCCTCTGTGACCTCTGTATAAGTACCCCCTTTTCTCTGCTGTATTCCTCTCATCCCCCTTGAACCCTTCCCAGCCTGACCACTTCCTACTGGGCTTTCCAAGTCAACCTCCCCTCCTCCCCTGCTGATTTCCACCCCTCTCCTATCCCTGCTGTTGTTGCTTTTGAGCCCCTATTCCCTTCTACCCTGACAGAGATGCCCCTCTCATCCTTCCCCGTCCCATAGCCTTCTCTCCTCTAGTCACTACCCCTCCTTCCTTACTAGCCCCCTTTTACCTTTTCGTCCTTGCTATCTCTTCCCCTACCTGTTGCCATCCATCTCATGCCCAGTTTGTCCTTCCCCCTTCAGTATGTTCCTGCTCCCCTCCCCATAGCAGAGGCTAGAATCTATTCCTAGTCAATACCCTCCTACATCTCTTCCCCCTATCGTTCCCCTCCTACTCATTCCCTCCGTGCCACCCCTAGTCCCACCCCTGTTATTCCTCATGGTCTTCTTCCCCATCAGGAGGCCCTTGCCTCAGGCACCTCCTTCTCCTCTCTTTTCTGCTAGTGCCTTTGATACTGGGGTCGGTTTCAGTCCCTAGTTGTTCTTCCTTCATCCCCTTGCCATCCCCTATTCCCCCCCCAGCCAGGAAGCCTACCATACTCATCTGCCCTGCCACTTAGATTCCTTCCTAACCTCCACAGTTCCTCCCTCAAACTAGCCAGTCATCTACAGACCATACACCACCACCCCCATCCTCCAAGCCTAGTCCAGGATCATGGCGGACCCACACCCTGTACACCCCACCACCCTTCCAAAGATGCCTGTTGTATTGACATGCGGCACCTAGAAACATAGAAACATAGAATTTGATGGCAGATAAGGACCGCTTGGCCCACCTAGTCTGCCCATTTCCCTACCTGATGGATAAGCTGCAGATGCTAGTTAATCAACAGCTTACTTCCTTCTACCCCCCACTAGAATTGCCTTACACCTGTCCCATGCATTCTTGAATTCTCCCACTGTTCCTGACTCCACAATCTCTTCAAGAAGGCTGTTCCATGTATCCACAACCCTCTCTGTGAAAAAATACTTTCTAATATTACCTCTAAGCTGTCCCCCTCTATCTTAAATTGTTCCCCCTTGTTCTTGCACATCTTTTCTTCTGAAAGATGCTACCCTCTTGTACTTTGTTAATTCCCTTGAGATACTTGAAAATTTCTATCATGTCCCCCCTTTCCCTGCTTTCCTCAAGGGTATGCATATTAAGCTGCTTTAGTCTCTCCTCGTATGTCTTCTGGTGCAGACCCGGCACCATTTTAGTTGCCTTCCTCTGAACAGCCTCCACTCTGTCTATGTCTTTGCAGAGATGGGGTCTCCAGAATTGTACAAAGTAACTCCAGATGGGGTCTCACCAACTGTCTGTACAGAGGGATAACAACTTCCTGTTTTCTACTGTGCCTCTCCCTTTGCATCCCAGTATCCCCCCAGCCCTACTTACTGCCTTCTCACATTGCTTGCCCACCTTTAGGTCATCTGATATAATTACTCCTAGGTCTCTTTCGATTTTTGTTGTTATTAACTCACCCCCTCATTATGCACTGTTACTCTGGGCTTTTGTTTCCCAGATACATTACCTTGCACTTCTTTGCATTGAATCTGAGCTTGCCACATATTTGACCATTCCTCCAACCTTACCAAGTACCTTTTCATTCTTTCCACCCCACCTTATGTATCAACCCTGTTGCAGATCTTTGTGTCATCTGCAAAGAGACATATCTTTCCTTCCAGGTGCTCTCCAATGTCACTTATAAAGACACTAAAGAGGACCGGTCCCAGTACCGAATCCTGTGGTACCCCACTAGTTACCCTCCTTTCTTCACTGTGGACTCTGTTTACTATTACCCTTTGCGTCCTGTTCTCCAGCCAGTTTTTTATCCAGGCTACCACCTTGGACCTCACTCCAAGGCTGGCTAACTTGTATATTAATCTTTTGTGTGAGGCTATGTCAAATGCCTTGCTAAAATATAGGTAGGACATATCTACAGCCCCTTCCTGGTCTACTACTTTGGTCACCCAGTCAAAGAAATCTATTAGGTTCATCTGACACGACCATCCTGCTGTGAAACCATGCTGCCTTGGATCCTATGCCTCACTGGCCTCTAGGTACTCAACAGTTCTTTCCTTCAGAAGTGATTCCATCATTCTCCCTACCACTGAGGTCAAACTAACCGGTCTGTAGTTTCCTGCCTCTGCCCTGCTCCCACTTTTGTGAAGTGGAATCACATTTGTCCTCCTCCAGTCCTCAGATACCACCCCATCCGCCCATGATTTGTTAAAGAGATTAGTCAGTGGCGTTACTAGTTCTACCCTTAGTTCTTTTAGAATTCTTGGGTGAATCTCATCAGGTCCCATTGTTTTGTACACCCTAAGTTTCAAGAGTTCTTTCAAAACCCTTTCTTCTGTGAATGGACTGGTATCGACCTCCTTATTCAGAGTTTCTCTCTTGTTTGGTTTAGGTACCTCCCCCTCCTCTTCAGTTGTGAATACTGAGCAGAAATATTCATTCAGTATCCCTGCTTTTTCACTGTCACCCTCTGCCCACATTCCCTCCCCTTTATTAAATCTCTGTATCCCTCCCTTGGTCTTTCTTCACTCCCTAATGTACCTATTAAAGGTTTTATTGCCCTTCTTAACAGAGTTGGCTATCTTTTCCTCAGTTTGTGCCTTTGCTGTTCTGACTGCCTTCCCTGTCTCCTTCTGCTTTAACTGATAAAGTTCTCTGTCCTGCTCCTTCTGTGTTTCCTTATATTTCCTGAATGCTGTCCTTTCTCCTTAACCTTCCCTTCCACCTCTTTTGAGAACAATAGTGTTTTTTTCCTTCATCTTGTTTTGCTGATTTGCTTTACACAAAGTCTTGTTGCCTTTGTGATAGCTGTTTTGATTATTCCCCATTGTTCCTCCACCCCTCCTTCTTGCCCGTATGCTAGTGCTTTCCTGAGGTACTCTCTCATTTTCCCAAAGTCAGTCTTCCTAAAGTCCAGTACTCTTGTTTTTGTATGGCTTGACTCTGTGACTGTGTTTATGTAACCACACTGTTTGGTGGTCACTTGTTCCCAGATGGCTACCTACTTCTAAATCTGAGATCCTTTCTCCTCCTCATTTAGAGTACCAGATCTAAGATTGCTCCTCCCTGAGTGGGTTCCAGCACTAGCTGTCTGAGGCATGCCTCCTGTAGGGCATCAAGAATGACCATGCTTCAGGATATGCCTGCAGCAAAGGTACTCCAGTTAACATCTGGCATATTCAGGTCCCCCATCAACAATATCTCTCCTTTTTCTGCCATTTTAAGGATGCCTTCTATCATTTCCTTATCCATTTCCTCCCCCTGAGATGGGGGTCTGTATGCAACCCCCATGCAGATTGTAGTGCCATTTCCTGTCTCCAGGGTAACCCATAGTGATTCATCAACTTCCTGTTTACTCTTTAGTTCTGTTGCTTTAATCCCTTCCCTTATATGGAGAGCTACTCCTCCTCCTCTTTTACCCACCATGCCCCTCCTGTAGACTGTGTATTGCTAGTATGTTGAAATCCCAGTCATGGTTCTCTGTGTACCATGTTTCAGTGATGGCCACAATATCCAGGCATCCCTCTTCCATCAAGGCCACTAGTTCAGGGAGCTTGTTACACAGACTGTGGGCACTGGTACTCATCACCTTCCATCTTGTTTTGTGGCCTTACCCTTTTTAGCACCATCCCTGTCCTTACTGCCTTTTTCTGCATTTAACCCTGTCCTGCTCCCTACTGACTTCTCTGCCTTGATGTTTACCTCTCTAACTACTGTGTTTTGTGGGGGGAGGCTGGGATTTCTCTGTTCCTTTTCAGTGCCTCCCCTTGGCTAGTTTAAATGCTTGCCAATGAAGCATTTAAACCTATCACCCAGGATCCTGGTTCCTCCCTGGACAGATGCAACCATTGTGCCAGTGTAGGCCTACATCCCTCCAGGTGGCTCCTTAGTCCTCAGTGAAGCCAAAACCCTGAGCTCCACACCAGTGTTTCAACCATTCATTGAATTCCATGGTGTGGAATACCCTAGCATCATCCTTGCCATAGACAAGCAGCACCTCCGAGAAGGTTACTGTACATGCTACTTGTCTAAAACCCCTTCCCAACTCTACAAACTCCTCTTGCACTGCTCTGATCCCATTCACAGCCAGGTCATTTGTCCCTAGGTGGACAATGACATCCAGCTCCCTCCCTCATGCAGCTGCTCCCACGATCCTAAGGATTCACTTCCCATCCCTCCAAGCCATGGCACCAGTCTGGCACCTTACCTCCCTATCCCCTTCCTTCCCCACTTCTTCCCCCCTAATGATCAAGTCCCCCACCAGGAGTTGTTTCCTTCCCCTGTGGGGTCTCATGCCACCCTCCTGTGGGTCTCCTTTGTGGAGGTTTCCAGCATCCTCCTTGGTCTCCACTGCAGGTGCCTCCATAGAGGAACCACTCTTTGTCAGAACAGCATATTAATTGTGGGTAAGTACAACTGGAGGGATGCACCTCTATTTCACCACTCTCTCCCTCCCTGAACCCACCTTGGTCCAACCACTTCTCTTTCTTGGCAACCTCTGAGGTAGAGGTGGTGGCCCTGGTGGTCCCTGGGTGGGAAAAGAGGTCTCATGAATCCTAGCCAGGTCAGCCTAGAGATGGGCAACCTCCTCCCTCAGACCAGAGAGGTGCCTGTAAACAGGGCAGCATCGCAACCTCCAGAATGCCTCCCGGAACACTGCTGGCCCACAGCCATTGCACTGCACCACTCCCATCTTGACTTATTTTGCATCCCCCTCCTGTTGCTTTGCTTGCTTACTGTCTTCTCCCTCTGTGTATTTTTACTCTTACTTTCCTACTGCCTATGTGCCCTTACAACTCTTGCACTTCCTGTTCTGAGACACGAACTTCCTGTAGTCATCAGTAGTCTCCTTCTTCTGTGCTTGGATTCAGATCTCCAGCAGCTGGGGGGGAGAGTTATTTTTTTAGGTTCCTTCAAGGTTGATGAAACTAAAGTGTCACAGCGATCCTTCCCTTCCTACTGCCAAACAGGAAGTTCCTGTTGTCAGTCAAATCCAGTGGCCATAAAAGTAGAACTGGCTTAGGGTGTGAGGGTGAAGGGGTGGGAAGGAGGGCAATTAGTAAAAAAGACGTAGTTCTAGACTGCTGTTTCTTACTCTGAAAGCAAAGTTCTCCTCTGTCAAAAACAGCAGGAAGCTGTAATTGGAGACATCTGCCTTTGTACTACTAAGCTCCTAAGCCATACCCCAATTAGATTCATCCTCTGCTACTGACTCAGTAAAGTAAGCTGATATAGCCCCCTTCCTCAGAGAAACACATAGTGACTTTCTTCTTTTTTTTTTACTTAAATGAGACCCCCTTCTTCTAATAAAGTATCTGTTTGCTTAATCCAAACAGGCACTTACTCCTGCTGAGATAGAAGTGATTTATCAGTAACAAAGCTGTAGTTCTAGACTGCTGTTACTTGCTCTGAAAGCAAAGTTCTCCTATGTCAAAAACAGCGGGAAGCTGTAATTGGAGACACCTGCTTTTGTACTCCTAAAATCCTAAGCCACACCCCAATTAGATTCACCCTCTGCTACTGACTCAGTAAATTAAGCTGATACAGCCCCCTTCCTCAGAGAAACACACAGTTTCTTCTTCTTTTTTTCACTTAAATGAGACCCCCTTCTTCTAATAAAGTGTATGTTTGCTTAATCTAAATGGGCACTGACTCCTGCTGAGATAGAAGTGATTTATCAGTAACAAAGCTGTAGTTCTAGACTGCAGTTTCTTGCTCTGAAAGCAAAGTTCTCCTCTGTCAAAAACAGCATGAAGCTGTAATTGGAGACACCAGCTTTTCTACTCCTAAAATCCTAAGCCACACCCCAATTAGATTCACCCTCTGCTACTGACTCAGTAAATTAAGCTGATACAGCCCCCTTCCTCAGAGAAACACACAGTGACGTTCTTCTTTTTTTTCACTTAAATGAGACCCCCTCTTCTAATAAAGTATCTTTTTGCTTAATCCAAACAGGCACTTACTCCTGCTGAGATAGATGTGATTCATCAGTAAAAAAAGATGTAGTTCTATACTGTTGTTACTTGCTCTGAAAGCAAAGTTCTCCTCTGTCAAAAATAACAGGAAGCTGTAATTGGAGACACATGCTTTTGTACTCCTTAAATCCTAAGCTACACCCCCAATCAGATTCATCCTCTGCTCCTGACTCAGTAAATTAAACTGATTCAGCCCCCTTCCTCAGAGAAACACACAGTGACTTTCTTTTTTTTACTTAAATGAGACACCCTTCTTTTAATAAAGTATTTGTTTACTTAATCCAAACAGGCACTGACTCCTGCTGATATAGAAGTGATTTATCAGTAAAAAAGGTGCTGTTCTAGATGACTGTTTCTTGCTCTGAAAGCAAAGTTCTCCTCTGTCAAAAACAGCAGGAAGCTGTAATTGGAGACACCTGCTTTTCTACTCCTAAACTCCTAAACCACACCCCCAATTAGATTCACCCTCTGCTCTTGACTCAGTAAATTAAGCTGATACAGCCTCCTTCCTCAGAGAAACACACAGTAACGTTTTTCTTTTTTGTTTACTTAAATGGGACCCCTTCTTCTAATAAAGTATCTGCTTGCTTAATCCAAACAGGCGCTGACTCCTGCTGAGATAGAAGTGATTTATCAGTAACAAAGCTATAGTTCTAGACTGCTGTTTCTTGCTCTGAAAGCAAAGTTCTCCTCTGTCAAAAACAGCAGCGACCTGGCCCATTTTGGCCCCCATCTTATGTTACGGGCTCAGTTTCTGTACCTTACTATAACTGTTAGGCCCTTATTTACTCAAATTCCTGGTCCCCCTCCCACACTAGTCCTCCTACTGCCCCCTTGACAACTGAGTTATTTCAGTCTCAAATCTCATCTGTTTCATACTATATTACTGTAGCAAACCTAAACCTGTAGCAAACCTAAAGCTTCCTTGTCCATTTTTCACACCTCAGCTACCATACTTTTTGTTCTCAGCTCTCATATAGTTTCACTTAGCCCAGTTAGAAATCCTATTACACTCCAAGTATTACTCAGCTCAGTTAGAGAAATAAATAGAACAAATAAATATGTATTATTACAGCAATCCTAACAGTATAGCTCAGTACTTAGCTCAGTTAGAGGAATAAACAGAACAACTAAATCAGTATTTTATTACAGCAATCCTAAAAGTATCCAATATATGCTTTGTCTCTACCCCTGAGGCCTTGCTATGATATAGTACCACAGAGGGCCCTGGGCGGGAAGGTGGGCAACTCTGAAGTCCCAGCAGAGATCTGTTGAGCTCACTTATTCCCCCTCTCTCACTCATTCTATTTCTCCTGGTGCTGCAGGCTACCCTTTTGTACTGGGCTCCTGCCTGCATTGGTGCCTTTTTCTGCCCACAAAGAAGTCCACTGCAGTCCTGAGAGAGCTCAGTTGAGCTTGCTCACTCCCCTTCTCTCACTCGCTCAATCTTAAGGTGTCCCAAACATTGATTTCCCACAGTGACCATGCTATTCTGCACCAGTAGTGTGAAAACACATTTCAGCCAGGATGTGAAAAATGGCAGGTGTACTGTTCATAAGGAGGTGTGAAAAAATGTCAGAGTTGAAAATCTGGCGTGGAAAAATTACAAAGTCGAGAAGTTACAAGGGTGCGTGGAAACTGCACAACGTATGCTTGTAACACAGTCATTTTATGGACTTTCATCACCAAATTTTCAACATATGCAGAACAGTGTCACTGTCACTTTCTTAATCTGTCCAGAAAACTGATTTCTCACAGTGACCACGCTATTCTGCACCGGAAGTGCGAAAACACATTTCAGCCAGGATGTGTAAAATGACAGTTGTACTGTTCATGAGAAGGTGTGGAAAAATGCCAATGTTGAAAATCTGGAGTGAAAATATTACAAATTCGCGAGGTTATAGCATGAGTGGAAACTGTGCAATGCACACTCGTAAAACAGTCATGTTTGGATTCTTTCCACCAAATTTGCAACATAGGCCCATAGAGAGCCCACCTCATGAGCAGTGGCTCTGTCATTTCATTAATTGGTCCCGAAAGGTGATTCTGTGCAGTGACTGTGAAATCAACTTTTGGGACTGAATAATGCCATGACAGTGGCTGAATTCATGAGGAGGGGTCTCAATAACCTCATGTTGAAAAGCTGGTGCCAAAATTCCCAAAAATGCCTGAGATATAAACTACAGTTGAAAAAACCCTATTTATGCCATGATACAGCTTACCAGCATTTCTTCAGATCGCAGTCAGCTTTGAAGAGTGGAGATGTTCCTGGTCCACCGAAGATCATCGCACTGGACTCTGGAGGAATGTATGGGGTGAGGGGGGTGTAGGGAGGTAGGGTGCACAGAGGGTGGGCACGGGTTGGGGGATGGGCCACTGAGCTCAACGAGGGACCATTTTCTGTTTTACAGGTTTTAACAAAAAAAAAATTGTAGGACTTTCTTTTTTTTTTTACAGGGACATTTGGCATGCTGGGCTGGGCTCCCAGCATGCCACCTGAGCGTTTTGGGGGGGCTGTAGCCGACAGGGGATTGGGCACCCCTCTCGGCACACAACAAATTGTGGGGGACATTATGCCGACGGAGAGTGTGCCCCATCTGCAAATTGAACTGGGAAGGGGGACTGAAGCCAATGGAGACTAGGCCCACCATTGGCAAAGAAAGACTGTTGGGGGGAGTATGATGCTGAGGGGGATTGGGCACCCCCCTCGGTACACAACAAATGGGGGAAGGGGTTACAGTATGCCAAAGGGTAGTGGGCTTCCCCGTCGGCAAATGAACTGGGTTGGGGGCATGTGGGTGGCAAGGTACCACCCTGCAATGACTGGTCGCTCCCTCATTGCAGCAAAATGGCTGATGTTGCAATGACGAGGCGGCCCCTGATTGCAGTGGCGAAAATGTTTTAAGGTGGTGGCACACTGGCTAAACTAGTGTCAGCAGCAGCATGCCACCACATTGGGGAAAGCAGGGCAAGCCTCAAAAGGCACTATTGACATTGGCCCCCACAGTGCTGCACTTCCAAACCCCCATTTCTCTCCTAAGCTGTGACGAAATGTTTCTTGCGCATGTGCACAAGCAAACATAATAAGTGATGATTCCAATACAGATGACAAAAAGAAGACAAGATTAATTCCAAAAGTTTAGAAAAAAGGATAAATTATTGTGTATAATTTATAGCAGTAATTATCACCATGGGCAATCTTGAAAAATCATGATTATATGAGATCATCAATATTTACAATCACCATTTCCATAACATCATAGGTTGTGATTGGCAGCCATTTAATGGTCATGTTTAATCATTGTTAGTCATAATCACAATGTTTTTTGTTGCTTAAACATGATCTTCAAACATAATTGATAATGATCATTCATGATACATCATTATTGAATCACCATCTTTTCAGCTGGGCAGTGGTGTGCCACAGGGCACGGTCCTGGGACTGGTCCTCTTCAACATCTTCATCTGTGACCTCAGGGTAGGAATACAAGGCAAGAAATACCTCTTTGTAGATAATACTAAGATCCAGTGCTGAGTAGATAGGATGGGGTCAGAATTATAAAAGGATCTGGGTAGATTACAGAAGTGGTCAAAAGTATGTCAGTTATAATTTAACACCAGAGGCCACCACTATTCAATACTCCTAACCCGAAAGAGCTAGTAATTCTGCGATATTGGCTAAAAAAATCCTAACTTTACTACTCCTGTGTTCAGAGAATGTAGAATTAAATCCAGGCCCTACCTCTCCTATCACTTCCCCTACAGTATTTACATCAGCGCCAGCCCTAAAAATGATGCTGCTCAACATCTGTAGTCTCCTGAACAAAGTAGACTTGGTAAAGATTTGGGTTGCACATACAAACCCTGACATCTTCGTACTAACAGAAACCTGGCTCAAGGGCAGCATTCCTGACCAACAAATAGCATTGCCATCCTACAGCACCTTTAGGCTGGATAGGCAGATGAGGGATGGAGGAGTAGTTACAGTATCTATGCAAACTCCAGACTCCTTGCCATTGAACTCCTTGCTATTACTAGACTGAAGGACGTTGAATGCTTGGTCGTCAGACTCTCCCTTCACCCATCCGAAGCAATCAACATCATTGGCTGCTACAGACCACCAGTAGGGGGTACAGAACTACTGACAACACTTAGAAACATTATTGAAGCTAATATCAATGAATCTATCATTCTTGGTGATGTAAATTTGGACTGGCTATCCCCCAAAAGCAAATACGCTAAAGGACGCGTGATGAGTTGGGTATCGTGCAGCTAATCTCCGAACCAACAAGAGTCAATGCCAAAAACAGTGCTAAAAGTTTCATTTTGGATCTAATACTCAATAACAGACCACATAAAGTTGCACATACAGCCATCTTCCACAATGATCTTAGTGACCACAACATTGTTGTCTGTACGAGAAGCCTAGAAAAATGACCGTCCCACTCCATGTTCATTTCAAAGTGAAGCTTCCACAAATTCAAACCTGAAAATTACCTAACAGACCAATGAGATACAAACTGGAAAAATTTCCACCTGGGTAGTTCGGTAGATGAGGCTGTCAATATTCTAACACTAAATCAACAAATATAGCAAACACCCATGCTCCATTTGTCAAATTTAGAGTGAAAAGGACCTCATATCCTTGGTTCACACCCAATTTGAAAGCAGCCCTAACCCAAAGGGTTAAGTTGTGAGATAAAGCGAGGTGGTCTAAGGCCCAGGTGGTATGGCTGGCCTTTAGAACCGTGAGAAATGCTTGTACCAAACTGGTCAGAGCAGCCAAATCATCCTACTATTTGGAAGCTTTTGACTGTGCAAGGGCAACTCAGCCAGAATTTCTAAACCATCAAAGTTGTTGAAGGTCAGAGAACACTGCCTGCAATCCCCACCAAAATTACAACGCAAGGAGCCATGATCTCCAACCATGGTGTCATTCTAGAAAAACTAAATGAGCACTTCACAATGGCAGGCCTAGCATTCGACTCCTCCCCAGCCGCCAGGCTAAGCATCCACCCCCCACCCGTTGATGACACCTCAGACCCTCAGACCCAGAACTCCTTCCATTTCTCACCACTGTCCTTCAAGCAAGTCAAGGACCTAATTCTAAAACTGGGCACAGAAAAAGGTGCAGGTGCTGACTGAATAGAGTCCTTCTTTCTAAAACTACTATACTACTGTCTCACTGTTCCTACAGCACATATCTTTAACCTATCAATCACAACTGGTACTGTCCCTTCCTGCTGGAAAACAGCCTTTATATTACCCTTGTTTAAATCAGGAGACCCTAGTGATTTACAGAATTACAGACCGATCTCCATTCTGCCCGTCCTATCCACACTGCTAGAAAAAATTGGTCAATAACCAGTTAAAGGAACACCTAGAAAAATCAAATTTATTTAAACCCCACCAATCTGGCTTTCAGCAAAACCATAGTATGGTGTCAGCCCTAGACAAAGTGACTGATGATTGGTTCACTGCACTGGACAACTAAAACCTTACTGGAGCCATCTTCTTAGACCTCAGCAAGGCCTTCAACATGGTCGACCACAAC
Organism: Neoceratodus forsteri; assembly: GCA_016271365.2. Lineage (NCBI taxonomy): Eukaryota > Metazoa > Chordata > Ceratodontiformes > Ceratodontidae > Neoceratodus > Neoceratodus forsteri. The sequence goes on along the minus strand of CM028129.1, from coordinate 1,103,204,497 downwards.
ATTCTGTTAAACACACTCAAAGATCTTGGTCTAAACAACTGCTCACTAAACTGGTTTACTAGCTACATTTCTGGTAGGCTCCAGTGTATTAGATCTAATGGACTCCTTTCCTCTCCCACTCTGATAACTAGAGGTGTACCCCAGGGACCTATCCTTGGACCCTTGTTATTTACTATATATATATATATATCAAATCCCTCAGTAACAATCCACAATGCCAGACTTCACGTTTTTGCAGATGCTACCGTCCTGTACACTTCCAAATCCTCTATGGCCAACATTGTAACTGAACTCCAAAAAAGACTTTAAACAGTTGGAGCGCAACCTGATAAGATCCAAATTACTGCTAAATGCCAAGAAAACTAAAATTATGCATTTTTTACCTCTGCATCTCCCTTCTTCTCATTTATAGGACACACCAGCACCTATCATAAACTTATTAGAAGACTCAATTGAGCCTGTTGACCAGTTCAGATATCTTGGGGTATGGTTAGATAGCAAATTATCCTTCTCATGTCGCATTGAATCCCTTGCTAAGAAGCTAAAAATACATCTCACTTTTTGTACAGAAACAAAGCTGCCTGCTTTGACTCTGCAGCACAACTTTATTTCCAGCACTTTATACCTGCTATGGCTGGACTTTTCCTGAACTCTGCTTCTGCTCCCCTTTGTGACTGCCTGCTGAAACATCTATGGTCCTGACCTGGTGGCAGTGGTTGGTGGACCGGTAAATGGGAGCTGGTGGTGATGTGGGGAAGAAGGAGGAGGAGGGGCACTACGGTTCAAAGGAAAACTGCCTGCTTTGACTCTGCAGCACAACTTTATTTCCAGCACTTTACCTGCTACGGCTGGACTTTCTGAACTCTGCTTCTTTGTGACTGCCTGATGAAACATCTATGGTCCTGACCTGGTGGCAGTGGTCAGTGGACCGGTAAACGGAAGCTGGTGGTGATGTGGGGAAGGAGGAGGAGGGCACTACGGTTCAAAGGAAAACTGCCTGCTTTGACTCTGCAGCACAACTTTATTTCCAGCACTTTACCTGCTACGGCTGGACTTTTCCTGAACTCTGCTTCTTTGTGACTGCCTGATGAAACATCTATGGTCCTGACCTGGTGGCAGTGGTCAGTGGACCGGTAAACGGAAGCTGGTGGTGATGTGGGGAAGGAGGAGGGGCACTACAGTTCAAAGGAAAGCCGCCTGCTTTGACTCTGCAGCACAACTTTATTTACAGCACTTTACAGTACCTGCTACGGCTGGACTTTTTCTGAACTCTGCTTCTGCTCCCCTTTGTGACTGCCTGCTGAAACATCTATGGTCCTGACCTGGTGGTAGCAGTCAGTGGACTGGTAAATGGGAGCCAGTGGTGACGTGGGGAAGGAGGAGGGTCACCATGGTTCATAAGTTCATTACAACTAGCGGCTCTCTGCAGAGCAGCTCTTTGCGTGAGTGTCTCTTGCTGGAGTGGTGAGAGTCACTAGTGAGATTCTACAGCGAAGGCTGCAGGAAGGCTGCATTGTAAGTTTTCAGGTATAGTGATTACGACAACTATGGGAAGGCTGAATGTTAATTACTAAGCCCATCACTGTATTGTAACTTTATACTGTATAGCAGCTTATTTTAGCACACTCTTTAGCGTGGAGTGGGGTGCAGTACTATTTAGCACCCTGTTGAATTAGCGTATCAGCTTCATGTCCAGTTACAGCACTATGCTCCCTATAATATTACCGATAAGCTTATTTTAATGCTTTTGTCAGTTAAGCTAGTATAGTGAAAATAAACTAAAAGCTAATATTTCTTGCTATAGTAACCTGGATAGCACTATGGAATTTGTAACACTGTATTCTAGACTAATTACTTTGTCACCACGTCAGGTTGTAACCAGTTATACTATACTACCTAACATGAAGTTTGTTATATTGATGTGGGGTCTTAGATGTATGGGCTTTATAACAGGACTGGAAAATGAGCCGGGGTAAGATGTGAACAAAGCAGTAGAAACATAAATGTTTTTTCAATTGCCAGGTCAATACAAAAGTGTAAACTTCAATATGTAAATAGAATAATTATTTTTCAAACATATGGAATCAATACACAGGCAATGCACACATGGTTAAAACTGTGCAACGTGGAGATAGTAAGAAATTGAGTAGGATATCCCTGGCTCTTCTGCTGGCACTGGGTTGGGGCATAGAGCCCAATCCAGGGCCAAGTAAGAATACAAGACTAAAAATAGTCCAGGAGAATGTTTGCAGGGTATGGGTAGATAAAGAGAAACCTGACATAATGGGCTTAACAGAAACGTGGCTACATGAGGATGTAAAAAATAAGGAAGTCCAAATCAAAGATGATAAAAGTCAAAGACTAAATAGAGGAAGTAGAGGGGGAGGAGAACACTTGGGGAGTTTTAAAACTATATTGCCTGAAAACTTTTAAGGAATGAATTGTCTACTAACTGAAATTGATCACTCAAATTGGTAATAGGCACAGTTTACGCCCCACCCAGAACTAAATTGCGGAGTTTTAAAGCCCTATGTAATAAATTATCAGATACAGTGAGTGATACTAAATTAAGCCTTACTGGGGATTTTAACACAGGTTGGGAGCAGTATAGGGGACAGAAACTGGAAGAATACTTTGAACCCCTAGGACTAAAGCAAGTAATTCAGGAACCAACTATATTTTCTAAACATTTAAATTGGGGTTCAATTTTGGATTAAATTTTTATCTCAGAGGATACTGAAATAATAGAGTCAAAAATCATGCCCCAAAACTTAAATGGCCATTGCCCAATATGGTGTATAATAAGATGGACAAGACTTAGTAAACTCAAACCGAAAGTACATTGGATGAGGAAGTTAAAACATTTTAACATAAATAACTGTAAGGAAAGTTTACAATTAATCAGATGGGACAGGCTAGTTTTAATTCCAGATATTGAGTTAGCAATACAAGATCTGACTAAAACCTTAACACAGATGACTGATAAACATGCACCCAAAATTACAAAGGAAAACAGACAGTAGAAATATTCCTTGGATCCCAGATAGATTAAAAATTCAGATAAGGAGCAAAAATAGGTTATGGAAAAAAGCTAGACAAACACAAAGTGAAGAGGACTGGAACAAATATTAGGAAAAGCACATTAATTGTCCAGAGAAGATCAGGACATCTAAAAAGAGATATCATAAAGCAGATTTTGAACAGTTGAATAATTCACAAAAGTTTTGGGACTGTGTTAAAACAGTATAACATCCTTCAGTAGTGACTAAACAGATTCAGTTAATAAATAAATGGTAACTTGATTCAAGATCAGAAAGAGGTAGGAAAAGTATTGAATGAATATTTTATAAATCTCTCAGACTTAAAAATGTCAGCACCAAAAAGTGCAACTGAAATTATTTTACTGTCAGATTTGGTAAAAAAGCAGGAACAGAAAGGTGATGAAACATCTGGACAGACACAATCCCCCCCACCCACTTTTAGGTTTAAAAAGTTAACTGTAAAGGAAGTAGAGAAAGAGTTAAGGAACCTTAAAAGTAATAAGGTGGGGGTATTGATGGAGTAAAGTCAAACTTTCTTAGAATGGGAGCATATATACTAGCAATTCCACTAACCTACCTGTACAACTGAAGTTTGTGTAGTGGAATTTTTCCAGATGCTTGGAAGACAGGGAAAGTGGTTCCCATCTTCAAAGGAGGAGAGGCAACAGTACCATCAAATTATAAACCTATAGTTTTGTTGTTCACAAGGTCTAAAGTCTTGGAAAGACTTGTCCACAGGCAGTTCTATCATTTCCTGGAGGGACATGGTTTATTGTCTGCTGTTAAACACAGTTTCAGGGCTGTGAGGTCCAAGAATACTGCCCTCATTGATTTTAACAACTTAATAATTACTTCCATGAACAAGGGAGTAGAACAGGGTGGTGTTCATGGACCTCAGTAAGGGCTTCAACCTGGTTGATCACCAGACAATGTTAGTAAGATTGTTTGAGATTGGTGTACATTTGGAACCATTACATTGGTTCAAATCATATATATCTAATAGGAGACAATGTGTTGTCACTCAAATGAAACAGGTAATCTGAGGTGTACTACAGGGTTCCATCTTGGGTCCCTTGCTTTTTAATGTCCATGTTAATGGACTGGAAAGGAAAATTAAAAACAGCAAGGTGCGCCTGTACACGGACGACACCGTGTTAGTGGCATCTGCATGCAGCCACTCCTTACTGAAACAAAACCTTCAGGAAGATCTGAGCAGTCTGGAGGCATGGTTTGAAATGTCAGGCCTATTGCTGAATAACCCTCCCCCCCCCAACAATGTTTATATTTTCAATCTGGCACTAAAAAAACTCAAGATAACATACTGGATTTGAGATTTAGCAGCGGACTCGGTGGAAAATGTTAAAAATTATAAATACTTGGGGGTAATTGTGGATGACAAATTAAATTTCAAAGAGCACATAAATTGAAATGTTAAAAAAACTAATCAAAAACTGGGGGCTCTTAGGAGGGTAGCTAATTGTTTAACAATAGATAATAGGATGAAAATTGTAAAACAGATGATGTTACCTGTGATGGAACATGGTTTGTTAATATACTGGAATGCCAATAAAACTGAATTAAACTTAACCAATTCTACTACAAATTGTCAAGATTTATAACTAAGAGTAAACATGGGATACATCATTATAACTTGTTTGATCATATAAACTGGCTACATCCCGAAGAAAAAAGAAGCTACATTTGGTTAAATTGGTGTCACAAAAAAAAATTACCCTCATAAAAACTTGCAGCTAATCTATATGAAGAATAAAGGGACATCATTTAATATTTAATAATCTGAATATTCCAATAGGTAGATCACACAATAGATATGGAGATGTCATGCTACAGACTTCTATGGCTATATCTTGGAATGTGTTGCCTAATGAACTAAAATGTGTAACTCCTTTCTATAGATTTAAAAATGCACTAAAGACGTACCTGCACCATACCTGCACTTGTTTTAAAGAATAATGTTCAAACGTGATATTGATTTGCATGAAACTGAAGTTTCTATGTATAATGTCTATATATGTTTTAAGTTTTATATGTTTTGTACAGGAAATTATTTTAAATAGGGTTTTACCCTAACAATTTAATTAACCTGTATAAAAATAAATTTTATTCATTCATTCAAATTCCTTTTTCCATTAGACATTAGGAAAAGACTTGTCCAAGCCACCTTTCTCCCTCTACTTGACTACACAGATATCATTTACAATAGTAGCACAGCAACAAACCTTCAAAAGCTGGACACACTATTTCACTGCGCAATCTGGTTCATAACCAACGCACCCTATAGAACCCATCACTGTCCCATCTACTCAGCAGTAGGCTGGACATCCCTGGCTGCAAGAAGGACACTCCACATCCGTATCATGGCTCTTAAAGCACTCCAGAACAAATTTCCCTCCTATATCACCTCCCTATTACACCGATACAACTGCACCTACACGCTTAGAAAAAAATGCATACATTTTATTTGAAGTGCTCAAATTTCATACACTCTATGGCAAAGCTGCACTCAGTCATGTTATCTTGTCCACTTGGAATAAACTCCAAGCAATACTAAAACTTCCTGAACCAACTTCCTTGAACACATTCAAAACTATGGCCAACAAAGTGCTTGCTGAAAGTTACCATTGCCAAAATAGCAAGCAGTCCTCCTAGTGGAGAACCCCTACAACCCTTATTGCATTTGACTATAAACTCTTCTTATGTCCCCTCATTTCTACCTTCCTGCCTGCTAGCCCAGCTCCCCTCTTTCTCTCTTCTTGCCTATCTCTGCTTCTTTAGCTCTGCACACAAGTTAAATTATCTTAACTCTTATTTATTTTTTTAACCTTTCTTTGTACTCCCATACCCCCGGGCATCCTTCAGGAGTGCCCACTTGGATACACCACTACTCCTGGCCTGAATCCCCCGCATCTCCCTGGATCTCTCCTTCTGCATGACCCCAAGGTAGGTTTGACCCCCGGTATCACCTCCGAGGTTGGTTCTGCCCTAACCCCCTTGCGGTCAAGCTCCTAAGTGTGAAGCACCTACTTGGAGTCTCACAGGCCTGGCTAGGAGAGATCTGGGTGCGTCTGTGTCGGCATTGGGATGCGTGGTGTTCCCCTGGGGCCACCATCATCTTACCAGTGGTCTGGGAGGCTTTTTCCTTGTGGCTGATTTTTCCCCCTACGAGCGCGTGCCTGCAATGGCGTAATCACACAGGCAAACCCCATAGATGCAAACTGCGCTCATCCCCTGCTTTATCCATTGTAAGTGACACCCCCAGTCTCCACCGAGGGTCACTGTTGCATTGGGGAAACCCCTGGATCCCACCCCAGGGAGAGGAGAGCTATCCTTTGGATGCTCAATCCATCTCCCTCCCCTGCTGACCCCCAGTGCCCAGGCTTGTTCCTGAACCCGGGTCACTGGCATAGCGCGAGATGTGACGTCCAGCACCTCAACCCTCCGCACCACCGGGCCGGCTATCTCAACTTTTACTGTACATTATTTACAGGTGTCAAAACCAAACAGAATTCATGTACTGCAGCTGTGTTGTACTGTACTATATGCTGTTGTATTACTGTAACAGTTTTGTATACTGTACCAAGATGTTCTACCAGGACCTCCTTGTAAATGAGCGTGCTTAATGGAGTTTTCCTGCAAATAAATGTGGAAACTTGAAATTGAAACCCCAATGGTGCAGTAGCAGCACATGCCACTGCTGTGCAGGTGATGCAAGTTCAGGAATGAACTCAGGATGCTTCATCATGAAGCAAGCCAGACCACAGCAGCTGACGCTCTTCAGTGTACTGCGCTCAGAGAGGGATGGCATGGGACTCCAGTGTGGTGGCAATTACTGTCATGGGCCAGGGGAGCATGCTGCCTCCACAGGACATTGCTATGTGCAGCCAAGGCCACTTGATGGGCAATGCCCAGCCATGGGATGAGGGAGGAACAAAGGGAGAAAACAAGAAAAAAAAACTCATCTGTCTATATGATATGCTGGGATACCTGGACTTCACTTGTATCCTGGTGCTCATTGAAGCTGCATCCTAATCGACACAGTGGATTGCCTTGGGGAGACAGCTCGTCTCCTGGTGACCTGCTACAGACAGTAGATACATAAGAGATAATGGTGAGGCCAGGGTCTGACGGTGATGGGGGTCATTGGGCCACAATGGGGCATATCTCTGTGAACAGGCTACATCACTGACAGACACGGCCTGGAGAAAAAAACTCTTAGGGGAAAGAAAATAAACATCAGGAAGTGCAAGGTGATGCACATGGGGTAAAAAAAATCCAAAACTTGAATATGGAATGGGGAGGTAGAAGTGGAAAGCATAGCAAAGGTGACAGACTTGGAGTCATAATGTTGGGTGGTTTGAAGAAACAGTTCAATATAATAGGCTAATGAAAAGAGCAAATAGGATACTAGGGTACATAGAGAGGGGGTTTGGCAGCAGAGAAGAGAGGTACTTCTACCACTGTATATGACATTGGTTCTTCCTCACCTGGAATGCTATATTCAGTTTTTGAGACCACTTTTGAAGAAGGACAGGTAGAGAGTGGAGGCAATGGAGAGGAGGGTAACCAAGGTGATCCAGCAACAGCAGGAAATGACTTGCAAGGCGAGGTAAGGGCACCTAAACATGTACACACTGGAGGCAAGAAGAAAGAGAGGGGCATGACTGAGATATACAGATACCTCCACAAGCAAACAAGGTCAGTTGGAGGGCATTGGTCACTCTGAGTGGGAACAGAGGCACAAGGGGTAACTCCATGAAGCTGGTGGGGGGAGATTTAGGAAAAATACCAGAAAATATTTTTTCACAGAAAGGGTGATGGAGGGCTAGACTCAGCTACCAACAAAAGTGGGCTGTGTGAAATCAGTGGGGGGATTCAAACATGAGTGGGACAGCTACATAGGCTTGGTAAAGGTTTATATATTTATTTGTTTGTTTGTTTGTTTATTGGGTAAGTGCACTGGTCCAATGGACCACTTTTAGGCAAGACTCAGGCCATAAAGACGGCACATGTGTACAAACAGACAGTACAAAATACATAAGTAAGAATGGTGCAGGAAATAGCGCAACACCGAATACATAGGAATACACTGTATAAACTAGATTACAGTATGGTACAATTTAAGTGCAAGAATACATTGAAACTCATATAAAGTACAAATAAAGGGCAAATGCAATAGACACAGAATACAGTCAGGCAGCCTTAAGGATACTCAGTATAGTCATAAGGCACGGGAGGAAAGGACTCACAAAAGAAGATGGGGAGAGGAGAAGGAGGGAAGAGCCACTAGGGCTCTCACATCCCACATTAGATGGGTAGAATGGGGCACAAACATTGGGCCCAGGGCCTTTTTTCTGCAGACGACATTTATGCTGCTAAGGCCCTGTACAAACTGTGGATCTTAAAAAGTTTTAAGTGTTTTAAAACATTTTAACTCCACAAACACTGTTTGCATCTAGACTGCTAAACTCCTTAAAACATTTTAACCAAAACATTTTTAAACCCTGCTTGGTGCCTAGTCTTGAAACCATTTTTAAAAATGTTTTACAGCTAGCATGGTTTCACTCGCATGTCTGGGGATGAGTAAAAGTGGTTTAAGCTTCAACTGTTTAACTAAAACTGTTCCAGCTTCAGTGCAGACAGATAAGTGCTGTTCTGTGTATTGAAATTAATAGGAAATTGTTACAGGAAGAACAGGTTTAATACCAGTAGTCTGGACACACTAAACTGTAATAAAGAATAGTAAAGTGGATGCACTGAACACCACCCCCTTCCTCCAAGAAAAGAAAAAGATAAAGATCTGTGTAGAAAAACTAAGGCATGGTACACACTACATAAGCATTTTTTTTTTAATTTAAATTGGGTTACTGCTTACTGTGCTACCATGGCCACACTGCAGACTTCATTTGTTCAAACATGGTTTTGAAACCATGTTCTAACATGCTCCGCAGCCACACTGCACCACATTTTCTGCTCTGTACTACAGCCATGCTATGCATTGGATGGCAGCATATCCCTGCCACGGCCCGTGATAGATAATGCAGTAGCCAAGCAATTCTTTGTTTAACAATGGCGGTCCCCAGCATTAAGATCATTGTAATACTGGCAGCAGTTCATTTTTTTAGCTAGAAAAAAAGAGCATTTCAAAGAAAGATTATGAAAATAAGAGAAAGTAGGAGACTGATGAAGTGGAGAACAGCTGCACTCAGGATGAACCTGCTGAAAACTCTGAGCAGCATACAGAATTACACAGCATGCTGCTATTTGTGTAGCATAGTGAACGGATCAGTGTGAATACTAACTTAAAGGGTCAAACGGTGGGAAGAAATTGTGCTTAGCACCTGGCAGGATGAAGAGTGCATGACCAGTTTCAGCATGTCTAGAGAGACTTTTAAAATAATCTGCATTGAAATTGGCCCTCTCATACACAGGCAGGATACATAACTGGGTGATGCGATAACTGCAGCCAATAGTACGTTGAGCAATTTGTTTGGAGCCGGCTGTTCCACTGCTGTGCAAGTAGTCATAGACATTTGCAGGGCAATAGTTAAAATACTTTTGCCAAGAGTTCCATCTGTGCAAAATGTGCAGGATATATTACATGGGTTTGAGAATGACTGGGGTTTCCCAAACTATGCTGATGCTTTGAATGGTACCCATTTCCTGATAATCTGTCCCCCACGCAATGCCACAGGGTACTACAACTGCAAATGTTTTTATTCTATCATGATGTAGGTTCTGGTGGACCATAAATACAGATTCAAGGGTATCAATGTGGGTTGGCCAGGCAAGGTACATGACATCTGTTTATTTAAAAATAGTGCACTGTATGAGAAGGGACAGAATGGTACACTATTGCCTGCACCTATCCGCAGTATTGGTGCTGCCCAGGTTCCAGTCATGATTCTCAGGGATCTAGCCTCTCCTCTGCTACCTTGGGAAATGAAGCCTTTTCCGGATTATGATGACCCTGTTAAAAGGCAGTTCAATTACCATCTGAGCGAGGAAAGAATGTTAGTGGAGTGTGCCTTTCGATGGCCAAAGGGTCAATGGCGCTGCCTGCTGAAGAAAAACTATTTCAATATGGAGAATGTGTCAACTATCTTTGCAGTATGTTGTGTGCAACAGAGCATATGTGAGAGCAAAGGTGAGCAGTTCACTGCAAGCTGGATGGCACCTGTGGAAAATGACAACCTTAAGCAGTAAGACACGTACATTGACAGTGCAAGCAATGAGGACGTGTCGATGGCATCACAGTCATGACATGCAAATGTAATATGTGATGCATTGGCCACATACTTTTCAGAACAGATTCAAGGATACAGTTGAAAATACAAAAAAAGAAAAGGACAGCGGCGTAATGTTTAGTGCTTGAAATGCAGTTTAATTTCATGAACATTTATCTTAACACTTGGGAAAGTTCTGAAATGCAAAAGGGAAGTTTTTTTCATAACTCAAATGTTTGTTTTTTTTACTTCCAACTTGTTGAGACTACAAATTTAAGAACATTTACAGTCTGCCATTTTAATTACTCAGTTTAAAAGTGTTTTGCTGGCTTTTTCAAGAAACTTTTAAAACTGAGAGCTGAAAATATGTCTGCATTAAATGTATAATGAAAACATTGGATGAACGTGCAGTCAGAAAAGTATAACACTAATATAATAAATAAGTTACTACTGTTAAACAATTCATGTTACAACATAATTGTTAAGCAGTTGAACAGCAGTGGGTTTTGTAGACCAGTGGCATAATGTGTGTGGGTCTGTGGCCCCTCAGGATTACTTACTCACTGTCCCAGCTGTTACACCACCATCCCTTGGATGAGTCCCCCCACCTTCAGCAGTTGCACTGTAGTGAGATGGGTATCGTGAGAAGATGGAATGGTGGGCAGTGTCCGGGGGTTCTAATGGAGAGGCATTATAAGGGTGGTGAGGACCAGGAGGTGCCCTGGGGCAAAATGGAACCAAGGGAGAGGCCAGACGTGGTACACAATGGGGGGGAGGTACTCACAACAGCAAAAATGGAAAGGGACCGGGGGGGTAGTCATATCAGATGACCTAAAGGTGGGCAAGCAACGTGAGAAGGCATTAAGGAGGGCTGGGAGGATACTGGGATGCATAGGGAGAGTCATCACCAGTAGAAAACAGGAGGTTGTTATCCCTCTCTAAAGATAGTTGGTGAGACCCCATCTGGAGTACAGAGTGCAGTTCTGGAGGCCCCATCTCCACAAGGACATAGACAGAATGGAGGCAGTCCAGAGGAGGGCAACTAAAATGGTGCAGGGTCTGCACCAGAAGCCATACGAAGAGAGACTAAAGGAGCTTAATATGTATACCCTTGAGGAAAGGAGGGAGAGGGGGGACATGATAGAAACTTTCAAGCACCTCAAAGGAATCAACAAAGTTCAAGAGGGTAGCATATTTCAGAAAAAGAGATGTGCAAAAACAAGGGGGCACAATTTGAAGATAAACAGGGGATGGCTCGGGGCAGTCTGAAGAAGTATTTTTTCACTGAGAAGGCGGTGGACACATGGAACAGCCTTCCTGAAGAGGTCATAGGGTTAAAAACAGTGGAGGAATTCAAGAATGCATGAGACAGACATAAGGCAATTCTGGTGAGGGGTACAAGGAAGTAGGCTGTTGGTTAACTAGGATCTGCAGCTTATCCAATAGGAAGGGAAATGGGCAGACAGGGTGGGCCAAGCAGTCCTTATCTGCCATCAAAGTCTATGTTTCTGTGTTAGTTCCCATATCCAGTGTTCCCACCAGACTGAGTGGGCAGGTAGTCTGTTGGCCAGCATTCTCCATGCATTCCATACAAGCAGTGTTACGCAGTGTGAGACCGATGGGAAACAAGTCCGCGATTATGTCAGACTCGATTTTCATGGTCAGTCTGGCCTGCATCACAGAGACCTGGCTGGGGGATGACATGGGGCCAATTTTGGAGAAGTCAGTCTTGGCTGGTTCCTCTGTGGCTCACTGCCTGTGGAGGGACTGCAGGGGTTATAGATTGGACATTTGCTTTAGATCCAAGTTGAACTTCACCGTGCACCCAGTGGGAGATACTTCATCATTCGAATGTGTGGCCCAATGTGAGTTCGACATGTAGGTTGTACGATCCTTTTTGTATACTGGCCTCTGGGACACAACAGAGTTTTCTTGCAGGAAATCATGGACTCTGTCGCTGAGAGAGTATTGGAGTCATCCAGATAATTGATTCTGGATGACTTCAGTGTCTGGCTTGATGACAAACTTTCATAATCTGGTCAAGATTTCCTCCAGTTGATGTCATCAGCTTTGCACAAGTGGTTACTACTGCGACCCACCAATACAGTCATGCCTTGGACCTAGTATTCTTTCTGGGGCTCGAGATAAATTATCGTGAGATTGGTCTGGTCAGTTGGTTGGATCATAATACCATAAAGTTCACTTTCAGGGCCCCTCCAGTTGTCCTCCCCCTGTGGAGATGGTTCACTCTCACTCTTTAAAGGGGTTGTTCCCAGTAGGACTTCAGGCAGCATTGGACCTCTCAGGTGTGATGGTTGCATGTGAGACAGGATCGAGGGAAGTGGTGGTAGCCTATAACAGGGCTGTTGCCTCGGCCCTTGATACTGTTGCACCAGTTTGTGTACAACCCAGGTCTTTTCATTTAAGATCCCTGTGGTTTGATGGGGCACATACTGAAATGAAGGTCTTGGGTCGCAGAATGGAGCATTGTTGGTGGAAGTCCAGGGCAGATGGAGACAGACTGGCTCTGAAAATTCACTATGGTGAGCATCAGATGGCAATCTCCCATAAGAAGGCAGCACTTCTGTTCAGGAAGATTGTGGTGGGGAGGAATAGACCAAATCAGCTCTTCTGGACAGTAGACAGGTTGTTATATCCTGTCTTTTTCCAGCCGGTAGAAGCATTTTGTCTGCCTGGTGTGAAGAGTTTGCTCAATTCTTCTCCGACAGGGTGTCTTTGAACAGGTCCGGGATAACCCAACTGGGCTGTAACAGCCCAGCAGTGTGGGGCTGGTTGTCTCAAGGAGCACTCTTGCTGTCTGGGGTGAATTTAGGCTGGATTTTGTGGAGAAGGTGTGTGGGATGATTTCGGAGCTCCAGCCCACTTATTGTAAACTGGACCCAGGTCCAACATGCTTCCTAGTCACTTGTCTTGGATTCCTGGGTCCAGTGTTTGCTGAGATAGTCCAGTGTTCTCTTTCAGAGGGGTCTTTTCCAAGCACACTGAAAAATGCACTGGTGAGACCCCTTTTGAGAAAAACTTCTTTGGACTCAGACTGCTTGGCAAATTTTAGCCTGGTCTCTAACCTTCCATCCTCAGAAAAGGTTATTAAGAAGATAGTGGCTCCACAACTCGAGGCCCACCTCATGGTCTTTAACATCTATAAGCTATTCCAGTCCAGATTTTGGTCCAGGCATAGTACTGAGATTACATTGGTCAGGGTGCATAATGATCTCCTCAGGGCTTGAGAAAGAGAGGAATAGTCAATTCTTGTTCTGCTCAAGCTCTCATCAGCATTTGATACTGTGAAAAATAGGCTGTTGCTGGATCATCTCAGGGAGTACTGTGGACTTGCTGGTAGGGTCATCAGCTGGCTTGAGCCCTTTCTCAGTGGCATGACGCAGAGGGTGGTGATGGAAAATATTTCCTCACTTCCAAAGCCCCTGCTCTGTGGTGTACTCCTGGGTTCAATTTTCTGACCTATGTTGTTTGCAGTATACATGCTGTCCCTGGGCAATGTTATCAGATGGCACAGCTTGGATTTTCACTGCTATGCAGATGCTATCCAGCTGTACCTGTCATTTGCACCCAGGACACCTGGCACAGTCGACGTACTGAATTTAAGGTTGGCTGAGATCCAGGACTGGATGTCCTCTAGCTGGCTGTGGCTCAACCTGGACAAGATGTAGGTACTAGTGATTGAGCATGGTCAATGGCAGAGTGTCAGGGCAACAGTAGAAAGGATCAGTTTGGTACTTGGTTCCTCTAGTCTGGTGGCCTGTACCAAGGTGAAGAATATGAGTGTCATTCTGGATGAAAGACTGTCATTTGAGGCTGAGGTGTAGTTCATAGTCTGGAATGGCTTTTACCATCTTCATAACATCTTTTAGATTAAAGCCTTGATCCCTCTAGAAGACCTGACATCACTGGTACATGACCTTGTAACCTCCAGGCTCAACTACTGTAATGCTCTCTATCTGGGGGTGAGTGGAAAGGTAGTGCAGAACACAGCAACCATGCTACTGATGGGCCTTCTGAGGTAATGTCATGTGACCCCACTCCTATGTGACCTGCACTGGCTGCCAATGAAGTGGCGAATCTCATTTAAGGTCCATCTGCTGACCTATAAAGCCCAGCACAGACTGGGCCTGAGTTATCTGAGTGAGCGTTAGTCTCCTCACTTCCCCGTCTTCCCTCCCTGCTCCTCCAAAGAGGAGCCTCCTAGTGGTTCCCAGAGCCAGGTTCAAGACATTGGGTGACTGCACTTTTGAGGTAGCTGGTCTGGCCCTTTGGAACTCGGTTCCCAGAAATCTAAGGGAGGATCCCTCGGTGTAGGCCTTTAAGAGGGGCCTAAGGACTCACCTGTTCAGTCAAACCTTTCATCTAATTTAAACCCACTGGTCTTAGTTTTAGTTTTAAAGGAAAACGCTGGAAAAGACACAGCTTTCCTCAGACACTACAACAACTCTTCATTACTGCTTTCAGCCAATAACAACTTTTGTTTTAATGATTTAAACAGCTGCTACCCACAACCTCCACTTTCTGTTGCTGGCAGGTGCCATCTCAAGAGCAGCAGTGAGCTTCCCTAGCTCACTTTATGCTAATATCACCAGCCGATTTCTGTTTTTTGTCAGCAGGACATATTAGCATAAAGTGAGCTAGGGAAGCTCACTGCTGCTCATGAGATGGTGCCTGCCAGCAATAGAAAGTGGAGGTTGAGGGTCACTGCTTAAATCATTAAAAAAGCGTTTAGAGGTAATTAAAAAAAATTGTTACTGTCTGAAAGCACATCAGGCATTTTTGTAGCGACTGGGTAAAGCTGTGCCTTTTCCAGTGTTTTCCATCAAGTCATCCTGGCTGCTAAATCTGCAATTTTACATTTTTAAGTTGTCTGCATTTATGTTGGCACCCTTTGCAAACTGTGTGAGAGGCCTTTCGGCACCATGCATTTCTGCTTAAAGTTGAACCAGTATAATATTCTGTGGTGATTTGCATATGCAGCCCATGATGCTTTGCATTGTGGGGGCATGTGTGACTTTGTATTGCATTTATTATTATGTGTTATGTTGTTTTGGTTATCTGTTTACTCTGTGATGTACAGCGCACAGAGCCTCTGGGATTGGGCACTCAGTAGTAAACATTATAAATAAGGTTTGTGTGACCAAACACATATGAGGGAGAAAGGAAGGAGACAAGGAGAGAAAGAAAGAAAGAAGGAAGGAAGGAAGGAAGGAAAGAAAAGAAAAGAAAAGAAAGAAGAGAGAGAGAGAGAGAAAGAAAGAAAGAAAGAAAGAAAGAAAGAAAGAAAGAGAAAAGTTGTGCAAAAGCAATGTTAAGGGCATGCATAGTTTTGTTTGTTTTGAAACTTTTTAAACTTTTCCAATGTCCCAACCAATCATAATGTCCTTTGTAAACCTTTCTTTAAACCTCAGATTGTACAGACATATACACAATGAAAGCAAAACCGCTCAGTTTAAACTGTTTCACTGACAAGTGTTCCACTATGGAATTATTGACTTTTTTGTGTGCAAGTCATACTATTACCTTTCATTACATTATCACTAATTCCATTTACATGAAAATGTATTCTTCCCACAGCATGGTTTAAGTCACATATCTGTTTACTGCTTTTCAATCAGTCCTGATTCTAACATATAGGAGGAAGATAAATGTTGTGCATGCATCAAAATAGGCTAAGTAATCTAATTATGTACCATGGTTTTAAAGTGGTAACAGTTTAACAAACAAGTACACAAATCAAACATGACAACAAAACTGGACAACACATTAAAATCCATATATGCATCATCCATATATGTATCATATGCTGCTTTCAGTAGCTGTCTGTCAGATGCAGTTACTGATTATAACTCTGTCGAAGTCGTATTTTCAGACATCAGCTCATCGGTCAAGCTAGTGCTGGGCACTGCGTGTATGTATGTGGCCTGCTGGAATGTGTTGTTGTTGACTGGTCACCAGCATAACAGCATGTTGCTGAGGTTGCTGAAACACTTTCTATGAGCTGGTGTGGCACTGTTGAGTGGCCTTCACAACCTTAAGAGGGGCATGGCGGAGCCAATGCCATAGACTGATTCTTTGTTGGAGACAATAACTGAATCAAAGTTTGGAAAAACTGGGCAGTTTGCTCTGCCTCCTACTTACAGAGCCTCTCCTCCATCTCCTGCTCAGCAATAGCTCTTTCCCTTTCAAGTTCAATCATTTATTGCATTGCTCCAATATAATTTTTCACATTGGCTCAGAGACAACTGCCATCAGCTACTGCATTCTTAATTTTTTTTCCCCAGAGATTCCTCTGGGGTTCCATGAATGGATGTCTGTTATGTTGTTGGTGTCCAGGTGTGGATGAGGATGTTGATGGCTGGCCATCTCATGGCATGACATCCTCATCTTCATCTTCAACATCTTCAGAAGCTGGGCATTGTGCCTGTTGCTGCTACTGTTCTTGTCGATGATGCTGGCCATTTGTCAAACTTTCACATGAAGTCTCAAGATCTTAATAGTGAGCAGATACTAAGCATATGCAGTGACATGCACAACTGAGTATTCGTAACTATGCAAATGCAGTGAGCACTAAACAGCCATAGCAACAGCACTGAAAACATGTCAAATATTGACTTCATTAGAAAAAATTTTGTTTGTGAGTGACCAAGAGTGAGGTGATGGACAAATGGCAGATGTGAACATGCATGCCATTATACAGTGCTGCACAAGCACATCAGTGCAACATGCAGCGCACTCCCTAAACACATCTGTAATTAGCTCCAGACACTGGTCAGAGACCGTTGCATTTGAGGATGCTGCATACCTGTCAGTGACAGAATATACGCAATGAACATATGGTAGTGAACTAGGGAGTGCGGCTAAATATGAATACTATTTCTCATAAGGGAGAAATATGTTTTCAGTATATTTTTAAATATTCTTAACATGGGTTATGGTCAGGCTCACTTTGTAATGGAACAGTAAAATAATAATTTTTAACAAAAAGTACCTTCATCAGTAGATACATTTTCAAAGATCATTTCTTGTGAAAAAAGCTCATCATCTTCTGACATCTGCCTGCTCTGGATGATTTACTGAGGTGCAGAGGATGGCCTGGCTCCACAAACATACTCAAGCTCTTCAAAACAAGGGCATGTAACTCTGTCCTTGCCTGACTTCTTGTTATTACCTTTAGCCTTATATCTAACTTTCAATTGCTTAATTTTTCAACAACACTGGTTTTTTGTATGCTTGTGCCCATTAGCGATTAAATGAACAGATATCTGTTCATATATCTCATTACTCTTGCAAAAAGTGTTTAACTCATACTTCACTGGCTTTATGGACCAAAAGTCTATGAGCAGCTTTGTGCCCTCCTCAGACCAGCTTGCAGCCCTGTCTGACATATTTCACAAATTAACAGATATAATGAATGGTGTTTATGGCTCCCAATAAATGCATGCCTTTCAGCACACCCCAGTACTGTATTTACTTGCCACTCAGTGAATCTGCAATTGCTGGTCTTGAAACCACACTTCAGTGGCTGCAGGCGCAATATGCCAATCCATTTAAGGTAATCCAGCTACGCCAACTAATCTCATACACATGGGAATTGGTTATAAAAAAGAAAAATTACACAAAGCAGCTTAACTGACTTCTTTAAATGAACTGCCTGTTGCTTTTAAACTGCTTTTAAATGACCGTGCTGCTGCTCGTTTTACTCCAATTCCGATGTGTTTACTCCCGTTATAATCAAACTTTTTTAAACAGTATTTATGAATAAAACATATAGTTTTTTAGTTTGTTTTTAACAGATTAAATGTTTTTTAACTACTGATGATATGTAATAAACATGTTTTGATACTTTTGCACACATTTACGAGTGACGTGTTGTTTGTGATAGCTGAAATTTACGCTCCCTCGATTTCTCGATTTAACGAACAAAACAGCTATAACGAATTTGTTCCATGGCTCCCACTTTGTTCATTATAGCGAGGGAGCACTGTATTTACAAAGTGAGGTTTGGGGAACTGTAAAACAGAGCTTGCTTCCATAAGCCCACCTATGGCAGCTCACGGGTAGTGCCCCATTAGTATGCTGCCGTGGGGCCTGGGACCGCCTGCTAGCAGGCAGGGCCTGGGTCTCAGGCAGTATAAAAGAGTGGGTTTGGTGCCTTTAGAAGGGAGGCCCACATCAAAAAGAGTGCTCAAAAAAAAGGTGCGGCCAGTTTGGGGCAGGAGGGCCGAGGTTCGGGGCCGGGGTGGGATGGTTGCCACCCCAGCCCACTGCCCTTGAAGTTCAGTATGTGGTGGGGTTATCAGGGCCCGGGATAACAGTCTGTTTGGTTGCTGCAGGGGTTGGGACCTCCATACCATGGAGGTTGGGAGGTTGGGAGCTGGGGCCCCTAGGAGTAAGTGGAGCCCGCACCGTGATCCCTGGCACCAGTGCAGGTAGGCATGGAGGAGTCCCATATAGTTTTTCCAAATCAGCTGCCATAGGGCCCTGATGTGCGAGTCAATGGTGGGAGCCCGATTCATTTGGGTGCAGTTGTCACAGTCTGTGTCCCAGCCACCGCTGGGGCTGGTCCTGTGTCTGGCTGGCAGTAGCGTTAGAATGCCCTGATGTTATCCCAGTGCTGACGAACTGAGACTGTCAGGAGCAGCTTGGATCTAGGTGCTGTTTCTGTGGGGTGCTCATAGTGTCAGCATGGAGGTTGGAGTGAGCCGTGACTTGCCTTGACAAGTAAATGTGAGTATGTGCTGGAGGGAGAATGGAAGTTACCATTTTCTCTGCTGCCTTTTCGGCCCAAAGAAATCTTCTGTCACCATCAGTGGGAGCCTGATTCGGCTCCTAGGGAGAATGTAGCAGTGCAGATCCCTGGATCAATTTTGCTGCAAGTAATGTAAGCATGACTTGTACTATGTGAAAATCCATCATTTGAACTGTTCCCCTATGCTCCATGAAGTGGACGTTTTAGTCTTCAATGAAATCAATTCAATTAAGCACATTTCTCCACTGTATTACATGTGAGTGGGCAGTCACATGACCCATGCACTTCCTGGTTTGGGAAGGGTATAAAATCTTGCCATTGTGTGAGTGGGGTGAGTTTGACTTTAGTTGCACCTTCTGCCTGCAGTGGAGTGCACTGAATTGCTTCCATATAGGCTGTTTTTTACATACTACTTTATCATGAGCAATACATATTTGCTCCTTGTAGGCTGTCAGGTCGTTGCCTGGAGACACAGCAGAGCATTTTGGGATCTGTAGTCCTGTAGTCCTGATCTGAATAGGGGGACTACTCTGTGCCGAGGAGTACACAGGCTGTTTCTTTTCTTTTTGTATGCCATTTTGTGTTGTGAAATTAGGGATCCTATCCCCTGTAGCTAGCATCTGAAGGGCTAATTTTAAAACATTTTAACACATTTCTCCAATACATTTCATGTGAGTGGGCAGTCATGTAACCCACACACTTCCTGGTTTGGGAAGGGTATAAAATCTTGCCACTGTGCGAGCGGGGTGAGTACGAGCAGGCAAGTGCATGCAGAGATGCATGGCACATGTCTCGGTGCACAACTCTGGTGGAGTCCAAGGGAGACAAGGGCACGGAAGTCTGTAAGTAACCTGTTACACCTTGATAAAATCTAATTTGGCTGTCACTACACCTAGGACAGTTCCATGCAATATGAGTGAATGCAAAATTGTGATCGCCATATCAGTGAGTGCATATCAGGAAAAACACAAAAGGTGATGTGCACTACACCAATCACAAAAACAGCAACCATTGGTACCATGCTCGAAACATGCAATAGTAACCTTTTCTTTTTTATGCAGGAGACTATGCCCACCCCCGCATTCCCCATTATTAAAATTATCAACTCTGAAGGGGGAGCCTGACACTGGGGTACAGGGGCATCTCTGGGAGGGAGCAATTCGAATCGGGACACACAGGGTAAAAAATAGTAAGTCCAAATCACAACAAAAAGATTTAGCTCACACAGCTAGCTTTGAACCCGGAGCCCCTCACACCACAGACACACACTCTACCATAAAGCCAAATGGCCAGCTGGGAACTGCTCATCCACACTTCCTCCCATATGCTGTTCCCCTTTACCTTCCCGTCATAGTCGCTATATCTCCGTTTCGGGATCCTTGTGAATTGCAGTCACTGTTCCCCTCCTCACTATCCTTTCCTATTTGCTCTTATGTCAGGCAGTCAATTCGAGTCGCTCATACTGAGTCACTCAGTTTGACTCACCCATATCACATGGATACCCCTAGGACATAGGCTTGCAGCACTGTCGGAGTGAGTTATAGCAGACAGTAGCTTTCAGTCCCATATGGTGGTATACTGTACAGCAACTGTATCTGTTAGTCTCTGTTAGGAAACTGGAGACAACCCCCAAAAACAAATAAATAATAACAAAAAGAATACCTTACATCTTGGGTCTCCTTTATTTCTTCTTCCTAAATAGATTTACTCCACCTGTGTTTGGATACACCTTTCTATTGTGTACTGCACAATCGGGGCACTTAAAGGATCTTAGCATGGATGATAAAATCAAATCATTGAATGGGGACATTGGTATTAAATGCAGCAAATGTAGCATGTATCTTTTTAACTCCACAAACATAAACAATGACTCATTTACCTGTGACAAATGCTTATACATATTCAACCTTGAAAATCAGATCGTCTTAATAAATAGCAGACTGAATTCAATTGAATCAAACCTGCACAAAAGGAAACAAAAAATACTGAGTCTCAGTAATACCGCAGGTGGTCCCCCCCCCAAAGGCATTTCACTTTTGGTAAAAAATCAGTTCCCAAAAAAGATGGCACCTGTTCTCCAGTTAATCTAAACACCAACACAAATACAGGACAGAAAAGGGATAGGGATGAGGAGGTCCTGATTGAGTCTGACTGGGCAGAGGTAGGTCCTAAGCATAAACACAAAAAAGGTTGCTGAGCTATGGAATTTTAGAGCTCATTAAAAAATCGCTACTCAGTTTTAAATTATTCATAATCTGACTATCCAGAACCCCAGGTTGAGTCCAAGACCATCACTATGCCTTCTGATAATATTGCTATGAGTTTGATTGATATGGAAATTGACAATACTAATAGCCCTAGCGATCAGTCACAGTGGGCCCCAAACCCCTCCACCACTGCCCTTCCTATTAGCAGTGACAATATAAGAGGTAACACTGATGGAAATATAACAGTACCATCCATGCCCCCCCTATCATTTACTGGATGTGCAAAAAACACTGAAACATCTCCTAGTGAACCAGACATTGTCCTCCTAAATTCTTCAGAAGCTACTCCTCAACAAATACTGTATATGTATTGGGGAATTTGATAACTAAATACATCAACAAAGCTATATGTAGCCATAATAAGGCCAATCGTTCCAGTTGCAGCTTCAGGGGAGCTAAGATTCATGATATTATCAACATGTTGGACAGCATTTTACATAACGCTGGCCCCAACTCTCTTGATGTACTCCACATTGGTACAAATAATATCAGCAGCTCTACTACGGAGACTATTCAAGCAGACTTCACAAACTTGTGCACCAAACTAGAATCTAAGGGTTGCACCATATGTATCTCGGAAATACTCCCAGTGCCATGGGCAGGATACTACAGAAACAAAAGAATCAAGGCAGTTAACGAATGGTTACAAAAATGGACATTACAAAATAATACAGTTGTCTTACACACTGGGTGGAGTTTGAAAACCGGTACAACCTTTTCAGTTGGGATGGGCTGCACCTCAGCAGGCAGGGAAACTTTATATTGGGGAAACAAATTAAAACATGTAGAAAAGGTTTTAAACTAGTACCAAAGGGGGCCTTGGGAACTCAATATTCAAAGAGATACTCTAATGCCTCACTTATTAATACCACACATAAACTAAAAATCATGTCCTTTAATGCATGTAGCTTAAATGCTAAGATTTCTGAACTAGAAACAGTGGTACTAAGGGATAACTTAGATATTATTGTAGTTAACGAAACATGGTGGGACGACTTAAGTGCTTGGTTTAAAGAAATTAGAGGGTTCAAACTCTTTTCTAACAACAGGAAGCATAAAAAAGGTGGAGATGTATGCATCTCCCTTAAAGACAATATAGAATGCCACCAGGTATTTCCTCATAACATTACAGGCAATGAAGTGGAAAGTATCTGGGTCCAGGTCACACTAAATAAAAGCCAGTAAACTATCACCCTGGGAGGCTGTTATAGGCCCCCAAACATGACTCACGAGTATAATGAAGTCCTGACCATAGAGATTACTGATTTTACTGAATCGAGGGTAGTTGCTGTCCTGGGAGATTCGAACCTTCCAAGCATAAACTGGGAACTACTGACTGGCACAAACAATACAGAACATGTCTTTATTGACTCCATAGCCTCAGCAGGTAAAACCCAGCTGATAACATTTCCTACTAGAGTAGAAAATACCTTAGACCTGATCTTAACAAATGAAGAAAATTTAATACAGGACATCTGGGCTAATTGTCCATTAGGGGAGAAATGACCATATCACTAGCACCTGTAGCATCAACTCCATTTCACACAAATCATCCGTACCACCGAAAATTTAAAATTACAACAGAACTGATTTTAACAACATTAATCGGTACTTTAGTAATATGGACTGGATACAGAAATGCGTGAGACTTCCACAGAAGATAGCTGGACCATTTTAAAGGATCACATACTAACTGCTGAAAACAAGTTTGTCCCTTTAATCGTGAACCATAACAAAAAAAGGAGAATACCCATGTGGCAAACTGGAGTAGTCAAAAAACAAATAAAGGATGAAGAAAAAGCCTATTCCAAACTAAAAAAGAACAATAGTACTGAAAATTATAGAAAATATAAGGCAGATGTTAAAAAACTAAAGCACTTAGATAAACTGGAAAAAGCTTAAGTTAGAATTTAAGATCACACACCTGGGATAATAATAAATCTTTTTTTGCTTATGTAAACTGTAAATAGAATAATAAATGATATGGGCCCAATGGAGAAGAAGGGTGTTATTGTAACAGATGAAAGTCACATTGCCTACAAGTTTAACAACTATTTCTGCTCCATTTTTAACTAAAAAGATATTACCTCTAACAACCTTGGCATAGCCCAAAGCAGTATATTTTTTTTCCAAGGAGGAAGTCACTACAGCTATAAAACAACTTAAGGTTAACACATCTGCTGGACTGGACAATCTATCCCCCAGAATAATTTAGGAAATGGTGACAAGTCTGATAAACCCAATTACAAAAATGTTCAACAATCCCATCATGCCAGGTCCCTCTAGATTGGAGAACCTCTATAGTAGCTAAAAGACAAAGAACCTCAGCGCACAAGCACTGAAGCAATGGTTACCCCAAAGGGCATTGGTCAGGGAGCCAAGTTTCAAAGAAATACAAAATCACACATACCCCCATAATGCAAAGTATCATGGGTTGTATATGCAAATCACCATAGAATGTTATGCTGGTTCAACTTTAAGCAGAAATGCATGATGCCATCTTTATAGTAGTCCCCATACACAAAAAGGAAGCAAGAGAAAATGTATTCCATGACTTCCATCCTAAGTAAAACAATGGAACAACTGATTAAAAACAAAACTGAGATGGAATTGGAAATACTGTTATACTGTGATAAACACTTACATGGATTCACTAGAGGCTGTTCCTGTGCTACAAATCTGGTCACTTTCTATAATCACATCAGTAGCAGTCTTGACAAGAGAACACCAGTTAATGTCATCCTCTTGGACTTTGGAAAAGCCTTTGACAAGATCCCTCACCCTGAATTAATAAACAAACTCAAAGATATAGGGCTAAACTCACAGCTAGTAGTGGATTGATAACTGTCTCAGGGACAGAACCCAGTGGGTAAGAGTTGGTACTCACCTCTTATCCTTTAGTGAGGTCATTAGTGGTGTTCCACAAGAATCAGTCCTTGGACCAACCCTGTTCAACATTTTTTGTTAGCGACATAGGCAAAGGCATCAAGAATCACTTTGTCAAATTTGCCGATGATCCAAAATTAGGTGGAAAGGTTGACACCCCTGAAAAACAACAATCATTAGCAAATGACCAAAAGGTATTAACAATACGGGCAAAGGATAACAAAATGACACATAACTGGAGATGCATGGTTATCCGATCCGATAAACTGACCTGATCGGATTTCCACCATTTTTTCAGTATCCGGCCTGATCGGGTTTGGCTATTTAAACATGTTGGGTACTGGCTGTTTCAGACAGTTTTGACTGCTGAGACTGCTGCTGTGCTGGATCTTGTTTTAATGCAATGCAATGCATACCCCCCCCCACACACACACATAATTTCTAGTGTGTTGACCTTACTACTGCCACTGTGATTTTATCAGACACTGCAGCAGGGTCAGGTGAATCCTGATGCAAAACTAGCCTCTACATGACTCTGTATGTAAATGCTAAGGCCCCTTTCTTTGCAGCCTTTTTTTTAATACTGCCAAACCTGCTGCACCGTGATCATCCTTGTGCCTCCTTCCTACTCACTCCATAGAGGGGACTGCCCCTGAAATCTCTCATTAACCAAAAGGACAGCTATGTATGCCTTGTGGGAGAGCCACCACAGAAACTAGCGGCTTGCTCATCAATGTTTTGCATCCAGGGCTGTCCATGGATACTGACACAAAAAAACTCCCAGCTGTCTGACTTTTATCCCATCCATCCAAGGTCTGCACACTGCACTTTCCACACTCACCCAACCCCTGGACACACTCATACTCCAGCACTGCCCATACGCTGCCTTCTTGATTGCCCTCCCCCAACTAGGTTGTGAGTAGCTCGCCACTCTGCCAAACTCTCTCCTTGGCCATGGAGTCAATCCTGCTCCTCTCACCAACACCCTGCTCCTCACTGGCATGCTAATTGGGTGATAAATTGCAAAACACGCATACAATGTATATGCAGGCTGCCACTCCCCCCACCCCCAAACCAGGCAATATCCGACCCGATGTAAAAACTGATCTGGTCAGATCAAAGTTAAAAAATATCTGGATACGATATCCGGGCAAATTGTCATATCTGTGCATCTCTACATGTAACATAAATAAATGTGTCATCCTGTGCATGGGGAACAACAACCCACATTTGAAATACACATTAGAAAACCAAGCACTAACTCCAGTAACCATGCAGAAGGATTTAGGGATCATTATTACAAATTCACTTTCCACCAGTGGACACTGCAAAAAAAAGCCCAAACCTCTAATATGATTCTAAACTGCATCAAGCATACCTTTGTCAACAAAGGTGAACATCATTATTATCTCCTGTACAGATCTTACATCAGGCCTCATTTTGATTTCTGTTCCCCTTTTTGGAACCTTTATTTCAAAAAAGACATCAGCTTAATTGAACAAGTCCAACACCAAGCTACTAAAATAATACCCAGTCTAAGGCATCTTTCGTACAAAGACAGATTGACTAAAATGGGTTTGGTTAATTTAGAAGAGAGAAGAAGAAGAAGAGGTGACTTTTTGCAATTCTTCAGGATACTACAAGACCCAGAATGTAGATCTCAATGTGGGCTAGAGTTTGGTGTGCATAATGCAAATCTGAGACACCACAAGATCCGACTAGTTATTCCAAGAGTGAATACCTAAAAAAAGGGGAAATAACTTCCTCATAAGAGCTGCTAAGCTATGGAACTGTCTACCCCAAAATGTGATAGAAGTAACTGATTTTAATTATTTTAAAGCTAGACTTGATAAGCACCTCAACTGGGGTAAAACACAGTAACAAATATACCCACACATATGTGGGAGACATCCACAATGGTCCTTGTGGCCTTCTCATGTTTTATCCACCTAGTAACCAAGAAATCAGTGTGACACTTAGATAGCTGGTTCTGATTACACTATGATTTTTACAATATGAAATATGTAGTAGTATTGTCCATCAGGAGAAAATACTGTCTTGCTGAAATGACACATCAATCCCCCCAGGAATAATTTAAAAGGACAGGAAGTAGGTTAAACTACAGATATCTGTGATGCAATTAACTTGTCAGTTGCTTTGAAATCAGTAGCTAAACTATGCATTTTATAACGCCCTCAGGAAAGTCCTTTGATGGCACTTGGTGTCATAAGGAATTGGCATATGCATTTGTTTGGGAATCTTCAGAGGAAGCCAGTTAATTCGTCAAAGAGTCTTTCATGTCTTTGTGAAGCAGGGAACTGCTCCTGGATGAAATGAGATGCTAGCAGATCACAGACTAGATTGGGAAGTCATATGAAGAGAGGATGTTCACTGATGTCACCTATTTTTTAAAATACCTTATTAGGACATCCTGTGTTGTAAATATAAATTTTAATACATCAAGGAGGAGCTAGGTGACCTCAGAGAGAAGGCCAGCGCAAGACTGTTTCTAAGTGTGCTGTAGCTGACCTTTAGAAACAGAGATTCATATACTTGGACTACGAAAAGAAACACCTGAGAGCACTGAAAGATTATAAGAAATACATTAGATAAATAAGTCCAATGGTTGGTAGGAATTTTGCACTTTTAAACCTATTTTGTTTTTAAGATTGTATGCGTTAGGATATTTTGTTCTGTATATACTGTTTATCTATTTTTATATATCTTAAAGTAAATATATATATTTTAAAACAGAAACTGCCTGGTGTGCCTTGAAACTTTTTTTTTTTAAAGTGAAGCTTAGATGGTTAAAGTTGATACTGTGCTTAAGCTTATTGCGATACCAAATTGGAAAACAGGTAAGAGTATCTCTAAGGTCTTGCATAGAGTTTTAAGGGTTCATTTGGTAATACCTGGTTGGGTGCCCGTAGGTGAAAGATATCTGGCATTTCCCCAAAGAGCAGAATTATCTGAGCCTGTACATTGGGTACGCTAGCAAGAGATTAACAATTTGAATCCACCAGAACTTGGGACAAAAGATGACTCAAACCCACAAAACAGACAGGAGGGTTATCCTGTTCTGTTAACTGTTCACAATACTACGCTCAGAGGCTGGCACTTTGGGAGTAGAGGGCTGACCTGCTGAGTGGGGTTGTGACAGATTGGTTGGCAGCGGTGAGATAATTTTGGCATTATAAGCTTTATTGTTCAGTGTGTCTGCTTGAGACTGTTCAGATCACTTGAAAAAAAAGAAAGGCAGTGTTTTATTTTAAAAGGAAACAAAACTATATCCCTTGGCTTACAGTCAAGTTCCTACCCATTTTTTTTTTCAAAGTGTCAGCCAGAGTAGCCGTAGTTAGGGAAGAAGATGGCTTCCAACTACAGCAGGCACACTGTAGACTACTTAAAGCAGTTGTGCAGGGACAGAGGAGTACCGTTCAAGGTGAAAGCCACCAAGCAGAACCTCATGGATGCCCTGGTGGTAGCAGATACCCAGAGCACTGAGTCACAGACAGTGACAGAAGAGGACCAGACCTTGAGTGTGGCAGGGCTAGTGGCCAGTGCAGTGTCCAGATCCAATAAGGAGGGCAATTGGACCACTGTCAGTGAAGGGCCACAGCAGCAGGGGAAGGTCACCAGTATCCTGGATCCAGAAGTACTCAGGCTGTAAATTGAGTTGCGCAGGATGTAGCTAGAGTTCCAGAAGGTGAGAGAGCGAGAACGCTGTGAGGCAGAGCGAGAACGCCAAGAGGCAGAGTGAGAACAGAGAGATGCTGACCATGAGGAGCATGAGCGCCAGAGGCAACATGAACTGGAGAAGCTATGGCTCCAACCAACAGCACCAGAGCAGATAAGTAGCTTGGGTTTAACTGGGACTACAGGACTGGGTTACAAATTGAATTCCAAATTGATAGTCAAATTTAAAGAGGGGGAGGATATAGATGCCTTTTTAAATTCTTTTGAAAAAGTTTGTATTCAGGCTAAAATTCCTAGGGAGACCTGGAACTTCCAATTATCCCCGCTACTTACCAGGAAAGCTCGGGATGCATTGGGTCAAATGGACAATGAGGACTGTGATGATTACAGCAAACTTAAAGCTGCACTGTTAAAAAAAAATTAATTAACTACTGAATAATACAGAGCTAAATTCTGTAGGCTCAGGAGAAGCCCTGACCTGAACTACGAGGAGCTAGCCATGAAACAATGTCAGTTTTTAAAACATTGGTGGGAAGGAATTGAAGCAAACTCTGTTGCTAAAATTGAAAATGTGATTTTGTTAGAACAGTTTTATTGAGCATGTCCAGCAGAGCTGAAAACCTAGCTGGAGGACCAAGATCCCAAAACAGTGCAAAGGCTGCTGAACTCTCGGACTGCTGTGCCAAGAGCAGACCTGCTCTGAGAGTAAATGGGGTGGGTGTGGCAGTGCAGAAAGGGAAAAGCGCACCTTCAGGGCAGCTAAAGCCTCTCACTTTCTCCACAAAAACCAGTTAGCCCCAGGTTTCAGAAAAAAGATTTCTCTGAAAAGAGAAGTGAATGATGGTTATGTAAAGAAACTTGGCATATTGCCAGACAGTGCCCCAAAAGAATGAGCAATAATACACAGAATTGTACTAGAAAAGAAGTGGGTTGTTTGTGTGTGCCTGGATGCATGCCTGTGAACTTGAGTGAACACATGCACCCAGTCATGGTGAATGGGGTACAGACACAAGGGTTAAGGGACACAGGAGCATCCCTGACATTAGTAAAAGGGGATCTGGTACAGCCTGGTCAGCTTATAACCAATAAATACATCAAGGTACAAGACTTTGCTGGTGGGGAGACAACATTGCCCCTCACTAGTGTTCTCCTAGACTGGGGTGAAACAGGGGGAACTGTCCAACAGGTGGCTGAAGCCAAAACCTTAGCAGTGGATGTGATCTTGGGTAATAACCTCAAACAGGGGATGGTATGTGCAGTTACCCATAACCAAGCAGCAAGGGAAAATGGTAGTTCCCTGAAACCCACAGGAACAATTGTAAAGTCAACTGGGGGACTGGTTCCCCAGTCTGTGTCTCCTGATATGGGGACTAATGAAGAGGGGGTAGAAATTTCCCCAGTAGCAAGTAACCACACAGCTACAGAGGGTTACCCCGAAGAGGGAGGGGTGACCCATTGTCAGAGGGTTGGGAATGACAGTGATCCTGAGTTCCTTGATGCTAGTGCTAGGGACCCTAGTTTAGTGACTGAAGGGGACCTGTCCCATGCCTTGGGAATGTGTGAGGGGTTTGCAGCTGCTCAGAGAAGTGACCCTAGTCTAGAGAAGCTGAGAGCTTGGGCAGACTCTGACGGGGCACAGGGAGGTGATGGCAGACATAAGATTTATTGGGAAAATGGACTTATGTATAATCAGGCTGTGCAGACAGAGGGAGGGATGCTAGGCAGGCAGCTTGTCATTCCCCAGGGGTATCGTGAGCAGTTGCTCAAGATTGCACATGATATTCCCTTGTCTGGTCATCTGGGAATCGTGTGCACTATGCAGCGGTTGGCCCAGAATTTTTATTGGCCTAACTTCACCCAGCAGGTGAAGGAGTATTGCAAGTCTTGTCACAGGTGCCAAGAAATAGGGAAGATGGGCAAGAAAACCCAAGCCACCCTGATTCCATTGCCCATAGTGGAGGAGCCATTCCAGAGAGTGGGAATTGATATTGTGGGTCCCTTAAATACCCCCAGTCCCTCAGGGAAGAGATTCATCCTGACTGTGGTGGATTATGCCACCCGGTACCCCGAGGCAGTCGCCCTATCCTCACTGAGGACAGACAAAGTGGCAGATGCCTTACTTGGGATTTTCTCCCGTGTTGGGTTTCCACAGGAGGTTATCACCAATTGAGGGGGTTACTTCATGTCGGACCTGATGAAATGTTTATGGGAGAAGTGTGGGGTGGTGCAGAGATGCATGACACCATATCACCCACAAGCCAATGGGCTTGTGGAGAGATTCAATTGTACCCTGAAGTCAATGCTCAGGGCATTTGCTGAACAGCATGGGAGGGACTGGGAGAAATACTTTCCCCACCTGTTGTTTGCATACATAGAGGTGCCCCAAGAGTCGACAGTATTTTCCCCCCTTCAAAATCTTATATGAACGCTGGGTATATGGGCCCCTAGACTTGATCTGGGAGGACTGGGAAGGCAAGCACACAACCCAGGGAACTCCCATAGTGGATTGTGTCCTTAGGTTTAGGGAAAGGCTGAAGGAGCTTATGGGGACAGTCCAGAGCAACCTGGCACCTGCCCAACAGAAACAAAAGTGTGGTACGACCGCAGAGCTAGAACTCGCTCATACATGGTGGGTCAGGAAGTCATGGTCCTTATTCTGGTCCAGAAAGACAAGCTGCAGACTGAGTGGGCAGGACCGTACAAAGTAGTTATGAAGGTAAATGACATGAACTATATTGTAGAGCTACCTGACCGAAGACAGACAGAAAGGATGTACCATGTCAACATGATGAAGCCATATGCAAATAGGGCTGACATGGTGTTTGCAGTGTGTAGTCTTGGGGAGCGGACTGATGAAGGAAGCCCCCTTCTGGACTTGCTGGAAGAAAGCAAGTGGGAGTCCTCTGTGGAGGCAGTAAAATTATCTCCCCAGCTGGCCCCGGATGAGATCCAGGAAGTAAGGGAGGTTCTAGCAGACTTTGCCTCCTTGTTTAGCACCAAGCCTGGACTAATCCCCTTAGCGACACATGATCTGGAGACAGAGACACAGACACCCATATGGCGGACAGCATATCGGGTGTCAGAGGCTGTCCAAAAGGACATTAGGAGTGAAGTGGAGGAGATGCTGGATTTAGGGGTAATCCAGAGATCCCATAGCCCCTGGGCCTCACCCATAGTCCTTGTACCCAAGCCAGATGGCTCTACTCATTTCTGTGTAGACTATCATGAACTGAATGCAGTCACAAAGTCAAATGCCCACCCGATGCCCCGGACGGACGAACTCCTGGACAAGTTGGAGGGGCGGCCTACCTTACGACTACTGACCTGACCAAGGGGTATTGGCAGGTAGAGTTGACAGACACAGCTAGGGAGAGGTCGGCCTTCATCATTCCGATGTGCTTATTTGAGTTTAAAGTAATGCCTTTCGGAATGATGAATGCCCCAGCCACTTTCCAAAGGTTGGTGAACCAAGTGTTAAATGGTGCCTAGGAGTACGCCGTGGCATACCTGGATGACATTGCCATCTTTAGTGCCATCTGGGAGGAACAACTGTCCTACCTTAGGGAAGTACTGGGCAGGATACAGAGGGCCAGGCTCACTGTCAAAGCCGAGAAGTGTCAGGTGGCCATGGGAGAAGTGGCATACCTCGGGCATGTGGTAGGCCGAGGACAGCTACGCCCTAACCAAATAAAGATAGAGGTAATCCAAGCATGGCCCAGACCAGAAACTCAGAAGTAGGTCAGGAGTTTTCTAGGGACAGCAGGGTACTATATGAAATTTGTACCCAATTACAGTGCCCTGGCTGCTCCCCTATCTGACCTGGTAAAGAAAAGGATGCCAAAGAAAATTACCTGGGAACCATCCTGTGAGAAAGCCTTTACCAGTCTGAAGAAGGCACTGTGCAGTGCTCCTATATTGACAAGTCCTGACTATAGAAAACCTTTTACAGTTCAGACTGATGCCTCAGATGTGGGTATTGGGACAGTACTGAGTCAGACATCCAACCAAGGGAAGGATCACCCTGTAGCGTATCTGAGTAAGAAGTTACTTCCCAGGGAGCAGGCATACTCTACTGTGGGAAAAAGAGTGTCTTGCCATAGTGTGGGCCCTAAAGAAATTAGAGCCATACTTATATGGGCAGCATTTTGTGGTACAGACTGACCACAACCCCCTGGTTTGGCTGACACAGATGGGCAGAAATAATGGGAGATTACTGAGATGAAGTCTTTCTTTGCAAGGATATGACATGAGAATCGTACATAGGGCCGGAGCCAAGAATCAGAACTCAGAGGGGCTGTCCCGTGTCTACGAGGAGTGAACTGATTTGGGAAGCTCATCCCATGCAGGGGATAGAGCCCCCAAATTCAGTCTAGGTAGGGAGGATTGTGACACTTGGACAGCTGGTTCTGATTACACTATGATTTTTGCAATATGAAATATGTAGTGGGATTGTCTGTCAGGAGAAAATACTGTCTTGCTGAAATAACACATCAACCCCCCCCCGGTATAATTTCAAAGGACAGGATGTAGGTTAAACTATAGATATCTGTGATGCAATTAACTTGTCAATTGCTTTGAAATTAATAGCTAAACTATGCATTTTATAATGCCCTCAGGAAAATCCTTTGATTGCACTTGGTGTCAAGAGGAAGGGGCATATGCATTTGTTTGGGCATCTCCTCGGGAAAAGTCCTTTGATGGCACTTGGTGTCATAAGGAATTGGCATATGCATTTGTTTGGGCATCTTCAGAGGAAGCCACTTAATTCATCAAAGAGTCTTTCATGTCTTTGTGAAGCAGGGAACTGCTCCTGGATGAAAAGAGATGCTAGCAGATCACAGACTAGATTGGTAAGTCATATGAAGAGAGGATGTTCGCTGATGTCACCTATTTTTTAAAATACCTTATTAGGACATCCTGGGCCAGATATTCAAAGCTTTGCACCGGGCAAAAAATGTTTGTGCGGGGTTAGCGTGGGATTAGCGCAGGTCTGCTATATTCAAAAGGCTAAATAGTGCAGGCAAACTGCATTAGCGCAAGGCAAACAATAATTATATGCAAGGGGCAAAGTGAACATGAATACATGTGCAATGTGATATTCAGTGACTAGCGCTGCGCTAAGTTGTTTAGCATGACTAAGCGCGACCCATAGCGTGGTACAAATTATCGCTTGAGAAAAGCTGGTCTTCAACCCCTGGGCAAACAGCTTTGCGCGCTTTGCATGGTGCTATCTCATCATTAGCGTGGCTTGCGCGGCCGTAACATATCAGTATGACACTTAGATACTGCCAGACATGGAGGACACATGCTGCTCACTGATGGCACCACCATGATGCCATCAGCTCCACCAGTCCGAGCCAAGCACAGACAGTGATGGGTGATCTGACCCACAGGGGACAGCATGGTAGTGTGGCCATATAGCACACACCTGCAGACCATACGTCTGTGGTGTGTAACAGATGCCAGCACACACGCAGCACGTGCAGCACTGTGGGCATGGTGGCCAGTGAGGGGAGGGTGTATGGGTGGCCAGACCTCACCACAGCCCACATGTGGCCACAAGGCTGGGACACATCGCTCAGTGCACATGGGCCAGTAGTGGGATTACGCCACTACCTGTGTGCCTGTCAGATCCCACATGCCCCCCGAGCCACCTACCACACAACTTTACAGATGTCACAGCACACACTGCCAGCCATGTACATGACACTGTGTGCATCCCATGTCATAGGTGCAGCATCTGTGGATCACACAACAGCGTGATAGTACTGTCCACTGTCAGTAATTACCTGCAAGCTGTGTCTGGCACTGTGTACAGTGCAGTGGTCATCACTGCCCTACATACCATGGGCAGTGTCGTGTCCCTCACACAACCAGCCCTCTTGCTACTGTAGTGTCTGCTGTGCACTGTAGCATGACTTACAGTGTGAAGGTTGCATGCAGCACTACCACCACCTGTGCCTATGCTGTGTTGTCCCCTGGGGTACGATATGCTATGCTGTGCTGTACTGTTTACATGAAGCCTGCAGCTATCATCATGCACTGCCTGACTGACCTACAGGTGGAGCTGCGGTCAGACCTGGCCAGCCCCTGTACCTCCCGACTGACCTACAGGTGGATCTGTGGGACCCTGCAGTAACAGCTGTGCAAACTGCATGCAAATCAGGGCATAATGAGATGCTAATGTGGCTGTTTGCCCACAGACTATCTAAGTAGGCTCATTTGTATGTCACTTTGAATATGGCAAAAGTTTAGCATGGGGCTAGCGATGTTTGCACCGGGCAAACCGCTTAGCTCTGGCACAAAGCCGCTGCCATCTAAGTTAGCGCAGCGCTAATGGTTCGGGGAATATCATACAGTTTTGATCACTGTTTTTTCATGTGTGCTGCTGCCTGCAGCTGTACTGGGTCCCTGCATTTGCCAGAACACACATTGGCCACATAGTTCCTCTCTACCTACCCTCACGTCTCTGTGCACTGTGTTGTTGTTGTGGTTTGCACTTCCTGGTTGCTGTATTCAGTGCTGTCTTATTCCAGGGCTACGTTTGCCCTGCACTCCCAGCCCAGTTTGCATGGCCTCATTCCCATGCTACATTCAGAAGCTGTTTGCCCTGGGCTATTCCTTTTGAATATAGCTTGCTTTGTGCTCCAGGCTAAGTTTGCCCGCCGGGCAGTGCTAATTTAGCCCAGCAGGAAACCTTTGAATATCTGGCCCCCTGTGTTGTAAATATAAATTTTAATACACCAAGGACTAGTTAGGTGACCTCAGAGAGAAGGCTGGCTCAAGACTGTTTTTAAGTGCACTGTAGCTGACCTTTAGAGACAAAGATTTATATACTTGGACTGAGAAAAGGAACATCTGAGAGCACTGAAAGATTATAAGAAATACCTTAGATAAATAAGTCTAATGGTTCAGGGTTTTATTTAACTCTAAAAATTGATTAGCGTTTTGCTCATAAAAGTTCTAAAACATTATGAAAATGCATAGCACCTGCCTCACTGTGTTTAACAAACATAACACTTCTAGAAAACCTATATAAATACTTTCTGTACAGTTAGTATTGTCCCAAGAAAAAAACTGCTAATCAATTATTTAAAACTGTGGTTGGTAGGAATTTTGCACTTTTAAACCTGTTTTGTTTTTAAGATTGTATGCATTGGGATATTTTGTTCTGTATTTACTGTTTACCTATTTTTATCTATCTTAAAGTAAAGACATATATTTAAAAAAAGAAACTGCCTGATGTGCCTTGAAACTTCTTTTTTTTGTAAGTGAAGCTTAGATGGTTAAAGTTGACACTGTGCTTAAGCTTATTGTGATACCAAATTGGGAAACAGGTAAGAGTTTCTCTATGGTCTTGCATAGTGTTTTAAGGGTTCATTTTGTAATACCTGGTTGGGTGCTCGTAGGCGAAAGATATCTGGCATTTCCCTGAAGAGCAGAATTATCTGAGCCCGTACACTGGGTACGCTAACAAGAGGTTAACAGTTTGAATCCCTCCAGAACTTGGGACAAAAGGTGACTCGAACTCACAAAACAGACAGGAGGGTTACCCTTTTCTGTTAACTGTTCACAATACTATGCTCAGAGGTTGGCACTTTGGGAGTACAGGGCTGACCTGCTGAGTGGGGTTGTGACAATCGGATTTTGCACTTTTTCATGTTGTGGACAGTGAACTCAGTCACTGTGG
This sequence comes from Neoceratodus forsteri, assembly GCA_016271365.2. Classification (NCBI taxonomy): domain Eukaryota; kingdom Metazoa; phylum Chordata; order Ceratodontiformes; family Ceratodontidae; genus Neoceratodus; species Neoceratodus forsteri. Next base: position 1,103,168,900 of record CM028129.1, on the reverse strand, counting down.
TATTTGTGTGATTTGCTAACCACGTTTGCCCTCCTGCAGCTGTTAGCACACCCCGAAGAAACTGCCAACACTGCAGAACAACCTTCAGAACCAGGTAAATGAGCTAATCTTGTGACTGTGTTTCAGGCTGTGAGTGCCCCCCTCCACCCAAAATTCCAGTAGGCATACCCCTAGACCCCAGGAGGGGGGGCTTACACTGGTATAAAAACATTGGGACCTATGCATAATGGATCTGCAGTGTGCATGCAGCATGCAACACAGGTGCGTATGGGCATATGTCCCGAACACATGCACGACATGACCATGCGGCATGCATGTACTGCATGCAGATGTATATGTTGGTGTCCTGTGTGTAGCTGTGCTATGGCAGTGCTGTATATGGGTGGAGGGGCAAGGCTGCATAGCATCATGCACACCACCCCACATGCACTATGTAAAATATGTCTGTCCAGTACGTGGTGAGGCATGCAGCCCTACGCCATGTGGAGGGCTGCTTATAAACCACATGAGTGCTAGGTCTACAGGATGCACCCCACTTACTGTAGGTTCCTTGGGTATAGGCTATTCAGGAACACAATTGTGAAGGCTCCCCCTGTGCAATGGAGGTCAGGTACCGGCCATGCAGCAATTGAACAGCCACCCCGCCAAATGGTTGGCACAGTAGCACATGGCTGGACAACTGAATAGCACAGGTCAACAGTGGCAATGCCTGTCACCTGACAAATGGCACCCATGCCCTCAACAGTGTGCACAGCCACCCCCATACACATACAGGCCACAGCCCCCCTTACAGACCACAGTCCTGCCATGTGAACCAGCCCCCCCCACCAGACAGACAGTGGCATTCCAGTGCTATCCAGAATAATGTCCTAGACAGCAGTGATATGTACATCAACAGTAATGTCATATCAAAATGGCAACTTATGCCTCTTACTTAATACCATCCATGGACAGGTCATACATACACACATGCAATCTGCATGGCACATTATATCATCAGTAGATGGGTCAAAGTACAAACATATACACTCTGTATAAAACAGTTGAAAAGTAATGAACTGTGCATGACAACTGCACAGCAGCCAACTACATGGGTCAGCCATGTTGCACCTAATCCTCCACCATTGAATCCTTGCTGGACCCTGGCGGCATGGAGTGGGTGTAGCCACACACAAGTACCAGCCTCCTCGGTGGACCACTGTAGTCCTGCAATGAGAAGAACACAGAGGGAGGACAGGCATGAACAGAATGCATGTACCAGGCCATAAATGTATATTTGCCACACACAGGTACCCTCCTGTCCATAGCACATACCTTTGATGGCTCGGCCACCCACCAGAGATCCCAGATGTTGTCTTTATAGTAAATGTCCTCATTGCCCACCCTTTATGGCAGAAAATGGTCCACCACCACTGCTCCACTAGGATGCTGTTTGTGGGCGAGGAACAGTTCTTTTGGCTGGCCCCTGAAGTCCTGTGGAAACATAAACAGAGCACAGAGATCCCCATTACAGCACACACAACATGTCAAGTACAGCCATACACACTCTGCCTGTAGCATACATACCTCACCCAGCTCCTTCAGCTCCCACAAAATGCCCCCCCTCAGGGTTGTCTATTTTTTTTCGACCTCTATTTTTCACCCCTCACCTCCAAACTCTCTCCAGCGACCTCTTGGAACCACAGTCTCTACCTCCCAACATGGCTCGGTAGTCAAAGGCTCCTCTCTGGCACCGGGTATCCCCCAGTCTACCCCCCAGGTAAGGGCTGCCCCCACCTAGGGTGCTCTTTGTCTAAGTATTGAGACACCGGGCTGGAGAGGAGGGGGATATCCTCAGAGCCGAGCCCGTATCTGGGAGTGTGGTCTGCGGAGGGAGGCGCCTTCACCTATCTGTGGTGAGGTTTTTTTTTCCCTTTGTGCGCTACGTCCCCCTGTGGAGCCTGGCTACCAAGGCAGCGCATGCCGTGGCTCCACCCCGGCATACGCAGCGACGCTCGTTCGGCTACCCCCAGCCTCTGCCAGAGGTCGATCGTTGAGCGTTCGCTACTCCAACCCTCCCTGGGAAGAGAGAGCAGTCCTCCAGACACTCAATCTCTTTCCCCACCTGCCGACCCCTGGCCACCTGGATCCATCCCGGAACCCGGGCTGCCGGTGGGACGTGAGGTGTGGCATCCAGTGCTTCAACCCTCTGTGCCACTGGGCCAGCCTCGAGGTTGTCTATGTATGTCCTCTTGGATATATGTCAGAGTTTTCTTGCGTATGCCCCAACCCTGCCAAACTGTGGTGAAGAAATATAGTTAGATGCCTGAGCAGCTGCAATTGTACTACCTGTATGGGACAGGTGTGGCCTGATGACACCTATGCATAATGCATCACCCTACAGGCATGGCTTGAACACACCTCTTTAAAGGGGCTCATGGCCAAGGTGGAGGGCTGTGTGGCATAACCATCAGCATCCCGCTTGGTGTCCCTGACATCGGGTAGATCGCAGGGTTACTCAGGGTGAGTCCAGGTATAGAAACATAGGAGTTGTCAGCAGAAAAGGACCCTTGGTCCACCTGGTCTGTCCTAATATTCCCTACCTACTGTGTTTCTGCAGACCCTACGTGATCTCTGGCCTTACTGAAGTATGTAAATGAATGCCATACTTCTGCATGCCAAAGAGGAGTGTGAGCAGACAGTATGGCCAAGGTCGCAGTCACGTGTATTCAGTTTCCACCTGGATGCCTATGCTCTGAGGTACACACACTGCCTTGAGCAATTCTGTGTGGACCATGCCACCATTGCCAGCTGTGCAGCCTTGTCCAGCCCACAGTGGCATCATGCACATCAGTCGTGTGCGATGTCCATGGAGCAAAGGTGCTATGTGCACTGTTATACTATGCCACCAGCTCCTTCCAGAGGGTGGCAGGAGATGTTACTGGCATCAGCCAGTCATCCAAATCCAGGGCCCTTCAGCAGGTAACAGATGCCCTGCTGCTGCATGCACATGAACATATAGCATTCCCCACAGCAGAGGCAGACATACAGTCCATGAAAGAGGCATATCACAGATGTCTGCAAGTCATCCATGTCCAGGGCACTGCAGCAGGGAAGAGACACCCTGCTGCTGTGTGTGCATAAACACTTAGCATTCCCCACAGCAGAGGCAGACATAAAGTCCATGAAAAAGGCATTCTATGCCATGCGTGGCATACCCAATGTACTGGTGGCAATCAACTGCATGCATGTGTCGATCCTTGCACCATTGATGGCCAAAGACACATACAGGAACCACAAGTAGTACTACAGTATAAACTGCCAGACAATATGTGATGCTGCAGGTATCATCACCAGCATGTGTGTCAAATACCCTGGGTCTTGTACAGGGGCTCAGTCACAGAACTAGTAGTGACAAGGAAACCACCATTTTGTGGCAACTGTCATTTAAAAATACTAGTTTTTCCACAATTCCAGGCTTGTTTCCCCTCTTCCTGTGTCATGAAACTCCTCCTCTTTAGACAATATGTGATGTCATCAGTAACATTACTTGGTATGTTAGCCAATGGCTGGGCAGAAAACTGCTCCAGAAGTAAATGATTCCCTCAACAGCAGTGAAACAAACATGCCACAGACATTTAGAAGACCAGCCACAAAACATACTATAGTTCTGAAAAGCAGCAGAGAACTGTGGGCCCTAACAATAGGTACTGTCCTATCAGAAGTACAGACAGCCTGCTTTCCTTTCATTACATGCAGTTCAGTGGTACTGTGGTCCAGTTGTAGAGACAAGTATAGAACTGTGACAGAAATCACCTAGTTAAATCCCACCATGATCACTGGCTCACTGTGACTGGGTGCCAGTTATATGATAACCTTGGGCTTCAATTGTTCTAGCTGTGAAACCTAGGCAGAAACGGGACCCCACAAGCATCGAAAGGTTTCCTGTTACATTTTTACATTTTGGTTAAGCTATCCTTCTGTGAACCTGAATATATAAATTGGCTTCTTGCTCGAGGCTAAATGGCAGTCATATGCTTTCTGTTTGATTAAAATATGATAGAACAGGAATTTAAATTATGACAGGGGACAGCACTGGAAGATAAAACACTCTTGTAAGAGTTTTCAAGGACACTTGGTTGAATTTATCACATGCAATATGTTATTTTTCTTCTTTTAAATGGGTTTCTGTTACTGTTCTGTCACAGACATTATGTATTCTTTTGATGCCCTACCATGTTAACCACACCTTTGTTTGGCATTAGAATAATGAATGCTTGTTACTAGGTGTTAAGGACGAGTGTGGCTTCAATTTTTCTAAAAACAAAGGAACTGCACCTGTGCCTCAGAGCAAAACCTGTTAATTCCATGCACAGTCATTCTAATGAACACTTAGAAGTAACACAAATGACATTTTACCATACAAACTGTAAGATGCTTTACATTTTTTAATGAATTTATAGTTTATAAGATTATAAGTAAAACTTAAAAACATGATACATAGATGAAGTAATTTGGATAAATACAGTTCAAAAACACATTCCAGTAGGATATGTCAGACTCTAGCCCAGGTTGTTACCACTAAAGATGTGTTTCCACATATATTCTGTGATGAAAATAAAATGACACGTTAAACTGTTAATCACCGCATAGCTAAGGACCAGTTAAGAATGAAAAGAAACTAAATAAATGTCGTGAGCTGCTGAGCTCAGCTTATGAAGGTCTGTAATAACCATTAACTTTGAGTAGAAGTGAAGACTTGCACTCCAACTGGAATGTACAGTGAAATAATGCAAAGATTCAGAAATACAGCTCACTTGAATTGCCAGTAAATCTAGTACACTAAGTAGCACAATGCAGCCTTATTAAAACCAACAAATGGAAGGCCATCAGTTATGAAGAAAAAACAAATATTGAAAGTGTCAAGGTGATCTCCCAGATGCCTCCAGAGTTGTCAGCAATAATCCCAAAGTCAGAAATAGCACTGACTGTTCTGTCATAAGAGACCTATACAGGGGTGGGGGTTAAGGGAAGCATGGGCATAAGGCTGACGCCGTCTTCCAAATGAGCAGTCTGAGTCAACAAATAAGAGTATTTATTATTACCCATCATCACCAATGCCAGTATATGTTTCCCTAACCATAGTGTTGAAAAACATACCCCAGCTCATGGACTTGACATCAAAATTCAGTCTGAATCCACATCCACTGTAACCTTTGTCTCCAGGTCTTGCCAAATCCTTGCCAACAGACTGACTGCATCTTTTGGGTCCCCATTAAGGAACATCTTCCTGAAGTATGTAATGTGAATTTAACTGGGAGTCGTAAGATACCCCCAACTCATGGAGGGTAGACTGAGTGGTGTCGAAGGCCTTACAGAGGTCCTGGGTGGCAAAACTGAGGTATGGATAAACTGAAACACAGATCTCATTCTGGGCACAGGGTCATAATGTTGCGTACAAAAAAAACTGTGCACATCAACAATGCTGCACACAAATAAGCATGCCGCAAAATAAGATCAGCACAAGATGCTGACCAGTACAGAAGTGCACAAGCAGGAGCAAAATCTTTGTTTATTATAATCAGCTCCGGGGGGGTCATGGACTTTGGGTTAAAAGGAATCCATGGAGTGGGAAAACTTGTTTTTTTGTTTTTTTTTAAATAAAAAGCTGCAATACAGTGGGGCCTGGGGAGAACCAAACTGCAGCTCCAGATCCCCGACACCACCGGAGGCAGGTGCTCTAGCCGCTCAACCATGGGAATGGCTCAGTCAGGTACTGCCCCGGCAGTATCCTTTACATTACAGCATGGCACTGTGCAGTGACAAGGGTAGCAGTTCTTACTGCACGGTGTAAAAACCCCTGTCGCTGTATAGTCATTCACGCTATTCCATGCATGGTATTCCATGCACGGTTTCATTCATGCTATAATGATCCGGTAACCGCCTCCTGTACAGTGAGTGAACTCGTCTTTCTTACCACCTAAAGGATCCTGTCCATCTCATGCATACTAGCAGTAATAATCAACATGCATCGGTCAACACCAAATGTTCACTTGCTTGTATTTGCTGTGCAGTTAATGGGCATAGATAGCACCACACTTAAAATTAACAAATTTATAGCACAAATTAAAACAGTGAATTATGATTGGGAAATAAAGCTATTCACACATAGGGCCGGATTCTGGAAGGGGTTGCAATTGCCACAGGAGACTTGTGGCAGGGTGTTTGATGCAAGTGGTGACTTACACCAGTCAGGGGGGAATTAGCTATTCCAGAAAGCTGCTGCTGCAAGTCCTGGATCCAGCAAAGTTAGACCAGCTCCCCCGGTCTAACTTTGTATCCATGGGGGTACTCTTTTTCATAGGGCTTGCACCAAACCTTTGGTGCAAGCTCCTGTAAAGTGGGAAAAAATGGAGCAACTGTGCCAGCCCTTCTAGAATTAGACTCCCGAGGGCTTTGGTGCAGCCGCGTCAAACTTTGCGGTGGACACAGGACTTGACACAAGCCCTGCTTCCACCTTCTAGAATCCAGCACAAAATGTTGTCATGCATTGTTGTTGGGCAAGGACTTCAAAGCCAAAAGGAGAAGAAAGGCACAGTGGCCAAAATTAGAGAGGAGATTCAGTACTCTGAAGCTCTGATAAGTAAAGAAGAGGTACAACCTCAAAAGCCATTTCACAGTTCAAACTGATACCAATTTATTCATATGCTTTTCAAGCAGACAAAATTAGATTGATTCCTGGGGCATAACTGTTGAGCCTTCTTTATTTATGTTATAATGACTAAAATGCTTTTATTTCAGTGTTCAAAACACAAGTAAATAAAGTAACACAGCTCTTTACCTAAAGTGATTAATGAGTGCAGCAATGAGTTAGAACATCCGTTTTACTTGCTTTTTTACCACAGTATGAGAATGCATTTATTCCATCAGCTGCAAGCACTGCATCATGGGTTTGCAAATTCTATGGGTTATGCAGCATCTCTGACATCCACTGAGAAACAAAGTTCTAAACAGTAGTATATGTGAAAAAGCAAAGGTGAGGTTTCAAGAAGGAATGAGGAGTTGTACAAGAAAACTCTCTACCTTGCATTTTCAAGCCTTGTGATTGGCAAAGACATCAAATGGAAAAGAAAGATAAAGGCAGAGAGTGGGTAGAATTAGGGAACAGATTCTGTTTTCTAGAGGAAATGTGTGCACCCAGAAGTCCTCTGACAGCTCAGAATGATACCGGTATGCTTTGCCAATGAATGTCAAAAGATGCAGCAACTGTCCTAGCGCCACCTTAAAGTGACCCTGTAAGCTTCATCGAGTAGTAACAAGCTAGCAAAATTCACTGAGTCCATGCTCCCTGATGTCTCTGGCAATGTCACAATTCTCAAGTTTGCTGAATGGGCCTTGCATTTCTAGGTTCTCCAAACAGTACTGAAGTATCTTCTTTTCTTTCCCCAGGCCTGCTGTTATATCCATTGTTTTCATTTCTGTCCCAGAATCCTCCTTCACCTTCACCAGCACAAAGGAGGCCTGGGCCTCACAAGAAAACAGGTCTGAAAATTAACCAATTTCCTTTGTAGCTTAAGCAAGCTTCAGTCCAGGGCATTAACTGCTTGAAGGACATTGTGCAGAGCAGGTTCCCACTCTCCCAGCTCTGCTAAAGTGAAAAGTCTAGGCGTGTCCATGCTTTCAGACCCCATTCATTGTCTTGTTTCATGAGGTTCCCCATAACGCAAGGTAGTCAAACTTTAAAAATATTAAAAATAACTACGTTATTTAATTTCTTCACTACTAAAGTGTACGTTTAGAGGTATTCAACATTTATAAATTTGCCTGAGGGAACTAAGGCTATGCATGTTGTGCTTCGGTGGTAACAGGCTCTACGTCTCAGATGTTTGCCAAATTTAATAACAAAAAAAATGCTGTAATATATGTCAGCAAATGCCTAGATGAAAGCAATTAAGGTGGGTTGGTGTAAGTGGCTCATTCCCCCTGCAGCAGAGGTGGAGTTCCCATTAATTTACAAGGCTGGGAACAACAACAAAAAATAATTTCATGTACAGGGAGTGGCACCTTAATTTCAAGCTAAGAGAGGGTAGGAAACAGTAAACCTGCATCCAAATAAAAAAAATAATTCCCACAGATGGTCTCCTGTATGTACATGCTTCAGACTGACTCTAGAGCTCTGTTGGTCAAACCCTGTGTCCCTTTTTCCCATGCCCTCTTTGTTGAGGTACATTTTCTGTGGGCAGAGACTTGAAGATAAGGGAGCTAGAGAAGAAACTTGGGAAGTACTTTTAAGGGTGAAAAGCAGCACTGCCACAATCCCAATTCCCATTTGCATTCCCCCTGTTTTGTCTCTGCATATTTCACTTCTTTACTGTTTTCTGTTTACTTGGCCTCTAAAACCAACTCAGTCTGCCCAGCCCAGTGGCACTGGCTAGTGGAGATCTGGGATCAATCCTCAGTGCAGACTCCTTTGCCCCAGCTGGTGGGGTCTGGAGCATGATGTGGAGGCACCACAAACAGGTAGGAAAGTGGGGCTGTCTTGATGCTGTGGGTGACCACACAGAGTGGGTAGCTCCTCACTTGCAGGTTGGTACCATGGGTACTCATTGGCAGAGTACCAGGGAAGTGGGAGGGCCTAATCAGAAAATCCTGAGAGACAGTAGCATAATAATTGGTGTGCTGGGGACCCTCTCTCAACTAGCAGCCACTCTGACCCTAGCTGTGGGTGTCTGTCACAGCTTTAGCAGGAGTGGCAGGGGATGTTGCCTGGCTGTGACTAGGCCCCACCATGGAGATCAGGGGTGCAGAGGTAAATGCTGCCATCTCTCTTGTCAATGTGGGTCTGATTGGAGAGATGGGAATGCTGCACCAGGAGATATAAAAGGTAAATTGTAAAACAAAAACATCTCAGTGTGTAGTATCCCTCCTACAGAGTCATTATATGTTCCCATCATTGACATCATCCATTGCAATCAGTCAGATAGACAGATGATAGATATCACTATTTGCATGAGCTGCTACATGGACAAAAGTGAAGCAGCCCCTCAATGTGCTGAATTATCACTGAAGTGATTAACATCAAGAGCCACTAACTGATTACAGCTGATGATGCCCCTGGCTGGAGAACCTATACTGCTGCAAGGCAGGGGAACTATATACCAAGCTGTTTTTTAAAGGGACACTGTCAATCCATTCTTATAGATTTTGTTTTGTTATGGTATCTTTTTCCCCATAGTTAGCTAGCTTAAGTAAAGCAGAATGTCACTGGTGGTTATTTTATGAAAAAGAAGCATATACGTCTTTTTTTTATCAAAATACCTTAAGGCTCCAATGGTGTGTTACCACTGTGACATTGCAGTATTGTTTATGTTTAGCCATGTGCACCATCTGTTTTACCTAAGCTATCTAACTATGGGGGAAAATGCAATAAAAACATTTAATAAGGACGGGCTGACAGTGTCCCTTTAAGACAAGGGAGAGAGAAAACAAAATATGAGAGACATGAGTACAGAGAGAGAGAGAGAGAAGTACAACAGGGGATAAACAGAAATAACTTGGAAATGCTACAGTGCTTGACTGCCCTTCAATATTTAAACTGAGTTACTGCACAGAAAAGTTACTCTTTCTATATGCTGTAAATGATAAAGGAACAATTGCTGGAGACTGAGAATAGTGGCAGAAAGGGCAATCATTATATCAGATACAGATAATCAAGTTTCTAAACAAGATGTACAACAAAACCAATAATTAAAACCCAAGGAGAAGATTCAACAACGCATATCTAACTATATGAAGCCCATCAAGATAGTTCACTCATTACTGGCTGATGACAACCACACAACAGACAAAGCAGAGGTTATCAGAGGTAGGACAGAAAAGGGACCAAGGATAAATAGTAGCATAGTACTAGAGAGCTCTGAAATTTCTCTACAAAGTTGTGAAGAACAAGAACAAGATATGAGTAGCTCTGAAGAGTCAGGCAACTCAAATAGCAATATATTTTATACTATCAGTGAAACAGAGGATGAAAACTGATTGTTAGGAAATAGGGAAAAGAAGAACCAGCAAAATTTAGAAGTGTTATGCTGGAATATTGCAGGGATAACTGGTAAATTGAGAGATAAAAGTATCGAGAATTTTTTTAGGGGAATTTCAAGTAATCTGATTACAAGAAACATGGGTCTGTCTGTGGAAGGGTTGTGGGATAACAGATGGACCAGACACCGAGCTTCAAGTTCAACACACAATCTCTGTGTGGTGTTTATTCAAAATATAAGAGACAACCTGAAGCAATGGCATATCCCTTCTTCATTGCATCAGTTTGCAGCAACAGACTATGAGTGTTCTTTCTCTGCACTTAGCCAGCACCTACTGACACTGATCTCTGATCCAATTCACTAGTTGAGAGGTAGCCACCACCCCTATGCAGGCCCCATTTGCTTGGGTAGTGGGGGCCCAAAAAGAAAAAAAACAAAGCAAGCTATAGACAAGAATCTCAATACAGAATTACCGAAAGAAAGGTTACCCCAAAGGGCATTGGCAACAAATCAAGTTTTAAAGAAATACAACATCATATATACTTTCATAATGCAATGCATCATGGGATATATGCAAATCACCATGACATTTCTTACTTAAGTTTACAACAATATACATGCATTTTAAATAACACAACTAGCTTAATTTCAATAATAGTCACCTAGTACTTTTTACCATTATCAAAACACCAAGTGCCATGGTATTTTCAGCATTTACAGGTTTCATAAACATAAGGTATATACATTAAGGTATTTTATAACATAGTGCTATTACATACTAAATCAAACAACAATAAACACAATGGCCCAGATATTTAAAAGAGTTGAGCCATGCGCAATAGGGTTGCGCCTGCGCAAGTCTGAAATTGTGCCATTCTGCGATATTCAGCAGGAGGCAGTTGAGCCCTCGAAAACATGCTGAGCAACAGCACAATGATAATGAAGGCATGCGCAACCGAAGAGGGAGGAACCATGCATAAATGGCACAGTGTGATATTCAAAGACTTGCGCCATGCGCAATAGTGGAGCAAGCAGAAGTTGCGCCATAAGCGGAAATGAGCCAAAATAAAAAGGAGCAAGGAAGAGGCGCAACAATGCTACAGGGAAGCCACATGTGTCAGAGGCAGAGGCAGACAGACAGGGCAGGAGGCACAAACAGGGCAGGCCAGGGAAAGCTCACTCTGAACAGCCAGGCACAGGGAAGGTGTGGGGAGCCACACAGCACAGAGGCCAGCACAGGCAGGTGTACCCGGTGCAGGGGAGGTAGCAGCCAGGACAGCGGGGGGAATACAGCAACAGCTGCCAGGGGGTTGAACACAAGCCAGGGACATGGCCAGTGCCACCTTCACATGGAGGCCGTAATGAGGGTGGGTGAGAAGGCGGGCGTCAGGGGGGCGTGGCCGTAGAAGGGCCCGTCGGCGGTATGCCTCCAACAGGCAATACTGAGCCCGCACCAGCTATGAGCTGCACAGTGATACTGAGCTTGTGGGCCAGTACCGCCTGAACAGGGCAATTCTGAGGTGGCTCTGTGAGCTGTGCAGTGATGTGATGCAGGCACCCACACGACAGAGCCATGGCCTGTCAGTGGAGACCAAGGTAACAGCCTGCATGTGCTTGCTCACCACGGGTACCTTCCAGAGACCAACTGGGGACACCACAGGCATAACCCAGTCGGCCACGTCACGCCACCTCACCCAATTCCTCAGCACACTGCTGACACATGCTGAGGAGTATATCCATTTCCCCAGCACAGCAGCGGAGCGCACAGCAAACATACAGGAGTTCCACAGGGTAGCATGTATGCCTGGCATGCTAGGAGCAATAGACTGCACCAATGTGGCCATACCCACACCACCTGGCCCCGAGGGGGCCACATACATAAATCACAGGGGCTATGCCAGCATCAACTGCCAGGTGGTGTGCGATACCAGGGGGCGCATCATCAATGTCTGTGCCACGCACCCTGGGGGAGCACACGATTCTTTCATCTGGCACCAGTCAGCACTGTGCCACAGATTCGAGAGTGGGGACATCCCCACTGGACACCTAGTGGGTGAGTATGCAAACCACATGGACAATCATAGGGCCTGGGGGGGCATGGCCAGAGGTGGCATGGGTAGTGGCCTACATGGCCTGGGGCAGGGCAATGCTGATCACCCAACTAACCTCCACCCTCTACACACAGGTGAGAGTGGATACCCACTCCGTCCCTGGCTGCTCACACCCTACCAGCAGCCCGCAACCCCATCGCAGCAATGCTACAATGAGGCACACGCCACCACATGTAATGTCATCGAGCGGGTGTTCGGGATGCTGAAGGCACGTTTCTGTTGCCTGGACACCTCCAGCGGTGCCCTACAGTACAGCCCCTCAAAGGCCTGTGGGATATTCCTGGCCTGTTGCATCCTGCACAACATGGCCAATGAATGGGATAGCCATACAGGTCGAAGAGGGGGGACATAGGGGCGATGGGGCGCGCTGATGATGGTGATGGGCAGTCCCCCTTGGCCGACGGGACCCCGACTGCTCCGGCTGGCACAGCTGCACAGGGACACCATCGCGGAGGCACTTCAGCCAACTCAGGTAAGTCATGGGGCCATGCGCAACCACCAGTGGCCAAGGCACAACCCACAAACATGCATGGACACACACCGGGAGTGCATGTCGTCAAGGGAAGTTGCAGAGCACAGAGGCACACACACAGCCAGGGATGGGTAAGGATTAACATGCCACGCCGAAGGACACACACACACGCACACACACACAATGCAACAAATGTGCACAGAGGGCAGAAGGCACACCGATCCAGAACGCACACCCTAGCGACACACATGTCCACATGCCACCATACCCATGTGCGTGTCAGATGCTGAGCACCATTGCACATTGGTGTACAGTGCAATGCAGGCATCATCATGCACACGCAACTGTGGACAGCAGCCGTGAGGGTGTGCAGGTGGACTGTATGTCCGTGTACAGGGCCGGGTACCCACCCGTGCACTGCCCACTGACACACACAATGCACACAGGGCAGCACCAGACAGCAGCCGCGCTGGAAGACAGGTCAGTCCCATGACACAGTGCCATGGCTGCCACGGATGCATGGGCGGCCCCGCTGAGACCCAACAGCACTGGCAGGCTGACCACTGGCCTCATGGGGTGGCACCGTTGGTCCCCCAAGGGTTCCACTGCATGAACGCAACCGTGCCCGCGCAGGGGTCTGCAGCACACTGAACATGCCTGCACCAGGAGTGCTCGGGATGCCCACAGATGAACCCGGCGTTGACAGGGTGGGAGTCGCACGACACCGGGAATGGGGGGTGGATAGTGCACTGAGTGGTGTCCGCGATGCATGGGCACCTGACTGTGTGCCCATTGTGGCCATGACAGCAATGAATGCCTGTGCATGCCTGTCAATGGCAGCAGTCACATCCTCCCGCAAACGGTCCATCCGTGCCATGATCAGTTCGGCGTCCCTGCTGCGACGCTCCTCTGCCCACTCCAGAGACACACGCAGTGCATCCACGGACGTCGCAAGCCGCATCTGCTGCTGGACTGATGCTCGCAGTAGGCTAGTGTGCTCGTCCAAGAGGTCATCAGCCTCCTCAGCATCCTGTCCCTCAGGGTGTGCAAGGCCCTGATGTTCAGCACCCCTTGAGGGTGGGTGCTGCGCACCAGGACCAGGTCTGGGCATGTCCACAGGTGGTGCACAGATGCCGCCGCTGAACCCTGTACCCCCAAGCCCAGTGGGCGACTGCTGATGCTGCCCCTCCAGCTGCCGCATCCCAGGGCTCAGTGGTGTTGCCACAGTGGCCGCAACAGTCCCACTGTCCTGAACAGACACCAGTGCTGCCCCACTGATGCTGACAGGCACATCCTGGGACTGTGCTGACACGCAGGCCTCCGTGCTGTGTGTCCATCCTGTGGCACACACATGTCACTGCCCATGATGGTCATGTCATCATCACTGATGCTGGACTCTGCCCCGGCCACAGCCACAGCATGCTGGCATCCATGGATGCCAGCACGCTGGGACACAGGCAGGGCTTCCTCCACACCTGTCACAACGACATCAGTGTGGACAGCCAGGCGGCCCCACTGTCGGAATGATCCACATATACCTGTGGAGGTGGATGGTCCCACCTCCGACTCCATCCGACTGTCTGCAGTGGACAGGCCCACCACCGCTGACCCATGCAGATGCTCAGGATCTGTAAGGGAAAGCAAAGTCACGTTACTGCATGTGACCATGACTTACCATGCAGTGATGGGCCACCACCCATTTGGAAGCCACCACCTGGAACACCCTCAATGGCTCTTCGCTGCATGCTTCCAGCAAGCCTGTCCTCCACTGGGGTGAGCTGTACCACCTCCGGCTGTCCCCCACCTGTTACAGCACGTGCTTCCCTGATGGCAGTCACCTTCTCCTTTACCCTCCTCCTGTCCGTGCCCATCTTCTTCTTACACTCCTGCACGGAGCGCTGGTGGCTGCCATGCAGGTTCACAGCACGTGCCACCTCCTCCCATGCAGCAGCATGGGCCTGAGGGGTTCCCCGCCATCCACTGAGCAGTGGCTCCTGATCCAGATAGGCCTTGAAAAGGGCCTCGGTTTCAGCCTTTGTAAAATTCGGCCTCCTCCTCCTCCCACCAGTTTTCCTCCTCTTCAACAATGTGCTCGGTCATTATGTAGCCTGTAAGAATGGCAGTTCTTACCTGTGACTGTGCAGTCACATGCATGTCCCTGAATCCACAGTCCACACTCCCAAACAGCATGCAACTCACCAATAAACTGCGGTAACCGACTATGGCCACTGCAGCACATTGTCGCACCTTTATAGCGCAATCCATGCAAATAAGGTGAGGAGCAACTTTAAGTAGATGCAAATTGCAGTGCTGTGCCATTGAATGGCTGATTAGATAATTTGCATATGACGGCTGAATAGCGCGCTTTTGTGCTTTGCGCAATTGTGTTAAACATGCTGAGCCAATGGCGCAGTCCTGTGACATGCGTAGTACACCTCACTGCACATGCCCGGGTTGCTGACGCAGGCATCTGCCACACTGATGATGTGCTGTGCGTGGTAGGCAATGCAGGGCATGGCCACCATTGTACCAGTGGCACTATAGCGATGGTCACTACATGGCACTGTGGCACTGGGCCATTATAGGCACAATGGCCCAACTGCCCGGTAGTCCGCTATGGCGCTGGCACACAGGCAGCCAATCGCGCTACACGCATTGTCATCCAATGGTGCTGTGCGTGGCCTTGCGCCAGAGACCCATGACCCTATGCCTGACCTTTGCCCCCTTGGCACCATGCGTCAGGCATAGGTGCACCTCTATCGCGCTGTTCGGTAACAGCGTGATAGGGAATGGCAGCGCTGTACCGCACAGCATCTGCACATGGGGAGCCACACTGCAGAGCGCCATATTGCCTACTATAGCTGCTAGAATGGCACGCAGATGGGCAGCACAGTGGACGGCTATTGAGCTGGCCAATCTGGTGCTATTGTTGAGCTGCACCATGGGCCTCTCGGGAGGCCCCTGGACAGGCCAGGACCCAGGTGTGGCAGGAGGTGGCCACTGCCCTGGAAGAGGCCACAGGATGGGGGCGTACAGCTGAGCAGTGCAGGCACCGCTATGGTGACCTGTGCAGGAGGGAGCCAGAGCTACTGGCCCGACTGCGGGAACGTGCCAGGAGGGGCACTGTGCCACGTCCAGGTAGGGGTTTCGTCAACACACTTTTATCATCCATATGAGCCACAGTGTTGTATGTGTCCAGCACATAGGGGAGGGACCCTATGGGGTTGGCCGTGGCGGTGTTCACAGGGTGTGGGGTGGGTGGGTCTCGCTGGGTGGGAGGGCACACACCTTGGGGCAGAGGGACTTTGCTTTGGGAATGTACTGATGTTCTTCTCTCCTTTTGTTCCCCACAGGCCCGGATGAACTCCACAGATTGTAGGCAGAGCGGCTGAGGGTGGAGGACAACGCAGCCAGGTGGGCCGAGGGCCATCAACACCCACCTGACCAGCCCGATGAGGGTGAGTGCCATACATCTATGATTAGTATTGCATGCTGTGTGACAGGGTGGGCAGCGGGGCATGGCCACCATTCATTGACATCACTGCGTTGCACGCCACTTGTTACAGTCAACACTGTCCAGTGGCAATGCATGTCTGGGTGTGCGTCACTGGTGGTCCATACGTGCACCAGGTGTATGGCTGTGCCACTGCCTTTGCACCACATAGCCATGTCACTAAACGGCCATGGTGGTGCTGTGCATGACTTGGCCGGTGGGTATGTGCAGCGTTCCGCATGGCTGTATGCACCTGGGTGGGCAGTTCCTGTGCACGTGATCACTGCGGGTGGTCACACACCATCACAGTGGTATGTCCCATGGCCGTATGCCATGCACAGTGGGCGGGCTGTATGGGGTTGTGCATTCACACCTATTGACTGTGCTCCCTTGTCCTAGGTATGCGCCATCTCAGGGAAATCCAGGACACCTTACGGGAGCTCCTTCATCTGGCCTGTGAGTCCCTAGACATATTGAGGAGGCTTGACACAATGGGGGTGCTGTGGAGGCACAGAGGCAGGAGGTCCCAGAGCCAGGAATGGCAGTCAAGATGACAGTCCTTTGGTCCCTGACTTCCCCTACCCCCCTGACCCACCCTCACACCCCTCCTTTCCCATCCCATTAGTCCACCCTTCCCCACCCACCCCCATCTTGTTTGTGTCCCCCACCCCAAGCTTGTATATAGTTTTTATTGTTGTACATAGTTCACTTTTATAGTTACAATACATTTGAATTTGATATGAATACTGTGGTGGCTCTGATTTGCAGCGGGCTATAGGTGCTCAGCTGCAGCGGTGCATGGCATCAGGGTGGTGCAGTCATGGGTATGTGTGTGTGTCCGTGGAGGTGACTATGGTGTGGGGTAGATATCAGTCAGTGTCTGTGTTGTGTATGTTGTTCCCTGTGCACTGGATGACTGTGTGCAGTGGTCCATGGCGCGTGCTCTGTGTCCATGGCGCACCCATCAGCCCGTCCATGGCCTGTGCAGCCAACACACATGCCTGTCTGTGACCTGCATGGTCCGCTGGCATGTCAGTGGTGGCATTCCCTGCAGGGCGGACACTGTACCCATCACTTTGCTGGGTTGCTCCTGTCACTGGTGTGGTGCATACCTGGCTCGGGTGGCACTGTGGGCAACACAGTCATTGTCCCACCTCCATGCTGTGGCTTGTGTGTGTTGCAGGGGATGTGCCCCACTGTCTGTGGCTTGTGCTCTGGGTGACTACTGGTGGTGTACGAGTCCACAGTGCCTGCGCAGGGTGGCTGGCACTCCAGTGCCATGGTGGACTGCGGGTTGTGTGTACACGGCTTACATGGGCCCACAGTGGGGGCTTGGTTGCCCCACCACTGTGTCCCTGTGTTTTTGTACCCTTGGGTATGGGTGGGTGTCTGTCCATGCCCTGTGTGGCATCCGGTGTGGTGCATGCTTCCACGCACCACTGTGGGTGTCTGTGCTGGCTGTTGTGGCCAGTGGTGGGTCGGGGTGTGTCACTGGAATACTGTGCAGGGCGCTGTAACACTGGTGGTGGTGGTGTCGAGGGCACGCCCGTCCCACGTGGGGTACCTCTTGTGCCAACACATGGTCGGTCTCTCAGCAGTACCTCAGGGGGACTGTGCGTGGTGGCACTGTGTCTGCCGTTGTTACATTGCCATGTGCTGCAACCCACTGATGGGTGCTCGTGGTGGGGCTGGCTTGCATGGTTCTGTGGTGCACAGGGTTGCATTGACACAGTGGGGGAGGTGGCATGCATGGGGTTTCCTGCAGTGGTGGTCACTGCTCATGGGGGTGTGTCTGGGGGTCACAGTGCAGGGTGTGCTGTGCACTTGGGGGGATGGTGTGGCACGGGGTGGTCTGCCTCCTTGTGTGCCAGTCACAGCTTGCTGGTAGGTGTGATGGGGCACCATGGCCAGGCTGTGGGTTGGTTGCTTGTCTCCATGGGCCAGTGGTTATTCCAGCCCTCCCCTAGTTGTGCTGTGCTTGGGGTGTGGGGGGACGATGTCTGTTCTGCTGTGTGTTCCTGTGCCCATCTGTGGCATGGGTGGTGGGCCCCTACCTCCCTGATTGTGCAGTTGCATTGCTCTGCAGCTGGGGGGCTCCCTGGTTGCACTATGGCGCCTCTGGACTGCTCAGCTGAACATCCCTTGTTGCGCTATGGCGCATCAGATCTGCTCAGCTTTCCCTCCCTAGTTGCGCTATGGTGCAGGTGGTGTGATATTCAGTCGTCGGCTGTAGGCGCAATTTGGCCTGCTCCATTTTTGAATATCGCGTCTCTTGCACATGGGCACAATAGACTTGCGCTTGCTCCTGCAATTGCGCACTTTTTGGGCGCAGTTTGAATATCTGGGCCAATGTGTTTTAGATACACTTGAAAGTCACCACAATAACCTCCCTGTACGAGAACCCAAGAGGGAAAAGGAAAACCAAAGAGGACACCATAGCATAGTCAAGGCAGGGAGCAGGGGGTGCCCACAGGTGGCTAACCTTGTAGACTAGAAATTGTAAAGGATAGTTTAAGCTAAGAAACAGAAGAACTGTTGCAACAGATTTAAGGAAAGGTCGGTCCTTAAGAGTGGTAGGAGCTCCCTCTCACATATCCCCCACCTTAAGAGGGAAGCAGTTATTGCAGACTGCTTACCACCTTCCTGTCCCAGGAAGGGATGGAGGTTCCACCATCCATCTTCAGAAGCTCTGTCTCAGGGTCCCTATTAACAATAAACATTCTATCATAAACATGGTGGATATCATCATTCTTTACCCTGAGGCATAAACACATTTCTCAACAAAGACTAACGCTACCTTCCCATTTCATTTTAGGGAAAGTCTGTCATATTTCTTAACCAAAAATCTGGACGGCTGTAAAGTCTAGTACCATAGAAAGACTTTCTCTGGGGTGAGTAATTACCTGCTCCAGCCCCACCAGATATGTCAGTTTTAAGCAGGGGCCCATTTCTAGGTTCAACCCCTCTACATAAACCCACTGTTACTCTTGATTCATTTCACTTTTTACAGATGTAGATACCTAAGGGTATATATTCAAGGTGTTACCCCAACACAGGTTCCAATCCATTTTCCACCCACTTCTCCTTTGTCGGTTTTCACTCAGAAAAGAATAAAACACATGTACCACCTCAGACTCCTTGTCTGCCCTTGGGTACCTCTTTCTTTGACATCAGGCCCACCCCTGAACAAACATGCTACACTTTTACCTACAGAAAGGGACCATTGCAGAGCCACCTCTGACCTTGCCTGCAACTAACTTGACCCCTCAGTCTTACACAAAGTGCCTGCGGGAATATGGAAGGAGCAATAGTAGTTTCTACTCTCCTGTTTCAACCTTTTATAACCTATGACCCCAAATCCTTGGTCATCTTATCCCCAGGCAGGTCTCCACAGAAACCTACAGGAAATCAAGGAATCTCCCATGCTGAACACCCTGCAATGGTAAACAGCAGGTTCCTAAACTTGTTAAATCTGGGGTGTCTTAGTAAATATCCTTCTAATCACTATGCTATGTTCAGCCATCTGTTACCATCTAATACCTTGTGACCTGTGTGAGAGTTTCCCTTTTTCCAAGGGTGACATTTTTTTTAAATGATCTCTACCCTCCTTAACTTTTTTTTAAATGAGCTCTACCCTCCTTAACTTTAACATACTGTAACAGTTTGACAATATTAGTATTTTTAGCATGCAGTATACCCCAGTCAATACGGTTAATAGATTTAGCTGCATCAATACAAGAAAAGTCCCTTCAGCCTCATAGGCTTCTTCTTGCTTGCTTGGAGTCTTCAACCCCAGCAAAATATCACTAGGCATAGTCTTACCTGGGGTCTCACATTCAAGTTCCATACTTGATTTCTGACCTCCAACAGACAATATCCTGGGAACAAAGGAAACAAAGGAATATTCTGCTCAGTCAGGGGGTCCTCCTCAAACTGAGCCCATGAAAAATCCTCAGACACTTTGTCCAAACTCTCTGGCAGGGACCTCATGAGCACCTGGCATTGGTGTTCCACCTCTATGTGTAGTTGGTCTGCCTCCAGCCGTTGCCCACTTGCCAGTGGATTATCCTCATCAGTGTCTCCACCTTTGGAGTGTTGTCTCTCACACCTCCAGTCTGCCTTGACCTGCATCTCTCCATTTTCTTCAGGCTTGGCCTTCCTCCAAGCTCTCAGGTCCAGTCCAGGCAGCAGCTTCTCTCCATCTGTCAGCCATGGTTCTGGTCAGAACTCCATGGACTTTCTTCTCCAGGTTCTCCTCTGGCAACTCCTGGTGCATCGGTCCACCTGGGATAACAAGGTGATATCCACCAGAAAACGTCCCTCTTCGGCCAGTCCAGACACTTCTAGCAAGTTATCCCACTATGACACCAAGTCTGTGGAGGGGTTCTGGGATAACAGATGGACCAGACACCGAACTTCAAGTTCAACACACAATCTCTGTGTTATGTTTATTCAAAATACAAGAGACAACCTTAAGCAATGGCATATCCCTTCTTCAGTACATCAGTTTGCAGCAACAGACTACGAATGTCCTTTCTCTGCACTTAGCCAGCACCTACTGACACTGATCTCTGATCCAATTCACCAGTTGAGATGTAGCCACCACCCCTATGCAGGCCCCATTTGATTGGGTAGTGGGGCCCAAAAAAAAAAAAAAAAAAAAAAACAAGCTACAAGCTATAGACAAAGAATCTCAATGGAGAGTCACTGAAAGAAAGGTTGCCCCAAAGGGCATTGGCAATAAATCAAGTTTCAAAGAAATACAACACCATATATACTTCCAAAATGCAATGTATCATGGGATATATGCAAATCATCATGACATTTCTTACTTAAGTTTACAACAATATACATGCATTTTAAATAACACAACTAGCTTAATTTCTATAATAGTCGCCTAGTACTTTTTACCATTATCAAAACACCAGGTGCCATGGCATTTTCAGCATTTACAGGTTTCATAAACATAAGGTATATACATTAAGGTATTTTATAACATAGTGCTATTACATACTAAATCCACAACAATAAACACAATCTGTTTTACAGACACTTGGCGATCACCACAACAACCTCTCCATACGAGAACCTGAGAGGGAAAAGGAAAACCAAAGAGGACACCATAGCATAGTCAAGGAAGGGAGCAGGGGGTACCCACAGGTGGCCAACCTTGTAGAATAGAAATTGTAAAGGATAGATTAAGATAAGAAGCAGAAGAATTGTTGCAACAGATTTAAGGAAAGGTTAGTCCTTGAGAGTGGCAGGAACTCCCTGTCACACTGTCCCAAAAATGACTATATTATTGAAGGTTATCAAAGCTGGTGTATTACAGCAAAAAAAAAAAAATCTAAGTACGGGAGAGCCTCAGGTAGCATATGTACCATGGCTAAAACTTGTATAGATTTAGAAGCAAGATGTATCTGGAGTGATGACACCTGTTTTATATTGATAATTGAATTATCATATAAGGGAAAAGTCAAGTATTTGATCGTAAATATTTATTTCCCTCTTGTTACCCTGGGAGCTCCAGTATTGGGATGTCTAAATAAATTTAAAGAAATAATATCTCAAATGCAATCGTTATATCCAGGAATAATGATATTAGTGAATGGAAACTGCAATGTAAGAATTGGTTTGAGACCAGAAGACTCAACCCAAAATTGGACAAATCATTTCAAAGTCATCTTTAATAATGTAATAACTGTGGAAAATACACCCTAGTTGCAAAACCCAATTAATAAATCTATTGTGGTATTGGACACAGACAGTTAGCTTCAAATAACAAAGGAAGAAATAATACAAGCTATATTATCACAAAAAAGAAACAAGGCCCTGGATAATGACAGCATTGGAGCTGAGTTATATCAAGCCAATCCAGACTGGTGGGCAGAAATCTTACTACAGTTATTCAATAATATTATAAAGTATATTATACAATGGCAAGGAAATTTCCTGCATTCTGATTGGTCAGTGGGTGCCTGAGACAGTGATGATATTACACAATAACATCACTGTATTGATTTATCAGATCATTTGATCACTGCTGTCTCTTCAGAAGCACCAAAAATCTACAAAAAACATTTTTTTTTTATTTTGTATAACATCAAGCCATTGTATAATTGCAATAAGGCACTCCAAGGTGTGTGTTATTGTGTAATAACGTCACTCCTGGGGTGGTTGAAGCACTCAGTTTCACCTTGTGCTTCAAGCCACCCCAGGAGTGACGTTATGTAAGTAATAATACCCAACAGGGTGGGCATTATTGGGATATAATGGACTGCCCAGGGGCGTAATGAGGCCCGACGCCACAGGCAGAGGGCCTTATAGCCCCTGGAGGGTCCGTTATATCCCATAATGCCCAACCTGGAGGGTACTATTACACTTAGATAATGGGTTAGAGATAGCATTTTTGGGAAGAATATACAAGAAAAAAATTTACATATAAAAAAATAATTTAGAACTAAGTAGAAGTAATGTTTGTTGTAAAATAGTTCCTATAGTGTGAAGTGCTGGAATCACCAAATGAGGACGCTGCTGTGTATTTTTTTTAATGCTGTTTTGAATTAGCATGCCCTCCTGTTTCGTGTTTCTCTCTCTCTCTCACAGACAGACCCCAATTGAAAACCGTTGTCTGAGAACAGGAGACATGTACGCTGGTCTTTTTTTTTTAAACAGGTACTTTAGTTTTCATTTGATATGGGTTAGAAGTATGGCACGAGTCTGTAGATGGGTTTAAAACTGAACAGAAGTTTCACAGGGAGTGCCACAGTGAAGGGAAATGGAACACGGAAGATTAGGATGTTTACCTTACGAGAGGTCGAGCGAGCTGGCAATGTACGCATTTAAAAATCAATGTTTTGTTTTTTTTCCGGTGGTGAGGAGGAATACAATCAGTTTAGGAGGCCGTATCAGGCTGTCGCTGGCATTTTAGTTTAGCAGTATGGTGTGGTTTGGGTTACGACTGCCGTCTCAGTAACTGGACAATACAACGGTGGCTGACAAGT
This sequence comes from Neoceratodus forsteri, assembly GCA_016271365.2. NCBI lineage: Eukaryota > Metazoa > Chordata > Ceratodontiformes > Ceratodontidae > Neoceratodus > Neoceratodus forsteri. The sequence continues at coordinate 1,103,145,804 of CM028129.1, read as the reverse complement.
TTGGGCTGCCGAATGATTGAGCTGGCACTTTTTTTCTCACCGGGCATTGTTGAGAAATAACAGCCCGGGTGCCAGGCTCTTTCAGCTAATCACAATGTTATTTTTCTTTCAACCATTCTCTAATACACGATAACACACACCTTGTCATGCCTTATTGCTTAAATAAATCACCTGACAAATGGAACACAGACGTTATTATCCTACTCCACAAGAAATTGCCTGTTACGTGTCCAGAAAACTGTAGACCAATAACTATGCTGAACATTAACTCTAAGATTTTCTCCAGAATAATTTTAAACAGAATTCAAATTTGGCTGGAAGATCATAAAATCCTATCCTTGTACCAAGCGAGTTTTCGTAGTGGAAACTCTACAATTGACCGTATTTTCACATTAAGGTACATTTTGGATAAGTATGTCCTAATTAAAAAAAAACAGACAATCTATTCAGCTTTTTTGGACATCAAATCAGCCTTCAGCTCAGTAAACAGAGAAACCTTGTGGGGAATTCTAGAAGAAAAAGGTATGCAAAACTGTTTAATATTATAAAATTATTGCATACTGACACAAAACTTGTCATTCACTTTAGTAAAGATGGTTAGACAGATGGAATTAATGTTTCTAAGGGAGTAAAACAAGGCTGCCTTTTAGCACCTACAATATTCAGTCTTTGCACTGATAAAATAGCAGATAACCTGCAAGTAATTGGGACTTTCTGCCCCAAGATTAATGGTATCCCAGTCATGTTATTATTATATGCTGATGACGCAATCTTGTTATCACAAACCCCCTTGGGCTTAAAAAGAGCAATTACAAATGTTATGGACATTCTTTAATGTCTGGATATGACATTAAACCTAGACAAAACAAAAATAATTGTTTTTGGAGAAAAGAAAAAAAAAAGTACCCCGCATTGAAAATAAACGATATGGAAATTGAAGAAACAAGTTACTTAGGTGTCATCTTTAGTAATAACTTAAAATGGGCTAAACATCTAGAGAAAATCAAGAATAATGCATAGAAAACATTAAATGGGATTAATCATTGTGCATACACTGTGGCATAAAACTCTTATATTGCACAACACAGATGTCTCATGGCAAAAGTGAATACACAAATTCTACATGGCTCAGAAGTATGGCCTGCAATTTTAAATTGGTGGAATTCATACAAAACAAATACTTAGAAAGTTTACTAGGACTCCCATATGTCATCTCTAATGCCAGTGCCAGAGCAGAAACAGGAATAATCAGCTTATATGAGGAAGCAGTATAACACAGTGGTTTAAGGCTCTGAGCTGCAAACCTAGAGACCTGGGTTTGAATCCCACAGCCCATACTTGCATACTGTGTGACCCTGAGCAAGTCACTTAACTTCCTTGTGCTCCCAGATCGCACTTGTAAACAAGTTATCAGCTTAGTGCATCTCTCCTGGTTAAAAAAATATATATGCCAAAGTATTCAAGAAATGTATCTCTCACTGGGAAAAAATAAGTAAGGCTCCTGTGGACAGTTTAATCCATAACTGCTGATTGGATGCTATGAATTTAGATAACAAAAATAAATGAACTTGGTTTAGCAAACTAAATAAAGAACTAAATCATAGTGGACTGCATCATAACTTCATTCTATAATTTAATATTAACTCGGGCAACTCTATAAGCATTGCCTTACAAAGGATAGATGATTTAGCAAAACAATATGATACAGTGAAGATTCAGGATTCGTGGAATCAAAAACAGTTAAAAATCATTGAAACCGATTTTACACCTAGAATATATTTGTCAGCATGTGACAATTACAAACACAGAAGGGCCTTGACCAGACTTAAGTTTGAGGCTTTCACTAAATGGGGTTTTACAGAAGCTATAAAAAGTAACTTGTGTTGCAAGGGTTGCAGTAACGCCCAAATGAGTACAGAACACCTAATATTGGAATGCACTGAGTTCTCTGAAGAAAGAAAGTTATTGATAGTTGACATGTTCCAGGGATTATCATATTTAGACAAAACATATATTAAAAAGGTTATTTAATAAAGATAATCTGAAGCATGTCTTTGCACTTGTGAGTTTTGCATATAGAATGGCTAGGAAACTGAACTGGATTATGTAAGTCCATGAATTTTAACATAAAGGACTGGAAATATGTCATGAGTAATGTTAGAGCAGCTATACAAATGATAAGGTTTTTGTAAATATAAAGTAACATAGATTTAATATGTTTTGATATTATGTTTTACAGAATTTAAGTACTGGATGTTTTAAACTTTTGTATGTAACAAATGATTTTATACATACTTTTAAAAAAATGATCTGAACTGAAACTGCAGTAATGCAGTGAAATGAGCATGTGGTTCTTGCTGTCATTCAGATATAGTTTTTGACACTTCGGAGAGAGGAGGGACAAAATGCACCACTACATGAGTTGTTGTCTATGTCTCAGGAGATGTATTATGGTTTAAAGACCCTGATGTTGCAAGGAAAACTTTGAAAAAAACTTCATTTTTAGAAACATGTCAACATATATTTTTGTACTGAAATTTTGTAGTGAAGTTGGTACTTGTGAGAGTGCAGATAGACAGCTCTGTAGATTGAATCCCTGTTTTTCTACAGAGAATTTGACTGCTACTACACATTCAGTCACTTCACTACCAGTCTCTTATTGCTTGTAAAACACATTGGGATACAATGTGTAGGAAAAGCACTATACAGATGCTGATTCTGCTTCTTCTCTGCTTCAGCTGTGCAACACAGGTGATCCCAGAGCAGGCATCCTTGGACAGCCCTGCCTATGTTCCTTAACCCTGTCATGCAAGGATCACCATTCCTATTCAGTTACTAGCTTCTCATGTGAGATGCTAAGAAGGGTGCCAGAAAGGGGTTAATTGTATTGGTGGCTTTGAGATGTGAACACATGTCTACTAGGGACTAGACTGAGAACCACCACAACTTATTTCACATAGGCCCCTGAACAGCCATCACATATAAGGGCTTTCATCCACCATCACCCTACACTGGCTTTAAACTAGTGACTTAGGACCCAGTCCACCATCCAAACCTGTGGAGGGCTGCGTGCACATCCAAGTGGCCCACAGAGGTCCTGCTCAGCACACATGGAGACTTCCTCATATCCTTGGCCCCAGGATGCATATCCAACCCACACCTGATCCTTTGCCACCGGCACTCATAGGTTTGGTCAGGGCAGACATGCACCCTATTCATGAAGGAACAACTGCTTTCATAAGAGCCAGCAGAGGGGGTGGAGGCTATTCTACCCTAAATGCAGCAGTAGCACATATGCACGTCCCTCTGAATGGTCAAAAAACAGTCTTCAGGGCCCCTGTGACCAGCCCTATGAGAGAGTGTATGTCTGTTATGCTGTGTGTATCTGTCACACTCCCTGCTTCCATAAACCCTAGTACTGCTCCACAACACAGGTTTTCACAGGGGCCAGAGGGGAGTTAAAACAATTCCTCTTGCTTTAAAATTAGCCCTTAAAGACCTCTCTGTACTGCATGCTTAAGTTGTTGGTTGTCCTCGGGGGGGGGGGGGTTAATGAGTAACACATGGGCCCAATAAACAGAGAGAGAAAGGGAAAGCTAGGAAAACTTGTTATAGATAGAAACTGACCTGCAAGAACATTTTGCAAAGTCGAACGTAAGTCTTTTATTTCTTGCTGAAGAAAAGTCAATTTTCATTTCATCTGAGCTAGTGTCTAAAGTGTTCTATTACTGAGTGTTCCCTGAAAAGCTGCCCAGTTTGCTGCCCTGTCACAAGCCCCCAGCCCACAGGGCCTCCACAATGGGCTGGGGGCCATATCGGCATTGGCTGGTGCAGCTTGTCAAGCTATTCATTTGCTGACAGGATATGGCAGTCCTTGGAGGACTGCTATATCCTTCCAGCCCCTGCTACATGGGGAGCAAAGGCTCCGGTAGCAAGCTGGTTGAGGCATCTGATTGGATGCCCATGGCTAGGCACAGTACTACTTCTAGTCCCACCCCTGGCCTCTCAACATGGCACTCCATGCATGGCTCCTGGGGGGCCGTGGACTGTTGATGTTGACAGGTGCACTGGCTTCCATGAATGCAGGTCAGCATACACCAGACACACACATTTCATGTGTATCTGAGGTGTCTTTGAGGTTTGGACTCTTAGAGGTGAAAGATCCCTGCTACCAATCCATAGGGTCCTCCAGTCCCCTAACAGCTTAAATTTTATATAAACTGCAAAAAAAAAAAACTGTGCTAATGCACCATTTAGGGTTAAAGCAACAAAAGTTGGGAAAGGTGGCGATAGCGTTTCCAACCCTAACAGCCCCAACCACCCTCAGGCAACACACCAGGAGTTGGGGGTGTGCCTTGGGGTACTCACGACTAACACTCACTCTGTTCTCCTACACTGCACACATCTGACCTTCTTTACAAATGGAATGGGGTGAGCATTAGTCTTGAGTACCCCAAGGCACACCCCATACCTGGTGTGTTGCCTGGGGGTGGGGGTGAGGTGTTTCGGTTGGAAACTGTAACATTACATTTCCAAACTTTGTCACTTTAACCCTAACTGGTGCATTAACAACGTTTTTTGCATTGTATGTCCTAACTTCTTGAGATAGTATAATCTTATCCTTATTTTGCTGTGGCAGCGTAGGGCCCTTAGAACCCTGTGCTCCTGTCAGCGTCTATTTATTTTTATTTTTTATTTATTTGATCTTGGATTAACACCCATGAGCTACAAGCTCATTTACATAGGTTCCACGTCAAAGAGCAGACATTGTAACAGACATACAACTTAACACAGTGCAGACGTCGGTAGGATAATTATATATAAATCAGTAACAAATTATATATAAATCAGTAACAAAAAAACTTAAACAGCGCAGATATCATTAGGATAATTATTTACAAAACTGTGTTCACATAGTCTATAAGAGTGTAGCAAATGGTAGCAGAGGCCTCAAGGCAACAATATTTCACTACAAAAATAATAGTAAGTACCAGTAGAGAGGAAAATGTATCAGAGGTCGGGGGTGGGCAAGACAGGGATTTTTGGTAGGTAGCCCAAAATTAGAGAGGCTAGAAGAGGGCTACAAAGTAGCACTAGCATGCCTTGACAAGGGACGGTTTGATGAGTAGGGTTGGTAGGGTGCAGCAGCTCAGTAAGCCTTGTCAAGGGAGGAAATTAAGGAGTAGGTTAAGGGGGGATGGGGTGGGTTATGTAGACTGTTGAAGGAGGGATACCAGGTGTCAGTGGCCCTACTAGTAGTGCACAGGGTGGGCCAGTGGTCAGGATTAGGTGTAAGAGGGTGGAAGAGCTAGGGGAATTAATGACCACAATTACATTTTGAGTTATCAGATGCCAGGAGAGCCCTAAGGTTAGATTTAAACAGACCAAGTTTAGGACAGGCCTGGAGGTCTTCACTAAGGGAGTTTAGCCATTTAGGGGCCCTATATTTGAATGATCTTTAAAACTGGGAGGTTCGTCGGAGGGGCACTTTTAAGGATTGGTTATGAACATATGAAATTTGCCAGCAGATAAATACCTAGAGGTCTATCAAGTCTGCTCGAATGTGCAGCTAGCACCCCTTGTTCTGCAGCTGCCCCTCCCTTCCACTCTTCCCCTCCATTGATCCTCCCCTTGTCCTGTCCCATCCCCTTTTGAAGCAGTCCACCGTTCTACTGGATACCACTTCAGCAGGTAATACATTCCACCCAGCTACCACCCTCTCTGTAAAAAAGTGTCTCCGCATCTCCCTCCTGAACCTTCCTCCCTCCAGTCGCATATCACGGGCCCCTGGTGTCCCTCCCCTCCCTTACTTTGAATAGCCCCTCTGTACCCATCTTGTTTATTCCTTTCATGTACTTAGAGGTTTCAGTCATTTCCCCCCGGTCATCCTCTCCTCCAGCGAGTACATGTTCAATTCCCTCAGCCTCTTCTCATATGATAAGTCCCCCACCCCCTTGATCATCTTTGTCGCCTTGCGTTGCACTGCCTCCAGTAACTTAATGTCCCTCTTCAGTTACAGGCGCCAGTACTGCACACAGTACTCCAGGTGCGGTCTAACTAATGACCTATACAGTGGCAGAATCACCTCCTCCCTCCTCGAGGATATATCCCTTGCAATGCAACCCAGCATTTTGTTGGCCTTTGCAGCTGCCTTCCTACATTGTGCCGAGTTGTTCATTGACCCTATAATGAGCACCCCAGATCCTTCTCCTCCTCTGTCTGGGTTAGCTGCACTCCCTGCAGCTGGTAACTCCTCCTTGGGTTCTTCATCCCAATATACAGCACCTTGCACTTTTTGGCATTAAACCCCAGCTGCCAAGTGTCTGACCAGGTTTCAAGCTTTGCCAGATCATCCTGCAACCCCTGCCATCCCCCTAGGTTGTCCACCACTGCTCCTACTTTGGTATCATCAGCAAACAGACTGATCTTGCTCTTGATGTCCAATGGTATGTCTGCAATGAATATCCCAAACAACACTGGTCCCAACACCGAGCCCTGTGGAACACAACTCGTCACTACCCTAGGGTGTGACCACTCCCCACCCACCACCACCTTCTGTTGCCTTCTCTGAAGCCAGTTCCCTACCCATCTTACCAGCTTTACAACTTGCCCTGTGCCTTCTAACTTACTTCCCAGCCTTCCATGCGGCACCGAGTTGAATGCCTTACTAAAGTCCAGATACAGAACATTCACTGCATGGCCCCTGTCCAGTTGCCTAGTTACCCAGTCATAGAACTCCACTAGGTTGGTTTGGCAGGATCTGCCACGTACGAAGCCATGCTGTTTGCTGCCCTGTAATCCTTTGGCCTCTAGGAGGGCCACCAGCCTCTCCTTCAGGATTGTCTCCATTAGCTTACCCACTATGGATGTGAGGCTCACTGGCCTGTAATTCTCCAGTTCATCCTTGGGGCCACTCTTGTGGAGGGGCACCACATGAACCATCCTCCAGTCCTGAGGTACACACCCCGAGTGTAGTGAGGCATTAAATAGGTCTGCCATTGGTCCCACAAGGACCTCTGCCAGCTCCTTCAGTACCCTGGGGTGGATGCCATCTGGGCCTGGTGCATTGTCCACCCTCAGTGCCTTCAAACCCTCCTGAACTCTGCCTTCCATGATTTCCCCATCTGTCACCCCCTCCCCCCTGTTTCTGCCATTCCTCCCCCCTTGGGTGTCACCCCCCTTCTCCTTAGTAAATACCGAGCAGAAGTAATCATTTAGTGCTTCTGCCTTATCGCACCCTGCTTCCACCCAACCCCTCCTTCCTAATCCTTACTATGTGATCCTTACAGCTCCTTTTCTCCCTGATGTACCTAAAGAAGTCCTTCTCCTCTTCTTAATGCTTTGTGCCAGCCTGAGCTCCGTAGATGCCTTGGGTCCCCTTACTGCCCATGTCACTTCCTTAGATTCCGTCAAGTACTCCTCCCTGTCCTCCCCCCTCCCTGTTTTCTTGTATCTCCTAAAGGCAGCTCTTTTCCTCCTTACCTTTTCCATGACCTCCTTCCTCAACCAACTTGGTTTCTTAGTCCTAGCCTTCTTCCTCTGGGCCTTGCAGCAGGTTTTGGTTGCCTCCACTATCCACAGCTTTATGAGCTCCCACTACTGGTTAGTGTCCATACTAGGTTGAATTCTGGCCAGGTACCCTTTTACCACTTCCTCCATCCTCCCAAAGTCATCCTTCCTGAAGTCCAGCACTCTTGTGCCAGATTCCACTCCTTCCTTGCCCATATCCAATGTGAACCATACTGAGTGGTGGTCACTCCCTGACAGCGGTTCTTCCACCGTAAGTTCTCTCACAAAGTCCCCATTTGCCAGCACAAGGTCAAGGGTATTCCCTAACCTGGTTGGTTCACTGACCATTTGCAGCAGGAAGCTGTCCTAGAAGGCATCCAGCAGTACCTGCTCCCTTCTGTTCCTAGTTGTTGGGGTACTCCAGTCAACTCCTGGCATGCTGAAGTCCCCCGCAATCACCACACTACCCTTCTCGCAGGTCCTCCTGATCTGTCCCGCTAGTTCCCTGTCTAACTCCTCCATCTGAGATGGCGGCCTGTAAACTACTCCCATTCTGAGAATCTTATTCTTGGAATCATGGATTTGCATCCAAAGTGACTCTGTACTACCCTCCTCCCCTTCCTCCCTTACACACTTCAGTCCTTCCTTCACATATAGTGCCCACCCCCCCTCCTTTCCCAATCATCCTGTCCCTATGAAATAAACTGTACCCTGGTACAGACAGGTCCCAGTCTTGTATTTGGTGGCCCATGTTTCTGTGATGGCTGCAATGTCTGCCTCTCCCTCTGCCATGAGCTCTAGTAACTCTGCAGTTTTCCTCCCAAGGCTCCTAGCATTAAGGTTAACCACCTTCCACCCTTCCCCCACTCCCATCCTGCCCTTCTTTACTATCATTACCAACAGTACTTACCATTTGTCCTTTGTCACTGTTATAGGGGGTAAGCTCATATGGTTTCCCAACCTGTGGTCTCTGCATGTCTCTTGCCCACTTGCCACCCCCCCGCTCTTAGTTTAAATTCCCAACTTCCTCTAGTTGCATGCACTTCTTGTATTCCTAGTGTTGCTGTTGGTGTGAAGATGGCTAAGTATCCCTGGGGTGGTGAGGACAAGGGTGGCCTTGTTATCAAGCAAACGTACTTGGCACCTAATGCTGTTTTCCAGGGTGAGCCACTCAGTGCTGGAGTAGAGCTCACATGCATGTGTTAGACAGTGATCTCACTGAGATTTGTCAGTTCTCTGGTATTCACTCCCTCCCCCACATCATACATTTGTGTCTGGTCCTCATTAATGTTAATAGCTCCTGGTGTGTAGTGGCACCCCCCACAATCCAATGTTGCAATATTTTATATAAATTTTTCATTGTTCAGTGGTACCCCCCAACCTCCAACTATGCCCCAGTCCCCATTAATTTATACTAATCGCCCTGGTGTTTAGTGGCTCCCCCATCCTCAGAGTTGTATACATTTTATTTAATATATTCATTGGTGTTCAGTGGTACCCCCACCCTCCCATGTTCCTATTGTATATCCTGCTGTCTAGTGGCACCCCCACCCTCCAATCCCCATATTTATTATAATTTAGAACCTATGGTAGTTAGTGGCATCCCCCACCATCCCATGTCCCTTTCAACCTGCAAATAAGAAAACCGCCCTCGATGTCATGTTTTTTTTACAACCTGTTAAAAAAAAATCCACTGCTGATTACACCCACACCACCCATTCTACTGCAGCCAGGCACCCAATTCCCTGAACCCCCCTGAGACTTCTGTTATCATCATCTGAACTGCCAACAGACCGAAGATCCACGCTCTGATCAAAGATGCATCTTGCTGGTGGAACCTGAAACTGTTGTCTGACAAGTTAGGTAATTGTAGTCAGAAAATACGTGGAACCACAGTTACCTTACTTGTTAGCAGTCGCCAGTTGCAGCAAGATGTGTCTTCAGTTGGAGAATTGATCTTCAGTGTGTTGGCCATTCAGGTGAGTGAGGCCATGTGGGGGGAGAACAAGGGGATGCGGGGAGGTGGGTGCACAGTGAGAGGTTGGGTGGATGATGTGGGTGTGATCGGTGATGGACTTCGTTTTTTTTTACAGGTTGTAAAAAAAACATGACATTGAGAAATGGTTTTCTTATTTGCAGGTTGACAGGGAAATGGGGGGTGCCACTAAAGGACTGAACTCTCAAGAAAAAAAATCCTTTTTCATGAGACCAAATCCCTTCGTCATTCCAGAAAGCTATCAAAAAGACTGTACGGAGCATACTCAGAACCCAAAACTTTCAATTTAAATAACTTTGGAACAGATTAATATTTTTTCTCCAAACCAGTGAAACACATTCTTGTGGGTCAGGAACTTTGTACCCTGAAAATGTCAGACCAAATTTCCATACCATCTGGGTGCAGCACAATGAGAAAAAAAAAAGCAAATTTGAATGTTTTTGCAGTATGCGCATCTTAAATTTCACCAATCTGACCAAAACAAAATTTGGCAAGTCAAGAGACCTGCCACACAAGACTGTGCATGCAAAATTTCAGTCAAATTCATTGAACAGTTACAAAGTTATTAAAGTGCAAAATTTGAGGTTTAACATTAATATGCCTACTCAACCCTAACTATAGGGGTACAATTTCACCCCTATAACATCTTCTGCTTGTGTCTTAAATTTTTTCATTAACTAAACACATTCACATGGAAACAGGATCACTGTCTCTTAAGAGTCCATCTGCTCATAATGGGCTCTATGACATATAGGTATCCTGGCCCTATGCATCTTTTACGTGGCCCATAGTTCAAGTTCAAGTTTATTTTACCAGGAAAAGACTCCATTGGGCAAGCTCATTTTCAAGGATGTCCTTTGTGGGACAGCATACAGAATAGGTACATACAATTGAAAGAAAAAAGAACAAAAGAGCTAAAGAGCAAAAAGATACAGTTGCAGTGCCATTGTTGATAAACAGTATATATATATATATATATATATATATATATATATATATATATATATATATATATATATATATGTCAATATAACCAGAATATAATAAGCACAATGAACAATAATAGAGCTGTAATACTGAACTGAATGAGCACAATATAAACAATTCTATATAGAATAGACAAATATTCAACCATGTCATTAACAGATTCAGCTTTTTTCACTCATTGTTACAGTTACAGGAACATCTCACTTCACATTCAATTTCCAGGAATGATTTGAAGACACCTATACTTCCTAGGTTGACAAGTTTAAGAGAATTTTGAAGTTTATTCTACGCTCAAGGGATGGTACTACTGATGGCTGATTTTTCATGGAGAGTACTGAATCTCAGAATTTCTCAAAGAATAGCTACTACATAAGATAACAGATTTATGATATAGTGTGGCAGTTTATCAGTTAGTAGCCTACAGGCCCATATATAACGATTTTTAAGTGCCCTTATGTTTAATGACATCTATCCTGTTGCATAATATAGAGAGCAATGGTGTATTCTGGGTGGAGAGTTAGTGACAAATTGAAGGGCCCAATAGTACAATACATTTAATTTACTTAGATGTGAAATAGGGCAGTGACTATAAATGAAGTCTGCACAATTTAATATGGAAGAAATGTGGTTTGCACCAGCTTTTTTCTAATATCAGATGAGAAACAGGTCTTATTTCTATAGAAGAATCACAACCTCATTCTTAACTTTTTACAAATGTTGTCTACATGGTTAATAAAGGACAATCATTGGTCTAGCCATATGTCCAAATATTTGTAACTGGCCACTTCTTTAGGTGTGTCCCCCAGAAGTGTGGAAATGGTATGGTTAACTTTGGAGGAGACTGCCATATTTGAAGACTGGAAGAACATTACCTTTTTTTTGCACATAAGAGCAGTTTAGATTGTAGAAGGTTTGTTTGCAGTAGATTAAATCCAACTTGGAGGTCAGAACATACACTATCAAGGGTAAATCTGGATAAATACAGGACTGCATCACCAGCAAAAAGATGTAATTTGGCTTTTTCAGTATTCCTACTGAGGTCGTTTATGTAAATTGTGAACAGCTGGGGACCAAGGATAGAGCCTTGTGGTACTCCTCGTTAGCTTTGATAAAGATGAATATTCCCCTTCTGCTTTGATTTGCTGGTGTCTGTCTATAAGATAGTTAGCAAACCATGAAAGTGAGGAGGTACGCAGGCCAGTTACTTTTAGCTTATATAATAGGATATCATGCTCTACTGTGTCAAATGCTTTGTTTAGATCAAGGAACACAGCACCTGTTGGATGCTTACAATCTAGGGATGCTAGCCAATTTTTAGTTACCATAGCCAGTGCTGTAGTTGTACTATACTTGGACCTAAATCCTGATCGTATAGAGTTTATGCTATCAGTAACCGCTAAGTAGTCCTTTAAATGGTTATTAGCTAATTTTTCAAGCAGTTTGACTAACACAGGAAGATTTGAAATGGGTCTATAGTTATTTAGTGTTACATTTGGTCCCCTCACCCATATTGGAAGCCCACCATACACTGCTAACAGCATCTACAACATTACCTAAATGCAGCTCCAATGAGCTACAATAATTGTTAACCTATAGGGCACAGATACCTACCATATAAGAATAAGGTATTAGGGACATTATTAGTGATTATTATTGTGATTATTGGAAACATATAAGTAATGTACCAAGAATGCATTTCTGTATTCCTTGCATAACACTATATAACCTTGTACTGTTACTTCAATACTGTATGTGTATTTTTTTTACTGTATGTGTATTTCTTTTTTACTTTGATCTGACGTGGAGCCTTTGCAAAAGAGTCTATAACTCAAAGGATTGTAATTCTGATTCTATTCAATAAAAAAAAATTTAACTGAGTCATGTACTATATTGTATCCATGTATCCACCATGTGAATGTATGTAACGCTGCACTTATTTGCCTTATCATTCTGTAATTTGTGTGAATACTTTGTATTCACACATTTTAGCTGACTTTACAAAAATTGTATATCTTTCACACTGTGGAGCCACCTAACTTTTGGCCAATAGTATATCTAATACATGCACGAAGGCAAAGTAACTATGGTGATTATCTCACTATATAAGCTACTGCACAATATATTTTCTCTGAGACCATCTTCGGAGGGAAACTCTGGTTCCCAGTGTCTATTTTGGTAAGGCTCTGATTAGGGCATATGTCTGATTTTGTGTAATAAACTATATTATTACCACTTATGCCATGTGTCTGTTGTTTCTTCTATTGGTTTATTACCACCAAGAACCTGAGAGGTGATTCACCTTTACATTTTGGCAACCATGTACAGGAGGTCTAAACTAACAGGGATTCACTCTTCAACTGGCTTTGGAATGGGTAGTATGCAGGTGTACAACCCTGTATCACCTAACCCGTTCATTTACTTTGTAGCAACCTGCAAAGTCTGGCTGCACACTGGGCAAGAAAGATGCCATCTCACGTTGCTTCATAGCAGTTTTGAGTTGTAGGATTGCATGAGTACAGATGCCCAACTGTCTTTTGGTTTAACCACTGTGAATCGATACACAGCCAGGGCACCACTGATGGGTTAAATGGAGTTTCCCTAACATGTCCAACATCTGTGCAGACCTGAGACTTGACGTCTCTAACTTTCTTGCTTCCCATGGAGGCTGGAGTGACTTCACACTGGAAGCAAAATCTTCTGATAACCCCATACTGGGGATTTCAACCCAGTACTTGGAGATGAGGCAAACAGCCAAAAAGCAAATGCTGAAAGAGCTGTTGGTCGCAGCTCTCCATCCTGCTCTTGAAGCCTCCCATTTTCCTGACTCAGCCTCTGTTTTGCTCCTTTCTAGTCTGGCTTTAGGAAGTTTCATTCCACTACCACCTCTCTCCTTCAGCTCTCTGATGCTGTCCTCTCTGGTATGGATCAGGGCCTTGTCACCTTGGCTATTTTTGTTGATTTAGGCAAGGCTTTCAACACTGTAGCCCATCCAGTTCTCCTGGACAAGGTTAAGGCAGCAGGACTCTCATTTTCTTCAGATGAGTGGTTCCACTCCTACCTTCAGAGTAGGTCACAAACTTCCCATACTGGAGACACCCTCTCCCCCCCACTCCCTATCAGCTCAGGTATCCTTCAAGGATATGTTTCTGGTCCAATTCTTTTCTCTATTTTTCTTTATGACCTCCCCAAAGTGGGCTCCTCTGTGTCAATACATGTGCTTCCTTGCTGGTCTTCTCTTGCCAAATCTCCTCTCCCCCCCCCCACCAGCTTCCTTAACACACCCTCTCGCCCCACCTACCCACTGCCCAGGAGAAGGGCTTCTTCTCCCTCCTAGTTACTCCTTGCTCTACTGCTGCTTGAGGTAGGCAGCACTGAACCTAACCCAGGTCCTGTCCCCTCTCACCCTTCCCATCTCCCTCATGGCCTTAAGCTTGTCCACCTAAATATTAGGAGCCTCCTACCCAAAATCCCCTTACTTCAGCCTCTCTCCTTAACCTTAGCTCCTGATTTGCTAATCCTCTCTGAATCATGGCTTAACTCTAATATTTCCAACAGCAGTATCCCCATCCCTGGCTACTCCATGGTCTGTCAAGACCGATCCAATAGAGGAGGTGGTGTGGCCATCTGTATCTATAGATGTAGTTTTTCTCGATTTTGCTAAAGCATTTGATAAATTGCCACATAGGGAATTATTGTCAGTATTGTAAGGCATAAACCTGTATAGTAATATCCACAAATGGGTCTCGAACTGGCTACAGGATAGAAGGCAGAGGGTGGTCATCAATGGGGAATACTCTGCTTGGGCTCCCATTTCTAGAGGAGTTCCACTGGGTTTGATGCTGGGACCTAGCTTATTCAATATATACATCGCCTCATTAAAAATTAGAAATAATAACATCTGGATGTATAAATTTGCAGATGATTGCAGGCTGGGGTTAGTTGTTAACAATGCTGAACAAATAGCAGCCCTACAGCATGCACTGGACTCAATATATGAATGGACCAGCTTAAACAAACTAGTATTAAATAAAACCATATGTAAGGTCATGCACCTAGGTAAGAACAATAAGGAAGAAATATACCTATTGGACAATACCACCCTGTGGGTAGTTACTGAGGAAAGAGATTTGAGGATCACAGTTATGAATGACTTAAAATTTAGAGCACACTGTAGGATTCAACTTTAAAAAGCAATCCAAAATTTAAACTGTATTCTCAAACGTATAGCAAGTAGAGACAGGAAAGTGTTGATCCCACTCTATGATGCATTGGTTAGGCCTCACTTGGAGTATTGTGTTCAGGTTTGGTCATCTCAAAAGAGGGAAGACATTCTATCTATAGAGGGGGTTCAGAGAAAGCTAACTAAACAAATAAAGGGATTAAAAAATAAAAGTTATCACAACAGACTAGTCAGCCTAAATCTTTATTCCTTACGCTACCGCAGATTAAGGGGAGATCTGTGTTTTCTCTACAAAAGTATGAATGATGAAGTTTTGCTAGAGGAATTGGGTTTCATACATAATCATGGTAGAACTAGTACAAGAAAGCATATGAAACAACGATGTCAACAAGTTTGGGATCATAATTTTCGTAAATATTGGTACAGTTGTAGAGTGGTTGGAGTCTGGAACAACTTACCGACAAAACTTATGAACAGTACTACGATGAACGAGTTCAAGAATGGGATTGATCTGCATTTTGGAATCAACAAATTTACATTTTAAAAAACAGTTGGCAAGCCTTATAGGGTACAATTTCTATTTTCTGGCTTGAATACACCTATGATACCTATGATCTTCTCATTGATCTAGTTTACCACTTTTCTATCTCCCTCCCAGCTCCTTATGAGCTTCTCCTCATAAAGCTCTCTCTCACTTTCTCCCTCTCCATCCTTGTTGCAGGGGTCTACTATTACCCCAGCCTCCCCTCCTGCACCTGACTTTCTGGACACTCTGTTGTCCCATACCTCCTCAGGTAAGCTGTACATCATGAGTGACTTTAATTTCAATTGGCTGTCCTCTTCACACTCTAAAACCTGTAATGACATCTTAAGAAAAAACATGTATAACCGAAGCTTCTACATAATAATAATAATCTTTATTTATAGTGCGCCTTTCAAAAATCAAGGCGCAGTACATTTAAAATAACAACACAATAAAATATCATAAAATCAATAAAATCAGTAATATCAATCCATGTCTGCACCATCCCCATATGCTTTCTTCCATAGGAAAGACTTCAAAGCTTGTTTAAACCCCCCCACAGTCATGCACTCTCTAATCCAATGGGTAGAGAATTCCAGAGGGTCGGTGCCACGAACATAAAAGCTCAGGCACCAGAAGATTTTAAAGCTACCCTCGGAATCTCTAGCAACCCCTCGTTGGCTGAGCATACCGGTCGCTCCGGGAGGTAAGGGACCGAAGCTCTTTCAGGTAGTCAGGGCCCAAACCATGTAGGGCTTTGTATGTCAGTAAACCGACTTTAAAGGTGATCCGCCATTGAACCAGCAGCCAGTGCAGATCCCGCAGCACCGGTGTAATGTGGGAAGAACAAGGAATCCCCATTAACAACCGAGCTGCTGAGTTCTGCATCAGCTGCAAGAGGTGAATATCAACCCCTGGAAGCCCAAAGTAAAGGGAGTTGCAATAATCCAAATGCGAGGTCATGAAGGCATGGATCAGTGTAGGCAAGTCCCCAGATGGAACAATGTGCTTGATCCTAGCCATGTTCCTCAGATGGTAAAAGGATAACTTAATGACAACCGACACCTGAGCACGTAATGTCAGCCGATCGTCAAGAATCACCCCTAGGTCGCGCACCTGTTCAGAGATAGGGAGCTCAATATCCCCCAGGAATAAACCTGTGGATGATTTGCTCCCCACTCCCCTATCCGGCAACCAGGATCCACGACAATCCCCTCCATTTTCCCAGAATTCAACTTCAGCCAGCTGGACCTCATCCAACCTTGGATCTCGCCAAGGCAGTTGTTAAACACCAAGAGTGCTCCATTCTGGTCTGGTGCAAAAGACAGATGGAGCTGGGTATCATCGGCATAACAATGAAACTCCAGCCCATATCATCTTACAATGTCTCCAAGGGGAAGCATGTATACCGCAAACAACATGGGAGACAGTACAGAGCCCTGAGGCATCCCACAAGACAGAGAGGAAGGATCAGAGGAAAATACCCCCGACACCACCCTCTGAGTTCTACCAGTGAGGAAAGAAGTGAACCATCTGTGAACCAAACCTTAAAGCCCACAGATGCATCTCAGGTGCTCAAGCAACTCTCCGTGGTCTACGGTGTCAAATGCTGCTGACAAATCCAACAGAACCAAAATGGACCATTTTTTCTGGTCTCTTGCCATCAGGAGATCATCGAGCACCCGAACCAGTGCAGTCTCGGTGCTGTGCCTCTTTCCAAAACCCAATTGAAGAGAGTCGTAAATGTTATGGATGGTCAAATGGTTGTCCAACTGGGCAGCCACTACTTTCTCAATTACCTTCCCCATGAAGGGAAGGTTCAAGATAGGCCTATAGTTAGCGAGGGGGTCTGGGTCCAAAGAAGCCTTCTTCAACACAGGTGTCATCACTGCCTCCTTCAGGGAGCAGGGGTATTCACCAGAGTCTAAGGAGCACCAGACTATCCTCGACAGAACCAGGATGATAACCTCCCCACAGCCCATAATCAGGGCTGTAGGACCTGGGTGTAGACTACAGCATGTAGTGCGCATACCCTGGACAATCCTCATAACATCCTTGATTTCCGGTCTTTCGAAGGAACTCCAGGAAAACAGAAGGATTGCGACCGGGGGCTGATCTACCGCAACTCCCATAGAGAGTGCTGTGTGGGTCTTCGCCCTGATGTCATCCACCTTATCTGCAAAGAACTGAGCAAGCTCCTCACACAGCAATTGTGAAAAGGCTCTACAAACCTGTAGACAGGCTGGGTTGCACAGCCTGTCTATGGTTCGAAATAGCTGGGCCGGTTGGTTCTGAACAGCAGCAATTTCTCTGAACAAGAATACTGCCTTCTTACGAGTAATTGCTGACTGATAGAGTTGATAATGCTCTAGTAGTCTAAGATGGTCAGCATCTAAGCCGGATTTCTGCCAGCACCTCTCTAACCTGCGTCCTAGTCGCCGCAACTCCTTCAGGTCCCCATCAACCATGGCGATCGAGGGCGAAGGGAGAGAGGGCTCACACAGATTGGAGCAATGGAATCCAGTGCAGAGGTAATGGCCTTGTTATAAGCCAGAACCAGAACCTCTGCATCCAAGCTCATCACAGGAAATTCTGATAGATCCAGCACTGCAGTTAGACCATCGGGAGTCACATCCCATAAGGGGCAGTACTTGACCATCTCCACGGGGGTTGGCCTACGCAAGGGAGTGTAAAAATTGAATCTCACAGTGTAATGGTCAGACCATCCGACAGGTTCCCCCCCACGTCGGAGGCTTCCATCCCCAGGAGGAAGACCAGGTCAAGGGAATGGCCGTGTTTATGAGTGGCAGAGGTAACCACCTGTGAGAGGCCCAATGAGTTCCTCAATTGGAAAAAGTGCTGTCCAAATTGCGAGAGTTCATCGTCAATCCAGGCATTAAAGTCACCCAGCACCATCAACCTGGGTGACTCAAACACCAGGTCGACGACGAAGTCCACCACTTCCTTAAGGAATAGCTTCTCGTCTCCAGGTGGACGATAGACGAGAGCCATCCAATAACCCCCACCTGCCACTACAACACATTCGAATGATCTGGTCTCCTCAACTGGGACACTAGTGAGATCCAATTCAGTCTTAAAACAGACCATAACCCCCCCACCCCCAACCCTGTGATCCAATCTCGGGCGGTGTATCACCGAATACTTGGCCAGAACTGCTGCCTTGAGTACGAGGCCAGCATTACCATCCAGCCAGGTTTCGGTGATGCAAGCCAGGTCCGCCGTACCCACCAAGTCTGCAACAATAGCAGTCTTGTTCACAATGGACCTGGCATTGCATAACACTGCCCGAGCTGGACAGAACTCCTGGGATGCCCCAGCCTCCTGCCCACCATTTATAGTGGTGGTGCCCTTGGGTATGGAGACCAGACAGGAAGGCCCACGTTCTGCACTCCATTTTGCCACAGGGCATCTTCTAGGCTTAACCACCCTGATGCGAGCACCCCCTCATCCATCCTCCGCTGTTCATACCCCCACCCTCCCCAATCTCCTGTGGGCAATTCCCAAAGCCCGGCAGCATTGATAGATGGAGAAAAGCAATGGTGGGGAAAAAAAAAGGCAGAGGGCACGAAGAGTGGAGGATGAATAGCGCATGACCTGGGGAGTGGGATAGCAATATATATCACAATCCTCTAACATGGAGCAAGAACAATAAACTTCAACTCTCACGGTAGTGGTTAATAAAAGTCAAATCCCAATCCAAAAATAACTCAAACGGAAACTAAACCAAAAATAAATAAACCAAAAATCAATAAACTGAAATCTAATTAACTCAAATAAATCACCATTTCATCGTTTGAACCTGCTTTCAGGAAGGCAAAAGAAACAAAAATTATAAGTGAAAAATAGAAACAAGGATATCTCCTCACACAAGGTATTCCTATTTCAAAAACCCAAATAAATAAAATCACAGCTTAAAATAAAGAAAATCAAAACAAATAAATAAAAAATAAAAATATCCCCAAAAAACAATAATCAAAACAGTATAAACTGGTTAGGCAAAACAAGTACTCCCACTACTTGCATGCTTAGCTCCAGAGCACTCTCACTGCACGGAATAAAAGAAATAAAATAAACTTTCCCATATAAACTAAATAAATAATATAAATTTGTTGGCAGTCAGGGACTCTCACTCCCCGAATGCTCTCAGAGACCGAGCACTGTCACTGCACGGAAAAGATAGGAAGTTTTTGTCCCAGAAAGTAGGTTCCAGTTAGAAAGAATGACACCAAATTCTTCACCCCCTCACCACTGTCATTTAAAATCTGAGTACTATTTTCTCAACAGCAGCATATGAAACTACCAGTCAAATATTCGAAACAGGGGCCCTCGAAGTGCACTCCAAAAAACAGCACTACTGCTTTTTATGTTTGCTTGCACGCATGTGCAAGAAACATAGTGCCATCATCGGAGTTTTCGGAGGTGTGTCACCCCCTCTTCCAATTCAGTCAGTGTGTTGGCAGGCACGGCCCCAGTCCGCCAATGCATGCTGGAGCTGTCTATGACAAGCTCCAAAATGCAGTGGCACAGCTGAAAGGGAGCTACGCTCAGTGAGCAGTGATAAGATATCGCCTGCTCATATGCAACTCCCTCACACACACACACACACACACACACACACACGCACGCCTCCCCCCACACACACACACTGTATAGCCGACGGGGTGCCCAATCCCCTGTCGGCTGTGCTAAGCTCCCCGCCCCCAAAGCCTTCCAAATGATATAGCCGTGGGGTGCCCAACCCTGCCGACTCCACTGTCCCCCCAGTTCAGGGTGCCACGCTGAGAGCCCACCCCAGCGTGGCAATAGATATGTCTGGCTGGCAGGGTGCCCAGTCCTCTCCGTCCTCTAACTGAAATTTTGTGGCACGCTGGGAGCCCACCCAGCGTGGCAAACGCCAACGCCGCTATGTAAGAAAAGAAAACTCAGAAGGAAAACGGTCCCACGTAGTCTCCCTGCCCCCCACAACCTGCACCCACCCACTGCGCACTCCAGCCTCCCACACCCTCACCCCATACTTACTCCCGACTCCGGCACGACGATCTTCGGTGGACCGGGAACACGTCTGCACTCTTCAAAGCTGACCGCGAACTGAGGAAATGCCGGTAAGCTGTATAATGTGATAGATAGGGTTTTTTCAACTTTATTGCATATCTCAGGCATTTTTTGGAATTTTTGCACCAAATTTTCAACATGGGGTTTTTAGGACCCCTTCTCATGAATGCTGTCACTGTCATGGCGTTATTCAGGCCTGAAGGGTGATTTTGCAGTCACTGTGTGAAATCACCTTTTGGGACCGATTAATGAAACGACACTGACAGTGTTCATAAGGTGGGCTCTCAAGAAGCATATTTTGAAAATTTAGTGGAAAAATTCCAAAAAATGACTTTTACGAACGTGCATTGTGCAGTTCCTACACAGGCTCGTAAGTTCGTGAATTTTCAATATTTTCACTCCAGATTGTCAACATTGCCATTTTACCACACCTTCTTAGGAGTAGTACAGCTGTCAGTTTTCACATCTCACCCAAAATGTGTTTTCGCCCATGTAGCGCACAATGGTGCAGTTGGTGGGCGAAAGCAATGTACGGGACAAATTAACAAAATCACAGTGACACTGTTCATGAACAGAGGTCTTAAAATGGCTATGTTGAAAATTTGGTGAAAAAATTCCTAAAAATGACTGTTTTACGAGCGTGCATTGCGCAGTTCCTACGCAGGCTCGTAAGTTCGTGAATTTTCAATATTTTCACTCCAGATTTTCAACACTGCCATTCTACCACATCTCCTTATGAGCTGTACAGCTGTCATTTTTCACATCTTGCCCAAAATGTGTTTCCGCCCATGTAGCGCACAATGGTGCAGTTGGTGGGTGAAATCAATGTACGGGACAAATTAACAAAATCACAGTGACACTGTCCATGAGCAGAGGTCTTAAAATGGCTATGTTGAAAATTTGATGAAAAAATTCCTAAAAATGACTGTTTTACGAGAGTGCATTGCGCAGTTCCTACGCACGCTCGTAAGTTCACGAATTTTCAATATTTTCACTCCAGATTTTCAACATTGCCATTTTACCACACTTCCTTATGAGCTGTACAGCTGTCATTTTTCACATCTTGCCCAAAATGTGTTTCCGCTCATGTAGCGCACAATGGCGCAGTCGCTGTGCAAAATCAATGTATGGGACACATTAAGAAAATCCCAGTGACACTGTTCATGAGCAGAGGTCTTAAAATGGCTATGTTGAAAATGTAGTGAAAAAATTCCTAAAAATGACTGTTTTACGAGCGTGCATTGCGCAGTTCCTATGCACGCTCGTAAGTTTGCAAATTTTCAATATTTTCAATCCAGATTTTCAACATTGCCGATTTTTTACACTTCCTTATGAGCAGTACAGCTGTCATTTGTCACACCTTCCCCAAAAATGTGTTTTCGCACATGTAGCGCACAATGGTGCAGTCGGTGTGCGAAAGCAATGTCTGGGACAGATTAAGAAAATCACAGTTACACTGTTCATGGGCAGAGGTCATAAAATGGCTATGTTGAAAATTTGGTGACAAAAGTCCATAAACTGACTGTGATACGATTGAGCATTGCACAGTTTCCACGCACCCTCATAAGTTCATGACTTTGTAATATTTTCAATCCAGATTTTCACCAATGGCATTTTTCCGCACTTCTTTATGAACAGTACAGTTATCATTTTTCACAACATGGCTGAAATGTGTTTTCACACTTTCAGCGCAGAGATGCGTGGTCGCTCTGGGAAATCATTGTTCGGGACAGATAAAGAAAATCACAGTGAAACTGTTCATGTTCAGAGGTCCCAAAATGCCTGTGTTGACAATCTGCTGTAAAAAAAAACCCAAACTAATTACATTATGGGTGTGCATTGCACAGTCTCTATGCACGCTCGTGACTTCACCATTTTTTAAATATTTTAACTGCACATTTGCAACATTGCCATTTTTTACACCTTCCCATGAACAGTACAGCTGTCATTTTTTACATCCTGTTCAGAATGTTTTTGCACCTGTGGTGCTAAATGCCATAGTCGCTGTGCATAAGCAGCTTTTGGTTAACAAACTGATATTGCCACTGTTCATGAGGTGGGGTCACAAAAAAAACACGTCAAAAATTTGGAGTGAAAATACCAATGAATGCCTGAGGTATTAGGGTTTCCAACCATAACGCCCAACCCTGTAGAGAATGACAGGCATCAGGGATGTGACTTGGGATTCTTGCCTGTAGTGCTCATACCATTTCACACCCTACAGCCAGTGACAGGCATCGAGGCATGCCTTGGACTCTTCGGACCCAAAGTTCACCCCATTCTCCTACACCGCACCCATCTCACCGTATTTCCTGATGGAATGGGGTGCGCATAAGGGCCAAAGACCCCAAGGCACATCGTGACACTTTTCATTGTCTGCAGGGTAGGGTGTGGTGAAATGGCGTGGCCTTTATGGCTGACAACCCAAAGGCACACCCCAATGCCTGTCACTCTCTGCAGGGTGGTGGTGGGGTTGGCTTCAGTTCAATACTTCGCTGCCATTCCTATTATGCAGCTCTGTAACTTCTACACAATGCCAATGCCAGCAAGCAAACATTCGGCATTGACAAATGCTTGTTTATAACCACGTAGTAATTTTCACTTACTGTCAAAAACACACTGTGAGTAGCAGAAACACATTGCAACATTACCAATTAGTATCTTAATAATGCAGTCACAGAGAGTTCGGCAAGCGCAAAAGTAAATCAAAAATAAATTTCTTGACTTTACACATTCAAAAGCTCCATGCCTTCCATGTTCAACATGAATCTGCATAAGTTCGTGTGTGTCTTCTGGCTCAATTGCCTAGATCCTTAGATCATGGAACTGGACCGCTTACCAAACAGTTTAGGAGGAAGGTCACTAACAACCTTTTACTTCCTAGTTGCCATTACTGCCTTCGTGTTGCTTGCATCCTGGACATGCGCCTACATGGTGGAACCATGGATTACGAGCTGACGTTTCCGAAATGTGACGTCTTCATCAGAGTTAATTCCAGAGTTCAAATGTTAATTCCTTTATACCGTTGGTCACCGTGGTAACAGTACACTTTCTACTGCTATTACAACAAATTTATATCAAAGTAGTACTCAAACATATATAGTGCTAAATCATAAAGAAGTGAGTTAAAAAAGTGATTTAAGTGAAGTGATTTAAAAACAGCCACAATGTGTTTCTAATTTTGTACTGAATGCTACTAATCTCATTCTTTTTGAATTTTGAACATAAGCTTCTAAAGATGGAGCTCTGTCTTCCAAGATGATATGAAGTGCAAGAATCAGAAGGTATTTAACATAATTTAAACTTAAATTTCTTTTAGTCCCACTGGTACCAATTCTGAGACTTATTCTGCTGCAATTCCTCTTACTCCAGTGTACTTGAGGTGGCCACAGAGTTCAATTCCTACTTTACCTCCTGCGCCTCAGCCCTTCTCTCTTTCCTCCCCCCTTCCTCCCCTTCCCCATCTTCCTCCTCATCTGGTTCATCCCTCCAATCCTCCTCTTTCCCCTTCTCACCTCTATCCCCGTTTGCCACTCTGAAGGCTCTCCTTGCCCTAAACAAATCCAAGAGTAACTCACCTGACAGTTTAGACTCCAAGCTGCTTTTTCTATCTGCCCCTGCTATCTCCTCCCCCTTGCCTCTCTCTCTCTTGAACCTCTCCTCACCTGCCTCAGTCCCAGCTGCCTAGAAGCGTGCCACAGTCCTACCCCTTCCTAAAGGTGATGACTCACCTACTCCAGGTAACTACCAGCCTATATCACTTCTTCCTATCCTTGCCAAACGTCAGGCACATGTGGTGTTATCCTAACTCTCTTCCTACTTTGACTCCTCCTGCTTCTTCACCCCTTTCCAGTCTGGTTTTTAGGAAGCACCACTCCACTACCACCTCCATCCTTATCGAGATGAACAGCAGTCACATCACCTCTGCCATCTTCGTCAACCTTGCTACGGCCTTCAACACTGTCTCCCATCCCCTCCTTCTAGCCAAACTCTCTGCAGCTGGGCTTTCAGACACTGCCACAAATTGGTTCCATGCCTACCCAGTGGGAAGGACTTAATCTGTTCAGACTGTTGACTCTCTATCCCCCCGCTCCCCATCAATGCAGGAGTCCCCCAGTGCTCTGTACTAGGCATCCTTCTATTCTTAGTCATCCTCAATGACTTCTCACTGTCTGCTCTGCCACCTCTATCCACATGTATGCGGACAATACTATCCTGTATACCTCTGGTCTCTCCCCCCCTGATGTGATGTCCAGACTACAGCATGACTCTGACAAGGTTCAGCTCTGGTTACGCACAAATCAGTTGTTCCTGAATGCAAAGAAGACTGTCTCCATGACTTTTGGCACAAGGTAGAGACTCTCTCAGCACCACTTCCTTCCCTCTTTCCACACCCTAGATGAGACTCCACTGGAGGCCACCATATCCTTTAGATACCTTGGGATCTGGCTAGAACAGCACCTCAAACTTTTCTGAACACGTGGATGCCATACTCAAAAAACTGCACCCCAAGCTAGGTGCCTTGTACAGAAATTGTAAATGCATTTGACTGCCTGCCCTGCATGCCCTGGTCTACAAAATAATCCTCTCAGTCTTCAGCTATGGTGATGTAGTCCACAGTGCCACTCCCAAGACTTCCCTAGCCAGACTGGACACTGTTCCATTCCTTCTGTTGGTTTGCCCTTGATTGCCCTCCTCGTAACCACCACTGTGCTCTGTTATCAGTCTCTTTTCTTCCCCTCTCTTGATGACAGATGTGCCACTGTGCCAATTTATTATGTAAATTCTGGTTCAGCTCTCTCCCCTCCTACCTCTCCTCCTCTCTATCTCTCCCACCTACCCCACTCCCTCCAAAGCTATGACTCTTAGATCCTGGCTGTCCCTACTAGATGCACCGCTGCTGGCCAAGCTGCATTTTCTCACCATTTCCCAAAACTGTGGAATTCCCTTTCCCTCTCTATCTGGCACACCACCTCTGTGCTTGCCCTTGCCTCTCTCTACATAACTTATTCTCCTCCACTTGCAACTACTCTTAATTTCCCCCCACCTGCCCCCGTTCTCTTCTTTTGTCCTATGCATATCCACTCTCAATAGTGCCAGACTCCCCAACAACTTTGAGCTTAACAATGAGTAAATGTGTAATACTATACCGAAATGTTGTGTTACACTGCTCTCTGTCTCTGCCTGCATTGTTGATTTTGCTATAATTTTTATTTGCTTGTTGCCCCCCACCTCCTCCAGGAGACACCTAGAAGTGAACAATTGCTGCTCAATGTGCTTTCCTGGTGAAACTTTTCAAATAAATAAATGTATGCTGATGATGTGGTTCTTTTTTCCTCTGGCTTCTCTGCCCCGATCTTATAAACCAACTCCAACTGGACTTCAACAACATCCAGTATTGGTTCAGAGCTAATCATTTATCCCTTAATGCCAAGAAAACAGTGTCCATGACTTTGGCACCAGGCAGAGACTTGCCAGAGTCCTTCCACTTCCTTCCTTTCATACTCTTGATGGTGCAATTATTGAAGACATCTCCTCCTTCAACTACCTCGGGGTATGGTTAGGTAGTATCTAGATTTCTCTGTTCATGTGGATGCTATCCACAAGAAGTGTCACCCCAAGCTTGAAGAACTTTACAGAAATAAGAGAAGCATTCTGCATCCTGCATTCAGAGAAATCCTCACCATGATGATTTTGCCCATGTTTGACTATGTGTATAGTGCTGCTCCAAAATCTACTTTAGGTAGACTGGATCCTCTCTTTCACTCCTTTTGTCACTTTGCCCTTGATAAACCCATGTGTACTCATCACTGTACCTTGTATTCTTCCCTCTCCTCTGTTGATGTCAGGCATTTCACCCACTGTGTCTCTTTTACCTCAAAATTTTGGTTTGGCTCTCTCCCCTCTCGTATATTACCTTTCTTCTCTCCTTACCCACTTCATCCTCCTACTGTTTCTCACTCTCATTCTTTTGCCCTGCCTCAAATGAAATCTACTGCTGGTCAGGCATTTCACTTCCCTTCTGTTCACTCTGCTACAACCTTTCCCACTTTTAAAACTCTCCTGCGTGAGTTCTCTACCCACTCCTGCAGTTGCTTCTGAGGTTTTGAGTTTAAGTTTGAGTCTGAGTGGGTTTCTGAGGTTTGGGGTTTTGCTTATCTACGGTACTTACCTAATTGTCTTCTGTTAACACTTCCCCTCTTACACTTCCCCCTCCCCCCCCCGTATCAGGTATCCCTCCATTTTATTTTGATGAGCTGATATCTATTTTATTGCTCTTTCATACAGTTCTACAATTTATTGCTTGGTGCGTTTAATCAATTTTACTCTTAGGGCCGTCCCAGTGGTGCTGAGGGCTGTGGCGCTGTACACCTAACCTCATGCTACGCCGGTGACCCGTGTTCAGGAATGAGCATGGGCCACCAGGGGTTGGCAAAGGAGGAGAAGGATCAAGCATCCGAGGGACTGCTCTCCTTTTCTGAGGAGAGGGGTCACCAGCAGCCGGTGTTTGACTGGCCCCTGGCGGTGGCTGGGGGACAGCGCACCAATGCTTCAGAAATGGAAGGAGAGGAGGCAGATGCTTGAAGGAGTGTGTGCAGATGTGTGTGCGCTCTCTCCATAGGGCGTCATTGCATGCCTCCTCTCCTATGGGGAGAAAATGGAGCAGAAAAGCATCCTGGGTGTAGCAGGATGAGAGCCGATCACTGCAGGCCCCACTCCCATGAATGGCAGTAACCTCTGCACCGGATCCATTCCAGCAGGTTGAGGGATCCCCGCCACAGGGGGCAAGCCATGGAGGAAGGAGAAGGTAAGCTGCAAGCAGGGGACGGCTTGGGGTCAGGCTGGATGGCATGCCATCTGGGAAGGAGAAAAGAAACTGAGAGCACAATCAGCTGGGGTCAAAAATATCAGTATGTTAATTACATACCCTCAGGGTCAAAAAAGGTCACAATGCAAATCAAACAACATAGCAACATCATAAACAAATCTTGCAAATTAAAATAAGACTCTCCCACAGCAATATTGTTCATGAATCACAAACTGTAAAGGAAATCCATCCAGCAACTTTGAAAAAATAATGATTCCTACTCACAAATCCAGACTCCAAATGTCTCAGTGCTGCTCAGACAAGAAAAATATGTTAAACACCTAACAAAAACACAAAATATATTTCAAAACTATGATTCTAAACAAGAACAGAAACATACATGCGTACATCACTAAACCATCAGAGAAATGTCTGTAAACATTGCTGTAAAAGCTAATAAAATATCTATATACTTAGAAACAAAGGACAGCTCAAACTCTCTAACTGCTTGAATCTTAACTCCCTAGCAGTGCACCCGAATGAGGTCACATGACATTTAATCAATAGCCTAGGCTACCAGGTCTGACTCAGATCACATGGAAAGAACAGGAAGCACAGTCCAAGCTTCCAGTTTAGCCTCACAGATCACATGGTAAGTATAGGAAGTTAAAAGTCAGGAATACCTATTTAAAGTAACAAAATAACAATCTCTATTACAGTGCAACCGCATCCAACTAGTGCAGCATACCAGCTTCCACCTAACCCCTGCTGTATATCTAATTATTATAATGCCCTAAAGGCAGTCATTTAAAGATACAGCACAAAATTACAGCACTGCTGCACTGCTAAAAATCTAACACTGCTAAACATTTTATAAGTGGAATAAGGAAGTTCCATTGGTGGGGATTATGTTATGTTAATGTTACCTTTCTGTTCGGTACCCCAACACACTATTCGGTACATTAACATAGCATAATCCCCCCTCTGTCATGCCTTATTCCTTATGGAATATATGGATGGTCTCTTTCCCAAAGGGGAGTGGTGACATCCAAAACTGGTAATACGTGACTTCCAAAGCCAGTAATATAATTGTTGTAATGTCATGATCTGAGAAAACCATCAGTTTGATGTCACATCAATGGCATTATAGAAACATAGAATCTTTCGGCAGATAAGGACCTCCTGACCCACCCAATCTGCCCTGTGTACCCTACCTATAGTGATGAAGGAGTCCTATTCTGTCTTCAGACTCCACCCCCCCTTACCTCTAAGAACCTTTTGTGTCTATCCCATGCATTTCTGAATCCTGTAACCATTTCTGCCCCCACCACTTCTGCTGGGAGTCTGTTCCATGCATCCACCACCCTCTCCATTAAAAAGTACTTCCTCACATTACCACTGAGCCTCCCCCCCCTTCTATCTTCATAGTGTGGCACCTTGTCCTCTAGCATCTTTTCTGCTGAATATGCTTCCTTTTCACACCTTATTTTTACCTGTGAGGTATCTGAATGTTTCTAATATATCCCCACTTTCCCTCCTTTCCTCCAGGGAGTACATATTTAATTCCTTGAGCCTCTTCCCATAGGGCTTTTGATGCAAGCCATGCACCATTTTGATTGTCCTCCTTTGTACTGCTGCCATTCCCTCTAAGTCCTTTCTGAGGTGGGGCCTCCAGTACTGTACAAAGTATTCGAGTTGTGGTCTCACCAGCAAGCTGTATAAGGGTATTATTACCTCCCTCTTCCTGCTGGTGATTCCCCTTCTTATACAACCCATCATCCTGCCAGCCTTCCCCACTGCCTTGTCACATTGCTTTCCCACCTTCAGGTCATCAAAAATGATCACCCCCAGGTCCCTTTCCTGCTCTGTAACTGTTAATACCTCTCCTCCCATTTGGTATTGTTGCCCTCTGGTTCTTGTACCCCACTGGGCAGACTAGGTGGGCCTAGTAGGTCCTTCTCTGCAGACACTATTATGTATGTATGTGCATAATTTTGCACTTCTTTGTGTTAAAATCCAGCTGCCAATACTTTGACCATTCTTCCATTTTTTTTAGATCACTTCTCATTGTTCCACTCCTCTCGGTGTGTCCACTCTGTTGCAGAGTTTTTTGTCATCTGCAAATAAGCATGCTTTCCCTTTTTTTGTCATCTGTAAACAGGCATGCTTTCCCTTCCAGCCCTTCTGCAATGTCACTAATGATGACACTGAAGAGGACCAGCCCTGGTACTGATCCTTGTGGTACCCCACTGGTCACTTTGCCTACTCCAGAGTAGATGCTGTTTACCCCCCTACCCTCTGATTCCTATTGCTCAGCCAATTTTCCACCCATTTTACTACCTTAGGAGGACCTACTCCTAGGCTTCCCAGCTTGTTTAACAGCTTTTTATGTGGAACGGTGTTGAAGGCCTTGCTGAAATCCAGGAAGGTCACGTCCACCGCTCCTCCCTGATCCACTTGCCTGGTTACCCAAAGAACTCAATCAGGACCTCCCCTCTGTGAAGCCATGCTGCCTCTGATCCTGCAGATTATTGGTAACAAGGTACTGTATGTCCCTATCCTTTCCTTCAATAGTGATTCCATAACCTTGCCTACCACCAACATCAGGCTGACAGTTCTGTAATGTCCTGCCTCCTCCCTATTTCCACTTTTATGGAGTGGGACTACATCTGCCCTCTTCCAGTCCCCCGTTACCTCCCCTTTTTTTAATGTCAAGTTGAAAAGGGCTCTCAGAGGTGCAGCACGCTCTTCCTTCAGTTCCCTCAGTATCCTAGGGTGCACCCCATCTGGTCCCATTGCTTTGTCTACTTTTATCTTTGGTTGTTCCTTAAGCACTCCTTCTTCTGTAAAAAAAACTTTCATCCACTTCCCATCCCCTTATACCTTTGTCCTTTATCCTGGGATTGTTTCCTCTCCCCCCCATGTAAATACTGAACAGAAGTATTTGTTCAATAAATCCACTGTTTAGAGGTCCTCTTCCACACTGCCCCTCTTTCCCCTTTCAGTCTTATTATCCCTCTGTCTTTCTCGTTTCACTTATGTATCTAAAAAATGGTTTACCTCACTTTGTCACTGACTTGGCAATTTTATCCTCTGTGTGCACCTTTGCACTTCTAACTGCCTTCTCTACCTCACTTTGTTTCTCTTGGTAAGTCACCCTATCTTCCTCCTTTTGTGTTTGTTTGTACATTCTAAATGCCCTTTTTTGCTTTTACCTTTTATGCTATCTCCTTAGAGAACAAGAGGGATCTCCTTTTTCTCTTGCTGTTGCTACCCTGCCTGACACAGAGGCTTGTACCTTGTTCAATGCCCTCTTTTAATTTTGCCCACTGTTCCTCTATCCCCCACCCCCCAGTTTTCTGATCCCTGCCAGGGGCGTCCTGAGGTGTTCCCCCATTTTCTTAAGATTGGCTTTCCTGAAGTCCAGGACCCTCAACCTTGTGTGGTTCAATTCTGACCCAGTTCTTATCTCAAACCACAATGTACATTGGTCACTGGTACCCAGGTGGTCCCCCACTCTAACATCAGTCACACTGTCCCCGTTTGTCAGCACTAGGTCCAGTAGTGCCTTTCTTGCAAGTAGGTTCCAATACTAGTTGCCTCAGGAATGCCCTCTGCAAGGTGTCCAGGATGTACCTGCTCCTAGCTGTAGCTGCAGCGGGGAGGCTCCAGTCCATGTCTGGTAGATTGAAGTCTCTGACGAGCAGTACCTCTCCGTTGAGAGCTATCTTCAGGATTGCTTCCATCAGTTCCCCATCTACCTCTTCCCCCTGTGCTGGAGGTCTGTAGATCACTCCTATTCAATAGCAGTCCCTTTTCACCTCTCAAAAGTGACTGACAGCATCTTCTCTCCTCCCTGCTCCCCCCTTATTTCTGTGGCTTTTATGTTATCCCTTACATAAAGAGCCACTCATCCCCTCTTTTTACCTACCTTATCCCTTCCAAACAGCGTATATCCTGGTATGGTTACTTCCCAGTCCTGGTTTGCATTGCACCAGGTCTCCGTGATGGCGACCAGGTCTGCTTCCACCATGGTAGCCTCTAGGTCCTCAACCTTGTTATTCAGACTTCTTGCATTTGCACACATGACTCTCCAGGCTATGTTTCGACCTTCTGACCTTTTCACTTTTTGCCCTTCCTTATTGTGTGTGCGGTGTTCTTTAGTTTTACTTGTACCTTGCATCCCCTGTCATTCATTGTTATTTGCCCCCTTTCTGGTACTCTCCTCCAGTGTAATCTCTGCTTGCCTTGTTTGCTTGTGGTGGACAGTGTTTGTTTTCCTACCAAACAGAACCAATAACTGCTGCTACACTCGGACCAAAGTAAAGGGATACACTCCACAGTTGCAAATATAAGCCTTTAATTTTAGCTTATGGTGGTCCACAGTAACACGCTACGCAGCTCCCCAGCGCTTTGACTCAAAATGAGTTTTCCTGTCTCCTAACACCTCCCCCCTTGGCTAGTTTAAATGCTTGCCAATGAAGCATTTAAACTGCTCACTGAGTAGCTCAGCTCCCCCCCTGGCTGGATGCAGGCCATTGCCCTTGTACTGGCCCTCATCCCTACAGGTTGGTCCCCAGTCCCCAATGAAGCCAAACCCCTGCTCACCTCACCATTCCTTCAGTCATGCATTGAAATCCCTGATGCAATGTTCCCTAACCTCTCTCTTGCCTAAGATAGGCAGTACCTTCGAGAAGGTCACAGAGCATGCTACCTGCCTAAGACCCCTCCCCAATTCTTTAAACTCCTCCTGCACTATTTCAAACCCTGCCTCTTCCCTTGCCAGGTCATTTGTCCCCAGATGGGGACATGAGACTGAACATTTATGAAATACTGTGTGTACATTGTGAGTTGACTTTTACTGTAACTGGCTTGTACAGTAAAAGACAAGTCATACTCAACATGCAGAAAAACGTAAGCACTCCTTTTTTAACACATGCTGTATACAGTATTACATAAAATATTATAAAATGGCATGAAATTTTCCTGATTTCTGATTGGTTAGAGACCATTCTAAACAATCATGTTATCGCAGTACAAAATTATACTTCATGAAAGCCCCTGGCCATCAGCCTTTTCACCCTCAGAAAAATCAGTGAACCTTGTCAGCCACAGTTTTCCATCATAAACATGGTTACCACCTTTACTCACTAAAAAACTTCAACAAGGAGGGCCCTAAAAATAAAACTGCTTTAAATTATTGCCTTTATAAAATTCTTCTTCTTACACATGCACATATGTAACTCGGGCACTATTTATCAATGGGCTACTACCCCTGCCTGATGACCACAATACAGGTTGAGTGGCCTGTTCTGATGGTAACTAGGGCTCTTTCTCAAAAAAGAAAATAAACAGTGCAGTGCCTCCACCCAGAATATACAGTGGGCCAGTTGTTTGCATGGTACAACACCCCGGGATGCTGTCCCAACTCACCTCCCTTTCCAGTCACCCCCTCAACACAGAATACCATAAACCATGTTAACATGCTATGTTGCATACAGTTCTTGACTATAGCTAATAATGTGCCCCACACCAGGCACTTTGGATAAATCCCAATACTGACACTGTAGTGCAGCATGAGGGGGGGTGCTGCACTCGTGAGGTGCCGTCTTTCAGATGAGACGTTAAACCGAGGTCCCATCTGCCTGGATTGGTGGTAGTTCAGGTGGATGTTAAAGATCCCATGGCACTTCTTGAAAAGAGTAAGGGAATTTCCCCAGTGCCCTGGCCAAATTTCCACCATTCACTAAAATATCACCAACAGCTTAATCTGGTTCAAAGTCAGCTGGCATTCACATCGCCTTCCCCGTGTCATGCCTGAAAATAGGCATAAATTGTCTAGTGCACTTACCCAGTCAACAAAAACTAAATAAATAAATGCTCTAAGACAGTTTTAAACAGTAACAACAATAACAGCTTTATTATTGGGGAAAGGGGAATGAGAGTGCAGAGAAAAATGGCAGTTCTAAACATTCGACAATAACAACCATGCCCCAAAAGCAACACACATTTGACTTGCCCACTTCCCCACTGGTACCAGTAATAAAACTATAAGTACAAGTGCAGTGTTAAACACTAGGCTCTGGATACCCAGGCATTATAACACAGTCCAGCTGCAAACCTGATTATAGAGTTGCCTGGGATCTTGAGGTGGTGCACTTGGTGAAATTTAGCAAGCTTGCAATTTAACCCCCCAACAGGCCATAGTGTGCTACCATAATTTTTAAACTTGAACTACAAAAGTGGAAATGGAAACTATTCAAAGGCAATAATTGTAATCCAACTTGGAAAAACAGAAAATTCAGCCAGCAATGCCAGCATTCACGTGACCCTTGGATGCAGCACCAGCAGCAGGATGGCAGTTCAGGAGAAGCAGGGAGTAGCACGCAGGAGCAGGAAAACAGCCCAGAAACCTTGGATTCTTTTGTGCAGGTGACAACATTCAGCCATTCTTGTCTCATACTTCTGTGAACACAGCTCTTCTCTATCAGCTCTCAAGGTGCAGCCCATCTGGTGCACACCTCTCTGGATGCAGAACCCCACTGGCACCTCTTCTCTGGTCTCAGCTCTTCCAAATTACACCAAGAATACAGGAGCACTGTGCAACAGCTTCCCAATTCCCAAGAAGCCTAGACCCTAGGAGCAACCTCACCGCCCAGCTATCCACAAAAGGATCAAGAGTACCTCAACACGCGGGCACACATCCATGGATCCCTGTTCCCCGATCCACCCCACCTGATAAGGGATAGCCGACCCCTTACCTGTCTCCGAGGTTGCCTGAACAGGTTGTAGTCTCTATCTGCACTTGGATCAACTTAGAACTCTTGAATGCAGCCGGGCCCCTTTAATTCACACTTTCTGACGAGCACTCTGGAACCATCTCTGGCAATGGGTAAACCCAGGTATAGATTCACAAGAAATATCTTGAAGGATCCCTGGGGAGGACAACCAGGATTCTTCTGGATGAACACTTGGGAGGACTTGGAGGACATCTGGCCAGGCTAGGCCCTTCTCTTCCACTCACTCACAGCTGCCCTGTGTCCTCAGAGAGCCTCTGTTATCAACTGCCCGAGCCGTAACTGTACCTCAGGTCAGAGGAAAGATGACAGCTTCTGCTAGGTTAATACCGCTGTTCA
This sequence comes from Neoceratodus forsteri, assembly GCA_016271365.2. NCBI lineage: Eukaryota > Metazoa > Chordata > Ceratodontiformes > Ceratodontidae > Neoceratodus > Neoceratodus forsteri. Next base: position 1,103,111,592 of record CM028129.1, on the reverse strand, counting down.
TCTTTAAAATTAATATACGTTAGGTCCCCTCAACATCTGATTGGTTGCTCATTTGTGGCTAGGTAACTTGTTTTATATTTGAGCTATGAGCTTCTCCATACCCCCTACTCAGGAGCCATAGCTGCAGGTCTTTGCACTCCTTGGGTGCTGATTAGCTGGCGGTGGAAGACTAGGTTTGCTGGCAAAGGCACCTAGCTTCACCTGAACTCTTTTCTTCTAGGTTGCTTGTAAGAACAAAGCAAAGAACCTTACCAGAGCAAGGAAAAGGATTAAGGTTTCTTTTGGCTAGGCAGATTTACTGTGTGTTATTATTTTCTTTTGTATTCACATGGGTTGTTACTGTTTGTTGCTAACATTTTACTGCTTTATTTTTCTCTGATTCATATTGTGGTTGCTGGGTATACCTTCTGCTGCATTATTACAGGGTGTGCCTACAGGTATGTGCTTACAGATTACTGCTGTAATCTTCTGATTCAAATTGTCTTTTGGAAGGTATATCTTCTGTTACTGCTTTATTTTTCTCTGTAGCAAAGTGTTTCTTACAGGGTATATCTTCTGTGAAATTATTACAGGTAGTACTTTACAGGCTTTACAGTTTTATCTATCATTAGGCTACGCTTTCAAGGCTACTGCATTTGTTGCTGACTGTTTCTGCTCTTACCTCCTTGTTTCTTATATGCATGGTTCTTCCTTTTCAGCAGGGAAAGGGCCCAGACACCCACCCCATCCCCAACCACCCCACACTACAGTCCTTTTATATGGTAGCACAGTCATGACAGTTCCTGTAGCAAAGCAGGAAGGGTGGATCAGAGGGGTATCCACACAGTGACCTCATTTACAGGGGTACAAGTAATTTAACTTGTTATAACAAGTGATACCAAAACAAACAAAACACAAACTCAAACTTTTGTTTCATTTTCTTCCTTCTAACTACTCTGACCAGGTTATAAACTCAGCAACGTATCTGGAATGTGTAACCCCCCCCAAATGGGAGTTCCCAAAAAGCATACCTCTCAACTGTACCACATTACGAGGAACGTTCCTCATTTTACTTCACAAAAGCTCCCTGTTCCACATTGTGAGGACTTGTCCCACATTCAGTATTAACATTTTAAAGCAAAAATCTATAGTAAATGATGCAAAAAATATATTATTCAATTAATAACAGACTTTCTGAACATAAATGCAAACATTTTAACAGTGTTCTGAGCTTTCTAGGTAAAGATTTGATTAAGTGTTCCACATTTTGCTAATTTGTTCCACATTTTTAGAGGCAACGTTCCACATTTGGGGGACAAAAGGTTGAGAGGTATGCCAAAAAGTGTTGCTTGAGCTTGCTTAAATGCTCACTGTCAGGCTGGTGTCCAGCATTTTAGCAGTTTAAACGTGATTGCCACAGAGTTCCTGTATAGCCTCTGTGTACTGCCTCTTTAAGAACTGCCTGGATTGCAGTCATAAGTAATCTGAGAGGGAGCTCTGTTGAAAGATGTAACTATTTGCTGAAAATCATTTAGAGCGACAATGCTAATGTAGTTTGTCTAACCTGTCTGCTTTGCAGCAAGGACTGTTTTGTTTATCCTCAACATTTGGCCCGGGACTGCAAATTGGACCAATCAGTACTGGTAGGACCAAAAATGGAGCCGGACTACAGGAGCTGCCTGGAGTCAAAATCTGTAGGAATTGTAGTTTTGGGCTTTTGGCGCCTTTTTGCACCTGAAGGGGGAGCTCCTGTTGTGGCTGACAGATGAATCAGCCAACCGAACCTTTTGGATCTTGGAGAAATTCCCAGGCTTGCTGCAGTTTGAGTCAGATCTAAGTTGGGAGCTGAAAAAGCAACATGCTTGAGACAGTCAAGTAGCCGTCTGAGTAGTTCTGCATGGGAGAACTGTGAAAAGGCCTGAGTTGTGGCCTGCATTTCTGCCTGCTGCCCCTGAGAGGGAGAGAAGAGATTTATTTTGGATTAAATCCAAGTTTGTAGGAACGAAGTAAGCCACTGATTTTTTTACCAGGCTCATACCTGAAGAAGACCAAAGATTTTGCCGAATGCAATCGGCCTGTCAGGATTTCCAGCTGCTTTTGAATCCCCAGTTTGTGCAGAGACTTTGCGATCATGACCGGAGAGCGGTTTGCCTGGTACAGTAGAATTTCCTTACATGTAAATGTGCTGTGTATTGAAAGTGGGTCGTGATTTGGTTCCCCACTGTGTGAATTGTGTTCTGCTTGCTGGAAGCTTCATCCAGCCTAATCGGACTGAATCCACGTTCATCTCCATTCGGCCTGGGCCATGCTATGCTGGCCCTGCCAGACTACCCCACTGCACAGAGAAAGCCACCATTGAGAGACCTCTCTTGAGGTCAGCCCCCTGCTCCACGCTTGAACAGGAACAATGCCTCAGCGAATCGTGTGGGCCGTGCTTCTCCTGGCACTCCAGATTAACCACCTGCTGTCTTGATTTTCATCCAGCCTGTGTCCAGTCTTGGGTATCATGAGTAATCATCAGGATAGCTCCCTGCAACAACAGCCTAATCTAAAAGTGTGTCATCTGAGTGTCTTGTTGTTTTTCTTTTCACGAACTGAGCCATCCGGCTCCAGATTACAAATAGTGTGTGTTGTGCAAGTTGTTTTCTTCCATCACCAGGCCCCAACCAGCTGCAACATTCCTGGCTAGCCCACCATTCTCCATCTGGGTACCCAGAGTGTGTGACTGTTTATGGATCCTGAAGTGCATGCATAACTGTTTGATTGATAGAGCCTTTAAGCAAATTAACCTGATTACACCCCTCGCTTGTTCAAGTCCCTTAAATAAATCAGATCAAACTCTTTTTTGCATTTACCCTGACTGTGGTTCCAGTTTGTGCAAGAGTACTGTACTGCTGTTATTTGCTGTGTATAACCTTGTTTTACAGGGGGTCCCCAGGGCCAAGCAAGAGGAAAGCCTTGGTGGTAAGTGCAAACAGTGTGGGTACTTATGTGGTTTATCAGGGGTATTGTGAAAGTGATTATTGTGTATTGTTCCAGCCACTAGTAAGGAAAGAGGGGGATTACAGTGTCCCAGAGGACTGTGCCTAGGTTAGCTTAACCACTACCAACCCTGACCTCCGGGTGGAGGCACCCATTTCAGAACCCAGGCCCCTTAACTTGCTACTAGCCAAGCTGGCAGGGGTAGCAGCCCTTGGGATAGCACCACCTAAGGGTCACAAATGGATACTATTAACTGCAAATACTGCAGGACACTTTTCAAAAGGACAGTTATAGAGGATTTAGGATACTGTCCTACATGCTGGGCCATTGGAGATATAAGGGCTCAGCTCCAGGCAGCACGGGCAGAGATTGAGCACCTCAAATCACATATTCAGGAGGAAATATATTATAAGAGCCGCCTGCCATTTCCCCAACATCCAACAATAGCACCTTGACCGCAGAGGGTAGTTGGCAGGTAGTTGGGAGGAGCAAATCGGGTGCCCCATCACTCGGTGCTCTCCAACATATCACCTCCACAAACCATATAAAAACTACAAATGGGAATCTGCCTCTGTCTTCAAAATCAAACAAAAGCAGGGGACACTGCAGAGCAGGACACTGCAGCACAGGAGGAAGCACAACAAAACTCGCTCAAAACAGGAACCAAAACAAAAAAAGCAAAAAGGAAATCCAAAACACATCTGATCATAAGAGACACTATGATTCGAGGAGTTGATACCTATCTCCAGCCAGGGTAATGATCAGATGTCTCCCAGGTACATTAGCATGGAGAGACACTGACCGCATTGCTAAAAATTGTACAGGAAGTAGGAGAAAACACTGACGTCCTGGTACACATAGGGACTAATAATATCGCCAGCCGGTCAGTTGTGGAGACCAAAGAACATCTGACCAGGCTGGGAGACAAACTTTCATCCATTTCATCTGGCATCTCCTTCTCTAAGATCCTGCCAGTCTGGGAGAAGGGGGCAGATGGACAGAAGGTCAGAGAAGGGGAGATGGGGGAGCTAAACATGTGGCTCAAGGGCTGGTGCCAGGAAAAAGGCAAATCTGTAGGTAACTGGCAACAGTTTTGGGAGCGAAAGTTCTTTAAATTTGATGGACCACATCTGACTAAGGAGGGAGTCAGTGCACTGGGGCAGAAGTTTGAGGTCTTTGCAGAATATTTAAACTAGCAAAATGGGGAGAAGGGTGCAGCACCCGAAACGTCGAATGGGAGGAACACCCCTCCACCCTCAGCTAGTGATCAAACAGGAGTTCAGCATGTTTGTAGTTCATTTGCATCACCAGGTAAGGAAAAAGTTCTGGCTCCCCATACGATGCACAGGGGAAATGCCAGAGCTCACTCAACAACCAACACACCAAAATCTGGCCAGTGGAAAATCATGTACACAAATGCTCGCAGTCTGGGAAACAAGATCCCAGACCTGCAGGCAATAAAATAGATACTTCTGCTCAGTATTTACTAAGGAGAAGGCAGGGCAGGGCCCACAGCTCAGCACCATGGACACAGGGGGGAGGGAGGTGTGCACTAGTCCTTTCACGAAAGAAAGGGTCCTACAAGAGCTCAATAAGCTCAAGGTGGACAAGGCAATGGGACCTGATGGCATACATCCAGGGTACTAAAGGAGCTAAGGGTGGAACTAGCAGTGCCATTATCAGAACTGTTTAGTGAGTCTCTGAGCACAAGAGAGGTCCCAGAAGACTGGAGAAGGGCTCATGTGATCCTGCTCTACAAGAGTGGTAGCAGGGAGGAGGCAGGGAACTACAGACCAGTCAGTCTTACCTCAGTAGTGGGCAAGATTATGGAGGCACTCTTTAAGGAAAGGATAGTGCGACACCTGGAATCCATAGGATCTCAGGATCCAAGACAGCATGGGGTTACAACAGGAAGATCCTGTCAAACTAATCTCATAGATTTCTTTGACTGGGTAACCAGAGTGGTGGACCAAGGGGGAGCAGCTGATGTCACCTACCTTGACTTCAGCAAAGCTTTCGATACTGTTCCACATAGAAGATTGATTAATAAGCTGGGTAGGCTCAGGGTGGGTCAGAAGTTGGTCAACTGGGTGGCAAACTGGTTGACGGGCAGAAAACAGAGTGGTGGTAAATGGTATACAGTCAGAAGAGATGCAAGTCACAAGTGGGGTACCTCAGGGATCAGTCCTGGGGACAGTCCGCTTCAACATCTTCATCAGTGACATTGCAGATGGGCTGGAGGGTAAGGTTTGTCTGTTTGCAGATGACACCAAGATCTGCAATGATTAGATAATCCAGATGGGGTGGGCAGAATGAGAAGAGATCTGGATAAACTGGCAAAATGGTCGGAAGAGTGGCAACAGGGATTTAACGTAAAGAAGTGCAAGATCATGCACATAGGGAAGAGAAACTCTGAAGCCACCTATAGGTTGGGAGGGGAGTTGCTGGCAGTCACAAGGGAAGAAAGAGACTTGGGCATCATCATCACAGATGACCTGAAATCATCCAAGCAGACCACTAAAGCAGTAGGTAAGGCTAGGGTGATGTTGGGATGTATTAGTAGGGGTATCACAAGTCGTAAGAGGGAGGTAATAATCCCTCTTTACAAGACACTGGTTAGGCCCCATCTGGAGTACTGCGTGCAGTACTGGAGGCCACACCTTCACAAGGACATTAACTAAATTGAGGCAGTCCAGAGAAGGGGAACCAAAATGGTGCAGGGACTGCATCAGAAAACATATCAGGACAGATTAATGAAACTAAATATGTATACCCTAGAGCAAGGGAGGGAGAGAGGTGATATGATTGAAACGTTCAAACTGCTTAACGGCAATAACAAGGTGAAAGACTCTAACATGTTTCAATATAAGAAAAGTAGCAGGACAAGAGGACATAGCATGAGATTAGAGGGAGGCCGATTAAGAGGTAATGTGAGGAAGTTATTTTTCACCGAAAGGATGGTGGATGCATGGAATGGCCTACCTCAGGAAGTGGTGGATATGAATACAGTGCAGGGCTTCAGACAGGTATGGGATAGGCATAAGGGAGCAATACAGATAAGTATGAATAGATAGGCCATTGACAGAGCAAATGCTGATGGTTCATTCATAAGGTAGAAAAAGAAATGGGTAGGCTGGATGGGCCTTGCAGTCCTTATCTGCTGTCAACTTCTATGTTTCTATGCTTGGGGTCAAAGGCAACAAATATGGCTGCTGCTGTAGACAGTTTATATACAGTCCTGATGCAGCTAAACAATATAGTATTATTATTTATTGCCCCCTGGTTTTGTAGCAGTCCCTCTGCCCTTGTGTCCGGTGGGAGAGTGGGTTTTAGCAGGGGCTTCCCCTGCCTGTTGCTGGCACAGTAGCACTGCCACCCTGGACAACAGGCAGAGCTTCAGTGCCTATAGCAGCCTCAGTTGCTTTCTTAAAGCTGTAGTTCCCCTTTATATGTAATAGTGCTTAAGAGCACTTTTAATACATTTTTATTTATCCCCACCCCTCCAGGTGTACCTCTGGACACCCACACATGTTTTGGGATCCCGAGGAGTCAGAGCACATGCAGGAAAGCACTGAATAGAGCCACCACAGCAGCTTTTGGAGCCACCACAGCAGCTTTTACTCTTACTGCCATAGCGCTTATACTGTGCACGTGCATGCCACCAGCTCGCACATGCCCCATGAGAGCTGTGTGACAGTGTGCTCCACAATTTTGCCTAATGGGCAATTTAAATCTTCGCTCCTCTGGTCCCCCCACACAGGATTACCCCTAAGGGCAGGCAGAAGTATTATGCTGGCAACCAGGACTGGGACTGGTGGTGGTGAGCAGTTGGGAGGCAACTAAGGTAAGCCCCACCCATCGGGGGGTACACATAAATTATGAAATGAAGTACTAGAGTACTTTGTTTTTAATTTCTGGTGTTTTTTTGCAGACCATGAAAAACTCCCCCTCCTATCCTTACCTGCTTACTAGGCAAATGTCTGTTGTTTGACCCATAGAAATCCCTGTACATGATGTCATGTCATCAGGTGACATGCCTGTGCTCTTCTAATAGAGAAACATTTGCCTGTATAATGACATCCAGGAATTAAGCACATTTGTACAGGGGTCATTTCCATTCTACTCCTAAAAGTTCCATGGTTTAACCTGCTACAGATAAAACAAAAGCCCTGGTTCCATCGTAGGCCTTCTGTTGTGTGATTGGGGAGGGGGGGGGTGAGCATTCTAGCACAGCTGAGTAGATCTGAATTATTGTATTCCATCCATAGTAAACATTACATCTAATGAATGTAGGAAATACAGAAAAGATACAGAAAATCACGGCAGGGGAAGGGAGGAAATAATTTAAAGAAGGAGGAGGAAAGGTGTGGAACATGTAAATGGGTTTGGGTTAAGGAAAAAAGAGCTTTGCAATCTAATTAACAAAATGTATTTTCTGTGCATACTTGAAACTGAGACGGCATGCCAATGGAGTAATGTGCTGGGACTATTTTGCTGGAGTAGATGAACTGTTTTTAAAAAACTTAAACTTTATTAAAATGTTCTGCAGTTCATCAGATACATACATAATTATACTCAACAGTGGTACACAGGATATCGAAGGAGCCATGTTACATACAGAGGGGAATAATATCTGGGTCCCCATGATAAATTGTTTTAATCAGGTAACTTGAAGGATTGGACATCATACTTCATTTGTAGGGAGACATCTCGGGGGGGGTGGGGGTCTGTCCAGGCTGTGTCTGGTCCTTTCCATGACTGTTCTATTTGAGTGGTATTGTTGCACTTGTAGCCATTTATCTCCTAAGATACAATATTTGCCCTTGTGATCATAATATGTAGGAGTTTGGCTTTCCATCGGTTTTGGTGGATAGGTAGCTTCTTTTGTATTTGGGCCACGAGCTTCTCCATCATGTAAATATCAAGGATCCTATTTTCTCACTGTATGGCAGTAGGCAGTTCTGGTTTAAGCCAGAGACAATGTAATGTTATGTTTGCTGCTGTTGATAAGATACCCAGTATTTATACAATGACTCTGAGAATAGGATTATGCAAATACATGCATTTGTTTTCATGTACAACTGGTCTAAAGTGAAAAGAAGTCATTTATTTCATTGTTAGGTGTGTCATAATCATTTATTTCTGCTTCAGGTTGGTCACAAAGGAGCTCTTAACCAATGAAAGAATAGCTTGCACAATACCGGATGACATCACAATACCATCTTTTGCAACTAAAAAGAGAGCAATGAGATCAAGCAGAAAGAGTTCAGTCTTCATTAAACGAACTAATCATGCCAGAAAGGCACTGCCATTGTATAAATGACATATGCTATGGGTCGGCTAAAAATATCACATTTTTATTTATCTGCAGCATATGTATGACCCCTATAGACCTTACCCATGGCTCTGCCACTTGTGAGGTTAATAGAGGTCAAAATCTGCAGGTAAAAATAAATGAGATATTTCTATTCCACATGTGGCATATCTAATATGTATAGATGGAGTTCATTCTTAATATGGGGAGGGTATAATAACAGTAAGACTGCTCAAGGAGTTAGGAGGCTGAAATCTGTGATCAGCATGTTGATATCTGCTTCAGCACTAGATCAAAACCGATGTACTGTAGCACCAGGCAGGACCAAAAACGAGCCCATGAGTTGCCACCTCTTGGCTGCACACACTCAGGTTGAAGTGTGACTGCGATTATATTTAGCCATTATTTCTGGGGTGCAGAAAAATCTTGTAGTATATGGTTAGGGTTTATTGTGTAGGGAATTCAGCCAGTCCAAAAGTCTTGTTGTGCACAGACCAAAAGTTGTTGCATAAGTTCTACAAATGTTGTTGTACATATTCTATCATTAGTGCCTTCAGCCCAAGCCTGCCGGTTCTGATCTTACAGCACAGCTCCACTCATGTTGCAGCAGTGAAAATGGGCATGGCTGGACCCAGAAAGTTTGCTTGGTTGGTCTCTGGAGACCATCCACCGAGACAGCTGTCCCTCTAGCTAGAGAAAATGAATCAGTGGGGGCAGTGAGACCCCTCATTGCTGTTTGTTAATTAAAAATAAAAGTTTTCTGATTTGAGAGCACAGGGGCAAAGTGCAGCCCCACACTAAAACCTCTACAATGGAGGTTAAAAGTAAAAACAATGAAAAACATATGCTATCAAAAATAAAGTATGGATGACCTTTCAGAACTTGCCCTCCATTTATGTATTGGGGTTAATAACAATATGGACCTCTGAAGCTGCAATCTCAAGGCCCATATGCTATTATCTCAACCCCTCTTTAGAAACACAGTCTTGTGTATGGTCACCCATACATTATTCCTTATTTATAATATGGGTTCCACCTGTGAAGCTTGTGATTGGAGGAAAAGGATCATGAGGGGTGTGTATTAATCTCTATTATACCCATGGCTAGAGTGAGTAGGTGATAGCTGAAATCCCTACTCACATCTAGCTTTGAAGTCTGTGAAATACAGAAGGTACAGTAGTAGTGTTTTTAATGTGGTGCACCACCTTGCATGAACAGAGGTACAGCGTGGCAGTTTGAAGTTATGTCTTAAGTGTCGAAATGGTAAAGTGGAATGGACGCACTTGCCAAAATGGTTAGTGTAAAGTCATAATGATCACTGTTGAAAACGGGAAACTGAAATCGCTCTATACTAAAAAATTATTATTTAGTGTACAGGAGCATATTGTGTTTCCCACCCACCTGTCCAGGCAGACACTGTAGTTTTGCTATTAGTTGTTGAAAATGAATGTTACATTGTACAGCAATGGCTTATGGATATAAAATTGTTGGGCACCTTACTAATGTTTTACACAACTACAAGCAATAGTCAATGTTTAAATGTGTTTTATGTGTTGTAAATTTTAGAAATCTTCAGTGAAATTTTTCTATATTTGTTAAATGTGTTCCGTTTCTAAGTGGAACTGTAATGCGTACGGATACAATGATTCCAGGACAGTATGTTTTTGGTGAACACATCCTGGTACTAGCTTCATGTGTGTGTGTGTAGCCACTGAATAAAAAAAATGTTATTTCAACAGAATATTATGCTAAAAATGAAGTTATTTTTGGTAAAAGAAAGATTGTGTAGCAATATAAGGACTGATATTTTTCCTCCGATGAAGAATCCTCAGCAGTCACCACGCAAAATGTTCAGCGATCGAACAGCATAAGCAAGTGAGGTACGTCTGTGCAAGTAACATTTAAACTTAGTAAAAGTATAAAACGAGTAAATAAGTGTTGTTTGAAATCAGAAAACTGTGTAAAATTCACCAAAACTACTATCTAAAAGTCACCAAAAGTAAAGAAAACAGCACAACTAATCCACAGACTACTTTATTCTGTGTTAATGTAAGTAGAAGGATACCACATTCAGATAGGAGACTTTTCTATATTCTGAGAAAAATGCATAAAATTTTGGAAACTTGTCAGAGCCCATGTTATAAGTGCAATAACCCACTCCAGGGTGTGGGATTACTGGGGATTAATCAACACACTGGGTGCTGTGAGGACACTCGGTCTTCACTCTCGTGCCTCACAATGCACCCAGGGTGTTGATTAATCCCCAGTAACCATGCATCCTGTTGTGGAGGGGGAAGAAATGGACAAGGAAATGATAGAAAGTATACTTAGAATGGCAGAAAAAGGGGAGATATTGCTAATGGGTGATCTGAATATGCCAGATGTTAACTGGAGTGCAGTTGCAGCAGCCACTTCGAAGAGTGGGGTTATTCTAGATGTCCTACAGGCATGCCTTGACAACTAGCATTGGAACCCACTCGAGAGAGAGCAATCTTAGACCTGGTTCTCTCAAATGGAGATAGAGAGAGGATCACAGATGTAGAAGTGGGTAGCCATCTGGGAACTAAGACGCATGATCAGTATGTTCTAATAAACACAGCAATGAGTCAAGTCATACAAAGGCAAAAGTACTGGACTTCAGGAGGGCTGACTTTGTCAAAATGGGTGAGTGCCTAAGGAATGCCTAGCAAATAGGCAGGAAGGAGGGTGGAAGAACAATGGGGAATAATAAAACTGCCATCACAGAGGTAACAAGCCTTTGTGTGAAGCAAATAAACAAAACAAAACTATGTAAGAAACCACTATGGTTCTCAAAGGAAGTGGCAGTGAAGGTTCAAGAGAAAAAGAAAGCATTCAGGAAGTACAAGGAATCGCAGAAGGAGCAGGACAGAGAACTGTATCAGTTAAAGCAAAAGAAAGCTGGGAAGGCAGTCAGAGCAGCAAAGGCCCAAACCGAGGAAAAGATAGCCAACTCAGTTAAGAAGGAGGATAAAACCTTTTATAGGTACATCAGGGAGCGAAGGAAGACCAAGGGAGGGATAGTGAGGCTTAATAAAGGTGGGGGGGTGGGCAGAGGGGGACTGTGAAAAGGCAGAGATACTAAACAAATATTTTGCTCAGTATTTACAAATGAAGAGGGGGAGGTACCTAAAACAAACAATAGAAACACTCTAGATACAAAAGTTGATACCAGCCCATTTACAGAAGAAAGGGTTCTGAAAGAACTCTTAAAACTGAAGGTGGACAAAGCAATGGGGCCTGATGGGATTCATCCCAGAATTCTAAAAGAACTAAGGGTAGAACTAGTGACACCACTGACTACGTCTTTAACAAATCATGGGAGGATGGGGTGGTACCCGAGGACTGGAGGAGGGCAGATGTGAGTCCCCTCCACAAAAGTGGGAGCAAGGCAGAAGCAGGAAACTACAGACCTGTTAGTTTAACCTCAGTGATAGGGAAAATGATGGAATCACTTCTGAAGGAAAGAATTGTCGAGTATCTAGAGATCAGAGGGGCACAGGACCCAAGGCAGCATGGACTCACAGCAGGAAGATCATGCCAGATGAATCTGATAGATTTCTTTGACTGGGTGACCAAAGTAGTAGATCACTGAGGGGCTGTGGACATGGCCTACCTAGACTTTAGCAAGGCATTTGACACAGTCCCACACAAAAGATTAATATGCAAATTAGCCAGCCTGGGAGTGGGTCCCAAGATGACAGCCTAGGTAAAGAATTGGCTGGAGAATAGGACACAGAGAGTAATAGTAAATGGAGTCCACTCTGAAGAAAGGGGGGTTACTAGTGGGGTACCACAGGGTTCAGTATTACGACCGGTCCTCTTTAATGTCTTTATAAGCGACATTGCAGAGGGACTGGAAGGAAAAGTATGTCTCTTTGCAGACGATACAAAGATCTGCAACAGAGTTGATGCACAAGGTGGGGTGGAAAGGATGAGAAGGGACTTGGCAAGGTTAGAGGAATGGTCAAATGTATGGCAGCTTAGATTCAATGCTAAGAAGTGCAAGGTAATGCACCTGGGAAACAAAAACCCAAGGGAAGAGTACACAATGGGGGGTGAGATACTAACAACAACAAAAATGGAAAGGGACCTGGAGGTAGTCATATCAGATGACCTAAAGGTGGGCAAGCAATGTGAGAGGGCAGCAAGGAGGGCTGAGGGAATACTGGGATGCATAGGGAGAGGCATCACCAGGAGAAAACAAGAAGTTATTATCCCTCTGTACAGACAGCTGGTGAGACCCCATCTGGAGTACTGTGTGCAGTTCTGGAGACCCAGTCTCTGCAAACATAGACAGGATGGAAGCTGTCCAGAGAAGGGCAACTAAAATGGTGCAGGGTCTGCACCAGAAGACATATGAAGAGAGACTAAAGGAGTGTAATATGTATAGCCTCGAGGAAGAGGAGGAGAGGGGGACATGATAGAAACTTTCAAGTACCTCAAGGAATCAACAAAGTCCAAGAGGGTAGCATCTTTCAAAGAGGTGTGCAAGAACAAGGGACACAATTTGAAGATAGAGGGTGGCTGGCTCAGAGGTAATTTAGGAAGTATTTTTTCACAGAGAGGGTTATGGATGCATGGAACAGCCTTCGGAGGAGGAGGTTGTGGAGTCAAAAACAGTGGTGGAATTCAAGCATGCATGGGACAGTCATAAGGCAATTCTAGGGGGTTGGGGTAGGAAGAAGTAGGCTGCTGGTTAACTAGGATCTGCAGCTTATCCATTAGGTAGGGAAATGGGCAGACTGGGTGGGCCAAGCGGTCCTTATCTGCCATCAAATTCTATGTTACTATGATTATTGCTTACATAGCCGATTTCCCTTCATAGATATGAACCAGTGATCTTATCCTATCAGAGCCACATCAAAGACTAGTCTATGAGAGTTATTGTAGTGGGTGAGTTTGGCTTCCCAGTTGAGTTTGACTGTCTCTGTAGAGGTCTGGAGCCCATCTGTTAGTGCCCAGTTGTAACAGTCGTGGAACAACTAATTTCACAAGAGACGCTAAAACTGGGTACCTTAGTTGTAGGAGGGTCACCTGGTGGGAGATTCAAAGCTAGAACCTGCCAGGAGAGAGGATGGACCCTGTAAATTAAGCAAAAACAATAGCTATGAGCATATTATTACTGTTGATACTGCAGGTGTAAGCTATGGGGAAGGGGAGAAAGACTGATTGTCTAATCCCTTGCACACAATCACACACATATGCTGACATTAGGAGTAGTAGCATGTCACCCTTTGTTAATGGCAATTATGGGTGCAGCATTGGTAGCCACAGGGCTAGTAACTGGTTACTCTGGCTAATGATCGTAGCACTGGTGGTGTAGTGTAATTGGGACCAGCTTGGATCGCAAATCAGCAAAATGTTTTTTTTTTTTTTTTTTTTTTTAATTATAAAAAGTGTGTGCCCTGTTTGAAATAATGTGTCAGTCTGTTGTGGTAATTTAATGCAGAGTGGCAGCTGTGTGGCACCAAGGCAAAAAATGAGTGCGTGTGGAGAGTGAGAGCCAAGCCATAGCTCTGCAGCATAGCACTAGTGTGCTAGAGGGGAATCCCCCTCATAGCAGCTGAGAAATGACTGAGTTGAACTGAGACGATGGTTGTGGAGCAGGATAAGGCCTACCAAAGCATAGCTCTTTCGAGAGGGAGATGCGGTACTGTGTCCACTTCTCGCTGGCGAAAGACCAGATATTTTTTTAACAAATAAAATAGTTGTCAGGTGGCAAGTGCCAGGAATTATTTTTAGGGACTATCTACCATTAATTTATGAAATAAAACAAAGGGGCACATAAAGAGAGTGGAGTTGGGCACCTACACAGACATACTGTAAGTGCAGTCAAGGTACCATATTAGAGCAGCAGGAAGGCTACTGCTCGGCAAGACAAAGAAATGAAGTTTGAATCACTCAAAGAAATACATTCAGAAATGGATTAATTTAATAAAAGCCACAGGGGGCTGGGTAACTGTCCAGAGAACATAAGCATGCACAGCATATGCCACAAAACCTTACAGTTTTAAAAATGGAGTTGTTGACAACTCACTAGTGCAGGACAGTGAAGCAGTCTAATTTAAAATACTTAAAACTATACAATGCTTTTTTTTCTAATTTTCACTGCCAAGCCATTAAAAGTCTGCTCTGCACCAAACATAGCAGGAAGGTAGAGTAAGGTGTGCTGTACCAGGGGAAAATAGTTTTATTTAAATGAAAGATCACGAAAGAGGTGTCACTAACCTGGGAAGGTGGAGTGACTGTAGTTCAAAATCCATGCTGCAGGAAGACAAGGTAGAGGAGGAGCCAGGAGAAGATGTGTGCTCTCAGGCAGGATCAGTTACAAATGCCTGTGGGACAGCCCCAGGGTGGAGTTAAACACACAAAAAATTAATATTTAAATTTCCTAGCTCCAGAGGAGGAAAGCCTTTTAAAAGGGAAATGGCTTGTTTTGTGGTAACTTGGTAAAGAAAGTCACACAGAAACCTGTCTTATTTTATGTACAGTAGGACGCTTTAAGCCTTAAAGGCTCTGAGATCCCATAATTTAATTTCTTTAAAAAATACGCTGGAGAATGCCAAGAAGGGGAGCTTTCAAGCAGGAAATGTATGAAGGTGCTTAAACCTTGTGTTACAGTAATTTATGTCAAAAGTTACTTATTAAATACATTGGGGATCCAGGCTGACAGGGCAGAGCAACCTAGGAATTTTCAGAAAGGCAGCTGAGATTCAAAAGTGAAGATTCCATTGTGGCTTATGCTGCTGCAGAATTCCAAGCCACAATTCAATTTGATTGGTGCTGAGGGCTGGAACGGGGATTTGTCCACTCACTGACCATGGTTTTGTAAAACAGAATGTTCAAAGGCTATAAAAGGAGCTTCACAGCTCAGGTTCAGGGAGTTCGAGCAGGGAGGGTGACCTGAAGAGACCAGACCTGTCAAAAGGGAGTCCAACCAGCAAAGGCCTACCAGTTTGATAGGGCCTGGGGGACTAGCCTTGAGTAAAGTGAATAGTCTATAGAGGATCACCTGCATCGCAGTGCTAGGGACAGTAGGGCAGTAAGTGAGAGCAGGGTCAGTGTAGATTAGCCTGCTGCTTCAAGTACCTGTTTTCCATGTGTCTTCAGCTTTCTTCTGATCACAGTGAAACTGCTTCAGGTGTCCAGGTCGTCTCCAAGATCAACACCACCTGATCACTGCTGTCTCCACAAGAGGTCCTGGGCATTGTTTTCTTTGCCTTAATGATGAGTAGTGGTACAGTAAGATTTTCAAGTTCATCTTTGGACTAGTTCAAGAGGGACACTTGTCCATAATTGAATTCCGAAATCCTTCTTAGTTAAAGGGCTGCCGTCCAGCTGCAGAAGGCTGAATTTTAAAGACTGTGGGGGACAAAAAGTGTACTACAAAAGCTTTTGAATAAATGCTATGTGCTGCAAGCTGCATGCTAAAATGTGTAGAGTTTAACTGCATAAGTGATAAGTAGAAAGAGCAGTTGATGCCTTCAGGAGAACTTCAACAAAACATAATATTTAGACACAGTTCAGTCTGTATTTCACATTAGTTCTGTATTTCTCCTCCCCATTATCTATCACTGAGGTCATCTGCATGAAAACGGATCTTTGCTCCTGAAGAGTTCATCTGTTCCTGTTGCTTTGCCCCTACCTGAAGTCATAATGCACTGCTTGTGACATCACAGCTACTCCCATGGCAACAGATTGTGATGTCACAATAGAAGATTATGACTTGAAGTAGAGAGTACGTTATAGAGGCAGATGGACTTTAAGGGAAAAATATCACATATTCATGTAAATTTCCTCAATTAAGCAATAAGGCTTGACCAGGGGTTATATTAATGGTGTGTTAATCACCCTCTAGGGGTGTAATGTGGCACGAGGCATAGCCGTGTGCTATATGCCCCTAGGGGGTGATTAACTGGCCATTAACATAACTACTGGGCGTGCTTTATTGCTATTATAACAAAAATATATTTTTTTAAATAGTGTTAAACCTTGTTCAGCATATGTTTAGGCTGTACATGTACGGTAATCAAAGATTAACATAAGGCTGATAGAATGTTTGCAGCCAATCAGCAAGCTCTATTTCTCAGACCCTTTTTATAATAATAAATAATGGTTTGGAGAAATCTATAGAATATATATGGAACGTAAGCTGAATGGTACCTAAGTATTATGTTTTTAAAAGTTTTCTTTGGGGTGTCAGCAGCTCTTTAACGTAAAGCGTTAGATACCAGGGAAGGGTATCTGTGTAGAAGGGATGAGTGGGCTGACTGAGGTGGGTAAAGGCATAGTAGCCACTGCACACCCTCAAGGCAATATAACTTATATGTGCAGCGACTGAGGTCCAAGGTATGGCCTAGCACTGGGTGAAATTTTTTGTAGCTGGTGTGAAAGGGGTGAGTAGACTAACTGAGGTGGGTAAAGGCCTAGTAGTCACTGCACGGCCTTAAGGCAATATACTAGTAGTTTAAATGTGCAGTGTCTGAGGTCCGAGTTATGGCTTAGTGCTGGGTTAAATTTTTTGCAGCTGGCATAAAAGGAGTGAGTGGGCTGATTGAGGTGAGTGAAGGCCTAGTAGCCACTATATGTCTTTAAGGCTAGAGAGTTTAGATGTTCAGCAACTGAGGCCCAAGGTGTGGCTTAGTGCTGGAAGAAGTTTAAGTAGCTGGAAGGCTGGTGGGTGGTATGTTAACCTGCAGTCTCTGTGATAATTAGGATCAAACCTGTGGAAACAAAAGGGTTTGTTATTTTTTATTTTATTTTATTACAATCTTAGAAATACCTTTGAGCCAGAGGCTTGTTTACAGAGCTTCCACATCATGAACAAATAAAAAAAGAGGAACAATATACAAACAGTTGAGCAATGGTGGACAAGTTATTGCAAATAGGACAGAAATTAAGTCAAATGGTCATTACACAAACTTTTTACAGAACCTTTAAGCAGTCAGAAATGTCCCTGATAAACAGTTCTTTTGTCAGTGTGCAAGTATGAATTAGGCCCCATGGAGTAGTCCTAGGGCTCAGAAAGTGCTGGTAAGGGGCAGTCAAAACAGGAGGTTTGGGGGGGGGGACCAGCTAAAGGAGCTGTAACAGGGAGTAAGAGGTGGTGGCGGATGGGGGAAGAGATAGGGGAGGAGGTAGAGAGGGAAAACCAGTGATAATGGAGGGGGAAAAAGGAATAATATGGGAGGGAGTCTTACGCGGGTGGGAGGCAGAAGGGAGACTGTGAAAGAAGAAACAAGGGAAGGGAGTAGTAGTAGGTAGGAGAGAAGAAAAGAGTGAAAAAAGACTTTAAACAAATGTAGGGTGGGCTCACAGAAGGTACATAGGGATGAGGAGGCAGGGGAGGGAGAGGAGTACAGAAAAAAGAGGGTGTGGGGCATTAGAGTCATTTGTTAATGCAAAGTTTCTGCAAAGTGAGTGTATAGTAGTTTCTATTGTTTTCTCATATGCTAACTGTGCTTGTAAGCTGGCAAATCTGTTCAGTAAAGCTTACCTTATTTTTCACTTTGATCCTTGTTAGTGTCTTGCTTTGAAGATGTCTGAGTCTCACATTCTTGTTGTCTCCTGGATCAGTCCAGTACAATCCCTCTCTCTCCCACACTGTTCCCTCAGCTATTCGATTGGGGGAGTAGATCTAAGGTTTCCTGTGTGCACCCAACTCGTCGGTGGGAAGAGAGGCAAACCCACTGGCGTTGCATCCCTGTTTTCTGTCTATTTAGGTGCTGCATCTACCTGGTATTCTACATGTGAGAGAGTAGCATTACACAGTAACATACTGATATCAAATGTATGGGTAGTAGCCTTGTAGCAATCCCCTCTATGAAGAGAATCACTGGAGGGAGTGTTGAAACATTGACTATTAACCCCAATGTCATTTTTATATAGTGGCGAATTTAAACGAAGTGATAACGATCCCAGGGTTCTAGCTAGAATTTTCATAAGAGTTGATTAAACATTTTCAATAGGCCTGTGTCAAAGAACTGATAAATCTGTGTGAGGCCTTTGTTTGACCAAGATATACATTTGTGGTCTGTTGTTGCAGGGTAAAAGCTGAAATTTCGAAATGGGATTTTTTAGCCACTGTACCCATTTCTGATTAGGGCCCACTTTCAGAAGTAAGTGCTAATTGCGTGTAATGCAGGCAGTCTGTGAATGGTAGAGCTTCTGTTCTGTCTCTAGATCAATCAACCAAACAATCAAAATCTTTATTTAACCAGGTGACCATCATTGAGCAAAGCTCATTTGCGAGATGGACAGGATACAAGAACAATACACAGCACATTGAACACAATAAAATCACACAATATTTAAATAACTAACTAACATAGTCAGGGCTAAATATAATACACAGGATAATGACAGTGGTAGTACAAGAGTACTATAAACACAGAAGAGCAGCTAAATACAGGTTATAGTCAAGATTGGACACTATAGTGTGGTGAAGGCAGAAGAACAAACACGAGTGAGAGGGGCAACAAGGGAAGTTGGGAAGCTGATATGAAAAGGAAGGGAGTTGTGAAGGTTAAAGAGGGAGGGGGAGGGTAGGCAGGGGAACCTGTAAGTGTCATAGCAACAAATAGGGATACCAGGGTCATGGGTGAGGACAGGCTCCAGCTAAGGGGAGTGAGGAAAGGCCGTAGGTAAGGTGAATGCCCCAGGGTCAGGGAGGTAGGGGGCATGTGAACAAGAGGTAATGCTACTTTAAGACAACTGAAACCTACGTATGGGAGCAGGCTACACGAGGAAAAGCAAAAAAGGAATGCTATGAAAAGGTTAAAGAGGGAAGGGAAGGGGTGAATGAGATAGGGTAGTAAATGTACTGTAATATTTCATCAGACATGTGACCAGCAAGTCACTGAGGCAGGGAGGGGGAGATCAGGAGAAACAATTGCGGGTTTCTTTAAATGAACGAGCATAGAGAGTTTTAAATGCTGATATGCTGATGCTGTGGGCCAATTTCAAGTTTTTTTGCAGTGTGTTCCAGCACACAGGTAATATATGGTCCATGGAAGCCCTACCAAAGCGTGATTTGACCTTTGTCACTGCCAGGAGGCACTTCTCAGCATATACGTACCTATCACACTTAGGGGTAAATAATCCAAGATATAGTGAGACAGCTTCTTGGCGATAGCTCTGAAGGTCCAGAGGGAGGCATTTCTCTGTCTTCTGTAAGGGAGAGATGTCCATCTCACAGCATTGTATAGAGAGCAGTGGTGAGTATTGTATGGAAGATCGGTGATAAACCTTAGGGCTCTATGATAAAGCATGTCTAGTTTCGAGAGCACAGCAGCTGGTCCCTGGCTGTACAGAAAGTCTGCGTAATCCAGGAGGGAGAAGAAGGTGGTTTGGACCAGTCTTTTCTTGGCATCTCTTGTAGGAAGATGCTTAATCCTACAAAACAGGTCCAACTTCTGTCTAAGCTTTTTTGACAGTTCTTCGATGTGGTCGAGAAAAGAGAGTCTGTGGTCAATCCATACCCCAGGTACTTAAACTTGGATACATACTCCAGAGGTTCACCAAGAAGGGTGGTGATCAGAGGCAGTGTTCCAAGTAAAGACAGATATCTTACCCTCCACTTCAGTCTTGACAGCTACCTCTCCCCGCCTTGCCCCTCTTCTACCTACTCACCTGCCCACCCTCTTGCCCTCTCCCTTTCTTCCCCGGCATTTCCTGACTTTATTCCTCCCTCCCTCCCTCCCTCCCTCCCTTTAGAGCTAATGCCTCACTCTCTACCCTCGACAATAGCTTCCTGCCTGCATACCCCCCAACCTGCAGCGCTTGTTTCTAAGATTACCCTTGGCTGGTATGTCATGCTACCTAACATTTGGCACATTTTGAATTACTGGAATTTCCTAAGCCTCAGTCTCTTGCTTATTTTTATTGTGTAACTATGTATTATTATGCCGACCTTTGTATGTATGTATACCCCCCATTCCTTTCACGTGGAACCTTTGTAAACAAGCAGTTCCCGCTAAAAGGTATTTGTAATCCTAGATTTCAATAAAATAAAAAAAATTAAAAAAATCTTGAAGGCGCGGGGGGGGGAGAAGAACATTGCCTTAGTTTTTTTGGCATTTATAAGTAGCTTTTGGTTAAGAAACTGATGTTGCAGAAGATTGAAATCCTGTTGAAGGTGACTGCAAGCAGCCTCAAGGGTAGGTCTACTGGTGTAAAGAACTGTGTCATCTACGAAAAGATGTATATTGGTATTTTTGATGCAGGCATCTATACTGTTAACATATATTGCAAAAAGCAAGGGGCCTAGTATTGATCCCTGCAATACACCTCTCAGGAGGGGCTTAAGTGGTAAGAGTTCCCCTTCTGCTTTGACCTGCTGTAACTGATCTACTAGATAATTAAGAGAACCATCTCAAGGAAAGGTGGTCCAGTCCAATGTTTCTGAGGGAAAGGAGAAGCAGGTCGTGGTCGACAGTATCGAAGGCCTTGCTAAGGTCTAAGAATACTGCACAAAGTTTTTGGCATCAAGTTCATGTTGCCAGTCATTTGTAACTTTAGCAAGTGCTGAAATCTTACTATGCTGTGGTCTGAAGCCAGACTGCAAAGGGTTAAGGAGATTATATAATTCCAAGTAATTCCTTAGTTGTGAGCTCACAATTTTTTCTAACAATTTAGACATGATGGGGAGTAAAGAAATAGGTCTATAATTGGTTAGGTCACTGGAGTCTCTGGATTTAAAAAGGGAAATAACATGCACAGTTTTCCATACAGAGGGAAGGACACCCTGAGAGAGAGAGATATATTAAAAAGGTGGTCAATTGGCACAGCCAAGACGTGATAACCAATCTTAAGGAAGAAGGGGTCAAGCAGGCCTGCTCCTGCACTCTTCCTAGTATCCAGTTGCTGCAAAAGATCTTCAACCTCTTTTAGTGATGCAGCTTGAAGGGAGAATGACAAACTCGTGACAGGGACTTCGGGGTCCTGTATGCCAACTTGGTTGTGGAGCACACTGGCAGGGGAGGAGTCAAAGGCTAGGCCTGCAGTAGAGAGGTGATTGTTGAGAGGCTCAAGGATGGATGGCTTATCAGAGATTGCAATGTCTCCAAGGCAGATTTTCACTGGCAGGGCATTTCCAGATGAATGGCCTTCCACTTCCTTTAAGGTGCTCCAAAACTTAGCTGAGCAGTTAGAAGCAGCATCAAGTTCTGCTCGGTAGAAGTTTGCTTTAGCTTCTCTGACCACTTTGGTGCAATAGTTCCTAGCCTTCCTAAATGATAATCAGTCTGCTGGGAGCTTGGTTTTTCTGGCCTTTTTCCAGAGTGAGTCTCTCTCAAGCAAGGTGGACTTTAACTGTGCTGAGAACCATAGGCATGATTTTTTTCTTGGCACGGATTTTAACTATGGGAGCATGCTTGTCTAGTATCCCCAGCAAAATTTCATGGCGGATGTCATAGGCCCTGTTCACAGACTTTGCCAGGTAAAAGTCCTGCCAGTGCAGGGAAAAGCGTAGATCTGTGATAAAAGCATAAAGGTCAAAGTTACACTGACATCTTTTAAAGGTAAATTTGGATGTAGATGTTATTATAGGGATCAATCTTACACGAGCAATAAAGCAGTGGTCGCTAATTTCGGAGAAAAAAACTCCTGTGAGGGAAAATAGATGCGGTTTGCTAACCATAATGAAGTCCAGTAGGGTGCTATTGTTAGAGATCTTGTTATTAGGATGCATAACTTCAGTAATAAGCTGAGACAAGCCGAGCGTGTCACAGATATTTTTAAGTGGTAAAGAGGCACTGGAGGACCAGTCCAAGTTAAGATCTCCTAAGATGATAGACTCAGAGGACAAAGAAACCAGGGAGTTGAGAAGGTGGTTCAGAAGCTGTAATACTGCCGACGGGGGCCTATAGCACCCAATAACACAGAGTGAGGTAATGGGGGATATTTCAAGTTTGAGGGACAGACTTTTGAACTCTTTATGAATTGAGGTTGCGTCAATGACTGATGCAAAGAATTTATCCTTGACATAAATTGCAACTCCTCTCCTCTAGTCAGCCTGTCCATTCTAAAAAGGGAGTAAGAGGGGATATTTACTTCCTGGTCAGCAATTCCAGGTTTGAGCCATGACTCCATGACCACCAGGACAACAGGCATAGTATGACAGGCCCAAGCCTGGATAGATGCAAGTTTTTTTTAATAGACTACATGCATTAATATGCATAAAGCTCACCCCTTTGAGGGTGGGTAAGTTGGCTGAGGCTGTAATATTTGCAGGGGGACCTTAGTTAAGTTCAACATTGCCAGAACACAACAGTAGAAGAAGAAGACTCTTCTTGATGGCTCCTCTGAGAGACCCAAGTGCTCTTGTACATTTCCATCTGGGATAAATAATTGCAGAAATGGTGGTGTCCCCAGTATTGATACCTAAAGGACCTATGGCAACAAATACTAATACCCTGATCGTGTAAATCAGGGAATGTTGTAGTAACGAAGCAGAGGAAGATAAAGTGACAGCCTTAATAGATGCCTTTGTAGCAGTTCTGTCCCGCCAGGGAAGATGTATACCCAGCTGTAGTATAGAGAACTTAAAGGTACATATGCACCAATCAGAGAAGTCAGTGAGATCCTGGCAATGCACAGTGGTGCCATGATCATACGCACAAAAAGAATAAGACTGGGAGATCATAGTAGTTTCAGTAAAACAAAATAAGAGTAATGACAGATAGGGACACATAGCAGAGACCTTCATTCTTGAGGTCAGGCCCCAGTAGGAACCCTTGAATTTAGGAGGGCCTTAATCACGGCTTAATGGGACAGCCAAACTGCAGTGGACCTACACTAATTGTAGTCAGTTATGGTGCAGTTGGACAGTGTATGATGCACCTACAGTAGAATAGGGGATGCATTGTTGATAAAGGCAGTGAAATTAGTGAAGAATTGATTTAGGAACAGGAAGAAGGAAGAATATCTAAGCAGGGAGTGCGGAGGAGAAGACTAGTCAGATGTAGGGGGAGCTGTAGTTTAGTAAGGTATCTATATGAACAACAGGCAAGGATCGCTTTAGATAAAGATTATGTCCCTTTAGTGGCAGTACAGTAGATGCAAATAATTGGGTATTTATGTCAGGTACAAAAGAAGGATAGCTCCAAGTCCTCCCTCCCTCACAGAGTGAGGGTGAGGCTGTTTCCAGGTTAGTACATGTTTGAGGAGGGTGGCTTGGGCATAAAGGTGTAAATCGAGTAATGCTAGGCCTTCCTTTGAGTTTAGACAGTTAAAGTTTCCATTAAGCTATGCAGGGTCTATCTCCATTCCATAGAAACTGAGAAATAAGTTTGTTCCAAGTGCAGAAATCTTTCACTGGAGGGGGGGGGGCGCGAGGGCAGTGGAATGCACTGGAAGAGGTATCAAAACCAAGGGAGAATGTTCATCCTGATCAAGTCCACTTGGTTCAGGAGGGTCAGGGGTAGTGGTTACCACCAGTAGAGCTTTTCCTGTATGTGGTGTGTCAGGCCAGGGTAATTATGTTAATATAAGCTACGATGATATGTCCCTAACTGGATCCCTAAGTAATGGTCTCCCCATTTAAAGGGGGTTTGTAATTTTAGCATTGGGTCCAGTTGAAAATTAGTTTGTAGGACACCTGTCGTGTCTTCTTATCTGTAACCTTCGTTTAGGGATAGAGCCTAAGGCTGGGTACAGTTCATGCCTTGGGAGATAATTAGCTGGGAATGATGGTGTGGTATGGAAAGGGTTAATCCTGGGCTGTCCTGAGGATCTGCTCCAAGCAGGAGGTCATCAGGAGGCAGGTAGGATATCAGAGACGTTCGCGGGGGGGGGGGAGAAGTCAGGAGGATAAGTTAGGACTAGAGTGGGGACAGCTGTCCACTTGAGTCATCCAAATACATCTTCCAGGCCGAGGGTGTGAAAGAGATCACCTATGAGAGGATGAGGCAGCGGCCATGGTCTGAGCACCATGTGATGGCCCAGGCTCCCCCAGCTTCAGATGATCCTGTTCCAGCCAGTACGTTTACATGGATGTGCGAGATGTTGGCTAAGACT
Organism: Neoceratodus forsteri; assembly: GCA_016271365.2. Classification (NCBI taxonomy): domain Eukaryota; kingdom Metazoa; phylum Chordata; order Ceratodontiformes; family Ceratodontidae; genus Neoceratodus; species Neoceratodus forsteri. The sequence goes on along the minus strand of CM028129.1, from coordinate 1,103,087,279 downwards.
CCCACTACCACTGAGTGTGTGCTGTGTCAGAAGAGGGATTGTGGGGCTGAGCTGTGCCCAGTTTGTTACCAGTGTTACGGTGATCATTCTAGGGGTCACGGGTACTAGCTTTCAGTACCAACCCACTGTTGGACTAGCCCATCTACTACCTTGTTAGAGTCTGAGAGATGGGAGGGCATTTCATAATGTGCCCACCAGAGAGAAAGGGCACGGAAGCCGCTACCTTGAATACCCCACTGGAGAGACCTGAGGTGCCCGTCAACCAAGAGCCACTGTTGTACTGCCATCAGAGTCAGTAGGACTCATGACCCCGGAGGACTTTTCCAGGCCTTTGCAACTTAGTGATGATGAGCTGCAGAGACATCGCAGGTGGACGAGGCCCAGTCACCCAAATTACAAGAGCCAGTCATACAGCCCGACTCCAGACCACCAGCAGAGATCCAGCCGGAGCTCTCTGCAGAGAGACCCCTCTGTGAGCAAGGAGGTAGAGAGCCAGCCAACTATAACTTGTTAGTTTTGGACATTTGGGAAGAAAAAGGGAATGATGATCTCCCACCGGACTATACCTTGGTGGCGTTTCACACCAAGAACTTGCCTAGTTCCCACTGCCCTATATTCTCTGGCCTTGTCCCTAAGAAACATTGTGCCAGATACAGGAGCAGGACAACCAAGAGAGACAGTACCATGAGGGGACTTGGTTACCAGAAGGGCAGGTACCCAGAACCACTATAAGAAGTCTGCCTGAGTGGTTGCAGGCTGAGAGAATTGTGAGATGTCATGTTCGTGAGGAGTACCTTGAGTACGAGTACCCCTATGTGTCTGAGAGAGTATGGGAGAAAACTGAAAAAAGGAGGAGGAACTGGATGTTTCATGGCATTCTGGGCAAACTGTATCGAAAGCAGGGACTGGACAGTTGTAGCAGTACTGCCACGTTGCAAGAGGTCCAGCATGTTGCCCACCAGATCTGTACAAAGAGTGCACATGAAGGACTGACCATCACCATGAACTGTGTAGTACTGCAGGACATTGATGGTGGGTATACTAAATATGCTGTGAAAGTGACCGACTCTTTTGGCCGACCCTGCATGAAACTGGACCCCTGGTTTCACTTTGGGTGGCATGAATTGTAAAAAGGACTAGAGCACCCCCCCCTCCCCCCGGACCTCCTAGTAGTGAGTGTTTTGGACTCATATGGGAACTTTTGCACTTAATGTTATTGTTCAATGTTTAAAGTGCTTTTGCTTATGGGGGTAATGGGGATGAGCTCTGGAACCAGTTACATGATAATTTAATGTTGCATGCCCTGTGATGATATATTGTATCATGTGTGTCACAGCTATAAAACGCATTTTCCTTCTGTGTCACAATGGCTATATTGTTAAAATTTTTCAGGCAGTGTCCAAGTCCTGTTATACTAGCAGGTGGGTTACTGCTTACTAGTTTGAGCATGGGATTAGTTAAGCATGCCTTTGATCAGCAGGGGATAGGTGGCTATGCTGGGTAGGCAGTTGGGTCAGGAAGTGCTAAGTAATGTGATGTACGACACTTTGGGCTTGGGACACCATCCTTGGGACCTTGGGCAATCCATCCCAAGGGTCCAGGTGAGTGGGTAGGCAAGCCAGAGAGCAAGCAATTTTGATGAGCTGAGCTTCAAGTGGCCCCAGTTTTGATTTTTTTAGTTATTGGACAAGACCACCCCGTGCCACTGCAACTGTGTAGCTTCCTGAGTTTTTGGGAAAGGGGAAGTGTGCATACCTCTCGCCCAAGGGGCCCTTTGGAGTGGCTGAATGGGTCTTAGGTGCTCACTAAAGATGATAAGTGTTTAACAGGGGTAGAGGTGTAATCCCCTTTGGGTTAGAGCCTAAGGCTGGGTACAGTTTATACCCTGGGAGACAATTAGCTGTGAATGGCGGTGTGGTAAGGAAAGGGTTAATCCCGAGCTGCCCTCAGGACCTGCTGCAGGTGGGAGGTCCCCAGGAGGCGAGCAGGGTAAAAGTGACATTCACAGGGGAGAGAAGAGGGGAGAAGTTAGGGCAATAGTGGGGCCAGTTGCCCACTTGAGTCATTTGAGTAAGTTTTCCAGGCCAACAGTGTGAGAGAGACAGCCTATAGGAGGACGTGGCAGTGGCCACTGTCTGAAACCTGAGTGAGACCACCCTCCATCATGCCACTTTGATGGGACTGGTGCAGATACCCTAGTGGGACCGTGGCTCACAAGTGGGGTACAAGGTTGCGCTGAATGGAGAAGACATAAGAAGGTTTCTGTTGGAAGCTTCCACTAATGAAGCCCCACAGAGAGAGACAGATGATCAAAAAGAGATGAGATATTGCTGGTGGGTAACTGGGGACTTGTTTCCTGTAGGTTGAGGGGGACAGCCACCCATGAGAAGCCACAAAAACCCAAACAGAGATGTGCTGTTGTGTGCCAGTGAGCTGGGACCCAAGATGAAGCTGGCAGCCCCGAGGTGAGAGGCCAAGTCAGTTCTGTGGTGAAAAGATATCAGTGAAAGTTAGGAGAAGAGGAGTTGTGGAGCTATATCGGCCTGTAGTAGCAGGGGATCTGGAGCTGCTTGAGATCTGGGGACGTCTGAATCATGTACCATTGAAGTATATACAAATTGAGCGAACGGTCTACTTATGTGAACTGCTGCTAATGTGTGCTGAGGGATCAAAGCAGCCCAAGATAATATGTGCTACCTACCTCAAACCCATTGACTATATTCTGCTCCATGGAGTGTTTATCAGTTTGTTATTAAACAGGATCCCCATTGCTTATTCTAGAAAGTTGTGGTCTCCAGTTATTTAATTGATTGTTATTGGGACTAATTCTATTGTTTTACCAGCCCAGCACCCAAAGAGCCTTGCAGCCTGGTATGACTGATAAGACCTGCAAACGATAGCCATTTCTGGACCAGTACTTCGGGTGTTTGCTCCCTTCACCATGGACAGCTGCCACCATCACACCCCTAGACGATGGGGGGAGGGGGCGGTGAGCTACATATCTTTTTAGCCAGGTATACCCCACAAAATCTTCAGGCAATATTGTAGTGCTGGTAAAGTGTGTGGGGGGTTGGTGATACATAAAAGAAAATTGTCTGCATAATAAGCTACTTTATGTATGTGCCCCTCTGCCGGTACCCCCATCACCTCATCTGTTTGTCTAAGGTACTGATCTAGTGTTTGCTCACTGAGCTTGAACAGATAAAAGGATAAGGGGCATCCTTGGGGAATGCCACGGGTAAGAGGGAATCTATCCGAAAACAAGCCATTAGCTTTTACTGCTGCTTGAGTAGCTATGTGTAGGCCTGTTAGTAACTGGAGAAGAGAAGAGTCAAAGTGAGATAGGACATAGTGCAGGAATGTCCATGAGACCCTATCAAATGTCTTTTGGGCATCAGGGCTCAATTTTAAGTACTGACCCCCCCAGCTTGCTCCTCACCAGCCTAATTGTTCTCTCTCTTATCCCCCTGTCTTATCAACACTAGGCCCATCCATCCCCTTATTCTTCCTTTCCCAACCTCGGATAGGAGCTCACTACCCTGGGTTGTGACATCCTACCATGACCCGTACTTTATAATATTCAATCCCGGGGCTCACGCCTCCTTTTCTCCATCCACCTTCTCTACATCCAGCTACCAACTCCTTTCTGTGCACCATTTTCTCTAGCCTTTCTCCCCTACTTCCTCTCTCTCTTCCCCTACCTTCACCTCTACCTGGTGTATATTTTTATTTTATTTTTTCTTCCGTTACTTCCTCCTGCAACCTAGATAACCTGCTTTATCTTCCTATAGACACTTATATGTATGTAAATACCGTGTAATCTGTACAATATCTGTATAATTCTATGTACATATGAACTTCTTTTTCTTCCTCTCTGTAAAGAGTATTATCTGTATTGCCTTGTAAATACCTGTGTTGACCTGTATATACAATTGTTCATGCTCCACCCAGGTCCATCTTGCAAATGAGCTTCTGCTCAATGATGAACGCCTGGTTAAATAAAAATAAAGACTTGAGGGCTGAGTATCATTTCAATGTGCGGCTCATAGCATAGTGCTTATGAGCTTGGATTTTATTTGCTTGAGGCTATGAACTTAGACTCTGGCCTTTCTCTATTTCCCACCCTTGGTAAGAATGCTGGGTAGGTGTAGGACTAGATGCCCAGCATTCAGGGTGAGATAAGAGTGCTATAGGAGAAGGAGGAGGCAGGGGAGGAAGGTGGGTAATTTCAAAATGCTTGAAGCTGAGCAGTGGAAATGCTGGGTTTAAGTAGGGGATGTGGGAGGAGCTGTTCTCCCCCCAATGAACCTCAGGCTTTGGCCTTCACATTCAATGTGTGGTACACACTGTAGTGCTTGTGTATACTTATGAGCTAGGATTTTACGTGCTTGAGGTTATGAACTTAGACTTTGGCCTTTCTCTGTTTCCCACCCTTTGTAGGAACACTGGGTAGGTTTAGGACTAGAGGCCCCAAAAAATAATTAACAGTTTGATTTCCTCCTCTAACTCCAGAGTGTGGCCGGTAGTGTGCAGGAGAGGAAAAAATCCTATGGGGGAAACCTCTGTGTACCAATGCTGCTGACCTGCCCATCCCCCTGGCGAACTAAGAGGACATGATCCTAAAGGAGGACTAAGGTTTGGTTCTAGTTATATCAGCTGTTCTTATCCTTGGAGTCTTGCTGGTTAATGAGATGTGTCCTAGGGATCTTGGCAGGAGTGGAAGTCAATATTGAAGGATGAAGATTCTAGGAAATGAAGGACAGTCCGATTCTAAAGATGTCTGGATAACGGAAGATAGTTGAACTATATTTAGGGTTTTGCACAACAGTTGAGAACTGGGTACTGAACATAAGGATAATTCCTGGGAGCGATGTCAAGGGATAGAAAGTCACTAGCTAATGAACCTCTGAAATTCAGGGAAGACACGTGCTGTTGGAGGTGCCATGACAAGACAGAATGAGAGTGAACAGGAACTCCCTGAAGCAGTCTGATGAGATAAGCAGCAGCAATAAAAATCCAGAGACTGGTTGGCATTAGACAGCTAAATGGGAACCCCATGGAGGCAGAGCGAGTATGCTTAAATGAGGAGATCCCCGTGTAGGTCATCATAGAAGTTTCTTCCCAGAGGATCCAAGAAAAGGTACAAGATGTCCATGGAGGTTCAGGATGAGTCCAGAGCAGAGGATCCAGATGTGGCATGGAGGAGGGGACAAGAACAGGTCCCCACATAGGCAGTCGATGGACAATTAGGTGGCATGCATGCACAGAGAAGCAAAGCGGATATCGGGGAATGATGAAGCAATTGTGAAGAGAGTCAACTGGGACATCCTGTATTGCGAGTCCTGGAGGAAATGGAATAAGATCAGACATCAGAGTTCCTGGGAGCTGTCGTGGCAGGTACGATACAGTATGATGAGGCAGGACAAGTCAGTCACCTGAAAGGATGGTTGCAGAGGAAGGAAAACTAGGGCTTCAGAGCATTTGAGCGATGCATGCGCAGACAATAGAATATCACCAAGATTACAGACAGTAAAGGTATGGGTAAATCGTACATGCTGAGAGAGCTGTATGGTATTACTCGTATGCGGGATGTGTATCACAAGTCATATAGATAGCAGGTCGATCTACGATGTACGGATGTTCATGATCGTGTCGACATCAGTTATCTGCCTGACACTAACTTTAATCCTTAGTAGAAGTAAAATACCAACGTTAGCTTCGATAGGAAGGTACCTAAAATGTCCCAGGACTAATATGTAAATGAGAGTTGTTCCACGAAGATGCCCCATGTAGCAAACTGAATCTTGAACTGGGATGGGAAGGAAACCAGAATGAACCTGCCATGGAAAGAGGTCCCCATTTTGGCTAAGTTGGACCAGCACAACCCCCATGGAGGACCACTAGAGAAAGCCAATAAATATTTGAGCAGTAAACTAGAATCCCATGGAGGCCAGCTGGAGCAGCAAGACCCCCATGTAGGTCCATCAGAAGAAGGGTTAGAAGTGCATGAGTAAAGCTAGACCCCACGTAGGTTAGCTGGACTGGCAGGACCCCCACGTAGGTCTGCCCGGGGAAAGAGTAGAATTGATTGAGTCAAGCTAGGCCCCCATGTAGGCTAGCTGGACTGACAGGACCCCCATGTAGGTCTGCCTGAGGAAGGAGCAGAGGTGAATGAGTCGAGCTAGAACCCCCCACATAGGCTAGCTGGACCAGCAGGACCCCCACATAGGTTCACCCAATGAAGGAGTAGAATTGACAGAGTTGAGCTTGGCCCCCATGTGGAATAGCTGGACTGGCAGGACCCCTACATAGGTATGCCCGATGAAACAGCATAATGGACTAAGTCGAGCTAGACCACCATGTGGGCTAGCTGGACCAGCGGGACCCCCATGTAGGTCCACCAGACGAAGGAGTTGAAATTATTGAGTCAGGCTAGGCCTCAATGTAGGCTAGCTGGACCAGCAGAACCCCCATGTAGGCCTGCCTGAGGACGGAGTATAATAGAATCAGTCAAGCTAGGCCCCCATGTGGCTAGCTAGACCGGTGGACCCCCACGTAGGCTTGCCGTAGAAAAGAATCCAGTTTTTTCAAGCAGGAAATCCAGCACACACACACACACACACACACACACACACCCATGGGCCAAGGTGAAAGTGTCAGGACCCCTATATAGGTCCGCCATAGGAAAGAATTCAGAATGTTCATACTGGGAAGCAAGGCCCCCACGTGAGCTGAGCTGGAAATGGCGAGACCTCAACATAGGCATGCCATTGGAGAAAATCTGGAGTCCAGCCAGTATACATCTCAATTGTCTCAGCACAAGGGGGATCTCTCATTTTACCCCTCAAAATTGCCCTATCCCTCAATTGTCCCTCATGGAAAAGTACTGCACATGCAGAGACTGTGCCATAAATACAGATTTTGAAGCAGTGAGTAATAATGTTGTAAGAATGCCAAATAAATTGTAAACTTTGAAAAAAAAAAAAAGGAATGATTTCCGCAGAGTTCTGAGCCTGTACCTCCAAGTTCGAGAATGAGTCTCTTATTATGAGTCAGTGTCTGCATTGTATGGCATTGCAGTGGTCATAGGAATTAAAGATCAGCAAGGAGAGAGGCTTGTAGGAATGGCCCAAGAGTGGATACTGACTGCAGATAATCATAGTAGTGGCAGAGATGAGTTATGTGCATGGCAGCAAGCAACTACAGGCTCCCCATGACCACAGACAGTAAGCAAAGAGAATCACTTTCCCAAAGGGGCTTGAACAGCAGTCGACTCCCAGCAGAGACAACTGGAGGAAGCAGAGGGTAGGATATCATCTGTGACTCCAAGCCACTGTACCAGCTGAAAACAAAAAGAACTAAAAATACACTCATGGAGTCAGCATTTTCTGCATAATGCAGACAGGAATCTGTGTAGGCACTCACATTGCTTTTAAATACTCACTATGTAAGAAAATGTTGTCCATACTGTCCACAATCCTTATAGTACTGCCCAGAAAAAAGAAAAAAAAAACTGTCCCGCTCACAGTCGAATTAGTAAGATAAAACCAGCTGCCAAAGATATGGAAGGAGCTCCTAAACAGGCAGCAGCAGACTGCCCCAGAGGCAGGAAGCAGACAGTGTGGTGGGAGGGGATTGGTAGGAGGTCCTGACCGGGGTGGAGCAACAGCAACTCGTTGGCAGCAACTGCAGGAGTCGGCAGGCAGGAGAAAGTCACAAGGGGCAGGCAACGTCACACCCGAGCAAATAAAAAGGCAAACCCTGGAAAGGCAAAAAAGGACCTCCAAGTCCACTGATGGAAAGCTGGCAAAGGAGGCAGTCATGCAGCCAGAAGAAAGCTTGCACCGGTGATCAGAGGATGAGAGCAAACAAACTGAAAGGAGGAGGGTAGGTGGGGGAAGCCAGGCAGGGTGGGCATTGGCACACCCAGAGAGCGCAGACAGGGGAACTGAGCAGCAGCATGGTGGAAGCCCCAAGGAAATGAATGGAGAAAGGAAGACAATACGGGAGGCAAGTGAGGAGAGAAGACAACAGGGGAGAGAACGGACACACAGAAGGAGGGAGAGGCAGGGCACTACAGCTTGTCAGAATGCGTTCTGGACCCCAGCAGAGCACTAACCAGAGCACGGGAACAGAGCGTGGGGGGGACACAAACAGGCAGAGGGGCAGGGGGAAGAGAAGACAGGCAATGAGAGAGAGCAGAAAGGAGCCAGACCAGCCATGCTGCAGGAAGAGTGATTTCAAAACGCTCGAAGCCGAGTGGCAGAAATGCTGGGATTTAAGTAGGGGATGTAGGAGGAGCTATTCTCCCCCCATTGAAACTCAGGCTTTAGCTTTCCCAGAATGGGAATTATGCCAAGCAAGATGAGCTATTAAGAGCAAGGTATGCTTAATGTCTACTATTTTAAGGTTCCAAATAATGCTGGTTTGGGTTAATAATTACTGGGATTCCACCAAGCCCTGCAGGATGCCTCCCCAGCCACAACTAATAGGATACAGCAGAAATGGCAAGAAGAACTAGGGGTGGATTTCTCTCTGATCAACAGAGGAAGACAGCTTGGTATCTGGCACACACTTGATGCAGGGACACCACGGCCCAGCTCATTCAGCTAAAAATACTCCCTAGGTATTACAGAACACCCTGAGCCCAAGTCTCAAAGCTCCTGGCAAGGTGCAAAGGGCTTGCACAACAAAGAATGGCGCAAGGTGCCCCTTGTACCAAAAGGTGCACCAGGAGTGATTCTCAAAGGAAGCCTGCATCAACCGCAGGCTGCTTGCACCGAACGGAGCTTGCGCCACCCATGCGCCACAAGGTCTAAGGGTACTTAGAAATTTGCCCTCTGGGAGAGTTGAGCAATTTGTGGCAATGTGCCATGGTCTCCTCTCTCCAGCCCCAATCCCTGTTTTTAAAATAAGTACCTGGTGGTCTAGCAGCCCCCCAAACCCCATCCCCCATTATGAATATTACATCCTCCCTGGTGATTTAGCAGCCCCCCCGATATGCCCGTAAATTAAAATTTTATTAAATTCATTCCCTGGTGGTCTAGTAACCCCCCACCCCAGTATGCCTGGATATTAAAATGATATCAAATTCATTCCATGGTGGTCTAGCTGCCCCCCCTTCCTGATATGCCCATAAATTAAAATGTAATTTAATTAATTCCCTGATGGTCTAGCAGTCCACCCCTCCTACCCCGATGTGTCCGAATATGACAATGTTACTAAAAGTTTTCTCTGGTGGTCTAGTGGACCTCGCCCCAGAGGTAGTGTCTCCACCCTCACTCCCATTCATCTCGAACCCCGTTAGTGGATCGGCATTGGCTCTCCTCATCACCACTTACCAGCCGCCGACTGAACTGTCACTGAGCACGTCTATATAATAAAGTATGCACTCATTGACTGACTGTAAGTCAGTGAGCATGTACTGTATTATACAGTATGCGCCAGTGACAGTTCAGTCCGACAGTCAGACGTGGTGGTGAAAATAGGGCTGTGCCGTTGCTGGGCTCAGGCTTAGACAGGGGAGCAGGTAGGGCACCACTGCCAGGGTGGGGTGATCCATTAGATCACCAGGGAAAACTTTTAGTAACATTGTCATATACGGGCATATCTGGAAGGGACGGCTAGACCACCAGGGAATCAACTGAATAACATTTTAATTTACTGGTATATCGGGGTGAGGGGACTGCTAGACCACCAGGGATGCCCAAGACTAGTGCATGGCTGCCCCGCGGCTTATGGCAAGATCTCTGGATATGCCAGGTCTTTGGTGCACGGCCACAGTTGACACAAGCTGCAGGACTTTGCTGCTGGGACGCTGCCCAATAGAGAATCAGGGCAGGGTCCCAGCCACATTAGACTTTGATGCAAGCTGCCTTTTGCTGCAGCTTGTATCAATCTATGGGCCCTTTGAGAATCGAGTACCCTGTGTTCTAAAATCTATTGGTCTTCTCCCTTCTGACGCCTGCTGGTGGTGCCAATCCCATCCTCGGACCATGTCATAAATTCCAGCCATCTTACAATTCTGGAAGGTGGTGCTTCAGTTCTACAAATCTGTCTGACTACGGTGCGCTGCAGCAGATCCTTAGAACCAAGGTATTGGGCAGTGGACACCATAACTTACAATGGCATTGAAGGTGGGGGTGGCTGGCACAGTACAATAGATGGAGAGGCACAGCAATCCACTTGGAGGGCATCTACCAAAATAACTATCCCTGTCCTTTTTCCTGTTTGTGGGGGTATTACCCCCTTCCTAAAATCAGGTACCTAATTCTGTGCATCTCAGCCAATCATTCACTAAAAAAAAATACCACCAACAGCTTAATCTGGTTCAAGGTCAGTTGGCATTCATCTGTATCCCCCTCCCCCGGGTCGTGCCTGAAAATAGGCAGGATTTGTCTAGTGCACTTACCTGGTCAACAAAAGCTAAAATAAATAAATAAATAAAAAATGTAGATCCAAACACATAAGCATCTCTTTTTGGCATACGAGGATTGAATATTGTTAATGTACTGTAATAGTAATGCTGGCAGGTAGCTGTACAGAATAACTGTTCACTGTGTTTGTTCTAAGACAGTATTACTGCAATAATCCACACTGTTTCAAGATTTATATAGTTTCTTATGTTTTGTTAGTGGTCTTTATTGTCATGTTGTTGTGTGTTTGAAAACATTTAATAAATAGTTTAACGTTAAAAAAATGATTACTGGGAGGACTGTGGCCAGGTAGTGTGCCAGAATGCTGCAGAATATTTATAATCCGTGTTGAGGATGGATATGGGGGTGGTATGATTCACAATCTGTTGTGTCTTTTAAAGGTTTGAGGATTGCCACAATACTGGTGTACAGTAGTTCCAATAATTAGGAAAGCACTTGTTAGTGTGGCAGTCCCAAAAAGATTCCTGGAGAACTGCATGTAAAGGGTCTGTCATGACTTTGTAAAATTCTACCCTGTGGCCATCTGGGCAGGGGCTTTTACCTCTTTTAAGGAATTTAATGCTCAGTGTTAATTCTTGTGCCAAGATAGGGCTTAAGAGGGATGTTTTCTGCTCCTCTGTCCATTTGCGTAGCCTAAGATCTGCAAAAAAGGCCTGAAACTGTCCCTCTATATGGGTACCACCTTGCATGTACAGAGTGGCATAGTAATTTTTGAGGATATGTAATATGTCTGAAGATTTACTAAAGGTTTGAACTGTGGTGGAGTCTTGGAGTTTGACAGTTGTGGCTGCTTTATGTTTATGGCGTCAGCGGTGTGCAAGGAGTTTCTCCGCTTTTGCTCCCCCCTCCTAAAATGACTGACATATTCATAAAAAGGGTCTATTCAGTCTTATATGTCACTATATCTTGTATTTTTGCTTGAGTTTGCTTTATTTGATCTGGAACAGTATGATCTCCCTGCATGTGAGCTAGTTGGAGGAATTGTAACTCTTCTTGTAGTTATTTCAACTGTGCCTCCCTGTTTTTTCTTGTTTGAGGTGTAAGCCATTATCTCTCCATGAAGGACCACTTTGACCATTTTACACAAAGTTCTGGAACTGATCTCCAGGGTGTAATTTTCTCAAATAATTCTGGGGACTAATTCTCCCATTGTGGAACAAATGTCAGGGTCTCTTAGGAGAGAGGGATGAAAACCTGTTGTGTGTGTATGCATTCTAACGAGGTTAAGAAGGTAAGTGTGATAGGGGCGTGATCAGACAGTAGGATAGGGCCTGTGGATACATCCATTACCCATCCAAGTGTATTGTATTTATAAAGTAATAGTCAAGTCTAGAGTACTGACAATGGGAATCAGAGTAAAATGTGTACTGGCAGGTTGATTAGTTTCTGAAGTGCCAGATCTTTTAGTAATCTACACAAATGTTTTTGTCCCCGGTTAGAGGGAGTTGAATTGGGATTTACTAGTGTCTAATAATAGATTCATTATATATTAATATGTCCACTGGAGCCACTCATTGTGACATAAGAGTGTTTTCACGCAAATTCTGCTTGAGAGAGAACAGAGAAGCAAAGCTGAGCTGTTCTGGCTTGAGCAGAATGCAAGTGAAACCACTCTTACCCACAACAAGTGGCAACGAGGGACGTATTAATATATTATAGACCAAGAGAGTGCTCATTATTATTTAAACAAAAAAACTGTTTGGGAATGTGCCCGTATGCAGGGCATCAGCACATGAGATGCTCTTCACAGAATAAGAGTGTCTCACACGCAGGGAAAGGAGCACTCCAATTGGTTGGGATCACTCCCGTGATCTATAATAAAAGTAAAATCCCATTCCAGGAGTTCCTGTCCAGTGTGCAAGGATGGTATCTATAAGTTTTTGTATGGCAGATACATTGCTTCTGTGAGGAAGATACTTACTAGCCACCATTACGAGCTAGTGGTAATTTGCCCTCTCTGTTCGAATAGGGAGGAGGTTAACTGAAAGAGAGAGTTCTGGGGTATCCATATCACCATTCCTCTATGTCTGTTATTATGGTAGGCCAGATCATGATTTTTTTTTTTTAAACCAAATTTAAGTAACTTTTGATATTCAGCAACAGTGAGATGAGTGTCCTGTAGGAGGAGTAGGTGTGGGTGTTGATTTTTAGGAGGCCAGATAACTTTGGACCTTGTCACAGGGCTGTACAGACCATTTATATTCTGAGATACAATTTTAAACTGTGTAATCATCTCCTAGATGAGAGATAAGCTGATCCAGAACTGATGCCATAAGTTCAGAGACAATTAGAACTGACCAAGGCCAGAACCTGCAGCTATAAATTTAATCCTTGGACTTCAGCAGGTAGGGTGATAGTAAGTATTCTGGACATATTCACTGTGTTTCTCTTGTGACCAGTATTGGAATAATACTACCTGTAGAGGTTGACAACTGCTTTAGGGGAGCTGATACAAAAACATGGGGTAAGCCAAAATGGATATCAATGGTTAATTGGAATCTGGGCTGACAAGACTAATGTAAACTGGGGGCACCACGGTATCACGAGGTAAAAAGCCTGAGGAGGTTTTGGTCCAAAAGGAGGACTCAGAAGGATGTAGGGCTGAACTTCCAAGAAAGGGGAAGGCTCATGTGCTTTGTGGTGCCACCACAGAAGTAGCAGCTGGGAGGACCACAAGGACCAATTGGCTTTGGGCTCCCGGGTGACTCAAAGTTCCCCAAAAAAGTGAGGGTGTGCCAGAACTTGAAAAGATAAAAATAAAAATGATATGGCGCGTGCAAAAAAAGATAACCAAACTCTCAGTAGCAAGACAGACAAGACACTGTCACCCCATACTCAATGTCCTCTATAACTTCAAGTTAATCTATGTGTAGCCAGTAAAACCAACATAAATGCAGATGGCTCTGACATAGGATGGATTAAGAGAATATAGGAACATATGAATAAACAGCTCCAATTAATAGAGGATAATCCACATCTGAAGATCCTGTTATCAATTTAACTAGAGTAGATGTCTGCTAGTAGTGAATATAGGGGTGTATGTACCATTGTGTAAATTGCCTATGTGCTGCAAATCCGCTGAGCGTAAGCAGTCATAAGTGACAGTTCCATGCATTGTGGGTCCATGGAACCCTGTACATGCACAGAACGGATGTGAGTTCCTTCTGCACTAGATTCCCCAGCTGGTCATACAGTTATGTGCGTAGCTGGTCCAGAGGTGTATCTGGGGGCATGCTCACACTCAGCACCATTTACAAAGGTGCGGAGTACCAGCTGAGGGGGGGTGAAGGATACGCAGGCAGGGACCCTGCCATGTTAGTTGCATACTCCTCCACCAGAGTTTGACTGCCAGCTGCACTGGACACAACCCCACCCCCGCCCCACCATGCTGCCCCAGCCCTCCAGCACAGAGGCAGCCATTTGGGCACTTTCCCATAAATATTCAGTCTGTGCCTCTCGTGCTTTCCCACAATCCCCTGCTCGCACGGAGCAGGGGATTCACTCCAGGACCCAGGACGAGCATCAAAGTGGATGCCTGCCTGTGTCCCTTGATCTGCCCCCCCCATGGCAGTGTACTGGGGGGGCTGGGCCACAGATAGGCACCACACAGTAGTGCATACCATACCCAATGCACCTGCCACAGGTGTAGAGCTTTTCAGGCCAGGTGCACACAAATCGCATGGACCCGGCCCACACTGATGCATAGCCTCCAAAGTCATTGTAAATGAATCACTGTAATAAAAATTCATGACAGCTAGTGGAACTGTAAGGTCCAACCCACTAGTAGACTGCATAGCAGGCAAGGAGCAACGTGTCTGCTCCAAGCATGATCCATGTGGTAATTCTGTCAGTAAACATAACTGCTGAAACTAAAAACATCACTTACAAGGGGTCTCCTCATGTGTAGGCTGTGGCAGGGTACCAATTTCTTTGAGTATACGCAGGGCATTGTGTCATGGCAGTGCCCCACAGTGGGTCTCAAGGTGCAGGAGCCCCACATAATGAGCTGGGCAGACAATCCCCTGAAAGACTCAGCTTTGTAAAATGTGTCAGTGCTAGTGATTTAGGCAGGTATGTGGTGAGAAAATAGTCAGGGAGAGCTTCATTTCCACCCATCCTCCCAGCCCCACGTCCCACCAGTCAGCCGAGGATTTACCTCACAGCAGTTCCACTGGAGTACAGATGTGAATGGCCTTCTGTTAATACCATTACTGTCCACGTCTCATGACCTGCCTGACTACTTGGGCATCCGTCGGATGGGGAAGGTACTGTTAACTAGGACGAGTTGAAAATCAGGGTGTTATGTTGCTGAGTAGGAAGTGGGCCAGGGTGAATGACTGAATTGACCATCCCCCCCAAGTGGTATCATTGGTAAGAATTTTCCTCCCCAGCCCAACCAAGGATATCCTCCACAAAAGCCCACTCAGGTACCCTGCTTACTGAAGAGAAGAATAAAGTAGATAACTTGGCAAAGTTCAAGTGTAGTCTTAGTAGTCCCACAAGGCCTTCAACTGGTTCACAATGGACACCAGACTCTCTTATGCATGCTGTCTTCTCATGGCAAGGGAGTCTTTCTGGCATTCTTCTGCTTAATCAGACTGAGACAGGAAACACTGGGGTCGCATTACAATTTTTTTTTAATTCTTTGGTAATTAGGTAAGGCCCACTATGCACAGTGCCTGTTTACAGGGGTGACCCAGGAGTACTGGGGAGGTGAAATGACTTGCCAGAGTCACATAGCATGCAAGAGGAGGTTGTGAGACTCAAACCCAGGTCTGCTGGATGTACCAAGCTCATTCACAGGTCATTACTCTAACCTCTAGGCTATACTTCCAGCCCCAATTATCTGAATGCTGTGGTCCACCAAGTCTCAGACAGCCTCCTTAACTGTCTCATAAGTGTTTTGCCCATCTGGATATTACACCACTAATTTGGATGGGTAAAGGGTTATAAACTGGAGCTTATGGTGTCACAAAGTCTGCATGACCAGCACATATTCCTGCCAGTGCTGCATCATTGTTGATGCACAGTTATTGTCCAGAAAAAAGAAAAACTTTTATAGACGACTGTCTCCTGTTGCCTCGCTTTTTGTAGGATTAACTCATTCATCTGGTATTAGTTGAATTTAACTAGGATGGACCACAGCCAAGCTGTGGGGGTCCGAGACTTCTGTCCTAAGACTTTATGGGTTCATTCAACCTCGAGTTGATTACTGGCATCCAGGGTAAGAACAGTATGCAGGAATCTCTCTATAAAGGTTTGCTATCCTGACCTTCTGAGTGTTTGGGCAGAAGAAGAAGAAGGAGAAGAATCGGCATTTATATAGTGCTTTCCATACACAAGGTATCCCAAAGCACTTTACAAGCAGTGCTAGACTGGTAGAGAAGTGCTTGAATGTGTAGTGGTGGCCAAATTGCACATCAACACCCACACACAGCCTGGACAATTGCATGAACCGGCTTTATGGGAAGGGGAATATTGCCCAGGACACCAAGGAAAGTCCCCTACTCTTTTTTGCGAAGAGTGCATTGATTTTTTTCACTTCCACCTGGACACCCACCAGGACAGCACCAGCATGGGTAGAAGGGACCTTGGTTTTACATCTCATTGGAAGGATGGCACACCCCAACAGTATAGCACCCTCCTAGTACTGCACCCTGGGCTAGCATTTAGGTACAAGTCCAATTCCGGTGTGGAACGAGAACCCAGGACCTTCTGGCCCAGAGGCGGATGTGCTACCGAGTGAGCCACACTGACACATAGATCTGAATGTTTTGATGATGAGCCTCATTTTCTGCATCCTCCTGGTGATCCATGATGGTAGTCCAGGTTTCAGCAAGGTGCAGTAATGGGGTTCACACCCTAATGAGTTGGGACTCCATTTTAGCTGTATGTTGCTCAAAGGCTCTAATGAACCTCTCTAAAGTAGCAAAGTCTTTTCTAAGAGAAGTGATTTCATCCTTAAATGCAACTCAGAAGGTTTTAAGGTGTGTAAGTAATACTGCTTGTTGAGAGCCATGGAGAGGGCTGTGCTGGAGGTGCACAGAAGGTCCCAGTCTAACTGGTCGGTCAACCAATCAATCAATCAATCAAAGTCTTTATTTATCCAGGCGGTCATCGTTGAGCAATGATCATTTGAAAGGTGGACCTGGTTAGAACATGTATACACAGTTAAAACATTTCACACAGTGATAGTACATTCACAATATGGGCAGAGCCCTGAGATAATATTACATATGAGTAAGAAAATACAGATAATATAAACATAGATAATACAATGCAAAGGTTCATATGAGTGAGGGATAGCATCAGCATAGCAAATACAAGGTACAATGCACATATACATGCTGAGCGATGACTGCAGCAGCAGGCTAGGTAAGAAATAAGATAACACAGAGGGGGAAGGAGAGGAATTAAGGGGAGTAAGAAGGGGGTATGTAAAATGGCAGGGTAGCAGGGTGCAAGTGGTAGAGGTGGGAACATTGAAAAGGTATCTCAATCCAAAGTGCCGGGGGAGCTCCAGCCAAAAAGGGAGACTGGGGAGGGGATTATACTGAAAATGTCGAAAGCAGGGAAGATACTACAGGAAGCTGGGGAAGGCAAGACAGTGGAGGCTGCTATGAGCGGGTTCAAGCCGGAGGGCGGACCAAGGTGGATTTGGATGCCGGTACTGGGCAAGCGAAGCAGTTGCAAACCTCTGTGATTGTGCAGGAGTATAATGCCCTGAAGGCAGGTAAGGAGACAAGGGCACTCAGTTTAAGGGTTCTTTGTAAGTTATTCCATAGGGTGGGTAGTGTAAAGCTAATTGCCGCTCTACCGCAGCGAGATTTTGCTTTGGGTATTTTGAGAGAGATGTATGAATGGCTTCTAAGCGCGTAGTTTCCTATTGCGCTTAAAGTTATGCAGCCAGAGATGCAGGGGGATAATTTTTTTGCGAGAGCACGGTAGGTCCAGAGTGCAGCATTTTTGTGGTGCCTAAGTTTAAGGGAGGTCCACCCCACAGCAGCATACAGCGCGCAGTGGTGAGTAGCACTGGGGAGACCTGTGATGAACCTCAAGGCTCGGTGGTACAGCATGTCCAGTTTTGCTACATGAGAGCTGGGGCACTGGCTGTACAAGAAATCAGTATAATAGACCAGTGATAAGAAGGTGGATTGGACCAGTTGTATCTTGGCATCTATGGTAAGGAATTGGTTCATTTTGAAGAAAAGTCCAAGCCTTTGTCTGAGTTTTTTTTAGCAAGTCCTCAATAAGTTCAGAGAAGGAGAGTCTGTTGTCAATCCATACTCCCAGATATTTGAACTTTGTGACAAATTCCAGCTTTTCATCTAGGATTGTGGTTATTTTGGGAATAGACCCACAGGCTGTCGTGTTGATTACATGGGCGAGTGGAGTGAAGAGCATTGCTTTTGTTTTTTTTAGCATTCAGGAGTAGCTTTTTGTAAATTAGTTGGCTTTGTAGGAGGTTGAATTCGGCTTGGAGATCATTGCAGGCAGCATCCAGTGTAGGCCTACTAACATAGAGAACGGTATCGTCTGCGAACAAGTGGATGTTGGTGTTTTTTATGCAATTGTCGATATTATTAATGTAGATTGCAAATAAGAGAAGGCCTAGAATAGATCCCTGCAGTACCCCTCTTAGAAGGGGCCTGAGAGGGGACAGTTCACCTTCCTCTTTGACTTGCTGAAGTCGCCCTGAGAGGTAGTCAGTGAACCAGTGCAGCGAGGAGGAATCCACTCCTATGGTTGGTAAGGAAGACAGGAGGAGGCTGTGGTCGACTGTGTCGAAGGCCTTGCTTAGGTCCAGAAAGACCACACAGGTGAAGTTTCTGGAGTCAAGGGCTCTCAGCCAATCATCAGTTACTTTAGTAAGTGCTGAGATGGTGCTGTGTTGGGCTCTGAACCCCAACTGCATAGGATTTAATATATTTGTTGTCTCGAGGTAGGATCTTAATTGTACATTCACAATTTTCTCAAGGAGTTTTGATAACACTGGGAGGAGGGAAATGGGCCTATAATTATTGAGGTCACATGGGTCACCTGATTTGAAGAGAGGGATGACATGAGCAGTCTTCCAAATAGGTGGCAGGATACCCTGGGACAAGGATAAATTGAATAGGTGGGTGATGGGAACAGTTAGGACATGGTAGGAGATTTTAAGAATGTACGGGTCTAGTGAGTCAGCGCCTGCACTTTTTCTGGTGTTCAGTTGAAGTAATAGATCTTCAACCTCTTTTATGGAAGCGGGTTGAAGCGTAAATAGAGAAGACGTAACTGGGGGTGTTGAAGGGAAGTTGTCTGTCAGGGAGCGTATCTCACATGCTGGAGGGTTGTCAAACGCCAGGCCTGCAGTTGCGAAGTGGTTATTGAAAGAGTCTAGGATATCTGTCTTTTCATTGAATGTAGTATTGCTGGAGATGATCTTGTTCGGAAGGGAATTACCTGAGGAGTGGCTCAACAGATCCTTGATAGAGCTCCAGAACTTGGATGGGCTCTTGGAGGCAGAGTCAAGTTCTGAGCGGAAGAAAGAAGCCTTGGCTTCTTTAATTGACTTAGTGCATAGGTTTTGTGCCTTTCTGACAAGATTCCAGTCATTGGACGTGTTCAGTTTATGTGCCTTTTTCCAAAGCTTATCCCTTTCGAAGAGCAATGACCTGATCTCAGGGGAGAACCATTTGCAGGAATTATTCTTGGCTCGGACTTTAGTCAGGGGAGCATGCTTGTTGAGAGCCCCTGATAGCACGTCATGGAAGATGTTGTAGGCAGCAGTGACTGTTTTGGCTAAATAAAACTCCTGCCAGTGCATAGAGAGTTTCAGTTCATTAAGATAGGCGGCTAGATCAAAGTTGCATCTGGATCACTTCAGGGAAAATTTTGATGTAACCATCGGTTTGTTGGTTGATCTTACTCCTCCGATAAAGCAGTGGTCGCTGACATCTGAGAAAAAGGTGCCAGCATGGGAGAAAAGGTGGGGTTTGTTCACTAACAGCATATCCAGTGTAGTGCTTTTATTAGGGTTTTTTGTGTTAGGGCATGTTGGGTCAGTAATAAGCTGAGTCAACCCGTGAACGTCACAAAAGAATACAAGGGGGGCAGATGCATTGGACAGCCAGTCAAGATTAAAGTCATCAAGGATAATGGTTTCAAGTGAGCCTTGTCCCAGGATGTCACTTAGATGGGATAGAAACTGTAAACCGGCAGATGGGGGCCTGTAACATCCTATTAGCTGAAGAACACTTGTCTGGGAAATTTCCACTTTGAGGGCTAGGCATTCATATTCGTTGGCAACAGAAGATAAGGCAGTGCAGGAGACAGTGAATTTATCTTTGACATGTATGGGCACCCCACCTCTTCTAGTTTGCCTATCCGCTCTGAACAAGGCATAGCTGGGGATATTTATTTCCGCATCAGTGGTTGCTGGTCTAAGCCATGATTCAGAGATCACTAGTACATTGGAGGAGATATGAGACACCCAAGCTTGGATCAATGTGAGTTTTTTTAGTAAGCTGCATATGTTGATGTGCAAGAAGCGCATGCCTTTTAGCGAGGCTAGGTCTGAGGGTGAAGAGATTGGTGCAGGTGGGCCAGGATTAAGCTCCACATTATCTGAGCACAACAAGAGGAGAAGAAGTATTTTCCTAAGTGCGGCAGAGGAGAGTTTGAGATTCCTGGTCATATCCCATTTGTCATACTTGGTGACTTTAGGGAGTAGGTTGTTACCATTGTAAATGACGCAGCCTGCGATTGTGGCTACTAGTACTCTGGTTGCGAGGTACCTAGGAGAGTAGGTAGGCTGTGTGGTGGGAAATGTACCATGCGGTTGAGGTATCAAGTATGTACTGCTTGAATGAGTTAGCCAAAGGTAGGGGTGCAGTCGAATTGCCATGAACTCACAGGGGCATGCTGTCAAAATAGTACCAAATATCGTAAGGCACATGAAAGGATTGTATTCCATGCATGGTATCGGCCCATTTGGCAGGTGAAGACCAGCCAGTACTCCAAATAGGAGAGGCAATAAGCAAGGCCAAATGAGTCCCCACATGATGAAGCTTGGTGGTAAGGTATGGAACTCTGATAGCTTGGAGATCCACTCAACCAGAGCTGCTTCCTACAGCGGCTAGGTCAGGGAGACAGAGCCTGAAGTTAGGTCGAGATGAGCCTAGCGGGGTCTTCTAGCCTACAGTAGCACAACCCTATAGAATTAGGCACTGGAGCTGTGCGGGCCAACAGAGGTCACGTAAGAATATGATTGGAAGAGCATAGATCCAGGGGGCATCGCCAGGGAAGGGGACAGGAAGCAAGCGTATTTAATAAGTGGTGGGGTGGCGGGTGTAAAAGTTGCAGCAGCTGCCGTACCTTTTGGAGCCGAGAGTCCGGGGCTATGGTCTCCAGTGGCGGCTGAGGTGGCGCCGGCCACCCGCTGTCCGGGAGTCCCGCGGCTTCGATGCAGGGAGCCAGAGAGAGTGATCCTCGGCTGGAGAGAGAGAGAGAGAGAGGAGAGCAGGAGTTAATATCAGGCCATGGACAAAAGGGCAGACAGAACAGCAGGGAGTCCAATTTAGAGCACAAAGGGGATGAGTATTCCTTTGGCACCTAAAAGTCTAGGGCCAGTGCAAAAGAGCAGAGAAGAGCTGTAATTCACAATTCACACAGGCTTAACACTTTACAAGAAGTCAAAATGTGCAATTGGCAAGCATAAACAGCATTAAAACATATTTTTCCTGGGTAATTACAGTCTAAAAGAGAGATTTTTCAGGACAAAGAATCGGCTTTCACCAAGGACCAATGGATGCAGCCTGCAAAGGCGGTCGCTTTCGATTGGTTGCGCGTAGCGCTGTACCTTTGGAGCCGAGAGTCCGGCTATGGTTCTACAGCGGCTGAGGGTGGCACTGGTCAGCGATGGATCTATCCTCATCAACTGGTAAAATGCAGAATTATTTTCTAGGTCACTTCCTGCTGCTTCATAAGACCCCTATTTACTGTGTTTAGATGGTTTTGAAGGGTGGACAGCTTGTGAAAAAGGGGTTTTAGTAGATGGGAGATGGAAGCTCACTGCTCAGGCAGACATTCACTGGGTGATGATGTCACTGGCAGTCTTGCATAAACATCTAAAAAAATAATTAAAATGTTTACATTATTTTAACTACCCCCCCCCCCAAAAAAAAAAAACAACCTCTTGGACCCATTTTATAATCACAGTAAATTAATCCAGAGTGTGCTTCGTGTTGGGATAATGGTACTTCTCGGGTGGTTGCAGGCACTCAGCGATGCCTTGTGCCTCACAATATAATGGAGGTGGGCTGTCATCCCACTACAATGCACACCCTGTCATGCTTTTTAGTTTAAAAGAATAGGAAACAATATTGTCCTCAACTATAATTCTATCTCGATGTTCTGGTGACATGATAGAACTACTGGAGCATCACTCATGTCACCAGAACCTCTCAATGGAATGATAGCCTTGTAATTATCTATTATTCTGTTTGTAACAATCCCCCACTTACATCATCAAACTAATGCAGAAGCAGGTATCACACACACACACACACACACACACACACACTACATACAATGACACAGTGACATACAGTACATACATACATACATAAGTGCAAACACACCCGTTAGCAAACACTTGTGTGTACACATGGACACCCACACCACTGCTTATTTGCACGCACACACAGACTTGTATGTGCACACTTACACACACAAGCACACATGCAACTACATACACATAGACACACATTCACAGCACTGCACACACAGATGCACCCAGAACATGTCAGAAAGACACACACGATTACATATGGACATGCACACATCACTACATACAGATGCACACAATACTACACACAAACATGCACACACAGAGATGCACACACAGCACTTTCTATACCAAAACACACAGAACACACACTACACACAAAGAAACACACCATTACATAGACATGTGAAAACACACACAGCACTACACACCACTACATGCACAAATACAGAACCCATACCACACACACACACACACACACACCACTGCATATTATATAAAGACACAAATACACAGAGCACACTATACACACAGATGCATGTGCACACAACATTACATACAACCACACACATAGCACTACATGCAGTGATGCAAACACACATGGAACACAGATGCACATATACAGCATTATATACACAGATGCAGGAACATACATGCATACACACATATCACTACATGTGCAGATACACAAAGAACACCTACTTAACACAGACACACACACCACTACATAGTCTATATAGTCACACACATAGAACACAGTGTGCACACAGATGCATCAACACAGTGCATTAAATACATAGATACTGTACATACAGACACCCATGCTACTGACTATACATGAATGTGCGTGCCTGTGCGCACACACGCGAGCTCGCACACACACCAATACAATCTAGCTATATATCTAGCTGTCTAGCCTACCTACAGACTTTACACAATATAAAAGTCAGAATTTAATCAGTCTAGTGACTCTAAAATTCAGCACCATTTAAATGATTTCTCAGTTAATAAACTCATTATAACAATCTCTGAGTTGTATATTTAATAAACTTCTATATAGAAAGAACATTGTGCAAATTATCTTTACCAAGTCCTTTGAATCAATGAAGGTTCTGAGTGTTCGATATGCTTGAATAAGGCTACAACTCTGTTTGTATATTGCTGACAACAAAATAATCTTGCTTTAATTCCTTCTGCAAATACATTTTGTCATAATTTTTACTCTGTCGAGATTCTGATGCCCCGACTAGCCTCATATCCACCCCCTCAAGGGCCAGAGACTGCCAATCCCATCTGAGACTAGCCTGCCACTGCTGCTGACTGTCCCCAGGGCTTGCTCCTCATTGTAGAAGTTCTGGAGAAGGCTGTCCTCCTTGTCAAGCATCGGGATCCAGTGGCAGACTCCACGGTGTGAGGCTCGAGTGTACCAGCCCTGTCATAATAATGAAGGCTGAATTTACCCCATCTTTTACATCACTCCCCATCCCAAAGTCAGGTGTCAGCTTAGCATTTGCCTCATTAGATGCAGTGCAATATACAACACGTGCAACCCTTTGCAAGGGAGCAGTCTCTGTGGCCCACTGCGAGGGATCACTGCACCTGCAATTCCTAACGTCACCCTCCTCTGACCAGGCTCACACTACCTATAGCAGCACTCCCCAGCTCTTGCCACACCCGGTCTCTTCTCCTTGAGTTCAGTCCCAGACCCAGGTCACTGGCCATCAGGCAGCACTTGTTATCATCTTGTTTAATGAAGATTAATTCATTGTTGTAATTCTGGAATGCCCA
Organism: Neoceratodus forsteri; assembly: GCA_016271365.2. Taxonomy (NCBI): domain Eukaryota; kingdom Metazoa; phylum Chordata; order Ceratodontiformes; family Ceratodontidae; genus Neoceratodus; species Neoceratodus forsteri. Next base: position 1,103,063,507 of record CM028129.1, on the reverse strand, counting down.
TTAGGCAATCTAGAGTTCATCTTGAATTAGTTTGCCATCATCTCATACATTATTTTTCAACTGAACATCCCTTAAAATGGTAAAACTAACGCAACGGTTGTTCAGTTGTCAGAAACATTTTTAGTAAATTATATATTGAAAGCAGGCCATCTTCTGTGATGTTTTGCCCGCCTTGCAGATGGTCTGCTGCCAAAGCTGAGCTCCTCACGTACTGCAGCTACACCATCAACACCCTGCCACCTCTGCTGTCGGCCCCACTCCTGCCACTCTTGGTGCCCAGCGGTGAGCAGCCCTCTCTCCTCCTGTGAAGTCAGGTTGGGGGGAGCAGTCACGTGCTAAGTGGGGCCAGCTCTGGGACTGAAAATCTAGGTCAGAGTCCACTTGATATGCCACTAGTCCCACTAGCTCTTCCCCCATTATACACTTCTCCAAGGTTTCTGCATGGAGATACAGAAAGGAACTGCTTAGCAAACAGCAGATCATCAGAAATAAAACAAGTGCCACTGAGCAACTTCTTTAAACACTCACATGGCTGGTAAGTCAGAGGTGGGGGCGTGAGCAGGAATACACACTGGCACTGCCAGTAAGTCTAAGGTGGAGGGATATGGGTGAGAAAACAAGTGCCACTGAGCAGCTTCTTTAAACACTGGCATTGCTGGTAAGTGATGGAGGGTGGCAGAGGGGAGAAACATCAGACCCACAGATTTTACTGCATTCCCATCAAACAAGTCACAAAAATAGTTTATCTACTGTGAGGTCATTATTTTTCTGATGTAAGTGATGCAATTTCTAATCAGAGGGTATGCATTAATTTCTCCAGTTCTACTACCCCAAACGGTTATTGCACAGCAATGCCATGCAGTCATAAAAAGGGAACCATACATACAGAAATAAAATGACACAGAAGCTGAAATGTGTGAAAAAATAGCATTTTTCCAAACTGTTTCCTGTTATTTCAGAGGCTGTTTAAGAAAGTAGACCACACAATAAATGTTTTCGTATGCACACATTAACCCTCTAGTAAACACATGTATCCACATTACCTCACTATTTAATTAGGAAGACATGACAGGGGGTGGGCTGTGGTTAGCATCAGGTAATCCCATGCCCCCTTACACCACAAGAGTGAGCTGAAGTTCCTTGGATTCACCTTACTGCTATTATATTTGAATCTGGTCTCAGATAGACAGCTGTTTTCTGCGGGACCTCAGATTGAGACAGAGTGTCTGAGTGTTTGTGCCTTTGTGCCCTTTGGGTTACCATGTGGGCTGGAGCATGAATATTCATGACTCTGCTGTTCTCCCTTTTGCCTATGGGAAGAGGCTAGCTGAGCCGGGCAGTCTTAGCTTCAGGGTGCCAACTGAAGCAGGGGACTTGGCATTTGAGATAATACCACCAGACAGATTATGTCTCATGTGGGGGGGGGGGGCAGTGGGTAACAACCCCCTTGTAACAGAACTATCACTGAAGATTCGGGTCTATCCCTAATTGAATATGCCTGTATAAAGATACAGTTTTATCAATCAATCAACCAATCAGAGAAGGAAGGGAAGAAGAAATCCTGGAGAAAACTCCCTCTGGGGATGGAGGATGGGGAGAGGTCCTCCAGAGAAAAGCATCAGGAGGATCACCATTCTAGCCTCGTCCAATAGAGGGTGCATGCCATCCATCCCAACCCAAGAAGCACCTGGTAGTAGTGGTGGGCTCCTCCCAACAAAGGTAATCAGGGTCCATGCAGCTCCACTTCCAAGCACGTAGCAGAGAGGAGAATGAGAGCATACCTCCATGAGAAGCTTGAGAAATAACGTACCACAGTAAGTAGAATACACCTCTTCCACAAGAGGTGTATTCCATTACTTATCCAAGTAAGCAGAATACACATCTTGTACCACTGTTATTATGTTACATCAGGGCAGAGGTGTCTGGTATGAGTCAGGATCAACCTAAAGTTCCAGTGAGGTTATGCCAGGCAATGGAGCCCATTTCAGAACAGGTCACTGGGGCTTTGTAAGTGTGACACAGAAAGGCAAGCATGGTCTGGAATGACTGTTATGAAAGATCAAACAACATTAAGCTGGTTCCAGTATTTACCTTGGTGTCACCACCTGGCACTTCACTAAGAACAGGTACAGCAGTCTCCCCAGGGTAGTGTCTCATCCTGCCTGGGGACAGTGCCACCATGCACCTGTCTTGTAGGGTAGTGCCTGTGACGTAGACAGCCAGTTCTGAGTGCTGTATTATATTTTTTTAATATAAAATGTATTAATGTCTCTGCTGAAAATTCAAATGCTCTAAGAATTACCTCTCTCATCCCCCGACCCCAGATTTTAGCTGACAGAGGCAGGCCAAGAGAACTGCTGACAGCATTGTATCACACACTCAGTCTTTTTAGAGACAGTGTGTTACTGGAAGACTTTTATTAAGGATCCTGTTTCTCTGAGCTAATTACAGAGTTGCTAAGTTAATTTTGTTACGAGAGGAATCATAAACTAGGTTTATGATGTTAAAATAAGGGAAGCTAGGATGTTACATAGAGGTGTAAGGTTGTAAATGACCCAATGAAGCCTGCGTGAAGAGGGTACAGCATGAGATCAAAAGAGGTGTCATTGAAACTTGAGTTATGCTAAGGTTGCAGAATTAATACATCCTGTGTAGCTGTATAGTATAGTATAGATTAATAAAATTACATCCTGTGGTTGTATAAAAATATATTTTTGTTAGATATTTGACCAGAGGAGGGGCTGGATGACTTCATCCAAAAGGAGTTGGCCAATACTGCTTGAAAAGATTATTCTCTTTCACTATAGATATACACTTTTTATCTGACACTGACCAAGAAAACATCTGAGCACTGATAGGAGGTATTTAGAAAGCTAGACAAATCTATATATAGTTGTAGGAATTGCACTGTTTTAAACCTTGTTTTGTTTAAAGATCTGTATGTCTTGTGATATAAGAGTTCTGTATTGTATGTTTGATGTATTATTATATATTTTAGTAAAAACTCTAATTTTAGAGCAAACCTGGTCTGTCTTTGAATTGCTTTCTTTTGCTAAGAAATATGTATAGTTCAGCAGACATAAGCTTTTATGGTGGTACCAAACTGGAAACAGAAGCATTTTAAATCTGAGATCTTTATTAAGTTTTAAGGGTTCAACTCTGAATACCTGGTTATGTGCCCGTAGGCAAAAATATCTGGCCCCCCGAAGACAGATATATCTGAGCCTGTGCATTGGGTATGCTAGCAAGAGGTTACAGTTTGAATCCCTCCAGAACTGAGACCAAAGGTTGATCCGAACTCACAAAAACAGACAAGAGGGCTACCTTGTCTGTTACACTGTTCACAAGACTGTGCTCAGAGGTTGGCACTTTAGGAGTAGAGGGCCTGATCTGCTGAGCGAATCTGTGACAGTGCCCCCTGGATCTTGTAATGGGGGATAGGATAATGAAAGGTAGCTATATGAGAGGAAGCAGTACTAAGTCAGTATAGAGAGTCTAGAGGCCCCATGTGAGCCCCTCCCTGAATTAACTTAATGGGGATTGGGCTGGAAAAATGGGAAGTAGTACCTTAAAAAATTGTAACAACTAGTGGATAATTAAACACTGACTAGCTTGATGCCAGCTCTCAGTATGGACATTCCGGTTTGTGTGTGGTCTTCTTGTTATTGGTGCCCTGGTGGTTTCTGATGCCCCTGGCCCTCATTTCCCAGGCCAGTGAGGATTGGTCGAGGTGCAGTTTCTGGTGTAAACAGGCCTTCCCTGGATGAGAAGTACCATCATGTGCCCCTAGACACAGAGAAGTACCTGGCCCTTACATATAGTACACAGTAAGGCAGTCTAATTTTTTTTTTCTGTTTATTTAAAAAAAACAAAAACTTGCAGTTAACCGTAGTTTGGGAGCAGACTTCGGTCACTGTGCCAGCAGACAGGTCAGGCTGCCAGCAGCTACCAGAGGGCAATGCACCTCAGTCAGGGAGGGCTGGTGGCAGGTTTCAGGCATTCAGCGACCCTGTGGGTGAGCCAGGGAGCTTGCTCCTTCTGCAGAGGCAGTCATGTCAGAGCTGGCAGGCATGGCTCATACCAGGGGGGGAGGAGGGAGGGAGGGAGGAAAAAGGGAGAAAACATGGTGCAAATACTCCCCTGTCATCTGAATAGTGGTGAAATGCTGAACAGGATATATCTCTCGTCAACAGGATATATGTCTTGGTGATGGCAGGGCAGGGAAAATAACCAATATGGGAAAAGATTAATTAAAACTCACCTGCCAGCCTGCTGGCACAGCAGTAGCACTACCATGCATGGCACCGGAGACCCATGTTTGGGAACAAGCCTGAATCAGGGATGGTGTAGAATATCAGGTACACCTAGGAAGCGTGCCACAAAAGCTTCCTGAATACAGTGCTGTTTTGGTCACATGCCTTACTTGGTATCACTTTATTTAAGTTGAGGGTATTCGCCCCCCAACCCAAATAAACTAATAAAAAGTAAAAGAACAAGTCGAGGTTACCAGATAGCGTAACTTGAGCTCTACACTAATAGCATAGGTCCTACATGTACCCGATATTCTACACTATCATCCCTGGATCATCAAAGGACCAGCCAGGGTAGGATGGTTTGGTGTCCCAGTGGATGCTCACCTCCTCAGTGGAGGGAGGGGCCCCTGGCATCAAAACAGCACTGACACCTGGGTGACCACAGATGGTGGTGCAGGCTGGAGCCGGCATTAAGGAAAGGGGATGTCATTGCTCTGATGCATGACATAACAGATGCAGCCTCCACAATGTCTATGGGATAGGAAGACACAAGGAGGAAAATCCCCCACCATGCAGTGTGCCATCTGTTGCCCACTGCAGGTCTCACACTGCCAACCAGGCTCTCATTCCCTCACCAAACCTCAACTTCTGGCTGGAGGTAAGAGGTGGCCTCTGGCAGCCCTTCTTATGGGAGAGCTCCAAGGGGGAACAAGAAGCACCGGGTAAGTCCCCGAAATGGCTGGTGACAGGGCTGAGCAGAGCAGCAAATTGCAGGTGGGCTGCTCAGGAGACAAGTGATGAAAAAGTACAGTAAATAAAAAAAAATCACTGCACTTCTCTTGAGTGTGTACCCTGTTTCAAACAATGGCAGGGCATGTGAAAGACCAGTGTGAATGCTGTGTGATCCCAGCAAGCCAGGAGACTTGATTCCAGTTCTATAATATAGAAATGGCAATATCTTGCCCACCAAATTAGAACAGAATCAGATTTGATTTTCAGTAGTGATCTCTATATATCGGTATCCTAAACAAATGAGTTAGGTACTGGTAGTGTAATGGCTGTATACAGACAAATGGAACAGCCTTTCCAATGTGCCAAGCAGCCTTCCACACATGGTCATGGACAACTGCACTAGAAAGGATATTATTCAGTAGGGGAATGATGGCCAAGACGCAGATGTAATTCCTTATTCAATTCAATTCAATTTTTATTTAACTAGGCAAAACATCCTTGAGTGAGCTCATTTGCAAGATGGTCCTGGGCGGACAATTAAGGAAGTACAAAAAAACAGTGAAGAATTACAAGTTTAGTAAACATTAACACAATATGAAGAACAATACAATGAACAGAGACAGAAAAGGTGAGCAAAATGTAAATTACCGAACGGCGTCATCAACCACATGCTAACATTACCAGAGTACCTTAGGGGCATTCTAGACAGTTAAAAAGTAAGAACTTTAGGAAGCTAAAAGTAAGAGCTTTAAGGGGAAGCAGCAGAATGAGGATAGAGGGAAAAAGGAAGGAGGGGGATGAGGATAGAGGGAAATGGAAACGTGGGGAAGTTTGGGGGCACAGTATTAGGCAGAGCATTTGGTAGTGGTTTGGAGGGGAGGGGAGAGAGCTATAGAAAAGGGCTAGACAGGCTACATAAAAGGCACTTTGAAGAGGAGAGAGGAATATACTCGGAGCAGATTTAGTAGACAGGGTACATAAGATGTACTGACCAGGTTGTAGGATGGTTAAGGATGGTAGTTGCATGTTTCATTAAGCACACTGTTTAGCAGGGATTTGAAGGTGGAGACTCCAGGTATATGGGTAAGTTTTAGAGATTTCTGGAGAGTGTTCCATAGAGAGGGGTGGGCAAAGCTGATAGATGAGGCGCCATAATGTGTTCTGACTTTAGGGATGTCAAATGTGACAAGGGTGAAGCGCCCCAGACTGTAGGACCCTTGTGCTCATTGGAAGAGTTTGAAGATATATAAGGGCAGTTTATTTGAAATGACTCTGTGTATCCACAGTGAAACATTCTTCAGCCTCCTGGCACTGAGGGAGGACCAGCCTAACATTGCATACAACGAGCAGTGGTGGGTGTTAAGGGGAGTATTAGTAACAAAACACAGTGCAACGGCTATAGACAATGTCCTCATAATCTAATAATAATGGAAGAAAGGTAGTTTGAAGCAGTTTTGTTTTTGCCTCATGATTGAGAAGGTCTTTAATATGGAAGAATATGCCCAATCTCTGATGTAATTTTTTGGCTAGCTCATCAATTGTGATGTAGGAAGCTGAGTTTACTGTCAATCCAAAAACCCAAGTATTTGAAATTATCTATGATTTCCATCAGAACAACAGCCAATCAACTCCTTCTCAGTGCAGTTTAAATAAGTCACTGCTAGGCAAATTCAGATTATGAATTACAATGAAGAAGGGAAAAGGTGAACCACTAGGAATTGAACCTAGGACCTCTAGCATTCCGTTCCAGTAACTCTGCCTCTCAGCTATGGTTCACACAGCTGCAGGGACTGTCGAACAGTTCCTTTCAAATTCACATTCCCTTCCCCTGGTGTTACGTAACTTTGCAACCTCAGAAATACATCAGAACAAAAATCAATCAATTCCTTCTCAGTGCAGTTTAGATAAGCCACTGCTAGGCAAATTTAGATTATAACTATGAAAGAAACCCAGAGCAAATGCACTGGGGCATGGTTATCCCAGAGGATACTGGCCAGCCAGTCAAATGAAAAAAAAAACACAAATTCCACATACCCCAATAACGCAAAGCATCATGGGAAGCATATGTAAATGTCCATGAATTAATTTGGACTGACTCAACTTCAAGCAAAATTGCATGGTGCCAGAAGGCCTTGCAATGCAATCAGCAAAAGCTGAGAACAGCATACACTGATACATGTTTTGCCCTCATTTGGACTTCTCAGTGTGCCATATCTGTATCTCAGCCCAGGAAGAGGGAGTCAGCCTATAGGGGATCTTATTTGTTTGGATCATGGGTAGCCCAAAGTAGAGAGAGAAGATAACTACAAAAGAACCCCCGAGCAAATGCACTGGGGCATGGGTTATTCTGGAGGATATTGGCCAGCCAGCCAAATTTTAAAGAAAACACAAATTGAACATACTCCAATAATGCAAAGCATCATGGGAAGCATATGCAAATGTCCATGAATTAATTTGGACTGGCTCAGCTTTAAGCAAAATTGCATGGTGCCAGAAGGCCTCACAATACAGTCAGCAAAGGCTGAGAACAGCAGACACAGACACATGTTTCATCCTCATTTGGACTCCTCAGTGTACCATATCTGTATCTCAGTCCAAGGAGAGGGAGCCTGTCTATAGGGCATCTTATTTGTTTGGGTCGTAGGCAGCCCAAAGTAGAGAGGGAAGAGAACTACAAAAGAACCCCAGAGCAAATGCACTGGGGCATGGGTTATCCCGGAGGATATTGGCCATCCAGTCAAATTTTAAAGAAAACACAAATTGCACATACCCCAGTAATAAATCATGGGAGGATGGTGTGGTACCTGAGGAGGACAGATGTGATTCTCCTTCACAAACGTAGGAGCAAGACAGAGGCAGGAAACTACAGATCTGTCAGTTTGACCACAGTGGTAGAGAAAATGATGGAATCACTTCTAAAGGAAAGAATTGTTGAGTACCTAGAGGCCAGTGGAGCACAGGACACAAGGCAGCATGGATCCACAGCAGGACAGTCATGTCAGACAAATCTAATCAATTTTTTTGATTGGGTGAACAAAGTAGTAGACCAGGGAGGGGCTGTGGATGTGGCCTACCTAAACATTAGCAAGGCATTTGACAGAGTCCCGCACAAAAGATTAATAAACAAATTAGCCAGCCTGGGAGTGGGTCCCAGGGTGGTAGCCTGGGTAAAACATTGGCTGGACAACAGGACACAGAGGGTAATAGTAAATGGAGTCCACAGTGAAGAAAGGGGGGGGTCACTAGTGGGGTACCGCAGGGTTCAGTATTTGGGCCAGTCCTTTTAATGTCTTTATATGTGACATTGCAGAGGTACTGAAGGAAATGATGTCTTTTCGTCGATGACGCAAAGATCTGCAACAGGGTTGATACGCAAGGTGGGGTGGAAAGGATGAAAAGGGGCTTGGCAAGGTTGGAGGAATGGTCAAATGTATGGCAGCTTGGATTCAACACAAAGAAGTGCAAAGTAATGCACCTGGGAAACAAAAACCCAGAGGAAGAGTACACAGCGGGGGGGGGGGGGTGAGATACTGACAACAACAAAAACGGAAAGGGACCTGGGGGTAGTCATATCAGATGACCTAAAGGTGGGCAAGCAATGTGAGAAGGCAATAAGAAGGGTTGGAGGGATATTGGGATGCATAGAGAGAGGCATCACCAGTAGAAAACAAGAAGTTGTTGTCCCTCTGTACAGACAGTTGGTAAGACCACATCTGGAGTACTGTGTGCAGTTCTGGAGACCCCATCTCCGCAAAGACATAGAAAGGGTGGAGGCTATCCAGAGGATGGAAACCAAAATGGTGCAGGGTCTGCACCAGAAGACATATGAAGAAAGATTAAAGGAGCCTAAGATGTATAGCTCGAGGACAGGAGGGAGTGGGGGGACATGATAGAAACTTTCAAATACCTCAAGGGAATCAACGAAGTCCAAGAGGGTAGTATCTTTCAGAAAAAGAGATGTGCAAGAACAAGGGGGCACAATTTGAAGGGGGTGGTTCAGAGGTATATGACGGTATTTCTTTACAGAGAGGGTTGTAGATGCATGGAACAGCCTTCCTGAGGAGGTCGTAGAGTCAAAAACAGTGGGGGAATTCAAGAATGCATGGGACAAACATAAGGCAATTCTAGTGGGGGTAGGAGGAAGTAGGCTGTTGGTTAACTAGGATCTGCAGCTTATCCGTTAGGTAGGGAAATGGGCAGACTCGGTGGGCCAAGCGGTCCTTATCTGCCATCAAATTCTATGTTTCTATGCAAAGCATCATGGGAAGAATATGCAAATGCTCATGAATTAATCTGGACTGGCTCAACTTTAAGCAAAATGTCATGGTGCCAGAAGGCCTCACAATACAATCAGCAAAGGCTGAGAACAGCAGACACAGACATGTGTTTCATCCTCATTTAGACTCCTCAGTGTGCCATATCTGTACCTCAGCTCAGGGAGAGGGAGCCAGCCTATAGGGGATCTTATTTGTTTGGGTCGTGAGCAGCCCAAAGTAGAGAGAGAAGAGAAGAGAACTACAAAAGAACCCCAGAACAAATGCACTGGGGCATGGGTTATCCCAGAGGATATTGGCCATCCAGCCAAATTTTACAGAAAACATGACCCAAACAAATAATATATCCTGTAGGCTGGCTCCCTCTCCCTGGGCTGAGATACATATATGGCACACTGCAGAGTCCAAATGAGGACAAAACATGCATCTGTGTCTGCTGTTCTCAGCCTTTGCTGACTATATTATGAGGCCTTTTTTTTTTGTGGGTATTGTTTCTCCTGGGGCCCCCAGTCGGCCAATCCATCCTCACATCCCTTTCTCTGGCCACCGTCTGACCTGTACCAGTCTCCTAGGAGGGCAATCACCTTAATTGCCCCATGGCTTACCCCCCCCCTTGGTGGGGTGGCAGAGGGTGGCCAACTTCCCCCACCAAGGTTTGGATCCACATGGTGATCCTCTCCAGGAGTTGGCGCAAGTGCTCACAGACAGCCATTAAGCCGCTGCGATTGGGTGCCCTTTTCTGCTTTTCTCCCCTGTGGTCTAGTGGCGTGCAATGCCCCCATGCACGCCCCTGTCAAGCAACTGCCGTGTCCCGCCCCCATGGTATGCAGCTCCGTGACATCGAGCCCCAGCCTCCGCTAGGGGCCAGGCAGGCACCGGCTGCTAGAAACCCCCCTTCCCGGAGATGGAGAGCAGTCCATTGGACACTCAATCCATCTCCTCCCTGCCAACTCATGGCGACCCATGCTCATTCCCGAACACGGGTCACTGGCATGGTGTGAGATGTGGTGCCCAGTGCCTCAACCCTCAGCACCTCCGGGCCGGCATGAGGCCTTTTTGCACCATGCAATTTTGCTTAAAGTTGAGCCAGTCCAAATGAATTCATTGGCATTTGCATATGCCTCCCATGATGCTTTGCATTATTGGGGTATGTGCAATTTGTGTTTTCTTTAAAATTTGGCTGGATGGCCAATATCCTCTGGGATAATCAATGCCCCAGTGGACTTGCTCTGGGGTTTTTTTGTAGTTCCCTCTCTCTCTCTCTCTCTACTTTGGGCTGCCCACGACCCAAACAAATAAGATCCCCTATAGGCTGGCTCCCTTTCCCTGGGCTGAAATACAGGTATGGCACACTGAGGAGTCCAAATGAGGATGAAACATGTATCTGTGTCTGCTGTTCTCAGTCTTTGCTGTTTGTATTGTGAGGCCTTTTGGCACCATGTGATTTTGCTTAAAGTTGAGCCAGTCCAAATTAATTCATCGGCATTTGCACATGCTTCCCATGATGCTCTGCATTATTGGGTATGTGCAATTGGTGTTTTCTTTAAAATTTTGATTATGAATTACAATGAAGAAGGGAAAAGGTGAACCACTAGGAACTGAACTGAGGACCTCTAGCATTCTGTGCCAGTAGCTCTGCCTCTGAGCTATGCTTCACACAGCTGCAGGGCCTGTCCAGGTCTTCCTTTCACATTCACATCCTCTTCCTTATGCAATGAAATGCAATTTAAATAGCTGTCAGTAAATAGTAAAGTGTGGTTATGCTGCATTTCTGAAGAATTCAAACTGCAATTAAATTCACTACAAATTAGCTTCCAGCATTCGGCATAAGCAAAATTAAAGAAACCCAAAGCTGCACAGTCCTGAAGCAAGAATGTAAGCTGCAGTAGAAACCGCAAAGGTTCAAGACAGCCTGGGAGCCAATCAGAGGGTGAGCAGAGAACAGCACCACAATTCAAGCAGGGGCACAGTTTGCATCGCAGTCCGTACCTTTAGTTAGCTGTCTGGCTGTCAGGCAGAAGGGCAAGCAGTGGCTGTAGGAGTGAATGGTGCACTGGAGGGTCAAGTAGGGAGAATCCACTCAGGGTCCTCCAGACTAAAGAGGAAAAAGAAGGAAAAAATTAATTATAGGGAGAAGGGGAAGAAAAAAAAAAGTAAATTGGTGGGCGGAGTGCAGACAGAGCAGAAACAAGGAGCTAGCAGGGGGCCTGGGGTTAGAAGATTGTCAGTGTCTCAGTAGGTAGCACACTCGCCTCTGAGGCCAGGAGATCAGAGGGCTGTGGGTTCAATTCCCACATCTGGCACTTGGGTAATATCCCAGTACTGACTCTGTATTTCAGCATGAGGGGGTGCTGCACTTCTGAGGTGCCGTCTTTCGGATGAGACGTTAAACCAAGGTCCCATCTGCCTGGATTGGTGGTAGTTCAGGTGGATGCTAAAGATCCCATGGCACTTATCGAAAAAGAGTAGGGGAATTTGTTACTGAAGAAAACATAACATCAGTACAGTAAACATGAAATCAAAAACAAGAAAACAAAACATCAACATAACAATCAAAATTTCAAACAGAAACCACGTAATAACCAGGAGCATACAGAAATAATAAGAAGAGGAAACAAACCAAATATCCCTAGAAAACCCAACAAATTAGATACAAAAGGAATCAGAGCCAAAAAACATGCTTCCAGTATTCATGAAATTTTGTGAGGAGACCAAAAACTTGACTTAGAATCCCTCTGTTTCCTAATGGCCAATTTGGTATGAGTAAGCAGTACTGATGTGAAGGTGTTAGTGTGCTGCAAGGAATACTGGCATCTCGCCTGCCACATGCAAAATTTGACACAAGCAAAAATTAAATTCAAAGTGCTGGGATGGTATCTAGAAAAAAAAACGAATAATCTCCAAGCACTAAGCATTCATATGAAACAGTTCTAACAGGACCCCAACCCCATTTAGAAAACAAATCAATCTCAAAAAAGTTTAGCATAACTACAGAATAAAAAGAATTACTCCATTGATTCCTCTATACCTACACACTCAGACCGAATGCATAGACGTTCAGACAGTGCCTTATGTTTTAGATTTCCCTTAACCCCCAACCTCCCACGACAACTAAGCCAAACCATGTCCCACATCCAGGACGATATTCTTTTATCCTTAAGAACTTTTAAGGCCAAATGGGTCTTTGTAGGAAAACATTTGGGAAAATCAACAGAAACCAAAAAATTCCAATTCATAATATCAAGATATAAGGCTTTCCAAGAAAGCCTGTGAACTAAAGCCTGAGTAATAGTCCATGTTCTAAGTCTAGCAGCCGTTTAAGAAATAAAAAGAGGGGCACTGGAATTCATTTTAACAACAGGAGCTATATCAGCCCATTGGATCAAAAAAGCTTGAATCAAATGAAAAGTCCAAATATCCCAGGGATGCGATGAATACTGATCAGAGGCCTTGAAAGGAGATTTAACAAAAAAAGAAAAAGAAATAAAACAGGGAATGAATCATGCCAAGTGCCCCCTTACCGATGGGCAAAAAAGTAAAATCTCTTTGAACGGGGTTCAAATGGCTGCCCCAGAGCATTTGGAAGAAAACACTAAACAAACGGGTGTTATAAGCCTTAGGCAAGAGAAAAATTTAACTAAAATATAAAAAGAGAGGAAGTATACATTTTTTAACTCTCATGACCCTCTTCTGTTTAGAGGAGGACCAGGATTTCCACAGTTGGACTTTCCATTCCCCTACTTCAATCTGTGACTTCCAATTTCGGTCAGCTAAATCCCCATTCCCAAAAAAACACCCCCAAATTTTAATAGGTTCAGTAGCAATAGCAATCCCCCCAATTGAAGAAGCAAAAGACCCCTTCCCAAGAAAAAGCCCTGAGCTTTTATTCAGATTTACAGCAGTACCTGCAATGGCCCCAAACCTCTCAATGATGTCAAGGGCCACTAGTCCCGAACTGACATCCCGTAGAAGCAGGCACATGTCATCTGCATAAACAACCAAGACCTGGGGCAGAACCTAAGCAGAGGGAGTAAGCCCTTGAATCGCAGGGTGACACAAGAGTTCCCTAATCAAGGGATCCAAAATAAAAGTATACAAAAGGGGGCTAATAGGGCAGCCCTGCCTCACCCCTCTATGAAATCCTAAACTATTTCCAATAATACCATTCACCATAGGATATAGAACAGCCTGATCATATAAAGAGTGAATCCATGACCAGAACTTCAGGGAAAAGCCATATCGTTATAAAACCTGAACCAAAAAATCATAGGACACTTTATCAAAAGCCTTGGCCTGGTTGAGAGATAATAAATAACCCGAAATCTGCCCCAACCTGCTGCATTTGCAAATATTCCATAAAAGAATAAGATTTTGGTGGACATTCCTGCCTGGAATAGAGCAAATCTGTACTGGGTGTATCAAAAAAGGAGCAACCATTTGAAGCCGGTGACATAAAATGGCTGAAAGAATCTTATAATCAGTGTTTAATAAACTGATTGGTCTCTAATTGGTAATATGCAGTCGTAACCCTTTTTTATATAAAAAAACAATCAATGCAGCAGAAAAATCTGGAGGCATAGATCCAGTGTCCAACATTTCATTATAGACATGTGCCAAAATAACACTAAGATCATCCAATAAAAATGTAAAAAGTTCAGAAATCAGACCATCAGGCCCCGGTGAAATAACTGTATTTAAACGAGTAATTTCAGACCGGACCTCTGCAACTGAAATAGGTAGCTCCAACTCCTGGGATTGCTGTGGAGTCAGAACCGGGGGACAGAAAGTAAATAGGTCAGTCCAGTGAATGGTAGGATGAAAGGCCAACCCACATTGGTTCAGCAAGGCACCCCGGACAACATCCAACATTTCAACATCTGAAACCTTCAGAGTGCCCCTGGAATCCAAGAGGCCATCCATCAATTTCTTGTCCAACGCCTGTTTACAGGCCGAATAAGGATCCGAAACAGGTGTTGATTTCAAACTATTGGACATCCTCATCATGGAAATGGCAGGCCCTACTATATTGGAACTGCCTCATCCGTGATGTGATAATAGAGATCTGTTCCTGAATGCGAACATCGGAAGCATCAGGAAGGGGCATCAATTTATAAAACTGGTCCCTAAACCCAAGGTAAGCAATATAATCTGCTGCCAGGGCCTTCTTAGTAAAATGAATAGAAGAGCATTTGAATTCAAGTTTAGTATCCATCCACCACAATAGCTAAGAGTCATACATTCCGGCAAGTGACTGTTGGCAGCAAAGAACCCCTATCAGGACATTCTGACAATCAATTTGTGACAATAAAGGAGGACTAAGTTTCCATCTAGTGGGTACAGCAGGAAATCGGGGAGGTAAACAGGAAAGATTAAAACAACAAAACAAAACCATGTGGTCAGAAAACTCACAAGGAGACAAGGAAAAGAAGAAGGAAGTAAATGTTTAGAGGCAAAAATAAAATCAGTCCTGGTAGCATTGCTACTCCGCCGATAAGTGGACCGAGAGTCATGATGTACGGCCCTATAAGAGTCAAGCAGTGAGGCTTTAGTGATGATTTCATGTAAAGCATGGGAATCACAATAAACGTTTTGCTGCACATGATCCCTAATTTTAGCATCCAGACTACAATTGAAATCCCCACTCCAGATAATAAGCCGACGAGTAAATAGATACTGCTCAACATTGTGAAAAAGTTAAATTCTGGTAGTTTTAACTTGTGGGGCATAGCTAGAAATTAAGCGCAGGGAAAAACCCTTACAAGTACAGTCCAAAAGTAATGCCCGACCAGGAACAATAACCACCAGTCGAAGCACTTGGACCTGTGTAGTACAAAAAAGAATCCCAACACCATCAGCGGCATCAGTACCAAAAGACCAACAGGAAGACCCAAGTACCCAGAGTTTCTTTGTTTGGACTACATCCTGTAAAGAGGTGAACCTAGTTTCTTGTAGCAAAATTATATCAGCAGCAAAGGATGTGCAATAATGTAAAAAGCCCAATCTTTTTTTTGAATTCTTAATGCTACATGTGTTAATAGAAACTAGTTTCAAAGAAGCCAGAATTAAAAGTTTAGGGCCTATCTTTTTTCCGTTTACGACCCGTTTTCTTTTTCACCCCCAACAGTTCTACACCCCCTTCATCCTCACATTGCATTTCAGAAGCAGCTCCTAACCTGACAGAGGCATCAGATTCAGAGTCCCCTCCTGATCTTGTAAAACCTGAATTTCTGTAAAGGAACATCAGTAGGTTGTGAAAGCTTCCTTGCATGAGACCTGGTAACTCTCTTATGGTGAGGTTTCTGAAACTCAGGGGCAAGGGGAGGGGAGCATGGAAGACATCTCAGGCTGCTCCGTCCCAGTGACCACCACAGGCTGCTTGGAAGGAATCCCTTCAGAGTGGGAGGCAGGGTCCATATCCTGGAGCTCAGAAGAAGCAGAAGGGTCTGAAGGGAGGGGGGGTCCACCTCAGGATGCCCACCCTCCTCATCAGATCGAGGCCGAAATCTATCTTGGGCCTGTGAAATCAAAGTTTCCTTGTCCATACCCCCAGATTTCTTTTGCCCAGCCCAAGAGCTCTGGAGATAAGCTTGTTCCTGTTCGTCGCAAAGATTACAACGAAAAACACTGCGACATGTCCCACTGTCATGGTCTAATTCCCCACACAAAGCACATTTAATTTTATCACAAGCACTGCAGAGATGTCTAGTGCTACAGCACTTATAGCAGGCTTTAGGCTAACCCAGGTAAAAACAGATCCCCCCCCCCCCCGTCCTTCCCCAGAAAAAAACTATTCGGGATGTGCTGGACCTCATCCCCCACTGTGTGTAATTTAGTTTTAAACCTCCAACTCCCCGTCCAAATACCTTCATCACCAATAATGGGATCGGGGGACCCAGCACAGTGCATTTACCTTCCAACCAAAAAAGAATATCTCCCACATTAACTGCTTCATTACGAAACATGATGTTGACTGTTTTAAAAAGTGGCTTAGTAAAGGGTATGGCCCAAAAAGGAGTCCAAAGAGGCATGGTTTTTAAAGCCTCATATTTCAACCAAAATTTGTCAAGTCCAGCAAAGGTCTTAAACTGATATCAAAGTGTCCTCGCCCCTAACATTAATAAGGCATAAATGTCAGAAGCTTGAAAGTTCATTGAGTTCTTCAAAAGTTGGCGAAGCAACATAGAACCTATCAGGGTGTTCCTGAAGGCCCCCAGGATACCGTAAATGCACTGCATTGTGTCTAGGAGCTTGTTCAAGTTTGTTTTCGGCAAAGAGGTCCGAAAATTGTAGGCCAGTTTGAAAACGATCCCTACGAGGGGGGGGGGGAATTATGAGGAGGCTCCTGCCCACCCCCCTGACTCAGCGCCCTCAGTACCTGGAAGGTCTGCATGACCTGCATCGAGACAAGTGCCCAAATCCTGGTCCGACTGACCCAGCAGTTCCTCTCATAGCAGAGGGGACCCTTGAATAGGCGACGACTCCTGGGAAAAGGTGATCCAAGAAGAATCAGGAATCCAGCGATCACCATGCTGAACCCAGCCGGCATCGGCCAAAGCAGACTCTTTGCTCCAGTCTGTTGCAGGGAAAGCCACATCATCCACCCTGTGCTTCCGCATTCCGATGCGAGAAGTGTCAGCCCTCTAATTCATCGGAGAAGCTTGCAAAGCGCTCGGCAAATGACAGGCAGCTGAGACAGGTTGAGGAGCCCCAGAAACCTTGGAAAAGACACTACCAGAACATTCAGAAACCTTCCGAAATGATGCTAGAGACACAGCAACAGGTAGGGCTTCAGAGATAGACTCTGAAAATGTCTATTCAGTTGAAACACCCGCTGCATGGTTAGCGCCGTGCAAATCACCGCCAAGCTCCAGAGGTTCACCGTGCACAGTAACAGGATCCTGAGGGAGAGCCAAAACAGGTAAAGCACAAGAATTCTCCAGACCCTCTGTCAGCAAGACATCCTTCTCCCCCGAAGGCTGAACACAGTCTGCCATTCTGCAGACAAACGCCAGCAGCTCCCCCTACTGTCAGCAATGCAGTAGGGGAATTTCCCCGGTGTCCTGGCCAAATTTTTCCCATTCACTAAAAATGCCACCAACAGCTTAATCTGGTTCAATTTCAGTTGCTTACCATCTGTATCCCCCCTCCCCCCAGTTGCCACTGAAAAAGGGACTTCTAGGCCCAGTTGGCTTACCAGGTCAACAAAATTCAATAAATAAATAAATAATCAGAGGGCGGGATTTCAATAGGAGAGCGGAGTGGGAAGGAGTGGGGGGAGGGTCTGTTTAGGGAGACAACAGAGTGAGAGAAGGAAGAAGGCAAATTCGTGGTCTGAGTAGGGCAAGATGTATGGAGGATATTGGAGATAAGTCAAAACAGGTCTGAAGGATAGTAGAATTGGGGTCAAAGAATCAGGCCTGAAAAGGAAAGTAGAGATAAAACAGGTCTGAAGGATAGTAGAATTGGGGTCAAAGAATCAGGCCTGAAAAGGAAAGTAGAGACAAAGTCAAGGCAAGGCAGACAAAATTAACAAATGCAGATCAACTTATGCTAGTTCAAAAGTTAACAATCACTTCTGTAAGATATGCAATAAAATGCAATTCAAATAGCTGTCAGTAAAGTGTGGTTATGCCGCACTTCTGACAAATTCAAAACTGCAATTAAATTCACTACAAATTAGCTTCCAGCATTCGGCATAGGCAAGATTAAAGAAACCCAAAGCTGCAGAGTCCTGAAGGAAGAATTTAAGCTGCGGTAGAAACCGCACAAAGTTTCAAGACAGCCTTGGAGTCAATCGGAGGACAAGCAGAGAACAGCACCACAATTCAAGCATGTGTGCAGTTTGCATTGCAATCTGTACCTTTGGTTAGCTGGCTGGCTGTCAGGCAGAAGGGTAAGTGACGGCTGCAGGAGTGAACGCCACACCGGAGTGTCGAGCAGGGAGTGCCCAGTTAGGGGCCTCCAGACTTTGGTTAGCTGGCTGGCTGTCAGGCAGAAGGGCAAGCAGCAGCTGCAGGAGTGAATGCCACAACAGAGGGTTGAGCAGGGAGCCCCTGGTCAGGGGCCTCCAGACTTTGATTAGCTGGCTGGCTGTCGGGCAGAAGGGCAAACAGTGGCTGCAGGAGTTAACACCACACCGGAGGTTCGAGTAGGGAGCGCCAGGTCAAGGGCCTCCAGACTTTGCTTAGCTGACTGGCTGTCAGGCAGAAGGGCAAGTGGTGGCTGCAGGAGTGAATGCCACACTGGAGGGTTGAGCAGGGAGTGCCCGGTCAAGGGCCTCCAGACTTTGGTTAGCTGGCTGGCTGTCAGGCAGAAGGGCAAGCGGCGGCTGCAGGCATGAACGCCGCACTGGAGGGTTGAGCAGGGAGTACCCAGTCAAGGGCCTTCAGACTTCGGTTAGCTGGCTGGCTGTCAGGTAGGAGGGCAAGTGGCAGCTGCAGGAGTGAACGCCGCACTGGAGGGTCAAGCAGGGAGCGCCCGGTCAGGGGCCTCCAGACTTTGGTTAGCTGGCTGGCTGTCAGGCAGAAGGGAAAGCGGTGGCTACAGGAGTGAATTCCGCACCAGAAGGTCGAGCATGGAGCGCCTGGTCAGGGGCCTCCAGGCCTCCCAATGGGCAGGATACCAAGTTATGCTACAATTGTGAAGCCCAAAATCAGCTGTTTCATCCCTGTTTCATGGAACTTGTTGTAAGCCTCACTAAAACTCACATTCTTGGTCAGTCTCAGCACCATTAAGGTACTCACTAAAAATTATATTACACAACCTGCACTTGTGGCTAGAGTAACTCTCACTGCCCTATACATACCTGATTGGTATCCAGTCATATTGAGCAGCCCCTAACTGGAACCTCTACAAGTCCTGGAACCCTTTCAAATGTCTTGCTATTTTATATTTCTGCTGCACCTTATATCTTTCACATTTTATACAGTTGTTAGAGATATGATGCCAAGAGCTTGCTTCCATGAAAATACCACCATGTCTTGTATGCGTCAACACCTCTGTAACATGTATAACTGTCTTAAATTCTTTATGCTGGCCTACTCAGGACCTCCTTGTAAATGAGTGTGCTCAACTGAGCCTTTTCCTGGTGAAATAAATAAATACAAATCCCTTGACCCTGATGGCCAAGAAATCTGGGTATTCCCTTAACTGCCCATGACTAGAAAACCGGAGGTAACCCCTTACTGCTGATGACCAAGCCACTGGGGTAATTTCTTACTCCAAATGGCCAGGATGCCAGAGTAATGCTGATTGCCAGGACAGGGTTAATCCCTTACTGCCAGTAACCAAGGTAATTGGGCAATCCCCTACTGCCGATGGCCAAAACAATAGGGTCATCCCTTGCAATTTGCATCCAAAAAAACTGTGGAAACCCCTTTCTGTGGATGACCAAGAAGATATCAGTATAATCCCTTACTGCAGATAGAAAAACACTGTAGTAATTCCTTACTGCTGATGGCCAAAACACTAAGATAATCTCTTCTGCCAATGGCCAACACTCTGGGGAACTCCCTTAATGCCAGTGGTCGCTGGAAGTTGTGATACCTTCTATTGGCCCAACATATGTCTTGTACAAAGAAGATACAGTGCAAAACCTTTTGGGGCCTAACAGTCCCTTCTTCAGCTAAATAGCAAACTGAGCAAAATAAGCTGCATTTATATACACTATGATGCATTGTTCAAAAAAATAATTACGACAGAATAGTAGAGAAGAATTTAACAGGAAGGGTGGGTGGTCAGCGGCTGTGAGAGGTTGATTTGCAGAAAGTACTAAGATATTTGTAGGAGAGACTGAATGAATGCCTTGAAGTAGTAATTGGAAAGGTATTCTGATAGGAACACAGAAGAATAATAAAGACTTGAGATAAACAGAATATAAATTCTATATACACTGTGAATGCCAGGGGCCAATACACCTGGGTCATCGTTTATTTCCAAAGACCAGGGCACAGGATGATCACATACTCCTTTCTAAAAGTGCCACAGAAATCATTAATGTCTACCCAGAGAAACACTGCAGACAGGTCAAAGGGGCCTTGCTTTTAATGCTGATCTTACTGGTGCCACATCCAAGACAACAGTAAGCAAGTAAGCGTTGAGGCAGAGCCCATGTTCCTGGTGTGGGATTAGCTATCAGTTCTGAGATCTATACTGATGAAGCCATAACCAGTATATAAAATGTAGTACTTAAAGTATTCCTTTCATTAGATTTTGGAACTGCAAAGCTTTCACTGCTAGCAATAAACATGAACTTCTGGCCAAAAAACAAGAGATCCCACTACTACAAGCTACGCAGACGGATGTAATTTATACCCTTCTCTCTCAAGAGACTCTGCTGGGCTTTCCTTGTATTTTTTTGTTAAATAAAAACAATGGTTTCTACAATCGATGTCTAACATTTCTATGGGAATGATGCCCAACAGTATTAGGTCTGTTTCAGAGGCGTATGCAATCATTTGGTTCAATATTTCCTGACATCCCATCCATTATACCAGAAAGTGCTCCAGAAGACAGAAATATGATTCCCCTTCCTTGAGAGCAAAACATAATCTAACTGGTGAAATTATTTTTTTTCCCTATGCTTGTGAAGTCATCTGTATGGAAGGTGCACATTAAGGGTACTCATTAAGTTTGAATAATAAATAAAGTGAAATAAAGTTTTCCCCCTTCAAAAATGCATAAAAACTCTGCTATGCCACCTCTCAGCACCTTCTGTTCCCTTCTCTGTCATTTACCAGGTTCCCCGGGAGTCCACTGAGGGTACTTCCTCACTCAAGGGCATTTCCTCCATGGTGGGTTCCCCTGGAGGTATCATCAGCCATGACCTCCCTAATGCCCATAAAGTGTGTGAAGGACCAGTGGGCCATCAGGGTAGTGGGGCTGGAGAGTGCTTGCTTCATGCTTCTGCACTGCAGGGCTTCTTCTTCAGTTTCTCCCAGCCCTCAGAACACTGACAGCAAGGGGACCTAGTTTGCATGCATGCCCTTGCATAGCACCAGCTATTGTCCTCCCTGCCACTCGCTGCTTCAGTTGCACTGCCACATGTTGTCACCAGGGTAGCAGAACTGCAGCAGGGAATGTGTCCATCCCTTTCTGGGGAGCAGTGCATCCTTTGGAACGCTCCATCTCTCCCAAGCCAGCTCCCGATAATCCAGACTCATTACTGAATTCATGCCACTGGCACTGCAGGTGAAATAAAGGTTTTTGAATGCTGCCTTTGAAATCATGGAATCCTCTTGAATGAAGAAATAAGTGGCACATGTGCAGCAACTAGCAGATTTTACTTGATTTGGCACCCTGCTCCAAGTATGTGTGAACAAACGGGACGGTATGAGCAAGCAGGGAAGATGGCTGCCCCTTAGAGTGTTTGTATTTGTTAGTTCCTCCAAACTTTGTTTTTGGTTAGCTGGCCCATTGATGTGGAGAGCTAAGGTGCCTTACCTCCAGCTACACCGACGACCCTGGTTTGGGAATGGACTAGGGTCACACAGGGGCCAAAGGCACCTGGGGCGTTCTCTCATCAGGCCATAATCCACACCTCATCGTGTCTTTTTGCTTGCATAACATCACTATATCTAGAGCAGGCAGAAAATTACCTCATCACCTGACAGAATAAACATATGAATCAGTGCCCAGTACCCTGTCCTGTCACTAACCTGTCATGAAGTTCACTATGAATTTCACGCTGTTCACAGTAGACAAAGTTGAGAAGATGTTCTCAGCCGATTAGAAACAATGGAGCTGAGAGCAGTAACAGTTCGGCCATGCAGCAGACCACAGTGAGTTCTATGAAAAACAAAAATGAGACATTTAAATCTCCCACCAACAGCCATAGATCAAATCAAACTAGACTACAACAAACTCACCACAAGATGGCAAACAAACTGGGCTATCCGGGTCCTAAATAACTGGATAGCTGAAAAGGGGATCAAGTGTAACTTGAGCACAATATCAAAACCAGACAAACAAAATCCTCAGAGAGTTTTATAGCACTGTGAGACATGCCAACAGAGGCCAGCCTGTCGGCACAGCAGTAGAGCTACCATTCATGATGCTGACAACCCAGGTTTGGGAACGAGTCTGGGTCATCGGATAGTCGGCTGGGGGGAGGTAGGGCTGAGTGTCCCACAAGACATTCTCCTCCTCCATGGAGTGAGGGAGGGTGTTGTAACCTGCTGCACTACTGCTACCTGGGAGACCATGGGTGGCGGTGCAGGGGCTCGGCAACTAATAGGGAGGGACCCTTGGACTGAACGCGTGGATTGGCTGTGCCAACTCTGCCAGCGACCAATCATGTTGCAAGCTCCTAGAGGGGTGCGTGGGACACAGAAAAAAGGAAACAGAGGTGCAGGCCTGTGAGGATCAAGCCTCAATCCGCCCACCACGTCCACCACTGGAACAGAACCACCTTCCACCTGGGACACCGTCAGTCTTCACCTCCACTATGGGTGACCAGATGGACTGCGGGGAAGAAATGCCAAAGGAGTTGAACGCATACACGGCCCTGTGGGGTAAGCCAGAGGGCAGCACAATGGTGTGTCACGGGTGAGCTGGTGGTCCTAACTGGATAGGTGGCAGGTTCTCGGTAGGACAGTGTATGGGCAAGCTGACTGGGTTGGAAGGAGGTCCCTGCCTGGCCCTTAGCAGTGGAAAACATATGTTAAAAAAAAGAGAACTGCCAACAGAGAGCAATACAGTATATTGTGCTACATAGTTTTTTGAGCTGACCAAAACCAGCCCCTAAATGAGCTGCCACTGAGTCAATGTTTCAACATCCTAACAGTGACATCCAAACAACAAATAATGTGTTCGTAGGGCACTTGAAATATCTGAGATGGCAAGGAAAAGGTATAACATCCAACCACCACCAATCAATTGGTCAGATCTGCAAAAAATATGGGCATCAGAAGCACTAAATCCCTGAATCGCAGCTGGTCTCGTATAGCGAGTGTTGCTCGAGTTACAACTACACTTCACCTGATGGAGATGTGAGGGCCAAAGATCCCTAAATCTAGGTTCATTTGTCATAAAAAGAGATGAGCAGGGTTTAAAATATGTTACCATGGCTTTCAATGAGAAAACTAAGAACCACAAAAATCTGTCAGAACGTGACCGGGAAAACCTGAGAGGCACCATGTTTGAAATTCCCAGTCACCCACTATACCCAGTATGACAGCTTGAGATTGACCAAAGAAAAATACCTGAAAATACTCACTGTCTCTTCCTCCATCCTAGGAAAAAAACAAACTAGAGCTACAAAACGAACCCAGCTGGTACACCCTCGAACTAATGGGTGTTAACTATTTAGCAAGTGTGTTACCTCGCATTTCAAAGGTTGTAGGTCTGACGACCATCTACACGAATCACAGCCTGTGAGCTGCTGCAGTACAACTATTGTTTGATGTCGACCTCGAAGCATGGCATATAATGGCTGTGACCGAACATAAATCCGAGATGTCACTTAAATCTTACTGGCGAGCTAAACTTACAGACAGGCAGTCTTGGAGCAACATCCTCTTTCCACAAATGCAAGTGCGGAGCACAGCATCCACGATCCTGGCAAACAAAGCTGCAAACCAAACCCTGCCTGCAATCGAACCTGCAACCATGGAGCAAGCTCCTCCAATGCAATTCAGCACCGAGACCAACCAGAACGTACAAATCATGCATACCAATGACTCTATTAACTACTCAAGTATTATCCGAGGGAACAACATGTGTGTGTTCCACATCTAGAAGTAAGCTAAAGAGACAGAAAAATAATGCAAATAGCGCTTAAAACTGTTAAAACGTTGATATAAACCAGCTGAACCGGTTAACTGTAACTCTTTGCAGTTTTAGCCTATATTTCACAGTTTTAACAAATTTATTCAGTGTATTAAGTAATTTATTTTATTATTTTTAACATAAGGTCAGACAGAAAAAAATGCAAATGCTAGCAGTTCAAAGTACAAAGCTGATGCAAACCAGTAGCATAGAAACATAGAAACAGAGATACTGACAGTAGATAAGGACCGCTTGGCCCACCTAGTCTGCCCATTTTCCCTACCTACTATAACACTATAGAACCTACTTGATCTCTGGTTTTACCCCCCACTCAAATTCCCTATCACTTGGGTTCCCTAATGTCTATCCTGTGCGTTCTTGAAGCCCGTTACCATGTTTGCCCCCACCACCTCCACTGGGAGTCTGTTGCAGGCATCCACCACTCTCTCTGCGAAGAAGTACTCTCCCCTGAGTCACCCCCTCCAGCTTCATAACATATCCCCTTGTTCATTTTTCTGAAAAATGCTTCTCTCTTGAACTTTATTTATACCAGTAAGATATGTGAATGTTTCTATCATATCCTCCCCCTTCCTCCTTTCCTCCAGGGTATACATATTGAGGTCCTTCAGACTCTCCTCATAGGGCTTGTGATACAGACCCTGCATCATTTTGGTTACCCTCCTTTGGACCACCACTACCCTGTCTATATCCTTCCGGAGATGTGGTCTTCAGAACTGGACGCAGTACTCTAGGTGAGGTCTCACCAGTGTTCTATACAGCTGTAACATTGCCACTCTCTTCCTACTGGTGATACCCCTCCCTATGCATTCTAACATCTCACTAGTTCTTCCCACTGCCTTGTCACACTGTCTGGTCACCTACAGATCATCAGATATGATTACTCCCAGGTCCCTTTCCTGTTTGGTGGTGGTTAATACTACCCCACCATTTTGTACTCCGTCCCTGGGTTTCTGTGCCCCTCAAGTGCATGATTTTACACTTCTTCGCATTGAAACCTAGCTGCCACACTCTTGACCACTTCTCTAACTTTCCTAAATCACTATTCATTTTTTTCACACAAACACACACACACACACACCCCTGGAGTGTCTACCCTATTAAAGATTTTAGTGCCATCTGCAAAGAAGCATAGTTTCCTTTCTAGCCCTTCCACAAAGTCATTAATAAAGACATTAAAGAGGATCAGTCCCAGTACTGATCCCTGTGGCACCCCGCTTGTCAACCTCCCTTCGTCAGATTGAACTCTGTTTACCACCACCCTCTGTCTCCTGTCACCAACTGATTTCTCACCCAGTTTACCACCTTAGGACCCACTCCTAGGCTTCCCAACTTTTTTATGAGTCTCCTATGTGGAACGGTGTTGAATGCCTTACTGAAATCTAGGTAGGCCACATCCATTGCTCTACCCTGATCCCATTCCCTGGTCACCCAGTCAAAGAAATCTATCAGATTTGTTTGACATGATCTCCCCCAGTGAATTCATGCTGCCTTGGATCCTGAAGGTCACTGGATTCCAGATATTCCACAATCCTTTCCTTCAGTAGTGATTCCATTACTTTCCCCACCACTGACGTCAGGCTGACTGGCCTGTAGTTGCCATCTTTTTCTTTGCTTCCACTTTTGTGAAGTGAGACTACATCTGCCCTCTTCCAGCCCTCTGGAACCATCTCCAGTGAATGGTTGAACAGGGCGGTCAGAGGTACAGGCAACACCTCCCTCAGTTCCCTCAATATCCTAGGATGCACCCCTTCTGGCCCTGTTGCCTTGTCCACGTTCAGATTTGCGAGTTCCCTCAGAACCCTCTCCTCTGTAAATAGATTAGTGTCTATCTCCCTTCCTTCAAGGCTCCTGGCCCTTATCTGTGGTCCTCCTCCTAGTATCCAGTGATGTGGGTGACTCAAATTGAGCAACTCACTTTTCAGCAACTCAATTTGAGTGCCTGTCAGAAGAGCGACTGTTACAGAATAGCAATTGTAGGGAATAGCAAGGACGGAGTGTCAGTATAGCGAAGAAAGAGTGATGCAGCATTATGTGGTGTTAGGTGGATTCAGTCATGAACATTTGTTAGAGGGGCAGTGTTGAGCTGCTCATATGGTGCGGCGGTGAGTGCCCCAGTCTACAATGCAGGTGGACCCGGGTTTGGGTCTAGGCATAGGTTTATTTTTTGTAGTTTGTTGGGAGTGCATTTTTTTTCTTCTTGTGCCTAAAGTCCTGTTTTCTCCCACCCCCTCAGAATGCCACCCCAGGTGGTTGCCCCCATGTTCTCCCCCTCGCGACTTGTGTCTCCCTCCGTGAGTTGCATTCCTCCCCAAGTTTCTCCCCCTTCCTGACATGTACCCTCTGGAGTTAGTAATCTAAATTTGTGGTGGTGGGGGGGCGTGGGCACAGCCCCCACATAGAAATTTACTTACAGTTGTTTCCCCATTTAATAGTTTAGTTAATTGCTGTTCTTGTATTTGTATGTGGAGTGTACATCGATCAGTTTAGCTGTTTCACTGATATATGCTTGCTGTAATGGCAGTCACAGTTTAGCATTCGCCGTTAGCATGTGGAACCCCTTCTCTTTCCCCTTCCTCTGTGAAGGTATGCTGATGCCGCAGCAACATTTAATAATGAAGTACATTACAGCAGCAAGTCACTATTCACAGAATCACAGGCCTTGACAGCAGAAAAGGACCCCATGGCTCATCCAATCTGCCCTTCCCCCCTAGGTCTAAGCTTCAGAGGAAGGACTTTGTTAGTCCCAAAGCTTAAGCACTTTGTTCTTTTTGTAACATCTATGTTGGCCCAATAAAAGGTATCAAGCCATTTTCTTCTGGATTCTTTCCCCCCGTTAATCTTCGTCCTCCTCCTCTTCTAGAGCACCCACCCCACTCCCCTGTAACCCCCTTATGGCTGTCCTATGATTTTTTTGAAACCCAACACAGTCTTGGCCCCCACCACCTCTTCTGGAAACCCATTCCTGGCCTCCACCACCCTCTCAGTGAAAAATCGTCCTCTCACATTGCCTCTGAAGTGTCCCCCCTGCAGTCTCAGGCCATGCTCCTTGTAATGGTGCCCTCCTTCATGTGGAATAATTGCCCCGGGTCCACTTTGTTTATTCCTCTGACATATTTAAAGGTCTCTATTATGTTCCTCTCTCCCTTCTGGTCTCCAATGTGTAGAGCCTCACTTCTTACGTCCCTGTTCATATGGTTTGTCCCTCATCCCTTGCACCATCTTGGTCACTCTCCTCTGAACCCTTTCAAACAAATCTATGTCTTTCTGCAAGTAGGGCCTCCAAAACTGGACTCCATATTCGAGGTACGGTCTTACCATGGCTTGGTAATGGGGCACCAGGATTTCCCTCTGCCTGCAAATGATTTCCCTGCCTGTACTTGCCAGCATCCCATACACCTTCCCCACTGCCCTTGTACACTGCTTTCCCACCGTGAGGTCACTTTAGACTACTATCCCTAGCTCTCTCTCCTGTTCCGTAATCCTGAATACCTACCCCCCAAGTGTGTATCCTGCTCTCGGGTTTCTGTGCCCCAGGTGCATAACTGCACACTTCTTGATGTTGATGTTAAATTTTAGTTGCCAGGTCTCCACCCACCCCTCCAGCATCCCCAGGTCCTGCCTCATGTCTTCACCCCTCCCACAGTGTCAATCCTGTTGCAGATTTTTGTGTCCTCTGCAAAGAGGGCAACACATCCCTTCAGTCTGTCCGCTATATCACCTATGTGGTAGCACCCATGTTGAGCGCGTATTATTGAGTGCTACAATTCGAGCGACTCAATAATATCACTCTCACTGAGAGCGAGTGGTAAAGTAGGTCACTATATCCTGTACAGTGAGTATAGCAAGGAGCTATACTCGCTAGTACAGGATATAGAATCCTGTGTGACCAATTCCCACTGAGCTGGCTGCATAGTATAGTGGTGTACACCACCACTTGTGATGCCGGCAAACCCGGGGTTGGGTCTGGTTTCAGACAGAATAAAAAAAAACAAACAAAAAAAAGAACTTGCCCCTTGGAGTTAATTATTTTAGTTTGGGGGTGCAGGGGGCTTGCCCCCACAAAGGGGGGTGTGGGGGCATGGCCCCCCACATAAAGTTTTTGTGTCTGTAGATGAATGTATTGTAGTGACCATTGCTATTTGTGACGGTCGCTACAATTTGAGGTGCTCTTTTGACCACGGGCTGTTTTGTGGTCGTATTATGGGATGGGCAGTCTTTCAGACTCACCTTTATCACAGAAATCCCACATATGTAGATACTGAAAAGGAGTGACACCATCACCAACCCCTGGGGTACCCCACTCGTCACCCACTCTGTCCTAGAGTGCACCCCATTTACTACCATGCTCTGGCTTCTATCCGCCAACCAGTTCTCTACCTATCTAGTTATTTTGTTCCCCACTCCCATGCTTTCTAGCTTGTTGATCAGCCTTCTGTGGGGTATGATGTTGAAGGCCTTGCTGAAATCCAGATAGGCCACATCCACTGCACCACCCTGGTCGATTACCTGCATCACCTAGTCAAAGAATTCAATTAAGTTGAACTGGCATGACTTCCCTCTTGTGAACTAGTGCTGGTTGTTGTCCAGCAGTCCATTCATCTCCAGGTATTCCATTACCCTTTCCCTGATGAGTGCCTCCATGACCTTCTCCACTATGGCAGTGAGGCTGACTGAGCAGTAGTTCTCCCTCAGTTCTCTGCTTCCCCCCCTTGTGAATCGGCACTATAGTTGTCCTACTCCAGTCCTCCAGCACCTTCCTGGTTTCCAAAGACAGGTTGAACAGCCTCACGAGTGGGGCAGCCAACTCCTCTCTCAGTTCCTTGATCACTCTCGGGTGCAGCCAGTTTGGCTCCATGGCCTTGTCCACCTTCACTCTGCCTAGTTCCTCTCTACCTTTCTCTGTGCTGAAGGGTCTTGTTTCCACTCCTGTGCCCCCCCCCCTTCTCAGCTCCGGTCCCCTGCCCTCCCCCTCCTTCGTAAATACTGAGCAGAAGTACCTATCTAGCTCTTCTGCTTTCTCCCAATCCTCCTTCTCTAATGGCTCCCCTACTTCCCCCCAAAGCCTTGCGATCCCTTGGTCAGTCTTCCTCCTATCACTCACATATGTAAAAAATGTGTTATTACCTCTCTTGGCCTGTTTTGCTATCCTTTCCTCTGTGTCAGCCTTTGGCCTCCTTATTACCTTCCCTGCTAGCCTCTTAATTTCCCTATAAGCCTCCCTGTCCTCTTCCATCTGTGTTCTATTGTCTTTCCTAAATACCATCCACCTGTCCCCAACCACTCTCGCTACATCCCTACTGAACCAAAGCAGTCTCCTGCTTCTTGCGCCCTTCCTAACCCTCCTTATATGCACTTGTGTGGTCTCCCTACCCCAGTCTCTAATAGCTCCCCATAACTCTTTCACTTCACATATTTCCCCCATAGCTTCCATCACCTCTCTCACTAACCTTCTCATCTTGTTGAAGACTGCTCACCTGAAATCCAGCATAGTTGTGCTGGTTCAGCTCACCCCCTCCCCGCCTCTCACTTTAAACCTGATGGTCCTATGGTTGCTATTTCCCAACTTCTCCTCACAACCGCCCCCTCCACATTCTCCCCATTTGTCAGGACCAACTCCAGCAGGTTGTTCCCCCTAGCTGGCTCTGTGACCAACTGTTGAAGGAACACTCCTTGCAGCGCCTCCAGAATCTCCCTGCTTCTGGTTGAAGCTGCATCTGGGATGGTTCAGTCAATGTCTGAGAGGTTTAGGTTTCCCACAAGTAGCATTTCCCCCTTGACAGCCATCCTCATGGTGTCCTGTGACATCACCCTATCCTGTTCTTCCCCTTGCATGGGTGGTCTGTAAACAACTCCAAGTCTCAAGGATTCCCCTGTCCTTCTGCCTAGCATCACCCAGGGGAGTTCAGTTTTCCCATTGCCCTCCTGCCCCTCCATCACCTTTATGTTCGACCTCGGTCTCTATGGTTTGATGAGGCCTTGAGGGAGATGCTGTGACAAGGACGAAGATTAGAGCATTGTTGGCAGAGAACTGCCCTTGATGCCGACCATCTTAGATTGATGGAACATTATCAACTCTTATCATTCCACAGTCTCTCGAAAGAAGGCAGAGTTCCTGTCCAGAGAGATTGTGGCTGCTCAGAACTGACCAGCTCAGCTTTTTCAAACTGTTGACAGACTGTGCAACCCAGCCTGTCTCCAGGTTCGGAAAGCTTTTTCACAATTAGAGTGTGACGAGCTTGCTCGCTTCTTTGCAGATAAGGTGGCGACATTAGGGCAGCACACCAACCTGCTCCCTCTATTGGAGATGTTTCTGATCGGCATTTGGTTGCTCCCTCCGGTCTCTCCTGGAGTTCCTTTGACCGGCCTGAGTTCATTGATGTCATGAGGATTGTCCAAAGTATGCACCCTACGTGCTGTAGTTTAGATCCAGGCCCAACTTCCCTGATAAAGGGTTGTCTTGAGACTATTGGCCCGGTTCTAGCATGGATAGTCTGGTGCTCCGTGGATATGGGTGAGTTTCCTAGCTCCCTGAAGGAGGCGGTGGTGACACCCCTCCTGAAGAAAGCTACCTTGGACCCCGACTGCCATGTTAACTACAGGCCAATCTCTAATCTTCCCTTTGTTGGGAAGATTATTGAGAAAGTGGTGGCAGCACAACTGGAGAACCATTTAACCATCCATGACATCTATGAACCCCTCCAGTCTGGTTCTCGAAAGAGGCATAGTACAGAGACAGCACTGGTTCGGGTGCTCAATGATTTCCTGATGACTAGAGATCAGAAGAATCATTCCATTCTTGTTCTTCTTGATCTCTTATCAGCTTTTGACACTGTGGACCATGGGGTACTTCTCGCGCACCTGGAGTTTATCTGTGGTCTGTCAGGGACAGTCCTCAGTTGGTTTAGATCTTTTCTCACTGACAGGACTCAGAGAGTGGTGTCTGGATTAAATTCTTCCTGCCCACTCTCACTGTCATGTGGGGTAGCCGAGGGCTCGGTGTTGTCCCCCATGTTGTTCTCAGTGTATATGCTGCCCCTCGGAGACATTGTAAGAAGGTATGGGCTGAAGTTTCACTGTTATACAGATGATACTCAGCTCTACCTGTCTTTTGCACCTGACTAGGATAGAGCTCTCTCAGTCATTAATAGCTGCCTCACCGAAATCCAAGGCTGAATGAGTTCTAACTGGTTAAAGCTGAACTCGGAGAAGACAGAGGTATTGGTTGTCAACCCAGGTCGCAGGGTAGAGGGGATGGGAGCTGGTTTATCCTCAGGTTTATTTCTGGGAGGTATCCAGCTCCCTACCTCTGAATGGGTGCGGAACCTGTGGGTGATTTTTGACAACGAACTGACACTGCGTTCGCAGGTGTCGGCAGTTGTCAAACTTTCCTTTTATCATCTTAGGAACATCACCAGGATTAAGCACCTTGTTCCGCCAGCTGACCTTCCTACTTTGGTCCACTCTTTTGTGACCTCACGCCTGGATTATTGCAACTCCATTTATCTAGGGCTTCCTGGGGTTGATATCCGCTGCTTGCAGCTGGTGCAGAACGCTGCAGCCCAATTGTTGACGGGTACATCTCGTACCTGTCATATCTCACCGGTATTATGCAATCTGTACTGGCTATCAATTCAGTGGCGGATCACCTTTAAAGTTGGTCTTTTGACCTACAAAGCCTTACACAGACAGGGTCCAGACTACTTGAAAGAGCTTTTGGTTCCCTACCGTCCCAGGCGATCTCTCCATTTGGCAAACAAGGGGTTGCTAGATATTCCGAGGTTTCTTTAAAGTCATCAGGTGCTCGTGCTTTTATGTTTGTTGCTCTGACCCTCTGGAATTCTCTACTCTGTCCACTTGGTCAGTGTGCGACCGTGGAGGAGTTTAAAAAGGCCCTCAAGACCTATCTATGGTCTAAGATTAATTTTAATTAATTGAGTATGATTTGGCGCTCAGATTTAGTGTAGTATTAATTATTTATGGATTTGTGTTTATTATTTATTGTTCACGGTTTTAAATTATTGTAAGGCACCTTAGTTTAAGAAAGGCACCATATAAATAAAGTTTCATTTCATTTCATGTCTTCCCTGATGTATAAGGCCGCCCCTTCCCCTTCTTGTCCCTCCTGTCCTTCCTAAACAGTCTGAACCCAGGAATAGCTGTCTCCCACATGTGAAATTCGGTCCACCATATCTCTGTGATCGCAATAATGTCCAGCCTGTCGTGTGAAATAATAGCTATCAATTCCTCCATCTTGTTTGCTAGGCTCCTAGCATTAACCAACAAGCCCTTCCACCATCTTTCCCCCACCTCTGCTCCCCAAAGGGCTTGCCAGAACCTAACTCTTCGTCCCTTCCCTTGGGGGACCTAGGGGCCCCCCCATCTTAGCCGTGGTATGGCGTGGCTTTATTTCCAGCCCCCCCTTTTTATGTTGGCTTGCGCGCAAGCGCAAGCAACATCTTGCCATAGTAGCACTTTCAGAGGTGTGTCAGTGTTGTGGCGAATGCCAGGGATGCTTTAGTCAGTGCGTCCCTCAGCAACCAATTAGCGAGCATACTGGCGATGACAGCAGTTTCAGAGAGAGCCACAGAGTTGAAAGAAATCTATCGCTCCAGTGAGAGATTGGCTAGTCATTGCAGCGGCAGATGACATGCCTCCATTGCGTGCCTTTCCTAGTGAAACATTTCAATAAATATGGCAGCGCCTGACGTCCACTGCACAATCCCAAAAAGCCGACATCAGGGTGCCCAATCCCTGTGTCGACAGCCCCCCCCCAGTGTGTCTTTCCTGGTTAAACAGTTTCCCCTTTCCGACACCAGGATGCCCACTCCCGGTGTCGGAGGCACCCCCCCAACCCATCTATACAGCTTGCCAAAATCAGGGTGCCCAATCCCAGTGTCGGCATCCCCCCTCAGAATTGTGGCACACTGGGAGCCCACTCCAGTGTGCCTATTTTTTGTTTTTGTGTGTAACCTGTGTAAATAAAGGAAACCTTCCTCGTGGTCTTTTCTCCCTCCCCTGCAAACATGAAAACGGTCCACTGTCATCTCCCTAGTCCCCCTCTCCCATTCCCACCCTCCCTCTGCGCACCCATCTCCCCACATCCCTCTCACCCATACTTACTCTCCAGAGGTCGGGAGCCGTGATCTTCTCTGAATCAGTACATGTCTGTACTCTTCAAAGCCGAACTACGAACTGAAGAAATGACAGTAAGCTTTATAATGGGGGGTTTCAACTTGGGTTGATATCGCAGCCATTTTTAGGAATTTTAGCCCCAAATTTTCAACATGGAGTTCTTTGGACCCCACCTCGTGAACATGTCAGTGTCATTTAGTTTCTTGGTTCCGAAAGGTGATTTTGCCGTCACTGCGCGGAATCACCTTTGGGTAAATAATGAAAATGATGATGCCACTATCATAAGGGTGGTCCCAAAAGCCCATGTTGCAAATTTGGTGAAAAAATTCCAAAAACTGACTGCATTACAAGCATGCATTGTGCAATTTCTACGCACAGTTGTAACTTTGCCAATTTGTAATATTTTCTCTACAGATTTTCAACATTTCCATTTTGTCACACCTCCTTATGAACAGTATAGCTGTCATTTTTACATCCTTTCTGAAAGTTGTGTTCACACCTGTGGTGCAGAATGGCACGGTCGCAGTGGGAAATCAACTTTCGGGACAGATAAACAAAATCATACTGTCACTGTTCATGAGGAGATGTTCAGAAATGCCCATGTTGAAAATTTGGTGAAAAAAGTTTCAAAAAATGATTGAGTTACAGGCATGGGTTGTGCAGTTTCTAGGCACATTCATAACTTCACCAATTTTTCATATTTTTACTCCAGATTTTCAGCATTGCCATTTTTTCACACTACCTCATGAACAGTACAGCTGTCATTTTTCACATCCTGCCAGAAATGTGTTTTCATACCTGTGGCAACAAATGGCACAGACACTGTGCAAAACCACCTTTCAGGATTGAATAACAAAATGATAGTGCCGCTGTTCATGAGGTGGGGTCACAAAAAGCACATTTTGAAAATTTGGAGCGAAAATACCAACAAACAGCTGGGGCGTTAGGGTTTCCAAACATAACACCCTACTCTGTAGAGACTGACAGGCATCAGGGTGTGACTTGGGATCATCGGGCGTAATGTTCATGCCATTCCACTCCCACCCTGCAGCCAGTGACAGGCATCGAGGTGTGCCTTGGGGTCTTCAGCCCCAGCATTCATCCCATTCTCCTATACCGCACCCATCTCAGTGTATTTATTTATGGAATGGGGTGAGTATAAGGCCTGATGACCCCAAGACACACCACAACACCTGTCAGTGTCTGCAGGGTAGGGTGAGGTGAAATGGCGTGAGTGTTATGGCCAATGACCCAAAGCCACTCCCCCAATGCCTGTCACTCTCTGCAGGGTGGGGGTGGGATTGGTGTCAGTTCAATACTTCACTGCCATTCCTATCATGCATCTCTCTAACTCCTGCACTACCAATGCCAATGTCAGCAAGCCAACATTCGGCATTGACAAATGCTTGTTCCCCCCCGTTGCCATTGTAATGTACCCACGGGACCCTGGCACTGCTTTCTCAGTTTTGCCCCCTTCCCCGAGTCAAATCTGACTTGGAGCTGACAATTCTTAGTTACAGGGGGTGCGGGGCGACAGAGCCCCCGTATGGAGGGTTCTGGGTGTGAAGCCCCCTGAAAAAAACAGATAGTTTCCCAATGGATTTATGCTGACCGCAACTTGTGGTCGACGTAAATCCATTGCTGTAGTCTCGCACTAAAACAAAGTTGTCGCTGTGGTGTCATGGATCCCTCTGTTAACACTGAACAAAAGTACTTGTTCAAGATGTCCACTTTTTCCTGGTCCCCCTCCACACACTCCTCTCCTTCACTTCCTAATCCTTACTAGCCCTACTCTGGTCTTTCTCTTTTCATTGACACACCTGAAATATACCGTGTCCCTTTTTGCACTGCCTGGGCTATTCTTGCCTCCATCTGCACCTTCGTGCTCCTAATTGCTTACCCTGCCTCCCTCTGTTTCTCCTGATAAACCTCTCTATCTTCCTCTCGCTGTGTCTCCTTATACCTCCTAAATGCTAACTTCTTTGCCCTTACCTTCCAAGCCACCTTTTTGAGAATCGTAATGGTCTCTTTTTACTCCTGCATTTGCTTACCTGACTGCACAAGGCAGTTTAACCAGTTAACTGTAACTGTTTCCAATTTTAACATGTATTTAAGAATTTTAACATATTTATTCAGTATAGTAACTAATTTATTGGTTTTACTGTTTTTAACATGAGCTGTACAGTTCAGTAACAGACTATTTTTCTTCATATTTGCAATTTCAAACATTTTAATGCAGTGAAATTGTTTCAAACATGCAAATCTGACTCGGCCAGTTTTTCAACACTCTGTCTAGTATGACTTTTGACAATGAGCCATTGTATAATAGCAATAAGGCACTCCAGTGTGTGTGTTGTTGTGTAATAACATAACTCCTTGACCCACCCAAGGAGTGACATTATTACACAACAACATACACCTTGCTGTTCCTTATTTCTTAATTAAACAAGTGAGTTTTCAGGTAAGATTTGAAAAGGTGACGCGAAGGAGCTCCCCTTACATCAAGGGGAAGGGCATTCAATAAATTCTGAGCAACTACACTGAATGTCCGATCCCCTGAAAACTTAAGTTTAGAGCTGTGTATCTTGAAAAGACTCACCTCTGCTGACTGATATGGGCAGCCAGGAGTGTACGGAATCAGGAGGTCTTTTAGGTAGCTTGGACCCAGACCATGCAGGGCCTTGTAGGTTAACAAGCATATCTTGAAAACTAATGCACCGCCACACAGGCAACCAGTGCAGAGTACTGAGAACCAGTGTGATACGTTTAAACCGAGAGGTTCCATCAGTCAGCTGGGCAACCACATTATAGGCCAGATGCAAGCAGCACACCAACTCATGTAGCATATCTGCTGTTGTCAGCCTTGAAAATTGTTTGTGATGCCTTTTGGCACTATAGACTTCTGCTTAAAGTCAAGCCAGCCAGATTTCGTTCATGGTGAAGTGTATGTGCTATGAATGATGCTATGCACTCAGGGCAGGCATTTTTATTTCTTAAATAGATTTAGCTGAAATATTTTTGGTAGACCACTTCAGACTAATGATATATTTCACTGACCTTATTCCAGACACACCACTTGAATCTTCACACCTCCAAGAAATATTTTTGGTAGACCACTTCAGACTAAGGATATATTTCACTGACCTTATTCTTAAAATTACATCCACTTGTTTGGTATCTGGAGTCAGGAATCAAAGAGCTACCATGGTGAGTGCAGTGGTTTGGCACTGGCCCAGAAATCTACTGGGTGAGAGCTGCCTTCTGTGCTATTCGGTGACTTTCTGCCCTAGCTTTGTTTGTTGCTATGCCATAAATTGGGAAGTGCCTTAGCTGCTGTGGACTGATCCAACTTCAGTCCTGCTGTCTTACCCTAAGAGGGTGCATGGGGTCTGAGGAGCTTCCTAGTTTGAATTCTGGTGCTATTGTATTGTGGGAGGTCCTGTGCCAGGATGACTTGTACTGGAAGGAGAAGAGGAAAGGGAATGTTGTACCCTGCTGAGAGCAGCTGGCAGGGCCTTGTATCAGTTTATATTTATACGTTGCTTTATTCTCTAAATTTGAACTTTCCATTTTGGGAAGAATACTTGATTTTATCACCAGAACCATGACTGGAAAAGAGAGTGGGAGTATGAGTATGCTTCCAGTAAGGGTGGGGTATGTTCTTTCTAGGGTGACACACAATATCCAGAAATGCAGCTCAAGAGAGACAACTGGCAGTATCACAATGCCAGGATACTACACACACTAAGAGTTTAGCTTCGCAGTGCTGGAAGTCAGTTTCATAAACTCCACAAAGGTAGCTGCACTGAGCTTTTGATAATGCGCATGGAGCATGTGCAAAATGTCAAGCCAATAGGAATGACTGCGCTCTGTCGCCTTTGTTATTTTAACATAATGAATTTGGTATCTTCCATGCTGCTACCTTTGTGGAGTTTATGAAACTGACTTCCAGCGCCATGAAGATGATCTCTTAGTGTGTGTAGTCTTTCTGGGGTGCCCTAGATTTCCTTATGTTCCTCTGTTTATATTATTTTCAGATACCTTGGACAGTGACTTTATTTAGTTCACCTAGTTTTTCTTTTCCCCCATTAGCAGATTATATCTTTTAGCCACTAGAGGGCCTAGTTATAAGCATACTTACCCAATCCAATCCAATCCAATCCTCCTGACTGTCACATCACGTTGTCCCTCCATGCACTGCAATTTCTGCTTCTCTTACTCTCATCCCTCTTTCCGCTTTTCTTCCTCCCTGGAGCTTGCTTCCCCTCTTCCCCCCTCAGCATCCTACTTGGCATTGCCTATCATCACTCAGGTACTCTCCATCATGAGCGTGCCCCCCGGGTGCTGTCCCTCTGCAAATGGATGGCAGTCCCCACCTACCACTGTACACAGGCCCTGGATCCTCTCATCACTCTCACATGCCATCACTCTGGGATCATTGCCACCAACCTAATGTAAGTTCCTGCAAAAAACGGGCATGTAGACTCACGCTCAGGGAATTACGCTGGTGCACCCTGAAGCTTGTGCTCCTCCTCCTGCTGCTGTCAGGAAACATCCATCCTAACCCTGGCCCAATCACCTCCAGCTCTATCTACCACGAAAAACCCTCAGGAGCACTCTCTATAGCATCTCTCAACATCGGTAGTCTACTCCCCAAGCTGGATGCCCTACAAATCCTTACCAATGAGCACAGCCCAGATATCCTGGCAGTTGTAGAAACCTGGCTTACACCCAAAATCCCTAACCTGGCTATTATTCTTCCAGGCTACAATGTTTCAGGCTGGACCGGAAGTCCAAAAGAGGTGGTGGATGTGCAATTTACCTTAAAGATTCGCTACTGGGACACCCTATCACTACCCCCCTTCCAGCCACTGCTACACAGATTCTCCCTATCAGAATCTTATTAGGTGCCCATAAAAAATCCCTCACAGTTGCTTCAGTGTATATCCCCCCAAAAGAACAAGGAAATGGCCTTAACGCTGTCTTGGAATTCACCAGGTCCCAACCTCCTGACTCTGAAATGATTCTGCTTGGAGACTTTAATATAAACTGGCTCGCGTCTGATGCAGGGGTCCATAAGGATGCTGTCTCATCGGCCAATCTCACCCAGATGGTCCACTCTCTGACCAGCAAAAACTACAAATCCGGTACCAGCACCCTCCTGGACTGGATTCTTACCAGCCACCCAACTCGCATCACAAATACCTCAGTCCTCCCTGACTCGCTTAGCGACCATTCCCCTGTCATCTGTGAGTGGCCAAACAAATTCCACAAGCCCCCTCCTAATATCACTAGCAGAGTCCTACCACGTAGGCAGTTGTCACACCTCAAAACATGCCTCAGCCTCCAAGACTGGTCCCCTATTTACAAAGCAGCAGATGTAAATACTGCGCTGGATTATTTCATCAACACTTTCAATGCAGCCTGTGACTCCTACGCTCCTTTTAAAAAGTGCAAAGTCAAAGCCCTTTGCAATCCCTGACTCTTGGCTGATCTCTTACATCAGCTAAAATCTAGAGATCACCTCTGGGATCTGGCCAGAACCACTGGTAAAGAAACTGACATCCAAAACTATAAACGTGCATGGAATGACTGTACCAAATCTATCCGGCAAAAGAAATCTACCTACTTCAAGAACGCTCTCACGGATACCTGGGGTAACAGGAGGCTATTTTGGAACATTATTAAAGAGGTCACTGGGAAGCAGCCAAAAACCTCCCCTACCTTGCCCAACATAAATGTGTCTACTACGCTTGACCCTAAAATCATAGCAAATACCTTCAACACTGCATTCACCGATCTCAGTAGTGTTCTCCCTTCTGACTTTTTCAAGGACTATGACTCTCCCTCTCCTCCCCCCAATGCCTCCTACTCCTCTTGCCACCTGCCTTTTTATTTCAAAGCAGTCAAGATGCATGAAGCCCGCAAATACATTACCAAAGCCATCACCAAATCCAGATCCAGCAGTGATACACTTGACTTTAAACTGCTGTCCCTCACCTTTGATGAGGTGTCATAGTCACAGACATATATTTTCAACCTTTCACTTAGGCTCAGCCGGTTCCCTGATAAATGGAAGTCTGCCACTGTTACCCCTGTCCATAAAAGTGATGACAGGACCACTCATGGAAACTACTATCCGATCTCTATATTGCCACCCTCCCCAAGGCCCTTGAACGTTTTGCAGCAGATCAGCTCACAGATTTCCTGGACAAATACTATATCCAGTGTTCGCAACAACATGGCTTCAGGAAAGGACATAGCACCTCATCTGCCCTACTGGATTTCTATGGCATTCTTCACAGCTCACTGAACAATGGTCAGTTAATTGGGTCCGTCTTTATCAATCTGACTAAGGTGTTCGACACAGTCCATCACTGCCTACTGCTTGTGCAACTTCTGAAAGCTGGTCTCTCTCCTGACTCCACTGCCTGGTTCAAAATCTACTTGGAGAACCAGTCTCAAAGAGTAAAAATTGCAGATGTCCTCTCTGATACCAGGCCTGTTCACTCAGGTGTTCCCCAGGGATCCATTCTGGGCCCCCTACTATTCTGCTTGTTCCTGAACTCCCTACCAAATTCTTGCTCTGAAACAATCATCCTCTATGCAGATAATGCTGTAATTCTTGCCTCCCACAAGGATCCTAAGCCTCTACAATACAGCCTTCAGCTTGGCTTCACATCTGTTGAAAATTTGTTCTCAAATCACAATCTGGTCCTCAATAATAAGAAAACAAAGTCTATGATGTTCAGCAGCTCTCATAACAAGCATACGCTGCACCCCCTGTCCATCAAAACCAGTCACGGAGGCACCCTGGAACAGGTTCAAACCTTTAAGTACCTTGGGATCACTCTAGATCCTCATCTAACTTATAGTGCCCACACTGACTCTGTAGCCAAAGCATCAAATATTCACCTTGGCCTTCTCTTCCGGCATAGGCAACATCTTACTCCAGAAGCCCTGACTGTTGCTGTTCAGACCTCTGTTGTCTCCATTATTGACTATGGGCTTATCATCTATGGTTCTGCCCCTGCTACCACTCTTAGACGCATATCCACCTCCCTCAATAAGGCCTGCCGACTTGTCGCTGGATCCCACCACCTCACACATACGTGCGACCTCTATGCACAAACTTGATGGCTGCAACTCACCAATCAGATAAAGTATCTAACCTGCACCATGGAGAAGAAAATAACTATGGGCCTTGCGCCCCCTGGAGTGTGTGCACTCCTGCACCCTAGCAATAACCCCCACTCAACCAGGGGGTCTGAATCATAGCTCCTGCAGGTTCTACATTGTCGTATCTCACAAGGACAATGATCTTTAGCCTACAGGGCACCCAGCTGTCTAAATGGTCTAAACAGTTACATCTCCTCCACTCCTACCCTTGGTGCATTTAAATCAAGGCTCCGCCTCTCTCTCTCACTGCCTCTAGCTCCTGTGACTGCCTCCACTAGCTAACCCCATGAATATTTCTCTAACCTTATGCAGTTCTCTCTCCTATTAGCACTTGGTTACCCCTTAGCACCGACTTCCCCATGTTATGTCTACGACAATGCCTCTGGCTGCGCT
Source organism: Neoceratodus forsteri (assembly GCA_016271365.2). Lineage (NCBI taxonomy): Eukaryota > Metazoa > Chordata > Ceratodontiformes > Ceratodontidae > Neoceratodus > Neoceratodus forsteri. The sequence goes on along the minus strand of CM028129.1, from coordinate 1,103,022,757 downwards.
CCTCCTCTATAGCTCTCTGCCCCCCTCTACTCTTCCTCTCTCTTGTCCTCTATCCTCTCTGCACCTCATCTGCTATCTCCTTGTGACCTAGCCTCCAAAACTTGTTTTGTTTCTCAGATGCTTTGTAACTCTGTTTTAGCTTACACTTTTGTAACCTTGTCCTATGTATTGAATTTGTAATCTGACTTACATGTCTTATGTTTTGAATTGTAACCTGACATGGAACCTTTGTAAAAGAGCCCTGGCTCAAAGGTACTGTAATCCTAAACCTAATAAATAAATAAAATAAATCTTCGCAACCATTCAGCAGATTTGCCTGAAATTTTGCATGCATGGTCTTGGGGGCAGAACTCTTGACAAGTTTTTTTCCAGTTGGATGTATGGATTATGAGATGCTGATAGTGAAAAAAGTGAAAAAATCAGGGTTTTTTACTGTTTTTTACCTTCACCGCCAAGCACTCAGATGGTTTATTATTTTGGTCTGAAATTTTCAGGGAAGAAAGGGCTTGAGCCATAGTTGTGCCTTTCACCAGTTTGGTTAAATCCGTTCCAAAGTTATTAAATTTAAAAATTTCAGTTCTGATCATGCTCAATACGATCTCTTAGATAGCTACTTGGAATGAAAAAAGAATTTGATCCATACAAAAAAGGATCTTTTTCCATATAGGACTAATCCTTTTTTGTCAGCAAAAAATCATTTCTCATATGGCTGCCATCTTGTTTCTGTGTTTTTTTTATTTATTTCAAAACCCACAAAAATTACATCCTGGATACACACCAACACATGTATCTTGCTCATCGGGACCCTGCTAGGTGGATTCTGCACTTAGTTCTTGGAAAAATTACCCTGAAATTTGTTTTTGCTTTGATTCTAAAATCCTTTTTCATGACTTGATTTTTTTTTTCATATAGCCATATGAAAAAGGAATTTGTCCACACACCAAAAAGGATCTCTTCATAAAAAGAAATAATTTGGACCTAGGGTTTTTTCACCCGATTCTTTTTTCGCATGAAGGCATCTTTTTTGCATGAATGAAAAAAAAACCTGTCAAAAAGGGATCCCTTCATACGAAAAAAGAATTGGAAAAGAAACTAAGTCCAAATTCTTGTTTCATATGACGGGATCCCTTTTCATTTGTTTTTTTTTGTTTGTTTTTTTTGCTCATATGAAAAAGGATGCCCTCATACAAAAAAGATTTTGTTTTTTTCTGATTCTTTTTTCATATGAAGGAATCCTTTTCCGTATGCTTTTTTGTTCATACAAAAAAAGAATGCCCTCATACGAAAAAAGATTTTGGACTTCATATTTTGCCAATTCTTTTGTTATATGAAGGAATCATTTTTTGTATGGCTATTTCATTTGATACGAAAAAGGATCCCTTCGTGCAAAAAAAGATTGTGGTCTTAGTTTTTTTAATTTTTAAGCATTTCAACTTCAACAAGCCATAATCAATATGTGGAGTTAAGGGACAATCTATATATCAAAAGAAAGATCTTAATGAGTACTACAAGAATAACACATAATGCCCCCCCTAACAATTTAGGGAGCATATAAAAAAATGTAAAACATGAAAATTCCTGTGGGATAACACTGGAAGTTGAACAACACATACCGCTAAGCAAATAAATTGCTTTTTGAAAAAAATGGCCCTGCACTCCCACACCAACATGGATGTATGCATCTATGCAGGGATGGAAGCACAGAACCTGGAGGGCCCTGTGTTTCCACAGGAGAATACCTGCGTGAATGAGGATATGCTTATACTATCTGAAAAAGTAAGGAAATTCATTGCAAAAAAACTTTGTTAATACACCAGTTAGGGTTAAATAGACAAAAGTAGGCAACTGTGATGTTACGGTTCCCAATCCTAGCACCCCACCCACACCATGCAGGCAGCAACAGGAAAAAACATTACAGTTTCACCTCTCCTGAGTCTCTACAAATCAGGCGTGAGGTGTACCTTGGAGTTGTCAACCCTAACACTTATCCCATTCTTGTATACTCTACACATCTCAGCTTATATGCGGAAGGAATTGTGGGGGTGTTAGGGCTGACAAGTCTGTCAACTCTAATTTGGTTTGCAAAGACTCAGGAGAGGTGAAACCATAATGTTTTTTCCTGTTGCTGCCTGCAGGGTGGGGTGGGGTGTTAAGGTTGGGAACCCTAACACCACATTTCCCTACTTCTGTCACTCTAACCCTAACTGGTGCATTAACAAAGTTTTTTTGCAATTAATATTATTTTTTGAGTGAGTCAGTTGTATATCACGTAGGTCTTAGCCATTTATAAGGTGCGCTTGTGTGTGGAAGTGGGGTTGCATGTGAGTTTTTTTTAGTGGGGTTGTCAGGAGGCCTAAGAAAAACAAAACTGATAGAACTGGAGAGGCAAAGATAAAGTTGTGGAGATGTCCGAGAGGTGGGAACAGGTGTGCATCAATTCTGATGAGTGCCCCTTTGGTCAACAGAAAGTTGAGACTGTATGAGGCTGCATGGCTACCCCAACATGAGTGTTATTATTGAATACCAGAGGCTAGATATTCAAATACAGTATGTGCAAAAGCAGACGCAAAGGTTTATACTGCAGTTGCACCCAACATGTAGGCACCAGCACTATCCAACTGAATGTCAGCCTATTTCAGCACAGCACTAAGTCAAGTAGTGCTAACCCTGACATGGAGCAAGCCTGTAAGAAGTCCATAGGGAACTGTGCTCCCAGACCAGATTGCACCGAGAGCCAAGGTATATTTAGCCGCAAAATGAAAATGATCCCATTGGGCATGCAAGGCACCAAGAGAACATTAGCATGACCATTATTGGCTCATTTCCATTGGAAGTAGCAGCAGGTTTGTGCCTGTCCTGTGGTCGCCTGCCTCGTCACTCATGGTGGCAATCACCCTCACCACACCCCAAACACCTGTCTCCTCAATGTAAGTATACTCCCTGGTGTCTTGTGACACTCCCACCCTCCAACCACCTGTCCCAGTATGTAATACCATGCCCCTGGTGTTTAGTGGCACCCCTCACCCTCCAATTGCCCATCCAGGTGAGCAGTAGTATATTCCTGGTGTCCGGTGGCACCCTCACCTCCTGAAAACCCATTCAGGTAAGTAGTAGTATTCCAGTGGGATTCTTCCACCCCCCAGTCACCCTTCTGGGTAAACAGTAGTACGTCCCTGGTGTCTAGTGGCACTCCCCACCTCCCGAGCACCTGTCCCCCCATCTTCCATGTCTGTGGTGTGAAGTGGGACCCCCCCCACACCAAACACCCATCCCAGTGCATTTGCTGAGGTCTCTGTGGCTAGTGCCCCCACTCCAGCCTTAGGCTCATATAGTCCCCTGCTACCAAGGTGGGAAGTGGCATCCCCCTCACAATCCCTGGCCCAGGAAGCCAAGTGATCCCTGGTGTCCAGTGACCCCTCCCCCTCACCTATCAGTCACCAGCCAGACTGTGAGAAGCGCCATTAGCTAGAGAATGACAGCTACTGCTGTCAGTACCAGGGGTCATTGGTTGATCCCAACAGGTGTTCCAGTGTGGCACCCCATAGTGTAGCAAGAATGCACACATGGGATCCCACTGCCAGAGATAATTGCTGCACTGACTGTGTACCATAACTACAGGATGCCAACCAGTAGAGGGAAGCAGAACCAGCAAATGGTGGCATGGCCACGGACCCCCACCTGCTCTGCCAGCACCCAGCATGCCACCCAGCCTCTCCCCTTACCTGAGATGGCAAGGCCATGCCGGGAGCCTGATATGATGACTGGCACAGCCCTCCACTCACTTTCATGGCTGGCTGCCATATGGGATGACAGGGAGCATGCATACAGTATACTGTATATAGTATGCAAGGCCCCTATCACCCCATACGGTGGCCTGCCATGGAGGTGAGAGAAGGGCTCTGTCAGTCATCATATTGGGCTCCTCACATGGCACTGCCTTCAGAGGTATGGGGGTTGGCTGGATTGTGTTCTGGGTGTGGGCAGTGTGGGGAGGAGTGCTGCACCACCACCATTTACTGGTCTGGCTAGTGACCAGCAGTTGGGGAGGACCACTGGATGCCAGGAATTGCTCAGCTACATGGACCAGCAGCTGGGGGGGTTGCTACTGGACACCTGGGTGGCAGGGGACTGTACGGGCTATGAGCCAGAACAGGGGGGCCACTTGCCACCAAGACATCTGAGGTAGCACTGGGACAGTTGCCTGGTGGGTAGGGGGTACCACTAGACACCAGGGACTGTGTATGATTTTCATGGATGGGTGATTGGAGGGTGGGGGGGTGCCACTAGCCACCAGGGACATGGTGATTCAAACCAAGTCAGGTGTTCGGAGGTTGGTAGTGCCACTAGACACCAGGATCTACAGTTACAGTACTGGACTGGGTGCCCAGAAGGTGAGGCACCACTAGACACCACGAACCTGTATGGGGGATGGGGCATGGCTGCTTGGGAGGTGGTGGGGTGCCACCAGTAAGTAAGTAAGTAAAATTTTATTTAAAGACACCCATTCCCGGAGGCTCTGGGCACCGTACAATAAATTAACACATACTGAGAAGGCAACAACAAAATAACATAATACGGTTATAAATATAGTTTATACAACATTAAACTGCAGCAAGTAATCAGCTATACTTACTCTAATTAAAACCAGAATTCATTCAGTCATCAGTTTAATCTGAAAATGCCTGGGTGAAAAGTAGGGCCTTAAGGCAGGCCTTGAAAACCTTCAAATTCGGGGCTTCCTTAACCCCAAAAGGGAGCGAGTTCCACAAGACCGGGGCAGCGACACTAAATGACCTGTCGCCAGCCGATTTCAACCTCGATCTAGGAACTGCTAGGAAGCCCCCAAGGGAGGAACAGAGGGGGCGAGCCAAGACCGCAGGAACCAGGAGGTCTAACAGATAACCAGGGCCCTGACCATGTAGCACCTTATAGGTAAGAAGCCCCACCTTAAAGAGGATCCTCCACCTGACTGGCAGCCAATGCAACATCGGTGTAATAGGGCAAAACTTAGGCTGCCCAATACGTAACCAGGCAGCTGCGTTTTGCACTAGCTGCAGTCTGCGGAGAGATCCTCCCATGACCTTGAGATAGAGCGCATTATAGTAGTCAAGCCTCAAAGTAACCAAAGCATGCATCAAAGTAGGGAGGTCCAGAGGCAGAACAAGGGGTTTTATCCTGGCGACATTTCTAAGATGGAAAAAACAGGCGCGGACAATGGAGGAAATCTGTGCCTCCATAGTCATACTCCTATCAAAAATAATGCCAAGATTTCGCACCCTTGAGGAGGCCTTCAATGAGACAGAACCCAGAACTAGTCCAGTCTCTGAATCAAGAGGCCAACTTATCATGCACTCTGTTTGACTCCACTACCAATACCTCCGTCTTATCGGGGTTCAGTCACAACCAGCTAGACACCATCCAGTCATTAATCTTGGCAAGGCAGCTGTTTAGCACATCCATCAGGTTGGATGTTCCTGGGGCAAAGGATAAGTATAGCTGGGTATCATCGGCATAGCAATGAAAACCCAAGCCATACTTCCTAATGACCCCCCCCCCAGAAGCATATACACTGCAAACAACATAGGGGCCAAAACCGAACCCTGAGGTACTCCGCAGGAAAGGAGACTAGCGGAGGAGGAAAAATTCTCCATCACAACCTGCTGCCTCCTATTGGATAAAAAGGACTCAAACCAGCAGATGACAGTGCCGGTGAGTCCGAAGAGCTCCCTGAGATGATCGAGCAACACACCGTGGTCAACAGTGTCATAAGCTGAGGAGAGGTCCAGGAGAAAAAGAACTGTCTTGTCTCCCTGCTCTCTAGCCCTGAGGAGGTAATTCTGCACCCGAACAAGCGTGGTTTCTGTGCTACACCTTGCCCAAAACCCTGACTGGAATTGTTCGTACAATTCGTGGGTGAAGAGGTGCTCCTCCAACTGAAGCGCCATTACCTTCTCCACAACCTTCGCTAAAAAGGGAAGATTGGAGATAGGTTGGTAATTTGCCCTGATCTCTGGGTCCAAAGATGGTTTCTTTAAGAGTGGTCTCACCAGTGCCTTCTTCAAGGCATCAGGAAAGCCCCCTCAGATAAGGAACACCGGACAATCAGGGCAAACACCGGGCCAACAGTGCCGATGCATCTCATCAAGAGACGTGTTGGCACCAGATCCAGTTCACAAAAAGTGTGCTTCAGATTGGTCGCCACCTCAATAACCTCACTGGCATCCACTGGTTTAAACTGTCCCCAACTTGGCGGAGTGCACTTACGATACCTCTGGCGACCACTGCCAGCTATGACATCGCTGACTGGAGGAACACCCCGTCGAATACTGGACACTCTGTCTGAGACGAACCGAGCAAACTCTTCACATTCAAGATCTAAAAAAACCTTTTTCGACTGCAGACAGGCAGGATAGAGTAGCCTGTCAACAGTCTAAAAAAGTATAGTTGCTCGGCTCTTCCTAGCAGCAATCTCCCTGGACAGAAATACTGCCTTCTTGTGGTTGATTGTCCCCTGGTATGCATTATAATGCACACGTAGGGCTAGTTTTTCCGCATCCAGTCCGGATTTCCTCCAGCAGCACTCTAATCTCCGACCCTTTCTCTTCATCTTCCTGAGGTCTCCTTCAAACCAAGGAGACCTCAGGTATGAAGATTTGGGACATAACATGGACAGGTGCAAGGGAGTCAATGGCGTCAGATAAAACCCTATTATAAGAGTCTACCATAGAACCAACGTCTCCGACGCATACATTTCCCATGTCAGATAGATCGGCTGCCACCAGAAAACCCTCTGGGGTCAAACCCCATAAAGAGGGGCAGCTCATCATCTCAGTAGGGGGAGGGCATCCGATGGGAGCCCTGAACATGAACGGCACCGTGCAATGATCAGACCAAACCACCCGATCAATCACGAGATTATCTATCTCAAGCCCCAGTGAGAACACCAGATCCAATGTGTGGCCACTCTGATGGGTCACAGCAGAAACAGCTTGTAACAGGCCCAAAGAAGACATAATTTGGAGGAGGTTGTAACCAGGCTGAGACAATTCATCATTGGCCCAAACATTGAAGTCCCCTAGAATAACACATCTGGGGGCCTCCAGTGTTTCACCAGTGATGAATTCGGCAATCTCCTGCAGAAAATTTCCTACCATCCCAGGAGGGCGATAAACTAGGAAAATTCTGCACCCTGCACCTGGACCCCCACGAATGGCCACACATTCAAAAGAATCCGGGGTTCTCACTGGGTGCACGGTGAAGCCCAAGTCAGATCTAAAACAGATGGCTACACCACCACCCCTACGCTCCTCTCTGGGGCAGTGCACTACAGTATACCCGGGGGGAACGGCAGCCTCAGAAACTGGACCTGCATCGTCCCCAGCCCAGGTCTCTGTAATGCAAGCCAGGTTGACAGAGGAAACCAGATCTGCAATAATTGCGGTCTTGTTCCTAACTGACCTGGCATTGCACAGCACTGCCCTCAGGGGATTAGTGGGAAAGGTAGCCCCTCAGGTTACCTGACCACTCAGTCTGGTGGAAACCCTGGGGACAGGCACCAAACATGTCTGGCCTCTCTCTTGTGCCCATCATCCAGGGCACCTCCTGGACCCAACAATCTCGATCTTACCACCCTCCACCATGTATGGGGCATCCCCTCGGCCTCTTCAAATCCCTACCTTCCGGCAATGTCTTACTGTGGTATCCGAAACCAGGAGACAGGTGAAAGGCTGAAGATCACGCAGAAGGGATGACCCGTACTCAATTCTAGCCCCCTCATACCCCCCAGACAGCCTGTACACATCAGAGATATTTAAGCTTTAAAGTACAAAAAACTCCTATCTATACCATACAATAATTAGACTTATTAAATATCAGACATACAGTAATCCTGGCAATAAATTACTCAACCAAAGACACTAGGCCTTCTGTGCTACTCACCTGGACATCAGATCAGAGGGTGGGGCTGCCACTAGACACCCAAGAAATGTTCCTACTAACCAGGACAGGTGATTGAAGGGTGGGGAGTGCCACTGGACACCAAGGCATCCATTAGTACACTGGGACGGGATTTGGTTGGTACGGGGCTGGCAGCTGCAGTAACGCTGTTCTGCAACCAGGGCCTTGCTCTCCATTAAGACTAAGTTTGCAAAGACAGTAACTAGCACCCATTTGGGTGGCATTTACTGCTGGTGCAAACCTCTGAATATGCTGCTGTGCCTATATGCAGGGGGGACCCCTCATTTGCATGGGTGCAGCGGTATGTTAGCATTCAGGTGCTAATGGGTTTTTGACCATGCTGTGGGGGTCTTTGAATATAGACCCCCCCCCCCCACAAATCGGGCTCATAACCCAGTTAGCACAAACACCCCTTAGTAACCACGCTAATTTTTTGAATATTCAGATTGGCAGTAAATAGCAGTGCTATTCTTATGGATCAAATGTTATTCTTATAATTCTAACCTAATAAAACTGGCCAGCATATATTGCCCTCCAAGATGTTTTTCTGGTTTTCTTGAAGAGCTATCAGGTATTATTTCTTCCCCTTTTCTTGGATCTAGCAAGGCTTTAAATTGTAGGTGACTTTAATGCTTCTATTGATTCCAGTAGGGACAGACATGTGAGCAATCTTATTAATGTAAGGAACTTACATGGTTTTCTCAATTTAATGGAAATGCCCATTCTGCTGGCCATATGCTTGTTCTTACTTTTTCAGTGAGTATTGGTGATTGACTAACTTATGTTCAAAGAATTGACAATTACCAGCCATAGTCCGATTATTTTTAATGGTTCGTCACTTGAGTAATATACTCAGTGGATGCTAATAATTTTTTTACCAACATTTCTGAGGGGGTCTATGTGATAACAGCGAATACTAAAAGGTGATCACCGTTATCGCTCAATCGAAGTGCGAACACATTTCGGCACTCAGACAACTTCCTAGCCTTTCAGCACAATGGCGCCAGGACACATTTTACCACACACACCCTGCTGGGGCTTTGCTCCCCGCACCCCACTACTTAAGGATTCTCAACCCAGGGGATGCATGTCGGGGTGAAAGTAGAAAATAAAAGTTTGGGCCGGGCGCAATAAAAATCGCACCAGCGCCTGGACCCGAACCCAGTACTTCAGCCACCCCAGCCATTGCCCAACCCCCAATGCCATGCCGCAGCTCAACGGATGACCACAGCGCCACCTCCTACAGCCTCTCCACCCCCCAGCCCACGCCGCTGTGCTCGCCCACCTCCGCACGCATTTATCGTGACATTCTGTTGCCTAGTTCTCCCACCGCCTCATCCGTCGCCCTACCCGTCGGTCGTCGTGAGTGGATTGCGTAAGGAAGGTGTCGCCATAACGGATGGCGCCCTTCCTTATGCGCCCACTTCACAGGTTACCTTTCTGAGGTGCATACGAAAGCCTATGCTTTAATGGTTGATTCTATTCTGTTCTGTTCTATTCCATTCTCACAAAACAGTTAGGTACTGTTGCCCCTTTTAAGAATCTGTGCCTCAAAAGAGCAGTGTTCTCTCCTTGGTTTTGCTCTGAACTATCACAGCTTAAATGTGCAAATCATGAAAACTGTAGGTTGGAAGGAGCTTGGAGGAACTCATAGGCAGGTCTACATATAACATAAATTTGCCTACAATCAGCATATGAAGGATGATTAATGTATGTGTTATCCCAACTGTATCATGATGAATGCAAGGAATACAAGGTTTCTTTTTCATATTACGAGAACTCTCAGTTCCATTCTCATGTGAGAACTCTCAGTCTGGTTTCTGGAAACACCACTCTACTGTTTCCTCCCAACTCAAAGTCAATGACTTCATCCTCACTGAAATGGACCAGTGATCACTTTGGCCATCTTTATATACCTTGCCAAAGCCTTTAATTCTGTTGCCCATCCACTAATGTTGAACAAGCTGAGGCATACAGGCCTCTCTGCCTCAGCTGTGAATTGGTTCTGCTCCTACTTCTCTGACCATTACCAGTCAGTTCAGTTAGGAGGCTCCATTTCCCTCTACCCCATCTCCATCCAAATTAGTGTCCCACAAGGTTCCATTCTAGGTCCCATTCTTTTCTCCTAGTTAATAACCTCCCACCAGTCTGTGTTAATGACAACATACACATGCATGCTGATGATATGATCCTCTATGACACTGGCCACTCTGCACTGGAGTTTGAACCACTGCTTCATCAGGACTGTAATAACGTTCAGCACTGGTTCTCCTCAAACTGGCTTCTGCTTAATCACAAAAATACTGTCTCCTTGTCCTTCGATACTAGGCAAAAGCTAGCTAGGCTCTTCTCCAACCCATCATTCACCATCCTTAATGGCTCCCCACTAGAGGGTTTCCCGTCCTTTAAATACCATGGCATGTGGCTTGATCAGAATTTTCATTTTTCATAGTATATCAACATCATTCACAAGACGTTACATCCAAAACTCAGAGCCTTATACCACAACACAGACTGCCTCCCACCCCAGCCTGCCTTGAAAGCATCATTAAAATGATCTTAGCTGTATCTGACAATGTATATATCATCTACAGGGCTGTTTCCAAAACCCGCCTGGCCAGCCTGGATCCTCTCTTCCACTCTTTCAGCTGCTTGGCTTCCAAGTCCCCTTCATATATACTCATCAAAGTCTCCTATACCAGTCCCTCTCCCTGCTATCTCTGGACTCCCACTGTCTGCTTCACTATGCTTCCCTTCAGTCTAAATTCTGGTTCCCCTGTCCTGCTCCTTACCTCAGCCATCTACTTTCCCCTCTACCGGCTTCCAGCTACTCCCTCTGTTCCTCTGATTCTTGTAAGCTTTCTCTTCCTGCCTGCCCAACTTCCTCTGGTGAATATGCCTTCTCATTCTGGCTCCCAGTAGCATGGAACAAACTTGCCACCTCGATTCGCCTTTCCCCCTCCCATCTTTCTCTCAAATCCTCACTGCTAAACTTTGTTTTCCCCTCCTGCACCTGCCCCTAGCCTCCCTTGTTCCCACCTGTAACCAGTCTCTCTTTTCTTTTAGCTTGAGGGAGATTACTACAGGGCACTCAAATGGTTAAGCCTGGCCCTGAGAGCTACTCCCTACTGTGCCTCAGCTACGAGACAGAGTATCTGCAGTTGGCATCCTGTGCTTCCTGGCTTAGCCCTCCAGAAGTTTGGGCATAAATATCCATGGCTCTGTCCTCCTTAACCCTATAAAGATGGAAGGCTAGCTGAGAGCTCAGGATCTTGCCTTGGGTTGATACCCATTTTGGAAGAGGAGTAGAAGCGACAGAGAGAGGCTTAGAGGGGACACCCATTCTCTCCTCCCCCCCCCCCGGGCGGAGAAGTCCCTCTGGGGGTTAGCAAAGGAGGGAGACTTAACTAGTCTTGCCTTATGGGGAGAATGACCACCTAATCTGACTAGTACCTGGGGGGGTAGTGGTGGCCTTCTCTTAAAGGAGGTTGCCAGGATCCTTGTGAGTCCACTCCCCCTAGAAGTAGGCAAGAGAGGGAGCAATATGCAAGTGAACCTTAATAGAAGTGCTGCAGAGGAGTAAAGGGTACCCAAAGTAGTAGGCAGTCTCTAGGTGACTGAGTAAATGTCAACAGTAATGGTTCATCAGGATAAGGGGCCTGACAATAGTGCGGAATCAGTTAAGTGCAATGGAGTTGGGTCAGACAGTGGAGTCCATTGCATTGGGTCACTAGGACCATCAGTGTACTGTTGGAAGAGAGACACAACACAACTGAACCAGCTATATCCAAATATTTAAGAGTATACCATATTCTGATTGTTAATATGTGAGTTGCCACTAGCGGCCACAGAGTTATACATAGGCACAATTGCCCCCCCAGGGTAGCCTGGGAAGTGTGCCTAAACACATCTGGTCTTGTGGTTGACAGAGCCCATGGGACCTAGATGGGTGACAGAGTTTATGAGAATATATTGCTGTGGATATTAAACATTTTGTACATACTGTCCCTTGTTCTGTGAGTGATCTCATGTTTAATGGTGCCCTCATGCAATATTTTGTGTCCCTGTTCCCCATCTGCCAGGACTGATGGTGGTGTACTGAGTAATTTGTTATGAGTGTTCTGGATGCAAGCAGGGCTCTTACTGGACAAGAGATGCCACCATATGATCCTGGACACAGGCAGAACCCTGGCCTTACATATCAATCTGCAAGCCTGCCATGGCTTGGGTAATTCCTAATATTCCCCCCAGTCCCTCCTGGTTGCACTGTAAAGAGCAATGTCAATTTGCGTCATGTAAAAATGAGGGTTAATGCTTTTATAATTTCAGGACTTGATTACTGCAATGCCCTTCTATCAGGTTTCCTAAATACATAAATAAAAAGCAGTATATTTTAACCCTGATGGCCTGATAAGACACAAATTGTTCTATTCATAATCCTACAACTCTTATTTTGTGAGCGCTACACTGGCTCCCTGATCATTTCTAAATTGATTTTAAGGTGCCGCACAAATATTTACAGTGATCGTGCCCCTAAGTATCTTTCTACCCTGTTGGCTGAACACTCTCCATTGAAACCCTTGCGGTCATCTCATGTTGGATTGTTGGCTGTCTCAAGATACCATCTAAGAACACTAGGTGGCAGAGCTTTCTCTGGTAGGGACCTCTGTTATAGAATGCCCTTCCCTCTTCCCTTAGGCAGATAGCATCAAGTGATGGTTTTAAATCTGGCCTTAAAACCTGCATGTTTTCAGATGCTACAGCAGTTTTTGATTTATATATGGATTATCAATCTATTGTATTTCTGGATTGTTTTATATAACCCCCCCGGGTAGGGCTTGCAGTGATTGCCTCCCGACCACGTGTTTCCACGGATCCCATTCGTGGTGCCTCCTTTACTTGCTCCTACTGGCCACCGTGTTTCAGTACTGTTGTGGGGAACTGGAGGTGTGTTGTTAAAATTTAAACTGTCAGCCTAGCGGTTGTGAATGCTGCACTGCTGGACTGCGAATGTTCACGCAGAACTCCAGCACGAATGTGCAAGCTAGCTGGTGACTGCCAGCTCAAATATTGAGGAGTGCTACAGCACTCATTGTAAAGCAACTCCACTGGCCCATGGGCACTTCCCCTTGTGTGTTCCAACCCCACAGACCTCATTAGCAGCAAAGGGACTCAGAGGCACACTATAAGGAAAAAAATCACCTTGATAAAAGCACTTTTAAGCATTATTAATTTGAGGGTGCCATACCTTTAAGAGCAGCCAAGACCGCATTATGATTTGGAAGTCCTACCTGCTGCCTGGGAGGACAGCACTACAGAGCTTGTGACAGACAGGGGGAGACTCTACCATGCCCCACTCTGCGACTAGACAACAGGGCAGAGGGGCAGCTAATGGACGATGGGGGTAGTTATTTTAAAACATTACTGTTTGCCTGCAAAAAGAACTCAGAGTTGGGACTACAGTATGCATAAACTGTTTACAGCAGCAGCCATTTTGTCAACTCTGACTCCTATATCCACCAACCAGAGTGCAAGGGGCCTGGGGCACTGCAGTTGTGGCTCCTGGGTAGGGGGTATGGACAATGTTTTGGCGCCTTTAGCAGCAATCAGTTAGGCCTCGAGAGGACTTAATGCATATTAATTTTAAAGATGGACAGCTGTGTTCAGTCAGTCAGAAGCTGTAGCCAGTAGGAAGCTGCCATTCTCTCCTCAGACCCCAGAAATAGATACAGCTCGTGACGGTGTGCCTGAGGCTCTCCACGAGTGAGGCAGGAATATAGCAGTGTTCAAAAAAGTTTGGAAGTCGGCCTAAAGGCTTCCACAAGCCAAACTCCAGGAGACTTGCCACAAAGCTTTCAACCAACTGGAAAGCCAGAATGAATTTTTGAAGAGCTATTTGTAGCTATTATTCTGCAATCTGGGAGAAGCCCTCAGCCTCTGGGAGGGTTGAACTGTGTTCTGCAAGCTCCTGAAGTGCTCCCTGGATTAAGTAGCCATAGTCCAGGGACGCTCGTGGAGAAGACTCCCATTGTCTGAGAAATCCACTTTGGAGTGAGAAATCCACTTTGTGGTTTGAACTTGCAGTTTGAAAACTGACTGTGTTGTCACCCCTAGCCTGAGAGGTAAGCTGGACTGGTTCCCAGAGGTATCCACACCTGCTTGCTGCAGAGAAGGAAATACTATGTGATCATTGAGCTCCAGGATAGAAGCCACTGCCAACAAGGATGGCCTGGGGAATCAGCCAGGTAGTGCTGCCATCAGGCATTACCTATTGTCTTCCTATACAGTTAGAAGCCTGAACGTGCGAGATGGGCATGTGGCCCTACTCCCCAGTACTAGCCTGTTCCAGCATTCGAGAAGTGACACCGAAGGTGACAAGCTGCCAGATTCTACAACCAGCTTAGAAGGTGACAAGCTGTCTTGTAACTACCTTTTTTTCTATAACAGGGGATTGGGGATAGAGAGGGGCATCAGCTAGACAGCAGGGAAGTATATCACCTACAGGGGGTCGGGATGGGGGGACCACTGAACACCAGGGAAGTTGTAACATTATGTTGGGCAGGTGATCGGGGGGGGGGACCACTGGATACCAGGGAATGTTACAAATAACATCGGGCACGGGTGCAGGTGGGACCGCTAGACACCAGGGAAAGATTTTCTTTAACAGTGGGACAGCGATCAGCAGGGGAGCACTAGACACCAGAAAAAGATTTTTATTTTACATTGGCCGAACGATTAGCTGGGGGGGGGCATTAGACACCAGGAATTAATCATAACATCAGGTAGCCGATGGTGGGGGAAGGGCACTAGATACTAGGGAATGATCATTATCGTGATCAGCGAAGGGAAGGGACACTAGACACCGGGGACAGTGCAAAATTTACAGTTGGTAACTTCACCTTGCGTTGTGTGTTTTTAGGTGCAAAATACATGATTTTGCACCTGAAAACAACCAAGGCAAGGCAAAGTTACCAATGGCAATTTTTTTAATGAACAGGTAAACTTTGTAAAATGATCTGTGGAGGCATATTTGGTGACTTTGCCAGAACATTTGCCAATGAATTAAAACTTTCCAGCACCTTTAGTGTCCATTTCCTGTGATGTTGTCTTGAAGTGCAAGGTCCTTCTTATTTCAAAGTGGTAGTGAATTTCTGAAGGAGTGCATGGAGTTGATGTCATCACTGGTGTTGGAGCCACCAAGACTGCTAGTTCTCAGGGACTTTAAATTTTTGGGTAAATCCCAGCTTGTATTTACATGGCATCTGGGCTTCTACAGCTGATGGAGTCCCTTGGCTTAGAGTAACACATCTGTTTCACCACACATGTTGGCAGCCACAACTCGTCCTCTCTTTCTTTTTAGGGACCACAACCAACCAGCTACAAACAGACCCTGTGGCTTGGTGGGATCACTCTGTCATATCCTTCAGCCTCTGTGGAAGTGGTCCACTATTGGCTTGGTGAAAGCTAGACCCAAGGGATATCAGGGCTTTGGTGGACACTTCTAGCATTTTTGTCTGCCTCAACCAAGGAGGAAGGTGAGGAATTAGAGGACTACAATCAGGCAATCCTCTTTGCAGAAAAATCCTTGGTTACAGTCCACCACACCCTGTGGATCCACAGAGAAGCTGGCCATGGTTTGGCGATGGATTTTGCTAATTGAAGGCACTGGTTCAGAGGTTAGAGTGCAGGTGGAGGAAATCTGGAACATTCTCCGACAAGCTTGTCCTGCAGCCTCTTTACCAGAGTTACCAAGAGGCAGTGACAGGCATGGGAAGAAGTTCCTTCTGAAGCATTATTCCAGCAGGAGGAAATAGGCCAGCCAACCTTTTCTGTGTTATAGTAATATTTTACATCAAGAGTAACTCACCTCAGTAAAAGGAGAGGCCTCCACAGACAGGAGTGATGCTTTTGGCAATTTCTTTTCTGCCAAGATTGTTGAAATTAGGTCCGGGATATTTCCCACTGTGGTGGGTCATTGACTGTGAGGAGCTTCAACCTGAAATGTGTCCCAGAACTAGTGTCTTGGACTCAATTCCATCCCACCTTGTGAAGGCCAGTGGTGAGGTTGTGTTTCTTGTAGTCATTGAGAATGTCAGTGCCTCTCTGAAGGACGGACGTCTCCCATCAGCCTTTTAAAAGTTGGTAAGGCCTCTCCTGAAGAAGCTTTTTGAAACCTGAAAGATCATGCAAATTAAAGACCCATTGGTAGCCTACCTCTTTTAGTTAAGGATACAAAAGAGGTAGTTGCAACATGTCTGCGAGAATCCCTGGATGATAATGACATCTGTGAGCCCTTCCAATCCGATTTCTGCCCCAATATTGCACCAAGGCAATCCTTGTGAGAGTAATGAATGTTCTCCCTCCTTTTGCAGCTGTCTTGCTCCACTGAGATCTTTCCTTCTAAGCACCCTGACAGGAACATGTTTGGCAGCAGCTGGATAAGATTTGCTGTTAGCCTGATGGCAGCTAGGATACCTCCCCAGCAGTGAGAGATGGACACCTGGTTTGCAATCTCCATTTGGTCTGTCAGTCTCTGACTGCAGCCTTTGCTGATGTGGGTGAGGCTGAGCTGTTTGGATAGCCTCAGGCAGCTCTTCAGCTGAGTTCCATTCTGCTGCCCTGTGTTGTCTACAGTGTCACTGTCTTCCCACACTCTGCCCTGCCTATTGCTCCAGTCAGAAGATGGGCCATGGAGACCCAACACTGGGGGATTTTGTTCTGTGAGGATCACTTCCTGTGCTTCAGGCCTGCTCTGCTACATGCCCACATGCCAAAATACTGTTGGCACACTGCTAGATTCTGACAGGATGGGACACTGTCGGACGGTTTCCCTTGATTGCCTGCTTTAACTCATTTGGCTTCCTCCACCAATGAGAGCTGGTGTTCATTCAGAAATATACTGTGACTTTTTTTTTCTTTATTATTTAATGGCCACAGAGATCAATGGGATAACCAGCACTCATTCTGACATCAGGTTCCTCACTCCCCCACCAGGACTATTGAAGGGAAGTCCACCAGGGAAGGACGTGCACCAAATGTAAGAGAGTGCTTACCCCACTTGTGCTGACTTTGTCTACAGTGTTTGGATCAAATGAGCCTGGAGGGTACGCCAACAGCCAGGGTCTCCAGCTCTCAGCTGCAAAACAGGTAACTGTGTTTACCCAGAGGGTGGTGCAGCAACCCCATGCACTTTTCCATTGGGATCAAGCCATTATCACTAGGCTTAACAAGGTCCTCTCTCTCGACCCCTCCTATTTTGACCTGGAGGATTCCAGATCAACATGCCACGCATCAGGAAGCACCAGCAAAACTAAAAAGAAATGCACCATTCCTCCCATCCTCCACAGACAAGGAAGACGTGGAGAAGAGAACCAGAGTGCCTTCTGCCTTGGACAACAGTAATATAGTAATTTAAGGTTGGAATGGATGCTAGGTCCAGTATGCCCCCACTCTTCATAGAGATGAATAAGTATGCTGTGCAAACATGCACTCATTTATTGGGATTCAGTACCCACTCTACTACCCAGCGTACCCCATGATTCCTTTGGTAAGCAAAAATCAGTCCAGGTTTACCTTGAAGGCCTGTACCTTCTCCCTGTCCACTGTCTTCCTGACAGGCTGTTCCCAAGGTTCACCATTGTCTAGGAGAAAGAGTGCCTCCCAATGTTACCCATGAAGTTGCCACGTCTGACTTTCAGGGCCATGTCCCCACATCCTGCTGGAGCACACCAGATCAAACATATCTGTTCAGTCTTTCCAATATCCATGAATATGCAGAAGACTGAGATCTTGTTGCCTCTTAGCCTCCTTTTCTCCAAAGCAAACATGCTAAAGGCCACCAGCCTCTCTTCATAGCTTAAATCCCCAATACCCCTGATCAGTTTTGGGGTCCTACATTGTACCCTTTCAACTGCGTCAATGTCTTTTGGGTGCTGAGGATCCCACAGATACCCACAATACTCCAGGCTGGGCATGACCAGGGCCTTGTGAAGTGGACGTTTCCACTGCTCTACTAGTCACCCCCCTTCTGCTGCACGCCACCATTCTTTTGGTCTGCTTGACAGTGGCTGCATATTACTTGTTATGCTTATGTCTCTTGTGTATTATGACTCCCAGGTTCTTTTTCACCCCCACTGCAGCAAGAGGAGCCCCATGCAGAACGCTGGTCCTACCTCTGGTTTTCCTCCCCAAGAGGTAGCACCTTGCATTTAACTGCTATGGCTCAGAGGGTGCAGCCACCAGCAGTGGAGGGCAATGAAGCATCTGTGGACCAGGGTTCGATTCCCAGTTCTGGATTACCTGTGTTTCGTATTCACAAAAGAAAAGGAGGGGGAGGTACCTAATCCAATCAATAGAAGCACTTTGGATAGGGGGGTCGATACAAGTCCTTTTACAGAAGAAAGAGTTCTGAAGAACTCCTGAAACTGAAGGTGGACAAAGCAATGGGGCCTGATGGGATTCACCACAGAATATTAAAAGAACTAAGGGGAGAACTAGTGAAACCACTAACTATCCTTTTTAACAAATCATGGGAGGATGGTGCGGTACCTAAGGACTGGAGGAGGGTGGATGTGATTCCCCTCACAAAAGTGAGAGCAAAGCAGAGGCAGGAAACTACAGACCTGTTAGCTTGACCTCAGTGGTAGGGAAAATGATGGAATCACTTATACCTCTCAACCTTTCTTCCCTGAAATGTGTGACAAGATATGTGACAAATAAGCAAAATGTGTGACATATCATCAAGCTTGGCACTGCAAGTTCAGAACACTATCCCTGTCAGTGCACTAATGTTAATAATGTTTGCTGATAAAAGAGCATAATAGATAATTATGAATTTCTGCTTTAAAGTCTCAGTGGGAAATGTGGAATATCCCATTCTTCATGTGGGGCAGAGGATTTCTGAGGGGTAAAATGAGTGACGTAACTCATAATGTGTGACAGTTGAGAGGTATGGAATCACTTCTGAAATAAAGAATTGTTGAGTGCCTAGAGGCCAGCAGGGCACAGGACCCAAGGCAGCATGGATTCACAGCAGGAAGGTCATGTCAGACAAATCTAATAGATTTCCTTGACTGGGTGATCAAAGTAGTAGACCAGGGAGGGGCTGTGGACATGGTCTACCTAGACTTTAGCAAGGCATTTGACACAGTCCCACATAAAAGATTAATAAACAAATTAGCCAGCCTGGGAGTGGATCTCAGGGTAGCAGCCTGGGTAAAATAATTGGCTGGACAACAGGACACAGAGGGTAATAGTAAACGGAGTCCACTCTGAAGAAAGGGGGTTTATTTGTGGGGTACTGCAGGGTTCAGTACTGGGTCCAGTCTTTTGTAATGTCTTTATAAGTGACATTGTAGAGGGGCTGGAAAGAAAAGTATGGTTCTTTGCAGACGACAAAAAGATCTGCAACAGGGTTGACACACAAGGGGGGTGGAAAGGATGAGAAGAGGCTTGGCAAGGTTGGAGGAATGGTCAAAAGTATGGCAGCTTAGATTTAATGCAAAGAAGTGCAAAGTAATGCACCTGGGAAACAAAAACCCAGGGGAAGAATACATAATGGGGGGAAGGGGTATTAACAACAACCAAAATGGAAAGGGACCTGAGGGTAGTCATATCAGACAACCTAAAGGTAAGCAAGCAACATGAGAAGACAGTAAGGGTGGCTGGGGGGATACTTGGATGTATAGGGAAAGGCATCACCAGTAGAAAACAGGAAGTTGTTATTCCTCTGTACAGACAGTTGGTGAGACCCCATCTGGAGTACTGTGTGCAGTTCTGGAGACCACATCTCCACAATTACATAGACAGGATGGAGGTAGTCCAGAGGAGGGCAACTAAAATGGTGCAGGGTCTGCAACAGAAGCCGTACAAGAGAGACTAAAGAAGCTTAATATGTATACCCTTGAGGAAAGGAGGGAGAGGGGGGACATGATAGAAACTTTCAAGTACCTCAAGGGAATCAACAAAGTCCAAGAGGGTAGCATCTTCCAGAAAAAAGATGTGCAAGAACAAGGGGGCACAATTCAAAGATAGAGGGGGGATGGCTCAGGGGCAAAGTGAGGAAGTATTTTTCCACAGAGAGGGTGGTGGACACATGGAATGCCTTCCTGAGGAGGTCATAGGGTCAAAAACAGTGAGGGAATTCAAGAATTAATGGAAGAGACATAAGGCAATTCTGGTGGGGAGTAGGAAGAAGTAGGCTGTTGTTTAACTAGGATCTGCAGCTTATCCAATAGGTAGGGGAAATAGGCAGACTAGGTGGGCCAAGCGGTCCTTATCTGCCATCAAAGTCTATGTTTCTATGCTACACTGAATATGAGACTCTGGGAGTCAGAACAATTGTAAAGCTAGTTCAGGTCCTCATGAAGTTTGTCCTTATCCTCAAGGACGAGCACCACCCTCACCAGCTCAGTGTCATAAGTGAACTAAAGTAGTCTGCTAGAGACCCCAGGCTCCAGACTGTTTAGGGAAATATTGAACAGCAGTGACCCCAGTACTGATCCCTCAGGGATGGCACTGAGTCTCCTCCACACAGACTAGTGCTCCTCCACCACCACTTTCTGCTTCCTGTTTACAAACCAGTTGGAAATTGGGAGACAGAAAAGTACTGTGCATTACAGCTGTTTGTAATGGTACTTTCTGAAGTCTAAACAAAATGACTGAAAATGGAGCAATCTGATTGGCTGACATGCATCCTAAAAGAGATAAGTTTAACTGCTGGAAAATCTTACGTGCAGTAGAACAATTAGAATTTAAAAAGCACTACTGTTAAATAAAACATTTTAGTGTAATTAAAGCATTGAGGCATCCAGGGGTTGGCTTACCTTTGTTAACCTAACCTTCGAGGCAAAAGGCAGGGTTACATTAATGGATGGTAACCCATCCCCGGGGTGTGCCTGAATACTTTAATGATATTCATACTCTCAGATTATCCCTAATTAAAGGAGTAATACACCCTCATATCTTGTAAATGTTTTTTGTTTCTATGTCAACAGACTACTCTTTTCATGTAGCTGTTGGTGGTATATGTGTTTGCTTTAGTTTGTTTTCCATGTTCACATCAGCCCCTCTAACTAGTCTGGAAGTCTCCATTTTTCCGTTATTGAAATCTCATTGTCCCTGAGAGCTTCATTAGCATATGAGAACATGATGCCACAGCACTCATTTATACCATGTATCTCTATGCTGAAAGTACTCATAACCTGAAAATAATCTCTAGAAACACAGATTGAATGCAATTTAAATAAAACAAACCTTGCATTACATCTAGGACAGTTTGTAACGTTAACTTAAGGTAAATGTTGTATTTCACACCATGCTGCAATTTATTTTATTGAATTCTAAGTAGCACAGAAGGCATTCTGTTGAGTCTAAAGGGTGCTGACACATCATGTTCTCATATGCTAATGTAGCTCACAGGTACACTGAGATTTCAACCAGCAGAAAATGGAAACCACCAAGCTAGTTACAGAGACAGACGTGAACAGTGAAAACAAAGAAAAGCAATCACATACATCCCCAACAGCTACAGGAAAAGAGTTATCTGTTGACAGGGGGGTCTATGTGATAACGCCTAACACCCAAAGGCGATCAACAAAGAATGATCAGTCAGAGTGCCTAACACATTTTCGCATTTCTGACAACCCCGCGACCAGAACAATGGCACCAGGACAGATTTTACTGCTTTCTGTGGTGGGGGGGCTGTACACCCCAACACAGTCTCCCTGCAGGGGCTTCGCCTGCACCCTACATTAAGGATTCTCAACTCCAGGGGGTGTCGGGTCGGGGTGAAAGCAGTAACAAAAAAGGTTTGGGCCGGGCGCAATAAAAATCACACCAGCCTCGGACCCGAACCCAGTACCTCAACCACCCCAGCCACTAGCCAATCCCTGATGCCATGACGCAGTCTCGACCAGCAACCACAGCGCCACCCCCATAGCCTCTCCACCCCTCCCAGTCCACACCTCTCGCTGCTCGCCTCCCACCCCCATCAGACGATAGCGACATCCTGTCGCCTAGTTCGCCCACCCCTCATCCGGTCACCCTACCTTTCCATCGCTATGAGTGAATTGCGCGGAAGGAGTCTGTAATGGACGGCACCTTTCCTCATGCGCTCACTCATGGGTTACCGCGACAAGGAAACAAATAACATTTACAGGATGTGAGGTTGTACTATTTTAGTAGACTCAAAGAGTGTTTGAAGTCTTCGCGACCACATACCCTGCGTCATTGTTGTGTTATACAGGTTGCACGCATTATTATAATCCATGTTGGCTACTGAAACTTTCAGCCTAACTAAAAGCTCGGAGGACCATTCGGGAAGGGAGTGCTCATGTAATACAATCCATTTAGTTAGGCAGTTAGCCCCACCACTACTCTTATTATAGCAGCAGTGGTGGTATTTATTATACTGATTTTATTGCTTCCTCGAGTCTTGACACCCCAAATATTACTTACAGCAACAGCCTGGCCAAGTGTTGCTGTAAGTAATGTTTGGGGTGTCAAGAGCCCCAGGGAAGCAATAAAATTAGTATAATAAACTACTGCCACTGCTGCAATAGTAAGAGTAGTGGTGGGAGTGATGTCACTAAATGGGTGTAATACACATGAGCACTTGCGCCTGCTCAGTCAGGTCCCCTCTGCACTTCCGTGTTCAGCCAAAAGTTTCAGTGCTTTATTAATAATTAACCATGGATATGAAAAATAATGCTGATTGCAGCCCCGGACTCCTGCAACAGTATTGCAAGGTATGGGAGGATGGGAGGGGGCTGCACCGCTTCTTTGCAGGTCACCTTTAACTGTACCTGAATACAAGTATATGTCAAACACTTTGTTTTCAGTTATTTCCCCCTGTATGGACAGTAAATCTTTTGAGTTCTATTCATGGAATGAGTAATTTGATATTTTGACTATGTCACTGCAAGTCTAAAGAATTCTGAGCGTTGGTCTGATAGGTGTTCAGCTCAATAGTCAGAGTCCGGAATGCATTCAAATGCATAATGAAAACTCTTTAGAGAGTTTTCATCATGCCACTGCATGAATTCAGGACTCTGCATCATGCCACTGTATGAATTCAGGACGTTGCATCATGCCACTGTATGAATTCCGGACTCTGCATCATGCCACTGCATGAATTCAGGACGCTGCATCATGCCACTGTATGAATTCAGGACGCTGCATCATGCCACTGTATGAATTCAGGACTCTGCATCATGCCACTGTATGAATTCAGGACTCTGCATCATGCCACTGCATGAATTCAGGACTCTGCATCATGCCACTGCGTGAATTCAGGACTCTGCATCATGCCACTGCATGAATTCAGGACTCTGCATCATGCCACTGCATGAATTCAGGACTCTGACCATCAGCCCTTAACTCATCAGAAGAAAGATCAGAATTCTGATTTTAGACTGTAATCTGTCAGATTTATAACATATACATAACAATTAACAGGAAAAAAGTGATTTATTTATTTAATTACAACTCTTACAGTAGAGTTCTAGTGACTACTAGTTGCTCTATTTCATTTTCTGTCAGTGCCAGTAATGTTCACTTAGCAAGTTATACATGTATGTACTGAGATTTTGAAAATTCCAATTCAATTTTATTCTAACAAAAAAAAAATAATAATGAAAACTCCAAATTGTTGGTCCCATAAAAATTAGCTGTACAGAATGTTGTACGTGGAAAGAAAACAGTACAAAACACAGTTTTACATCGCCTTTTATCTACAGTATACATAATTAAATGTGGATCATTTGGGGAATGCATATCATTTCTATAAAGAGGAACATCACAAGAGGCTGCAAAGTCATACAAATTTCCAGTCCTCTTTAAAGGTCACAATGCTAGTAGCATTCATGGCTATCTCTGGCAGTGAATTCCACAGCCTTATAACTTTGTTTTTGGAAAACTATTATCTACTTGTTTTTAATTTTTTTTTATTGCATCAATTTCATATTACAATCAGAAATAAATCCACTCCCACCATACCCCCTGAAACTCACTTACTTATCTCCTAGGTGTTTCTACCAGGCCTTCCTTGTATCCATTAATTAAGGGTTCCCCTCCATCTCACCCAAGCATTGTCCCAATGTTCAGCCCACACACTGCTTTCCACTGTAAAGCAGCCAAGATATGCACAGGGAGGAGGTTATCGGGAGGAGTTCTGTGACATCTGGTTGGGCAGATAAGCACATTTTCATCAGGCAGTCATGATGGGCATTTCTCCTACTTTTTCATCTCACCTACCTCCCTTGGCATCCTCCAGCCCAGCCTGCTGTACCATTCTACTGGTGCGTGCCACCCAACACATCAGTGCTGGTACTGCTTCCCACCTAAGGAGGTGCAGACAGAGAAGGATGTTTTTCTCCATCTCCCTGGAGTCAGCATGCAGTGCCTTTGTATTGCATCTCAAAACCCATGGGGCTTCTTCTTAAAACTATGTCTCCCACATGGTGTAGCAGTACTCCACTGACTGGCACCACCATGCCAGGTATTTTCTATTTCTTAACCTGAACCCTTCCAGTTTTAGTCTTGCTCCCAGACTCTAATTCCTACAATAATCTATCAGCTCTCCAAACTCCCCTTTATTTACTTTAATACTTCTAGTCAGGATCTTGTACACAGTAATCATGTCCTTTTAAGTCTTCTGTGCTCCAGTGAAAACAACCCTAATTCCTTAATTACTGGAACACATTAGAGACAATCCAGAGAAGGATGACAGAAATGATGCAAGGTTTTTCAGGGTAGGACCAATGAGGAGGGACTGGAGGATCTCGGTATGTACTTAATGAAAGTCAGGAGGGAGGGGGGATATGACAGAGACATACAAATACATTTGGGGTACATTAGAGTGTACTACACAGAATAATATCAAAATTAAGGATAGTTAAATAACTTGGGGTCACAGTCTCAGGCTAGTGAGGAGAGGGGTTGATGAGGACATTAGGAAACACTTTTTCACAGGGAGGGTCGAGAACAAAGGGAACAGCCTGCCCAGTGATGTGGTCAATTCAAAAACTATAAATGATTTCATTTTGCAAGGGGACAACTTTAGGGAGGTCATCAGCAAGGTGGGGTGGGGGTAAATACTAAAGGAAAGGCACCTGGGAAGAGATACGAAAAGGTTGGAAACATTAGTGGAAGGTAGGGTAGGGCCTCAGGGCAGTCTTCTTCTGTCCTTACTTTCTCTATTTCTATATTCCCATAACTTTCTTGGTATCTTAGCCCCCATTTTGGTTGCTCTCTTTTGTATTGTTCATAGTTTGCCTACTTCTCTTCTGAACTGCGGTGACCAGAACTGGGCACAGCACTCCAGGGGCCCAATACACAGCTGAACTGTTGTGCTGCAAGGTGGCTGCAAGGGGCACTTTGCAGCACATCTTTGCATTGCACCCCTTTAGGCGATACACAAAGGGTTTGCATGATGTTCACTGTGCTAGCACACAGGTCAGTGCATCAACACTGTGAAAGGGGCGAGGCCAGTTATAGGTAATGAGGGTGCAGATATGCAAGTAGGTACTGTGCTATGCACAGTGGTTCTCCGGCCCCCTCACCCAGCCACAAGGCACACTGACTCCATTATCAGAAGAAATGCTGAAAGTAATTGTTCAAGGGGTCTCTGCCTTGCTTGCTGGATCATCCATCCTGGTAGGGGGAAGGTTTAAGTGGCACACAGCACCATCAGAATACCTCTCAACCTCCCAACTTACCAATGTGTGACAGAGGGCTAAAAAATGTGTGACAAATGCCAAAAATGTGGTACACCTCATTTTTCACAGCGCGCGGAGTCATGCACTGGCATTGTCACGTAAAATGAATTTTACCACACTGAAACTATTGTTTGTATGCTTGGCATATGGTTTGTGTTGCAAATTAAAGAGAATGTTGTGTGTGTGTCCTTGAATAAAATAAAGTGATGCAAATCCTATATGTGTGTGTGTCCTTAATTAAAATAAAGAGTGATGGAAATCCTAAATGTGTGTTAACATTTTATCTATGTAATCTATAAATACACCTCTAAAGAATGAAACAAACACCGCTTATTCTTTTGAAATCATGACAGTTTATTGAAACTATACTAATGCAGCAGTACTGGAAGAAACAACTGTTTGTAGAGCGTTTGCAGCCATTATAAAACTAAATGCGTTCTGATTTGAACCTACGCTAATACTACACTATAATATACTAAAAATGTGAGTTGAATTCTGCTCTGCAACTATAATACTATTGCATACTATACTAAATAAATGCACCAGTGAATAAAACAATTACAAATTGATTGACAGTTAAACCTTAAAAACCCAATAAGCACTTATTGCACTTAAATAATAAAACGTATTCACATGCAACCACAAACACCTGCTGGCAGCTGGACACTAAAAAACAGTCTACGCAACTGCAAACCTATAAATCACAGCTGTCGGATCACAAAATGTCAGTGTCTTTCTTCAGAACACTGTTGGAGTGTGGGGCATGTTGTCTCTGTCTATGTTGTGGTCTGGTGTTCATTATTATAGGTGGCCGTTGCTTTTCTGGCAGCAGCAAGAGTCTCCTTCGAATACTGAACTTCATAGCAGTCTCGCTCCTCGTTCATCTTGATTGCCAGCAAAGAGTTCAGCGTTTTGAGATGCAGGGACTGTCTTAGTTCTGTTTTAACTTTACACACCATGCTAAAAGCGCGCTCTGCGTCTGCATTTGAATCGGCAAGCAAAGTAGTACCATCATTAGTCTTTTAAAGTACTGCAGTGAACCATCTCCACCAACACATTTGAGGACTGTGGCCCAATGTTTTGGGAGGGCTGAATGGGGTTCATTTATTGGTCCAGTTAGGTCCCTGTATCAGACAACTGGTACACAGAAAATTCATCCAGCAATGTGTCCTTCTCTTCTATTGTCTTACAGATTCCGAGATGATCTGCCAAGTCTGTTACCATAGAGGGTGTTACCTTGAGCTTCATGAAGGATTGAGGAGAAGTCCTACATTTTGCACAAACTTGTTGTTCACAGGAAATTTCTTTAGTATTTTGGATATGATAGTAGAATAAAACACAACTGCTTTCTGGTAGATGTTGGTTTCGATGACTGTTCTAGCAATGCTGTCTTCCTGCTCCATCATGTACTGTCATATTTCTGCTCCTAGACGAAGGTCACTGTGGCATAGAAAACTGTCAGGATTGTCCAGAATGGTAGCATCATTGTAATTTAGCAATTGCCTGGCCATCTCAGGCCACAGAACTCTGCCAGCATATATGTGGAGGAGTCGAGAGATGTCAGAGTGCAAAGTCATTAGTTGGCTGTCACCTTTTTGCATCTGTTGGTTGAACTGGCACAGAGGTTCAAGTCCATATTTCAGTAACATAAACTGCATTCGGATTTCATGGCTCTCCAGTCTTTTGGTGATGCTCTCCACTTTGCTGGTCTTTGTTCTGCTGACCGGAAATATGACAGGAGTGCAGGCCACAGATCCAGCATCCTCTTGACAACCTTATTCAGGCTGAGCCACCATGTTGGTGCATGCTTTATAACCTTGAGGGGTTCAACATCCACAAACAGTGCAAATTCTTTTACCTTATGTTGTCTCTGTGCACTTGAAGCAAAGTGGCAGTAGACATCTGACACAAGCTCTTCAATCTTTGTTAGAGTCTTTACTGCTGCTTTGCTGCAGATATCTGCCAGGTGGCAGAGACACCCCATGTTGACAATATGCGGATTTAGGGTTTGGAGCCTTGATAAAACAGAGTTCCTCTTGCCAATCATGGAGGCAGCATTGTCAGATGACAGTGCAACAAGATTATCTGTTGGGATGCGAAATCGGTTCAGTGTGTCCATAAGACAGTCAAACATGCTTTGTCCAGTTCCTGAGATACACTCAGGCATGTCCAAGAACTTGATCGCATGCTTTCCTTGCTCATCATCAAAGTAACCCCCAAGAATAACTAGCAGTTTTTCATCTCCCATGTCTGTGCTTTGATCCATGTAGACACAGTATGGTACTTTTCGGCACTTTGCTGCAACATCTTCCTGGTACATAGGCCCCATGACATCCCTTGCTATGCAGGTTGCTTTTGTGGCACCGCAAGTCATCTTTTTTTAGTACTTCAGGATCAGAGCAGTACTTCTTCATATATTTAATAATGTGATCACCACATGAAAATGACAAGTTGTGCTCTGCAAGCATTGCAACGAAAGCAACTTCTGCCTCTATGACTTTGGAGCTTGCTTGTGCTGCAAACAAGTTGGAGAGCTTCTGTCCAGACGTGGCATGCTTGACATTGTTGCAGTGCTTCTCCGTAGCTGCATGGTGCTGCAGATCATGGCGTCCTCCATGGCCTATGGTGAAATCACAGGAGCATATCTTGCAGAATGCATATGTTCTCCCTTTCCTGCTGTCACTGACCCAATCAAATGAAGATTTCCAGGTAGCCTGGAATGTTGTGTACCGTCTTTGCTTCTTCACTGGGCTGTGCACACTGTAATTATCCGATTCTGAGTCACCCCTGCAATCTATGCAAACATAAAAGGCAAACATCTAAACCAAAGAAAGGCAACACTCCTCCACTTTGCCTCCGCTCTCAGAGACTGATCCCTTCAGGCAGACAATAAGTTTCAACTTCAATACTTCTCTGGTGTGGCAGGTGGCAAGGCCTCACCTCCATGCCACTGGGCCAGCCTGCCAACCACGCCATCACCATCTACTACTACAGCTACAAAACAAAAAAACATTGGCTGGCCATTGTTTGGACGCAGCAAGTGCCCCCCATGCACCCAAACTCCAGTGCAAACAATTCCTACACGATTCTGAGTCAGATGAGTCCAGATGGGGCCTAACCAGTGTCTTGTAAAGAGGGTTATTACCTTCCTCTTCCGACTTGTGATACCCCCACTAATACACCCTAATATCCTTCAGCCTACCTACTGCTTTAGTGGTCTGCTAGTATGATTTCAGGCCATTGTTGGTGATGATGACAACCAAGTCTCTTTCTTCCCTTGTGACTGCCAGCAACCCCCCTCCCAGTCTATAGGTGGCTTCAGGATTTCTCTTACCCATGTGCATGATCTTGTACTTCTTTACATTAAACTCCAATTTCCACTCTTCTGACCATTTTGCTAGTTTATTCAGATCTGTTCTCATTCTACTCTGTTGCAGATCTTGGTGTCATCTGCAAACAGACAAACCTCACCCTCCAGTCCATCTGCAATGTCACTGATGAAGATATTGAAGAGGACTGTCCCCAGGACTGATCACTGAGGTACCCCACTTGTGACTTGCATCTCTTCTGACTGTTTACCGTTTACCACCACACTCTGTTTTCTGCCCGCCAACCAGTTTGACACCCAGTTAACCAACTTCTGACCCACCCTGAGCCTACCCAGCGTCAAACAGCAAACAAATCACGCCGTCGCCATGAAACATACGCCTTGTAGCTTGTTTTTTGGGTTGGTGGAAGGGGGGGCCTGCTTGCTGTGTCCAGGCAATTCTTATGGTTTATTAGCATGACTGTAACACTACAATCATACCAATAAATCAGACATTGTGTGGACACGACAGCACCCCCCCCCAAGACTTCTAAAATAGTTCCATTACACATGGCATCAAATAATCAGACGCGATGTCATGTAGCAAGCAAGATACTCACTGCTAAAACAGGACATGCACAGCATCATTTTTGGGGTTGATGGGAAGGGGGCCATGCTTGCTGTGTGCATTCAACACTGATGGTTTATTAACACAGCCATACTGCATTTTCAACAGTTCACACTGACATTATTATTATGAACTGAGGAGCATAAAGAGGAATCTGATTGGCATGGAGCTACATCATCACGGCTTCAAAGAAGTACCAGCACCACCAGCTTCCTTGCTCTTTTCTATCTGAGAACTATTTTTTCAAAATGTATTTCTACATCAACCAAAATCTTGTTCATAAAAATAAAAAAAAAGGTTTTTAAATGTATGTCATGAAAATTCAAACCCAGCTCATAATAGCAATAAGGCATGACAGGGCGTGGTATATCATAAGATATCGTCACTTTTGGGTCGTTGGACGCACCCGCGCGGCGTGACGATATTACATGATATACCACACCCTGTCGTACCTCATTCATTAATTATACCCACCTAGGTGTCACACAGCAAGCTGACCCCCACCCCATGCATAAAACAAGGCATACCGCACGTACTACTTGCACAGCCAATTCTACAAAGTAACCAGAATATGACTGGTAGCAGGCAACAACCTACCCCCCAAAAAGCCAGTTACCTTAAAAGTCATGTACAAAAACAGTTCCAATTTCCAAAAACCCCCAGCAACATACCTGTGACACAATTCAGCTGCTGCTGCTCCTCCTCCTCCTCCTCTTGCCTCGTTTTGCTAGTGATGAATGCCTGCATAGTGGTGTAGTCTGTGATGCAGTTCCTCGCCAGATTAGTGGGGGTTGCTGGTTGGGCTTCTTTGCGTTGGTGTAAGTTCCCTCACAGAACCTCCAGTACAGTCGCAACTGATGTATCTGGTGAAGAAGAAGAAGAAGAAGTATTATTAGCACAATACATATTCCAACAACACTGCAGGGACTTTCTCTATTGGACTCTTGACATCTAGGGTTACCTTAGTGATGAGGGACACTGCTCCACGCCAGGCCAGTTTCCTGATAGAACAGAGTTCATCCTAGGACTGGAGGGCAAGCCTGCTACACTAGGAAGTAACCACTTCTGTGATGGGAGCTTGTGAGGAATGCAAGTCGACTCACACTCAAGGGTACAGAACCTACGGGCGAGGGGGTGTGAAACCGAAGACCGGATAAAGGGATCCGCATTGGATTGGAGACATTCATTTCTTAAACATGCATTTCCTTTTATTGGGTGTTTTATTTTCATTTTCTTTTGCTCGGGCTGGATGCGACCCTAAACTTATTAACGGAGGGGCCGTTCTGAGCACAAAAATAACATGATCAGATTTTTAGAGACACTGTAAACCAGGCAAATAAAAAAACATGGGAACTGGAAAATTCAGCTGAACGCGACTTCTGTCACCTATAAGCCTAATGCGATTCAGATGGCTCTCTCGTGTGCGAGGATCTGATCTCCAGCCAGTAGTACAGGACAAAGCAAACACCATTTGTGTTCATCCAGGCATTCATCATTCAATGCACCAGCCATCAGCTTTTGCATTATCTCTGTTGTTTTGTACTCTGCAGTAGGCATTGCAGCCGCACATCTGTCCACCATCTAAAGAATCTGCCACCTCATTCATTCATTGGTACCACTTTTCCAAGCAGCAGCATTTATGAAAAAAATGCCTAAAATTATTTCATTGTCATACACAAAACTACAGAGGTAGCAGAATACCATATGTATCCAGACTGTACTTGTAATCAGAAGAGTAGGGTGGGTATGTATTTATTTAGTTTTTAATTACTGAGTAAGTGTGCTACTGCTAGACAATAATATGCCTTTTTTTAGTCAGGACTCCCAGAGATTACAGTTCTTCCAATCACAAATACAGTAAAATAAGTAATTAGTTTCTGTTTGTCTCACAATACAAGCAGCAAAAACCTTACAATACAATAAATGATCCAGCCAGGTAGCAAGGAGACAGTACATTGCACCAAAAAAAAAAAAATACAAAACAAAGCATAAGAATACATCTGCAGCCACCGGCAGTAACTTACTGTTGTGTTGCTTGCTCTCGGGAGTCGGGACGCTCGCTCAGCTGGTGCGTGGTGCAGTGCCTGACTTCTTCTCCTTCTCCAAAGACTCCGGTCCACTGTCCAACTCTCTCCAGACTCCAAGTTTGAATCGCAATTCACGATTTTACGGCGTTTCTGCTTTAAAATCCGAGCCGAGGGAGCCTCAGTCAGCCTGTTTCGAGTCGGGACAGCTTCCTCTTGGCTCTTCCTGGTGCTGCTGCACGGCAGTCAGCGATTGGTGGCTGCTGGCAGTGGCGGTCCTTCTGGAGCAGTGTCCTCCAGAAATGCTCCTCCTGATGCTATGGTTCCCCCTCAGTGGAGTCAGGCTGCTTATAGTGGAGCAGCGGACCTGAGGGGGACCACAAGTGATGACGAAACAATCTGTTTGGGGGGGCGGGGTGTAGTTGCAGACAGTCCTCCAGCCACTGCAGCCTGAGCCAGTAGTCCTCCACTCCACACGACTCCAACTAGCCCCCCCACCCCACGTCATCATTGGCGAGACGTGCGACGCAGCGACGACGTGACGAGAGCCCAGGTGCCGCCGCGCCAGGCAGGAGTACGAGTCAGAGACGACAAACAAAGCGGATTAATGTGCGCGCGGTGCAGCAGCCTCAGCCACGTGGTTTTGGCGGAAAAGAAAGGGCGAATGCGGGGCAGCGGTACAGGCAGTCTACCAGCTCCAGAAAACGGAACATCACGTGTAGTCCGGTACACTTGAGAGGTATGACCATCAGACACTAAAATAACTGGAACAGGACTCAAGAGGAGTGATCCACTAAACACCAGGGACACAGAGAATAAGGAATTACCACTACAGGGCCACAAGACCAGCAGGCATGAGTGGTGAGGGACCAAGTAATTTTGGAACTCCTCAGCTCTCAAGCGAGCTACAAGTTAAATAGCAGTAGTTTTGGGGACAACATTGGGGTAGTGCCATGTACCCAGGACATGGGCTATAGCTTGGTGACATATACTAGATACCATGCTGTGGGCCGAACCATAAAGCAGCCACAATTCCAGCATGGTGGTGGTCACACAGCCTAAGTGCGATCGCTAACAACTGGAACTGTAATTTGTATATTGCTGCTTTTACAGTACGTGAGCACTTATTCACTGATAGTCAGATGCTGGTTGATGAAGGTGGTGAGTAGAGGGTCTGTTCTGGTCACCATATCTGCAGATCTTCTGCCTCCCTTGAAAGGATGGATGTGTGAGTCTGGGGAGATGGGAGCTGCATGGGTGAGCCAGAAAGGGGGGGTGGAGGGCTGCGAATGTTGTAACTGGGATCAGGTATCTACCACCAATGAAAATGACAAGAACTCTTAGATTTACTTAGGGATTGGGCAGTTGGGGGGGTACCACTTGACTACCAAGGATGGAAATTATACAACACTGGCATTTACTGAGGGATCAGGTGGGAGAAGGGCACCACTTGACAACCAGAGCTTATTGTTGTGACATCCACTCATTGGCTGGGGGAGACCACTAGACTACCAGACAGTTTAACAGTTTCCTGGGGATTGGGCAGCAGGGTGGGTGATTGCATATTACTGTGCATGTTGTTAAGGGTAGGGATTTGGAAATGGTAACTAGGGCTGCCACAGAAGGCTTTTATCACTTCCAACACTCGTTGAATATACCACCGCATCCTGTATGCTAGAGAGTGCCCTCTTTGAATAAGGGCCATACCTCTCAACCTTTCATCCCCCAAATGTGGAACATTGCCTCTCAAAATGTGGAACAAATGAGCAAAATGTGGAACACTTAATCAACTCTTTATCTAGGAGGCTCAGAACACTGTTAACATGTTTGCATTTATGTTCAGAAAGTCTGTTATTAATTGAATAATATGTTTTTTGCATCATATACTTTAGATTTTTGCTTTAAAATGTTAATACTAAATGTGGAACAAGTCCTCACAATGTGGAACAGGGAGCTTTTGTGCAGTAAAATGAGGAACGTTCCTCGTAATGTGGTACAGTTGAGAGGTATGAGCAATGGTGTATTCAACACAATCACTTTATCTACTGATAGCCACAGACTGAAGCCTTTGAATATGTTCCCTGCTCTATTTGATTGTGCTCTGCATTGTTAGCGCAGCACTGTTTATGTTAGCACCATTCTAACCTTCGGAAAATGGGGGCAAACATCTTTTGGTAATGCCTCTTTCAAGTCTTAAGCCTCACCCTAATGCAACATGCCTTTCGGGAGGTTTGTCATTTTGGAAATATATTTCCATTCTACTAAACTTTATTTATTGAGGAAGAGTTTTGTCTTTTGCATTTTCTTCAAGATAATTCAACAGTGAATATACTGTACAATATCACACAGATCACATTATCACTTATAACCATTAAACTACACAACCTGTCAACTATATACAAGTAGTGGCATAGAAGTAAAACTAATCCTGTTTTCACAATCCCAAGTACTGTATACTCCATAGAGATCTACCACTTTGACTGATACCATCTTGTCGGGAGTGTCAGTCAATTACCTGTATATTAATTCCTTTCCTTTATTTTAACAGAAATACACATTCCAAATAGCATTATGAGAGTCTCACAGCATCCCAGCCATTTCCACAAAGCTATCTTAGATCTTTCTAAAGTAGCCATAATTATGTCTTCTACATATAATCCTTTGTAGATATGTCAAGTGTAACATATTTTGCAACCACCGTTACATCTTCAGTCAAGACCAAGACCACTAATTTCTGGTGACTGAAGTAAATGAAATTCTGTTTTCAAGATCTGAAATTCTGGGATTGTACTAGTAATTGCTAGTCTAATTTCAAGATTTTACCTGGATTCTGCTGTCAAATTTTAGTATGTGTAGAAATATTCAGAATAAAAGAAGGCTTGAATACACAGAAAATGAATGAAAAATTGAAACAGTACAAGAAAGAATTTCTAGAAAAAAAAAAGGGCTGGATTCACAAAAAGTTACGCATGGCGCAAAGTGACTTGCGCCAAAACAAAATGGTGCAAATAGGACTTTGTACCATGAGTTCCAACATTTGGGATTCAGCAAAGCAGCCTGCAACATGTCACAGGCTACTTGCGCCAAAGTGGACTTATGTCACCATTTGCACAATAAACCCCTTGCGACATGGCGCAAGAGGGTTTACAGCAGCAGCTGTGCCCTATTCTGGAAGGGCAGCTGTCAAGTCCCCGAGTTTGATATTCTGAAACAACCCCCGGAGGACATCTGTCAAACTATATTTACACCAGCAATTAGCTGGTGTAAGTGTACCTTGCATCCACAGGGGGTTGCGCATTGGGCTGCCATCCCCCAGTATATGTAACCCCCTCCAAGCCCCCATCCCCCAATCCATCGTAGACTAAGCCCCGCAGGGCTATGGAACTCCCCATGCCCAGATCACCCGATATATGTTATAAGTGCCCTGCAGGACTAGCGGACCCCACCAATGCCCCAATCCCCTGATGTATGAATTAAATGCTCCACAAGGCTATCACACCCCCTTGCCCCCAATCCCACAAAAATGTATGAAGATACTGCCCCACAGGGCTAGCAAACCCTCAATGCCCCTATCCCCCAAAATGACATAAATGCCCTACAGGGCTAGCAGACCCCTCCCCCCCAAATGCCATGATCCTCTGATATATGTAAACACAGCCCCACAGGGCTAGATGACCCCTCCCAAGCCCCAATCCCCATACCCAAAGTCACAGCAGTAAAGAAACCCCTTCA
Organism: Neoceratodus forsteri; assembly: GCA_016271365.2. Classification (NCBI taxonomy): domain Eukaryota; kingdom Metazoa; phylum Chordata; order Ceratodontiformes; family Ceratodontidae; genus Neoceratodus; species Neoceratodus forsteri. The sequence continues at coordinate 1,102,987,393 of CM028129.1, read as the reverse complement.
AAAACAAGATCCCTGTAATCCCTGGTAGTCTAGTAGCCCCTTACCTGGCATTGCCAGACCACCCCGCATCTCTCTGACCCATACCGAGGCAGTGACTGGCACAGCCCACCTCTCACCACCATGGCCAGCCACCGACTGAGTTCCGTATGAGCATGTACTACTTTAAACAGTACACATTCAATGAATGACAGCTCATTCATTGAGCGTGTACTATTTACAGTAGTACGGGCTCATACAGAGCTCAGTTAGCAGCTGGCCATGGAGGTGAGAGGTGGGGCTGTGCCAGTTGCCAGCTCAGTATGGGTCGGGGTTGTGGGGGTGGTCTGGCACTGCTGGGTGGGGGGCCACTAGACTATCAGGGATTACAGGGATCTTGTTTTTGAAGTTTTTTTTTTTTTTAACTGCTCTGACCTGAGGTACGGAGATCAGGGCTCGGAGGGTCCTCTAGCCCTACGGGGCTGTGTTTAAATATATCAGAGGATCAGGGCATTGGGGGTCCACTAGCCCTGTGGGGCATTTATGTCATATATTGGGGGACTGGGGCATTGGGGGTCCACTAGCGCTGCAGGGCAGTGTCTTCATACCATTTTGTGGAACTGGGGGCATGGGGTGCACAGTTTCTGCAGGGCATTTTAATCTTACATCGGGGATCAGACATGAGGGGTGGGCTTTCTGCCAGTACACCAGGGTTGCTGCAGGCTTCAGCTAACCTGATCATGTATGCCCTTCCTTTGGCGTGCAGTTTGCTGGCGCAAGTCGTGAGATTTAGCTTCAGGGGACCCTGCTCCGACAGCTTAATCGGCACAGGGTCCTCGGTGCAATAGCATTTTTGTGCAAGTCACCTTTGTGCGATTTCATGGCATCCTTTTGTGAATCCGGCCCAAATTCCATAAATTTATTGATCTTGTAAAAAATATCATATTCCAGGAAATGCTGTGTTTTTACTGCTATGTGGAAAGTCCAAATTCCAGAGTTTTACTGTTTTCCAATAAAAATGAAAGTCCATAGCCTTGCTAAAGATCAACTAGTTATATGATGTACAGTCCTTAAGCACTTTGTACTCTCAGATTCAGCACACAGCAGAAGCAGTTTGCAAGAGATGCAAAGTGTAGAATCCATGAAGGATGCAAAGAGAGAGCAGATTGCCTTCATTTCTTCATGTATGTATGCATGTTATATGTAGGTATGTATATATTTATTTGACATTACTCCAACAGGGATGGCCCCATGAGACTCAGCATCTTGTTTTCATGGAGCTCTCAGGGAGGAAAGTAGCAGTTAGCAGGTTAACATAGTCCAGTAGGAATAGTCACATACAGGCTAAAGTAAAGACAGGAAAAACAAACAAGCTCTATAGGTAAGTACACTTAAACAGTAATCAAAACAAGCTAACAAAGTGGGTTCACTGCAAAGAAAGAAAGAGTGAACATTGTTATGCAACATGATCATGGTCAGACAGATGTGGATTCTGGACCAAAACAAATACATGGAGTTCAAAGGTAGCTGGAAAGACTAGACGTGCTCACTTGCAAGCTGGATGCATTCCTCAATGGAGAGGGAGTTTGTTCCACATGTCTCGTACTACAAATGCAAAGGCCTTTCTGCCAAATTCATGCTTCATCCTGGGAACTGAGAAGGTAATTGATGCTGTTGAACGGAGTGAGTAGGCACTGCTTGACTGTGTGAGGAGAGCTAGGAGATGGATCAGGGGCTTTTCCTTGTGCACAGTTGTACAACAAAGAAAGCCGGTGGTAGCCATGTTTGCTTGAGGGACATGTCCAGTTAAGCTGGTCAAACAGCAGACAATGATGGGTAGACAAGTCACAGGACAGGATGAACCTGTACATCTTGTTGTACAAGTGTTCCATTCCAGGGGCAGCAGAGTGGTTTTGCTTGCACAGCGGTATATGATATCGCCATAGTCAATGAAAGGGGACAGAAAGTGGGAGGCCATCTACTTCCTTACATCAGCACTGAGGCAGTATTTAGGTCTGTAGAGAAAGTTGAGATTAGGCCCTACAACTGATAAGATGTGATCAACATGTCTACAGTATGTAAGTGATACATCAAGCCAAATTCCGCGATATCTGAATATGATGACTTGCTCAATAGTGTTGCAATCTGATGTTATGATTACAAGTGGATCAACTAAATGAGTTATCAAGTTCTGGGATCTAAACACCGTTGATTTAGTTTTGGTTGCATTAAAGGATCACGTGCTTGTTGATGAAGCAGGCCAAGATTGTGCTGAAATCAGATTGAAGTACTGAATTAAACTTGGACATTGTTGTTGCACTGTAGTGGAGTATGGTATCATCTGCATACATATGTGTAGATGACACCTCCTGCTGTGCTTTGGGAGGTCATTAACAAAAATGGAAAACAGAAGAGGGCCCAGGACTGAGCCTTGAAAAACCCCAAGATTTAAGACAGCAAGGTCTGAAGTTATGCCTTGTGTGGACACTAGCTAGGTATGGTTACTCAGTTAGTTTTTGCACCATTTGATGGCTGGTTAGCTGGACCTAGGGTCTTGAGCTTGAGAAGGAGTACTGCATGAACCAGTAAGTTGAAAGCCTTGGGAGAGGTCCACAGAAACGGCACCAGTGAGGAGACCATTGTCCATAACTAATATTTTGTTTCAGCAGGTCTCTCCTAACCATGCACGTACATATCAAAGCCAAAAATCTCATGCAGAGCATCATGAGTGTGCAAACCCTTGTGTGGAGCAGGCTAACAAGGCTTTACCGGAAGAAAACTGCCTTATACAATTGTTCCACTTTAGACTGAGAACAGTCTTACAGTACTTAGTAACTGCAGAACTAGCATGGTCATCTTGCTTTCTCGATACACCTAGCAGCTAATGATGTATTAACATTGTATTTGTGAGTTTTCTTGCTTTGTCTTAGAACTGATCCTGCAGTATTGCTGCTGTTGCTCATATTTTATGGTTCTTATTAAATTGCCAGCTTTTTATATGGTCTTGTTAAAACAGTTTCGCACCTCTGAAATGGAAGTCCATAAACACCTCATTATTTACCAGCGGAGTACTTTTTTGGCACACCTGGAGGGGCTAATTAGCTGAACAAGTGAACACCCATAACACAGAGTAAAATAAACTAACATTATATTGCTTTCTTGTATATTTTTGTCCTCACCCAGCTGTCAACATTCACTAGGTGGTTAATATACCCAGCATTTTGAATACTATTGATAAGGTCTCCTTTAAAGATTATTACTACCTTAATCATTGCTGCACTTCTAAGATGAACTGCTTAGGGTGTCATTTGGAGAAATGCATAATAAAAACATTAAAATACACCAGTCAGTATTTTTTATTGTACAAATGGCAGAACAATTCATACCCAAACATATATTTTGAAATGCATAGATATAATTTAGCTACACAGAACATTCTAAAATTAACATCACTGTATATATTCCATTCAATTTTATCTTTATCATCACCTATTGCAGATTTCCACATCATTAAGCCCTACAGAACCTTTAACCTTAGCTTTTATCATTTGCTTCATTTTGATTAACCTTATATTAATGTCAGTTTGTACATATTTTATTAGCTTTAGTAGTTATTCTCTAGTCTTTTAATATGAGCAGTTTACACAGTATACATGTTTTACTAGATCATACTACTGTTCTTTTAAAACTGGAGGCAACAGTTGTTCTGCTCCATATAAGCTCTACAATCAGGAGAAACATAAAGTGTTTTTAATTATGTTATCCCTGTACATCACAGTGGCAAATACTTTCCTGTTTCCAGAGAGTGGTTTTATAAAGGAATTGATCAGATCTTGTGTTACTATGTCCCTCAGAGTCCATTGTTGTAATTTATCAGTGGTTTCATGCACATTTGTTGGTGAGAGAACAGGGAAGCTGTGCTGTTCTGTCACCCATCAGGTGCAAGTGAAACCCTTCTTTTTTAAAGGGGAAAAGTCAGCACCAAGGGCCTCACACTCAAGTGTAGGACTGGTCCCAATGTGCACTTTGTATGCAAAAACACTCCCTTCTAGCCGGCCTGCCCTCGAGGACATACACACCAGAGGGGCTCCGAGCCGCCAGCGGGCGGGCGGCCACCGCATAGCTGAAAAGGGAACCAGGAGGCCGGGGGAGAAAGCCAGAAAGCCGGCCTGCCCTCGAGGACACACACACCAGAGGCTCGCAGCCGCCAGCCAGGCGGGCGGCCACCGACAGCCGAAGGGAACCAGGAGGCCGGGGAGAAAGCCAGAAAGCCGGCCTGCCCTCGAGGACACACACACCAGAGGGGCTCTGAGCCGCCAGGTGGCGGGCGGCCACCGTGATAGCCGGAAAGGGAACCAGGAGGCCGGGGAGAAAGCCAGAAAGCCGGGCCTGCCCTCGAGGACACACACACCAGAGGGCTCGAGCCAGGCTGGCGGGCGGCCACCGCATAGCCGAAAGGGAACCAGGGGCCGGGAGAAAGCCAGAAAGCCGGCCTGCCCTCGAGGACAACACACACCAGAGGGCTCCGAGCCGCCAGCGGCGGGCGGCCACCCGATAGCCGGAAAGGGAACCAGGAGGCCGGGAGAAAGCCAGAAAGCCGGCCTGCCTCGGAGACACACACACCAGAGGGCTCTGAGCCGCCAGCGGGCGGGCGGCCACCGCATAGCCGAAAAGGGAACCAGGAGGCCGGGGGAGAAAGCCAGAAAGCCGGCCTGCCCTCGAGGACACACACACCAGAGGGGCTCCGAGCCGCCAGCGGGCGGGCGGCCACCGCATAGCCGAAAAGGGAACCAGGAGGCGGGGAGAAAGCCAGAAAGCCGGCCTGCCCTCGAGGACACACACACCAGAGGGGCTTCGAGCCGCCAGCGGGCGGGCGGCCACCGCATAGCCGAAAAGGGAACCAGGAGGCCGGGGGAGAAAGCCAGAAAGCCGGCCTGCCCTCGAGGACACACACACCAGAGGGGCTCCGAGCCGCCAGCGGGCGGGCGGCCACCGCATAGCCGAAAAGGGAACCAGGAGGCCGGGGGAGAAAGCCAGAAAGCCGGCCTGGCCTCGAGGACACACACCAGAGGGGCTCCGAGCCGCCAGCGGGCGGGCGGCCACCGCATAGCCGAAAAGGGAACCAGGAGGCCGGGGGAGAAAGCCAGAAAGCCAGCCTGCCCTCGAGGACACACACACCAGAGGGGCTCCGAGCCGCCAGCGGGCGGGCGGCCACCGCATAGCCGAAAAGGGAACCAGGAGGCCGGGGGAGAAAGCCAGAAAGCCGGCCTGCCCCCGAGGACACACACACCAGAGGGGCTCCGAGCCGCCAGTGGGTGGGCGACCACCGCATAGCCGAAAAGGGAACCAGGAGGCCGGGGGAGAAAGCCAGAAAGCCGGCCTGCCCTCGAGGACACACACACCAGAGGGGCTTCGAGCCGCCAGCGGGCGGGCGGCCACCGCATAGCCGAAAAGGGAACCAGGAGGCCGGGGGAGAAAGCCAGAAAGCCGGCCTGCCCTCGAGGACACACACACCAGAGGGGCTCCGAGCCGCCAGCGGGCGGGCGGCCACCGCATAGCCGAAAAGGGAACCAGGAGGCCGGGGGAGAAAGCCAGAAAGCCGGCCTGCCCTCGAGGACACACACACCAGAGGGGCTCCGAGGCGCCAGCGGGCGGGCGGCCACCGCATAGCCGAAAAGGGAACCAGGAGGCCGGGGGAGAAAGCCAGAAAGCCGGCCTGCCCTCGAGGACACACACACCAGAGGGGCTCCGACGCCAGCGAGCGGGCGGCCACCGCATAGCCGAAAGGGAACCAGGAGGCCGGGGGAGAAAGCCAGAAAGCCGGCCTGCCCTCGAGGACACACACACCAGAGGGGCTCCGAGCCGCCAGCGGGCGGGCGGCCACCGCATAGCCGAAAAGGGAACCAGGAGGCCGGGGGAGAAAGCCAGAAAGCCGGCCTGCCCTCGAGGACACACACACCAGAGGGGCTCCAAGCCGCCAGCGGGCGGGCGGCCACCGCATAGCCGAAAAGGGAACCAGGAGGCCGGGGGAGAAAGCCAGAAAGCCTGGCCTGCCCTCGAGGACACACACACCAGAGGGGCTCCGAGCCGCCAGCGGGCGGGCGGCCACCGCATAGCCGAAAAGGGAACCAGGAGGCCGGGGGAGAAAGCCAGAAAGGTACGGGAAAGCCGCACAGCCAATCGGAGGGTGACCGCCGACTTTGCCAGCCTCTGATTGGTGCGCCTTCTCCCATTGACTTTGCTGTATCTTTGCACCACCAAAACTGGTCGAGATTGCTTGTGTTTGTACTGTAAAGTTAACTTCTCTAAAAAAGGGCTGTTTTTGCTGTTTTACTGTGTACTTCTGTGAAATGCATACTTACCTGTTTAGATAGTAATTACAGTCTTTTGGGTCAATTTTGTGTTGGGCTAGATGCTCAGGCGCCTAACCCCCCCCACCCTCCCAGTCTTTGTTGTGCAAAGTTTACAATCTAGCACCTCTAGCAAGCCACTGCCTGCAAGTGCTTCTTCTGATTGCCCTCTCCTCTGTCCCCTCCCTTCTAGCCGGCCTGCCCTCGAGGACACACACACCAGAGGGGCTCCGAGCCGCCAGCGGGCGGGCGGCCACCGCATAGCCGAAAAGGGAACCAGGAGGCGGGGGAGAAAGCCAGAAAGGTACGGGAAAGCCGCACAGCCAATCGGAGGGCGACCGCCGACTTTGCCAGCCTCTGATTGGTGCGCTTTCTCCCATTGACTTTGCTGTATCTTTGCACCACCAAAACTGGTCGAGATTGCTTGTGTTTGTACTGTAAAGTTAACTTCTCTAAAAAAGGGCTGTTTTTGCTGTTTTACTGTGTACTTCTGTGAAATGCATACTTACCTGTTTAGATAGTAATTACAGTCTTTGGGTCATTTGTGTTGATTAGACGCCCAGGCGCCTAACCCCCCACCCTCCCAGTCTTTGTTGTGCAAAGTTTACAATCTAGCACCTCTAGCGCCACTGCCTGCAAGTGCTTCTTCTGATTGCCTCTCCTCTGTCCCTCCCTTCTGCCGGCCTGCCCTCGAGGACACACACACCAGAGGGGGCTCCGAGCCGCCAGTGGGCGTGGCGCCACCGCATAGCCGAAAAGGGAACCAGGAGGCCGGGAGAAAGCCAGAAAGGCATGGAAAGCTGCACAGCCAATCGGAGGCGACCGCGACTTTGCCAGCCCTCTGATTGGTGCGCCTTCTCCCATTGACTTTGCTGTATCTTTGCACCACCAAAACTGGTCGAGATTGCTTGTGTTTGTACTGTAAAGTTAACTTCTCTAAAAAAGGGCTGTTTTTGCTGTTTTACTGTGTACTTCTGTGAAATGCATACTTACCTGTTTAGATAGTAATTACAGTCTTTTGGGTCAATTTTGTGTTGGGCTAGACGCTCAGGCTCTAACCCCCACCCTCCCAGTCTTTGTTGTGCAAAGTTTTACAATCTAGCACCTCTAGCAAGCCACTGCCTGCAAGTGCTTCTTCTGATTGCCCTCTCCTCTGTCCCTCCCTTCTAGCCGGCCTGCCTCGAGGACACACACACCAGAGGGCTCCGAGCCGCCAGCGGGTGGGCGGCCACCGTGATATTGAAAAGGGAACCAGGAGGCCGGGAGAAAGCCAGAAAGGTGCGAAAGCCCAAAATTTTTGCCCGCCCCACACCCCTTCAGGGTGTTTCTTTTATACACACCTTCCCGCCAAATCTCATCCTCGCCTCATAGCTATTCTCCCAGCCAATTCCCGAGCTCATTTTCTTCACATCATCTTACTTTCTTTAACCTCTCTACCCTCCACCATGCTACTGCACCTACTACTGCTGCTTTGCTTTCTCACCTTCCTTAGATCCAGATGAGATAACTGTTGGAACCCATACCTGAGGTGCTTAGGGCGACCACTCAACACTGCCCCCCTACTGTCCCAGTGGATACCCTAAACTATACATACTTATACTACACGCTTCTGCACAATAATCCTTGGGAATCCCAAAAAGGCTCACAACCAGTTTGGAACTCCTCTATCCCCTGCTACCATACTGGTACTACAATTACTCCCTCGCCTGTCCATTAGCTGGCAATCTATGATAAACTGATAACCATGCAGCAGGATCATCACCCACTATATATTGGATCCCAAGAAAGAAGAAAAAACTGCCTGACTGCTCACTACTCCTATCACTTGGTGCCCTCATCAAGTTAATCTTCTTTCTGCTGGTCTGTGTTGGCACTGTGGAAATCAACCCTGGACCCACTGAAAGCTCGATCTCTCCAACTGACCTAACCTCCATAAATGGATTGAGTTTTCTTCACTTCAATGCCTGCAGCCTCCTAAAAAAGTTCTCATCAATACAGGCCTGGGTTGCACACACCTACGGACTGTCTGGTTATATCTGAAACATGGCTCAAATCTGCAACAAAAGATAATGAAATAAACCTTCCCAACTATCAGCTCTTCAGATCTGACCGTCTATCCAGGGCGGTGGGGTAGCCATCTATGTCAAAGCAAATATCTCTGCATCCTGCCTCAATTCTACATCTCAACCAAAAGGAATTGAATGCTTGTCTATTAAAATAACCCTTCCCAACACATCTTCCTTTCAACTGGTTGGTTGCTATAGGTCCCCTCTGCAGGCCTCAAACTCCTATCCCATTTAGGATCCATACTTAATCTGGGCCCTGAAGACACCATCATCTTAGGAGACATGAACTTAAATTGGCTGACTAATGCATCTGCACCCTGGTAACCTTCTGTGACACCTATGGATTCTCTCAATTAATCAAAGAACCAACAAGGATCAACCCAAAGAATACTCTCAACAGCACACTCCTGGATATTATATTGGTAAATAAACCTCATCATTATCCCTATGCAGGAGTACTTCTCAGTGACATAAGTGACCACTGTCCCATAGCTGCCATTAGATCAACAATCAAGCCACCCAATCCTGCAAAATTCCTCCCACGAAGGTCAAAAAAGAACTTTAATATTACAGGATATCTCCATGATCTGTGCCACACCACACGTTGGAAGAATTCTATCTCACAGCCTCAATAGAGTCAGCTCTTCAAATCCTAAATGATATAATCATAAGTGCCCTCAATTCACATGCACCCTCACCAGTGTCAGAACCAAACTCAAATCCTGTCGCTGGTTCTCTGCCGACAACAAATCACGACTGCTTGCCAGAGACAAACTCTGGAAAAGGGCAAGAAGACAAAGGACCAAATGACTGGCTCCAATTCAGAAAAGCCAGAAACTCCTGCACAAAACAAGTAAGAAAAAGCCAAGGCAACCTTCTACACAGCTGAACTAGATGCATCCTATAACAACCCTTCCAGGTTCTGGGGTACCATAAAGGGCATCCTAGGTCAAACCTCTACCCTGTCTTACCATCCAAAATTCAATTAAATAATATTGAAATCACCGACAAGCAAAATATCTTGAATGCCTTCAATGACCATTTCACTACAGCTGGCCTGGCTTTCGACTCCTCTCCTGCAAACCTATTAAGATCATCTCTAAACCTACAATCTACTGAGAGTCAAAAGGTTGCTTCACATTCTCATTCAAACCAATATTGTTCAAAAAGTAGAAGACCTCCTACTCCAATTAGATACCACCAAAAGTGCAGGTGCAGACTCCCTGGATCCCTACTTTCTAAAAGTAGCACTGTATGCCTTAACCGCCCCCCTCACCCACCTCTTCAATCTATCACTTGTCACTGGTACTATACCCTCAATATGGAAAACAGCTCAAGTGTTTCCATTACTTAAGGCAGGTGATCCCATGGACCTCAATAATTATAGGCCCATCTCCATCTTACCAATACTATCCAAGATGCTTGAGAAGCTGGTAAACTCTCAGTTAACTGCCTACCTTGATACCAACAATCTCCTAAATCCAGCTCAATCTGGGTTTAGATCTATGCATAGCACCATCTCTGCACTAGGAAAAGTCACAAATGACTGGCAGACTGCCCTAGACAAAAGAATAATACCTGTGCTGTGTTTCTGGATCTAAGCAAAGCCTTTGACACTGTGGATCATGATCTTCTAATCACCTCACTAAACTCCATAGGCCTTGACTCACTCTCTATTAAATGGTTCAGATCGATCTCTCTGGAAGGCTACAACTGGTAAAGAATGATGGTGATCTATCTACCCCTAAGCCACTCCTAAGAGGTGTACCGAAGGCTCCATCCTGGGTCCCATCCTTTTGCCATTTACATCAACAATATTGACTCAATCTCTCTTTCTAATATCCACCTTTTGCAGATGACACTGTACTTTATGTGAGCGATCCCTCACCATCAAAAGCCTGTGAGCTCCTACAGTCTCAATTCTCCCTCCTCCAGCATAACCTATTAAAAAGAAATTATTACTAAATGCTAAGAAAACCAAAGCTATGTTCTTTGCCCCAAGAACTGTTCTTCCACTATCCCATCATTCACCCTCCCACAACTCTCTACCATCCTTGGTGAAAATCTGGAATATGTTGACAAATTCAAATACCTAGGAGTATGGATAGACAATAAACTAGACTATACTACCCACGTTGAAGAGCTCCTGAAAAGCTAAGACAAAGACTTGGTCTATTCTATAGAATCAAACACTACCTGACCAAAGATTTCAAACAAAGATTAATCCTTGCATCATTCATGTCCCTCATTGATTATGCTGACTTCCTCTATGGTCATTGCTCCTCTCCCATCTAAACAAACTAGACACCCTGTATCATAGAGCTATTAGATTCATTACTGACCTTCCTCTAGCACCCATCATTGCTCTTCTACAATGCAGTCAGCTGGACATCCCTGCAACATAGAAGAAGAAAAATGCTGCTACCTGGATCTACAAAGCTCTGACAAACAAACTCCCTTCCTACATCTCAGACTGCTTCAACCAGATCACATCCAGGCCCTACACCTTGAGGATCAACAAACTGATCCTGCTGAAGATTCCTATCACCTGCACCGATATGGAAGAGCTGCAATCAGTTATTCCCTGGCACTTATCTGGAATTCTATCCAAAAGACATTGAAAATGGAAACACTGATCCCCCTTACATCCTTCAAAAAGCTGTACACCAGCCTAATCCCAGATTCATGCAATTGCTTCCACAAGGCCTAGTCCTCCCACACCCCACCCCCACACCCTCTCTCCCCACCCCCTTCTAAAGCTCCTCCCTATTCTTCTATCATTCCTCTGGTCCTTTCCACATCTAACCTCATATATGCCCACCCATGTACCATTATCCAAGCCTTATCCCTACCAGACTGTTTGTTTCTCACCTTTAATAGGTTTTTGGTTTACTGTCCTTTGCCTTGTATATATGTAAATAATTGTACATCTATCTCACTCATAAATGTTTGTATTTGTGCTATTTCAATATCATGTTTTTGTATACACTCTGTAACCTTTTTTGTTATGACCACTCAGGTCCATCTTGTAAATGAGCTATGCTCAATGATGTTTGCCTGAATAAATAAAGATTTTGATTGATTGATTGATTGATTGAACAGTTTGGTTTACTTACTGTTTACTGTAGTATAGTATATTGCATCAGACTAATTTTGCTAAATTCTAAGCTGACATCCTTTTTTACTACAAATTCCAGAATCCGCTGCAGCTGACATCAGAGCAATAGGCAGCAGTGGGAAATTTAATAGCTTGTAGTGCATGTTAGAGTTTACATAAACTCTGATATTTTGTTTGCTGGTCCCCCAGTCCTCCCTGAGCTACATATAGTCACAGAGTACTGTACTTAGTCCCTGAAGAAAAGCAGGCCCCATACTCGAGTGTGGTGCTGGTCCCCATGTGCACTTTGTGTGCAAAAAACAATTTGGTTTACTTGCTGTGTACAACAGTATAGTAGATTATATCGACTAATTTTGCTTAGCTGTAGGCTGATATCTTCTTTTACTACAAATCCCAGAATCCCCTGCAGATGACATCAGAGCAGTAGGCAGCAGTGAGAAAATTCAAAGGCCTGCACTGCCTGTTAGAGTTTATATAAGCTCTGATCTTTTGTTTGCTGTTTCCGCAGCCCTCCATGGGCTATGTATAGTCACTGAGGACTGTACTTAGCCACTGGAGAAAAGCAGACGCTTTAACATGCACTGCAGGCTATTGAATCTTCCAGTACTGCCTACTGCTCTGATGTCAGCTGCAAAGGATTCTGGGTATTGTTGTAACAGGATATGTCATTTTAGAACTAAGCAAAATTATTCTGATACATTCTACTATACTACAGTAAACAGTAGGTAAACTAAAATGTTTTTACACAAAAAAACACATAACGCATAGCTCACACTTGAGTGTCGAGACCTCTATGCTGACAGTTCTGTTTTAATTTTTAATTTTCTGATTATGCTTCTTTCGCTTGATTCAACCCCTTCTCTCAGGTTAGATGCAGACCCAGTCCCTTGTATCTCTGCCACTTACCTACCTCTGTTTCCAACCAGCCCCCCCCCCGCCATGGCTCAGTTCAGCCATACCAGATCATATCTTCCACTTCCTCCCTCGTGCAGCAGAAGAAGCTACCAGGGTATAGAGGAAAGTGGACAGTAGCTGGGATCAGGGACCTAGCATGCCTGGGATCACCCTGTATGATTAAGGTTTGTTTTTCCATGTTCCTGTGTCCCTTACCTCTGGGACACCAGCACACTAGGATCTCCAAGCTCACACATGCACAGTATGCCTGACCAGTGCTCGGCCAACATAGCCCTCCGCATTGTGTCCCTGCAGCACTGTCACAGGTAGTCAACCAGGTGGCAGTGTTGTAGCAGCAGCAACTAGCCCCTGCCCCCCAGGAAGAGAGCATTCACATGATGCTTGATCTTCCTCCACCCAGCTAACCTCTGATGGCTCCAGTTCATTCCCAAAAGGGTTGCCAGCATCATGAGCAGTGTACCTATCACTGTGCCAGTGAGCTGGCAAGAGAAACCATTTTTCACTACAATGTGTGGCTCTGAGGGACACACTGTCCTAATACATTATAGTACATTGAGGGAGTGCTGCTGCTTTTTTAAATAAAAAAAATAGATACACAAAACATGCCTGTTCCCAAGGAAGCTGTGCGTGAGGCTCATTTCACTGATTAATAGTGTCTCACTTACAGGGTAAAAGAGCACTGTGGTTGTATATAAACAAAAAAAATGATGAACATATGGTTTTAATGGTGAGCTGAACATATATTTGTTTATTATAATTTTGCTATATATATATATATATATATATATATATATATATATATATGGGATACATGATGGGATATGCAAAATATTCTCACTCCTGCAGAGTGAGCTATGGATACCCACAAGTGCCGAAGGCATGAGTGAGAGTATTCATAGCTCACTCTGCAGGAGTGAGAATATTTTGCATATCACATGATCCGCACATCACGTGTGTGGTTTATACAATGGGGTGGGAGCACCTGTTGTATATGTTATAGGGTGGGATTTCATTGGTGGAAGTTATACAGGTATGGATTGGGAATAGTGGTATGGTGTTGACCATTTAGTATATTTTCTCGTGTGTATTTATTTTGGGGTGTAGGTTTTATTTTATATACAGTGATGGTGCTTGGTGTACTTATTTATTGTTTATTTCCGGTTTGGTTATGTTCATCGAGGCAGTTAACAAAAACTTTTTTTTCGGTAGGCAACTTTTATTTATTGCCTGTCATTGTTATACTTTTCTTTTTTAGAAATAGTGTATTTTATTAACAGAAAAGGTTGTGCTTTTTAGCATGATATTTTATTTTTTATTTATTTAGTTTTTGTTAACCGTGTAAGTGCACTAGCCAGCAAGTGACTGTTTTCAGGCACGACCCGGGAGGTAAAATTACAGAACATAATGATACAGTAAGGATAACGAAAATACATGATGCACAGAAATACAGGAAGATACATATGGCAGGATACAATGCATGACAAAGGAAAATACAAGGCAAAATACATTTCAAGGACATTTTCCATTGAGCGCATACATAAAGTGCATTGAAGGACCTAGGAAAGGGGAGAGGATAGGTGTAGGGGTAAGCCAGAAACAAGATGGAAAATGACAAAAGGGGGAAGGTGAGGAGGTGAGGAAAGGATAGAGGGAAGGATAGAGGGCAGGGGCCAAAAGGGGGGCTAAAGAAATGGCTAAGAATATAAGGACAGAGAGGCGGTGGCAGGAATAGGGAGGTAGGAGGGAGTAGAGGAGGGATGGCTGGGAGAGGGAGGGAGGTGAGGAGTTAAAAGAAGCCGCACCGGCAGCGCGATAAGGTTCCAACCTGCGGCGAGTCGGAGCCGAAGACGGCAAGCGGAGAAAGGGTGACAGGGGTTACGGCAAAAGACGGCAACAGTGGCAAAGGTAGCAGAATGCGGCTGGGCTGGTGGAACCGATAGACAGCAGGGCAAGGGTGATACTGCCGGTAAGAGGAGGAGAGGCGAAGGAGTTACGGCAGTAGCGGAAAAGTAACAACGCCAAGCTGAGCCAGGAACCGAGAGACGGCAGGGCAGGAAGAAGAGGTAGGAGGAGGTAAGTTTACTGCAAGTGAGGTAATAGGAACAATGCTCAGCTGGGAGGGTGGGACGAGTGAAGGGCAGGGGTGACTCAGGAGGAGGTAAAGGCGAGGCAAGCAAGCAGAGAAAGGAAGGGAGGCAGAGGGGGAGGAAAGGAGAGTGCAGGAGATGTGGTTGGGGAAGAGAGGAGCAGGGAGTTGAGTGAAGGAAGGCTGAGAGGTGAGGGAGAGAGACAGGGATCAAGGGGAAATGAGTGGTGGCAGAGTAAACAACAACTTGTAAATGGCAAAAGCTAATATTTGGCATACAGTCAAACAGATTCAAGCAGCAATTATAGTAAAACACCACATAAAACAACCATTGGGAAAGGCACAAGTGCTAGCAATAAGGAAGTGGGAAAACAGGTTAAGAGCAAGGGATCAGGTAGGATCAAAGCAAACACATTTGTCCAAAGCAGTAAGAAAAGTCCTGAGTTTGCCCTTAAAAGTTGCATAGTAGGGACATCCCTTAGTTCCTGAGGCAGCAGGTTCCACAGGTGAGGAGCAGCATAATGGAAGGAGCCCATGCCCTTTTTGTCCGACAGAGGGGATGGATAATAAGGTCTGATCTGCAGATCTAAGGTTCCGTGTGGGAATAGCTGGTCTAAGGAGTTCTGATAGGATAGCAGGTTTGGATGTCCTTATGATGGTATCTGATAGATTGTACAGGTAGTATTGTCTGGTCAGAGGAGGAAGAGCCAGCCAAGGTCTTGATATAGTTGGCAGTGATGCTGCAGTCGAGGTGCTTTGGTTGCATACCTGCATACATTATTGAAAGTAGTGTCCCACAGATGCAGTGCAGATTTATTGGCCAAAGACAGAATGGGACAACCATATGTGAGGTTGGCAACAGTATACCTCTAGCTACTGCCAGTTTAGCAGCAGGGGTAAGGAGGTAGTTGGTTCTGTAAGCAGCCCTAACTTGCAATTGACTGACTTGGTAGTATCCTGGATGTGTGTTTTAGGTCCAAGGTTTGGTCAAGGTGGATGCCCAGGTAATGGAAAGAAGTGACAGGTTCTAGTGGGTTCCTATCAATGTCAGGAACAGAGATAGTCGAAGGACATGATCTGAGCTTGTGAGTGGAGCCAAATAGCATGACTTTGGTTTTGTTTGTGTTTAAAACAAGGCGTTGAGAGTTCAGCCAGTATTGTACCGAGTGAAAATCAGCAGTGAGGGCAGCATTCAGTTCCAGAATGTTGTCAGAGTGAGCATAAATGACCAGGTCATCCGCATACAGCAGTGAGTGACCAGTGGTTACCATCTCTGGGAGATTATTTACTTAATAATGAAAATAGAAGAGGGCCAAGTATGGACCCCTGAGGGACACCAATGTTGATGACAGCACTGTCTGAAATCGCTGAATTAAACTTCACAGCCTGGGTTCTGTTGGTGAGGTAGCTTTTAAACCAGGTAGTTGCTGGAAGGAGAAGCCCAAGGTACTGAGGGTAGAGAGTAGTAATGTATGATCAACCAGGTCGAAAGCTTTGGTTAGTCAATATGAAGACTGCCCCTGTTAACTTCCCTCTATCCATGTTTGTGACAATGTCAGAAGAGAATTTTACAAGTGCAGTCATGGTGCTGTGATGCTTTCTAAAGCCATGTTGGGCTGGACTGAGCAGATTGAAGTTCTCAATGTATTCTGTGATTTGTGTTGATACTATTTTTTCCAGGATTTTGTGCAGGACAGACAAAATAGCAATAGGCCGGTAGTTAGATGTGTCATTTTTGCTACCTTTCTTAAATACTGGAGTGATTCTGGTAGCTTTCCAGACTTCAGGGACGCCATTGGAGAGAGAGAGAGGGTGAATATTCTTGCTAGGGGGCCAGAGATGTAGTGAGAAGCCATTTTTAGTAGCCTTGGTTCCAAGCCATAGACCAGTGCTGGTGTTGTCAGAGAGGGCTCTGAGCAGCTTGAGAACTTGATGCCTAGACACTGCCCTGAAGTAGAAGGGGTTAGGTAGGTTAGATGGTTCGCCAGGTGCTGAGAAGTTAGGTTGTGAGGCAGGAGATTGTGATTGAAGGGAAGCTGTGTAGGCAGATAAGTCCGAAAACTGTTGATTAAATGCATTAGCAATTGTGGTAGAGTCATTGCAGTGTACGCCATGTAGAACCATATCAGAGGGAGTGACATCTTTAGCAGATCCTAAGATATGAGAGTAGTATTGCATTTTCAATCAGTTCATGTTGTTGGCTGCATTGGTGCATCTTCCAGGTGTTCCTGCTTTGGTAGTTAGAGTTGGGTGCATCGGTGCATCTTCCAGTTTCTCTGGGTTTTCTAGTCAGAGTCAGAAGATATGAGATGCTGTAATTTTTTCAGGAGTTGCTGATATAGCTGACCTGTAAGGAGAAAAGGAAGATGGTTAGTACCCAGTGTTGTAGAAATGTGTTTTGGGTCTGAAAGTGATAGATTTTGCTTACCCTGTATGATAAACGTTATGTGTGAGGCATTGATTATGGGGTTTTGGAAGCAAACTGGCATGGATTCACAGTATGCAGTTTTTGGTTCAGTTTTTGGAGGTTCTGGAGGTGCCGTTTTTGAAATACTTGGTTTGCACTCTGGTTCATTGGTTGGGATTTTGGAAACCTCCTTTTGATTTGCTTCATTTATTTTGGAATAGGAGTTGATGTATTCAACTTTTTTGTGGCTGGATATTTGCATGATATCCATGGGGGCCACTTTGGAATCTGTTAATTTTTGAATCAGGTGTTTTCGAATCAAGTGATTCATGAGTTGTCAATCAGTGTGAAGTCTAGCCTGGTCAATCATGCTCTTAACTATTTTGGCTGTAGTGTTAATGCCCAGTGCTCGATTCTTGAACCAGATAGTGGCTTATTCTTTTATTGGATAGGTAATCGCCAAAAAATGCTGATTCAGGGTGATTACATTTATTTGGTCTTTTCTGCTTGTAAATTAGGTAATTGTGGACTGGACATCATTTGGGGTCTCTTGACTGGTAGGCTGTGGGTTTTATGGTTCATGTATCTTTGAGATCAGATCCACAGCGTGTTTTGGTTTGTCTTTTTTTTTTTTTTTTACACAGTTCCAGGTGTTGTGTGTTGTCAGTGTTGGTTTTTAAACAGATGTCTCCCCATTTGAGGTTTCGAGCCTCAGTATTGCCGCTTATGCTGAAATACATGTTCACAATTACCCACATAGAATTAATTAGGGAATGTGGGTTGCTGGGTCCTAGGCAATTTAAATCATACAGTTTGTCTAATGTTTGTCTGTTATGTCATCTGCTGCTTTAGGATTGTTGTCTAAACCCATTTGTTTTAAATGTTTTTGTTTTGATATTATTACTTGTCTTGTGCATTCGAATTTTAAAGATGTTGACAGAGGTTCAGTATAGCGATGTTCACGGAGGTGTCTTTCTGTGCTCTGGAATCTAGATCTGAGTGTTAAGGGTTCTTATTCATATTCAGAGCTGTCTTTTTTTCACAGCAGTAATAAAGTAGTGGCAGAGCAAGCTGTCCAGTTCTTCAGGCTGAATGTCTTTTATGGGTATTTGTAGTTCCAGATTGCCTAATAGAAACTTCTGTAGGTGGTTAACATCAGCATTAGTCTTGCATCTTGTATTATTGTTTTTTGAGCTGACAATATATTTTTGAATGTATTCAAGGTCTAAGAAATATTTATTTTTAGCAGGTCTGCTACATTACTGTGTTTCAGGGATTGAAAATGTGTCTTCTGTTATGTGTGGGTCTAGTAATGGTTCCTCGTCTCTTTCAAATTGGGTGTATAGGTCTATTATTTCTTCTTGAATGTCTGCAGATTTGGTATTTCACTTTAGAGTGAGTTATGGGTTTTGGATGAGGCCATGGTGATTTTGTTTTGAGGGTATTTCAACATTGTCAAAAGCTGCTTTTTAACAGTTTCTTTTCGCAGGTTGGACAGCAGAGAAGAGAGTATTCATTCACCTTCTTCTCAGTTTGTGCAGATTTACACAAGGGAGACTGGGGTTTTATCTGGATGGTTTTCAGGTGAGTATGTTTTGCTATACAGACGTGTAGACTGATTGAGGCATGCTGTAATTTAGGGAGGTGGTTTCTGAGTGGATATTATTTGGAGTGCAGTTAGAGAAGCTGACGTCAGAGGGATATGTATAAATGAAAGACATTTTAACTCTATTGACATCAGCTTTAGATATCTCACTCCAGTGGAAATAAGTTTTATTGTCATTGTGGGGCTCCCATCCTCACTGTATAAATATATATGTGCATATATAGACAGTAGTGATCGTATAAATGTTTAGCAGTACTGAGGTATACCTTGGTGGTACTGAGGCAGGATCACTTTACAGTCAATGCAAATTGAACTTGTGCCTCAGTGGTACCTCGAGGTATACCTCAGTACTGATACACATAGTGGAAAACATACAAAGTTTATGTATATGTGTGTGTATATATATATATATATATATATATATATATACACACACACACACATATATATAGTAAATCTATATTCTTTGAAAAAACGTCATTAATGTACCAGTTAGGTTCAGATTAAAGTAACAAAAGTAGGGAACTATGGTGTTAAGGTTCCCAACCCAACTGCCCCCCATGCAGCAAAAGGAAAAATACATTATGGTTTCACCTCTCCTGAGTCTTTGCAAATCAGGACTGGTGTGTTCCCTTAAGTTGTCAACCCTGAAGCTCACCCCATTTCATCAGTAAAGAAGCTAAAATATACAGGGTGGGATATTCAGAACTGCACCTGGCAGGGGCCCAAGCTGGACGCAGCGCAACTGGGATGCGCCAGGGTGTGAACTGGGTGATATTCAGTGGTGCTGCACCATGGCTCAGCACCTGTTGAATATGGCACTGTGGCCACCCACATTGTGCATGGCACAGTGGCACTGCACCAGCGCAAGTGGCCAGAGAGGAGCAGGGGGATGTGCTAGCACAAATGCCGTTGCACTAGGCGCATCAACCACGATACTCAGCGGTGGACATGTAAATGGGGCCATAATGCATGCAAGGTGCAAATGGGACCATTAACATGTCATTATGGCCCCAATTGCATGCAGGTGCGCCGATCCCCGGCAACTTGTGCCTGGCGCCCTGCCAGGCAGCAGTCATCGGGGACCGACGCCCTCTGCCCCCACTGGCAACGTGCTCAGACACCTGATCACGGGCGTAAGTATCAAATTTCAACGTCAAATATCTCTGGTGGTTCAGTGGACTGCTTCCAGCCCAATCGTAGGCATAAGTAGTAAAATAAAACGTCTTATATCCCTGGTGGTCCACTGGACTGCTTCCAGCCCGATTGCAGGCATAAGTAGTGAAATAAAATGTCCAATATCCCTGGTGGTCCAGTGGACTGCTTCCAGCCTGATCGCAGGCATAAGTAGGAAAATAAAATGTCCTATATCCCTGGTGGTCCAGTGGACTGCTTCCAGCCCAATCGAGGGCATGATAGTAAAATAAAGCGTCCAATATCCCTGGTGGTCCAGTGACGCTTCCATCGATCAATGGGCATAAGTACATACAGATATTAGACAGTGTCGGTAGATAGCCTGTGGCCTACCCAGTCTGCCCATTTGAGCTTGTAAGTTCAGTTTATGTTTTCCTAGAAGTCTGTTGCCCCTTACCCCTGACCTCCAGAATTCCTTTATGTCTATCCCATGCATTCTTAAATCCCATGATTGTTTCAGCCCCCACCACTTCCTCTGGCAGGGTGTTCCACTTGTCCACCACCCGTTCTGTGAAGAAATTCTTCCTTGTGTTTCCTCTGAATCGTCCTCCCTCCAACTTCATCCCATGCCCTCTACTCCTGGAACATCTTTTTCACTTAAAAATAGTGTATTCCTGCACCCTGTTCCTCCCTGTAAGATACTTGTATGTCTCTATCATATCCCCTCTCTCCCTCCTCTCCTCCAGGGAGTAGATATTCAGTTCCTTCAACCTGTACTCACAGGACTTGTGATGCAATCCATGTACCATCTTTGTTGCCCTCCTCTGAACCTTCTCTACCCTATGTCCTTACGTAGGTAAGGTCTCCAGAACTGTACACTGTACTCCAGGTGGGGCCTTACTAGTGTCTTGTATAGTGGAATTATGACCTCCCTTTTCCTGCTGGTGATGCCCCTGCCTATGCATCCCAGCATCCTATTCTTTACCTGCTGTCTTGTCACACTGTTCTCTACCTTGAGGTCATCAGAGATGATAACCCCAAGATCCCTTTCCTGCTTGGTGCATGCTATATCCTCACCTCCCAACTGATATATTGTGCCAGGGTTTCATGCCCCATATGCATTATCTTGCACTTCTTTGCATTGTATTTCAACTGCCAAACCCTGACCATTCTTCAAGTTTCTGCAGGTCCCTTCTCATTCTGTCTACACCTCTGGTGTGTCTACTCTGTTACAGAGCTTTGTGTCATCAGCGAACAGTGAAATTCTGCCTTCTAGGTCCTGCGCAATGTCACTGATAGAATGCTGAATAGGACCGGTCCCAGCACTGATCCCTGTGGTACCCCACTGGTCACTCTTCCCTCTGTGGAGTGACAGCCATTTACCACCACCCTCTGTGTCCTGCCGCCCAGCCAGTTACCTACCCACCACACTACTGTCCTGCCCACACCCATATTCCCCAGTTTGTGTAATAGTCTTCTATGTGGCACAGTGTCAAGGCCTTGCTGAAGTCCAGATAGGCCATGTCCACTGCCCTCCCTGATCCACCTCCCTAGTCACCCAGTCAAAAAATTCAACGAGGTTGGTCTGACATGACCACCCCTGGTGAAACCATGCTGCCTTGGGTCCTGTAGACCACTGACAACCAGATGTTCCACCAGTCTCTCCTTCAGTAGTGCTTCCATGATCTTCCCCACTACTGAGGTAAGGCTGACAGGTCTATAGTTTCCCGCTTCCTCTTTGTTCCCACTTTTGTATAAGGGGACTACATCTGCTGTCCTCCAGTCTTTGGGTACCTCCCCTGTTTCCAGTGATCGGCTGAACAGGATAGCCAGAGGTTCAGCCACCACCTCTCTTAGTTCTTTAAGGACCCTGGGTTGCACCCCATCTGGCCCCATTACTTTATCAACTCTTAATACTTCCAGTTCCTTCAGGACCCTTTCTCGAGTAAAGGGACTTGTGTCCATTTCTGCACCATTCTCACCCCTTGTACTCCATTCAGACCCAATACCCTCCTCTTCCTCAGTAAAGACTGAGCAGAAATACCTGTTCAATATGTCAGCTTTACTGTTGTCATCCTCCACGCGGCCCCCGTCCTCCCCCTTCAGTCTCACTACCCCTCCCTTTGCCTTTCTTTTTTCACTTATGTACCTGTAAAAGGTTTTGTCCCCTCTACCCACTGATTTTGTAATGTGTTCTTCTGTCTGAGCTTTGGCTTCCTTACTGACCTCCTGCCTCCCTTTGCTTCTCCTGGTACTTCTCCCTATCCCCTTCTGCCTGTGTCTTTTTGTATTGCCTGAATGCAATTTTTTTGGCTTTCACTTTCTTTGCTTCCTCTTTGGAAAACCATAATGGTATCCTCTTCCTTTTCCTCTTGCTAACCTACTTAATGCATAATTCTGTTGCTCTTGAAATCCCCATTTTAAATACTGCCAACTGTTCCTCAACCCCTGATTCCTGCCCCATTCCCCTTAATGCCTCTTTCATGTATCTCCCTATTTTCCCAAAGTCTGCCCCCCTAAAATCCAGGATACGTGTTTTTGTGTGGTTTGGTTCTGCTCTTTCTGTGATTTCAAACCACAATGACTGGTGGTCACTGTTCCCCAGGTGCTCCCCCACTGTTACCCCCTTTACACTGTCCCTGTTTGTGAGCATAAGGTCCAGTATTGCCTTCTGCCGAATTGGTTCCATGACCAGTTGCTTGAGGAAGGCACTCTGAAAGGAGTCCAGGATAAATCTGCTCCTAGTTGATGCTGCTGCTGGGATGCTCCAGTCCACGTCTGGAATATTGAAGTATAAAATTTAAATGTCAAAACCATCCCTGGCGGTCTCCACCCGCTGACTGAGTCCCACCACCCCGCTCCCCGGGTCAGCGGCGTGCGGCAGCTCCCCACCTGCAAACCGCCCAGCTGCCCGCCGACTAACTGCATACAGTATAGCTGTACGCCCATTGGTCCACAGCTTGGGCCAATGGGCATGCAGACCATATCGTACTACACAGTCCAGATATGTGAATGAATCCATTCACATATCTGGACTGTGCAGTCTGTACGATCAATGGGTGTACAGCTGTACTGTACGTTGTCGGCGGGCAGCTGGGCGGCTTGAGATGGGAGTTGCCGCCTGCCGCTGGGGATCGTGGTGGGGCTCAGTGGGTGGGTACGGAGGGGGGGGTACCGCTGGACCACAAGAGATGGTTTGGACATTTAAATTTTATACTTATGCCCGCTGTCAGGCTGGAAGCGGTCCACTGGACCACCAGGGATATTGGACACTTTATTTCTATAGTTATGCCTGTGATCGGGCATGGGGAGCGCTACCATGACGGACGGTGCCGCCAGAGCTCGGGTGGCCACCCACAGCTGGCAGCTGCCATTTTGCACCCTGCAATAGGGCAGCTCACCAGTGGACAGCGGTTGCTCCTGTTTTTTTCAGCTCAACTGTGTGCGGCGCAGGTAGGGGTTCTGCCTGCATCTGCTCAGCATATCCCAGGCTGAATATCGGGATTCGCGGAGTATGCATGGAGCGCATCCCTCTTGCAGCTGCATACATTACTGATGCCCAGCGCTCGGGATTTGTCATCCCGCACTTTCCCCTTTTGAATATCGCACTGGGGCACATCAGTGGGTTGCGCATGGTGCAGCTGTGTTGCTCCATGTGCAGCCCTTCTGAATATCCCACCCACAGTGCATATGAGAATGGGTGAGTGTTAAGGTTGACAACTCCAAGGAACACCCCACCCCTGATTTGTGAAGACTCAGGAGAGGTGAAACCATAATGATTTTTTCTTTTGCTGCCTGCAGGGTGAGGGTGGGGTGTTAGGGTTGGGAACCCTAACACCACATTTCCCCACTTTTTTGCTTTAATCTGAACCATGACTGGTACATTAACAATTTTTTTTTTTTTTGCATAGAATTTCCTTACTTTTTGAGATAGTACAATCATATCCTCATTCTTGCAGGTCCCTTTGGGACCTGCATGAACGTAACCATTTACCTATAGATGCATACATCCATGTTGGTGTGGAAGTGCAGAGTCCTCTGGACCCTGTGCTTCCATTTCTCCCAAAAAGCAATGTATCTGATTGGCTGTATGACTTGTTAAACTTCCAATTATATCCTACGGGAATTTTGATTTTTTTTTTATTTTTCTTGGGGGGGGCGGGCTATTATGTGCTATTCATACAGTACTCATAAAGACCTTTGTTTTGATATAGACATTGTCCCTTAATTGCAATTATTTAGGGGGAGTCATGGCTTATTGAAGTTGAAATGAGGGAAAAAAACAACTAAAGTCCAAATTGTTTTTTCATACGAAGGGATTCTTTTTCTTATGAATTAAACAAAACTTCACAAAAAAGGATTTCTTCATACGAAAAAAGGATCTGAAAAAAACAAAGTCCAAATTATTTTTATGTATGAAGGCATGCATTCTTTTTCGTATGAACAAAATAAAACTCATGGAAAATGATCCCTTCATGCAAAAAAAGGATTTGGACTTAAGTTTTTTTCAGTCTTTTTTCATATGAAGGGATCCTTTTTCATGAGGTTGTTTCATTTAGATGAAAAAGGATACCTTCATTCAAAAAAAGAATCTGAAAAAAACCTAAGTCCAAATTATTTTTTTATGTGAAGAGATCCTTTTTCATATGACCCAATTCCTTTTTTGTATGGCCATACAAAAAAAGAAAAATGAGTCATGATAAAAGATTTAAAAATTTATAAAAAATACATTTATGGTTCATTTTTCCAAAACGTAAATCCAGAATGCACCTAACGGGACCCTGATTAGCAAGATCATATGTTGGTGTGTCTGAGGATCTCATTTTTATGGGTATTAATTTTTTTTAAAATGGAAACAAGATGGCGGCTATACAAAATAATTTTTTCACATGAAAAAGGATTACCCCCATATGAAAAAGGATCTTTTTTTCATATGGACCAAATTCTTTTTTCATTCCAAACAGCTATCCAAAAAAACATCCTCAGCATGCTCAGAACCAAAATTTCAAATTCTTATAACTTTGGAATGGATTAATATTTTTTTCACCAAACCAACAAAAGGCACCACTGTGGCTCAAACCCTTTCTACCCTGAAAATTTTAGAGTTAAATTCCAAACCATCTGGGTGCTTGGCTATGACAAAAAAAAAAAAAAAAAACAGCAAACCCCCAACGTTTTCACTTTTTCCATGATCCATATCTCAGAATCCACATATCTAAACAAAACTTGGCAAATCAGGAGATCTTGCCCCAAGATCATGCATACAACATTTCTTGTACAGTAAATCCATTGAATGGTTGTAAAGATATTAAAGTGCAAAGTCTGGGGTTTCACATAGAAACCCCTGCTCAACCCTAACTATAGTGGTGCTACCACGCCACTGAAATATATAGATAAACATTTTTGTTCACAAAAGAAACTGGGCATCACATCCCACTCCAGCACATAAAAAAGTATGCTGTTGACTGAAGTTCATGTAAAAATGCATTTACTGTAACGCGCAGACTAGTAGACACCCTGACATTTTGCTCTAGACCATGTGCACTTTATTAAGGACACCTACACTGTTGATCACTAGTTCCTTTATAATGTGCAATTTAAAGTGACAGTGCAAACAAAACAGAAAAAGTTAAGAAAACAGGCACCAAGATCCCAGACTACCTCTGTTATGCCCTCACAGCGGCAGAAATGTGCAGTAAGATATCACTAATGAGACTTTCATGTTAAACATACATTTGGTTAGCTGCAACCTGGACTGAAAGGGAGCTAAGGCCTGTTGCAAATTAACTCAGACCCTTTTTTCAAGTCCCACCAGAGCCCCAGTGGTGATGGGTTGAGTATTAGGACCCAGGCCAATACAAGCCAATCGTATCATACTTTTGCTAATGACATTACAGAATCTGGAAATAATCAATGAATCTGAAAATGTACAAACATCCAGTGTAACTAGTAATCCAGCAGTACACACAATTTGGGCCTGCTGTAAAGATGCTAGAGCTTTGTTCAAGTCCCACCAGAAGCTATGCTGGGTTCAGTCCATTATCAGAACTTTACTTCAGGTGAATACCATATTGCTAACAATAAGTATCTAGAAACAGCATATCCAAAAGCAGAACAATGCACTTAGCATTTTTAATAGTGATAACATTTACAGGAAGAGCTCAAACATAAGTCATTCACTTATGCCCCTCATCATATTTCACCATGAAACAACTATCCCCAAATGGCCAATTTGGGGATCCAGTGTGGACAACATCTGTAAAAACAGTGATACTATATGTAAATGCCATTAATGGTACTTAAGAAAAGGCAGCAGTTCTATTCTCTCATTCAAGCCAGGCTTGCTAAAAGCTCTTAGCATTTGTGTGCGTATGTATGTATTTATTTAGTTATTGAAAGCTGGTAACTGGGAAAGGCACACTGAGCCAGGACTCATTTCCAGGTGTGACCAGGGGAGTGGGACAGGGGATACCATACAAACATAATGAAAATTAAGTGCAACATATGCATCCAAAAACTATGTACAGGTAGTATTGAATCCAGTGGAACTTAACAGGCAACATGAGGCAAGAACCAATTGAACAAGTATTTATCAATGCTGAATGTTCGCCACTTGTATTCCTGTTGTACTGGGTCTTGCCTGTATGCATTTTTACTATATATTTACCCAGGATGGACCAGAAGAGATACAGTATCTCATTTTCAGTGGTGTCCTACTTTTACACATTTTTTAGACTGTACTTACCCAGGATAGGCCAGCTGAAAAGCAATACCTAATTTTCAGTAGGCTGTCATATTTTGACCCCAAATTTCCAACCGTCTTTATGACCTGATGGTATGATCAAGATAGATGACATTTTTTTGCATACAATCCGAAAGATGATTTTGCAGTGCGACTGTGAAAACAAGTTTTGGAGGGGGTTTGAAAACTGACACCTGTCATGTTTGTCATGTTCAGGAGGTGGGGTAATATAAGGAATTTGTTGAACATTAGGGACCAAAATCTGAAAAAATAAAGTTACGAATGAATGTTGGAACAATTCAACATTTTTTTCATAACTTAGTTGTTTGTTCACATTTTGACCCCAAATTTTCAACATAGTCTTCTCATGATTACTCCTTCTGAACATGACAGGTATCATATATAAAACAGTGGCAGAAATGTCACAATGACAGGTGTCATTTATAAAACAGTGGCTTAAATGTCATGTTGCACCACAAGTGAGAAAACACATTTTGGCAAGGATCTGAAAAATGATAGATATCATGTTCATGAGGTGGTGTGAAAAAAATGGCTATGTTGAAAATTTTGGATGAAAATATTGAAAATTACCAAAGTTACAAGCGTGTGTTTAAAGATTTCAGTGTACACTCATAACTTTATTTTTTTAATATTTTTACCACAGAATTTTAGCATAGCTTTATGATGACCCCACCTCATAACCAAAGGTACATAATATTTTTAAATATTGCCAAAAAGGTGATTTTGTAACACAAATGCAAAAACATATTGTGGCCAGGATTTGAACACTGGCAGCTGTCACTTTCATGAGGTGGTATGAAAAAATGGCTATGTTAAAAGATTGGGGTCATAATATTGAAAATTATCAAACTTACGAGTGCATGTTGAAAACTTTCAACATACGATCATAACTTTATTTTTTAATATTTTTTACCTAAAATGTTCAACATAGCCTTATTATGACCTTACATAGCCTTCTTATGACCCTATCTCATGAACAAGGTTGGAGAAAATTTTCAAATGCTGCCTGAAAGGTGATTTTGAACCACAAGTATGAAATCACATTTTTGGCCAGGATTTGAAAAATGACAGCTGTCACATTCATGAAATGGTATGCAAAGAGGGCTATGTTGAAAATTGGGATCAAAATTTTGAAAATTACCCAACTTATGAGCGTTCACTGAAAATTTTCAATATATGCTCATAACTTTGTTTTGAAATATTTTGACACCTATTTTAAGCATTGTCTTCTTATGACCCCACCTCAGGAACAAGGGTGGAGAAAGTTTTCAAATACTGCCCAAAAAGTGATTTTGTGCAGTGACCATGAAATCATCTTTCAGGACAGGTTTTGCATACTTTCCCTGCCACTGTTCATGAGATGGAGTCCCAAAAAGGCCATGTTAAAAATTTGGGGAAAAAATATTCAAAAATGACCAAGTTATTAGGACAAGTTCAAAACCCATTGACATACATTGAGCTGCATGCCTGATTTCCTCAGTTCTTGGTCTGGCATTGAATAGTGAAGACGTGTCTGCAGTCCAGAGAGGATTATGGTGTTGGACCCCCAGCAGGTAAGTAAAGGGTGGGGGTAGGGTGGTGGGTGCTGTGTAAAAGGGTCAGGTGGCTGGACGGTAGTAGCAATGGCAGCAACAGAATCAATAGTTTTCTTTTTTTACAGGGTACATAATTTTTTTTTTTATCTGCTAGGGAAAGTTTTCTTTATTTCAGGTGCCAACTCTAGGGACTGCGCACCCCAGTGGGGTCCACAGTGAAAATGGGCAGGGTGGCAGGTAGTTTATCAGGAACTGGGCACTCCAGTGTTGGAAAATTAATGGTTGCTGAGTGGAAGGGTTGGGTGGGGGAGGTAATGGCAGCAGCAGCAACAGACATCGATGGACAGTTTTATTTTTTACAGGGTGTATAAAAATAAGAATAAAAAAAAGACTATGAGGAATTGTAACAAACAGTATAGGAGGCAGGGTCACATGTCTTCTGAGACCAGGACAGGAGCAAGTGTGGACAGTAAGAGGTTTGAACTGAGGCTTTTTTTTAAATTGAATTAACTTTATTGAAGATTTTCAGAAACATAAAACACAAGATGCGTCACAACAACAGACATAACTTTAACTACACAGGACATACCCTGCTCCTCCCCCCAAAGCTGGTTAGCAATAACAAATAGACAGAGCTACACACCACAGGTACCAGTTCAAAACAGGTCATAAGATCAATTCTGATATACAATACACTATCCACTGCTCATATAATGAGTAACAATGTGTGGAGGAACTCCTATCTCTTTTGGTAGGTTCGAAATCTGTGGTTCAAACCTGTGATACGTTTTTTCAGCATTAATTGCATACAGGATTTCCCTGTGCCACTCTGCCCTTGTAGGGATTTGGTCGTCACACCAATGTCTCAGTATAACTAATTTGGCCTTAATAAATGTAATGAGGACTATATGGCCTCTCTTTTGGCCTCTTACCGAGTTCCAGTAGTGACCTACTAGGCAAATATCAGGTATGAAGGCCTCTTCTATCCAAAATGAGTGGTTTAGATTTTGGTTTAGATTTTGCCATATTTTGTTCCAAAATAACATTACCTTTTCGCAGTTCCACAATAAATGCATTAGGGTTCCTCCCATCTTTCTGCACCTTGTACATAACTTAGACTCCATTTTCCCCATACTGTGTAGTCTACGGGGGGTGCAGTACATGTTCTGCAGAACCTTAAACTGTATCAATCTATATTTATCATGCTTAATGTATTTGTAAAGGTGTACCCATATTTTCTGTCACTCTTCAGCTGACCACTGAACTTGAAGTGCACCCTCCTAATATGGCCATGTACCATCCAAGTCTACTGTCTGCAGTGCTTTGTATAGTAGTGATATACTGTGGTGTTGTATTGCTGCTTCTACAAATTTTCCCACCACCCCCCTCTCATCTTTGGGCCACAACTGAGGTCGCAGATGGGCCACCAGGGCATGTGCCACTTGAAAGAAGGAAAAACATTTATCACCCGTGGCCTGATATCTCTTCTTAAAAGTATCAAAGGGAATGAGCCTACCATCCACTAATAGTCCCTCCACCTCCTCAACATCCAGTCCCTCCCCCACCCCCAAATAATGTGATATGTGGTGACTGGACATTCAAAAGTTACCATTACAAAGAATGGGCCATGAAGTGTCTTTGCCAAAGTTCCACCCTACAAAGTTCCTTTACTGCCTATGTGCTCTAAGTTACCAATAGATGGTAGTATATTTAAGCTTCTTAGGGAGCCTAGCTGGTGCCAGGTATAATGAACTTCTCAGACTCAGCCCTTCTTTGAGACAGAGGGCTCTCTCAATACCGAGCCATTGGGGCTTGTATTCTTGTTGGCCCTCTGGGGGGGGGGTGTCTAAGCACCTAATTGGAAGTATTTGGAACCAGGCAGGGCCAAGCTGTGTACCCAGAAGTTAGGGAGACAGAGACCTCCTATCTGCACTGGGTTAGTCAGCTTGAAGTATGCTTGCCTGGCCACTTTTCCATGCCACAAGAAATCTGCTATCATCCTATGCAACTGTCTAAACCAGGCACTGTGGAGGACCACATTCAGCATATCCATGGAATAGAGCAGCCGCAGCAAAATAAATTTTTATTTTTTATTTTTCTGGCAAGGCAAGGCAAATTTTATTTAAAAGGACGCCCATCCTGGAGGCTCTGGGCGCCGTACATTAATAAATAAAAACAACAACACAACACAATACAATCAATAAAATATACAACTCCAAACAATTAAAACCTTATTTTACTACACAATTTGTTTCATTATTAAGAATTAAACAATATAAACTATAAAACATAGTCGGGAATGCCTGATCGAATAAAAATGTATTTTCTGCACCTCTACTGTCTCCTAACCTCCACTCCTTCAGGCCTCCAAGGTGTTCTGCTCCTCGACCCTACCAACTGCCCTGGAGTCCGCTCCTAGAGTGCCACACTCGCTAATCCTCGGGGTTCTTTGATGGCCCGGATTACCCCCCCCCGGGTGGGGCGAGGAGGGAACCCCCTTATCTTTCCTCTATCCCCTGAGTGATCGAGCTGCACAGTGGAGTCTGCCCCCTTCCCAGTCGGCGAGTGGCGAAGCAGACAATGGCGGTCATCATCTAGGAGGATTTGGAGATGTTTTTCCTCCTTTCCTTTGGAGAGCCCAACGTGCAATGACATCAACGCACTGATGTGCAGACGTCCACCAGCTCTCCCCCCATGTAGATGCCTGCACCTGCCAAACACCCAATCTCCGCTTGGTGTCACTGCAGTGCAGCGCATATCCCTAACCCACTCTGAAGGAAGGGGAGCTGTCACAGGATGCTCACTCCTTCCTTCCCCTTGCCAGCCCCCAGCGACCTAAATCCGTTCTCGAACCCGGGTCACCGGCGCGAGGTGTGGCATCCAGAGACTCAGCCCTCAGCACCACCGGGCCACAAAATATTAATTTTGATCACATTTACCCCCTACCCCACAGGGTTGTGGCAGAACCTTTCATCTAGCAAGATCTTGTTGCAAAACTTTAATCAATGGGTCAATGTTATTTTTTTTAAGTCTGTGAGGTGCTTAAGTACGCAGTCCACTTTGGTTCCCACATCAGACCCAGGCTAGTGATGTCATGTTTTGCTACCCACAGGCAGAGGGGCAAAGCACAAGTTTCACTCACATTAAGCTTATAAGCGGACACTCTGCTAAAATCCTCAATATCCTAAATGGCAACTGGAATGACTCTTTTCGATCTACCACATGGAACAAAATATCATCGGCATATGTGGAGAACTTAAATTCTTCCAAACCAACCTTTATCCCCTTTACCTGTGGGTTAGATAACAGTTGCCTGGCTAAAGGTTCAAGGTAAATAGAAAGGCAAGAGGGGGCATCCTTGGCTGGTCCCCCTCTCCAACCTGATCTTCAAAGACAAAACTCTATGACAATATATTTTTGCCTAGGGATCTTGATACAGCACTTTCACCAATTTATATAGCCATCGGGATGTCATATTTCCTCATAACTGAAAGCAGAAAGGGCCAAGACACCCTGTCAGAAGCTTTTCCTGTGTCCACAAAGACCAGGGGTGCAAGTACCTTGCCTTCTCAGGACATAGCAACCAGGTGATGCAACCTTCCTGAGGTGGTCACTTGAGACCCTACCCTTCATGAAGCCCACCTGTTCTGCCCCCACTAGGTTGCCCCACACCATGTCTAGTCTATTGGTGAGTACTTTTGCTAACATTTTTATATCTGTATTAATAAGGGATATGGGCCTATAGCTGCTTGTCAAGGAATCAACCTTCCCCTGTTTGGGGATTAAGGAGATTCTGACCTCTGCAAGCATTTTATCTGGGACCCTCTCCTCATACCTGAAGTTGACTACTCTGGTTAGCAAGCTTCTCATTGTGCTGTTTGTAAATATTAGCTGGAAATCCATTCAGTCACTTTATACAGTGAGAGACTTGCTATTGCTTTTGCCACCTCCTGCTCTCATATGTGGACAGCCACGATGATCTGTAGTGCCTCTGCAAGTTTGGGTAGGTGAATTTTCCCTATATAGTCTTGTATTTCTAGGACTAATTGTGGGCACCCCTCCACCCTGTTCTTCCTTGTACAAATCCTGGTAGAATGACTAGAAGAGCTGTGCAATCTCTCTAGGTGAATAGCCAAGTGTGGGAAGTTCCCTCTCCTAAGGCCCTTAACTATCCTCATAGCTTCTTGCTATTGTAACCTCAGGGTCTAAATCAGGTTGGCACACAATATTCCAATGCCCTCCCATTATCACAGGGAGTATGGCATGCAGTGTCAATACAGCGGCCAGTGATGTAAAAAACTGTGGAGAATCCTGATTAAGCCCATAGACCGAACCAAGGAGGACCTCATGCTGCCCTAATCACTCATAGAGGAATACGTATCTCCCTTCTGTGTCCCAAACCTCTGCAAGCAGTTGGAATGCGATGACCTTGCTATCAGAATAGCTACCCCCTCTTCTTCTTATTGTCCCCCACCCCATATACATGCCCCACCCATTCCCTTCTGAAATGGTCTACGTGCTCCCACTTAAGGTGGGTTTCTTGTAGACAAACTGTCTTAGAGTCTAGTTTACGAAGGTGCCTCAGCACTGAGGGTCTTTTGTCTTTAGACTGTACCCCCTTATGTTCCAAGAGATAAAATTACACATGCTATGCATTACTCCTAGTGCTGATCAGACTCATCCCCCAGTGTGTCACTTCATTCCTTATTGGTAATACATGTAGCCTCATTACAGTTACTAGCCTGCCCCACCCATCCCCCACAACAAACATGTAGAGCAACAGATAAACAACCTGTTTTACAAGAACATATAATGTATAACAACTGTCTCACCAGAATCTTCCCCCAGTCCTAAAGGCCGCTCTCCAACACTGCTGGTCTGCAACAGTCCTGAGGCAGTTGTAGGTAATCCCGGCTCTGGCCCCCAATAAACATTTGTGTTTATCTATATACTGGTATATGGCTTACATCAAGGCAAACCCTAATAGGGTGGGCCATGCCCCCCTCACGTGCACAAATCATTCTCATCCATCGATAGTCAAAAGACAGAAGAAGGAGTTTGTATGTAATGCTGCTAGGAAGGTAAATCCATCCCAGGGCCAGCAGCCTATGCCTTCATTCCAACAGTAGAGATGGTTACACAGCTCCCTCCTTCCTTCCTTCCTTCTTCCTATCAGCGTACTGCAGGCATCGCCCCTTCCCCCAAACTGGCTGTTTCCCTTGCACAACATTAAAATTCCTAACAATCATCAATATGGTGAGCAATGTTCAAAGTCCCAGCAGGAACCCTCCTTTTAATCAACAAACCTTGGAATGTCCCAAGACCATTAAAATTGAAGACAATACTTCTGCAATATGAGAAGTCTCATGTGCAGAGGCAGGTGTGCTCAGTTTGTATTGTTTGCTTTCTGCACATGATGCCTGCAAAAAATCAAGCAGTCACCAGTCCACAGACAAGTCAACTAGTCTGCCCCCCTGAAGCCTCTGACAGTCCAGAGTACCACCCTGCAAGTAAGCCATACAGTCTCTATATTTTCTGATTGTCAGTCTCCTCATGGCATGTCTGGTTTTTCATGTCTGAAGCATGCAGTCCACTCTCAGCGCCATGTCACAGCTTACCACTTGACTACCGACATGAAACTGATGACACATGATGACATGCTGTCCTCTCCTACAGCTTCAAAATGGCATCTCTCAGGGTGGGGTTCCCAATGACATCATCACATCTTAGCTTCTCTCTACACTCAAGGTCACCCACTTCCATTTCGGTCCAACTCACCAGACCCAAGTGGGGGGGGGAAGGGGGTGCCGAGCTTGACTTAGTGAAATCTGAGAGGGGAACCAGTAAGGTACTGTTGTACATGGACCATCTGTCACTTTTGCAAGTAGTTCAGTTGCAGGAACCAGTCATGAAGGCAGGCCAAATGTCCACAATACAGACACACCATCTGATCATAAGGTGTCAAAGTCCAAAGGAAAAGTTCCAAGAAAAACATCCAACAAGGTCAAAACTAAATTAAACAACTTCTTTATTTTTTAGAAAAAAAAACTGGGGCCTCAAAATAGAAGCCAGTGAACACCACAATCCTGCAGTCTATCTTATTGCTCTCTCCTCCTCCACCTCAGGCTCAGGCAGATTGAAAGGTCTTCTGACCAACTGGTGTAGACACCACCAGCTTCACAGGGTACTGGACCCTGAACTTGATATGAGCTGCATATAGTATTACTTTGAGCTCTTTGTAGGCTGCCTGCTTTGCGTGCCTCTGAGGGCTCAGATCTTGAAACCAAAGCAGTCTCTTGCCCTTCCACATAATCGCCTGTGCCTCTCACACCTTATTGAGAATAAGCAACTTGTCCAAGTAGTTCAGGAGCCAGAATATCACAGGCTGTGGTCGATCCTCAGTGGAGCGGCATAGGACGAAGCGCCCTGTGTGCTCTTTTGATGATATACTCTGGGCTGTTACGTGAAGGCCCAGTGACTTTCTGAAAGAGCTTCTGTATAAATTTTATGGCCTCTGATCACTAAGCCAGTTCCAGGAGCCCGATGACCACAATGTTATTATTTCTGCTCCTGCCTTTTTGGTTCTCCATCCTCTCCTCCAGAGGGGTGAGCTTTCTTAATAGTGCTACCACCTCTGGCTCGAGGCAGGAACAGCGGTCCTCTACGGAGCTTACCCAGGCTTCCACATCTCCAACTCTGTGGGTCAAATCTTTGATGGCAGGGCGGATAACTTTCATATCCCCCAAGATGTCTAACAGTTTCTTTCACAGGACTCAACTCCCAGAGAAAATGCTGGCGAGTCAGAACCTCAGTGCTCTTTGGTTTTGATGTCCCATATCTAGGGAGAGCCACTCGTCCTCTGCCACTTAGGCCCCTCTGATCTGTCAGGTGGCAATGGCGGTGAGTGTAAACTGATGGAAAAATAATTTTTCAGGCTGGATTCTTGGGCCATATTTATCAAGATTGCTGTTCAGTTAATTAATTGCTACTTGTTGTTTTTTAACTGACTTTTTTTATTAAATTTAACTGGGAGTCTTAGAGCCAGGCTCAAGTCACTGCCTTTAGTCTAGCTGCATCACGTGACCCCTGAGCTAAGGTTTGAAGGAGAGATAGGAAGGAGAGAGGCGAATAGTAGGAGACAGGCTCTTCCAGAGAGAAGGAAGATAGACTTTGATGGCAGATAAGGACTGCTTGGCCCACCCAGTCTGCCCATTTCACTACCTATAGGATAGGCCGCAGATCCCAGTTAACCAACAGCCTATTTCTTCCTACCCCCCCCACAAGAATTGCCTTATGTTTGTCCCATGCATTCTTGAATTCTCCCACAGTTTTAGACCCCACAACCTCCTCAGGAAGGCTGTTCCATGCATCCACTACCCTCTCTGTGAAAAATACTTCCTCACATTGCCCAGAACCGCCCCTCCTCTATCTTTAAATTGTGTCCCTTGTTTTTGCACGTCTCTTTTTCTGAAAGATGCTACCCACTTGGACTTTGTTGATTCCACTGAGGTACTTAAAAGTTTCTATCACGTCCCCGCTCTCCCTTCTTTCCTCAAGGGTATACATGTTAAGCTCCTTTAGTCTCTCCTCATACGGCTTCTCTTGCAGACCCTGCACCATTTTAGTTGCCCTCCTCTGGACTGCCTCTATCCTGTCTATGTCCTTGCGGAGATGGAGTCTCCAGAACTGGACGCAGTACTCCAGATGGGATCTCACCAACTGTCTGTACAGAGGGATAACAACTTCCTGTTTTCTGCTGGTGATGCCTCTCCCTATGCATCCCAGTATACTCCCAGCCCTCCCTACTGCCTTCTCACATTGCGTGCTAACCTTAAGGTCATCTGATATGATTACCCCCAGGTCCCTTTCCTTTTTTGTTGTTGTTACTACCTCCCCCCCATTGTGTAATCTTCCCCTAGGTTCTTGTTTCCCAGGTGCATTATTTTGCTCTTCTTTGCATTGAATCCTAGCTGCCATACTTCTGACCATTCCTCCAACTTTGCCAAGTCCCTTCTCATCCTTTCCATGCCTCCTTGTGTATCAACCCTGTTGCAGATCTTTGTGTCATCTGCAAAGAGGCATACTTTTCCTTCAGTCCTTCTGCAATGTCACTTATAAAGACATTAAAAGGACTGGACTCAGTACTGAACCCTGCGGTACCCCACTAGTAACCCCTCTTTCTTCAGAGTGGACTCCATTTACAATTACCTTCTGTGTCCTGTTGTCCAGCCAATGTTTTACCCAGGCTACCACCCTGGGACCCACTCCCAGGCTGGTTAATTTGACTATTAATCTTTTGTGTAGGACTGTGTCAAAAGTCTTGCTAAAATCTAGGTAGGCCATACCTAAGATGATAGGAGAAAACAGACTGCCCAGCAGCAGAATTGGAGTGAGGAATGGAAAAAGTGTGGGAATCTCAAGAATGAAGGGCACAAGAGGAAGAAGCAGTGGGAGACAGGAGAGAAGAGAGGCAGAGAGGGAGAGAACCAAACCAGTATTTAGAAATGAAGGATGCACTGTGCATAAGGCATCAAGATGTAAGGGGAGGAATTGTAAGTGAAGTGTAGAAGGATCAGCGATGGGTACAAGGAGGAGCATTAGCAGCAAAGCAGAAGAAGGCATTGCATATGGTGTACAATCCAGCAAGGGAAGAGGAGGGGCTATGCCGTAGACAACTTTTGCATATTCAAACACTGGCAGCACTATTTTGTTGACTAGCTCTTGGCAGACACAGGAAGGAAGGCAGTCCTTGTTATGGTAGAGGGCACCAAGTTTAAGGCAGAGCTTAATATGAATGGCATCAATATGAGTGGAGAAGTCAAGCCTGCTAACCAGCCACATCCTAAGGTATTTGAAGCAGGGGACAGCCTAATGGGGAATGTCATCCAGGGTGGAAAAGCAGGAGGAAAGAAAGCCTGGCCAGTTTTTGGCTCATACCTGTGGACAAAGCAATGAGGCCTGATGGGATTCATCCCAGAATTCTATAAGAACTAAGGGTAGAACTAGTGACACCACTGACTACCCTCTTTAATAAATCATGGGAGGATGGGGTGGTACCTGAAGACTGAAGGAGGACAGATGTGATTCCACTTCACAAAAGTGGGAGCAGGGCAGAAGCAGGAAACTACAGACCTGTTAGTTTAACCTCAGTGATTGGGAAAATGATGGAATCACTTCTGAAGGAAAGAACTGTTGAGTACCTAGAGGCCAGAGAAGCGCAGAACCCAAGGCAGCATGGATTCACAAAGGGAAGGTCATGTCAGATGAATCTAATTTATTTCTTTGACTCGGTGACCAAAGTAGTAGATTAGGGAGGGGCTGTAGACATGGCCTACCTAGACTTTAGCAAGGCATTTGACACAGTCCCGCACAAAAGATTAATATACAAGTTGGCCAGCCTGGGAGTGGGTCCCAAGATGGTAGCCTGGGTAAACAATTGGCTGGAGAACAGAACACAAAGGGTAATAGTAAACGGAGTCCACTCTGAAGAAAGGGGGGTTACTAGTGGAGTACCGCAGCGTTCAGTACTAGGACCAGTCCTCTTTAATGTTTTTATAAGCGACATTGCAGAGGGACTAGAAGGAAAAGTATGTCTCTTTGCAGACGACACAAAGACCTGCAACAGAGTTGATACACAAGGTGGGGTGGAAAGGATGAGCAGGGACCTGGCAAGGTTGGAGGTATGGTCAAATGTATGGTAGCTTAGATTCAATGCTAAGAAGTGCAAAGTAATGCACATGGGAAACAGAAACCCAGGGGAAGAGTACACAATGGGGAGGTGAGATACTAACAACAACAAAAATGGAAAGGGACCTGGGAGTAGTCATATCAGATGACCTAAAGGTGAGCAAGCAATGAGAGAGGGCAGTAAGTAGGGCTGGTGGGATACTGGGATACATAGGGAGAGGCATCACCAGTAGAAAACAGGAAGTCGTTATCCCTCGGTACAGACAGCTGGTGAGACCCCATCTGGAGTACTGCATGCAGTTCTGGAGACACACTCTCCACAAAGTCATAGACAGGATGGAGGCAGTCCAGAGGAGGGCAACTAAAATGGTGTAGGGTCTGCACCAGAAGACATATCAAGAGAGACTTAAGGATCTTAATATGTATAGCCTCGGGGAGAGGAGGGAGAGGGGACATGATAGACACTTTCAAACACCTCAAGGGAATCAACAAAGTCCAAGAGGGTAGTATCTTTCAGAAAAAGAGGAGTGCAAGATCAAGGGGGCACAATTCAAAGCTAGAGAGCGGACAGCTCAGATGTAATGTGAGGAAGTATTTTTTCATGGAGAGGGTTGTGGATGCATGGAACAGCCTTCCTGAGGAGGTTGTGGAGTCAAAAACAGTGGTGGAATTCAAGAATGCATGGGACAAACATAAAGCAATTCTAGGGGGTGGAGGTTGGAAGAAGCAGGCTGTTGGTTAGCTAGGATCTGCAGCTTATCCATTAGGTAGGGAAAATGGGCAGACTAGGTAGGCCAAGCGCTCCTTATCTGCCGTCAAATTCTATGTTTCTATGTTTCTATACCAAAGGACAAGTACACTGTCTTCTTGGTGTTCACCTAAAGTTAGTTTGACTGGAAACAGTGCAGGACATTGTTGAAGTCACACTGAAGCGATGTTTCCAAGTCAGAGATTGAGGCACCTGAGGAAAGAGTACAGTGGTATTTGCATACATGTGACTACGGAATTGACAGACAGAGTGGAGGTCATTTAGGAAACTGGAGAAAAGGAGGAAACCCAGAATGGAGCCTTGGGAGAAACCAGATTGGATAGGGAGGGGAGTGGACAAGGCATTGCTAACCTATACTGACTGGAGCCAACCAATGTGTTAGGATGTGAACCAGTTTACTGCTTGGGCAGAGACGTGAGGAACACAGCTTCTCCAGCACTTTGCTGTTCCCTTTGTTTGCATGAAAAAAATTTCCATTAAATTCAAAATAGTTGTGTGGAAGAATAAGGATGCAAGAGCATCTCAGAGATATTAGAAACAAATGGGAAGAGACTCCAGTGAGAGAGAGCACTTATCACAGTATCATAATAGTAATCCAGAAGTTTTTTGGTTTTTTTATTTAGTTGTTTAACCAGGTATAGCACACTAAGCTGAAAGCTTTTTTATAGGAGCAACCTGGGAGCACAAGGAAGTTAAGTGACTTGCTCAGGGTCACACAGTATGCAAGTGGAAGCTGTGGGATTCAAACCCAGGTCTGGTCTGCTGGATGTCACCAAATTTGCAGCTCAGAGCCTTAGACCACTGCGCTATACTGCCTCTAAAGTATATGAGCATTGAACATAGAAAGCCACATCCGGGGGCAGATAGGCAGAGTTTGGGTTGTCTATCACCAAAGGTCTAAATCACGAGTGGGATTTGAAACCCTATTTGTAAAAATCTAAAATCGATGAATGATCATCTGTGCAATTTTTTTTCCATGACATTGTGACTGGTTTGAAATTTGCTACAGTCCTTCCTTTTTTCAGTGATATATTTTTTTGATGACGTTTTTGTACTGATAAATATGTTGGATATGTCTGAACCATTAGCCTGATTTGGATTAGCTTTAATTACATTTAATGGGATTTTGCCTCTAACATCTTTTTCTTTTATAGCAACTTGAAATTTACTGTTATTTTGATAATTTGTTAGTATTTATGTGTTAGCTTTTTAGCCTGTTGTCTGCACATTCACTTTCACTTATATTGTAATATGTGAAGCTACAGGTTTGAATTCTGCCACTCCCTGGAATGCCAATAGTTTACAAATGCCACACAATTGGTTACAACCATGGCATCCAGGTATTTATGATAGTGGATATCACCTAAAGTCTGCCCTCTGATGAAGACTTTTGGCAAAGCACCAGGGCCAGCGGTGTAATTAGTTACTGTATGCTGCACAATGTTTCGAACTGCACTTGAACAAAGCTTTTTTGTATTTTCAAAATTATAACCTGGTTTCCTGGTAAAGTTGTTCTATGTGCACGGGCTCTTGTTCATGTTGGATTATGGAGGTTTGACTAACCTACCCCTAGCACCAGTCTTCTGCACCACCTGAGCACATGGGCCGGTTTCTTGTTTTACCATTTTCTGTTTTGTTTTCTTCCCACAGGAACTCTAATAGGCACTGACATCATGAGACATGTGCTTGCGGTGGTGTCTCGACATCTATGGGGTCCCACCCACTCCCGGCTCGCCAATTGTACTGCCACCTGTGGTCACTCAGGTGGCAGTGTTGCGGCGGAGAACAGGAACCCACTCTTCAGAGGCAGACAGCATCCTATGAGAGGTTCTATCCTTCTTCCAGCCTGGCCCTCAACAATCTGGACTTGTTCCTGAACCTGTGACACCAGTATCACAAGCAAGTAGTGCTACTGATGTGCCAATGGGCATACTTCCAGATTCTCTTTTCTGATGTCCCTAACATGCTCACCCTTGCATTGTTTAAGTTGCCTGGATTATTTGCCTACATAAAAAGCAAAACTTAATTAATCCAGGTGCTCTCCATCAAGCCTATTCTTCCTTGAGTCCAGGATACCGGACTTTGTCATTAGTCAAATGAAGAAAACTGGACCAACAAATCTTTTAAGTGTCTTTTTATTTTTATAAAAAACGTCAACATGATTCCACCAAAGTTTTGAGAGTTATAAATACTCTATCATGTAGGGTTTTGGCTGAAAAACATATTAATTTTTATTATAATCATATTTCGATATCATTAAAATGATAAAAAATTATCAAAAAGATAGTAGTCTTAAAATGCAGTAGAGGAGTCTCCATTTACCTATTTGAAAGTACACTGAGAATGCAATCCAGAACAAGAGGAAATTATCCTATTTTCGTATTCATTACTCTAAACCTAAACAGAAAAATATGTATCAGTATCTACTCAATGCTATTGCTCTTTTGAAACCGATATTTCCAAATATTTTTTTTACTCACTTTTACTTTGTGGTGATAAATTTCTGCTTACTTCACAGGTCCCATACAATCTTTTCTACATAAACTATAAATATAAAATCAATTAATTCACACCATTCAACACATGATGTAACTATTAATGTAAGATTATTGTATGAAATATCTAACTAAGCAAATGCATTATTTTTTATTTTAATGCATACAAATTTGTGCTTAGTAATAAAATACTCAGTTTCACTGCAAAGAAGAATTGCAGCGTTCTGCTAATACCTTTTTCTCCACTTTAACTCTTGCCTTTTTGTTCTTTTAACAGGACTCTAACGTAGCATGTTATTCTCCTAAAATCAAGAAATTCCTCAGTTTATCATTGAACATTTTATCACTGATGTTTTCTATGTTTTTATAGCAGAAGTATTTGTTAGTCAATGAAAAAAATCATTATATAGCTTTTTTAGCAAAAATGCATTTCTGACAACCTAAGACTCGTGCTCAGTACATTTGTTCTTTCCTCAGACGTTGACATTTTTACAGCTGATTCTCTAATTAATGATGCACGTGATTAAAGATGGACGCCATTCACCATTTTAAAAAAAAATTCTTTCCCTGGTGTTACTTGTTGAATGTGCATGCTAGATTAATGCTGTAGTTGTATTAGGGTGGTTCATCCACATGTTTCTGATAGTAAACAGCATAAAATATTACATTTTTTCATGGAGGGTGTGGCATGGGTGTGGGAACTTTTATAAATTTCAAGACCCAATATCTGGTTCAGGAATGAAAGAAAACAAAATGAAAAATGTGTATCTTGATATTTTTGCCAGAAAAACCTTTTTACTGAAATGTGTATGGTTACTAGCAAATACTGCTGCTTTAATAAAGCTCACTCTGTGTTCCACTATAACTTATCCCATATCACTAGATGCTAACACACAGCATTCTCACATTTCCAACCAGTGCCATTTTTAAAGGGAGATTCCTTACATGTCAACCTCCTTTTATGTGAATTGTGACTCGGACCATGTGGTCTAATTAAGTGTCCATGTGGTCTGTTTTAAATAGGAAAGACCACTAGATCTTTAAACATTCATATCAGTGAACACAAGAGTGCAGTTAGATCAGGAGACACCAAATCTGCTGTAGCCAGACACTTTAACACTGAAAGACATCAAATAAGCACTTTAAGATTTATGGCACTTGAACAAATTAGAAAACTGGTAAGGGGATTGGGATAGGTTACTACTTAAAAGAGATGAGAAGACTGGTGAATAGACATATTTACCAGCACAAATTCAAGAATTAATAATGAGATAAGCTGGACTGGTTTTATATGATATTTCCATGTTTCCTTGACACTAAGGTATCTACGCTGCACACTGCTGGGCTGCCCCCCTCAGTTCCTGCTGTCACTTGTGGAAGACCCCGAAAGAATGAGATGGAATAAATCATTCATATGTTAGAAAAGAAACTGATACAGTAATCATGTAGTTTCTGATATTAGGGTTTTCATATTACATACTGTGAAGCTGGTCCCTGTGATTCTGGATATTCCTTGTGTGGGACTCCTGCAAGAAGATGGAATAATTGATTAGCACACTGGAGGAGAGAATGATAAAATAGAAGGTTAAATTTCTTCAGTAAAATAATCATTTCCAAAAGATTTTTAAGCTTGTTTTTTTTTTTTTAACAGATAGTGGAAGCTGTTCTTGGTGGACAAAGGGTGAATTGGGACAACCATATAATCTGTGTAAAAAAAAAAAAAAACTTTTCTTTTGCAAAGATAAGGCATTTGGAACATGCTGTGTCCATAAGCAACATATTATGTGGCAGGGCTGTTTCACTGCTTGTGGGTGGGCTTCAAATTGGGACCAGGCAGCCAGGTGTGTCACAGGTTTGTGACGCATGTCGCGATGTGACATGATGACGCTGCCCAGGTCTGCAGTTGCCTAGAGTGTGCTTCCACTCCATATGAAAGAAGGTTGAAACGAGAGGAATCTACATAAAAAGTGCCATATACACACTGAGCCATATATACTACCGAGATAGTATTACAGTTTATAAACCTTTTTATGTTATACAGTAACACTTCTTAGTAGTGGGTTGCACAAATGTGTCTGTTTTACAGATATTTGGACATACTGTATTTTGCAGTTCTCACAAACATTTTCTATTCCAAATAATTTGAAATTCAGAAGTATTAGCAGGGTTTTCTGTTATGTAGAAAAATAGACTGAAGGAGGGGAAAATAACTTTGTTCTTGCAATGCCCGTGAGCTTTGTATGTGTTTATATGTAGACCTGAAATGAATGAAAGGGTGGCAGTATCAAAATCAAGCAATCTTTTTAAAAATGTTGATGGCCTAATAGTAAGTATCGCAGCTTCTCATGTTAACAATCCAGGTTCATGTCCCAAGCCTGTGCTGGCACACATGAGGCAGCAGAGGCAGAGCGGAGCATCCACCTCAGATTACTCCTGCCTTGAGGAATGTGTGTGGGGGGGCTCCTGCCGTAACATGACTCACCTGGGGAGGAAGTTGTGTGGCCAGCAGAGTGTGGCTGCAACTGGGGTGAGGTGAAATCCTGCTGCTGGCATGATGCAGGACACCAAAATGTGATGTGCTAGTGTCATATATCCAGTCTGTTTTGGCAAGTGTTAGTCAGAGAGCGGTGGGGCAGCCTACTCCCAGTCTGCTCCTAACTTTTCAGACTAAAATCCCATCTCTTGCAGCACTTCAGAGGGATGGGTGGGACATGGAGGAGGATGAAGACACAGGTGGAAACAATACAAACCTCAAGTAGATAGCAATGATATGCTCTTCCCACCCACTTGTGGTCTGCAGACACCCTTACCTCTTGGCCCTCATTCCCTCTCCCCCTCCCGGCGGAAAAGTTCCAAATGGCTATTCTCCTAGCAAGACTGTCAGCCCAACCTGAAAGGATAAATCTGGGACACTATATAATGGGGCACATAGTGAATAACTGGGGGCACGAGGTGACACCCTCCCCCCATTAAGAGTGGGATCACACTCTTGTGGAAGGGCTGAACAGCCTAACCCAATGGGTAAAGAAAGGAAAATAGAAAGTTAAAAAAGTTATTGATATAACAAGAGAATGTTGTTTAAAATGACATAGTAATGGTAACAAAACAGGGTGGTGTCCCTCCTCCTAAGTAATAATGAATATTGAGTCATGCATGAGATGGGCAATCTAAATGGTAATTTGCTTTGATCAGGAGAGATCGAGGTCAAAGTGCAATATACCATTTTGCATTTATTTCTCAGGCATCACTGACTTCAATTAACTGCACCATGCCAGCACTGCAGATGGAAATTTGGCTCAAATATAACTTCTGCCACCCCATCAGTTCATCAAGTAAAACTGTTTGTAAGTAAAACTGCAGTGATAGCTCAGCACCAGCCAGCGTGCCATTTTGGTAACATACATAAACAACAAAATGGATGTTAATTGAAATAAGTTACTGTACATTGCTGTTGCTGATATAACACCTCAGGTTAAAAATAATAATGAAAATGAATAGAAGCAGAATATGTCTACAGGTAAGGGTACTGAGTTACTTTATAGGGATTGTAGTTACTTTGATAAAAAAGGAAAACCACAGTGCTGCCCAGTTTCCCCGAGGAAGCATGTCGTGCTTCCATTCAGGTGACCCGGGTATGGGAATGAGCCCATGTTCCTGCAGCCAGACAGACTAGCTGAGGAGAACATTGCTGCTTGAAAGAAGCCCCTCCTGGTGGACCAGGGAGCAGCTCCCTCATGAGGAGTAGGCATGCTTGTGCGCCTTTGCTGTGGCATTTGTGTCTGTTGCAGCTGCGTGTGATGTCAGTG
Source organism: Neoceratodus forsteri (assembly GCA_016271365.2). Classification (NCBI taxonomy): domain Eukaryota; kingdom Metazoa; phylum Chordata; order Ceratodontiformes; family Ceratodontidae; genus Neoceratodus; species Neoceratodus forsteri. The sequence continues at coordinate 1,102,942,680 of CM028129.1, read as the reverse complement.
GCAGTGGGAGAGACAAAACAGAGGTAAAACCCCTGCTTTATTGTGGATGACACTGGTGCTCTGGGTCTCTGCTTCCATGGATCCCTGGCCCCTTAACAGAGCTGGAAGGTTGCCTGGGGTAATGGAGGTGAGAGATAAAAATCTGTCTATAAAGAGTACAACCAAGACAACTACGAGGTTCAGACGCAGTGTAGCAGTGACACTGAGATGCGCCACTTTGCTTTGTACCAGCAAACAAATCACAGCTGGCATCAGCAGAACTCGCTTGCGCTACTATCCCAAATTACCTTCAATGTCATGCCATTCTGTTCTTTATTATTAAGGACATCAATGTGGAAGAAGAAGCCTTAGCACTTACAGTTCATCTACTGCTGCAGTTTATTTTGGACCCGAAGTCATAATGCCCTGCTTGTGCCATACAAAATGGGGCATGAGAATCCTGTAATCTCATTGGTAAAAACACATCACATGACTATTGATCATTATTTGACAACACACACTCACCAGAACCACATTTTGTTTTTCAACAAATAAAAGTCCATTTGATAAGTAGGCTTAACACTTCTGGGTGTGCAGTCATAAAGGTGGAATTAACTTCCCGGGTGGTTGCAGCACTCAGCTATGACTCATGGCTAACAACCATACGAGGTGTGCATTATTCCCTTATAATAACTGAGTAGCATTTTTTTCCCATAGTGAAAGCCAGTTATAATTTACCATTATAACCAGCTGGTTGTAACAGCAAACATGCGCTGGCATTAACTGTCGGCGTTGTAAGAACCCCACTAAACACTCACTGCCCCCTCTAGCTCACCTCACAGTCTCGTCTCTCCTTATAATGACTGAAATGCCAGCCACATGTGAACCCCCAAGAAAGATCAAGTCAAAATGCTCTACGTCTCCTCCCCGGTCCCTTACAAATGTCACGTTTTGTCTCTTTCTCTCCCCAGACATCGTGATCTTCTGGCAAGTAGCCCAGTTGCCATAGAAACCTAGGTTCCTGCCATTTTTAAAGTAAATTCAATACATCTTCAAATCAGAAAAAAAAAATCAGTTTTATGTACTTTAATGTTTCTAATACTTTCAGCAGTTTTAAAACTTACTTAAGAACATAAGAAAAGTGACGACAGAAAAGGACCTATTCATCCATCTAGTCTGCCCTTTTGCTACCCCACTCCCTGCTAAAGTATTTTCTTGTCAGGTTTTCACAGTAACTGCCCCTTGCTAATTTGAACTCCCCAATAGTTTTAGACTCCACCAGCTCCTGTGGCAGGCTATTCCAGGGGTCCACCACCCGTATCGTGAAGAAGAACTTCCTTGTGTTGCCTTTGAATCTTCCTCCCTTGAGCCGCATGCAGTGCCCTCTTGTGCATGCATTATTTTTTACATGGAACAGGTCTTCCCCTTGTACCGAGTTTATTCCCTTTAAGTATTTAAAGGTTTCCATCATATCTCCTCTATCTCTCCTTTTTCCTAATGAGTACAACTGCAGTTTTTTTAGTCTGTTTTCGTATGACTCATGATGCAGTTCCTGCACCATCTTTGTAGCCCCCCTCTGTACTGTCTCTAGACAGTTTATGTCCTTTTTTAGGTGAGGTCTCCAAAACTGTATGCAGTACTCCAGATGAGGCCTCACCAGGGATCTGTATAGTGGGATTATTACTTCACGTTTTCTAATTGTGATACCTCTGCCTATGCATCCCAGGATGCTGTTGGCTTTTTGAGCTGTTTTTCACATTATCTTCCTACTTTTAAGTCATCTGATACTGTAACTCCTAGGTCTTGTTCCATCTTGGTCTCTGTAATCTGCCCCCAAGTATGTAAGACACCTTAGTTTTGTTTTCTGAGGTGGGTTGCTTTACACTTTGATGTTAAAATTTCAACTGCCAGTTCCTGGACCATTGTTCCAATTTTTTTAGGTCAGACACCATTTTTGTGGTGCCCTCCTGTGTGTCCACTGTGTTGCAGATCTTTGTATCATCTGCAAACAGGCATACCTTCCCCACCAGTCCTTCACCAAGGTCGCTGATGAATAGTATTGGCCCCAAGACCGATCCCTGTGGCACCTCACTGATTACCTTGCCCTCTCTAGACATTGTTCCATTGACCAGAACTCTCTGTGTTCTGTTCCTGAGCCAATTTTGTACCTATCTGATGATTTCAGGCCCACCTGTGTTCTCAAGTTTATTAACCAACCTTCTGTGAGGAATGGAGTCAAAGGCCTTACTAAAATCTAAATATAGGACATCCACTGCCCCATCTTGGTCCACTGTTTTGGTCACCCAATCAAAGAAACCAATCATATTTGTCTGGCATGACTGTCCTGCCGTGAATCCGTGCTGCTTTGGGTCCAGTTTCCTGTTGATCTTTAGGTATTCCACGATACTTTCTTTATGAAGTGCCTCCATCAGTTTACCCACCACTGAGGTTAGACTGACTGGGCGGTAGTTTCCTGCCTCCTCCTTGCTTCCAGTTTTGTGAAGGGGGACCACTATGGCCTCTTTCCAGTCATGTGGTATGTTGCCGCTCATTAGGGATTTATTGAACAGAGATGCCAGTGGTGCAACAAGCTCCTCTGCTAGCTCTTTGAGTATCCTCAGGTGCATCCCATCTGGACCCATTGCTTTATCCCCATTTTTTAACCCCTGTGCCAATCTTTCCTCTGCTTGGGCCTTTACTGTTCTGATTTTTTTCCAGTTTCTCTGAGTTTGATACTTTAATCTTCCTCATCTGTGTCCTTCTTTGTATCCTTGAATTTTTGAAATGCTCTTTTTTTGCCTTTGATTTTGGACGCTACCTCCCTTGTGAATCAGAGTAGCTTTTTCTTCCTTTTTGTTTTACTGACCAGCTTTGTGCATTGTGATGTTACTGTAGTTAGTATGTCTTTTATCTTCCTCCATCTTACTTCTACGTTTCCTCCTGTGTTTTGTGCAAGGAATGGTTTAACCATTTCCCTCATTTTAGTGAAGTCAGCCTTTCTCAAGTCTAGGATCTTCTGTTCTGTACGGCTGGTTTCCTCAGATTTTCTGATGGTGATCCAGACTGACCTGTTGTCGCTGGTTCCTAGATATGATCCTATGGGGTAAGTGTGCATACTCAAATTTATTCAATCAATCAATCAAAACTTTATTTAACCAGGCAGAGTTATCATTGAGCAGGCTCATTTTCAAGATGGTCCTGGCAGAAGGGAACAGAGCAAGGAATAATACAATTGTACGTTTAGTGCAGGCTGGTACATACAGTAAAAAAATAGCAACAACAACAGATAATACAGTTTGTACAGATTGTTAACAAATTAAATTAAGGGTACACCAACATCTGGGGTGGATACTAAACAAGGCAATAGAAGTAACAGGGTGTGGTAAGAAGATTATATTAACAATAGAACAAGAAGGCACGAAAGGACTGACCAGGAGGGTCGACCATTTGCGGGGAAGGATGGGGGGGGGGTTCAGTAGGAGGATGTCAACACTAGGGGGAGAGGTGACACGAACATAGTAAGGCCAGGGGGTAAGAAGAATATACAAAGGGAGATGTGCAGAGAAGTGCTGGAGTTGTAAGTAAGTTGGAGAGCAGGGCAAGGAGGCCAGTAGGAGAATTACCTGTGGTGGGTACATATGAACTTCAGAATGCATGTGATAGACAGCTTAAAGGTATGGGGACCCAGCAGGGATGAGAACCTTAATGTCTTTTGCATGTTGTTCCATGGGGAAGGTAAGGAGAAACTGATAGAAGCCTTACCATACTGGGACCTTATTCTTGGCACCTTGAAGGACACAAGTATTGTGTTTCTTAGGCCATACGCTCCTGTTACGTGTACAAAGAGAGCAGAGATATAACCTGGTAGCTTATCGGTTAAGGCCCTGTAGAACCATAAGAGGGCATTTTTTTTCCTCCTCAATGTAGGAGATGGCCAGCGAGCTTTTGGTAGAGCAAGCAGTGGTGGGTACGACTGGGCATATCCAGAATAAACCGCAACGCACGGTGATAGAGGGTGTCTAATTTACATAATGCCTGATTTGAACAATGGCTGTAAAGAATGTCTGCATGATCGGGCAGAGGAATAAATGTCGTAAGGACTAGTGTCTTTTTGGCTGCTAATGCGAGGAGGTGTCTTATGCGATAAAAGACACCTAGACATTGCCTTAGCTTTTTTAACAGCTCATTCAGATGTACCGCAAAATTAAGCTGGTCATCCAACCAAACACCCAGGTACTTAAACTTAGCCACTATTTCCAGAGGTTCACCTAACAGGGTGTAAATCAGGTGGTTCAAAGGTGGCCCCTGGGTATGAGTGGCAAGTAGAGAGAGGATCATTGCCTTGCTTTTTTTGTGTTAAGCAGTAGCTTGTGCTTTAGTAAATTGTGTTAGAGGGAGACAAAGTCGTGTTGTAGCTCGTCGTAAGTGATGTCCAGAGATGAGTTAATAGTGTAGAGAACCGTATCATCAGCGAATAGATGTATGTAGCCTGAGCATCTGTGACAGTCAATATGGTTTATGTATAAAGCTAATAGGATGGGGCCCGGGATGGAGCCTTGTGGCACACCCCGAGGAAGGGTTTTAAGTGGAGACAGTTCCCCTTGAGCTTTAATCTGTTGCAGTCTGTTGGAGAGATAACATTCAAACCACTTTAGGGCAGTATTATCTAGGCCGAAGCTGTTCAGGACATTAAGCAGAAGGCTATGATCCACGGTATCAAAGGCCTTACTAAGGTCCAGAAAGAGGGCACAGACGTGTTTTTTTGTATCCAAAGCATTCTGCCAGTCATTGGAGACTTTGGCAAGGGCAGTTATAGTGCTGTGCTTGGGCATAAAACCTGATTGGGCCGGGTTCAGGAAGTTCTCGGATTCTAGATAATTCCTAAGTTGGTAATTGACAATTTTGTCCAGCATTTTTGACAGGGTAGGAAGCAGAGAAATAGGACGGTAGTTGTTCAGGTCAGCTGGATCTCCAGACCTGAAAAGGAGAATGATGTGTGCTATTTTCCAAAGAGGAGGTAATTCACCCTGAATCAGGGAACTATTAAATAGGTGGGTGATTTGGGCAGTCAGATAGTAAAAGCCTGTTTTCAAGAAAAATGGTTCTATAAGATCAGCACTGCCACACTTTTTTGTGTCCAGAGATATTAGAAGGTCCTCCACCTGTCTGAATGTAACTGGTTGAAAGCAGAAGGAGGAGTGTCTTGGGTTTGAGGCAATGTCAGAGGATAAGTCATCAGTGGCATTGCAGCGGACATTTAGCTTGCTGAGGGGCGAATCATTGAAAGCAAGGCCTGCTGTGGCAAAATGATTGTTGAGTTGTTCAAGAATGTCAGCTCTGGTCGTGTAAGAAATGTTATGTGCCACTATTCTAGTGGGCGGGGGGGGGGAGGCTGGTGAGTAATCTTCAACCTCTTTAAGAAGTTCCAAAAATTGGCAGAGCAATTTTTATTTTCTTCAAGGGCGGTCAGGAAATAATGTAATTTTTCTGCTCTTATTAACTTGGTGCAGGCATTGCTAGCCACTCGAAAGGCAAGCCAGTTGGTTTCTAACTTTGTTTTCCTGGCTCTTTTCCACAGTACATCCCTGTTCCGGAAGGCTTTCTTCAACGTAGGCATGAACCAGTCAGGGGACCTTTTCCTTGTTTTAAGCCTCCTAAGTGGAGCATGTTTATTTATCAGACCCACTAGTAGGTTTTGGAAAATATTGAAAGCCTCAGTAACAGAGGGGGCCAGATAGAAATTCTTCCAGTTGATGTTACCAAGGTCTGTCAGGAAGGCAGTCCGGCAGAAGTGTTTTAGGCTTCTTTTTAGCTTGAAGGTAGAAGCAGACAGCCTGTTATGGAACCTGGCGAATACAGGCAGTGGCACAGTGATCACTGAAGTCACTGTGAAAAACTCCTGTATGGGTGATGTTGTGAGGCTTACCGACAAGCATAAGATCCAGTAGGGTACTATGGCTGGGGTTTTCTTGTTTGGTCGGGTGTTCTCCAGAGTCATCTGGGTTAACCCGTGTACATCATGAACTCTTAATCTTGTTAAGGCAGGCATCGTTCAGTTCAGATTGAAATCTCCCATTATTATGCTTTCTAGGTTCACCTTATCCAGTATGGATGATGGTTCTAGAATACCAAGTGTTGCAGAGGGTGGCCTATAACAGGCAGATATTAAGAGGGCTACTTCAGGTGAAATGGTTAACTTAAGGGCAAGGCATTGGAATTCCTTAGGTAGGGAGGTCCGAACAATATCTGCGACATGGTATTTGATCTTGGCATAGATAGCGACTTCACCTCCCCTAGCGGATCTGTCACATCTGAACAGGTTATATCCATGTATATTGACAGTTTTGTCAGGTATATGGCTTGAAAGCCATGTCTCCAAAATCATAACTATGTCAGGTACTGTGTGTAATACACGAGCCTGGACTAAGTCAAATTTTTTTGGTAAGCTGCAAACATTTATGTGCAGGAAACTAAGACCCTTAACTTGTGAGAGGTCCGATGGGGCTCCAAGCAGGAGGGGTGAGCCAGGGTTAAGTTCAACATTCTCTGAGCAGAGTACGAGAAGTACTAGCAACTTCCTGAGACAGTTTATAATTGTTTTTAAGGTGGCTTTGTTTTGACGTTTGGCACTTGAAGCTTTGTGGGAAGTGTTGCTAGGGGCAGTGAGGTGGTAGCAGAGAGAGACAGGGCACAGAGTGCCACTCTAACTGTAAGGAGGAGTAGTATACAAATGTAGATAGAAGTTCTGAGCTGGGGAAAGAGAGTGTAGTGCAGGAGGGAGTTAGTGCTCCTTGTGTGGGTAGAAGATTTTGTGAAAACGATCTTTGGCAAAACATATTGCCTAGGTGGGTCCTGTTGGGGCGGATCACCAATTTTTCCTTTAAAGCTGTTATTTAGAAGCAGGATCCATCCATAAATGATAATGGCTGTAAGTGCAGCCATCAGATTGGGGGACTGCACAGAGCAAGGGCGCAGGCTGTAAAGGAGCTGCCAAGGCAGTGGTGCAGAAACCCTTTAAGGAATGAGTACCAAGACAGAGGAGCAGAGTCCCTTTAAATAGGGAGCTAGCCAGAGATGTGGCCCAATGGGAAGGGGTAGGGGGTGGCAGGCTCCCCACTAAAAGTATTTAATGAAAGGAAGGAAGGAGGAGGGGGGGAGGTTGGGGCCGAAAAATTGCAATTAGCAGCCAGAAAAGCTAAAAATGGCAAGAGGTTTTTTATTTTTTTCTAAAGCTAGCAAAATCAGCTTGTCTAGCGCTGCCGCCAAGCAAGATTTAAAAAGTCTAAAATGCTAGCTCAGTCCTGCGCTCCCAGCAAGCCCCAATCAGGCCGGTGAAATAGTTGAGGCAGCCAATGGGGTCCAGGAAGCAGCCAGAGAAGAGCCCAATCGCAAACGTGGCTTTCAATCCATGGTTGGTCATGGGCTAGGAAGGGAAAATATATCGTACCTGAAGCTCTGCTGGTCAGCTGTGTGTGGACCCATGGCCGGCAGCGATTCTCTGGGGCAGCGGAGCTTGAGAGCCCTCTGAGGGCCAAAATCTGCGGGAGAAAGTGAGAGGGACTACAATTAATATAATAGGGCAGACACACAGGGGTATCAGCATGGGTGGGCGCAGACTATGAGGACAAAGGAGTTTGGGAGGGGTTGAAACAGAGCAGTACAGGCAGCAATAATAGGTTAGAAGAGGCTGGTGGAGCAGCACCAACCGAATCCACAAACGGAGGAGGTGGGGAGGGAGGAGAAGTGAGAGAGTTGGAAAGGATGTCTGAGAGCTAAAGATGGTGTGGCAGGGGCGCTGATAGCCTTTCAGTGGGGGAAAAACTCTTAGCAGATTAAGACAGAAGCTAGGGAAGTGGCAGGGAGCCAGAGAGTAGACAGGGGAAAAAAAGCAACTATGTCAGGGGACACAGCAGCAAATACAGGTCTGCTGCTAGGAGTAGAATCAATAAATATTCCTCATTTTGCCTTTTTAAACATCAGACAGTATGCACTACCAACTTAAAGATGGCAGGGGACACAATAAAGTTTCTAAGTCTGTTGCTAGGAAAATAAACAATATAAATTCCTAAATTAGCTCATTCAGCACTACATATTATGCACTAACTGTATGGAATGCTATCAGATCACTGCTCTCCTTTGCCATAATACAGTTCAGTATAATTTCCAGGCATTAGGTTATTGCACACCCTTGGTGCGGGATGCTTTGATATACCCCTCGAGCTTCACTCTCGGGGTTTATGTAGCATCCCACACCTCAGATGTGCAGTAAATTCTTATAATGCACACTACCCCACGCACTATTCTCCATATAATCATGCATCCAGTCATGAGTTATCCCTTAATTTTGGTATCACAACTTTTTCCACAGCAAAGACTCTGATGTCACAAATGGGTCATTATGACTTCAACACTAGAATAAGCTTAATCTGTATGAGGACTGTAAGAGAAAAGCTTCAAATGTAATGTAGTTGTTCTTAACAAAAAGGCACATAATGACTTGAAATTCTGTTTTTTTATGTAACTAAATTCAACTGATAACATGCTCCCAACAGTGATTTTCTTTGCTGGTGGCTGATGCCGCTCTTTAAAGAAGCTGAATATGTATACCTTTGAGGAAAGAAAGAGAGAGGACATGATAGAAACCTTCAAGTATCTCAAGGGAATCAACAAAGTCCAATAGGGTAGTATATTTCAGAAAAAGAGATGTGCAAGAACAAGGGGGCACAATCTGAAGATGGGGGGGTGGCTCAGAGGTAATGTGAGGAAGTATTTGTTCATGGGGAGGGTTGTGGATGCATGGAACAGCCTTCCTGAGGAGGTCGTGGAGTCAAGAACAGCGGGGGAATTCAAGAATGCATGGGACAGGCATAAGCAGTCCTAATGGGGGTAGAAGGAAGTAGGCTGTTGGTTAACTAGAATCTGCAGCTTATCCATCAGGTAGGAAATTGGGCAGACTAGGTGGGCCAAACGGTCCTTATCTGCCGTCAAATTCTATGTTTCTATGTGAACAGTATGAATCTCTGCCAGATAACACCTCCCCTTTGCCAGACAGGCAAGCAGTAAGACATGGCCAGGTGTTAGTAGTAATGGCATGAGCATATGCCCAGGACATTAGTAGTAAGGCACAAGGCAGTAAGCTGAATGCCTTCAGCCCCTGGAAATGTATTCTGGGCACTACCGCCAACGACTTGGAGTGTCTTATTGCACTGATAAAATGGATTTAGGGTAGTAAAAAAATAACAATAGAGAAGAAAGTAAATTAATATCTTTTTCCAGTTATGTACTTTGCTGGGTCCAGAACTGACTTAAGGTAGCATCTAGTACCCCATTTTACACGCACCGATAAGCTCAATTAGGGAGTAATCCAGTTACTCAGTAATTAAGTATTTGGTGCATGTAAACTTCACTATCAAGGATTCTGGAACCGAATTGTAATACGATTAAATGCAACAATACCAGTGCATCAGTTCCCTTGTATTTTGTAGCCAGTAACTGGTGCACTATATTGATCCTTCACACGTGCCAAATGGAAATATTATATTGACCCTTCACACATGCCAAATGGAAACATTATATTGACCCTTCACACATACCAAATGGAAATATTATATTGACCCTTCACACATACCAAATGGAAATATTATATTGATCCTTCACACATGCCAAATGGAAATATTAGGTTGCACAGTTCTCTTTGTGCATTCTTCCCAATTACATGCACCACATATCTTGATTACTGAGTATTTGGTATAAGCAATAAGATATGATGATATGTTGGTTGTGCAGCTACAACCACATGCCCAGGGGTGTAGTAAAGCAGGAGGCCCCAGGCTGAGTGACTTCAGCCCTATCATGTCTTACTGCACTTATAAAATGGACTTTGTGTGAAGAACTGAGAAAATTAAAAACCAAAACTTAAAACTGTTTAAAAATCACTAACTGGTGTAAAATATTCCCTCCACAGATGGGCTGTAACTACAGGGTTCTAGCCCGAGTTGTTGCACCGTGTGAGCCACAATGATGTGTGTGCTTTTTCTGTGAACAGTCTCTTGAAGTACCCCCCCTCCCAGTTTTGTGCCATATTTTTTTCTTATGTTGTTTTACTTTGTGGATTTGAAATGGGAATAATTGGCTTCAGAGGCCCGATATTCAAAATCGCGCAAAGCAGAGAACAAAACTTTGTGCTGTACTTTGCAATTGCCCAGGAACCCAAAGATGCTATATTCAATTAAATAGAGCACTGGCACTATTCAACTAAATATAGGGCCATGGTGGCACAGCGCCAAGTCACTTGGTGCTGTCCTGACATGGCTCCTGAAGTACGATGCCAGAATGGATAACACTGGAGGACTATCTGCAATATTTAAAGGGACCCATGCAAATGAGCATATCGGGCATGCAAGGTGCTAAGGGGCCATTTGCATGCCCATAATGGGCTCATCTGCATGGTTAGTGAGGTAGGTTAGTGCGGTGCCACCTCCCAATTGCCCAGTCCCAGAGTGGTGTAGATATTGCTGGTGCCTTGTGGTCCCACCAATTTCAGCCTGTAAGAAAGAAAGGCATCCCTGGTGCCCAGTGGTTCCCCCTCTGATCATCAGCCCGTAGGATACTTGAAAACACTCCCTGGCATCTAGTGCCCCCCCACATCACTGGATACCCACCCCCTCCAGTTACCATACCAGTACCTTTGGTGCCACAGGTGTGTATGGTGACTGGTGCAGCCCTCCTCACACCTCCTTGGCTGGCTGCCATATGTCCAGGCAGGGAGCACGTGTCTCATTTATAGGATATGGTGATGTGCCCTGTCCTATAAATGAGACTCATGCTCCATGCCTGGCCATACAGCAGCCAGCCAAGGAGATGTCAGGAGGGCTGCATTGGTCGCTGTATGCACCCTTGGGTATTGGTAAGGTGGCTGTGGAGGGTGGGTGTCCGGTGTCGCTGGAGGGGCTGCTAGATGACAGGGAAGGTTGTCACATATCGTGCAGGCTGGCGATCGGGGGGGGGGAACCCTTGGCACCAGGGATGCCTTTCTTTCTTGCGAACAGGCAATCAGGGGGGAGACCACTAGGAATGCCTTTCTTTCTTATGGGCTAGCGATCAGAGGAGGGGACCACTAAGCACCAGGGATGCCTATCTTACTTATGGGCTGGCGATTGGAGGGGGGGGCCGGTGGAACCACTAGGCACCAGGGATGCCTCTTTATCTTATGGGCAGGTGATGGGGGGGTGCTCCATGGACCACAGAGGATGGGTATGCTCTCCTTTGGCAGCCGTTAGGGTTGCCCGAGGTAAGACAGGGTTCATTTTGGCAGTATCTGCACTGCACAAAAAGACCACACTAAACTCTTTTGCACAGCACAAAGCCACTGAATATGAGGTCGTGCGGTTATTCATGGTCATGCACCTCCACTTGCCTGCATGCATACATTATGTTTTCTTGTGGCTAACCCCTCTTCTCAACACAAAACAGCCCCTTTTGAATATGGGGATCCAGTGCAAACCCCGGTTTGTGTGGGCAAAGACCTGTTAGAGTCTGTACATACTTTTGAATATTGGGCCCCTGGTGTTTTATTTCAGTGAGAAATTGCCACTCCAGCATGTTTCATGGACTTGTAAGTTAAAAAAAAATTAAATAAATTTAAGCTCACAGTCAAACCCACTGTACCATGCTCTACAGTTTCCTGTCTCACAACCAATGCTCTCACTATGTGGGAAAATAACTTTTTGTGTTTCACACCTATTCCTATGGAAAAATACATACTTTCATAACTATATATATATATATTTATTTCTGGATTTTTTCTTACACGTGTTATAAGTCCAATAAGGCACTTCAGGATGTGTGATTATGGTCAATAATCACACTTCTCTCTCATGTGTTTGAAGGCACTTGGCGTAAGCGCCTCCTGCCTAAAAACACACTGGAGTGGCATGTGATTACTGGCCCATAATCACACTCCATGCCATGCCATACAGAAACATAGATTTTCATGGCAGATAAGGACTGCCCGGCCCATCTAGTCTGCCCATTTTTCCCTAACCACTGCATATACCACAGACCCTAACTGATCTATGGCTTACCCTCTCTTCCCTATCGTTAGGATACCCTTATGTCTATCCAATAGATTCCTGAATTCTCTGACCATTGTCGCCCCACCACCTCTGCAGGGAGGTTGTTCTGTGTATCCACTACCCTTTCCAAAAATAAATATTTCCTTACATTACCCTTGAGTCTACCCCCTCTAGCCTCACATCATGACCCCTTGAACATCTTCTTTTCGGAAAAGATGCTACCCTCTTGTACCTTATTTATACCCTTGAGGTATTTGAAAGTCTATCATATCCCCCACCTCTCTCCTCACTTCCAGCAAATACATATTGAGGTCCTTTAGTCTCTCTGCATATGACTTCTGGTATAGCCTTTGCACTTTTTTTGTTGTCCTTCTCTAAACTGCCTCTACTCTGTCTATGTCCTTCCTGAGATGTGGCCTCCAGAACTGAACAGAGTACCCCAGATGAGGTCTCACCAAAGATCTGTACAGTGATAACACCACCTCCTTTTTTTCTGCTGGTGATACCTCTCCCTGTGCACCCTAGCATCCCACCGGCTGCCCCCACAGCCTTCTCACATTGTCTGGTCACCTTTAGGTCATCAGAAATGATTACCCCCAGGTCCCTTTCCTGTTTGGTTACCATCAGTATCCCCCCCCCCAAAATCATGTACTCATCCCTTGGATTTCTGTGCCCAAATGCACAATTTTGTACTTCTTTGCATTAAATCTTAGCTGCCACACTCCCGACCACTCCTCAAACTTGCTTAGATTCCTTCTCAATTTCTCCATCCACCCTGGAGTGTCAACCCTGTTGGAGATCTTAGTGTCGTCTGCAAAGAGGTATACCTTCCCTTCCAGCCCCTCTACAATGTCGCTTATGAAGACATTAAAGAAGAATGGCCCTAGTACCAATCCCTGTGACACCCTGCTGGTCACCCCCCTCTCTTTGGATTGAACTCCATTCACCACGACCATCTGTGTCTTGTCGCTCAACCAATTTCTGACCCAGTTTACCACCTGGGCCCACTCCAAGGCTGCCCAACTTGTTTACAAGCCTCTTATGTAGGACGGTGACAAAGGCCTTGCTGAAATCCAGGTAGGCCACATGCACCACCCCTCCCTGATCTACTTCCCTGGTCACCCAGTCAAAGAAATCTATTAGATTTGCTTTGGCAAGACATTCCATATCCTTGGGCAGGCTTTTGGAATGTTGGCAAATTCAAAAGATTTCAGCTTTTTATTCGCCACAAACCACCTCACAGAAGCCATGTCAGACATACCTATTTCCTGCTTTGAGATCTCCCTGTTGCCTGTGATGGAGAAAATCTTCAGCTCTGAGGAAGAGATCAGTGGAGAGCCTCTGCCAGCTGTTCCTGCTGTCACTGCTGATTGTGTGGAAGCCCAGTCTCAGCCTAAAAGAAGAAAACAAAATGCTGATGTGAGTACTAGAAACCTTACCTTAACAGAAGTTGATGTCAGCAAGACTGAGAAATTCAAAGATGAGGCTAACACACACACACACACACACACACACAGTGGTCTGTCTCTGTTTTCCAAGACTGGCTGGCATCAAAAAACAAGAAATGTCATTTTAAAACTGTAACTCTTCAGGATCTGAATTCAGTGCTGAGAGAATTCTGCATGCACGTGTTAGAAACGGCTCTGGTGGACAGTACGCTATCAGTTCATTTACAAGCCTCTATGCTGCACTTAATAGACAGATAGTGCAAACAGTGCTCAAAATAACAATTCAACATAATATCTTCACCTAATTTCAAATCAGTGAACAGTGTTTTGGGGAAATTAGTAAAGTATGCAAGAAAGCCAAAAGAATGTGTCAGAACACCATACGCTTAATGCCCAGGTGCAGTTCCTGAACAGCAACAAGTGAGGTGGCGATTTTTTTTTATTTTAGCTGCTTATCAACAAAGTGCATCCCGTGTTTACCGAGTTATTGTTTTGCTGACCCCTCGCAAGTTTGAGAACTACTTTTCCAAGTGAACTTATACATTAGATAAATTACTTCAGCTTGTATTTCATATATCTTCAATAGATTTTTCTTAATTTATTACTGAAGAAATTCCTGCAAAAACAAGATTTTTATCCCTTAGAGTTGATCTACCCTGTAGCTTATTCTACACTTGAAGTTTTAATGCTGTGTTGTGACATCACAGCGTGTTGTCATGGAAAGAACTGTGATGTCACAAGCAGAGTATTATGACAGGTTGGGAAGAAGCACTAGGAGCTGATGAACCCTCAAGGAACAACAATCCTGTTTACATACATATGTCCTAAATAATAAATAATGGGGATAAGAAATATAGAACTAAAGAGAGATATAAGCTACTTAGTGTCCAAATGTTATGTTTTTTTGAAGTTTTTCTTGAGGTACCAGCGGCTCTTCAAAACGTGTGTGTGTGTTTCACTTATTTTAGTGTGTTGTGCCCATTTTATATAAGTAGTACGGCACATTGGGGACATTGGCTGTACCAGGTTTACCGCATGGTCAGGGGCTTAAGGCACTTGGCTTTGCCTTGTGCCTTACAATGCCCCTGACAGTCGGGCAAACCTAGTACAACCAATGCCCTGTTATGCCTTATTGTTTAATTATTGGATGCTAATTAAGCAACACCATACTGGGGCCTTTTCACACCCATTGGTTGTGCTGTCTCAATCCAATGGGTAGGAACAAGTTTCATCTAATCAGGATGAAGGATCTTAGTACCCATTTTATAACCCTCAGTAATCCAGTAAAGCAGTGCATGTAAACCAAATCCAGTTACAACCCCAAACTGGACATTGATTACCAGGTAACAGAGCTGGGTGCATGTAACTACAGCATGTGAACAACTCAAAGGTAACTGGTAGAAAGTCATACATTTTTATATCGTTTTTATTGAGTTGAGCAGAGAATTCTGGCTATTTTGAAAGTGAAATTTCTAGATGGCACAACAATGGCAATCAGGTTAATTAGCTTACTCTCTCTAATAGTTATACAGTTATGCAAGCAATCAGACTCCCTAGCACTGTCACACTTCTGGGTACCCAGGTAAATGGTGGGTGGGCTAGCCAGCACCGTTGCTCGGGGTAGGCTGGGGTTGCAGCTGGTAGGAGCCCTGTAATGGAAAAAACACTTGCACAACACAGATTTTTAATCCAGAGCCAGATGGCTTGGTTCATGAAGAAAAGAAACAAGTAATTAGATGACACACTTAGATTTAAAGATAGTTGCAGGGAGCTACCCTGATGGTTACTCACGATACCCCAAACTGGACACAGGAAGGAAGAGGATTGAGACAGCAGATAAATTATCTGGGTGGCCAAAAGAAGCAGAGCACTGACCCCTGGGATGGTCTCTCATTGATGGCACTTCTCTGTGCAGTAGGGTAATCTGGCAAGACCCTCGTGGCAAGGCCCAGCCACATGGACTGGCAATGGATTTAGTTCGATGGGTGCTGGGTTCAGCTTCCAGCAATCAGCATACAGTTCACACAACAGGGGAACTAAATCGCAACCCCCATTCAGTACACAGCACATTTATATACCAGAAAATATTACTGTACCAGGCAAAATGCTCCTCAGTCATGATCGCAAAGCCCCAGCTCAAACTGAGAGCTTGAAAGTAGCTTGAGTTCCTGACAGGCCGATCGCATTCAGCAAAATCTTCGGTCTTCTACAGGTTAAGCCTGGTCCCAATTCAGCAGCTTGATCAAAAGTACACAGTTCGGATTTAGTCCAAAACAGTTCTCTTTCTCTCTCTCTTTTCTTCCCAGGGTAACAGCAGACTTGTAGGCCTCAACTCAGGCCTCTCCACAACTCTACCGCTTGAACTATGCAGTTTTTACTGCTCGGCTATCACGAGCTGCTTCCCTCTCAACTGCCAACACAGATCTGGCTTGCCCGCAGACAGCTCAGGGGCTTTCCCTCGGATCCACACGATTCGATTGTTCGGTTCTGCTGTCATTCACTGTAAGAGCTCCCCCTTCTGTTGCAAAAAGGCGCCAACAGTCCAAAACTACAATTCCCAGAGTCTTGCTCCTGATATTCCTTTCAGTTGCAGGCAACATTTTAGAGTCCCAGAGTACTGATTGGTCCAATTCGGCAGTTCAGGACCAAAATGGTGGTGCTAAACAGAAACAGTCCTTGCTGCAAAGGAGACAGGTTAGAACAAACTATGAATTTATTATCACTCTAACAAATGCTCACCAATTAGTTACATCTTTCAGCAGGGCTCCATCTGCCCAACCAGCGATGGCAGAAACGGAGCTTTTTGCAGGCAGCCCAGGTGGGACCTGAGCACAAAAACACTAAGTCCCCCTCCCAGATTAACTACAACTGCAGAATGGCAGCTTTTAAAGGGACAGTACACGGAGGCCACGCAGGCACTCACTGGCGACACATCTAAACGGCAATAGCGCTGAACACCAACCAGGCAGCGAGCATTTAAGCAAGCTTGTGGAAGACTTTTCAGAAACCCCCATTTGCAGGGGGATTACACCCTTCCTCACCTGGAAAAAACTTGCCATCTGCGTCAAGTCTGTACCATCATTATAGTTTCAGATGCAAATTATACTATGCATTTACACCATTAACATGTTATGCTAATCACATTTTATACATTCGTCAACATACTTAACCTTTACTACACATATTCTCAATGTTTCATGTTACTATACCCATTCTGAATTACATTAGGCATATTTCTCACAGGTAATTTACACATACTGCTACACAAAATCAGGTTATCACTTCCTGTACATTGAACAATGAGAGAGGGGGCCCTTCCCTATCAGCTAACTTGGGGCTAGACGGGGCAGGGGCACCACACCTATAGGGCAGAACAATCAGCCTGGAATTTGCACCTAGGCTCAGTTTGGGCAGTGAACTCTGAGACACATAAACTCCCTTGCGGACCACGTTGAGAGGTAGATCCACTGGCCTCCCAGGGGAATCGTAGCTGAGGTGCACTATTGGTTTGACAGTTCGGCCAGTCTTTCTGGGAGAAACAGCCACAGTCTTGATACTTTCCTCCTCAGTCTCTGTGCTTTCGTGGCTTACAAGGGGGGCCTCTGCCTGGCTGGAAGAGTTCGAACTTGGGGCACTGTCAGCCCCTTATTCTGTGGATTCAGGTTCTACAACACTTTGCTCACTGAGAAGGCACTCTGGCACTGGAAAGGAATCATCATCACACTCAAAGTACTCTTCGGGTTCTGGCATGTCACCAGTCTGTCTCAGATCATCTGTCTCTTCCTCAGGTAAATCACACAGTTCCACCATACACAGTGACTCAACATCATCAGACCTGACACTTTGAACTATACTCTCAGGGAGCATTGGTTCCAGGGACAAAGCTGGGGGGGTTAGGCAGTCTGGAAGGCCCAGCTTCATCCCCACAATTGACCATGGGGTTACCCTGAAACAGCTGACTCAGTTCATAAGAGGGGTAATAAGCATAGTTGCACTCACTCTCATCAGAAGTGGACTGACAATCATCATTTTGGGTTTGCTGTGTAGAGAACCTCAAGTCAGTGACCACTAGGGCAGGCTTATTTTGTCTTTGTTTTGCAGCAGCCCGAGTCACTGGTCCAAGGGGAACAATCTCTGGGAGCTCAGCTTCAATCATAATTTGGCCAATGGGCAACAAATGGTTACAGTGCATGGTCTTGACATCTTTTGAGTTGTTTTCAGGCCACACTTTGTACACAGGTAAGTCATTCAATTTGCCTACTACTATGTGGGGAAGAAGGTGCCACCGATCAGCAATTTTGTGTTTGCCATTCAATTACAGATTTTGCAGCAACACATGGTCTCCAGCTTGAAGCTCTTGGGCCTTTACTTTTCTATTATATCTTTCTTTATTAGTTAAGTTTCTCTTTGCAGCCATTGTCTGAGCTAGTTGGTATGCATGGTTCAATTGAGCTTTTAGTTTTTGCACGTACTGTAGGTAATTCTCAGCTCTGACTCCATCAGGAGAGACCCCAAAACAAACATCCACTGGTAGCCGAGCCTCTCTCCCAAACATGAGGCGATAAGGAGAGAACCCGGTAGCATCATTTTTTGTACAATTTATAGGCGTGTACCAAGGTGCTAATCTGCTGGCTCCATTTGGACTTGTCTTTCGGGTGGAGAGTGCCTAGCATGTCAAGCAGGGTGCGATTAAAGCGTTCTGGCTGTGGGTCTCCCTGCGGTGATAAGGGGTGGCTCTTGACTTCCGCACCCCCCACAGAAACAGCATTTCCTTGATTAAGCAACTCTCAAAGTCTCTACCTTGATCAGAATGAATTCTTTGGGGGGCCCCATAGTGAACAAAGAAATTCTCTATCAGCACCGTGGCCACGGTGGATGCCTTTTGGTCTTTGGTGAGGAATGCTTATGCATAGCTGGTAAAATGATCAGTGACCACCAACACGTTACTGATATTCCACTGATCAGGCTCCAAACTTAGAAAATCGATACAAACTAACTCCATGGGTGTGCTGGTGGTGATGTTAACAAGAGGGGCAGCTCTCTGGGGCAAGGCCTTTCTCTGTAGGCAGCAACTACAAGTCCATACATGATGTTTGACATCAGCCCCCATCTTAGGCCAGTAGAACCGGGACCGCACCATGTCAAGGGCTCTGTCGATACCAAGGTGGCCCATGTGGTTGTGTAGGGACCTCAGCACCAAGTCTCTGAAATATATGGGCAAGACCAATTGTTGCTTGTCTTCTTGACCCCCCCATCTACTGTCTCTCTGTACAGCAACTGATTTATTAGCTTCAATTTAGGACCTTCTTTGTACAATAATGCAGTTCTCAAATCAGAGGAGCACAACTTGGACACATCTTTCCCTGCGTAGAGGGCTGATCGGATTATAGGGTCTCGAGACTGAGCTCGCTGAAGGCTGTTATTATCAAACTGAGGCAATGCACTAATATCTAGCGCAGAAAAGTGACAGTACGCAGCTGGTATACAAGTGTCCAAGGGGCCCAAACAGTCTACCAAGCAGTCCACTGGGTCTGTGGACATCAGTTCATCCTTGTCAAACTTTTGGCACAGTGTTTGAATGTCAGGTTTGGACAACCTGACCCAATCACCTCTGGAATTAGGCCGCCGGGAAAGGGCATCAGCATCTATGTGATTCAGGCTCGATCTGTATTCAACAGCATAATCATAAGTAGACAACGCAGAAAGCCACCAATGTCTGGTAGTATCCAGTTTAGCTGAAGTCTGCACATAGGTCAGTGGGTTATTATCTGTCTTTACCAGTATCTTTGCTCCATACAAATAGTCATGAAATTGGTCGACAATGGCCCACTTCAATGCCAAGAACTCCAATTTATGTACAGGATAGTTTTTCTCCGATGGGGTCAGGCTCCTACTGGCAAAGGCCACTGGTCTCAGGCCATTTTCATGCTCCTGTTATAACACAGCCCCCAAACCTTGTAGGCTAGCATCGGTGTGTAACACATAAGGTTTAGCAGGATCAGCATAGGCAAGGATGGGAGCATGGGTGAGTTGATATGATTTTGTGGAAAACAGCCTCACAGTCGGGTGTCCATCGAGGCCTAAAAAGTTCACCCGGGTGGAAGTACATCCTCTCTGCTTCTGTGGGGGCCATTCTCTTGTATTTTTTGTTTGTGGGAGGGTAACCCTGGGTACGATTCAGCAGTGGGCGAATCACTCTAGAGTGGTTCTTTATGAATCGTCGGTAATAACCACAAAATCCTAGGAAGCGTTGTAATTCTTTTAGATTGTGGGGCTGGGGCCAGGTGGTCAAGGCCTCAACTTTGCTAGGATCAGTCTCTATCCCTTCGGTGGACATTATGTACCCCACATACTTTACTGATGTCTGAAAGAACTGGCATTTTTTTTTCGATGGACAACTTAAGGCTGAACTCTTCCAATCAGTCCAGCACTTTAAAAAGCCGGCTCTCGTGTTCCTCCAATGACCTTCCAAATACAATAACATTGTCTAAGTATACCAGACACTCCAACAAGTTCATGTCCCCCACTGCACATTCCATCAGTCGCTGAAAAGTGGCTGGGGCACCTGAGATCCCCTGGGGCATCCTCATAAACTCATAGAACCCCAGTGGACAAATGAAGGTGGTTTTCTCATGGTCTTTTGGGGCCATGGGGATCTGGTTGTACCCACTGCGAAGATCCAACACCAAGAACCACTTGCTTCCTTTCAGACAGTCCAAAGCATCCTGAATGCGGGGCATGGTGTAGTGATCGTGGATGGTCTGCCTGTTAAGGGTACGGTAGTCCACACACATTCTTACTGTCCCATTCTTTTCCTCACCACCACAACAGTTGAAGCATAGGGGCTTCTGGATTCTTATATCACACCAGCCACAAGCATTTCCTGCAGATGTCTTCTCACATCATCTATGTCCGTTGGAGCTAAACGCCGAGACCTCTCACGGAATGGCTGTTCGTCGTGCAGGAGTATGTGATGGTCTGCACCCTGGACACATCCCACGTCCCATTCTTTCCATGAAAACACTTGGTCTCTCTGGGCAAGTTTCTTACTGATTCTAGTCTTCCATTCGGCGGGCAACAGGGAGTCACCAAAGTCAAACAAGTTGGAGCCACTCTATCACTTGCTCCAGGGTGCTTGTTACTGGGTAGCACTGCAGTGTCCGCACAGTTTACTATAGCTAGGATGCAGCCTCTGTTCAATCTGACACATTGTGAATATGTACCATTACCCGTCATGCATAGGCATGAGCACGAGCGGGCAAGATGCTGGGCTTGACCAACAGCTGTTCTGGCAATCTTCCATTGCCTGGCACATGCAGCATTAGTATTTTATTCTTGACATCTTTCCATAAGCGGACCTCCCCTTGTAGAGTACACTGGGTGTTGGGGGCTAACACCATCAACTCGGGATACTTCTTCCATATGACCCCGACTTGTTCATCCTGGTCCACCTCCTCGAGATTCTGGTTTAACTCATAGGCCCTCTTAATCAGGGCAGGAGTTCTCAGAACCCTACTAGTCCAGTGCCCCTGTTTCTCATAGCAGAGTTGGGCCAGTCTTCCAAACATATGAGCATTGGTCCCAATTAGCAGGGGAACCCCATCATACAGTCCAGTAGGGGGACACACTAAGGCCAGGGTCTCTACTTGTTCTGCCACTCCAGCCACTGAAGTAGGGAAAGAGAGACAGATCCGGATATACCCAGAGTATGGATACGACTTTTCACTCAACCCCCAGACATGCAACCCTTCCAAGGGTTGTAGGGGCATATAAGGCAGGTGCTTACTGTACCAATCTTGAAACAGAATAGTCACTTGAGACCCACTGGCAAGCATGGCTCTGGTGGGCACACCATTCACTTTTACTGTAGCTTCTATTGAAGGGTCCACCACCTCGGACCACTCAGGAGGGGCAGCAGCAGAGGCCTGGACAGACGATTTAGCCACAAAGAAATTTGAGTTAGGGTTTCTCGAACCCTCACTGCAGTCATTTCATGCACCCCAAGACCACTAATTCATTTTCCGAAACTCTCCTTGAAGTCGGTTCACCACTTTCTCCACGTCCTTCTGAGACTGACGTTCCCTTTTTAAATGGCCATCCCTGCCGCAACTGTGACAAACGACAGGCTCTCGGGGCACCTTTGGAGAAAACATTGCAGGTGGTGCTGAAGCATCAATGGGAGATTGTGATCTGCCTCCTGCTGGTAGGGTGCCATGTCTCAAAAGTTCCTTTAGGGTGGCAGTCAATTCCTTGAGCTCAGCTGAGAAACAACTCTCCATGGAGGATGTCTGAGGATGCACCCCCAACCCCATAGCAGCCATGTCCTGACAGGGGCCAGGGTCTTGGTCAGTAGGGGATACCTCAGTGAACACACCCAGTTGTACCTTTATGACTTCCTTCAGCAACTCCTCTCCTCACCAGTTATCCCATGGCAGGGACCACTTAGTGGCCTCTATTTCGGAAGGACTCTCTGGTGCCATAATCACTGGGGCTACACTCACTCCATGATCACAATCTCCCTCTTCACCTTCTACCTCCCGGAGTTCTTTTATCAAGTCACAATATTCAGGGGGGTTGCCCCTCCTCTTCTGTAGCCTTAATTGGATGATCTGCAGTTTAGAATGCTTGGCATGTTGTAGTATCTGCCCCAGTCTCACACAGTTCAGATCACTGGCGGCTACCCCACCTTTCCTGTAGGCTTTCCGTAGAGCTCTTTCTAAGCGAGTAACATACGCAGACAAGCTTTCCCCCCTTCCATTGTTTGGTACCTTGAAACTTCCACATCAAAGTTTCCCCTGACTCAGTGTTCCCAAAATTGCCTTCAAGTGCTGATAGGTACTTCTCTGCAGAGGCCTCAGGATTTGTGGACCTCAAAAACTTAATGGCTTCAAGGGCAGGGCTCCTCAGACTTTCTATAATTCTCTTCCGCTTCTCAGCCTCCGCACACTGCCACTCGGATACCAAGGGGGCAACATGGTCGATCCAGGTCTTCCAGTCATCCTCTCCCTGGGGGGTAGGGAGGGTGGCCGAGAAGACTCTCAGTCTTCGGTAGGAGTCATGACTAATGGCAGATACAGATATAGGGGCCAGCATCGGCACAGGCACAGAAGGTGGGGCAATAACAGGTGCTGGTGCGGGAGGGGGTGTTAGAGGAGGAACACCCCCACGTGGCAGGAATAGTTTCTTAAAGTCCTCCATAGTTTTCCCTTCCTCCAGCAACAACTTAGCAAATTTCTCCTAAAATGTCTCAGATAGTGTGGGGGGGGGGCTCATCCTCCCTGGGGTCTTTACTGTCTCTAGTTATCACTCTCCAGGCAGTGAGGGCTCCTTCGGGGGTAATAGTCCGTGGACTTTGGAACTGTCTACTGGGTCACTACACTCTACTAAGGCCATGAAAGTCTGGGCAAGCAGATTAGCCTATCAACCCACCACCACAGGGTTTTGTAAACATTCAGCTTTGGAAAGTACTCCCTCTACAGCGTCCTCATTGGTACCCAGGAGAATATCCAGTATAAGCATAGCATTTTGGGGTCGATTTCCTGCCCAGTACACCACCCCACCAACTGGTGTACAGCCACTTCTGTTGGGGTAGCTATTTATTTTTAACAGTAATTCGTAAGTTTAGCCACTAGAGAATGCTAATCCTAGTGGTGCCTCCAAGATACAGTATAACCCCTAGGTGGCGCTATACCAACGGCTACTACCCCACCTGCTGGGCTAGTAGCAGGTTAAGGGGCCTAGGTTCGGTAACGGGTGCCTCCACCCAGAGGTCAGGGTTGGTAATGGTCAAACTAACCAAGGCACACCCCTCTGGGACACTGTGACCCCCCCCTCTTTCCCCGCTAGTGGCCCACACAAAACACAGTAACCACTCTCACAATACCCCTGACACGCTTTACTCGTATCCACACTTTTAGCACTTACCATCAGGATTGGTTTCTCCAACGCGACCCTGGGGACACCCCTGTAAAATAAGGTTAAACAGAGCAAATGGCATGCAACACAGTACTTCAGGCATAAACAGGATCCAGAGACTGTTTAAAATGCAGAATAAATAGATATGATTTATTCAGGGGGGTTTGAACAAGGATAGGGGCAATCAGGTTAATTAGCTTACTCTCTCTAATGATCATACAGTTATGCAAGCAATCAGACTCCCTAGCACTGTCACACTTCTGGGTACCCAGGTGAATGGTGGGTGGGCTAGCCAGGACTGTTGCCCGGGGTAGGCTGGCGTTGCAGCTGGTAGGGGCCCTGTGATGGAAAAAACACTTGCACGACGCAGATTTGTAATCCGGAGCCAGATGGCTCAGTTCGTGAAGAAAACAAACAACAAGTAATTAAATGACACACTTAGATTTAAAGATAGTTGCAGGGAGCTACCCTGATGGCTACTCACGATACCCCAAACTGGACACAGCAGGGACTAGGATTGAGACAGCAGATAAATTATCTGGGTGGCCAGAAGAAGCAGAGTGCTGACCCCTGGGATGGTCTCTTGTCGATGGCGCTTCTCTGTGCAGTAGGGTAATCTGGCAAGACCCTCGTGGCAAGGCGCAGCCACATGGACTGGCAATGGATTTAGTTCGATGGGTGCTGGGTTCGGCTTCCAGCAATCAGCATACAGTTCACAAAACAGGGGAACTAAATCGCAACCCCCATTCAGTACACAGCACATTTATATACCAGAAAATATTACTGTACCAGGCAAAATGCTCCTCAGTCATGATCGCAAAGCCCAGCTCAAACTGAGAGCTTGAAAGTAGCTTGAGTTCCTGGCAGGCCAATCGCGTTCAGCAAAATCTTCGGTCTTCTACAGGTTAAGCCTGGTCCCAAATCAGCAGCTTGATCAAAAGTACACAGTTCGGATTTAATCCAAAACAGTTCTCTCTCTCTCTCTTCTTCCCAGGGTAACAGCAGACTTGCAGGCCTCAACTCAGGCCTCTCCACAACTCTCCCGCTTGAACTGTGCAGTTTTTACTGCTTGGTTATCACGAGCTGCTTCCCTCTCAACTGCCAACACAGATCTGGCATGCCAGCAGACAGCTCAGGGGCTTTCCCTCAGATCCACATGGTTCGATTGGTCGGTTCTGCTGTCAGTCACAGTAAGAGCTCCCCCTTCTGTTGCAAAAAGGCGCCAACAGTCCAAAACTACAATTTCCAGAGTCTTGTTCCTAATATTCCTTTCAGTTGCATGCAACATTTAGAGTCCCAGAGTACTGATTGGTCCAATTCGGCAGTTCGGGACCAAAATGGTGGAGCTAAACAGAAACAGTCCTTGCTGCAAAGGAGACAGGTTAGAACAAACTACGAATTTATTATCACTCTAACAAATGCTCACCAATTAGTTACATCTTTCAGCAGGGCTCCATCTGCCCAACCAGCGATGGCAGAAACTGAGCTTTTTGAAGGCAGCCTTGGCGGGACCCGAGCACGAAAATGCTCAGTCCCCCTCCCAGATTAACTACAACTGCAGAATGGCAACTTTTAAAGGGACAGTACACAGAGGCCATGCAGGCACTCACTGGTGACACATCTAAATGGCAATAGCGTCGAACACCAACTGGGCAGCGAGTATTTAGTCAAGCTCGTGGAAGACTTTTTGGGAACCCCCATTTGCAGGGGGGGGTTTAAAAGTGAAAAAAAAAAAAAAAACACTCCAGATGCAGATTAGGGAGAAAGAAGTTAGCTATTTACTGTACCCATAATTCCTCACTGTGTAAATCAGTATACAGGCTATTATATTTCCATATCACTGCAGAACTAGGAGACTACATCCCTCAGTAAAGAAATCTTGCCAGCTATCAATGTGTGCACAATGCTTCATTTTGAAAATAAATATCTGAGATCATCTTATATTGTTGTAATCACTACCAGAAAAGGACGCTGCACCTCCAAGTAAAGGAAAATGGATCTCAGCTTCATATTATGCCCATTGTGCCTGGCCACATATATTTGCATACTAGGTGCTATATTATAGTCACCATTACCAAACTATAAGACTGTACTGCTGAGTAAAAAAAAAAGTAAGTTAACTTTATAATCTACCCAGAATTCCACGTTGCTGTATGTAAATGAGCATATTACCTGCTATGCTGTTATAACCATTATATTAAGGCACCATACTGCAGTCACTACTACCAAACAAGCAGACTGCACTGCTGAATAAGAAGATTTAAGTTAACTTCATAATCTACCCAGAATTCCTTGTTGCTACATGTAAATCAGCATATTGCCTGCTATACTGCTGTAACCACTACCAAAACAAGACTTAATTGATTTAAGAGAAATGGCCTACTTTATGTCTAAATGTTAAAATGATAGGGATGTAGAGGAACCATTGTACAATAGCAGCAATGCATGCCAGGGGTGTGTGTTGAGCTGGAATAGCATCACTTCAAGGGTGCAGGCGGACATACTCACAGTGTACATTTGTGTACAGTTTATTTTAGTACTTATCCCAACCAAATATCTTTTTGTTACCATTATAATTCTCATCTGGAGTATTTTTATTTATTTAGAAAAGTTTTACCAGGAAAGACAACATGAGCTGAGAACAGCTCTTTTCCAGAAGTGTCCTGGGGGAGGGGGTATATAGGAGGGACGAGCAAAACCAAACAATGAAGAACAGTGTACAAAACAAATACATCCATTACAAGCCACGTCAATAAAACAAAAACATTATGACGAAAGCACGAACAGTGAATGGGTACACTTAACGTAAGAACAATACATTTAGGACACTACTTATGAGTTAATCCTACATATGAAAATACCAACATAATTACAAGAATAAGTATAAGTGCTATATTGAAATGAGAGGGGAGGTAAACTAGCAAGGATGGAGTTGGGGGAGAGGAGGAGAGGAAAGGTAGCCAAAACCTACTCCCCCTTAGGATGCTGAGAACCCTGCAAGGGGACAGGGAACTGGCAAAATGAAGTAGAGAGGAGAAGAAAGGTAGCCAAAAACCTAATCTCTTCCAGGATGCGAGAACCCTGCAAGGGACCCTGAAACTACTCCCTCAGTATGCAAGAACCCCACAGAGAGGACAGGCTGAATGATAGAGAGGAGAGAAGAAAGGTAGCCAAAAACCTACTCCCCTTCAGGATGCTGGGAACCCTGCAAGAGGACTTGGAACTGACATGATGGAGAGAGGGAAGGGAAGAGGTAGCGGGGTGGGACAGGAGGTCAGAAGGAAGGTGGATGGATGGATGGATAGGTAGAGTTGGGAGGTTGACAGGCAAGGTGTGTTGATGGGATGGGGGAGAGGCCATATTTGAGGGGTGGCGGAGGTGAAGAGTAGGTCAGAAGGAAGGTGGATGGAAGGGTAGAGTTGGGAGGTCGGAAGGGAAGGTTTGGTGATGGGGTGGAGAAGGCAGTTTTTGAGGGGTGATGAGGAGGAGTTAGAGGAGAGTGGAATGGAACAGGAGAGAGGAAAAGGTTTGCAAAAGGGGGGAGAGGAGGCTATAAGGTCGGAGGCGAGGGCAGAAAAAATAAAAAGGAAGGGGAGTAAGTAGGGGATGGTTTGCAGGGGGTCAGTGTAGGCCACTGAGTAGTTTCTATATCTGTTTAAACCTCTACTGTTTAGGACATAGCTATATATATATAACCTGTTTGGAGATGAGTAATCTGACAACAGTCTGTTTTGTTTTGTATTGGGGGGGTAGCAGTTGAAGAGTGTGTACTTTTTTTTTTTTTTTAGATATGGGCAGCAGCTGGATGGAGTGTGTACAAAACAGAAATTTCTGCCTACACCACTGCATCACTTATAACATGGGGTATGAAAAATAAGAAACCCAACTGGGGAACCTGTATCACCTGACCACTGATTAATCCTCAGTAAACTGGGCTGACCATCGGTAGAGAGGAAAGAGAGGAGATTTTAACTTGAATTTATTTGTTTTAGCTTAGAGCAAGTGATAGGATTGAGTAGCACTAGTTAGGGATTCTTCAGTGAGATAGCTTGGAAGGGTATCGTTTTATTTTTAGACAGGATTTTTTGTTAGCTGAAATTGCCGTTTAGTGAATCCGACCCAG
Organism: Neoceratodus forsteri; assembly: GCA_016271365.2. Classification (NCBI taxonomy): domain Eukaryota; kingdom Metazoa; phylum Chordata; order Ceratodontiformes; family Ceratodontidae; genus Neoceratodus; species Neoceratodus forsteri. The sequence goes on along the minus strand of CM028129.1, from coordinate 1,102,915,141 downwards.
ACAACTAGATCATAAACGACATTAGAGCTGCAACTGTTCTACATAAGGGACTACTAGTTGCCTGCTCCATTTCCCAGTAAAATTTGCGATTGTTACTACTGACATTAGAAATCCCTGTCCATACCTGCTGTGGAGGTCCTTGGTGTCGTGGGTGCATCTGCAGATTGTGCCTTGGACTGGGACATCTGTCAATGGACTGTGCCTGGGACTGGAACGTTTGACTGCTGGGTGTTAGCTTGGCAGGATTCCCAAGTGTTTGGACTGCTCTCGGTTGTGAATACACATTAGTATGGACTGCTCTTCTGGGTCTGACTTGCGACCTGGGTGTGTTCAGCAGAGCTTCTACTGGAGAGTGGCTATGGCTACGGTTGTGACCTAGGACATGAGGGGGCTGTTTGTGGCTTGGAATCTGTGTGCCTCAAGCTTGTTGGCTATTGCTGGCTAGTTTTGCCTCTCCTGCTCATGATCTGGTTGGGCTTGCGGTGACTACTGCTTGTGGTAGGTGCCACTGTGGGCTTGTTGGTCCGGTGGAGTGAGTGGGGGCTTGGAACACTTTGCCACTCTATATTACCTGAATGAACAGTCTCGTCTGGAGTTGGAAAACCGTTGGCTGCTAGAGATGTAAATCAGAACCATGAGAGGAAGAAACGGTATGAACTGTGAGTGATTTCGCTGTGGCATTTGGGGCAGGTTGGCTTTTTTCCTGTTTGAATGGAAAGAAATATTCTGCTTATAAATCCTGAGTTTGGGGCAGTGAGAGTGCCAAACACAAAACTACCCTACATTAAAAGTATAACTGCAAACATATCCAGTACAGAAGGAGTGAGAGAACTTAGGAACTGGGTAACAGGAGGTGAGAGCTCCTAGAGCTCTTTTCAAAAGACTATACCAGACTGGGTGCAGATCTAATCTTTAAAATTCAAAGAATGACTGTTCTAAAAAACTTTCTGATCACATTCTGTGGATTTTAGACTGAGCACAAAACTTGTCCTATAAGAAGCAGACTCTTTGTGTTGGGATTTTTAGTAAGTTTGAGTGAGGGACTTCTTTTGGGGTGTTGTTGTATTACTTTATTTGTATTGTATAAGTGGTGTGTGTTTGTGTGTGGAGTGTTTGTGTGTGTTTTGTGTGGTTAATTTTATTGAAGCTGGGGTGTTAAAATATTTGTGTTATTATTGTGTCTTTAGTTGGGTTTTAAGTTGAATGGTAGATATGTGCTGGTCTTTGGCTCCCAAGGTGAGATCCTATTCTCCCTCTAGGCTTCGCGATCTCCACCCTTTTGAATATCCCCCCATTAACAACTGAAATCTACACATGCTGCAGAGCTTTGGGGATAGCGCGTAATGAAAGGAGACAGAGATTTGTGGGGGCCTGTGAGGGAATACTATGGAGGTGGGGGGTGGATTGGGGTGGTGAAGTTCAGGAGGAGCCCTGGGGTGAAATGGGCCCAGGAGAAGGGTCCTCCTTGCCTGGTTTCCATACCCAAGGGCTCCGTAGTTAGTGGGCAGGTAACCAGACCAGCCCCATTGATCTATCCTTCTTGGGCAGTGTTATGCAATGCCAGATCAATAAAAGCAAGCCGGTAATTACTATTGATGTTGTTGCAACATCGGCTCTGGCTTGCATCACCGAGACCTGGCTGGACAAAAATGCCGTCCCAGTTTTGAAAGCGGCTGTTCTGGCTGTGTACTCAGTGATACACTGCCTAAGAAAGGATCATGGGGTGGGGGTGTAGCCATTTGTTTTAAGGCAGATATGGGCCTCACAGCTTTCCCAGTAGGAGAGACGAGATCCTTCGAATGTGTCAGGTGTGCAGGTGTAGGTTGGAGGATTCTTCTCATCTACTAACCTCCAAGGATGGGAAGGAACTCCTACAAGAGGTGTCATGGACTTCATCATTGATATGGTGTTGGAGTTGCCCAGATGCATTATTCTGGGTGACTTCAATGCCTGGGTCGATGTTGAACTCTCCCAATTTGGTCAAGACCTCCTCCATCTAATGTGTTCGTTGGGCCTGACATAGGTTGTTACCTCTGTCACCCATGAATTTAGCCATTCGTTGGAGCTCGTCTTCCAACTGGGAATGGAGGTCTTTGACCTCACGGTGGAACCAGTTGTATGGTCAGATCACCATACTGTGAGGTTCCTGTTCGAGGCCCCCCCCCAAATAGACCCTCCCCTATGGAGATGATCCAGTACCATCCTTTAAGGGGTTTGACCCCTCAGGGTCTGATGATGGTGCTGGACCTATCAGACCTGATGGAGGCTTGTGAGGATCCAAGGGAGCTAGTGTTGACCTATAATAGGGTCATCACTGAGACCCTCGACTCTGTAGCAGCTGTCCGTGTTTGACCCCTCACCTCACACCATGAGTCCCTCTGGTATGATGGGGCTTTTAGGGAGATGAGGAGGAGGGGTTGAAGGTTTGAGAGATGCTGGTGGAGGTCCGGTCTGGTGGAGGACAAGCTTTTATTGATGGTCCATTATAGGGACTATCAGTCTGCAATCTCCTGTAAGAAGGCACAGTTCCTGTTCAGGAAGATTGCAGCAGCAAGAAACAGACTGACTCAGCTTTTCCACACTGTCGACAGGCTGTGTAATACAGTCTGCTTGCAGTCCAGGGAGCTTTATCACAATTAAGATGTGAAGAGTTTGCTCTCCTTTTTGCTGAGAAGATTGCCTCTATCAAACTGGAGACCTGGTCAGTGTCCTCTAATGGGCATTGCAGTGACAATCGTGGGGTCGCAGGCACTAAGTTTGTCTGGTCCAACTTCGACCAGGTAGCAGTAGATGTCGTGAGGGTCATCCAGGAGATGCGGCCAGCTTACTGTAGTTTGGACCCAGGACCAATGCACCTCCTTATGGAGTACGGCGAGGTAATCAGCCCGGTCCTAGCCAAGATAGTACAATGTTCTTTGATGTCAGGGGTTTTTCCTGAGCCCCTGAAGGAGGTGGTCATTAGGCCCCTCCTAAAGAAACCATCCATTAGATGCAGACTGTCTGGCAAACTGCAGGCCAGTCTCTAACTTTCCCTTTGTGGGGAAGGTTACTGAGAAGGTGGTGGCTGCTCAACTGGTGACCCATTCAACAGCCCACGACATCTATGAACCTCTCCAGTCTGGTTTCAGGAAAAGGTATAGCACTGAGACCGCCCTGGTTCGGGTGCATAATTATCTCCTGGTAGCAAGAGATCGAAGGAGACATTCCATCCTTGTTCTCCTCAATCTCTCAGTGGCATATGATACTGTGGACCATGGGGTGCTGTTGGAGAGTCTGCAGGTATGCTGTGGGCTAGTGGGAACAGTTCACAGCTGGTTTAAATCTTACCTCACAGGTAGATCGCAATGTGTAGTGTCTGGGGTATATTCCTCAGCCCCCCGTGCCTCTGCCTTGTGGGGTCCCGCAGGGCTCCATTTTGTCCCCCATGTTGTTCATGGGTACATGCCACCACTATGGGACATTATAAGGTGGCATGGGCTGAGTTTTTATTGCTATACAGATGATACTCGGTTCTATATGTCCTTTGTGCCCGAGCAGCAAGGGCTGGTTTCAGTGCTTAACAATTGCCTTGATGAAATTCAGGACTGGATGAGGGCGAATTGGTTGAAGTTGAACCCAGAGGCACTGTGGGTCACCCTGGAGACCGGAAATGGCACCACAATCTGCACAGGGGTTGTATACAGACCCCCGTCTCAGGGGGAGGAAATGGACAAGGAAATGATAGAAGGCATCCTTAGGATGGCAGAGAAAGGGGAGATATTGTTGATGGGGGACCTGAATATGCCAGATGTTAACTGGAGCACCTTTGCTGCAGCCACATCCAAGAGCAGGGTCATTCTCAATGCCCTACATGGGGCATGCCTCAGACAGCTAGTGTTGGAACCCACTCGGGAGGAGCAGTCTTAGATCTGGTACTCTCAAACAGGGACGGAGAGGATCTCAGATCTAGAAGTGGGTAGCCATCTGAAACAAGTGACCACCAAACAGTGTGGTTCATGATAAACTTAGCCGCAGAGTCAATCCATTCAAAAGTGAGGGTACTGAACTTTAGGAGGGCTGACTTTGTCAAAATGGGAGAGTGCCTCAGCAAAGCACTAGCAAACAGGCAAGAAGGAGGGATGGAGCAACAATGGGGAACATCAAAACTGCCATCACAGAGGCAACAAGCTTTTGTGTGAGGCAAATAAATCAAAATAAAAGGAAAAAAACACTATGGTTCTCAAAAGAAGTGGCAGGGAAGGTAAGGGAGAAAAAGATAGCATTCTGGAAGTATAAGGAAACACAGAAGGAGCAGGACAGAGAACTGTACCAGTTAAAGCAGAACGAAGTAGGGAAGACAGTCAGAATAGCAAAGGCCCAAACTGAGGAAAAGATAGCCAACTTCGGTTAAGAGGGATAAAACCTTTATAGGTACATTAAGGAGCAAGAAAGACAAAGGAGGATAGTGAGGCTTAATAAATGGGAGGGTGGGTGGGCAGAGGGACAGTGAAAAGCAGAGGATACTGAATGAATACTTCTGCTCAGTATTCACAAAGAGAGAGGAGAGGTACCTAATCCAATCAATAGAAGCACTTTGGATGGAGGTGATACCAGTCCATTCACAGAAGAAAGGGTTCTGAAGAACTCCTAAAACTGAAGGTGGACAAAGCAATGGAGCCTGACTGAGTTCACCCAGAATTATAAAAGAACTAAGGGGAGAACTAGTGACACCACTGACTACCCTTTTTAACAAATCATGGGAGGATGGTGTGGTACCTGAGGAGTGGAGGAGGGCGGATGTGATTCCCCTTAACAAAAGTGGGAGCCAGACAGAAGCAGGAAACTACAGACCTGTCCGTTTGACCTCAGTGGTAGGAAAAATTATGGAATAATTTCTGGAGGAAAGAACCGTTGAGTACCTAGAGACCAGTGGGGCACGGGACCCAAGGCAGCATGGATTCACAGCGGGAAGTTCATGTCAGACGAATCTAATTGATTTCTTTGATGGGTGACCAAATTAGTAGACCAGGGAGGGGCTGTGGACATGGCCTACCTCGACTTTAGTAAGGCATTTGACACAGTCCCACACAAAAGATTAATAAACAAATTAGACAGCCTGGGAGTGGGTCCCAGGGTGGTAGCCTGGGTAAAACATTGACTGGACAACAGGACACAGAGGGTAATAGTAAACGGAGTCCACTCTGAAGAAAGGGGGATTACTAGTGGGGTACCACAGGGTTCAGTACTGAGTCCGGTCCTTTTTAATGTCTTTATAAGTAACATTGCAGGGGGACTGGAAGGAAAAGTATGCCTCTTTGCAGATGACACAGATCGGCAACAGGGTTGATACACAAGGGGGAGTGGAAGGGATGAGAAGGGACTTGGCAAGGTTGGATGAATGGTCAGAAGTATGGCAGCTTAGATTCAATGCAAAGAAGTGCAAAGTAATGCACCTGGGAAACAAAAACCCAGGGGAAGAGTACACATTGGGGGGGAGGAAGTAACAACAACAAAAATGGAAAGGGACCTGGGGTAGTCATATCAGTTGACCTAAAGGTTAGCAAGCAATGTGAGAAGGCAGTAGGGATGGCTGGGGGATACTGGGATGTACAGGGAGAGGCATCACCAGTAGAAAACCGGAAGTTGTTATGCCTCTGTACAGACAGTTGGTGAGACCCCATCTGGAGTACTGCATGCAGTTCTGGAGACCCCATCTCCGCAGTGACATAGACAGGATGGCGGCAGTTCAGAGGAGGGCAACTAAAATGGTGCACGGTCTGCAACAGAAGCCGTATGAAGAAAGACTAACTAAGAGAACTTAATATGTATACCCTTGAGGAAAGGAGAGAGAGAGAGAGGGGACATGATAGAAACTTTTAAGTACCTAGAGGGAATCAACAAAGTCCAAGAGGGTAGCATCTTTCAGAAAAAGAGATGTGCAAGAACAAGGGGACACAATCTGAAGATAGAGGGGGACAGCTCAAGGGCAATGTGAGGAAGTATTTTTTCACAGAGAGGGTGGTTGAAGCATGCAATGGCCTTCCTGAGGAGGTCGTGGGGTAAACAACAGTGGGGGAATTCAAGAATGCATGGGACAGACATAAGGCAATTCTTGTGGGGGTACGAAGAAGTAGGCTGTTGGTTAACTAGGATCTGCAGCTTATCCAATAGGTAGAGAAATGGGCAGACTAGGTGGGCCAAGTGGTCCTTATCTGCCGTCAAAGTCTATGTTTCTATAAGACAGAGGTTCTAATGCTGGAACCTGGTTGATGGGGGATGGGAGAGCAATCTGGTCGAGTCTTAGGGCTAAGGCTTGGGGACTCTCAGCTGCTTACACTTGATTGGGTGAGGAACCTTAGCGTGGTTCTTGGCTTTAGGCAGACTCTTAAATCTCAGGTGTCGGCTGTGGTCAAGACCTCTTTCTACCATCTTAGAAACATTGCCAGGGTGAAACACCTGATTCCCCTAGCAGATCTGCCAGCATTGGTTCACACCTTTGTGACCTCACGTTTGGACTGCTGTAATGCCATATACCTGGGGCTGGTGAGGGTGGATCTGCACCACTTGCAGCTGGTGCAGAATGCTGCGGCCAGGCTGTTGACTGGTCTACCAAGATCGTGTCACAGTACACCTGTGCTGCGCTCTCTCCACTGGCTGCCAGTTAGGTGGCGGATCACCTTCAAGGTCGGTTTGCTGACCTGCAAAGCCCTGCATGGCCAGGAGCTCGGTTACCTGCAAGACCTCCTCAGTGTTTATTTATTTATTAGATCATCAGTTTACAGACCTTTGAGTCAAAGACTTATGTACAAAGGCACCTTGTCAAGAGAGCAATACATCACTGTAAACAAAACAGTACAGTACATAACGCTTAGATTAAAAAAGCAACCAGTGTTACAGGCATTCACTGGTGGTATAAGCTTGGTAAAGGTAGATCACAGTAGTCATAATATAGGTACATGAGTACCACGTCAGGTAGCAACCAGAGATATTTTACCTGACTCCTTACCGCCCCGTTCGCCCCACACTCCAGTGATGAGGGCCTATTGGAGGTACCCAAGATTTGTTTAAAATCTTAAGGGGAATGCACTTTTTCATTTGAAACTCCAGTTTTTTGGAACTCCCTCCCTCATCCAGTGTATGATAGTGTATCTACTGAAATCTTTAAAAGGGAGCTGAAGTCTTTTTTTGTTTGACCAAGCTTTTGTAGATTGTTAACTGGATTTGTTTATGTAAAGTTGTATTGCTTGTTTTTATTGATAATTTAAATGCTGTTTTGACTGTAAAGAACACTGAATCAAAACGAGAAGTGCGCTATATTAAATAAAATCTGATTGATTGTAGCTGCCTCAATGAATATCCCAGGGCAGAGTGGCACTCCTTATCTAGTGAAGAAAAGAAATGAGAGAGGCAGCCATTTAAAGTGGGAGAGAGCGATGTGCTCCTGGGCTGTCTCTCACAGGGTGATACTGATCAAAAAGCAAAGCACTGCAGGCTGTACCCGACGCGTTACTCTCCGTGGCCACAGTCCATGATGCTGTGTAACCGACACCAATGTTCAGTATACTCCCTAGCCACCCATAACCTGAAGCTGTGTTGTGAGCTGCAGAGAGAGGCAAATGCTGCAGACAGAGATATTTCTGAACAGTGAACTCCCCGACCAAAAAAGCAATGCACTGCAGGCTGTACCCGACCTGTTACTCTCCGTGGCCACAGTCCAAGGTGCTCTGTACCCAACACCAATTTGCAGTATGCTCCCTAGCCACCTGTAACCTGAAGCTATCCTCCCAGCTGCACAGGGAGACAAAGGCTTCAGACAGACAGGCAAGGAGAGTAACTGTCCCGTCCAACACTGCACAAGTCATCGTTGCAGACAGACAAGTGAGAGCTCTTGACCCCCCCAACGCAAGTCATTGGACAAAAACAAATCGGGAAAGAGAACTGAGCTTTGTGGGGGAGAGAGAGAGAGAGAGAGAGAGAGAGAGACACACACACACACAGACACAGACACAGAGGGACAGAGAAGAGCAAAGGATCAGTAACTAGGAGCGTGTCTGTATGTCCTGAGAACCGTGTGTGTGTGTGTGTGTGTGATAGGCAAGAGAGAAAGAGAGAGCAGGAAAGGATCGGGTCAGAACAGCATGTGTCCCAAGGATCGTGTGTGTTGGGGGGGGGGGGGGAATCAAATGACAGCATGTTTGTATATATTGCAAAGTTATGTTATGGACAAGAAATGTGAGAAACCATGTTAACAGTAGATTTCTTGCATTTCTCTGTTCATAACAAAAGTGCTAAATAAGCAATATGCAGTACTTGTTGGGGACTGTTTTTAAAGTGACTATTTTTAAAGTCGGCAAGATACAGTACCAATTGTTGTATTTGAGGTGGTATAAAATCTTTTCTCTTAATTTCTTATTTATAACAAACACCCCATGTTATAAGTGCAGTAACCCTCTCCAGGATATGGGGTTATTGAGGATTAATCAACACCCCAGGAGCTGTGAGGGCACTCACAACGCACCTGGGGTGTTGATTAATCCCCAATAACCCCATACCCTGTCATGGGATATTGCTTACTTCTCAGGTGTTGGATGCACTCAGCCTGTGGCCTCATGCCTAACCACTGTAGGCATGACCTTATCCCAGCATGACACACACCCTGTCATGCAATATTGCTTAAATTAAGTTAGTATGGCAGGTAGCCAATCGGAATGCAGCATTTTCTCTCCCCATTTTATATTAAAACGTTTAATACTTTTGTGAGTGAAATATATATGGCAGTTCTGATTATACACCCTTGAATGCCTAAATGAAATCTGCATTTGTGACTTCCTGGAATCAGTAGGCTTTGCCAAAGATATTTTAGTAATTCAATCTCATTGTCACGCACACATTTCATTAAAAAAAAAAACAACTCCCTCATAGCGCTGTTGCTAGGATAAATTACCGCGCCACCGCGGTGCTTACTTTTTTATTGTTTTACATTAACATGCAAGAAAGATACGCAATCTGCCAGCATGGCGATAAACAAACTAAACTGAAATAAAAAAAATGGTGCCCGTACATGACGGTTAAAATTTACTAGAAACATATAAACTGTACTAACTATGAGAAACATGTTCAATGAATTGTGCGTGCACAGCTGTCAATCGATATTATTCATTCAGTTTGCATGCTTGGCATAGTTCACCTGCAGATGTCAGTAGCACAGCCGCCACAGCACCAACTGGAATAATGTCTCTGCATTTCTCTCCTTTATACAGAGGATTGTCTTACACCGAGGGGGCACCTCTCTGAAGCACGGAACAGAAACCAACTTACCTCCTTATGGGCAACCTTCCGGTGCATGCTGGGACTCGTAGTCCTTGCCGCCCACTCAATCCAACGACCAAGCGCACAGACGGACTACAGCTCCCAGGGCTTCGTCAGAAACCTTGGGCTGCTGCATTCTCCCTGAATGATCTCACCGCCGCCTACATTCCCAGTCAGTTTAGAGCAGCCACAGCAATAAGATGCAATGGTGTGCTGCTGCAGCTGGCTATAATTTGGAAGGAACGTCTCTAAACTGAACCCTGTTCAAGAGAGCTGGATTCTCCTCTGAGCAGCGCAAGCGGTAGCTCGGCACTGACATAATGCACCACAGACACGGTCGGGGGGCTTGCTAGGCAGGATTTGGAAGGGTCGTCCCCTGCTATCAGCCCAGGTTTTATTTCCCAGTTTCTCCTGTTTTGAAGGCGAGGAGTGTGCTGTCCATTCGTCCCGGGAGTGAGGATGTCGGCGCTGTTGCAGGACGAGGAGGAGTACTCGAGGCTGGTGATGGAGTCCAGCCCCGAGTGGTTGCGAGCGGAGCTAAAGCGGCTGGTGCTGGAGCTGGGCGAGACAACCCGCGAGAAGATCCAGGCGGCCGAGTATGGGCTGGCTGTGCTGGAGGAGAAGCAGCAGCTGAAGCAGCAGTACGATGAGCTCGACGGGGAGTACGAGTCGGTCCGGCAGGAGCTGGAGCAGCTGAAAGAGGTAAAAAATAGTAATAAAAATACCAGTACAAGGAAGGAGACAGTCTCTGAAGAAGCTTAGACTAGAGCGGGCGACAGCTGTAGTTAACAGAACATCGAGACATTTCTGAAAAGTAGTTCAGCGATAATTAGATTATAAAGCCCCCGGCATGGGTTTGCTGTAAACTGCTTTAGCTGTTATCTTCATCAAGGACAGAATTGTCGGGGAGGGAATGAGGGAGTCTGCATGGGGCGGGGCGGCTATGAAGCAGTCTGCATGGGGGTGTGGTAGAGTAGCCAGGCATTTGGAGGAGGGGGGGTTATGAAGCAGCTAGCATGGGGGTGGAGGTTATAAAGCAGCTAGCATGTGGGGGGCATGAAGCAGCTTGCATGGGGGTATGAGTTGGACAGGATGGGGTGTGCATGATGCAGTCAGTTTTGAGGGGGTATGAATCAGCCAGCATTGGGGTGCATCTACCAGCCATATTCTTTGAAGCAGCCATCATTTTTTTTGGGAGGGGGGTGCATAAAGCAGCCAGAATTAAGGGAGAAAGGGAGGGGCATGAAGTAGCCGACATTTCCTTGTCTCTGAAGAAGCCCAGCCTTCTGATGTCAAATTTGAAAACCCGCTAAAATGCTGCTAGGTGATGTGTCTGTAATGAATATGCAGAAATTATATTTTCTTGACCAATTTGAGAACATTTCTGTGTGGAAAAACAGAGATTTTGCAAAGTGTCAATTTTTTGTGTGCGTGTGTGTAAATAACTGAAGTGTGAGCTCCCTCACTCAAAGTCAGGGCCGCAATAATTGGAGGGGGGTAAGTGGGGAAGTTGTGAGCTCGGGGCCCTCCTGAGGAGCTGGCATTACCTCTGTCATTAGCTGGTTTGGGAAACGGGGACCCATTCCAAGTGACTTGTCCGGGGCCCCAGGATTCATAGCTGCAGCCCTGCTCAGAGTACCCAAAATTCTGTGTCTCGGCCTTCAACTGTATCTGCTGTATTTGGGGGAGAAATAGACCAAATCAATTTAATAACTGTAAACACATTTCAGGAATCCAACTAAATGACACTTTTTAAAAATGGTTTTGACATCATTATGCAACTTCTTGGGATCCATTTTCAAGAAGGAACCAGAGCTGTCCATTGCAATGCCTTGTATAGTCACAATTCTCTACATAGCCATCAATTCTGGCTCAGTGAAATTTCAGTAACTGGCTGGCTTGGCTTCATGAAATCAGGCAGTGAAATTCGAAAAAAGCACAGTAAATTACATTTTCTTATACAGGTGCTAGCTTATTTGGCTACCTGGAATTTAGTTTGGGCTAGTTAGATTTTTGATTGGTGGTCATAGTGGCCATCTAAAAAAAAAAAAAAAATGTTATGCAGAGCGCTGTATGCTTAAGGAAAGCAAATTAAAACTGTACATGGGAGGGCAACTTTGAAACTCTGAAAATATAGGGAGAGCGCAAAGGAATCTGACATCTGGGTCCCAGCTGTTTCTTCGGTCTGAGAAAACACTTGGAGGACAATGAAAGGGCAGCTTTAGATTGTTAGGCCCCTTCAAGAAGGAAGTTGCAGAGTAGAACTTCCTGGGATAAACAACCCTTTTTCGTCTGTCTCTGTCAAACAGTTATTGCAGGACTGACTGCAGTGTGTACTCCAAAAAAAAAAATTAAAAATAGACCATGCAAGGCAAACTTGCAAGGAAATGAGAGGAACATACTGGAAAATAACTGTAAGCAAACTGTCACTTGTGGAGGTGAACTGGTTCCTCTCATTTTTCTGTGAAATGAATGCTTGCAGTATTGTGAAGGTCACAGTAGGTAATGACTTAAAAACAGTGTTGGTAATTGCAAGCAGCTTTAGCTAAGACAAGGCATAGAGGTAGAGTCCATTCAGCCTGCGGTAGAGGTGTGTGTGTGTGGCTGTGAAGACACTCAAAGCTGGTTAAAAGATTGAGGGAGAAGCCTGACTATTGGTGCATAGCGTGGAAGTGATATGGACATGCTGCTAAGACTCTTAGAGTGTCTCATGGGCATCATTGTTCTGCCACATGCTTCGACTCCTCCTTCCCTTCTTCAGGCCTGGTGCCAGCGTATATGGGGCGGAGAATGTGTTTGTGTGTGCTCGCGTGTGTGCATGTGCAAAACCTACAGTCAAGTTTGAAGACTGACCTGCTGGTTTTCCAAGTGCTATAGTTTTTTTTAGACCAAGCTTCCCATTTTTTTACAAGATGAGGTATAAATAAATCTCAAAAACAAAATGACTGTATCAGCTGTGCCCCCATATCGCTGGTTATTTTAAAATCCAGTGTACGCAAATTAAAACTGAATGATATAACAATTAAAATGATATTGTATTAGTTTGCGGCAAAATAAGTTGAATTTGCAGTAAAACAGATCAGTACGGGAAATTCAGTATCACACTGTTTTTTCCACTTGTATTTTGCTTACAGTAGAAACTTTCAAACATTTGGAGAATGCTTGCGAGTGCACAATTTAAATCATTAGCTGTCTGCTTGCAAATCATTTTAACTTGGCCCAAACACAGATCAGGATAACATTTGAATGCTTTTGTCTAAAGAACAGGGAGGGGTTACAGTACCTTGGCTCAGGCCTGAACAAGTCACTTAGATTTGCTGAACAGGTTTTGGCAAGTTGGCATGCTTCTGCTGTCCTAGAATTGCAATAATCCTTCATGGTTTTGCTTTAAGAGAAGCTGATACAAGAGGGCAGTACTGCCAGTTTTTAAAATATTTCAACCCAAGTCAAGTTTTCTGGTTTGTCGAAGATATCATGTGGTTGGGTAAGACCAGATCTGTAGTTAAAGGCACCTTACTAGGTGTCACCATATTTCACGTGAGTTTAATTTTGGGGAAATCTTCAAAAAACTGAGTATTTAGATACACTTTAAATTGTTTGGTTGAGTTTTTTTTTTTTTATATATTTCTGTCCTTTTATTCTACATTACCAGGTTTATTTACATGAAAACTGGATCCCTTGTCCCCAACAATTGATCAGCTTCTGCGGTTTAATCTTTTGCTTAAGTCATCCTACTCAGTGATATAATAATTTCCTCAGCAACAAACTGTGATGTCACAAACAGACAATTATGACTTCAGCAAAGGAGTAAACCAGCAGTTGTTAGTCACAATGTAGTGTTTTTCTGGAAAAACCTCTTGTTTCTTTCCTGAACTGAGATATGGGATCTGAAAGTTTTTAGATGTTCCTGCATCCTTGCCACACCCGCTATGGGAAAAAAAATGCAAATCTTGGTATGGTTCTATGCTGTTTACTTGCAGAAACATTTAGTAGCACCATCCTTTTGTTATTTTGTTTTTTTGGCTTAAGCTAGTGGGGAGGGGATACATATCAAGCATTTGGAAGCCAGGGCCAGTGGTAGGCCATTGCCTACCCACTTGGGGCGTGGGGCATGGGGATGGTACTGGTGGGGGTATGAGGAAAGAATTAGGGGGGACGAGAGTCATGGGAAAGGGTGGGTGGTTGTCAACATGAATGTGAGGAGCCTAGGTAATAAGATGCCAGAGGTCCAAGCACTTCTGGCGGAAAGGGGGGTAGATATTGCCGCCATCACTGAAACGTGGGCAAATCTTGATAGAGAACGGTACTTAATAATACCAGACTTTCGGTTGTTTTTGAAGGGATAGGGAGACTGGTAGGGCAGGAGGGGTGGCTGTCTACATAAGGGAAGGAATAGATTGTCATAGGGATGAAGGGGATATGGAATTCTTGTGGATTACTTTATGTAAGTCAAAAACCAAGAGAGTTAAGCTAGGGGTGGTGTATAGACCAGCATCCCAGATGGAGGAGAAGGACAAGGAGTTAGTGTTATACTGCAGAATTGTAGAAGGGGCAGCACAGCATAGTGGTGGTTTGAGACTTCAACCTACCAGGGGCGGATTGGGCCACCTTTTCATCTAATAGTAGCAGCAGAGAACAGGTTATTCTGGATGTGTTTCAGGATGTGTTCCTGTCTCAGCTAGTAAGGCATCCTACGAGAGAGGGTAATTTATTGGACCTTGTATTGTCAAATGGTGATCAAGTAAGGGAAGTAATGGTGGATGATCCCATACTGGGGAGTGATCATCGCACTGTGTGGTTTGTACTTGAGTTAGACAGTTAGGAGACAAATACAGCCACAAAGGTTATTGATTTTAGAAGGGCTGATTACAGTAGGATGGCAGAAGTACTAGGGAAGCATGTGGCTAGTATAAAACTTGACATGGATACCACCCCAAAATGGGGCATCATAAGGTTAGGACTGGTGGAGGCCACTAACTCTTGTACTGTGTGGAGAAGTAAGAAGGCAAGGTCTAATAAACCAAACTGGTGGACCAGGGATGTACAGGTGAGAGTGAGGGAACAAGGGAGGCTTTTAAAAACTATATGAGGACTGGTAAGGAAGCAGATGCTGAGGATTACATTAGGAGTTCCAGGGAAGTGACAAGGGTAGTAAAGGCTGCCAAGGCTGAGAAGGAAATAAAGCTTGCTCAAGGGATTGGGCAGGGTGAAAAGGGTTCTTCAAATACATCAGGGAGAGTAGGAAGTGCAGGGAGCAGATCTCTAGAATTATGACAGATGAGGGATGGGTAAATAAGGGAGATGAACAGGCAGAGGTATTTAATAAATATTTTCTGTTCAGTTTTTACAAGGGAGAAGGGATTGCCAAGTCATCCTGGGCAGAGAAGTGAGTGGAATGTTAAGGGAGCAAGGATGGTGAATGGGAAGATCCCTAGGCAGAGGGTACCGAAGGGTCTAAGGGCTCTGAGAATGGATAAAGCACTGGGACCAGCTGGGATACACCTGAGGGTTTTGAGGGAACTTGCGGAGGTGCTGGTGGAGCCTCTGACAGACATTTTCAGTGCGTCTATTCAATCAGGTTGTGTGCCCTAGGATTGGAGGATGGCGCATGTGCCCATCCACAAAGGAGGCTCTTGGGATGATCCAGGGAACTACAGGCTGGTTAGTCTCACGTCAGTTGTGGGTAAACTATTGGAGACTTTTCTGAGGAAAAACATAATGGCATTTCTGGAGGAGAATTGTCTCTCTTAGAAGAAAGGCAACATGGGTTCACACAGGGAAGGTCTTGTCAGACCAGCCTTGTGGATTTTTTATGACTGGGCATCTATGGTTATGGATGAGGGTAAACTAGTGGATGTGTTCTGTACTTAGATTTCAGCAAGGCCTTTGACTCAGTGCCACACAGGGGACTGATAGTTACAGGCAAGCTGAGGGACCTGGGAGTCAGCGGTAGGGTGGTCAGCTGGATTGGTAACTGGCTGGAAAAGAGTCAGCAGAGGGTGGTGGGAAGGGGGGAATTATCAATACCATGGGAGGTCATCAGTGGGGTCACACAGGGCTCTGTGCTGGGACCAATGTTATTCAACATCTGTGTAGTCGATACATCAGTTGGGGTTCAGTGTTGGATGAGTATGTTTGCTGATGATACTAAATTGGGGGCAGTGGTGGATGGCATGGGGGGGGTGCTGCAGAGAGACCTAGAAACCTTGGAGAGCTGGTCAAGTACCTAGCAGTTGGGCTTCAGTGCTAAGAAGTGCAGGATTATGCACTTTGGAAACAGGAATCCTAACTATAAGCTGGGAAGTGTGCAGTTATTGGTATCCGTTGAGGAGAAAGATCTAGGTGTGCTAGTCACAGGCCATATGACTCACTCTGCACAGTGCTGGAAAGCAGCATTGAAGGCTGATGGGATGCTGGGGTGTATAGCAAGTGGAATCACCTCAAGGAGTGAGGATGTGATCCTGCCGCTGTACAGGGCATTGGTGCGGCCTCACTTGGAGTACTGCGTGCAGTTCTGGCATCCATGCTTAAAAAAGGACATCAGGCTATTGGAGGGGTTACAGAGGAGAGCAACCAAGATGTTGAGTGGGATGAGGGGGAAAAGCTCTATGAGGAGAGGCTACAGATGCTCAATATGTACTCTCTTGAGGACAGAAGGGACGGTGGGATATGATTGAGACATTTAAATACTTGAAGGGCATTAGTGGGGTAAGTCATGAGGGTCTGTTTAAAATTAGAAAGGAAGGAATTACAAGAGGGTATAATCTAAAGTTGGAGGGGGGAGGTTCAGAAGGGAGATG
The DNA here is from genome assembly GCA_016271365.2 of Neoceratodus forsteri. Lineage (NCBI taxonomy): Eukaryota > Metazoa > Chordata > Ceratodontiformes > Ceratodontidae > Neoceratodus > Neoceratodus forsteri. Next base: position 1,102,899,053 of record CM028129.1, on the reverse strand, counting down.
AGGAGGTACTTTCTCACTGAGCTGAGAGGGTGGTGACAGCATGGAATGCTCTGCCAGAGGAACTGATTGATTTTGAGGGCATCAGTGGGGAGATGGGACTAATTTAAGGGCAAAATCAAAATGAGAAGAGGAAGGATAAAACTGTGGGATCAGTTGGTGGTGAGGGGGCAGCATCAGTGCACAGCACTGAGAGCTGCACACTTGAGCAGACTTGATAGGCTGTTAGGCCTTTACCTGCTGGCTTCATCGTATGTTCATATTCTAAGACATCCACAGTATGAATGTTGTATGTACAGTTTAAAAAGTAACCGCAGCGGAAGAGGTTTTTAAAAATTGGGAGTAGCAACCCTCTTTACTGACTTGAGTCATTAATTACAAAAGTGGCTATAATGGTTGCTTTTAAAAAAAATATCTGACACAATTAAAATTACACTGATGGTAAATCTAAGAATGTATGCATTATTTTCTGAAAAACTGTGATGAAATGTTTTGCTGGCAACCAAATACTGCTGCAGCAGAAGTAGGTGAACTCTAGAGGACAATGACCCTGTTAACATGCAAACTAACCAGTAAAGAATAGCAAATGGAAGAGAAATGCAGGCAACCTATCAGATATGAGCAGAATTGTCTAAATATTTTTTTTTTTTTTTCAGTTTTCTTAAATGTGGCAAACAGAGTGGTTTAGCTGGTTACCTGTTGGATTCTCATAAGGGGCTGAAAGGGGAAGGAATTGGTTCATTTCAGGGAAGTGACTTGATTTTTGCTGATTTTTATTGCTGTTGGTATTGTTTCTTTTGCAACTTATTGCTGCTTTCAATTGGCACCAGGCTGATTTCTGGCTTCATTTGGAAAGTTACATGTTTGGGGTATTTTGCTGGTATAGTTCAGTGTTTCTGGTTTTTTTGCTGGTGTAGCTGTCTCTGGTGGTCAGAGAAGATCAGTTTCATTTCAGTGCAGAACCTGCTCATTGCTGGTTTTAGTTCTTCTATACTGCTTATTTCACTTGGGCTATGATTCTGCCTATCTTGTGCTTTTTTTGTAAGCCATTAACTTTAGGGCAGGAACTGTTTTTTGTCTAGCCCTGTAGCTTGCGGGAAGGATGCTAATTGTCTGGCCTGGGGCAAAGCTACTGACTGCTAACTGGAGGTGGGGCTGAGTCAGAGTGGTGTAGCTGGTTACCTGTTGGATTCTCATAGGGGCTGGATGGAGAAGGAATCAGTTCATTTCAGGGAAGTGACTTGATTTTTGCTGATTTTTATTGCTGTTGGTATTGTTTCTTTTGCAGCTTATTGCTGCTTTCAGTTGGCACCAGGTTGATTTCTGGCTTCATTTGGAAAGTTGCCTGTTTGGTGCAGCTGACGTTCTGTTTTTTTTTTTTTTTTCGCTGGTGTAGCTAATTGGAGGGGCCCATTCCACCCACTCCTAGCACATCACTTCCTATATACCGTTGGCCTGTGATGTCATACGGTACCAGCTGACTGCATACACACACTGTTAGCCATCTTATTTCAGTATAAAACATCACCACACTCTGACATAAATCTACATTCCTTGATACATTATACCACTAGCAAGTATTGACAGTACAAAAATATATAGCTGGGCACTGGCCAAGGTATGGAAGGAAAGAGCAGCAGGGGGTACAGGGCAATAAGGGGCAGCTAGGGCAATGGAAGGAGAAGGAAGATGATAGGTGTGATGCTTTGCAGTGGATGTGGGGCAGCAGTGTTCAGGAAGACCTTCTGGACAATGCGGTGCTGCGTTATCTGCAGGCACCTCTGTGTGTTGAGGGAGGAGATAGCTGGACTTCGAGCAAAGTTGGCGAGGATTCAGGCGACCTTCTCTCCCCCCCCCATACAGAGACCACCATGTCCACCGCTGCTCCCCCAGAGGTTGTCAAGAAGGAGGGAGGGACCACGGTGGGTTTGGGGAAGGTTCGGGAGGCAGGACGGAGGCACATCACCCAGCCGGTGTCACTTCACAACTCTGATGCCATCCTGGCAGAGCATAGAGATTGCACAGCACCTCTGGAAGTGAACACCATGGGTGTTTTTTATTTATTTTATTATTTAGGTTTTGTTGACCGGGTAAGTGCACTAGACAAATCCTGCCTATTTTCAGGCATGACCCTGGGGAGTGCGATACAGATGAATGCCAACTGACCTTGAACCAGATTAAGCTGTTGGTGGTATTTTTAGTGAATGAGGGAAATTTAGCCAGGACACCGGGGAAATTCCCCTACTCTTTTCGATAAGTGCCATGGGATCTTTAACATCCACCTGAGCTACCACCAATCCAGGCAGATGGGACCTTGGTTTAACGTCTCATCCGAAAGACGGCACCTCAGAAGTACAGCACCCCTCTCATGCTGCACTACAGTGTCAGTGCTGGGATATTAACCCAAGTGCTAGATGTGGGAACTGAACCCACAGCCCTCTGATCTCCCAGCCTCAGAGGCGAGTGTGCTACCTATTGAGCCACTGACACTGCATTGTCTGGGTTGAGGGGATCATCCAGGATGGAACCCAAAGGGCAGATGCAAGGAGGATACACAGGAGGAGGAAGCAAATCCTGGTTGGGGACTCCATTATCCAGGGGATTGACCTGGTGTCAGGTAGCAGTGGTGAGAGGGAGGTAATGTGCCTACCTGAAGGCACAGTTCAGAAGGCGGGCAAACAGATCCTTAGGATTGCAAGGGCGGTAGCAATTGAAGGAGGGGGGAGCAGGATGTCATTATTCACTTGGGGACTAATGACCTAGCTAGAGAGGGGGTAGTTGTAGGAAGAGTACAGGAAGAGTTTAGGGAGCTGGGGAGGAGTCTTGGGCAAGTAGTACACTCTGTAACCTTCTTGGAGGTGCTGCCTGTCTATGGCAAGGGGGAAGGGAGGGACATCCGCATCATTGAATTCAACAAATGGCTGAAAAAATGGTGTGGAGAGGTGGGGTATGGCTTCATTGGGGACTGGAACCTCACCTGGAGGGACGAAGGACTATTTTCTACAGATGGCCTGCATTTATCCAGGGGAGGCAAAGGTATCCTGTCTGAGAAGTTTAAGTGCATCCTTAGTGATCATTTAAACTTGCCAAGGGGGGAGGCATAGACAGTCAAGGGGATTATCATAGCCCCCCCCCGGACATAACTGAAAGCAGCGAGGACCCAATAACTAGTGTGATATTTAACCGTAAAATTATCATAATTACAATGGGGGAAGAACAGAAGATACATCACTAATGCGACGCAGAGCAAAAACCAGTAGACAAGGAACATTAAAGGGGTACACAGAGTAGAAAGTCATGTGCACAAATACCCGCAGTCTGGGAAACAAAATCCCAGACCTAATGGCACTGATGGCAGACACAAACCTGGACATTGTGGTTATTACAGAGACATGGTGCGCAGGGAACCATGACTGGGATGCAGCCATACCAGGGTATACACCTTTTAGAAAGGATTGAGAGGGGAAGAGTGGTTGTTATGTATGTGAAGGAAGGGGTTAAAGTTACGGAGGCTCAGGGATCCAGGGAAGAAGCAGATGCATTGTGGGTCACTCTGGAGTTGGGGGGGGAAAAAACAACCATCCATGCTGGAGTAGTTTACAGGCCTCCCACACAGGGGGAGGATATAGAGCTAGTATTAGTGGAGGCCATCCATAATATGGTGGCCAGAGGGGAAGTACTACTAATGGGTGACTTCAACATGCTGGATGCAGATTGGAATACCCAGACCACAAGTGCATCAAGGAGCAGGGACCTCATGTCTGCCATGTATGGGGCAAAGTTAAGGCAGCTTGTGGTTGAGCCCACCAGGGAGGGGGCTGTACAGGACTTAATGCTGACAAACGGCAACAGAATCATGGATGTTGAGGTGGGCAGCCCCCTTGGTACTAATGACCACAGAACTGTGTGGTTTAGAGTCAACATGTTGGCAGAAGAAAGCCATACAAAGATTAAGGTCCTAGATTTCCGGAAGGCCAACTTCTTGGAGATGGGGGAACAGCTTAAAATTGCCCTGGCAGCAGAAGATAGGGGGGGAAGGGTAGAAGAACAGTGGCTTAGGCTCAAGAGAGCCATAGCAGGAGTGACAGGTCAATGTGTTAGACTGCTTAGCAAAAGCAAAAGAAAGAAGTGGCCACTGTGGTTCTCTTTAAGTCAGTAGCAGAAAAAGTGCGAGAAAAAAGTAAAGCATTCAGGAAATACAAAGAGACGCAGAAAGAAGACAGAGTGAAATATCTGGAGAAGCAGAGAAAAGTTGGGAAAGCTGTCAGAGGGGCTAAGGCAAGAACAGAGGAAGGAGTAGCACAGGCTGTTAAGAAGGGGGACAAGACCTTCTTCCATTATATTAGCGAGAAGAAGAAAACCAAAAATGGTATTTTTAGGCTAAAGAAGGGAGAGAGTGGGTGGCATACCTCTCAACCTCCTGCCTCATAAATCAGGGACAAGGCTTAAAAAAATCAGGGACAAAGGAACAAAATCAGGGACACATCTTCAAAATTGGTGATATCCATTCAGGAAGCTGGTAGAATAAGGGGCATAGTGTAAAATGCATTTTCTAAGGAAGAACAAGTCTGAAACTTTAATGTTTGACATTTTTTTGTTCTTACAACCCCCACTGTTTGGTCACGGAAACACAATTTGTAGGAGGGACAAAGTAAAATTCTGAGGCAAAATAGGGGACATCCCTGAAAATCAGGGACAGTTGAGAGGTATGGTGGGTGGGTGGGCGAGTGGAGGACGCATTGAAAAAGCTGAGATGCTGAACAAGTAATTTTGCTCAGTATTTACCAAGAAAGAGGCAGGGGAGGGGCCAAAACTCAAGAGGAAAGGTTTACAGGGGGAAGAGATGGACACCAGCCCATTTACGATAGATAGTCTTGGAGAAACTAGGAAAAGTAAAGACAGACCAGGCAATGGGGCCAGACGGGATTCACCCTAGAGTTTTAAAGGAACTCAGGGAAGTCCTAGCAGGTCTCCCGACAACCCTCTTCAACCAGTCACTAGAGACGGGTGAGGTACCTGGGGACTGGAGGAGGGCAGAGGTGGTCCTCCTGCATAAGAGTGGAAGTAGGGAGGAGGCAGGCAATTACAGACCTGTAAGCCTGACCTCAATGGTGGGGATGCTGATGGTGTCCCTGCTTAAGGAGAGGGTATTGAAGTTCCTGGATTCAAGCGGTGCAAAAGACCCAAGGCAGCATGGACTCACTGAGGGAAGGTCCTGTCAGACTAATCTTATTGATTTCTTTGACTGGGTTACCAAGGTGGATGTGGCCTACCTGGATTTCAGCAAGGCCTTCGACACTGTTCCGCATAGAAGGTTGCTTAGAAAATTGGGGAATCTGGGTGTGGGCTGTAAAGTGGTAAAATGGGTTGGAAACTGAGTAAAAGGCAGAACTCAGAGGGTGCTAGTAAATGGCATAAAATCCAAAGAGGGAGAGTTGACCAGCAGGGTGCCACAGGGATCGGTGCTGGGTACAGTCCTATTCAGTGTCTTCATAAGTGACATTGTAGTGGGACTGGAGGGGAAAGTATGCCTGTTCGCAGATGACACCAAGATCTGCAACAGAGCTGACACACAGGAGGGGCTAGATAAAAGGAGAAACGACCTAAGACTACTTGAGGAATGGTCATGGGTTTGGTAGTTGGGTTTCAACGCTGAGGAGTGCAAGGTAATGCACCTGGGACACAGAAACCCAAGCGAGGAATACAAGATGGTGGGGCAGGTTCTAGCCACCACAAGTCAGGAGAGAGACCTGGGGGTTATCATATCCGAGTACCTGAAGTTGTCCAAACAACGTGAAACAGCAGTGGGGAAAGCGAACAGAATGCTGGGGTGCATAGGAAGGGGCATAACTAGTAGGAGAAGCGAAGTGGTGATGCCACTGTATTGATGACTGGTGAGGCCTCATCTGGCATACTGTGTCCAATTCTGGAGAACGCATCTCAGGAAGAACATAGACAGAATGGAAGCAGTCCAGAGAAGAGCAACAAAAATGATACATGCACTGCACCACAAGCCATAAGAGGAAAGAGTCAAGGAACTTAACATCTATTCACTGGAAGCGAGAAGGGAGAGCGGGGATATGATAGAGACTTTCAAATAACTTAGAGGAATAAACAGGGTACAGGAGGGGAGCATATTTTAGAGAAGAAAGTGCACAAGGACAAGGGGACATAACATGAGGCTTAGGGGGAATGCTAATAAGTATTTTTTCACAGAGAGGGTGGTGGATCTGAGGAACAGCCTTCCAACAGAGGCGGTGGAAGCAAAAACAGTACGGGGATAAGCATAAAGGCACCCTGCTGTACAGCAGAGTGAGGGAAAGGCAGTCCCGATAAGAGTAGGGATTGCCAAACCAAGTAGGGAAATGGGTAGACTAGGTGGGCTGTATGGTCCTTATCTGCCGACAGATTCTGTGTTGGTATGTAAAAAGAGACGGGGAGCTGGGGCCATTGGATGACTTTATCCTGACTGGCCTCTGTGGGGTTAATTATTCGTAATCTGTGTTGCTTGCTAATGTAAATATGCAAGTTGAGCTCTACAGGTAAGTGCTGTGAAAGTATTGTTGGTGCATTCAGATAAGGTATAGGTATTGCCCTGTAGTCCTTAAAGGAGAACTGCCGCAACAGATAAAGTAGCAACCGCTGCACAGATCGGGGCTTCAGTACGCCAGTTTCCTCCTGTAGGCACAATCTTCATTGAAATATAGTCATACCTGAATACTCGTAAAATCCAAAAAGGTTCTCCTAGCAGGAGGCATTTTGTAACATCCCAGTACTCACCCCCTGAGATTGCGCAGCCGACAACGCAATATCATGATGCGCTACTGCCTCTTCTTGTATTGTGCTCTTATGTACGGCGATTTAATAATCTCCATATCTCCCATGCTCTGATCCGTTTTCACGGACTTTGCCTAAATGCCATGTGCATATATAGGAAGGGAAGGGGAAATTGTTTAACCAGGAAAGGCACACTAGATCACTAAGGCACACTAAGCTGGAGCTTGCTTCCAGGTGCAACCTGGGAGCACAAGGAAGTTAAGTGACTTGCTCAAGGTCACACAGTATGCAAGATAGAGCTTATAGGATTCAATTCCAGGTCTCTGGATTTGCAGCTCAGTGCTCTTAACCACTACACTATACTGCCTCCCATATTTAGTATACATATAGCATTTAGGCACTGTGAAAATAGAGCAGGGCATGGGCGATATGGAGATTATTAAATCTCTGTACGTAACTCCTCACAAAATAAAAGTGTGTCATGCGCAGAGGAAAGGAGCACTGTGATTGGTCGGGGGAGCGATCCCTCAAGCTATAATTTGAACATTAATGCTTTACTAGTACAATGCAGATTGAGGCAGTATAGCGCAGTGGTTTAAGGCTCTGAGCTGCAAATCTGGTGACATCCAGCAGACCAGAGCTGGGTTTGAATCCCACAGCTTCCACTTGCATACTGTGTGACCCTGAGCAAGTCACTTAACTTCCCTGTGCTCCCAGGTCGCTCCTGTAAAAAAAGCTTTCAGCTTAATGTGCTACTCCTGGTTAAACAACTTAAAAAAAAAAAAAAAAGAAAAGAAAGAGAAAGGACTACTGGTGTCCACCCAGCTGCAAACAGAGATGGAGTGGAGGTGATCATTTCATAGTGAAATTGGGGTGTTCGACTCCTTTGTGCAAGAGATAAAACAAGCAGCTAGAGCAGATATAGCAGATTTGTCATTTTTCTTTGGAAGGTTTGTTCTGAGGTATTAAAATGTTTCAGGACTTCAGTGTAGAAGCCGTTGCTCCACTGTTGTATTGAATCACTTAGCAACACTGCATCACAACACTGATTAGTTTAAGTGAAGAGTAATGTAATACATAAACCACATTAGGCACTTCACTTTGAACTGGAGAGGTTGCTGTACTGTGCACACAGCAAAATGCTGCATGGATGCTAAGTGTTTCTCTTCCCAGGTTCCAGAAAAAACCTGACAACTCCATGTCCGATGACTGAAATTTGCTTTGCTTTCTTTCAGCCAAGTGGGGTTCAAATACTGAACAAAATCTTTGTCTATTCTGAATAGTAACTGCATTGTTCTGTGTCTGGTAATCGATTCAGTTACTGGCCCACTCCTACTTTTGTCATTATACCCCACCCTTGAACTGCTTGTCTACCATGGCACAGGGGTCGGTCGTCCATCACTGGTCCCACCCCCCATCCCTGCACCAAGGCTGCCTTCCAGCCCCATCACTGGTCGACAGCACATTTATTTTTTTGAAATTGGAAATTCCTCCAGCTGGGTAACCCCATAAGATGCAACATCTCATTTTCATGAGGGGGCCAGTGGGAGGACAGCAGCAGCAGCTGACAAAAGGTCAGCATAGTCCAATGGGAATAGTTGCATACAGGCTGAAAACATGGAGGATAATGTATGGTCCTCTATTGGTAACCTGCTTAACTGTCGAGGTTGCCAGGGCGATCATGTAAACCTCGAGAGCGAAGCTTGAGAGGTTTACATCACCATGGCACCCTCGAAACAGTTAACAAAAAACGGTTACTGATAGAAGGACCATAGGTTATGTTTTAGTGTATGGTCCCAAGAAAAATGAAGATGTCTCCTTAGTTTTTAAATATTAGTTACCGTCGTGGCCGTTCAGGGTCATTCTCTCACCGCTGTGCCCCTCTGTCAGTTCATGCGTGCATGCGCAGACTGTTCCCAGTTGTTATCCCATCGATGGGTTAACATCATGACGTCACATCGATGGTAAAACGTTGTTGTTATAAAAAGGTAGATTTCTACGTATAACGACATTGTACCATACATTATAAACTGTAAAGGTGAGTACATGCAAACAGTAATCAGAGTAAGCTAACAAAGTGGGGTCACAGCAAACGAAGAGCATGAGCACTGCTATACAACATGATCATTGCTGGGGGGAGGAGGCTGCTGGACCAAAACAAATACAGAGAGTTGTAAAGTAAATCACTGGATGTACTCTCTCACCCACACTAAACTCTAACTACCATGCTGCTCATGACTAGTTCTATGATCATAGACTCCTGGTAAACACAAGCAAAACAAAGTCTATGCTCCTGGGGTCCAAGCCCAAGCTGGCCAAACATGCCAGCACCTCCACCGCTCTCTGCATAGCAACGCCCAGTGGTCCCCCCTTGTGACAGTATCCTCCTTTAAGTATGTGGGTGTCACCCTAGACCCTGCCCTAACCTTCTCTGAGCACATAGGTAATACCATCAGGCGCATAAACCCAAAGTTGACAGTGGGATATCGTTTGAAGCATTAACTTATTCCAGGGGCCTGTCATGCCATTGCACAGGGCAGTCTCCTTCCATTAATGGATTACTGTGCCCCTATCTATATGCAAACCTACACCCACCAACTCAATAGACCAACTACAACTTATAATAATATCTGCAGATTTATGCTGATGGCATCCTTCTCTACCCACCACTGTTCCCTATACCAGTCCCTTGACTGGCTTCCCCCCCGGTTCGCTGCGAATACTTCCTCCAGATGCGCTACTGACATTGCCCTCAGAGGTGAGGACCTATCACCCCTTTTCCCACTACTCAAATCCAAAAACTGCCCACATAACCTTCAAAACTGTGCCAGGCTTCTGCTGGACATCCCACAGATCACCACCTGCCTGGATAACAAAGCCTTCTCCGTAGTCACACCTAAACTGTGGAACAGTCTGCCCACCTCTCTTCACTCCCCTGGACTTCCACTTCTCTTTTAAATCCCCACTTCAAAGCGGCATTAATGGAAGTTGCCACTTCTACAGTGGTCGAAATTGGCACCGGCCCACTAGCCAAACACTGGTAGACTTTGTATTGGGCTAGTAAGAGTTTCCTTTAAGTAGCCCTGCGGGCCTGTAGTGGAGAAGGTAACATTTCAGTAAATACACCAGTAGGACCAGTGGAAAAGTCTGTGGGGCTAGTGGAATATCCCAGTCACTTGCCCTGCTGGCCAGTGGCTGCAAAACTTAATTTTGACCCCTGTTCTGCCTGCTTCCCTGGTTGACCCCCACTCTGCACCTTTTCCAATCAACTTCACAAACCTCTGAGGTCATCTAGTATCTCTGGCATCCTAGCGTTCAACGTCATATACGTTTTAGACATCATTGACGTGCTTGTATTTTGTTGCACTTGTATAATTATGCTGTACAATCTGTGTACCATTGCTTTAGCTTTATTGGATTCACTAGAGTTTATTCTACCCTACTCCAATATTGTTGTGCTTAGATTCCTGTCCTGTTTTGTACTGTGTACTTGTACCTTACCATTGTGCCATCTTTATGGCGTGGGTCATCCCTGAAAATGGTCCATTGGACCAATGTGCCTACTCGGTTAACAAATGCATAAATAAAGTGGCTGCCAAGACTGGATAAACACTTGCAAGCTAGAAGCATTCCTCAACTGCAGAGGGAGTTTGTTTCACACAACACAGGGCTTGAGAGTGTCAGAGGTGGGAGCATCTTCTATGCAGTGGGTTTGTACCCCTTTTCTTCCTCGCTTCCCTCCTTTGTGTGCAATGGTCTCTGAATGATTGGTGAACTTTAACTGCCCACCACAATGGTCACTAGTGCTGTGGATGCACCTCCTACAATCCTGGGTCTTGGAGGCGCTGTCGTCTGTAGCAGTCCATCATCCAGCTACCCTTTATTGCCTGCACCCAGGCCCGCTATCGAACATGGGTCACCGGCACTCTACAGCCGTGACCATGGCGTGGTCCTACCTCTGAAATTTTGACATAGTCTCAGATAATCTGAAATTATGATTGGGCAAACCAATTTAGTTTCAGATCCCACCCCAAAGAGGGGTGCCTTATATAGGCTTGGACCATCCACATCAAATTCTCAGATTTGAGCCTGTCTTAGTTTGAATTGGAGCCATGCCGACGAGGGCTTACCCTAATCCTAATATGTGGCCAGACTATGAATTGGAACCAAGCCCTCTCAGAGCTGGGCTGACTCAGAATTTCCTGAAAATTCTTCATCAAATTCTTAGACCGCCCAGAATCCTAACAGTCACGGTTGTCTCCCATCACTATCTGAAATCCACCTTTCATTTCCTGAAGTTGCTGTTGATGTTCCCCTCGGTTATTTTACATAGTAATACAGTCTGATCATAAGACTTGTTTGCTGTCAGAACATCAAGTGTAGCCAGTTTCCCCATTCTGTTTGAGTAAATGGAAATTTTCTGTATCACTCCACGTGTCAATATGGAAAGTATTTAGTACACATGGGTACTTCAGATTAATGTAATGTTCAAGCCCCAATCAATTTAAAACAGTAAAGCATACTAGCATTTAGTCTGGGTTAACAGGACAGAGAAAGACTGGCTCTGTAGAGTCCTCCGATAGAAAGGGGAATACACATGTAACCCCCACCCAGGTATGCCGTTTCCATCTTGACAGCACTACCTGTTGGGCTGGGTTCGGGGAGAAATATGTCACTCGGTACATTGGCTAGATTTGGCTACTCTGCAACAGGGGCACCCAAGTAACTCCATACACAGGAAGCAGTAACTGTAATGTCCAATACCAGAAGTGGGATTCTAAAGTGTGGCTTTTATTCGTATCCAGCAGAATAACAAAGCATAGATGGACCCCCACGGGGGTTCAGTCCTGGTAATGCAGATTTATGGAGATCAGAACACATCCACTTTCTCTTTAGCCCTCAGGCTTTGAAACACACTGGGCACACAGCCCAAACTTGTACTCTGCTCTGGGTTTCCCTGGCTTGGCTCCCATGCCAGCCACTTGGACTACCTTCCTTCCATGGCTCTGGTATCATGCCAGCCCTTTGGACACTTTCCATATAGCATGGAAACATTTACTGGTGGCTCCCTAAACCACCTATGAGCACTTCTGGCTCCATCAGGGAATCTTCCTCATCAATCCCACGTCTGGGTACTTTCCTCAGGCACTGGCCAAGTACCTGAGAGAAAGCAACAGGTATCCCAAAGCAAACCTGTAGAGGTGAATTTGGTTACTACTGATGGGGGTCTCCCACCTCTCACTCCCATAATTCATACCTGGCCATTTCTCTGGAGTGTAACACCTCATTCTTGAAAACACTTTGCTGTGTAGATTCTCTTTAAATGTATTCACATTCAGGCTACTGTCTTTACATCCCATTTGTGCTGAACTTGAACTTACTTAATAAGTGGCTGTGTCCATTGCTCTAGACCCCCCACAGAGTTATGCAGTCCAATCCCCACATCTTCCAAACTGTACTTGGCTGACTTTTCCTGACCCCACAGCAACAGTCACTTTAGTTTAATCTTGTTTCAGGTGAAAACACATTGCCCCCTTAGCAGAGCGAACTCACCCCTTGGTTGCAGGTGCCCCACAGGCGTTTTTTCTTCAAAGAAATCTCGTCCAGAACTTATGGTGCCTCAGCACAAACTTAACTCGGGCAGCTTCTTTTTCCCCTAACCGGACCAGGGGGGTTGCCCCTGGAAGCAGGCTGATTCCTTCCCCCATCCCCACAGGGATGGGGCCCTGAACCACTAAAAGCGGTCTGTACCACTTCACTTGGCTCTTCAGCTGAGAACACACACCTCTACAAAAAAAATAGCTCTTTGACAGCGCTTAGGACTCTGAGGGCCTGCTTACAGTAGAGCATCTCCCTCCTCTACTACAGACTGCAGCAGACTCTTACAGACTGACTTCAGATTCCCCAACATTCTACTGTAACCTCCAACTGCAACATTGCAGTGTGGCTTATGCAGCTGCGACAGTTCTAAAACGATGTTATCCCTCAGTCTCAGCTGAGACTGAGAACAGTGAGAGACAGTGTGAAATCTATTTAACTGGAGTTTCACAAGCTGCCTTCCCTGTCTACCACTAAGTCTAACTGGGATTCTTGTAACCCCGGGTAACAGTGGGGTTACACAAAACCACTGAAAGCAAACTGACCTTCCATTTTGGACATCTTAGTTTCAAATCCTGGCCTGTACATGTAGAAAGACTAAAAATGCTGACATGGGTTTCTGTATTATGGAGAGCAGATTTTTGCCGCTTGTCTGTGAAGAAGACTTCTTGGCTTTTTTCATTCCAACTTGTGGTTGATTTTGGCTTTTGTCCTTTATGGAAGACTGCAAATGTTGCATGTGAGTTAATCTTTGTTCTCTACAAACTGAATAATGCTTTTAAACCAGCTTCTTCCATAACCCCCCAAACAAGCTGTACTGTATGAGTTCAGAATTTCCCTTCCCATCCTCCATTATAGCATGATTAATACTGCACAGAGGGACTGTAAGGGTTCTTCAGTGGATGAATCATTTCCCAAGCATTCTTTTTTTAATCTTTCACCACTTCTGGCAGAACACAAGGAATTGTTTATTCAGAATGGGTAACTGAGCAACAGGAATATATTTCGGAAAACTATGGTGATAAAAAAAACTGCTGTAGGTCGATGTGTTACACGAATACAAGTGTTTTGTCTTCTAGTTTCCAAGTGGCTTGTGAAGATGAGTACATGGAATAGTGCCTTTCTAAGAGAACGGTTCAGTTTCAAAAACTCGTGTTGTAGGAATAAATGTAGTTCAGCCACATACTATGAAATAAAGTAGTACAGCTTAAAGAAGACAGGAATTAGTATTTATTTATTTTTTTATTGCCCCTGTGTCACTGGCCTGTCCCCTCTGCCTTCTTTGCCCAGTCCCATCACTGCCATTTCTGGGATGTACCCACATCCATCTTTGTCCCCTGTGGCTTGCCCCTCCATGGCGGGTAGTTCATGGTCATCGGGGCAGGCACTTCAGTTCTCTAAAGTATTTCGAGTCTAGTCGAAGAAGGATGAGTGCCCCAGTTGAAGGTATGGGACCTGTGGGCAGAGCCTGCCTCATCCTACTGCACCTGGGTTTTTTCCATTGTTTTTTTTTTTCTGGCCACCCCCTGAGGACATCACGTCTAGAGGAGCTCAAGAGCAGGAGCACACATCTTCCCTCCGATTCTGCCTCTATTGTGCATCAACCTATGGTCACCTAGATGGTAGCACTGCAGTGGAGACAGCAACACACACACACACACACACACACGCACAAAGGAGGAGAATGTCCTCAGGGGATGCTTAGTTCTCCTTTCCCCCAGCTGGCCCTGATGACCCGGGCTTGTCCCCAAACCCGGGTTGCCGATGTCACGAGCGGTAGCTCTGCTACTGCACCAGTGAGCCAGCCTGAAATAATTTCTAATTGGCTGCAGTTTATAATGTTTGTATTTTTCAGAACTGTTCATACCCCAAATGATTCATATATAATTGTACCTGAATAACCGCAGATGTGAATAATCATAGTATTCCTTTGAGCTAGCAACCATCTTCCCCTGGACTTACATGGTCATTGGTTTCACCATGAATTTTGCTTCATGGTGTACCCCCTCCCCCCCCGTGAAAGTATCCTGAGTGGACCATTGGTTCCTGGGTGATGGTGCAGACTCCGGAACAAGCAGGGGCTTCATGAAGGCCCCCTCCACACACACACACCAATTTTTCATTTTCTTTCTCACCTCTGCTGCACGACGTTGATGTATGAATGTGGAGGTACCCACGTATGACACACCTGCAGCCCCTCCCTTCGTGCCACCTGAGCCGTACTAAAACCAGGCCTTCACCTGTTGGCAGTCTAAGGCCAGGCCAACAATCCTCCCTGGGAGAGGAAAGCAGTCCCTTGGATATGCTCCATTCTCTCCCGTGTTTCCAAACCCTGGTTGTCTCAGTCCTCTATGCCACTGGGATGGCCTCTAGTAGTTTGAAGTTTTGACCATGGCAAGCTTTCTGTACAGAACTCGGAGCACACCTCTGATGGGTTAACTGCTCATGTGTAATGTAATGAATAAGACAAGACAGGGCATTGGTTACCTGGGGTTACTGCATGCCCAGGTGTTAAGTGAGGCACAAGGCATTGCGCCAGCTGCCATCAGCACCTGGAAGTGCATTAACCCCAGAAAACCAATGGCAAACAGGGTCTTATTGGGCTTATAAAATGGGTGTACTGTGAAACAATAAAAAAGTCAACTTTTTTTAAATTAAAAACAGGTATTTTTATTACAAAGGATGCAAGTGTTATGCTTTTTCTTAATTGATTGTACCCCTTGCTGTATTTATGTCTTTTTATTGTTTAGTGTGTAAATTGAATGCTAGTTGTGTATTTGTTTCATCTGGAGTTTTAAGTCTCTCTCTCTTTACAGGGTATGATTTATAAATGGGGCTCTGTCCTTAAATTGTGTCTCCTGGATAAAAATAAAATATTATCATCATCATTTTCTGGGGGCGTGGCCATCAGCCAACAGAGCAAGTCACACTTCGAATGAGCTTCGCTATACCAGCTGATATTTTATTATTTTAAAACTATTGCAACACCTGTAGCTGCACCAAAATATCAAAATTAGGCAGCTATACATACTCCGAACCTGCAAGTGAACTTTGAGTAGGATTGAGGCTATGGGTGAGTTCCAGCAAGCAGTGGCGCCTGAGCAAGGCAGGAGAAAGGCACCTGGTGGGGAGGCCAAACCTCTGAACAGTGAAGTTCTAAAAGCCGTCAAAGAGCTGGAGTAATGAGTGAAAGACTTGGATAAGAAAGTTGATTCTTTCGACACAACTCTTATCTCTTGTGGAAACTAGGTGTTGGAAGTAGTTTCAGCTTAAGCCCAGCAAGCTAAGGTGATGACGGAGAAATCCATGGTTGCTTCTGAGGGGACACGGAGAAAAGCAAAATACTTCAAATGAGGCCCACCAGTTAGAAAATGGAGTCTCGCAAGCAAACGTGTACCTGCTAGGTGCCCCTGAGGGTCGAGAAGGTGGGGACCCATTGCAATTTGTGTTGGAGCTGTTCCAGACTGTACTAGGACTAGAACTGGAGGTCTGATTGTAAAACTGTACCACATCATCCTGCAACAGCAAGCGAGGGACTCCGATGTCCCATGGACCCTATTAAATGTTACTGGGGGTTCCTACGTAAACGGTAACATATTACTAGCAGCAAAATCGAAGAGACAACTGACACTCAAAGATGGTACCAGGACCTTTCTTTTTCCCGATCTGTTGTAGGCCACACTGCAGAGACAGAAATCCTTTAACTCTGTCTGTATTAACCTGAGACAGTTTGGTATATCACATGCCTTATTATTGCCATCCAAGCACTGTCTCACATACTCTGGCAGGACGTATATTTACAATGATCCCGTTGAAGCCGACAAGAAATTGCTAAAAATAACGCAACACTTTGATACTCAAAGGGGTGAAACGGAATCCAAGGAGGGGGCTGACTGAATTGAGGATGCCTGCATTAGATTCGCCCTGGACTCTATACCTGAATGTTTGTTTTTATAGTTTCCCCTGTTATTGGTTACAGTTTGTTAGCAGTGCTAACTTTAGCCATTTATATTGTGGGCATGACTGGCAACATTGTTTCTATGGCTTATCATATCTAGCACTTCTTTAAAGATGTGGGGTGCAGTGGGATTCCTGCCTAACAGGACATAAAACTTAACCATTGGGCCATTGTACTGGATGGGAGCGGGTGGCTTACAACTAGAAAATGGCTGCTACCACATGGTTTCTTTTACTGCTTGGTCTATTGGATATACGGCGTACATCCCACCACCTAGCACTTAACAAAGCCATCCACAGCAGTTTTGCTGTGGTTGTAGTTGGGGAACATACATTGGTATGCTACACTAGTTCTGCTGAATGTTCTTTAATTATCTGTCTTTTTTTTTGCCCCCCAGAAATGTCTTTCTGAAACAAGGGCATAGAAAGCTGGTTTTGGTGTCATGTTAGAATGCTTGTGTTAAACAAAATGTTCTTATCAAAGGTGTGTCTAGCTTAGAAGCAGTGCATTAAGGCTTGCAGGAAAAAAAAAACCTCATTGTTTCTTTTTACCGATTTTGCATGGGCTTTTGAAATATTTTTTTTTTGTTGCCACTTTAGGAGTGTTCTATTACTCAGGACATTATTTAGACTTATTATCTTCAGTTTATAGTTCATGGTCTGGCTGCAGTGGATCCTTTATGGGAAATTTTAGATGGCGCTCTTAATATCATTTTGATGTACCCCCAGATACAAAGAGCCAGCCGTGATGCAGTGCAGTATCGGTGTCATGTCACAAAATACTGCATGACACAAGGGCTTAATTGCCATTGAATTACACTGTTTCTTGCAGTATACCACAGAATCACTGTGCTGCTTCCTGGCTGGCACCGCTGTATGTTGTAACAATGGTAGACAAGAATATCGAATCCTTTGCATATAAATGTGTCTGTAATGCTTTCTATGCTTTGAAACCAAGTAAATTGTCATTGTATATCATTTGATACCGCAGTTAAATAAAATACAAAATAAAACTGTTTTTTTTTTGTTTGTTAGGGGCTGACAGTGTAGCCTAGAGGTTAGAATAATGAGCAGTGAATGAGTCTGGTACATCCAGCAGACTTAGGTTTGAGTCCCACAACCTCCACTTGCATACTGTGACACTCTGAGCATGTCACTTAACCTCCCCAGTGCTCCCGGGTCACCTCTGAAAACAGGCAGTTATACCTATTGGGCCTTATCTGGTTACCAAAGAGTAACCAAAAAAAAAAAACTAACTAGTAAACAGTAGTCCCCAAACTCCCCACCTGTTAGCCATCAGACTTTCCACATATTCCATACATGAAATGTTTATCATGAAATATAGGAATTCAAACTTCTACAGAGTTCATCATGCAGAATGTTCACACACAACAGAATGTCTGGAGCCATGGTCACAATCTGTGGCAGGGTAAGCAGCAGAGATTGCCCTGTAAGCTGGCAAGGACAGGTAGAGGATTTTTCCAAAGAAAGACCCATGTGTGTCTGTAACGAGGGAATCTCATTAGAGAAAAGAATGTTTGTTTAATTAATTAAAATAACTTTTACTTGTTAGGTTCCTGTTTACTTGTTTAAGGATTTCAGTGAGTAAAGGTGGCAGCCATATATGTGATGGTAATCGGCATGAGTAAAGTGGATCATGAATTCTGTATGTGATATCCCCAAGTTCCCAATCCAACTGCATGAACTTGTTTCAACCTGTACATTTATGGGGATTGGCACATGGGTCCCAGAACTTATTTAGTCCATCAGGATGCAGAAAAAAGCTCATTGCATTTCAAATGCACTTCATAATTCGCTTTATATACCTAGGCCTTGACTTAGTCATAACTCGTATTTGCTGGCTCTATGAAGAGAACAGTAGAGAATGTTTCTCAGTAATGTAAAATACAGTTGTTCCCATCTGCTGTTATTCAGGTACACTTCAATATGCATCATTTGAAGGAAAGAATATCATTTCTCTCTCTCTCTTTCCCCCCTTAAAAGGAACATTACAAGCAGTAGCTGAAAGTTGTTTCTGTTTTTAACAGAAACCTTTTTTTTTTTTTTTTTTTTATTATGACGACTTGGAACATGAAGTAAATTTAAAAAAAAAAAAAAAAAAAAAAAAAAGTGGAGTGTGTAAATGCAGTACTTGAGGACCTCGAAAACAATGTTTTCCATCTACGGCGGTGATCTAAAGTTTGAAGAATGGAGGTGCCATCTAAATTTAAACTGTAGTTCCAGATAAGTGTTTAAAAGACAAAAACTTTGTATGTTTATGGCTTGTAATTCAGAATTTAGCCACATAGGCCCTGTCCACACTAGGGATTTTGTAACGTTACAGTTGGTCTGTAACGTTACAAAACGGTTTGCGTCCACACTACAGCACACTTTATCCGTGCTATGAACCGGTTTAAGAAACCATACTCAAAACCTGATCAGAGCAGGTTTTGAGCAAGGTTGCAGCCCAACACAGCTGCCTTAAACCATTTTAACAGTGGTTTGGATGTACACCGTACTGTAAAGCGGTTTAAGGCAACTTCTTGGGCTGTCTTGGCAAATGTTTGCCTCCTCAAAGAAAAGGGGATAATGTTACTTACATCCCCGTACTTGCCATGGGATCCCGAATCGATCGGTGCTATTTTTAGCCCGATCGGATAACATGCCCTTCTCGAGTATCCCGGCATGCATTGGGTGCCCGCATGACTGCTGCAAGTATGCCTGGGAACTCCGAGGGGCATCTTCCAAAGTCTGCTGTAGTGTGGACGGAGGGACAACCATTCTGAATACAAAACGGTTTTCAAAACGGTTTCCAAAAGCGCTGTAGTGTGGACAGGGCCATAGAGTGATAGTTGGGTTCTTCATTTTAAATATTTTGTCAGGTAATCATTTTATTTCATTGAAGATTAATAGCATTATTTCATTGGTGCAGAGTAATACAATGCACTTGTATGATACACTGTCCACAAAGGAGGTGGCTACACAGGCAGTGCAAGACACAAAGCCAGGGTGACCAAAGACTAATTTGCAGGGAGCTCACCACAAAAAGAAAGCTGAGATCATAGACTAGCTCATCTCATCTGAAAGAAAATGGAGGAGCAAGGACATGGTATGCCCCAATAAAAGCACTAGCGGTTATGAGATGAAAGTTGAAAAGGAGATGGAATGAGAACTGTGCCAGGGGATTAAGGGGAAGTAAAGGATGCTGTGTAGTAATTTTTTATTGTCTTATGAAGAGCTAGCCTCAAAAATTCAGTTTTTTTTTCTACAGTTTGTCAGTCTCTGCACAGTGTGACCTTACATCACCCTTGGGTCATTTCATATCGACAGTTCTCTTAAACCGCTGTAGGTCATGCCTGTAAGCTGAGGGGAAAACATACTTTTTTTTTTTTTCTTAACCATAATGGATTCTTTTTCCATTAAGGTTTGACAAAGAAAATTAATTGTTTTTCAGCTCATTATATTAGGTTTTCTGCCATGAAGTCTTAAGGTGTCAGCGTCCCAGTCCCACACTGGGATTGAACTGACATGAGTCCCAGTCTCACACTGGGACTGGACTGGTACCCAAAACACTGACACCTAAGTTCTGTACTAAGAGGGATGCTGTACTGCTGCTGTGTGCTGTCCTTTGGATGAGACAAAAAATCGAGGTCCTGTCTGCATTTACTGTTGGTTGGACGTTAAAAGATCCCATGGTACTTACCATAAAAAACTGCTAAATTTCCACATTCACAGGGGTAAAGAAAAAATTTAAGTATACCTTAAAACAGTTAAATTAAGGTGTAGGCTTTACATAAAGAAAATTCTTCAAGTGTTTCAACCAGAAAGTAAGTCAATACCATTTAAGATATGCATACTACAGCTTTCTAGATCAACATCACTATGGACTGTTATGGATCCAATTGTATTTCTGTCTTAAAATCTAATAATGCAGTAGTATACAAAAGCCTTCTAATTAAAGTGCTAGTAGTGTACTGTCTGGAATTAATAGTAATTTTCAGATGCAGTCCACTATCACGTCTTATATCTTTCCTTTTTTTTTTGCTTGATAGTTCGGAGGAGCTTCCTTAAAAACAACAATACTATCTTCTGAAAACTTGTAAACCTCTCTCCTGTTTGTTAGGGTCACTTTATTCTGGTCAGCATAAAGTAAACATGTTAGAACTAGGATAGAATGATACGCACTCACTAACAGGAGTGAACATTTGCTAAAACCACAGGAAGGGTACTTTTTGCACTTTCAGTTCTGTGTGGCTTGTATATTGAGCCATACTGACTGTCACATTTCTCACAAAATACTGTATATTTTCTCTCTGCTCTTCAGAATGTCTAAAATCTGAATATTTGTAGTGTAGGCTATAAGAATACAATATTTTCATTTATATAGTCAGTAGTTTTGCTCTCCATTCTTTGCCTGCTTTGAAAATGTATCCTTAACACTTCCAGACATGGAATTGTACAGCAGGGCCTGATAAGCTAGGTACAGAGTGCACTAGCTCCATGGTTCTAAAAGTTCCCTTTACTGTTACCAGGAAGAGACCAGTCTCCATGGCCCTTCCATCCAGAGCTTATTGGAGGCAAGTGTATAACAGCAGCCAGACAAGCTGTGCCATTGCATAGGGATCCGGGAGGAAAGGAGGGTCCCCTTATCATAGGCCGTAGCCATTGAGTTTCTTGGCCCAGTTCCAGACAAGACTGGGGGGAAGGTACGGGGACTGATATTTGCTCACCTAGGGCCCCACAGTCTAATTACACCCTAGAGGTGAGGACTGTTTCAGTGGTCTGTATTTTATATAACCTCCAGGGTGTGACAGAAACATTATCCATAGTTATCTAAAATGTATTGAAAATCTAACTTGTGCATTGGGAACTCTGGATGCTTCAAGATACCGAGAGGTTTCTGTGGAGTAAATCCATTGGCCCTTCCATTCTTTCTCCTATTTATAGGAACGGGGGGGGGGGGGACTGATATTTGCTCACCTAGGGCCTCACAAAGCTAATTACACCCTAGAGGTGAGGACTGTTTCAGTGGTCTGTATTTTTATAACTCCATGGGTGTGACAGAAACAGATGGCCTAAACTCAAATTTCATATTCAAGAGGAAATACATTATAAGAACCACACGCCATTTCCACAGCATCCAACAGAAGAACCTCAACTGCAGAGGGTAGTTGGTCCGGGAGGTTGGCAGGTGGTTAGGAGGGGCAAATTGGGTGCCCCATCACTCGGTGCTCCAACATATTACCTCCAAAAACCATATAAACACTACTAACAGGTATCTGCCTCTATCTCCGAAATCGAACAAAGGGGCAGAGGACACTGCAGAGCAGAACACTGCAGCACAGGAGCTAGCACAACAAAACTCACCCAAATCAGGAACCAAAACAAAAAAAGGAAAAAAGGAAATCCAAAGAACTTCTGATCGTAGGAGACTCCATGATTCGGGGAGCTGATGCCTCTCTCCAGCCAGGAGTAATGGTCAGATGTCTCCCAGGTACATCAGCGTGGAGAGACACTGACCGCATTGCTAACATTGTTTAGGAAGCAGGAGAAAACATCGACGTCCTGGTACACATAGGGACTATTGATCTCGCCAGCCGGTCAGTTGTGGAGACCAAGTAACACCTGACCAGGCTGGGTGACAAACTATCATCCATTTCATCTGGCATCTCTTTCTCTGAGATCCTGCCAGTCTGGGAGAGGGGGGCAGATGGATGGAAGGTCAGAGAAGGGGCAATAGGGGAGCTAAACACGTGGCTCAAGGGCTGGTGCCAGGAAAAAGGACACAGATTTGTAGGGAACTGGCAACAGTTCTGGGAGCGAATGTTCTTTAAATTTGATGGACTCCATCTGACTAAGGAGGGAGTCAGTGCATTGGGGCAGAAGTTTGACGTCTTTGCAGAATATTTAAACCAGCAAATGGGGAGGGGGGTGCAGCACCCCATACGTCAGATGGGAGAACACCCTCCCCTCAGCTAGTGGTCAAACAGGGATTCAGCATGTTTGCAGTTAATTTGCATCACCAGGTAAGAAAAGGTCAGTCTCCTTATACGCCCACAGGAAATGCCAGACCTCACCCAACAACTAACACATCGAAATCTGGCCAATGGAAAATCATGTACACAAATGCTCACAGCCTGCAGGCATAATGTCAGAGGCTAAACTGGACATAGTAGCAATTAGTGAGATGTGGTTTACCAGTAACCACACTTGAGAGACTTCAGTACCTGGCTATGTACTGTTCTGAAGAGACCGAGGTGCAAAAGGTGGGAGGGGCGAATGGCCCTGTATGTCAATGAAAATATCAAGGCTACAGAAATTCAGAATACACATAAGGAGCCAGAAGAACTGTGGGTCACCCTGGAAACAGGAAATGGGACAGCCATAAGAACTGGGTTTGTCTACAGGCCCCCAGACCCGGGGAGGTCATAGACACATTACTGTTAGAAGATATACAAAACATGACAGCTAAAGGGGAGGTTCTGATAATGGGAGACTTCAACATTCCGGATACAGATTGGTCAATACCAGAAGGAACATCTGCCAGAACTAGACACATGGTGGATTCCCTGCAGGGGGAGGGCCTCAAACAACTGGTACAACAACCCACAAGAGACAGAGCTATCCTAGATCTAATACTGAATAACAGGGAAGGGATCACAGATCTCCAGGTAGAAGGTCACCTGGGGGCCAGTGACCATCACATGGTATGGTTCAGTTTGGCCACTACAACTAAATCATCCCATTCCAAGGCAAAAATATGGGACTTCAGAGGAGCTGACTTTGATTAGATGGCCAACAGAGTTAAGCTAGCCCTGTCTAAAAGAAACACAGGTGAGGGGGTACAGGCAAAGTGGGCAAGCATTAAGGATGCAATCATTGAAGCAACATCCCATTGTGTTAGACAGAAAGGGAAGTGCAAAAGAAGAAGGAAACCACTTTGGTTCTCAAATACAGTAGCAGAAAAGGTCAGCACCAAAAGGCTGGCCTTCAGGAAATATAAGGGAACACAGCAAGAGGAAGATAGGGAGGCATACCACACTGCCCTAAGGGAAGCAGGGAAGGCAGTAAGGCAGGCAAAGTCCCAAACTGAGGAAACACTAGCATGAACAGTAAAGAAGGTGGAAAGACTTTCTATAGATACATTGGTGAAAGGAGACAGCCCAGAGGGGGTATTGCTAAGCTCTAAGGAGAAAAGGGGCATGTGAGGATGAGGACCCTGTAAAAGCATCTATCCTAAATAGATACTTTTGCTCAGTATTTACTGAAGAGAAGGTAGGGCAGGGCCCACAGCTCAGCACCATGGACACAGGGGGGAGGCAGGTGAGCACTAGTCACTTCTTCACAAAAGAAAGGGTCCTACAAGAGATTACTAAGCTCAGGGTGGACAAGGCAATGGGACCTGATGGCATACATCCCAGGGTACTTAAGGAGCTAAGGGTGGAACTAGCAGAGCCATTAGCAGAACGGTTTAGTGAGTCTCTGAGCACAGGAGAGATCCCAGAAGACTGGAGAAGGGCTCATGTGATCCTGCTCCACAAGAGTGGTAGCAGGGAGGAGGCAGGGAACTATAGACCAGTCAGTCTTACCTCAGTAGTGGGCAAGATTATGGAGGCACACCTTAAGGAAAGGATAGTGTAACACCTGGAATCCATAGGGGCACAGGATCCAAGACAGAATGGGTTTACAGAAGGAAGGTCCTGTCAAACTAATCTCATAGATTTCTTTGACTGGGTAACCAGAGTGGTGGACCAAGGGGGAGCAGTTGATGTCGCCTACCTTGACTTCAGCAAAGCTTTCGACATTGTTCCACATAGAAGATTGATAAATAAGCTGGGTAGGCTCGGGGTGGGTCAGAAGTTGGTCAACTGGGTGGCAAACTGGTTGACAGGCAGAAAACAGAGTGGTGGTAAATGGTATACAGTCAGAAGAGATGCAAGTCACAAGTGGGGTACCTCAGGGATCAGTCCTGGGGCCAGTCCTGTTCAGTATCTTCATTAGTGACATTGCAGATGGACTAGAGGGTAAAGCTTGTCTGTTTGCAGATGACACCAAGATCTGCAACAGAGTAGATTATCCAGATGGGTGTGCCGAATGAGAAGAGATCTGGATAAACTAACAAAATGGTTGGAAGAGTGGCAACTGGGATTTAATGCAAAGAAGTGCAAGATCATGCACATAGGAAAGAGAAACCCTGAAGCCACCTATAGGCTGGGAGGGGAGTTGCTGGCAATCACAAAGGAAGAAAGAGACTCTGGCATCATCATCACCGATGACCTGAAATCATCCAAGCAGACCTCTAAAGCAGTAGGTAAGGCTATGGGGATGTTAGGGTGTATTAGTAGGGGTATCACAAGACGTAAGAGGGAGGTAATAATCCCTCTTTACAAGACACTGGTTAGGCCCCATCTGGAGTACTACGTGCAGTACTGGAGGCCACACCTTCACAAGGACATTAACCAAATTGAGGCAGTCCAGAGAAGGGCAACCAAAATGGTGCAGAGACTGCATCAGAAAACATATGAGGACAAATTAACGGAGCTCAATATGTATACCCTTGAGCAAAGGAGGGAGAGAGGTGATATGATCAAAACATTCAAACACCTTAAGGGCATTAACAAGGTGAAAGAGTCTAACATGTTTCAGTATAAGAAAAGTAGCAGGACAAGAGAACACAGCATGAGATTAGAGGGAGGCCGATTAAGGGGTAATGTGAGGAAATTCTTTTTCACAGAAAGGGTGGTGGATGCATGGAACGGCCTACCTCAGGAAGTGGTGGCTATGAATACAGTGCAGGGCTTCAAATAGGCATAAGGGAGCAATACAGATGAGTTTGAATAGATAGGCAACTGACAGAGCAAATGCCGATGGCACATTTATAAGGTAGAAAAAGAAATAGGCAGACTGGATGGGCCTTGCGGTCCTCATCTGCCGTCAACTTCTATGTTTCTATAACAACTGTAGTTTTTCTGCATTGGTGATATACATGTTTTGTTCTTGTGGGGTGTGTGTGTGTGTGTGTGTGTGTGTGTGTGTGTGTGTGTGTGTGTGTGTTTGGTGTAGATTTCTTATGTATAGGAGCACCCATGACATTTGCTGACTTATTTGAGCTCCTGCATACACAGTTTTTCGGCTATGTCCAGGTCTGAGGTTTGGTAAGGCATTTATCTGGGGTGGGACTGCAAGCGTCTACTGCACATCCTTTGTATAAGCAGTGCCTCACTTACGGGCCTCAGACAAATAGGGGTTATATCAGGGCAGGGCTAGAAACTTCGTTTTAAGTTTGGTGTTGCAGTTGGAGTACCAAAAGTCACATTTTGGTATTCCATCTAAAATACAGGCATACTGTGCCTCAGACTAAATAAATACAGTTTTCTCTGTGCTTTTACATATATTGCAAAAAGATTGTTTTCAATAACCTGGTATTCCATTTACCAGCAGACCAAAATTGGTATTTCACCCCCAGTTTTTTGTAGGCATGGAACACTAAATGAATGTAAAATCCCAAATCTTGATGGAGTTTTCAGGTCTCTAACAAAAGGGGTGTTATATCTGGGGTACTATAAATCTCAGACAAAAAAGGTTATATATTGTTTCAGACAGAAAGTGTTACCTTAGTGTTATACATGTAGCTTCATGCCCATAAAAACAAACAAACAAAAAAAAAAAACATGCACAGTAAAGTAAAAAGAGAGATAGCAGGAGTACTGTGGTGAGAAGGCAAATACCAGTTGCTCCAGAGGTCTCCTGAGCTAATAAACTGCAGGAGGCCCATTACAAAATTCAGAGTCGGCTGTATATTCTGGTGGCAGTGGTTATGTGCAGTTCTCCATTCATGGGGATTTCTCAGTACAAGGCCAGGCACAAAGGGCACATCTTATTTATTTATTTTTTTAAATCTAGCTGTATCCCAACGGAAAACACTTCTGGAGCAATCAATCTTGCCTCTGAAATGAAAAATATCAACTTTCTTCGTCCCCGCAAAAGACTGTTGTCCGGTATAAGTGGGACAGGCCACACATTCCTAACATAATATACAAAACTGTTCAGCATTATGTCATAAACAGCTAAGGCAGATATATAGTACTATTTCATTGAGTTCACTGCTCTACCCCAAACATGACATGATGACAAAAAAACCTTTCATTTATTATAATCCCCTTGAGAGGTTGAGTCACTCACTGGGAGGTTGGAACAGAAATTTGAACAGTTATTGCCTCACTGTTGAATAGCATCCACCCAGCAGTGGCCATGCTCTTGAGACGCAACCAGTGGAAGCACACGATGAAAAATTACATTTTGGTTGAGAGGAGACACCCTCTGTAATAAAAGCACCCATATGTTAACTCTTCATATAAATTTTGAGCTGTACAGAGTGGTGAGTTGCTGTTCTGATTGTACACTGATTGCAAAGAAATGCTGCCTGTTGATGTGTTTATCAGTTTTACCAGGGTTATTTGGGAATAGTTGTTTTAATGATATCCAATAATTGTTTTGTCCCCCCCTGCACTCACCTTTTCTCTCTATACTCTGATCTCTCCTTCCCCTTCCATTGGAATTCAGTGCTTAGCTCCCTGTGCCTGTTTCTTCAAATTCTGTTTCTGCTCCCTTCTCTCTCACCTCTCCTCCCCATCCCTCCCTCCCTTTCTTCTATTTGATCTGATTCCTGTCCCCCTACCCACTCCAAAACCTTGTCTGGGCAGCCCGCTTTCTCCAACTGCACCCTCCACCCTTGTTCTGGAACAACTTCCCTTAGCAGTGCTGTAATCCCTAGTCTGTTTATCTGTTAATGTACTCCTTTGGGAGTCTGCGATGTACACCTGCTAACAGCTACCTACCCCCCCTTGGCTGCTGTTCTTGTAGCTGTTTTTAGTCCCTGTTTTGCCCATTTTCCAGTGCTGTGTCCTGCCCTATAGGTCTTTCCATGATATGCCCTTGCCGGCCTGTTACTATACCCTTATTCTGCCAGCCCGTTTCATACCACTGCCTGGCTGAATACCTTTTGATCCTTTGAGCCCCCCGAGAACCTCTTCACGGCTTCTTGTGAGCTGCCGTATAATTCACCTACTTCAGTATGCTTATCATGTTTGTGTTATGCTTTGCGCTTTTGCTGACTACTTTATTTATTGCATACATGTGTATTTGCATATTTTTAAGTAATTTGCACAGCTTTACTGGGCTGTTTTGTTCTGTTTTACCTTTTCACAGCTTTGATATTGTTAGTAGCTCTTGTTAAATTTAATTTCTGCATTGTCCTCCCCAGGTTTCACCTGCGAAACATCTTGGTTCAGTGTGATTTTTCCAGCCGCCAATATATAAATAAGTACATTCTCTTTAAACTAAGCATACCCAGAGTAACTGGATAAATTATTTGTTCAAAGTTTCAAAGTTTATTTATTGGTATGTATAAATATCATGTTACATACTTCACTAAAATCAAGGTTTTAAAAAATTCATGAGTAAACAATCAGATATTGATACAATTTAAAATATAATCTAAAGCAGTAAAATAACCACAGTTTATAATAAAACTCAGCCTACATATTGTGCAGTTATTTGTAAAACTGTGAGTATAGACGCGTGTGGGTTTTTTTTTTTTTTTTAAATCTTTTTTATGTGAACAGGTGATGTGTGCTCAGAAACCTTCAGAAAAAGAATGGCTTTGGTCAGTGGCACATTGGTAAAATGCTGTAGTGTTATCTAGAGAAAAGCACCAGCCTGCTGTCAAGAGTAGTGACGCAAAACTGAATTGATTTCATGTTGCATTAGATGCATTTGATAGCTGAGAGACTAAACAAAGTAAGGTGGCCACACCCAATGTTTTGACTGGAACAGCTTTCATCAAAGATTCCCGAATGTTTTAAGTGCAAGCTAGTGGTTTTATTTGCATCTTTGTTTGCTTTGGTCAGTGATTATTTTGGAGAGAGTGGGAAACAATTCATGAGCTGGCAGATATGCAGTACTGTAGAGTGTTTATACTGTGTATTCCTTGTTTATGTGTTATATTTATTTGTACATTTTGATCAGGAAAGGCCCACTAAGCTGCAATAGTTTGATTCCTAGTGCAGCTGGGATGGGTGGGATGCATGCACCTGTTTTATTGGTAGAGGGGAGTGTTTGTTGCCATGACTGGGGTGGGGGACTGTTCGACTCCTATGTCACATGGAATCATTAACTTCCACCTTGCCAGTGATAAGAGGTGGGCAGAAGGGACCTCAG
This sequence comes from Neoceratodus forsteri, assembly GCA_016271365.2. NCBI lineage: Eukaryota > Metazoa > Chordata > Ceratodontiformes > Ceratodontidae > Neoceratodus > Neoceratodus forsteri. The sequence goes on along the minus strand of CM028129.1, from coordinate 1,102,870,505 downwards.
TTTAGCATCTCATCTGAAGTAAGGCACCTCATCAGAGCAACGACCCCTGAAGGAGCCCATCACATTGTTTGGAAAATTTTGAAAAATGCAAGATTTGGACACAGTTCAGTTAACATTTCATATATTTCTGTAATCCATTCCCCTTTTTTCTTTTCACAGACGACTGATGCATGCAGTCAGTATCATTGTTCTCTAGACTTTATCTTCTCTGGCTGTGTCTACACTATTTATTTTATTAAATTTTGTTGACCAGGTGGGCCTGCTGAGACCAAGGGTCCCTTTTTCAGGGGCAAACACTAGACAACATACTGCCCAATTTATGACACCACAGTTTTCTGCATGGCAACAGATTATGATGTCATAAACAGAATTGTGAGTGAGGTCAGGTAAAGACAAACTGCCAGACCAGATAGAGCAGGGATCTCATTTATATACAACTAACCTTAGTAATAAAGCAAGAAGCACGTAAATTATGTCAGTAAAGAGAAAAATAAGCTGAAATGTATCTTATTACATTTTCTCAAACTTCTCCCAGAGGTGCCAGGGACCCTTTAATGCTGCATTTCAGTATCTGTATTGGGCAGTAGCTCGTGTTCCTGGTGTGGGACTAGAACACACAGATGACTTTCCGAGCTTCCAGCTCCAGAGGTGAGTGTGCAACCTACTGAGGAGTCACTGACAGTAAACTACAAATACAGCATACATCAATACTAGATTTGATATGGGAGCAGATCAGTTTGATAGTGGGAGGGTGTGAGGAAAGAAAAGAATTGGATCTGTTAAGAATTACATTAAGAGCTAGGGGGATAAACCATAGTCTGCAGTCCTAAAAGCACAAGAAAATTGGGGAATGGTGACTCTGACTGGATCTACATCAGACTTTGTTTTTGATGACTTGGAAAGGAGGGCTAGAAAATATTTTCCTCTCTCCAACCTTTTCTTGGTTTGGGGTGGGGTGCAGGAAGTACTGAATAATATTAATCCAGATTAAGTTGACTTGAAAGTTGTAAGACCATTCTTCAGCCAGGTTCCATTCCTGCAAATGTTCTCATTTCTCTGTCAAAATGACAGATTAGTTCATAATGATTTGATATTGGTGACTGATCCATGCTGAAGTATAATGTGATGGATCATTTCCTTCTTTCATCAGCTAATCTACACAGATCAGTTAATTTAAAATTTTATTAAAAATGTGCTGCCCATACAAAACAGCCTAAACAAATCATGTCTGTTACAGCAGAGCTGAGGTTCTACCCAGTTCTACAGCTCTGGGATGACTGAAGCAGAAGGTGGTATATGGCTTGCCCAAGGTCACACACAGAACCAGCGTATGTGCCTGATTTTGAACTGGGATCTACTAACCTACAGTCCCTTCTGTTGACCATAGTGCCTCATTAAGATGAACACTCTTGTTTCTGCTTTACTCCGTGTCTAGCTGGGGGCACTGATCACACAGTCTGATTGGATACATACAGGTTGTTGTTGATGCATTAAAAGCTGCCTAAAAACCTCCATTATAGTAAAAACAGAGATTCCTACGTTGTCAAAGCAACACACAATACAAACACCTTCCCACCACTTTTTTATACTGTATATTATTGATGTAATGTTCCAGTAACCCTCCACATTGGGGACTGCCATGCCTCACAGACTGATTTGGCTAAATAAGTTATGGCATTGCTTCCTCAGCGGGTCAACAGTGCTAAATAACCAGTGATGTGGAAGGTTGGTGACTAGTTACAGTATAGATATATCCATATATAGTGTGATATATCACTGGAAATCCCATCGAAATTCATTCGATTTCCTGTGATATAATGTTATTTTTTTTTATTTTTTTTATTTATCAAGTCTAGGATTACAAATACCTTTGAGCCATGGCTCTTTTACAAAGGTTCCACGTTATCTGCATGTACTGCTACTTGTCACTAGCTGAAAGTGCAGTAAAGCTTTCCACTTAGATTTTGCAGAGCTTCAAACATTCTGAATGCTAAAAATCTAAACATGACTGTGACTTATCTCTGTTCTTATGTTAGAAAGTCTGTATTGGAGCAGAGGTTCTAGTCTGTAGTGTTACAGAGAGCAAACAAAGGACTGGGAGCTTCATAAACCACTACTTTATGAATAATTACCACCCAATGTGTTAATCGCTTTCTTTTGTAATAGAAGTCTGATGGGAGTTTTGCAATGTGTTCTAAAATGAGCCCCAAAGATGCATCTTAAATTTTCATTAAGTCTGATTTTAAATAATTTGCTTCAGATTGCATCTGATTAATCTGGTCTGCATACTATAATATGGAGGAGTGCATGTTACAGTTTATGATGAGTACTCGGGTTGAAACACAGTTTATTTCTGACACAAATTAGCATTTCATTTTAATACTTTGAATACGGTAATTAATGTGATAATCAAATGAACAGATCATTTCTAATTATAAACCCAAGTATTTGTTGCTGTCTCGTAAATGTATTCAGAGATGATTTTTTTTATTTTGCTATTGAAGAAAAGTAAAAATGGAGTCTTTGTCATAACTAATGTATCTCTTATTCTGTATTGATAAAATATGTCTATTGAAGGGAATTTACTGTACATGTAAACAGAGAACTGTACTGTTGACATAAAGATGGAATTTTAGTGTCTAAGTAAACAGCAGATATCTGTTTGACTATTCTGTGTTCTTTGATTATGTATCACTTGAATATTCAATTGTTTTCACATATTTGCTGCTCTTTTGTTCTCTTTGATTGTATATTACCTTTTGACCTTTTACTGTAATACGGTGCTGTTCATTGTAACCTCCTGTGTTGTACCTCAAAATAAGTATTTGTCTAGAATACCTTCCTGCTTAACAAAAACTAAACAAATAATCGGCATTAATTAATCATTTACGTGATTTTGATCCGTCAGTATGGAGTTCACAGGACTTCTGTGGTACAAGTGACTGCAAGTAGTTGGGATCCGAGTGTTATAAAAGAACTGAGAGAAAAAAGGCAGACAAGTTGGGAGATGAGTTAAAATGGATGTCTGACTTGGGGGGGTAATTAATATTGGTGTATTTCAATCTGTCGGAAGTGGAGTGGAGCACCTAATAGCAGTAGTGTAAGAAGCCAGGCTCTGGTGAAAAGGATGCTGAAGGCATTCCTGAGCCCGATGGTCGTGAATCCCACTAGGGAAGTGCGCATATTAGATGTAGTCCTAACAGATGGGGACAGCGTGGAGGAGATAATGGTGAGATCTCCCCCCACCCCAGTTCAAGTGATCAGAAGACCATGTGACCTGTGTTCAAGCTTAAAGCCAATTTTGCTCACTCCAGGACAAAGGTCCAGGAATTTAGAAGGGCAAATTTTGGGAGGGTGAGGGAGGTTGGGGGGGATGAACTGTTGCAAATGGAGGAGGCAGTAGGAATAGCCAGAAATGGGATATGATTAAAAGGGGAGTACTGGAGGTGACTGGTCTCTGTGCATAAAAATGGTGGGGAAGAGCAGGAGGGAACGAAACCACTATTGTTCTTTTTTGGGATCTGCTGTGCCAGGGAACTGGGGGCTGACCTCTGCTAGCTGCAGTAGTTGTGTAGGTACCCTGTATTCTGCAGCAGTTTCTAGGCTAAAATGAATAGTTTGCTGGGGTTTGTCTGTCTGGGGAGAGGGAAGGAGAGGGGAGAGGAGCAAGGAGTAGTTTAATTTAAAACAGGGAGTGTCTGTCTGTGAGTGTTGGAGCACGTGATTATCAAACAGCAAATGGGTTCCTTGCTGTTGGTACTTACTTTTGGGTGGACCAAGCGATCACAGAGCGTGCAAGGTTCCCCCAGAGCATGAGGGCCACAGAGCAGGATGCACATCTGCAGGAGTGTCTGCAGGGTAGGCCGCAGGCAAGCAGGGGAGTCTGACTAGGGACTAGATAGGTGAGGATGTAAGGGATCCTGAGAAACTATCAGGGGGTTGTAAAGTACAGAGACTGGGTGTGCAGGGCAAGCGAAAGTGACAGGGTAGTACAGAAGGGACAGGATTGCAGTTAGGATTTAACTACTTCCTGTCTGGAGTAGGCCTGTAGAGACTGGTTTAGGGTAGGATTTAAATACTGTAATCTACTCCTTATGTGGGGTAGGCCCTCAGGGGCAGGTTTAGGGAAAGGGTGAACTACTGCCTATCTGGGGTAGGCTTGCGGAGGCAGTTTAGAGGCAGGATGTAAACTACTCCCTATCTGGGATAGGCCCATGGGGCAGGTTAAGGGGAAGGATGAACTACTCCATATTGGAGGTAGGCCTGCAGAGGCAGGTTAGAGGCACGATTTAAATACCCCTGTCTAGAGTAGGCATATTAGGACCTTGAAATAATCATGCAAGAGGCAGGACGTGGAAGAGTGGTGAGCTGCACAGGATGTAGGGCTGCAGTTTTCTTAGACACACTCTAGGAGGACCGGGGGTTTCATGATGTGTAGGAGTCTGGGGGCTTTTGGGGTCCAGGTGCAGATGCTTAGGTCAGAACTAAACAGGCTGCTGATCAGGCCAGGGTTCGAATTGGGTAGGTCTGTAAGGGAGCATTGGGGGCAGGGGGTAGGGGACTATACCAGCCACAGGGGGGGGGGCACATGGTAGGGATAAGTAGGCCAGAAGTGGGATAGAGGGGCCCAGGGGGTAGGATAGTCAGACAGTGGGTTACTGGGCTCCAGGTCTGTGGCTATCTCTGCTACAGAGGGAGTTCTGTGAAAAAGGGGAAGGTTAGAGAACAGTTGGCAGGGGAGGTTTGTGCAAGCAAAGCAGTGAAGGAAACGGACACCCTAGCTGAGTGCTTGTACAGATTAGATACCTGTTATTTTCACATTACATTCACTAAAAATACCACCAACAGCTTAATCTGGTTCAATGTCAGTTGTCATTCATCTGTATCCCCCTCCTCCTGGGTCGTGCCTGAAAATAGGCAAGAATTTGTCTAGTGCACTTACCTGGTCAACAAAAACTAAATGAAATAAAAAAATTTGACTCCCTGGAGGAAGGTGTCCAGGCTAGCATGGATGGGGACACGGAGAAAAAGGCAGCGGAGGCTGTGGAGTGGGAGTGGGGGGGGGGAGGAGGTTACAGATAGGGAGATCCCAGTGGGTAGGGTGTTGGAGGGCCTTAAGTCCCTGAGGGTAGATAAGACACCTGGGCTAGACGGAATTCATCCTAGAGTCCTGAGAGAGTTGGCAGAAGTCCTGGCAGGGTGGCTGGTGGACCTGTTCAACACCTCTCAGTATACAGGGTGCATGCTCAGGGATTGGAGGGAGGCGCATATGGTGCTCCTCCATAAGAGTGGGCACAGGGACGAACCAGGAAACTAGAGACCAATGAGCCTTACCACAATTGTAGGAAAGCTATTGGAGACTATCCTCAAGGATAGGCTGCTACAGTTCCTGGAGGATAACTGTCTCCAGGACAGCATGGGTTTGTCTCGGGCAGATCCTGACAGACGAACCTGGTTGATTTTTTGATTGGGTGACAAGGGCACTGGATAAGGGTCATGCAGTGGACGTCCTTTACCTGGACTTCAGCAAGGTCTTTGACTTGGTGCAACATGGAAGGCTAACCAGCAAGTTGAGTAACCTAGGAGTGGGGAGGAAACTGGTTAGCTGGGTCAGGAGATTGCTACAGGATAGGTAACAGAAGGTAATTGTGGGGGTGAACTATCGGTGCCCAGAGCGGTAACTAGTGGACTTCCACAGGGTTCGGTGCTGGGACTAGTGCTGTTTAACATTTTCATTGCTGGCATATCAGACGGGATAAAAAGTAAGATCAGTCTCTTTGCAGATGACACCAAGATATGTGCGGAAGTGGATGGTGGGGAAGGTGGTAAAGCACGGATTTAGCAAGGCTGGAGAGATGGTCGACCACATGGCAACTTGGGTTCAATGCCAAGAAGTGCAAACTCATGCACTTGGGAGCCAGAAATCCCAGAAATAGTTATTGGTTGGGGGGCATTCAGTTAACCATGTTAACGGAGGAGAAGGATCTGGGTGTCCTAGTAACAGGGGAAATTAAGCACTCAGCACAGTGTAGGAAGGCATTGGAGTACTACATGCAGTACTGGTGCCCCTTCTTGAAAAAGGATGTTACGCTTCTGGAGGGGGTACAGCATAGGGCAATGAAAATGATCCAGGGATTGGGAGATAAACCTTATGAGGAGAGACTGATAGAGCTCAATATGTATTCCCTGGACGATAGAAGGGAGAGAGTGGATATGATTGAGACCTTCAAGTGGCATGAACAGAGTGAACACCAAGAATATTTTCAGATTAAAAGGTGGGAGGGAAATCGGGGCACAGTCTGAAATTGGAAGGAGGTAGATTCAGGAGGCAAATGAGGAGGCACTGCTTCACCAAAAGGATGTTTACAGTGTGGAATGCGCTGCTGGTGGAGGTGGTATCTTTGAAGTCACTGAGCAGCTTCAAAAGGGAGTGGGCAGGTTCAAAGGGAGGGTCCAAGCTGAAGGTGAATGGGGGATGTGGGCGAAAGAAGCAGGAGGAAAAAACAGATGGGGGGAGACAAGAGGAGGAGGGGCAGCTGCAGTCTAAAAGGCTGAAGTGCTGTGCACTTAAGCCGACTAGATAGACTGCAAGGCCTGTATCTGCAGGCAGTGTTGTATGTTTGTATCATGAAGATCATTGGGTTAGACCAGAAGTGAGTGAGGCAATGGGTGTGGAGGGGGGGAGACCAGGGGGAGTATCAGGAAGAGGCTCAAGGGGCACAATAAGGGGAGAACCTAGCAGGGTGAAACTCTGAACTAGTAAAGGGAGGATGGCAAATGGATGATGGTGGTGGTGGGGGGGATTGCGCACAGGATGGTTAGTGCAGGAAGCCAGGAACAGTAGGGGCAGGAACTGAGTAAAGCAGGAGATGACAGGGGAATGGTAGATCAGGAGGAATGAATTTGAGCAGGTGGGAGGTTACAGAGACAAGGGTGTCCAGAAAGGAGTGCACAAAAACCCAGGGAAATTAGCAGAGTTCTGGTGATAGGGGACTCGGTTGTGACTGGAGTTAGATGGCCACAGGGAAGAGTGGGACCACATTAAAGGGGTGTTGTGTGCCTCCCAGGTATGATAGCTGAGTGGATCATGCCTTGACGCACACATTTGTGCCGGGAGGAGGGGGGTTCCTGATGTGATCTCCACCTGGGTGCAAATGACATGGCAGGTTGTGAGGTGTGGGAGGTACAGAATAGGTTTAGGGAGCTTGGCAGGAAGATTAGGGGAAGGTGTTAGACAGTGGTATTTTTGGAGGTGCTGCTGGTACCCAGGACCAGCTCGGCTAGGAAGCTCAAGGTCTCTGAGATCAACCAGGTGCAAGGAGGAGGACTTTGGTTGTGTCGGGGGACAGGGAAGAGTCTGGGAAGAGAAATCGCTGCACTTGTCAGATAGGCTACACCTCAGCACGGGGGCACCAGAGTACCATGCAACAAGTTAGGGGAGTACATCAGAGAGGGTCTGAATTTAAATTGAGTTGGGGGGGGGGTTCCTGGGAGTGCAGAACCCGAGGTTCCAAACAGGAGGAGGCAGGAAGGCCCCCCAAAGTGGAGGGGAATATGTAAAAAAGGAAAGGTGGTGAGGAGAAGGGTGAACAGTCGAGAAGGAATAGGAGGGAAGGGGGAGAAAAAAGACAAGGGGGGAATACAAGCATGGAGGGGGGGACATGAGATGTGGAGAGTGATATCTATGAATGCCAGGAGTCTGGGGAACAAAACAGATGACCTCCAGGCCATGGTGATGGAAGGCCAAGCATATCTGGTGGTGATCACTGAGACCTGGGCAGTCCCGAACCACGACTGGGATCTGTCTGTTCCTGGCTACACCCTCAATAGGAAGGACAGAACAAAGAGTAAGGATGGTAATCTATGATAAGGAGGGCACAAAGGTCACAAGGGAGGACACAGAGGGGAAGGTAAGGAGATGCAGCTGGTACAGCCGCAGTCAGGAGTGGAGAAGAAAATAAAGGTAGGGGTAGTGTACTGACTACCAAGTCTAGACGAAGGCACAGATGGGGAGCTGGGGGATGAGCTAAGAAGACCTGCGGGGGGGGGGGGTGGAGTGGTAAGAGTGGGAGATTTTAACATGCCCAATGTGGATTAGACCATACCAGAAACCAGCAGCAGCAGGACTAAACAATCCTGGGTGCATTCCAGCATGGTTTTCTGACACAGGGGATGATTGAGCCAACAAGGGATTGGGCCATCCTTGGCCTAGTTCTGATGAAAGCGGATCATGTCAAAAGTTTCAGGGTTGCTGAGCCCCTGGGAGGGAGTGACCAACAGTCTGTGCTTTCACGTGGTCATGGGACGTGAAGTGTTGAACACAAACATGCGTTCTTGACTTAAAAAGGGCAGATTTTGTATGAGTGGGGATGATGCTAGGGGAAAAGACTGAGAGAACTACGGGAGGACATGGGTATAGAGGGTAGATGGGCAGCAGTTAGGTCGGGGGTCCAGGCAGTTACTACAGCCTGCCTTAAGCAGAAGAGTAATAGGAGCACGGCGAGGAACCTGTTATGGTTTATGATTTACAGAGGAGGTGGACAGAGCAGCAAGGGAGAAAAAGGCTTCTTACTGAAAATACAAGAAGACCCAGAAGGAACATTACAGGGCAGAATATTCAGGGAAGCTGAAGTCAGCTTGCAGGGTGGTAAGGCAAGGAAGGTGGAGACAGAACTAAGAATAGCTGAGGGGTCAAAGAGGGAGTGTGGATCCAGTGAGGATGAAGGAGGAAGCATAACCAAGGACAGAGTCCTCAAAGGGCTTAGTGCCCTCAAGGTGAACAAGTTCCCAGAACTGAATAGTATGCACCCAAGGGTACTGAGAGAGCAGGCAGCAGCCCTTGCATTGCTCCTGGCTGGTCTGTTCAGCTACTTGCTGGACATGGCTGGTTCTGTGTGAGTGGATGACAGCCAGTGTGGTGCCCCTGCACAAGAGTGGACCTTGGATCAAATAGGGGAACTCTGGACTAGTCAGCTTGACATCCATTGTTGATAAGCTGATGGAAACCATCCTAAAGGACAGGTTGGTTGCATTCCTTGAGGCAAACAGGCTCCTGGCTAGCAGGCAGCATGGGCTCATGGCACGGAGGTCACAGAAACATAGACTTTGACAGCAGATAAGGACTGCTTGGCCCACCTAATCTACCCATTTCCCTACCTATTGGATAAACTGCAGATCCTAGTTAACCAACAGCCTACTTCTTCCTGCCCCCCACCAGAATAGCCTTATGTCTGTCCCATGCATTCTTGAATTCCCCCACTGTTTCTGACCCCACGACCTCCTCAGGAAGGCTGTTCCATGCGTCCACCACCCTCTCTGTAAAAAAAAAAAAAAAAAATCATCATCACATTGCCCCTGAGCTGCCCCCCCTCTATCTTCAGATTGTGTCCCCTTGTTCTTGCACATCTCTTTTTCTGAAAGATGCTACCCTCTTGAACTTTGTTGATTCCCTTGAGGTGCTTGAAAGTTTCTATCATGTCCCCCCTCTCCCTCCTTTCCTCAAGGGTATACATATTAAGCTCCTTTAGTCTCTTTTTGTATGGCTTCTGTTGCAGACCCTGCACCATTTTAGTTGCCCTCTTCTGGACTGCCTCCATCCTGTCTATGTCTGTGCGGAGATGGGGTCTCCAGAACTGCACACAGTACTCCAGATGGGGTCTCGCCAGCTGTCTGTACAGAGGGATAACAACTTCCTGTTTTCTGCTGGCGATGCCTCTCCCTATACATCACAATATCCCCCCAGCCATCCTTACTGCCTTCTCATATTGCTTGCTTACCTTTAGGTCATCTGATATGATTACCCCAGGCCCCTTTCCATTTGTGTTGTTGTTAATACCACCCCCATGTACTCTTCCCCCGGGGTTTTGTTTCCCAGGTGCATTACTTTGCACTTCTTTGCATTGAATCTAAGCTGCCGTACCTTTGACCATTTCTCCAACCATGCCAAGTCCCTTCTCATCCTTTCCACCCCCCTTTGTGTATCAACCCTGTTGCATATCTTTGTGTTGTCTGCAAAGAGATGTATTTTTCCTTCCAGTCCCTCTGCAATGTCACTTATAAAGACATTAAAAAAGGACTGGACCCAGTACTGAACCCTGCGGTACCCCGCTAGTAACCCCCCTTTTCTTCAGAGTGAACTTCCTTTATTATTACCCACTGTGTCCTGTTGTCCAGCTAATGTTTTACCCAGGCTATCACCCCTGGGACCCACTCCCAGGCTGGCTAATTTGTTTATAAATCTTTAGTGTGGGACTGTGTCAAATGCCTTGCTAAAGTCTAGGTAGGCCATGTCCACAGCCCCTCCCTGGTCTACTACTTTGCTCACCCAGTCAAAGAAATCTATCAGATTCGTCTGACATGACCTTCCTGCTGTGAATCCATACTGCCTTGGGTCCTGTGCCCTGCTGGCCTCTAGGTACTCAACAGTTCTTTCTTTCAGAAGTGAATCCATCATTTTCCCTACCACTGAGGTCAAGCTGACAAGTCTGTAGTTTCCTGCCTCTGCTTTGCTCCCACTTTTGTGACTGGGGAATCACATCTGCCCTCATCCAGTCCTTGGGTACCACACCATCATCCCATGATTTGTTAAAAAGTGTAGTCAGTGGTGTCACTAGTTCTCCCCTTTAGTTCTTCTAGAATTCTGGGGTGAATCCCGTCCGGGCTCCATTGTTTTGTCCACCTTCAGTTTTAGAAGTTATTTCAGAACCCTTTCTTCTGTGAAAGGACTGGTATCGACCCCGCTGTTCAGAGTGCTTCTGTTGATTGTATTGGGTACCTCTTCCTCTCCTTCTTTTGTGAATACTGAGCAGAAGTATTTGTTCAGTATTCCTGTTTTTCACTGTCCCTCTCTGCCTGCCCACCCACTCTCCCCTTTATTAAGCCTCACTATCCCTCCCTTGGTCTTTCTTCACTCCTTAATGTACCTATAAAAGGTTTTATCCCCCTTCTTAACCGAGTGGGCTATCTTTTCCTCAGTTTGGGCCTTTGCTGTTCTGATTGCCTTCTACACTTTCTTCTGCTTTAACTGGTACAGTTCTCTGTCCTGCTCATTCTGTGCTTCCTTACACTTCCTGAATGCTATCTTTTTCTCCCTAACCTTCCCTGCCACCTGTTTTGAGAACCGTAGTGTTTTTTTTCTTTCATTTTGTTTATTTGCTTCACACAAAGGCTTGTTGCCTCTGTGATGGCAGTTTTGATGTTTCCCCATTGTTCCTCCACCCCTCCTTCTTGTCCGTTTGCTAGTGCTTTTCTGAGGCGCTCTCCCATTTTGACAAAGTCAGCCCTTCCAAAGTCCAGTACCCTCACTTTTGTATGGCTTTACTCCGTGGCTGTGTTTATCATGAACCACACTGTTTGGTGGTCACTTGTTCCCAGATGGCTACCCACTTCTAGATCTGAGATCCTCTCTCCGTCCCCATTTGAGAGTACCAGGCCTAAGATTTCTCTCTTACGAGTGGGTTCCTACACTAGCTGTCTGAGGCATGCCCCCTGTAGGGCATCAAGAATGACCCTGCTCTTGGATGTGGCTGCAGCAAAGGTGTTCTAGTTAACATCTGGCATATTCAGGTTCCACATCAACAATATCTCCCCTTTTTCTGCCATCCTAAGAATGCCTTCTATCATTTCCTTGTCCGTTTCCTCCCCCTGAGATGGGGGTCTGTATACAACCCCCTTGTGGATTGTGGTGCCATTTCCAGTCTCAAGGGTGACCCACAGTGCCTCCTCTCCTCCCTGTTTACCCTTTAGTTCCATTGCTTTGATCCCTTCCCTTATGTAGAGAGCTGTTACTCTGCCTCTTGTATCCTCCCTGTCCCTCCTGTAGATTGTGTACCCTGGTATGTTGACATCCCAGTCATGGTTCTCTGTGTAGCATGTATCTGTGACTGCAACGATATCCAGGCATCCCTCTTTCATCAAGGCCACCCGTTCAGGGAGCTTGTTACCTATATTATGGGCATTGGTACTTATTATCCTCCATTTTTTTTGATGGCCTTACCCCTTTTTGCCTTATCCCAGTCCTTACTGCCTTTGCCTTTTTCTCCATTTACCACTGCCCTTATTTCTATCGACTTCTCTATCTTGGAGTTTACCTCACTAACTACCCTGAGTTTTTTTGGGAGGTAGGATTTCCCTGCTCCTTTTCAGTGCTTCCCCCCTTGGCTAGTTTAAGTGCTTGCCAATGAAGCATTTAAACCTATCACCTAGGATTATGGTTCTGCTGGACAGGTGCAGACCATCGTGCCAGTATAGGCCTGTATCCCTCCAGGTGGACCCCCAGTCCCCAATGAAGCCAAAACCCTGAGTTCTGCACCAGTTTTTCAACCATTGAATGAATCCCACGGTGCAGAGCACCCTAGCCTCACCCATGCCATAGACAGGCAGCACCTCCAAGAAGGTTACCATGCATGCTACTTGTCTAAGGCCCCCCCCAACTCCACAAACTCCTCCTGTACTGCTCTGATCCCTTTCCCAGCCAGGTAATTTGTCCCTAGGTGAACAATGACATCCAGCTCCCTCTCCCGTGCAACTGCTCCCACGATCCTGAGGATTTGCTCCCTGTCCCTCCAAGCCATGGCGCCAGGCAGGCATTTTACCTCCCTCTCCCCCCTCCCCCAGTTCTACCCTCCTAACAATGGAGTCCCCCACCAGGAGTTGTTTCCTTCCCCTGTGGGGTCCCATGCCACCCTCCTTTGGGTCTCCTTTGTGGAGATTCCGAGCATTCTTCTTGGTCTCCAGTGCGAGTGCCTCCATAGAAGGAACACACACTCTGCCAGATTGGCATACAAACTGTAGAGAGGTACAAGTGGAGGAATACGCCTCCGTTCCACCACCCTCACCCTCCCTAAGCCCACTGTGGTCCAACTGCTCCTCTTTCTTGGTAACCTCTGCGGCAGCGGCTCTTCCCCTAATTTGCAGTTCGCTTCTTCACCTAGCTAACTGCACAGATAACAGTTCCCTTCACCCAACTCAGACAAACACACTAACTCTTGTTTTTTTTTTTTTTTTGTTTGTTTGTACCCTAAATTGAAGGTCCCAGTAGTAGAGTTCTAGTTCTTAATTCCTAGTAGAGTAGTAAAGTTCTTACAGTACCTCCTTCCTCTTGCTGTCATGCCAAACAAATTTGATCAGCTTCTTTGACTGGCTCACTAGGGCAGTAGCATGGCCAAGCAATGGGCATAATGATACCCAGATTTCAGCAAGGTCTTTGACTCTGTCCCCCACAAGAGGTGGATCAATAACTGGGGGATATGGGGACAGGGGAGAAACTAACCAGATGGGTGGCAAATTGTATATGGGTAGAACATTATGGATAGTGGTGGTGGTGGTGGGGGGGAGCAGTCTGGGATGAGAGAAGTTAAAAGTGGTGTCTCAGAGGGATCATTGATGGGTCTAGCCCTGTTTTGTGTGTTCATCAGTGACATTGGGGATGGCATCAAAGCACAAAATATGTCTTTTTGCACATGATATCAAGCTCTGCAGGAGGGTGGACATTGAGGAGGGTGTAAAGGAGCTAAGGGGAAGGCCTAGCAAGTTTGGAAAGGTGATCTGGAATCTGACATTTGGGGTTCAGAGCTAAAAAGTGCACTATAATGCACATAGGGTGTAAGAACTCAAGATCAAGTACAGTCTCGGGGGAGGGGGGGTGAAGGTCCCAGCCATGGAGGAGATGGAGATGGAGGAGGAGAAGGACCTGGTGATAGCAGTTACAAGCAACTTGAAACCATTAGTTCAGTGCAGACAGGTGTTTTTTTGGGGCAAAATGGGTTCTCTAGCAGAGGTGCAAGAGGTTTGCCCCTCTACAGGTCCATGGTGCATCTGCATCTGAAGTACTTTGTGCAGTACTGGAGCCCCTGCCTTAAGAAAGACATAAACCAGATAGAGATAGAGGAAGTACAAAGGAGGGCTGCCAAGATGATTTAGGGGAAGCGTGATATCCTGTAAGAACAGAGAGACTGGTGAACCTGAACATGTATTTAGTCGAGAGAAGACACAGAGAGGACATTATCGAGACCTTCAGATACCTTAAGGCATTAACAAAGTCAACATAGGGAATCTTTTTTGCAAAAGTGAGAACAGAAACAGTGGGCACAACTACAAATTAGCAAAGGGAGGTGCAGGAAGGAGGCCCAAAGAAACCTCTTCACTGTAAGGGTGATAGCAGGAGGAAATGCACTGCCGGAGGGGGTAGTAAATCACAGTACAGTTGCAGAGTTTTAAAAGAAGGTGGGATAGATTCAAGGGGAAGGTTAGGGTGATGGGGAGGGAGCGGATCAACATGTAGCATACACGCATCGGGGCTCTCGGGGACATGGGTACCTGCGTCCTTTATGCACATTTTGTGTGTTGGAACACTCACAGTTTTTTTGGAAAGTTCCTGCGATGCTTCTTGCCAGAGCCGCAGGAGTCCATAGATGGAGCCGCACCCCTGTGCCTGCACTACTTGTAATGTAAGATTTTGTAAAGCGTGGGGGGAGGGGGCGCGCACTCCATTAGTTTCTGTTGGGGCCAGTTTAAACAACATTTAGAGGGTGAATTCAGACAAAGTGCGGCCACCGTTCAACTAACAAGGGCCTTGTTAGTTGAGTGGTGGCTGTATTTTGTTTGAGTTTACCCTCTAAAACATAAAAAAGTTGTTTACAATGTCCCCAGTAGAAAATAATGTAGCATGCCCCACACGCTCTTCAAAATCTTACATTGCAAGTAGTGAGGGGGCGTGGCTCCCATGTATTTAAATGGGGACCCCCAGAAATTTTCCAGAGACTCCCACGTTCAGTTCCAGACCTCCCAATGAAAATTCCTGCTGAGAGCCCTGCACATGCCATAAGTTCCATATGTTCATATGATTCTCAGGGTGCACTGCTGAGGCAGTAAGGAGTAAGAAAAGCATTCATTAGGTATAAAAGGAGTCAAACAGTTGAAGATGGGGGAATCCCAGGTAAAAATGAGAGTGGCAAATTGGGCATTAGACTGTCAAACATGGAGGTAGAACTGAGGTTAGCGGAAGGGGTTATGGAGGGTGACAAAATATTTTTGTTATATACAAAAGCAATACAAAGCCAAATGAGGTGTGATCATGCTAAACGAGGAAAAGGTGAAAAAGAAGGGTATGGTGAATTTACTGAATGATTATTTCTGTTCAGTATTTTTCATGGTGGAGGAAAGGGGCCCCTTGCCTGAGTGTAGCATGGCTGCTAGTAGAGAATTGCTAGTGGATGTCAGTGAGGAACCCAGAACGGAGGACAGGGTGCTGAAGGGACTGCTGAAGGTGAATAAATTATTGGACACAGATGGGTGTTATCCGAGGGTATTAAGGGAAATGGGAAAGGTCCTGCATGTTTGCTAGCGGCACTCATCAATTAGCTTCGGAGACGGGAGACATGTCGGAGGATTATAGGACAGCGAATGTAGTCTGCCTATGTAAAAATTAGACTTGCGAGGATCCAGGCAACTGTAAACCAGTCCGTTTGATGCCTATAGTAGGGAAACTAATGGAGTCTATATTTAAGGAAAGGATAGCAGAGTTCCAGGAGGCCATTGGACTGCAGGATTCCAGACAGTGTGGCTTTATCAGTAGGAGTTTGTGTCAAATGAACCTGATTGAATTCTTTGATTGGGTGACAAAGGCTGTGAATTGGGGTCAGGCAATCAGTGTCTTGTACCTAGATTTTAGCAAAGTCTTTGACTTAGCCCTACATGAAAAATTGATAGAGGTTGGGCGACATGGGGGGTGGGTCAAGATTACGGAGTGAGTGATAAATTGACTTGGTGGGAGTTCCCAGAGTGTGATCCTAAATGGAGAACCTGCAGGTGAAAGAGAAGTCACAAGCAGGGTTCCTCAGGAATTGGTTCTAGGACAAGTTCTGTTTAACATATTTATTTGTGGTATAGGTGAGGGGGTTCAGGGAAAGATATGCCTCTTTGCAGAAGACACAGAGTTTTCTGAAAGATTGGACTCCAAGGAGAGGACAGTGGCCATAAAGAAATAATCTGGAACGTCTGGAGAGGTGGTTGAGGGTGTTACAGCTGAAATTTAATGGGGGGAAAAAGTGCAAGACAATGCACATGGGGTGAAGAAATCATGAATGCAGTAAAGGATGAACTTGGTGGTTGTGAAGATCACATCAGAGGAAAGGGACCTGGTGGTTTTAATGCAAAATAAGACATTGGCACAGTAGTAGGGCTGTGGGCAATGCAAATCGGAGAGGTACTGCAGCCGCTGTAAAGAAATCTGGTTCGTCCCCACCTGAAGCATTGTGTGCAGTTTTAGAGCCCACACCTGAGACAGGACAGGGACAGGTCAGAGGCAATGCAGAGACAAACCTCCAAAACAGG
Organism: Neoceratodus forsteri; assembly: GCA_016271365.2. Lineage (NCBI taxonomy): Eukaryota > Metazoa > Chordata > Ceratodontiformes > Ceratodontidae > Neoceratodus > Neoceratodus forsteri. Next base: position 1,102,854,173 of record CM028129.1, on the reverse strand, counting down.
GTGGGAAAACATTAGGTAGCCAGGTGGTCAATGTCCCCCAAACAAAAAAAAAAAAAAAAAGTTTGGCAACCAGATTTTGAAAGTTACGGGCCATCTGACTACCTGCCCACAAAATGATTTGCAGTGGCTACTAAAAATATTGATTTGGCTACCAGATTTTAGAAGTCCATGGCCAAACTGACAGCCAGCTCTCACAACTAATGTGTCCCACCCTGCACCAAAATGATACAGGGGCAGCAGTGTATGTCTGTTGAGAAGAGCTTGGAGTATCTAAACATGTACACAATGCGGGGCTGTATTACCTCTCCAATTTGGCTTTGCCAGCAGCTCTACTGTATTTTTTTTTTTTTTTTTTTTATCGTTTATGGATTGTTACCACTGCTGCAAACTCACACCCCTCAGTGTAAGGGGATTACAGGGGTTGAAACTGGCACCAGCCAATTAGTCAAATGCTAGTAGATAATGTATTAGGCTAGTAAAATGTTCCTTTAACTAGCCCTGTGGGCTTGTATTGGAGAAAGTAACATTTTAACAAGTACACCAGCTGGTCCAGTGGAAAAGTTTGTGGGGTGACTGGATTTTCCTAGTCACTAGCCCTGCTGGCTAGGGGCTGCCAAACTTAATTTTGACTCCTGGGATAACTACCACTGTTGGTTTGTACTGTTGCATCGTTCTTGGGAAAGTAGATGCCATGATGTATTCTAATGTCTCTTATGATGAGAAGCTGTTTTGTATTGCTTTGTGGAAAACAAAGTATAAGTTTTAAAAAAGACACTGCACCAAGTATGGTAACTGCAGCATTTTGGGGGGAGTGGCATTCTGCAGTTATTCTTGTGCCTTCTTCAAAGTGGGACTAACTTTTCAACTGTCTGTTCCTAAAAGGCAGTGGTAAGTAAATTTAGCGGACTATAAAACTTTGTGAGCAGTGCTTATAAAGGAGGAATATAAACAAGCTTTGCAGAGCGTATTTCTACCCCCCATCACGCCCAATAAAATGCTATGGTTTTACTGTCTGACAGCCCAGCTATGCAAAACATGAAGGCTGAATTCCTCTGTGCTGTTGCTTCTCCCTAGGATCTGACATGCGTCAGAAAGAGGACTTAAATTTAGGTTGTGTGGAAGAGTTCCTTTTCCAAGAGTTTCAACATGAGATGGAGTACTGAGGTGATTGATCTTTTTTAAGCTCTTACATCAGCGTGGAAAGAGAACTGAACGTTTGAAGGGACGAAACTATGAGGGTGGGTCACTGTGAAGGGTTCAGGGGACAGTTTTAAAACAGAGGTGGGCGATAGAGAAAGGGGGGACTCCTAATTCTGGAAGCCTGTTTGAATAGAGAAAATGAATGACATTGTTTTAATTTGCACCTTTTCTGACTGCAGGTGAAGATGAGGTTGCTCTTACTCCCTGCTCCCCCCCCATTTGGGTCTGTTGACTTCATCTCTCAGAACAACACTCCCTCATAACTTAACTCCCATGATGTGAGTGACAACCAAAGAGAGACCACATCTGGTTGGGAAGGCTTATGTTGTGAGCAGCGGCTTTCATCCTGTGCTCTCCTGTTTCGTTGTTTGTTTTTTTTCCCCTTGTAACCAGCAGTAAACTCTGGTGCCATCAGAGCTATGTACTCACTCACAGCTCTAATGCAAGTATACTCCTTCACCTCCCTCCTCATCCACCAGTGCATTGTCTCACTCTACATCCACAGTGCCCTCTGTGGAGAAACGCCAGTGCATGTCTCCCCATCCTGTGGCTCCCTCAGGCGCCATTAAAACTTTAGCCCCTCCCCACCTGTTCCTGTTACCCTGTCTCCTGATACCACCACAGCCGAATCTTAACCATGCTTATAAGCAACTGGCTGGGTCCCCGCTCCTGCCTTGATTTAAGTTCCACACTACTACAGTTTTCACCTGCCATTACGAGGTTGGGCAGTAACTCGCCCCACAGGTCATTCGTCTGTTGGCAGTATTATTCTTATTCACCGAGTGTTGCTGCCACTTCTGAATATGCATTTGCTAGTCATTCTTATTGAGCTGTACCGCACTTTATTTCTCTGCAGAAACAGTTGTTTAGTATTTATTATAATTGTCTGCCAGGTTTTTTTTTTTTTAACCGAATGTTGTTCAGCTGTTGTGCTGCTGTTCCTTGACTTTTTCCCTCTCCAGGGTTGCACCTGCACCTTGGCTCATTGTGCCTCTCCCAGTCACCAGTTTTCAAATAAAATAAATAATTAAGTATGTTGGAGAATTCGCCTTGACCTTCCACAGCAGTTACAGTGGGAGCCGCGTAATAGTGCACCACTTCTGTGAGATGGAAAGCACTGCCTTCCAGCCCCGGGTACCTCAGCTTGTGGAATCCAGACATACTTGTAAAAACTGAGTCACCTGTAGGCTAGTACACGGCCATTGTGGTGGCTGCATGGCTGGTATTGTTCAATTTTCTGAAACAGTGGACGTTGAACGTATTCTGTAAGCAGCAGTTTTTTACAGTTCATGCTTCACAAAATGTTGCTTACCTTACATTTATTTGCAGCATATTTTTTCTTCAGAAAATCATGATTAGTAATTATTATTAAGCAAAATTATCCCACCCCCAAAAAATAACTTTTTGTAGTTGCCAAATCATATTCGGAAGTAGGTTCTTGTTCAGAACAGAGAGATAAAATAAAGGCTTTATTTTAAAGAGGAACGGTCAGCACAAAGGACTCCATACTTCAGTGTGGGGCTTGTCCCACTGTGCACTTTGTGGGCACAAACATTTTGGGTTACTTACTGTGTACTGCAGTATAGTAGACTATATCAGACTACTTTTACTTAGTTGTAGGCTGACATCTGTTATTGCATATCCCAGAATCCCCTGCAGCTGACATCAAAGCAATAGGCAGCAGTGGGAATTTCTATAGTTTGCAGTGCATTTTAAAGCTTTTATAATCTCTGGTCAGATGTTTTCTGGGACTTCTTTTCTCCAGGGGCTAAGTACACTCCTCTGTGGTGGCTGTACATAGCCCATGGAGGACAGCGAGACCAGTAAACAAAAGATTAGAGTTTATAAATTCTAACATGTACTGCAGACTGTAGAATCCTCTCACTGCTGCCTACTGCTGCAGTGTCATCTACAGGGGATTCTGAGATTATAGTAACAGATGATGTTGGCAAACAACTGAGCAAAATGAGTCTGATACAATCTACTGTACTACAGGAAACAGTAAGTAAACCAACATTTTTTTCTGAAGGCAAAGTGAACATTGGGACCAAATAGCTAGACTCAGATTTATTTTAATGGAAATGGGAATAACATCAGTATGCAGGTGGGTGTATTACTTAGGATGAACGGTTAGCATTGATCTGTGGACATTGTGGCGACCTGTTTTCCAGAGGGTAGGTATATCCAGTAAGGTTAGGAAAGCAGTGAGAGGGCCAAAGTGCGTGGTGTAACTAGGGTTCATAATGAATGGTGTTTTCCTTCCCAGTTGGTAGGAGACACCATGGTTCATAATAAATGGTTTTTCCTATCTTGGTTGGTGAAGGGTTAAAAATAAATATTTTCCATCCCTCTTGGCTGGAACAACCAGAGTTCAAAATGAATGGTATTTCTTTCCCAGTTGGTATTCTACATGTGAAGGCTGAATATCTCTTTCATTTTGCCAGTGTTCTGACTCTAATACTAAAGTGATAGGACACTACAGGGGAAGTGTGTACCATGAGGTAATCGGGCACCAAATTGACTTTTGTGGCTTGCTGTGGGTGGGATAACAGATAGCACCCCCCCAAAAAAAAAGACTCGCTTTATGAAATTGAATAAGATGTTTCAGTTGCATTATTTATTTATTTTTTAAAAGTAAAATAACTTACTATCAGCTCCCATGCTCACACCCCAGTTTCAGAGCCCCAACTTTGTATCAGACAACTTTTGGGATTGCGAAATGGGGAACCTCTTTGCATCACTTAAATCCGCACCCTTGACCGCAACTGTGTATTAAGGAACATAGAAACATATTTTTGGATTCAACAGATGCCCTGAAATGGGCTCGGTGCCATACTCTGCTGCCAAGATAGAGTGCAACACCCAAGTTGCCTGACCAGGAGTAAGGAGAAGATGAAGAGACCTGATGTGAGTAGCAGGGGTCCAGGTTTCAGGTTTGCTATTCATTAAAACGCCTCAGTAGCTGAGACTTTTCTGCCTGTGTTGTATTCAAAATCGTATTTCATTGTTCTGTGAACGAGGAGCTCAGTGGGCTATCAATTATAATACTCCCCTTTCTGGGGACTGTTGTGTTCTTTCAGCAAGTTGTTAATACTGTTAAATAATATAGGGCTGTTTTTGTTGGGGGTTTGGGGCACTGGTTTTTCATCCTACATTACCTTTTCAGTTAGATCTTGTAAAATTTTGACATCTTATTGCCAAGCTACCATGCACAGTGTTGTTCAAATATACCAGAGCTTTAGTAACTTTTTTGGAAGATACCAGTATGGTACCTTTATTAGAGATTTGTATGATTTCCTTTGCTAAGGAAACCAAGATCACATTATTTTGTGGACATATTTATGGACTATAATATCATGCAACTCATGGTCTCATATAACAGCAATTGAATTCTGATTTTTATATTGGGTTAGGTTGTACCTATGGACTTCTCCCCCAAAGACGCATCTAATTGATGCAATACATTCACTCTTTAGCCTGCATGTATTAAGAGGGATGGCACCCTCATTGGTAACTCTTTTTTTTTTTTTCCTTCTGTACTGCCTCTGGATGCTTTACTGTATGTCTATTGTGATGTCAATAAACAAAGTTAAAAGCCTAGACTGTGGTGGCAGATAAGGGCCGCTGAGCCCACCCAGGCTGCCCATTTTTGTTAACCTTCATTTTTTGCTGCAGACCCTACTTGATCTATGGTGCAATGTATTCCCCCTTCCTTATCCCTACGATTCCCTTGTGCCTATTCCAGGCATTTTTGAATCAAACCTCTGTTTTCACCCCGGCCACCTCCTCTTCTGGAAGGCTGTTCCAAGAATCCACCACCCTTTCTGTGAAGTAGAACTTCCTCACATCCCTCTGAATTTATCCCCTTCAGATTTATATTATGCCCTCTTATTCTAGAGCACCTTTTTTTTTTTTTCTCAGAAAGATACCCCCTTCTAGTGAGGTATTTGAAGGTCTCTGTCATAGCCCCCTTCTCCCTTCTTTCCTTCAGGGTGTACATATTGAGGCCCACTAATCTCTCCTTATAGGGTTTTTGATGCAGACCCTGCACCATTTTTGTAGCCCTCCTCTAGACTTTCTCCACTTTGTGTCCTTCCTGAGATGTGGTCTCCAGAACTGGGCACAGTACTCAAGGTGGGGTCTTACCAGCTATCTATGTAGGGGCTGTACCACCTCCCTCTTCCTGCTGACGATACCCCTTTCTGTTCACCTCAACATCCCACTAATCCTTCTGACTGCCTTGTCACACTGCCTGGCCATCGTTAGGTCATGTGATATGATTACCCCATTGCTCTTTCCTGCTTCGTCTTTGTCAGTATCACTCCACACATTTTGTACTCAGTTCCCGGGTTTCTGTGGCCCAGTTGCATTATTTTGCATTTCTGTTTTGCATTTAAACCCAGCTGCCATATCCTTGACCACTCTTCCAGTGTTTTCAGATCACTGCCCCCTCCCCCCCGGGGTGTCCGCTCTGTTGCAGATCTTGTTGTCGTCCGCAAAGAGGCAGACCTTCCTTTCCAGTTCCTCTTCTGTGCTACTTATAAAGACAGACCCGTATACTGTTATTTATTTCCTCCCTCCCACCCTCTGGTGGGATGTTGCTGTGCCCCTTGTTGATGATACGCACTTTTTTTCATCATTTAAATTACTGCTGCATTTTATTTGTACAGCATGGTGCTTGTGAATAAGAAATGTTTGACTCTCTCTCTCTGCACAGGAATTCCTTTTCCTGTGACCTCACTGCTGAGCACTGGGAAAACAGCAGTTTGCTATCTTACAGAATTGATGTGGGCTGTGTGGACAGATGTTCCCTTTGTTCAGCATTTTAGGGGTTACTTGGTCACTGAGTAGTCACATGTGAGAAGTCACGCCTGATCGTTCAGTCTTTTCATACTAACGGAATCCATTTCAGCTAAAAATGTACAAATGTTATTTTGTTTCTCAAACAAGGCTTTTTGGTAAATGTTTCCACATTGTTTTCATGTCATTTTTGATTTTGGAGCCTTCTGTGCTATTTTGAAACAGTAAAATGAATGAGAATGTGATCCATGCTTTGCCATCCTTCAGAAACAGAGGCCTGTGAAATGGTGGCATTGTCTTCTTGGAGAAAAAGTGTGGTGTTTAAGGGCTACACCCTCCTCCATCGCCTTCACAGTGAACATTTATATGGCCATGCTTTAGAGTTCTGTTTTATAACATGCAAAAAAAAAAAAGGCAGTGGATGATACCTTTTTATTAGATAATAAAAATGTTTATTGCTAGCTTTCAAAAGTTATACAGTACTCTGTCAGGTGTGTAAAGACAGTAGTCCAATGCTTCATTCCTAAGACATATTTAAAAAAAAAACACAGACTGAAGGCTTTTATCTATCTGACAGATAAAGTCCATTAGTTTCTCTTTTCCACTTTGTCCGAAAGGGTGTTTTTTTTTTTTTTGTAAAAATGGAAAGTTGATACAATGTAAACAACCGTCGTATCAGGTTTTGCTGGCTGTTAGTGAGACTGCGCAAAGCAAACTGGAGTGCTTTAGTGCCTGAAAGAAAGTACTAACAGAATTTTGCTAATTTACTTTGAACTGCATTTACGTAGATGGCAAGGGAGATAAAAAGACTGTGTCCATCGCGTCTGCTCTGTTGTTTCTCTAGCTTTACCCAGACCCCTCAAAGTTCTCCCCACCACCTACTTCTCTTTTGTTTCTAATCACCCCCTTGAAACTGCCCTACTGGGTTTTGAACACTGAAGTATTCCCCGCATTGATCACGTTACTGGGTAGATTGTTCTGCCTAACCAGCACCCTGTCTGTGAATCATTTTATGACATCCTTCTTGAATTCCCCCTTCCTGCCAGTTTAAGGTTATGCCCCAGGTGGTTGTCAGATGATGTAAGAACTTCGGATAATAACACCCCCCCCCCCCCCAAAATGCACATACAAAAATACATTGTTTCTCTGCCTTTTCTGCATCTTTATTCCATGCTGTACTGTTTGGCTGGATACTTTCGTTGTTCGACCTGGATAGATATGGAATGCCCTGAGAAACAGAATTTCCTTGTAAGAAATTTCATATTCGTCCTTGCACGTAAGACTGCAAAAAAAAAAAAAAAAAGGTTTATTGTTCAGTTCCCCTTACCCCACCATGGTGTGTCTATATTTTGCAAGTCCCTGTTTTTAATATACTTCTTATCCGGCTTTTGGGCAAGTGCTAACTGACACTGGAGGAAAACAAAAGGCTTTTTAGAAACGGAAAGATCTTTTTCTGTTATTTTTCTCAGCATAAGAAATTAATTCAAGTTCTGGCATGTAGTCCCTTTAAACTTAATGACAGGTTCTGGATTACTTGCTTTGATTTCTGCATACATCTTGAAGAATAAGTAATAGGAGTACAACATGGTGTTGTCCCAATTAGTAAGGGTAATCAAAGATGCCAGCAGCATCGTTATTGTTTGTCGGGCTTAGTGCAGCGGTGTGCTTGGTGTACAGTGACTGCTTCAGTTGGGGAAACTTTTGTTCTTTGCCAGTATCCAGGGAGCGTTTTCCAAAGTTGGACTCTATTCAGGACAGAAATTGGCCTTCATGTGATCCTATCCTCCGCTTGAAATTAGCAGTTCAGGGAGTATTGTGTTCAAATAAACGAATGCCATAACGACATGGTGATAATGTAAGTTTTGTGAAATGCATACTTGGGGGAGGGAAGGGCTTCTTGTCAGTTGGACATTGTTACTGTAACTGCAGGGTGATTGTGCTGTAAATTTTATTATCTGAAACCTGAATTGCTCTATTTTCCTCTGAAAGGAATACTAGTCGATCACGATCCATACATATTTTGTATCACACTGGTACCACTGCTGGCTTGTAATGAAGGAGCAAACATTTCTAAAAGTACACCGGTTGAGTCAGTGAAATGCCTGCATAGCCAGTAGTTTTTGCCCTGCTAGCATGTAGCTGTACAAGTCTTTTGTGTGATGACAGTTCTCCAGACTGCTCAATAGTTTTGCAAAATACAGGGAATCCCAGTAGATCTAGTTGCCCTGCTATGTGGTGCAACATAACAATTGCTTGTAAAAGCAGCACATGCAGCGAGAATGAATTGCATGACTTGTCTTTCTACAGTTGTTTTCAAGGGGAGATTTTGTGATAGAAAATGAAAAAGAAATTTCTAAATGTTAAGCCTTTTTGAGAAAACTTTCTTTAAAATAAAAAACAGAAGTTGGTTAGTAAATACACACCATACCAAAACTGACAGAAAATATCTGGCTCTTAGTAACAATCTCATGCATTGGTTTAGCCTCTGTGTCACGACAAGGTGACCAGACCCACAGAGGACTATGCACGCAATGCATACAGACGAGCTACCTCACCTTGATAAAATCTCTCCTGATAGCATTCATACACAACTCCACACCTCACTTTGAAGCTGTTTACTAACAATGACCCTTTCTCCGTTTCAGATTTTTCAACAGACTGTCAGGCTATGCACTACAAGCCAGATCATAGAATCGTAGAAATCCGATGGCAGAAAAGGACCCCAACGGCTCATCGAGTCTGCCCCTTTCTCCCCCTACTCATCTCCTTTTCCATGGGCCCTCCCTTTCCCCTCTCTTATCAACCTCGTATGTGTGTCCGATGCCTTCTTGAATCCCATATACATAACATACAAGGAATGTTAACAATTCGTGCATTGGATCAGTCTCACACAGGCACATTAGGTAAAGAGACCCATTGTGCAGTTATTTAACACGTCACAGTCATAAAGATAATTGTGGGGCAGAATGGATATGGTGAGCTTGAAGAAAAAAAGACCCTAGAAACAGCACAAAAAATTTATGACGATAATAAACAGATTAAGAAAGGTAAGAAGCAAGTAAGTCACTCATCAAGTGAATGTTAAGCATCTGTGGGTGGCATGCGGCGACAGCTGCCTAGCAAAAGAAGACTTCATCACAGAGGCTGACTATTAAAATGAAATTGTATAATTTGAAAGCAGTTGCAGTTGTTAAAGTGAGATTGTGAGATTGTGGTTTGGGCTTCATAGCCTGTTGCCCAGCTGCAGCGATAGTCCCTCTGTTGCACAATTATAAAATGTAATGCTGTCGTGAATGAGAGGCAAGGGGTCATAACTCTGGCCCAGCCGCCTGCCAGCAGATCCCTTCCACTTCCCAGTCCACTGACCACACCCCTGTGCTCAAATGTTTTGTGACATCCTACAGGGAGTGCATGGGGCGCACCACATTGAATCCTATGGGGCAGATTTTCAAAACCTTCTTATGCATCTTTAAACTACCTTCACTACAAATGAAAGCCACAGCTCAACTAATAGTGGCCCTGTTAGTTGCGCAGTAGCTTTCATTTGTATTGAAAGTAGTTTAGCTTACCTTCACATGGAATCGGGTGAGCATTATGGGTTGAGAACCCCAAGGCATCCACCCATGCCTGTTGCTGCCTGCACAGTGGGGGTGGTGTGTTAGGGTTGGAAACCCTAACAGCACATTTCCCAGCTTTTGTTGCTGGAACCCTAACTGATGCATTAACAAAGTTTTTTGCCAAGAATATATTTATATACTGTGTCTTGATGCATTAATGAATGTGTGTGTGTGTGTGTGTGTGTGTGTGTATATGTGTATGTGTGTATATAAAACCCACTGTAAGGTGTGCAGTTGTGCTCTGATATATGCGCGAGGCCACAGGCCGAGTGTATTCAACCACCCAAGGCGTGCATATATCAGACTATGACCGCACATCCTACAGGTGGTTATCTATCTTATAAAATGGCTAAAATGCTTTTGGAAGGGGGTGAAAGTGCAGGCGTGCAGTCGTGCTCTGATCATGTTCATATGATGTGTTTCAGCCAACCAGCAGGGAGTATTTTCCCTGCTCAATTTATAAATGTGAATACTGTGTGCATGTGTGCATACACACACACACACACACACGTACTGTATCTACATCTATCTTTCTATCTATATCTATATCAGATCATCTGCCTTTAAAGCTTTGTAACCGCTGTGGCAAACTGGTCAGAAATTTATTTAAAATGTGGTGGTGGGGAGGCCTGTAAACTGGCACCGACAGCCACCTTGAAGTGTTCAAAAATATCATTTTATTGAACTTCAGTCATCTTCAAATTATTTGTAGCAGCAACATGTATAGTTCCCAATGTTTCGCTTGTTGATGCAAGCTTTGTCAGGCGTTGTGGTCCTAGTAATTACGATATACAATGAAATGTTTACTGTACAGTACAACTCATATATCATATATCATATTTCATATCATGTTCTGGTATATATTTTAAATCAAATTGATTCTTTATAAAGACTGTATTTGAACATCTTAACAGAGTAGCTAAAAACTCTTACCACTGCAGTAGCAGGGTGTTCAGTACAGCATGTCACTGCTTACCCAGGTTGTCATTCTGCAAATGTCATTAAGCGTGTCTAACTTTAAAAGGAGCCACATCCTCCTTCTCTGTCTGCATTGGCATCCTCATTCTGCCCCCTCAGTGTGCATGGGACTTGATTTGTTTCCACACTGGGGACATACTGTCGTCACTGCAATGACGTCATCATATTTGTGATGTCACATGCACACCAAGGGGATGGAGTTTAGTATGCTGATATGGATAAAGAAGGAGGTAGTGGCTTCTTTGAAACTGACATGCTTAATGGCGTTTGCAGAATACCAGTCAGAGTAAGCAGTAACATGCTGTACTGAAAATTGAATATTATGCTACTGCAATGGTAAGTTTATGACTACTCTGTTAAGAATATATTTGAACATTTTTATAGCGAACTGATTTGATTTAAAATGTATACCCGAACATGATATGAATTGTACTATATAGTAACTATCCGCTGGTATATTTTTATAATTTGGACCACATCCCCTGACAAAGCTTGTACAACAAGCGAAACGTTGGGAACTATACATGTGACTGCTACAAATAATATGAAGATGAATTAAGCTCAATAAAAGAATATGTTTGAACACTTAAAGGTTGCTGTATGTGTCAGTTCCCATTGTCCCCCCCCAGTTTGGATTACTAGTCCTTTGGGGTCCTGACCCTGGTGACTGTCTGGCCATTGTTTCAAGTCAAGCATAGAGGCTAGTGGGTCCCTCCGAAGTGCACTACTCAGAAATTTCTTTAGCCACTTAGGAAAGAAAAAATTACTCACCTTAGTAATTATGTTTCTTCTAATGGAGTCTTGCTGTATTCTGACTGTTACAGTTAGCCCCAGCACTCAAACTGCCTCAGAGAGAAGAGGGTTAATTTTATATGCAGAGCATAGAACGTTGAGCTCGAGCTTGGTTCAAACCTCTGTCTGCTGTACTTAGGACAACCGTCAGATTCTTATGAGCTGATACTAACTACTGTGTGGAAATTGTAAAATTTTTACTAGCCAAATGGCCACCAAATATTTTGGATCCCCAAAAGACTCAAGTCAAGAAATCCAAAATCAAAAACCGGGTAGTGAACAACTTAAGACTGTTAAATTAATAATATAACCCACTCCCCCCTCTAAAAGGAGGGAGTGCCCAAATGCACCCCTGGGGTGCAACACTGCACCTGCCAGCCCACTTCCCAAAAACAGGTTCTGAGAGGGGAGGCAGGGAGGAAGGTCAGAATATAGCAAGACTCCATTAGAAGAAACATAATTACTAAGGTGAGTAATTTTTTCTTCAAACCACATGAAGTCTTGCTGTATTCTGACTATTGCAGACTACCAAGCAGTACCTCCATGGAGAGCATCGAACCTACTTTGGGAATAGGCTCTGCAGTACTGGTTTACCAAACCGAGCATCACTCCTAGCCTGGATGTCCAGGGAGTAATGTTTGGTAAATGTATGGACTGTTATCCAGGTGGCTGCTTTACATATCTCTAGCAAAGGAATATCCCTGGCCGCAGCCAGGGAAGCAGCTGTACCTCTAGTCGAATGAGCCCTCAGACCTGAAGGAGGTATTTTGCCTAGCTTCTTATAGCAGAATTGAATACAAGAGATGATCCACCTGGCAGTACTTCTCTTAGTGGCAGGTTTGCCCTTCCCAACTTCCTCATAAGTGAGAAACAACTGGAGGGAGTCAAACCTGTGAGCCTTAGTATGTTCAGTGTTGTAACTAAGGGCTCTTTTAACATCAAAACTGAGTGAACTTCTTTCTCCTGAAGAAGAATGATCAGTGAAGAACACAGGGAGAGACATAGATTGGTTCAGGTGAAAATCTGAAACCGCTTTAGGTAAAAACCTCCTGTTAGTTCTAAGGACCACCTTATCTCTATGGAATGAGATAAAATCAGGCTCCACTGACAGAGCTTGCAATTCACTGATACGCCTGGCAGAGGTAATGGCTACCAGGAACACAGTTTTCCAAGTCAAGTACTTAAAGGAGAAGACTCCTGTATATTTGTGATTTGGATCTGTCTGATGTATTTATTATACATTACATCAGCTACTGTACATATGTCAATAAGAGAGCAATCACTTCTGCTGTTGCAACACATATCTAGAGTCTGAGGCTCTGACACAGGGTAGTAAAATGTCAAGCAACCCTCCATTTACATGCAAGTGGGTCACTTTGTAATACAGCCCCTGCCATTCCCTGATGTCACTGCAGCAACAGTGCAGAAGAACACATAAGGGTATCAGTGCTGTCTATCCTGATTTTTAGTTTAAGTTTGCAAAGGCTTAAGACTGTTCTGTCATGTAACTGACACAGGGAGTAGTACTTGTAGCCTTAATACTGCATGTGTAGAGCAAATAATACATCTAATAGTATTTCATTCACAGGAAACAGAATCTGTTTCTTTGTACTGCTCATTTCTCTCTGTGAGACAGTTGCAACATTGTAGAGTGCAGTAGAAAGGATGAGTCAATCAATCAGACAATCTAGCAGTCAATGAGTTGATCAGTATTGCACCAGGTGAACACCCTTGAGAAGATTCATTTACAAGGTAGGCTTGAGCAGTTTCCCAAAGGGTCACACAAGACTGAATTCCTCCTTTGCACAATTTATACACCCCCCCCCCTTTCAGCAGCCTGAAAGTGGAGAGCTAGATCACTTACTTTACAAAGTGTATTGTTTTACATTTCAGATGCTCCTTACATCTGGGTTTCTGACTGGAAATACCAAGACACAGAATGCATATGACATGGGAGGAATGAGCTAAGCAAATACAGAGCACTACAGATACTGAGACTGATTAGTTTCTTTACCTACAACAGCTGAAGTGTAGCATCTGATTTGTGAGGGACATCCTACTTCAAATGCTGGCATTACAAGGGGGGGGGGGGTCTGCCACAGCTTATTTTCAGTACCTTCAAAGTGAAGTGCTGTAGCTCGTACATCACTGCCAATGATTTATAATGGGAATGGGAGCACTTTTAAAGTCATAGACCTGAGCGGCCATCACAGTTCCCAAGGAGGTTGGGGGGAACTTGTTAAGGGTTACAGAGTAAGGGACTTTAGTAGGATTTGAACCAGAGTTTCCCAGTTCTTGTGCCTGTGCTTTAACCACTAGATTATCCTTCTTCCATATGCTGCAGCTGATGTTGTCCTGGTAACCTATTCCTTGTTATAGCTGAACTCTTTATTGCCTTACATCAGCCATCCAATAACTGACTACCTCGTTGAAAAGGGAAAGGGGCATTTTTGCAAGATTGTGTCTCACTGCTGGTGTCAATCAAAGCAGAGAATGCTAACACACACAGAACATAATACAACAGCTATATAATAACACTTAAGAATCTTGTTGTACCCAGAGTCATTTATTGGGTAAACTGTTTTTGCTAACAGAAACATAAACACAACACATACAGGCACGTCCTTATAGGTATACTGTATATACATGTCAAATCAGTGCTGCATCACACTCATATGGTCCTAGTCCCCATTAGACCTGCACTTCAGGATGTGTACAACACTTAAAGGATTCCTCCATTACTCAAGTGAGGAACCAAATATTGTCAGTCCTGTTTACTGGTGGAACAGCATTTAGTGCAGCACCATTATCTGTTGCTCTGATGACATCAAACCCCAGCAGCATTGATGGTAAAATGGAGGACAAACACATTGATAACTTCTGGGGGCTGTATATTTTTATTTATAATCTAGATTTGGACAGCAATAGGACTGCTGGCAACTGGAGGAGGCACACAACAGTTACACATAAGGAGTTGGGAAAATATGGGTGTAAAACTATGGGAGACTTCCCCATTAAGCTCTGCTGAAGACAAAGGCTCAAAAGGGGGTTGCATAAGCTGAGCAATGTAAACATTAAGATCCCAAGCAGGGGTAGGCTACCTAAAGGGAGGATTGGTATGAAGCAATCCCTTGAAAATTTTTCAGAATACAGGGTGAGATGACAGTGAGGAAGGCTTTCCCACTGACAGAAAAGCAGAAACAGCTGACAAATGTACTTTGAGAGTAGCTGGTCTGAGGCCTAGACCATTAAGATGAACCATATAATCCAGAACTGTAGACAATTCAGTAGTGTCTGGGGATATATGCTTCTTGGAACACCAAGTGCTGAATCTTTTCCATTTGGAGTTATAACTTTTTCTGGTGGCAGGCCTTTTGAGAGGCTTTGAAAATATCCAGAACCCCTTGGGACAGATGCAAATCTGCATACTCTAACTCTTCAAGAGCCATGCCTTGAGATTGAGAGACTGAGGATTGGGGTACCAAATCCTCCCCTGAGAGGAGGTTAACAGGTAGTAATTCCTGGGAAGAGACTGGGGAAGATGGACTGCTAGGGACAACAACAGGGGGTACCAAGGCTGCCTGGCCCAGTCTGGAGCAATCAGAATCACTTTGCAGGGTTGTGCCCTTATCTTGACCAGAACCTTGAACAGTAGAGGAAAAGGGGGGAAGGCATATAGAAATTTCCCCTTCCAGTTCAAGATCAGAGCATCCAGATGGACTGAGCCCAAGACTGGGGGTCTGCAACAAAACAGAGGAAGTTGGTGATTGTCTGGGACTGCAAAGAGATCTATCTCTGGAGTGCCCCACCTTGAAAAAATCACTTTCAACACCGGAGGGTCCAGGGACAATTCGTGATGACTCTGGGAGATCCTGCTCAATGCATCTGCTAGCACATTGTCCTTCCCTGGAAAGTGGACTGCTATCAGAGAGGTCTGCAGAGAATAAGCTAGGGACCACAATTTCATGGCTTCCGTGCATGAGGCCCTGGACAGAGTGCCTCCCTGCTTGTTAATGTACCACATGGTGGTGGTGATGTCTGTCCTGAACCACCTTGTTCTGCACTGACTGAGAGAAAGCTTGCAAGGCCAGAAAGACCACCCTGAGTTCCAAGAGATTGATAGGAAGAAGGGATTCCTGAGGGGACCACAGTCCCAGGGCTGTGAGAGCCCCCAGATGGGCTCCCCACCCCAGTAGAGAAGCATCCGTGGTTAAGACCACAGAGTAAGACTGAGTGATGAATGGGACTCCTTGTCTGAGGTTGCCCTGATCCTGCCACCATTGGAGAGCCTAGATCAGAGTGTGAGTCACTGGAACTAGTTTGATTAGAGAATCTTTCTTCCGAGACCAAAAGGCCCTCAGGTGAAACTGAATGTCCCTCATCTGAAATCTGGCCCCTTGGACCACTACTGCAGAAGCTGTCATGTGGCCCAGAAGCTGAAGGAAGTGCCTTGCTGGCTGAGAGACCAGAAGGTGGAATGAAGAAGCCAGCTCTACAATAGCCCTTGCCCTTTTCAGGGGAAGAAAAGTTATTGCTTTGACTGTATCCAGCTCTGCACCTATGAAGGTGAGGAGCTGTACAGGCTCGAGAACTAACTTGGGAAGACTGAGAAGGAATCCTAGGGAAGTGAGCACTTGCTGAGTCACTAGCAGGTCTGAGAACTGACCCACAATGAGCCAGTCATCCAGGTATGGAAATATGGAAATATTCTTCCTTCTTAAAAAGGCCACTACTACTGCTAGGCATTTTGTGAATACCCTTGGAACTGATGTCAGGCTGAAGGGCATAGCTTTGAACTGATAATGGCCTGAAGGCAGTTCAAACCTGAGGTACTTTCTGGGGGAGCACCTGATGGGAATGTGAAAGTGGGCATCTTTTAAGTCCAGAGAGGCTAGCCAATCCCCTGGCCTTAGAGAGGGAAGGATTATTCCTAGTCACCATTTTGAATTTTGGTTTTAAAAAAATGTTTGTTCAGGTATCTTAAGTCTCGGATGGGTCACCACTCTCTGTCTTTTTTGGGGTAAGGAAGTACCTGGAGTACAAACCTTTGCCCCTGTGCAATGTAGGAACTCTCTCTACAGCCAGTAGAGATGAAACCTCTGCCTCTAAGGCAATGGTTTCGGAGATGCTTGCAGGTGGAAAAGATCTGGCTCTCAGCTTTAGAAATTTCTTGAAGCTGAGAACCAGCCCCTGGCTTATCACCTCCTGGACCCACTCGTCTGAGGTAACAGACATCCAGTCCTGGATGAAGTAAGCCAGCCTGCCTCCTACAGGAATGGAGGAGTCGACCCGGGCTGACACATCAGGGTGTCTGCTTGGCAGGAGCCCTAGGTTGAGGGGTGGATGCAACCCTGCTCATCCCCCTTCTGCCTCTCTTTCTGAAGAAACCCCTCTGAGCAAAAGAAGAGGCCTGTGCTTGGTAGAAAGGCCTATGAAAAGGCCTGCCCCTAGCTTGCTGCCTTTGAGGAGTTGCCTGCCTTTCCTTGGCCTGTACACTCTTATAGGTGGTCCTATACTCATCCATCTTTTTCATGTAATTCTTTGTCTGCTCCCCAAACGGAGAATTACCCAGGTCGCCACATCTGCAGCTCAGAGCCTTAACCCACTGCACTATACTGCCTCCATTAATACAGTGCAACTACTGCAGGCTTTAGCACCAAAACATAATAAAACTCCACTATACCTTACATGAGTCGGATCATGATCTTTGCAGTGGAGTCAAGCAGGTTTTCATAACGGACTTAAAGAGCAGCTGACACCTTTGAAAAAACTTTGGAAAACATAATAGGGGACACAATTCAGCTTGTAGTTCACATATCTTCTATAGATTTCTCCTCTTCGTTGTTTGTTTCTGAAGAAATTCCCACAAAAAAAGGATACTATCCCTTAGCGCTCATCTGCCTCTATAACTTATTCCCTACTTGACATCACAAAGCTCTGTTGTGACGTCACAGTCTGTTATGGGAATAACTGTGATGTCACAATCACAGTATAATGACATCAGGTTGGGAAGAACTGACCTCCGTAATAAATAATGGAAGTAAGAAAACAAAGCTGATGAGAAATATAAGCTGCTTTGTGCTCAGGTATTATGTTCTTCAAAGTTCTTCCTGAGGCATTGGTGGCTCTTTAAGTAGTACCTTCATTTTCATTTACATTTAAATCCTGATGAAATTAGGAGGGTGCAGTAGAGATGATCATTGTGAATGCCTACAAACTACACAAGGAAACACAATAAAAAACTGGGGAGACTGTCTCTTTAAGTGGTAGAAAAATGTGTTCATACATTATGGTGGGGTTGGGGAAATGGCCCTGGTTTGAGCTTTAAATGAGCCAAAATCCAGTTGAGCAATGAAATGTATTTTGAAGGTATGGCAGTCTAGAGGTTTATTTTAACTTACATTTTCTAGTCGGGGGGCATAATGCAAGTTACCCCAGGCCAGGGTAGTTACCCCCGTGCTTGACCTATCCTTTCTGGCTAGGGTGGGGTATCATGCCTAAATTAATGCTTTTCCCTTCTGGAACTGGCGCTGTCACTTCTGAGAGCAGCAGTCACTCTTAAATTATTCAGATTAAACGGCTTGTTTCAATTCGTTGGACAAAATCTGCACTTATCCCACATTGTCACAGTCAACTGGGAATTTCGTGTGACTGTTGAAATAAGACAAGTGCAATTTTTTGGGGGGGCTACAACAGTTTTATTTATTTATTTATTTTTTAAAATTGCCTTTCTTTTTTGTGCAAATAAAAATAAAGGTCAACTCCTGCAATGACTGTTGAATCAAACATTATTTGCAATAATTACACAGGTTTACTTTGTCAGTAAAATGTATTTATTTAACCAGGTTTCAGTATTTGCGCAGTAAATAATCTTAGTCATCTGCACTGGATGCTGTTATGTTGGCAGTCCCTTTGTTCTTTCCCTTCTGGTTTAGTAGGTTACTGGTTTTGGTCCAAACCAGTTAAATGGTGTACCTAGGCTTATGCCATCCGTCAGCCACCCAGCGTGATGTGAAGTGGGGGCTGTGTTGTTGGGAGGCACAGCGCAGTCTCCAAGATGAGTTCCCATCTGCTTTGTGAATCGAGATGCCCCATCTCTTCATGAAAAAGGATGATAACCACCATGATCATTGTTCTTACAGGACCTATTAGTAACGGAAAATGTTTGTTTCATGTGTGAGCCTGCGTAAATAATTTCAAGGATAGCAATTCAAAGTCAGACTGATGGCCAGATGCTACCTACTGCAGTGTTACCTTCAGCTTTGAGACCACGTGCAGCTTAAAATCTTTCAAGCAGTACAGGCAGGATCATCACATGTATTCCTATGTTACGATCACAGATTGAAGTTCAGGGCTAGTACAGGTAAGGAGAGAGGGACTGGGGAATAGGGAGAACTTAGCGGTCCTGGATCAAAAAGGGCAAAGTTTTGAGACAATAATTGTTTATTAGTAGGAAATGTTGTTTACTTATTGCACTGTTAGTTCTTTTATTTGTTGATTAGAATTCAGTTCAAATGGACACGGTTAACCCCACATGACAGTTCTGACCCTTTTAAACAAAAAACAGAGAAGTAGTGGAAAGGTGTCTTAAAATTCCCTCCTGGTGCGCATATGCGAGACTAAACATTCTGTGTTCAGTCTTATTCAGAATGGCTGCATCAAACTGAATGAGTTAAACACAGGCTGCTACTGGCATTGTTTGCATGTCAGAATTGTGCTTGGTACAACTGAATTATAAAAGACTATACTTCATTCAGAGGACTTTATCACAGAAGTAAATACTATGTTAAGACACAGTAGGCCCCTAGTTTAGTGTAGATGGGTCAAAAACAGGGCCAGCCCGTTAGCACGGTGTCTGTGGAGCCACTTACTATGCTGGCATCCCAGGTTTTTACCCTAAGCCTAAGATCATGTGGTGGGCTATCAAGCAGCACCTGGATGCTCTCAGTCTTGTGTGGAGGAAGTGTGGATATCCCAGTGGTTTCCTGGCTCCTGGTGGGTGTCAATGGACACTGGATGAGGGAGGGGCAAGACAGTGGTCAACCTTGCAACAGCCCTGCATGCTGCAGGCCTTCAGTCGCTGGCATCTCTGGGCACAAACCAGAAAAAA
Source organism: Neoceratodus forsteri (assembly GCA_016271365.2). Lineage (NCBI taxonomy): Eukaryota > Metazoa > Chordata > Ceratodontiformes > Ceratodontidae > Neoceratodus > Neoceratodus forsteri. The sequence goes on along the minus strand of CM028129.1, from coordinate 1,102,834,676 downwards.
TACTTTTCTCAACCTGAAATGATGGCAGAACACTCTCAGAACCCATGTCCTGCCCTGATAGTGCTATATAATTAATTCTGTGGAGTTGCTGATATTGGGGTGACATCAGGGCTAGTAAGTTATCTGGGAATCACATCTGGAGAAGGGCGAAAATAACGAGGGCTAAACCGATCTTGAGTTAAGTTGACAGTGTCCTATCAGTGGGCTGTAATGTCAGTTATGGCTTGTGGATTTACAGACGTGAAGGTAGCATGGTTTTTGTTTCACAGCACCTATATCATGCCTGCAGCAGCACACCATTGTGACCTGTGAAACGCTATTTGTACATGTATTTGTATAAGTGGAAATCAATGGGTCGCCTAGCACCACTTTTTAAAGGAGGCCCTGGCAGAAGTGAGGTCATGGCCTCCTTAACTTCAGACCCTGCCCACAGTGTGATGAACAGGTGGCAAGGCTCTGTCTTCTTGCACATGGCCTTTCAGAATGCCTGGAATGTGAGTAACCATGGTGTGTGTCTGTGTGTGTGGGGGCGGGAATGGTGGTGGCTCTGTTTCTGCAGAGCCCAAGTTTAATGGTTCCATCTGCTGATACATTAGTCTTAGGTCATTGATTTTTGTGCCTTTTGCTCTAAGCTGGACTTTAATTCTGTTGAAATCCCTGCATCAGCAATGACTGATGACCTTTAATGATTTCTTAGGTATTTCTTTCTAAATGTTATTCTGTGTGAGGCGACTTAGTCATTTAATTATAACTTTTTAAACATTTTGTATGGCAGACATTATGTTGGGTAATTGTGCAGCTGTTTAACAGCTGCTTCTAAAAATGGAACTACGTCATCTTTTAACTTCCTTTTAGGACCAGCCAAAATCAACCATGGAATTCTTATAGGCAGGGGTGTAGCAGGTATTTGTGTGCATACATTATTTCCCAGCTGAACCCTGTTCCCACACAGTTTGTGTGTGTGTGTGTGTGTGTGTGTGTGTGTGTGTGTGTGTGGTCAGGTATCATTATAAAACTTTTTTTTTTATCTTTTTCCTCTTAATGGCAAGCACTCAATGAACACCGTTAGTCTCCTGCTAGCTTGGATAACAGCTTCCCTTACCCAGGATGAACTTCAGCCACAGTTCTAACTTCTGTCACCCAGCTTCCTCCGTCCGGAGCTTTATTTATTTTATTTATTGAAGAGAGTTGGAATTACAATCCTTTGATTCATAGACTCCTTTGCAAAAGCTCCACGTCAGTACAGAAAGCACAAACATAACATTTACTAGTATTATTATACATAGGTCACATAGCACAGTGTATAAACATTGCATCAGGGATCCTAAAGTAGACCTTTGGTCTTAGCTGTGACACAAGGTAGAGTACAGATTCGGAGGGTCCTAACTGAACCCCGAGTCAGGGTTTATATACAGTGTGATTGTGGGACCTGAGGATGCAGTCATGGAATAAGGTTAGGCATTTTATCCCTACCGTTGCTGATTTTCTCCCTGCGCTGGAGCTACAGACTACTTGCAATGAGCTTTCGTTTGTGATTTGGAGAGAGTGGAGGTGTAGAGGTTGTAGTCACAGGTAGCTGATTCAAGGAGGAGGTTCTTAAGACCAGTTCTAAATTGGGCAAGACTAGGGGCTAGGGAGATAGAGGCTGGTAGGCTGTTTAGCCAGAGGGGAGCCCAATATCAGAAAGACCTTTATCCTAGGGAGGTTCTACAATGGGGGACTAGGAGAGAGGTGCCACTGGGGCATCTAGGGGCCCTCCTATGTGGAACTGTCTGGATGAGGGGATGGAGGCCTTTGGGTGCTAGATTCAGGAGTATATTTTTGGCTTGGAGTGAGGTGTGACACTTAAGCCTCCCTTCGAAGGTGAGCTAGTCCGCAAGTTTGTAAAACTCACACGTGTGGGTGTCTCTGTTGTATCAAGTGACCAGTCTGCAGGCTTTATTGAGAGCTATGTTGATGCTGCATAGAGCCATTTGGTCTGCAGATCCATAAATCACAATGCCATAGCCCACCAAAGATAGGACAGAGGAAGTTACAGCGAGATGTAGGGCCTGAGGAGGTAGGCAATGTTTATGTCTGTATAGGATCCCCAATCTGGTATTTACAGTGGAAGAAAGGTGTTGGATATGTGTGTGGTAGGTGAGAGAGGTGTCCAGAGTGACACCCAGGTATTTGAAGCCAGAGACCTGTTCAAGACGGAGACTCTGGGAGTTTGAGATGAGTAGCGGAGCACTACTGAGTGGGCTTTGGCGGTGGGCAAAGAGCAACGATTTCGTCGTCTTGTAGTTGAGTACTAGGCGATGCTCAGAGAACCAGGATTCTATTTCTCTAATAAAGTCTTTTAAGGCAGATTGGGGGGGAGTTAGGATGGGGGTGTTTCCAGAGCACTGTGGCATCATCCGCATAGAGCAAGAGCTTCCCATTGCATGATTGAAGGAGGGAATTTAGGAAAAGGGTGAAGAGCAAGGGGCCGAGAATGGACCCTTGGGGGACACCCGATTTGACTGGTCTTTTGGAGGAAAGGGTGTTTTTTCATTTTGACGTGTTGCATTTGGCCAGAGAGATAATCTTTGAACCTGGAGGTTGCCTCGGGAGAAATGCTGGGAAGGAAGGGAGTGGAGCAGAAGTGCATGACTGATGGTATCGAAGACTTTGGTCAAGTCAACGTAAATTGCTCCTACTATGGACCCCTGGTCCAGGGCCTCGTGAATGTATGAAGTAAATTTCAGGAGGGCAGTGGTGGTGCTGTGCCCCCTCCGGAACCCATGTGGTTCATGGCAGAGCAGTAAATGTTTGGTCAAGTAGTTGGTAAGCGGGTCTGACACTGTTTTTTCAAGTGCCATTGTGGGGGGGAGGATCAATATGGGTTGGTAAATACTGGTGGAAGTGGGGTCACCTCTCTTCAGGATGGGGGTAATAATACCTCATTTCCATAGTGTGGGGAAATGGCTGAGTTGTAGCGACCAGTGAAGTATTTTGGTGAGATATGGCAGGGTTACATCCAGAGTTGGTCTGAGAATTTTGAGGTCAATAGAGTCATTGCTATAGCACGCGTTCATCAAGGCTTTGGTGAGGTAGTGTTTTGCCTCACTACAAGAGATGATTCTCAGCCGGAAGGATGGGGGGACCGTGGTAGTTGAGGTGACCACGGGGCAGTTTGAAATTGGGTCGAAGAAGTTATGTGGGAGGATGTGACTGAGGTCTGAGAAGGTGGTATTAAGGGCACTGGAGATGGTGGCGGGGTCCTGGGTGAGGGCCCCATCCACTAGAATCTGTGAGGGGGCAGGGGAGACGGGTTTCCCGGACAGTTCCTTTATATTGCTCCAGAATTTTTTCCATAGGCCCAAGTGGTGGTGAGGGCATGCTTACAGTAACTGGCCTTGGGTAGCTGGATGGTCAAAGTGCATTTTTTTTCTGGCCTTTCTGTAGAGTTGTCTGTCCTAGGGTAGCTGTGAGTCACAGGCAGCGTTAAAGGTGGTGATAAAGGAGAGGAGGGCAGCATCAACAGTCTGAGTCTTATGGATGGGTGACCAATCACAGGAAATAAGGTACGATTTGAGGTGGGAGAGGGCCCCTTTTTTTGAAGCGCCTTTGGACTGTAACTTTAGGGAGGCTAGGAGGGAGTTTATTTGACCACCAGCAGGTGACAGGAGTGGTCACCTAGCATGTCAGGAAGCACTTTAACTTGGGAGAGGTTATTGGGATGGTTGGTGAGCATAAGGTCGATAAGAGTGGAGGACTCAGTTCTGGGGTCAAGTCTGGTGGGGGAATGGACCACCTGAGCGAGGTCATAAGCTAGAATAGCGTCTTTGTAGGTGGCAGAGATGGTGGCTAGCCAATTCATGTTGAAGTCTCCCATTATAATTAGTTCACTCTTGGGAGGGAGATAAGTGATGCTGGACAGTATAGAGTCAAAGGCTGGCTTTTGGTTAGTGGGAGGCGAGGATGTAAACTGCCATAACATATAGCGTTTTTCCATGGTTGCCAAGTGTGACCTTAATGGCAGTGGATTGGGCACCATGGCTCGGCGGGGGAAGGAAGACTGGGAGTGCTTGCAGCATGGTTTTGACGAAGATGGCACACCCACCTCCCCGTGTGCTTAGTCTGTCTGCTTGAAAGATGGAGTAGTCACTGAGGGTGACAGAGGCATCAGGGATGTTTTTGAGAGCCAGGTCTCTGATAATGCCGGGATATCAGGGGCATGTTCAGCGATCCAGCCCTGGAGAGGTGTGAATTTCCTTAGTAGGCTGCAGATATTGAGGGAGGCCAGTAGTAGGCTGCCTTGCTTGCCCTCTGTTGTAGCAGCAGGAGTAGGTGGCCCAGATTAGGATGCACATTGCCTGACAGTAGGAGGAGGAGTGTGTGCCAGAGAAAAGCTTTCCTGAGTAGTTTGGGTGCAAGGCTATGGGAATGAGAAGTGAGGTTTTTGGTGGGTCCGACAGGTATTGGAAGGGTGCCTACGAGGTGGGCTAACAGTGCTGGGGACAGTGAGGGATGGGGGCTGAGTGGGGGTTGATTGGATGGTGTGAGAGGGTGAAATCCCCTGCAGGTCGGGGAGGCAGTGGAGTGCAGGTTGGAGGTATGGCAGGTGCAGACTAGTACATGGTAGATGGAGCTTAGTAGGTTCTGGATTGGGGGCACTAAATGTGGGTAGGGGAGCCAGACTTTGGGGTCCCATATATATGGCTCTTCCACTGAGAGAGTGGGAGGGGGTAGAGAAGAGAAAGGGAGCACTGTGGTAATAGAGACAAGCATCTGTAGGTGGATATACATGATGATCATGAGTGAGATTTAGAAATGGATGGGATGGTGGCCACTAGTGGTGAGCGAGTATAGGCTGCTAGTGGGAAAGTGGGCTGATTGGTTTTTACTGATCACGTGAGCTCACGTATATAATACAATGTTCACCAAGGGTGGTGGTGGGGGCGGTGGGGCAGCCGGTGCGGAGCGCCGGCGGGGCTGATAGTACTGAGCGTTTCAGCAAGCGGGTGAGCAGTGTTGTAATCAGGCTTCTCCAAGGCTTTATTCCGCGGATCTGTACCTGCACAGTTTCGGCATGGGGGGAGGGCAGCTTCAGGACCCTCGTGACCTCTCTACATTGGCCCAGCTGCACAGTTTCGGCATGGGGGAGGGCAGCTTCAGGACAAGGAAAGGGAGAGAGCACAGGATTAAATCAGGTAGGAGTCTTGGGGGAGGGCCAGCTTTAAGCACCAGTTACAAGTGTGGCACCCGAATGAAACCGGAGCAAACGGCTGCTACTTTGCTTTCACTTCCGATTTGATTTTAAACAGAGGCAGAGATTTCCTCAGGCAGCAGTAAGAGTATGCTTTAGCTGGTGGCCAACCTGAGTGAGCTACGGAAATAAATCTGATAAAGCTGTGCTGGTGGCAAACCCGACTGACTGAGCTACTGGAGTTAAAGTAAATTCAAGGTAGTTCGTTGAACAGTCTGTGGGATAACTCTGTCAGGTTAAATTAAAGTAACATTTGAAGAGGGGTTTAGCGCCAAAAAACAAACTTACTTTGAGCTACTTGAATTAAATTTAGATTAAAGGTGGTTAGTTGAACAGTCTGTGTAACATCTTGTCAGACAAATTAAAGTAAAATTTAAACTGGGTTTTGGCGCCAAAATGCAAACTCATTAAGAGCAGGTAACAAAGCAACTGGCTTCAGAGGGTTTATCATAGAACTCATGCAGCTTTTCACAATATTTAAACCTAAAAAATCAGCACATGTGTGGGGACAGAAAAAATTAAGCCCCTTTAAGTTTTTACATTTAAGTCCATGCAGTAACAACAGTGCTGGAGCGTTTCAGCAAGCAGGCGAGCAGTGTTGTAATCAGGCTGCTCCGAGGCTTTATCCTGCAGATCCATACCTGCACAGTTTCGGCATGGGGGAGGGCAGCTTCAGGTCCCTCACGACCTCTCTACTGTGGCCCAGCTGCACAGTTTCGGCGTGGGGGAAGGCAGCTTCAGGACCCTCACGACCTCTCTACTGTGGCCCAGCTGCACAGTTTCGGCGTGGGGGAGGGCAGTTTCAGGCCCCTCACGACCTCTCTACTGTGGCCCAGCTGCACAGTTTCGGCATGGGGAAGGGCAGCTTCAGGACCCTCACGACCTCGCTACTGTGGCCCTGCTGCACAGTTTCGGTGTGGGGGAGGGCAGCTTCAGGACCCTCGCGACCTCTCTACTGAGTCCCACAAGTGAGCACACATCCAAACAGGCGGGGGAACAATTAATTCAGTAAGAGGGGAGACTGGATAGCTGGACAGCCCACTGTAGTGGAGGTGTGACAGTCAACACAATGAATGTCCACCTCCCCTGTTTTCCTTGCCCACACTTATTGGGAAAATCCCAAGAACCTACCCACCTGCACCCTCAGTATTCTTAGTGCAACCTATAGGAAAGCCTCCTGTAGGGATATCATGAAATTCTTATGGTATGATAACCATCATATCTAATGCTGTGGTTACCGTTATACCACAGTATTACAGAAGAAGTCATTTTTGTATGAAAAGGCAGCCTTGTTGAAGGGGACAAAAAAAGCAAACTGCACTAGTAAAATATGTGCTGGTTATCAGAGTGAATGAAAAAGCAGTGCTTTGTTGGGAACTGAGGAGCAAAATCATTGCAGCAGCTGCCCCAGCGCTTTGAACCATGCATGTTTTTTTTTTTTCTCAGGGGGTGGGTCTGCATTGAATAGTCACTTCTTAAATAATGCTACCTTAAAGGTGCAGTCCCCCTGTGAATACATAGAGCAGACACACAGATTACAATTATAATGTGAACAGAGATGCAAATTACCAAACAAATGCTCCTTATGTGAATTCGAAAGTTAAGAAACATAATAAAAGGCAGTGAGAGAGCTGGCTGAACAAAACTGAGACATAGCATCCAGTTAACAATAGCAATAAAGTTATGAATAGTTTCCAACTGGAATGATACTAAATAGATTCACAGAAGGAAAGAAGCCTCCCCTCAAACTCTTGCATTGGGGAGAGTTGGCATGGAAGAGACATATTTCTGATCCTCCAGCAGCGCTCCCTCCTCTTACTCCCACCATCAAGGTGAGTGTCCTAGGACCTTCAGAACTGCAGCTACTTCACTAGAAGTGCTCTGCCTGATGCTGACTTCCCTACGCTAACTAAAAATAAGTAAAATGACAAAAATATCATTAAAATGCAGAAATGGATGTAGAGGACGCCGGTTGTAACAGACAAATTGCTAGTGGACAAAGTAGTCCATTACAAGTGGCATATATATAGGTAAATAGGGGGGAAACCTCCATATGGTGGGACCTGGTCAGGTCAGGAATTGATAGAGATTAGCACATTTATGGAAGTTGGTAGTGTACATTTTTGAGGTTAATCTTTTTTCTTCTGGGACTTCCAGTCGTGCTGGCAGCTGTACAGGTGATTATGGGGCTGGATTCTAGGGACAAGTTTCACAGGGTAGGGAGTCCGGAACAGACTTTTGTCCAGCTGTACTAGTACGGTGAGAGGTTTTGAGAGACCTGAACTGTGGCGTCCTAACCACATCTTGGGTAACAAGTCTGACAGATACATGGTTTAATAATGTTGTGTATGGAAATCATACAAGCTAAAATGCTGTTGTTTTGATTTCACAAATGCTGTGTACCATTATTCTGTCATCACATCAATGGTACAGTAACCAACCTTAAATAAATTCACCCACAACCTAAACAAATTGGTCGTTTTTTTCATTAAATTAAAACCAGCCACCATTAACCCATCCTTACACTACCAAAACAAGTACATTTAGACCAGTGCCATGACAGCTTCTCCCCCGGTCAAACATAACTGCCAGTCTTGCAGAAAATTGAAACAAAAATCACTCCACACACAACTGCTCAATATGCCACTCGTACGGTAAATTCATTGTGCTGCCATTTTGTAATCGGTACATTCCAGTTCTGTGTTCTCCTTGGTCACAACTCAATCACATGATACTGCATTAAAACATGTAGTAATGCAACTTTGTTTTTTGTTTTTTTTTGTACATCTCTCCAAACTGTACATGTGTATTCTGAATCCTCATTTCCAGTGCACAGTATCACAGGGATGAGAATCCTTGTGTAAGTCTGGCTAACAGTCGGGCTTTGCCAGAATAGGCCTTGCTTTTTACACAGACTTGTACATCTGATCCAGTGTAGACTGAGAATGACACAGTACAGTTAAGTGTTGCATCCTCTTGGGACTCCTTGGTGTACGACAGTCATAGTCACAGCCAGGCAGACAGTATGTCAGAACCCCAGGGCAGCTTTGGTTTAGAACACTCGAGTGACCATACTGGAGAGGCAGTTTGCAGGAAGAGTATTGTATAGGGTCAGTAAACAGAGGACTGTTTGTGATTCACATTTCTTTTGAACTCACCAAGATAGTAGAGAATCTCTACAATGGAATACAACAAACAAAGCAAAACAAACAAAAAACGCAGTTGCAATGCAGAACGTAATAAGCACTGCTGGACAGTGCACCTCCCATGCCCTGATAATAGACTAAAAGGTGGTGATTTTGCAGACCAGTTGGGTTGAGACAGTACAAGAATCCCAATGTATGCTCACATTTACAGGTACGCATCAGTTGTCATGCGTATTGCATTACTGTTGAGGCCTGTCTATTGCCCTTCAGTCCAAGTGAGTTGTATTGGAGAGCTTCTCAAGCAAATGGACTTTGTACTACTTTGACACAAAGCCTGTTAACATGACAATAGGTCCGATGTTTCCCCCTGACCCTCCTATTATCGAGGTTCTCAAGGAACATAAGTAAAGGCATTCATGCCTTTCATTCTGCTTCAGCTGTCAAGCTACAGCTGGAGTATGGGCACTCGATTTTCACTGATCAGCTACACAACTTTTAAGTCCAGCCCCAGGCCCGTTAATTCCAGTTCAGAAAACTGAGACTTTTTCATTTTATGAACTGATTTTTTTCCAGTCCTATTTGCATATGTCTCAGCTATTAATGCATTTCTCATAGCGCAGTGTATCTTGTACTCAACTTTACCATTGCTCCACAAAGCTTTACTGATGATCTGCATCATTTTAAAGCTATTTCTGGACACACACGCACATATACACCTTAAAAATTAAACTAACCAACTAGAAAGAATCCTTAACACTAAACATAAGGGGTCCACTAGTCCTAGACTGATTATTTTAAGAGCTACACATTCTGGACATTTGCTCCACTTTTTGAAGGCTGGTGTTGTGCATTTCAGTGCCGTCACGTTGCGAGGAATGCCTGTAGGATGGATAGGTGTAATAGTCTAGGAAACAGTGTAGTCATTGCTGGGACTATAGTTAGATTCAGAACACGATGGGATACTTTTTTTGTTACATTGCAGGGCTTCAGGACAGATGGCTTGATGGCCTTATGCTCTTTTTTTTTGGTCTTAGTCTCTGTTTCTGCTCCTAACCAGGAGCAGTGTGGTTCCCTTCAGTCCTCGGCTAGCACACCTCTTTGCCTCTGGAAGGCTCAAAACCAGCCCTCAGGAACTGCTGATGGCCTCGTGCAAACCTTTATTAACTGATCAACTAATGCTGTAAAAATGTGTTGCTGTGTTACTCAGCGGGATAAAATGTACTCTGTAAACGCTGGTGGTATTTCCTCTCAGATGTCTAACAGTGCATTATTACACAAGTTTTCACACACATTCTTCTTTTGCAGGAAGGGGGGAGGAGGATGGGGCAGTGTTAGTCCTCTCCCACATCTCCATTTTCAAATCCTTCACCAGAGAAATAACCCAACATAAGGTAATGATGATCTTGGCAGACCTTTTAAAATAATTTAAGTGCAACTCTTTACAGGATTTGCTGTACGTGCCAAGTAATTTATGACGTATGTAGGTTTCTGAGCTGAAAATAAGTGATACTACATTGAACAAGGTATGCAGTAGCAGCACGCTTCCCAGTGGAAGTTTATTTAATTTGGGGGATTTAACTTTCAGTATTTCTTCTCTACTGTTTACCAGTGGGATGGTGCTTTCTGAGAGGTGGAGGATGTCAACAATGTTTTTGTCTGGTGGTGTAGCTGTTACAGCACTGAAGCACATTTAGAATCTTTTTTTCTCCAAGCTTTAAGAATTTTTCCTTAGACGTCCAGAGGATACTTTTACTGAAACTGGGTGGGCTTGTGGACAGTAGTTTTCCCGAAAAATAAACCGTGCAACAGATTAAGATGTACGAGTGTAACTAAGCAGAAGGCATTGACTAATTGCTGCTCTTGGTGGGAGCTGTATGTTTTTTTATGGTAGACTGATTGCTATGCTAGAGCCAGCAAAGCAGTTTGTCACTTTTATTGTGTTTTACAAAAATGACTGTATTGATATTTGACTTCCATGCCTACCCATCACTTTTGCTGTGGTTAAGTGCATTAAAAGGAGAAAGCAATACCTACCTGCTGTATCTCTGCAGCTGTCTTAATTGGAAAATGGATTCCCTATTGACAGATCCTAAAAATGGTAAATGATGATGCTGGCCAGGGGAGGAGGATTATATCTTGCAGATCACTCATTTCGCCAGCCTGTTGGCGCAGTGGTAGGGCTGCCACTCACGACCTTAGTGACCTGAGTTTTGGAACGAGACCAGGTCATGTGGGGAAGGGGTCAGTCGGGGGGTTATTGAGCATCCCAGAGGACACTGTCCACCTCTGGGGAGGGAGGGTCACTGCCTTCATTGCATTGTGGCCACTTTGTTGACTACTGATGGCAGCACAGAGTTAGGTAGGCTACCACCGGGAAGGAAGAACACTGGCTGAGCACACCCCCAACGTGCCGACATCCTTCAGGTGTGGAGAATACCAAGAAAATGGCCCCAGCATCTACAGCGAAGGGCCCCAGTATATCCAGGCCCCATATGTCCGCTGTGACACCACTTGATGAACCAGAGTATTTTGGGGGGGGGTTGTCTGTGTAATAAATGCCCTCTCAACCCTGCCTGGGGGAAAACCATGGCTCCATGGAGGGGTGCTCATTGAAGTGAGAAGTACAGGGTGTCGGTTGTGTCTGGGCGTTCCAGAGAATATTGTGCTGGAGACTGGAAGGAGGCATAAAATGTTAAGTAAAAATAAAATCATTAGTATCAACATTGCAGGACTGCCTGATAGCCTGTTGGAAGCTCATTGCACTTTTTTACTGGCTACACTTATTCAGGAGCTGACTCGGGAGTGGGAGCTGGTTAGGCAGGGTTGCAGTAAGTGGTGCTGAGTAAGGCATGACCCAGCCCAAGGAGCATGGACTTGTTGTCTCACACCATCAAAGAAACTCCTCATAGTCGTCCGGAGAGCCTGCTCCCTCACAAGGATGAGGGGCACCTGCACTGAGAGCCACTGTGACGTGTGAGGTAAACGGAAGCTTTACTGGACACTAGGATAGAGGGAAGGGTTCTGGAGGTTACAAAGGAGGAAGCACTGAAGCTGCCGGGGTGACATTCTAGTCTCTGCATTCCTAGACCCCACGCCTCCCTCTGTACCAACCAGATCTTGCCCTGGCAGAGGGAGTAAGGAGGGCCCCGTGAATCCGCCCAGCCAAGGTGAGGGAGAGAGGGTGAAAAAACAGGTGGGACATGAACAACTAAAGGCCCAGTGCTCCTACCAAATCTACTATCCCTGCCCCCCCCCCCCAAAAAAAACCCCACCCAAACCAAAACAGTCAATGTAGGGCATGCCGGAGTAATCCTTAAAAATCACAGTAGGCAAATATGCATAGAAATCATTAGGTTTATTTATGCCAAACAAGTAGATGACAAATAGGAGAGCATGGGAAAAACACACTACTGTTTTGCCAAGCCCTTCAGCTTTGAGAACGATGGTAGCGTGGTCATGGAGCACCAGGCACAGGGATGGAGTTTATTGTTACTGGATGTTGTTGGAAATGGCCTGAAAAAGATGGGTGTCTGGCTGGAGGAGGATAACTTAGTGTCAGTGGCTTAGCAGGTAGCAGACTCGCCTCTGAGGCCTGGAGATCAGAAGGCTGTGGGTTCTATCCCCACACTAGGCACTTGGGTTAATATCCCAAAACTGACACTGTAGTGCAGCATAAGGGGGGGTGCTTCACTCCTGAGGTGCCGTCTTTTGGATGAGATGTTTAGCCGATGTCCCATCTGCCTGTTCTGATGGTAGTTCAGGTGGCTGTTAAAGATCCCATGGCACTTCTTGAAGAGTAGGGGAATTTCCCCAGTGCCCTGGCCAGATTTTCCCCATTCACTAGAAATAACACCAACAGCTTAATCTGGTTCAAGGTCAGTTGGCATTCATCTGTATTCCCCTTCCCTGGGTCGTACCTCAAAATAGGCAGAATTTGTCTAGTGCACTTGCCTGATCAACAAAAACTAAAACAAATAATAAAAATGAGCATGGTAGAAAAATTTACATTGACACACTCTTGCTGCAGTGTGAAGCCACTGTAGCAGCTGCACAGCTCTCTAGCTATGAAACAGTATGTACCAGTGACTATATAGCACAGCTTTAAAGCAGTAGTATTTGGTAGCTGGCAAAAAAAAAATCATAGTTATTTTAGCAAATATTTTCTGAAATCGTTAGATTTGTCACCAGTATATTTTTGATTCCCTTGGATATTTGTAGTTTTTTTTTTTTTTTTGGAATTAATTACTCAAGTCATTAAAGATGTCTGCCACTTGAAATTTTTTTTTTAATCCCTTCTGTTGAGGTTACCTCTTGAATGTACATACCAGATACATACTGTGGATGCATTAAGATGGTACAGCTACTTGTTTGGTGGTAAACAGCATAGCATCACGCCATAGTTATTAATATTTTTGTGGCTGGCATAACAGTTCAGGAAAAGAACAAGGGGTATACTGATGTTGCCAGAAATGCATTACTGCTGAGAAAAACTACATTGTGGCAAACAAATACTGCTGCTTAAAACTTGAATAATAAAGTGAAAATAATTTTTCAGAACCGACATTTTAATGAGCTGTCGCTGTAGCAATTTGTATTTTCTCTTTTGAAATCGATGCACTGAAATAAAAGCAAGGACATTCTGATTCTGCGTTTTACATCTGCACATTTGCATACTGTTCTATTAAAATGATATTTTGTTTACATGAAGAATACTGTCTGTTCAGTGTTGTGACTATACTCCTGTCACTGGCACAGCCAGCCGTGGACAGTCTCCATTCTGATTTGCATCTCGATGAATAAGGGGTTTGTAACTTTGCTTGGTGTTGTGTTAGATATGCAAAAGAGACAGCAGCTGTGCTGACAAGAGAGTCTGAAGAATTGTCTCTTTTTTTTCCCTCTCTTTGTCTCTACACCCAAGGAGGTCTGCATGTAAGTGACGAGGCCTGCCCTGAGAATCTGTTCTCATCTCGCAGCCTGGCTTGTCATTTGTTCATCTGCGGGTGCCTGCACTTTTGTCAGGTCACACAGTCGTCTCTACGCGTTCGAGCTCTGCTCGATCAGTGTGTTTCATCTGTGCCCATCTCTGCCAGCTCCTGTTGCAATCAAGGGTAATCTTTTCTAAACAGTGCTAAATAAAGTCTAAATCCCTCCCTCACACCACATAAGAGGGTAAATCCCTTTCTTCTAAAAACGGCTTTAGTCTGGGACAATTTCCAATCATCTAGAACTGCACTGGCCGTGTCTGGACATGGTGTTATGGGTTGAAATGACTAAAGGTAGTGGTATGGAGACTGCGTCTTTGAAAGTACGTTATTGAAGTTTGCAGTTGAGTAAGATGATGTGATGAAAAGAAGAAGTGCAGACATTGTTTAAAGGGACTCTTGTCAACCCTTTTTGCATCATATCATTTCTAGCTGAAAACCCACATTTTATGATTGTTCACTTTTCTCTAAACCTCAGTGAAATTGTTGGTTGGTTGATCTGATTCCTTTCTTAGTACAATTGAAATGCATGAGAATGGTGCAATTGTATCCAGCTTTGTTTTGCTTCAAATCCTTGTTCTACTCTTATTGCATTCTTCCTGAACATCCCAAAACAATGCAGTCACTCGTGATGCAATAGTCTGTTCTCCTCCCACTGCCTCATGAGTGGCTAGATTGTGTTAGGAGCAATCTGACTTTGGGGGTGTCTCTTGCAGCAGGTCACACCTATGGAACTTTAGCTGCCAGGCACCAGGACCATGCTGAAACTTTTCTAGCTAGCAGTCAGCTGAGGGGACGCCCACTCCAACATCATACACTGATGTCGGCCTGTCCTATAAGAGTGGGTGGCCCCTGCACCCTCCTCAGTTCTTTACCCACTTACAACCGTCGCACATCAGACTACACGGAGATCTGCCAGCTTCATTAGACCACCATTTTGCTGTTATTTTTTTTTTTTCTCTTCCTAGTGTGTATCACTTTAGCAATGAAGTGATTTTCCCTCTCTGTTTATGCCAAGCTCTGCCTCCGAGAACCTCATCAAATAGTGTGACCTGGGGAAGAAGATCCCTGAAAAGGATGACCATGAGGCCTGCTTCTGCTGCTTAGGCCCAGAACATGACACCCAGGCTTGCATGATCTGCTGAGTCTTCAACCAGGCCACCAGGAAGTGCCGAAAGCAGACTTTTGAAACTTTTCTGCTGAAGCAGAAGGTTGTCCAGATGGAGAAGGCGCTTCTGGCTTGAAGTTCCTCTGTTTCCCCCCAGACGACCTTGGGCTTGCAGCCTTCCAAGGCCCGGGACAAGTCTATGGGGAAGCATAAGCATAGAGACAAGGACCATTCCAAGGACATAATCCGGTCTTCCTCGTTTCTATCCTGGTCACCACTATTGTGCACCAACCGCAGCGGGACCATCCTTGTCATTGTGGCGGCCCCCCTCTGCCTTCTATTCTCTTTCCCTTGCAGGGCTACTGTTGGTAGCTCCCCATCTATTATTTGGTGGGGCTCTGGTGGCCCAACCAACTTCACAGCCCCTGCTTTTCAGGCCCCTGTTTTCCGTGGGCACTAAGTCAAGTGGCTCTTCTGATTCGTTGTCGATGGGCTGAGCATTGTCAGTTACCAGATCACAGCCAAAACCCCTCCACCAACCTCGGCCATTTCTTTGGTTGTTATCTCGGGCCCGGAGCCTCTACCTTCTCCAGAGTTACCCCTGCCCGAGCCCCAGTCACTATCCCCGACCCATGCCAAGGAGCTTTCCCACAGGCCCCTGCCTATGTGGCCGTCCTTCCCAGTGCCGACCCTGGTGTTTCCTCAACAGAAGCCAATGAGTCCGATGCCAATAATGGCGGACTTCCACTCTATGCTTACTGCTTTGTGGGATTTCATGCAGGCTAAACTTGCTCCTCTCCAAGCCCTGTCCCCGCAACATCTCCTCTGTTTCTCCAGCAGGGCCGCAGCCCACGGCCCAGAATCCTGGGCCCTCTCTCCCCCCCTCCTCAGGACTCTTGGGGGGGAGGGATGATTATGGGTTTTGTCTGGACCTCATTCCTCCCGATGATGGCGATGATGGGGGAGCTACTCGTTACAACTCCTCCATGGTCTGGTCTCCCTGGATGACCCCTCTTTAGTCTCGGTTATGAGACAGTTACAGTTGGCCATGGACTTCGACACTGAGGAGCAAGATCCTGCTCAGCGTCTACTGGCCATTTATTTAAGGCTTCCAGACGCCCCTCCTGTGGTCATCCCACCCTTAATTAAGCCTTTTGAAGATGCCACCATTGCTGCCTGGCATTGACCCAATTTGATACCTGCTGTGCCTAAGAAGAGGGATAAATTATACCAGACTCCTCCCACAAGAAGGCTTTCTTTGCCGATCAGGCTCAAGTGTATACTGTGGTAATCAGTGCTACCCACAAATGCACCAAGAGGCCAAAACATCTCAGTTCCTTGTTTCTGGATAAGGAGTCATGGAGGCTGGATCACATTGGCAAGAGAACCTTTGCCTCTGCCACACTGACCATCAGGGTGCTAAATTACATTGCCCATATGATCCAGTACCAAAACCAGCTCTGGTATCAAGCCCTTGAGTCTGCCTGGGCCCTCCCAATCCCACGTCCAGGAATTTTTTTTTTTTATTTCATTTATTTAAAAGTTTGAGACCGGGAGAGGCACACTAAGCTGCAGCTGTTTTCCAGGTGCGACCCGGGGGCAAGGGAAGGGGAATATTTGTACAAATACAAACTGACCCACAGAACCAGACTAAGCTGTTGGTGGTATTTCCAGTGAATGGGGGGAATTTGGCCAGGACATCGGGGAAATTCCCCTGCTCTTATCGGGAAGTACCATGGAATCTTTAACGTCCTCCTGAACAAACACCAGAACAGGCAGACTCGACCTCGATTTAACGTCTCGTCCGAAAGATGGCACCTCAGGAGTGCAGCAACCTCCTCTTGATGCACTGCAGTGTCAATATTGAGATTTATCCCACATTCTTCATGTGGGGCTAGAACTCACCACCTTCTGCTCTTCCGGCCTCAGAGGTGAGTGTGCTTTCTACTAAGCCACTGACGCTGTTTTTGTGTGGTAACACCAGAATGGTGGGCAGTCCATTTTTTACTTTTAAAATGAAAACAGGGATCAGAATCAAACTTCCAGCTACACCAGCAATCTCTGTGGAATGGGATCAGTTATAACATGTGTTTTTTAATCTAGGGACAGTCTGAGGCCTACATGAGTTGACAGTGTCCCTTTAAACTCTATGTGCCCTGTAGTGTACTGTATGGAAAATGAGGTTCCTTGTAAGGCCTAAAATATGAGAGAGATTTCCCAGCATATGACAGAACACTGTAATCCTCAGAAGTGTTATAGTTGACCTGTCGGCACAGTGGTGACACTGTTGCTTGCGGCACTGGTTACCTGAGTTCAGGAGGGCTGGTCACGGAAAGAGGGTTGAACGTCCCAGAGGATGCTGTCTTCCAGGAAGGGAGGGAGGACGGCAACACCCCATTTTACTACTGCCACCTGGGTAACCACAGGATGTGGTGTAGCCAGGGAAGCCCCACATCAGGGAGGGAGAGGACATTGTTCGTCCCCGTACACGGGCATGCATTGTGTGTGCTACTGCAGGACATCCATGTAAGGCAACATCCTTGGGGCTGGGTTGTAGCTAAGGAAACAAACCCTTCAACTAAGCACAGTAATAGCCTGGACATCTTAGGACCTCACAAACGCTGACACAGGGTAGTCTTTTTCTCTATCTTGTCTCCTCTGGATTTTGCCCATCCCTGGGGCTCCACCATGAGGGATGAGCCGCTGACACCTAGAGTGATGGAAAGTCTTGGGAAGAGGTTGGGTGATGGAGCTAGGGTAGCACAGGAAACTGTCAGATGTGGCACAACTGCCGTGGACTGAGGTGCATAAAGAATTTACAAAGAAATAAATGTTTATAAAGCAATAAGGTGTGACAGGATGTATGTTATATGGGATATTACTACACCTTGGCAATGACTTGTGCCTTAAACTTACCAAAATGTGAACCAGAGCAGCAGCAGCAACATTGCTGTGTGGGCTGCCAGCCACTTGATAGTGGGAACGAGGCTGGGGGCATTGGAGGGCCTGGCAAGGGGGAAAATGAGCATCTCTAGGATGCATGTTTTCTGGGCTGGATGTTGTCCATTCCTGCTGTGCCAATGCTACCTGGAGGTCTGCAGGTGGTGCAGGCAGTGCAGGGGCAGAAGCAGGTGGGGAGATGCCTTGACTGTGTTCTGTGCACACATGTTGCATGCATGTAGTAATGCACTGTGCCTGCATCTCAGCGTGTAAGGAGAACACTGAAAAAACTTCCCTCAGCCCAGCAGGATTGTATCTTGTCACTCTTGGGCTCTGTACTGCCTGGCATAAAGCAATTCCCCACCACTGAAGTGTCTCTGTGGGGTAGTGGCATTCCCTTAAGTCCCCCACTGTGGAAGGGTAGCAAAAGGCAGGTGGAGCCTTCCCTGTGGTTCTGGAGGATGATAGGATTTGGGTAATGGCCGGCAAAAGCCAGTGGGAGCCGTAGATGAAATTTGGGGGGGGGAGTAGTTAAGAAGGAAAAACTCCCCCAAACTGGTGATATAACAGTGAGAAATGCCTAGAGTGCGTTATTTTGGTTTATGCTATTGAACCCAGTATAAATTGTAAAATATATAAAAAGGAGAAAAATTAAGTAACACAGATGAACAAAATACCAAGACAATTCGAGATTTCAAGCCAGGTCATTGTACTGTGATATCACCAAAGGTTCTAAATATAATTGGCGAGTTGATTTGCAGCATATGTATGAGCTGCTGTGTGATAAAGCAATAGTATGCAACATGTGATATAGGATATTGTCATGCCTGGTGCATTGTGAGGTACGAGGCAAAGCTGAGTGCTTTAGCCACCTGAGCAGTTATTGTGTTACCTTTTTTTAGATTGACAGGGATTTCTTCAAATTTAAGAACCATGAGCTGTGATGATATCTCGTGGTAACACCACAGCCTGGCACTGCCAACCATTTTGATAATATCAGCAAAAATGCATACTAGAATGTGTACTACTGTTTGGGATAACACCATCTCTCGAGTGTTTGAAGGCACTCTGTTACTCCTCATCCTTCACAACCCACCTGTGTATCATTTATTTATTGTTTTGGAAAATATCTGTGAGAAAAGGTTCCACATCGGGGTTGGCTTACATACAGTACAGTACTGAATCCCATGATAGCACTTACCTTGTTGCGTATTATTACATAGCTGTTTTCCCCGATATATTTTTAATATGTTATCTTAGAACAGTTTGCTTTGGAGATTGTTATTAGTAAGGATAAAAAAAAAAACAGTTTAAGGAAAACCTGGACAACTATATACTTGCAGGAAATAGGTTGTTCTTCTATTATGGATAAATTGGTAGGAGCCTACATGGGTATACCGCCTTTTTGACTCCTTAAACCTTAGTATGAACCTTAGAATTTACAATGTGCCTCTAAATTAATGCAATAATGTGACTGGGAAGATACTGTATAAGTGTGCTGTTATGTCATAGACGTTCAGCATTTTGTGGTCTTCTATGGCTGTGTTCACATTGCACAAGTTTTGTTTTTTAAAAATAAAAAGCCTTTCTGTGGGAAGTGATGTCACCTTACACTGACATGTTGAGGAACAAACCTTGAAAGTCGTCCATAGCATTTCGGTAAGCTCTTGTAAAAAAAATGGGAACTAGGACCCATTTTTGCCGACAGTCTCCAGCTGTGCTGTGTGTACAGGGGCCCTATTTGTTCCCCCAGAGGATGCGCAGTGTAGTCTGGCAAAGCTTGAATTCTAAGCAAGCCATTTATGAGGAGGCCCGTATGCTTAACGTGGATGACTGTGACATAGCCCTCATTGACTTTTCTACCTCATGGGAATCTAGAAATGGCTTTTCTTTTATTTTTGATTGATGAGTCTCCTAACAATGTAATGGCGAGATTTTCTCTTGAGGGTCTTTCTTGCAGCTGAGGAGTCCTGATTAAAGTTGGTCGTTTGCAAGCTGGGCAGCATGCTACATCAGTGTAATTGACCCTAATTAATAAAGTTCCATTCGTGTCGAACGAATCATTGGAAGATAGTCTGCCGAGCAGTTCAAGTAGAGCATTATGGGTTTATAATGTACAAAAACTGTATCAACTGTCTGTAATCCAGAAGGCAGTTTTCTGCAGCATGATGCACGGCACAGAGGGAAAAGAGCAGATATAAAGTTTCCAGCATAATGGGTGCATAACATAAAGAGCGTTAGCGGGTGTCTGTGTTTTAATAGAGATCATGGATGCTTGTCTGTGCAGAGAATCTTTCATTAAAAAGGGGCTGGCACATTTGTCTGGTTTTCATTAGTATTATTCGGATAATATTGTATGAAATGACAGACTGGCAGAGTTCATTTTTTGAAATTTATCTGTGCACGGCTGTGCCCCTCGGGAGCAGAAGGTATGGGGGTCAGTGCTCGTAGTGCATCACATCCATTTTAATATAATAGCCTTGAACAGCAGATATCAATTTCGGGATGCCAGTAAATGTGTGGCAAAGGGTGACCCCAAATAATTGTGTGGGGGGATCAATGGCCCCATGGCTCTTCTGTAAATGAAAGATGCAATATTTTTGCTCACTAAGCACTGTATAATTCTAAAAAGAACGCCGGGTCAAGCCATAAAAGTGATTCATTCCCAGCCTCTGTGTGGGCTACTATTGTATGGTTGTTAAGGGGCTGCTGTTTGGCATGCTGTACCAGTGGAGCAGAAAATTGATATGGTACACTTATTCTTTATTCTCAAAGTCCTTTCCGCTGAGAGAAGAATAAAAGTTCACTTAAATAAGTCACACTTAAACTGTGGCTTCTTTCTGAATCAAAATAGTCCAGATGGCCAGTAAATCGGCACATCTGAATTCTCAAGCCTTCTTCGACTTCCAGGTGATTAGCTCTGTTGATCTGGAGTGTGATGCTTTGGAGGTCTGCTTTTCATTTAGATAAATATTTCTCTCTCTAACAAGCAAACCTTCTGAAGGGTTTGTAGGCTCATACAAGATGCTTCAGCAAAGCGTGCTGGAGTAGATGCAGAACCAGAAAGAAGCTTTACAGTGATGTAATACACTTGGCTGTGTGCCAGGGCACTGCGTATTCAGGAGGAGGACGTTAGTAGTGAAGTCCCCGCCTCTAGGCTAAATGTAGGAGTTGAGGTCATTGCAGACAGTCCATAAATTCCCTAGTCACAGGCTTCCTGTGTGTGGAGAGCAGTTGGGGTATTATCTCTCTCAGATGGCCTCTTAATTGCATCAGCCCTGCTGTAGAAGAGTAGTGCTGTGTTACAAGAAGGAAACCTATTGTATTTTTTCAGATAGAAAATGGTTTGATAATAACATAGTATGAAATGTTATAAAGAGTTGCATAGACAAAGGTTTTATTCATCTACATGTTAGCTTTATGGTTGGGGGCTGAAGGTGTTCTAGGTGATATAATTAAATACATACAAAACTGCATGTACTAAATATGACCAGGTTTAAGTCATTCAAATAAGGGCTTGGCATGTCCTTGTACAAAATGCAGATATGGTAACCAAACTTTACAAGTAAGTGTAGCCATTTCATGTAACAAATTACCAGCTGAAATGGAAACATAGAAACAGAATTTGATGGCAGATAAGGACCGCTTGGCCCATCTAGTCTGCCCATTTCCCTACCCAATGGATAAGCTGCAGATCCTAGTTAACCAACAGCCTGCTTCCTCCTACCCCCACTAGAATTGCCTTATGTCTAGCCCATGCATTCTTGAATTCCCCCAGTTTTTGTAATCTGTGCCAAGAACTTATTATGAGTTCCAAAGTGCTCTGAAAAGACACTCGTATACATGTGTAATTGATTTAGTTGAACAACATTGTTATCAAACAAGACCCGTCAGTAGTCCAAAATTATTTGTGTGGACTAAATTCCACATGTTTTGACTGCTGTGTTTTACTGTAACATAATGTTCTTCAAGGATGTCTCTTTCATCAGGTCGCATCTGTGGATCTTTAGCAGTCAGGCGCCAGGGCCATACGGAAACCTTTTTGCTAGCAGTCCACTAGGGGCCGCCGACGATGACGCTGGATGTTGACATTTATTTATTTGAGATATCGGAATTGCAAACCTTTGAGTCAGAGACTCCTTTACAAAGTCTCCACGTCAAAACAGTGCAAGGGTACAGTTGAGTAAAAAACGTTACATACAAGGCAAGGCAATTTTATTTGTAGGGCGCCCAATCTCGGAGACTCTGGACGCCTAACAGGAATTATAACAAAACCTAATGAGAAACATCATAAATAATTAAAACAATAACAATGCATAAATATAACAGTTTAAAATATATTAAAGGGCTTTCAAACAAGTAAATTACAAACAGTATGCAAAACCAGCTACATACAATAAGCAGAGTAAGATGTAGTAGAAACAGTTAAGCAAGAGGTAAAATTTATGTTTATTACATCCTATGTTATATAAACATGGGCAGCCTCATGACCTCCTCAGTTCTTTTCCCGCTGTTGACCATACTTGCTGGACTCCACAGAGATGCCATCGCTACAGTTGACTGCCAGAACGTTTGATTTTTCTAACTTTTCCAACCTCCCCCCCCCTTAATATTTATAGCTTTATTTTTAAAGTGATTCTCGTCACCATGTATGTTGAATAACTGATGCTGCCAAACTCTTTAGATACTGGGAGTGCGGTGTAAGAAAATCCTCAGCAAGACGAACACGGTGCCGGCATTCGTTGTCTTGCAGAGGCCCACAATGTTAAGACCTGTGAGATCTGCCTGAGCTTCAATCAAGCTACCCGGTGATGCTGTCAGAAAGTCTTTGAGTCTTGCCTTCTAGAGCAAAAGGTGGCCAGAATTGAAAGGCAGCTCCAAGGAAGAAGCTCCTCCGTGTTGCTGAGCCTGTCCTCGGGCTCTCATTCCTCCAAGGCCTTGGAGAAATCTTCGAGGAAGCGCAAATGCAAAGAGGGAAAGGAGCAAGGATAAATTCCACTCCCCCAACCTAATGTGTCGCTGCTCCGTGGTGTTCCGACCATTACAGCCTCATCATCTGCTTTGGTGGCAACACCTCCTGCCACCCAAACCCTAGCTCTCACAGGGTCAGCCTTGGCAGTGATTTACATCGGTCCTCCTACGGCCTGTCGACATTTGGGCTGCTAATGCCCTTGTCGATGCTGCAGGCCACTTCGTCAACATCAGGTTTTCAGCCTCCCCTGTCGCTACTCCATGCCAATCCATCGACATCGGGTCTTCAACCTCCCTCGTCGACTACTCAGGGCACTCTGTCGATGTCAGGGTTCCAACCTCCCCTGTTGATGCAAGTCCTGCTGCTTGCTCCCTTCCTGCAGGGTCAACTGACAGCTGCTTTTGCTGGACTGCTTATGGCCAGCGCTGGCCCATCAATGCTCAGGCTCCAGATGCTCTCGACATTGTACCAGGCCACTCTATCAATATCAGGGTTTCAGGCTTCCCCACTGACATACTCCTCTAATGCAACTCACTGTTGACATGCAGACGGTGCTCTCCTCCTTTGTGGAGGTCCTACAGTGCCTTGTGTCTTCTCCAGGAAACATGACGAAAGTGCCTACAAGAACAGCCCTCACATCGAGGCCTATCCCGTTGCCGCACCCTATTCATCCCAGGGTGTCAGCATCCTCTCTTCCCTCCTTGCTCCCTTCAAAGCCCTTCAATGAGGAGGATGAGTACCACCCTGACCTAATCCCTCAGGAAGAAGAAGAGAGGAGGAGGAGGAGGAGGAAGATATTTGGGGGGGGGGTCCCAGGTCTGACTCCACTGTTTCCTCCAGGAGTGAGGACTCTACCCTGTGTAACCCCTACCCGGTATGCTGTTTGTATCTGACAGCTCTACCAGGGGGACTGGGTTCGGGGAGGAATATGTCACTCAGCACAAAGGCTAGGTTTGGCTACTCTGCACAGGGGCACCCAAGTAACTCCGAACACAGGAAGCAATAACTGTGATGTCCAATACCAGAAGTGGGATTCTAAAGTGTGGTCTTTATTCACATCCAAACAGAATAAACAAAGCATAGATGGACCCCCACGGGGCTACCCTCCTGGTAATGCAGATTAAAAGAGACCAGAACACATCTTCATCACTTTAGCCCTCAGGCTCTACAACACACTGGGCACATAGCCTGGACTTGTACACTGCTTTGAGTTACATAGCCCGAACTTGTACACTGCTTTGGGTTTTCCCTGGCTCAGCTCCCTTGCCAGCCACTTGGACACCTTCCATACTTTATGGAAACATTTTCTGGTGGCTCCCTAAACCACCTAAGAGCACCTCGGCTCCATCAGGGAATGCTCCTCTTTAATCCCACGTCTGGGTACTTTCCTCAGGCACTGGTCAAATACCTGAGGGAAAGCAAAAGGTGTCTCAGAGCAAATCTGTAGAGGTGAATTTGGTTACTACTGATTGGGAGGGGGGGGGTCTCCCACCTCTCGCTCCCACAATTCATACCCGGCCATTTCTCTGGACTGTAAACACCTCATCCTTTAACACTTTGCTGTGTAGATTCTTGCTAAATGTATTTCACATTCAGTCTACTTGTCTTGCTTCCCATCTGTGCTGGACTTGAACATACTTAAAAATTGGTGACATTTTTCATTACTCTAGACCCCCCCCCCCCACAGGTTAAGCAGTCCAATCCCCACATTCTTTCTTTCCAATTGTGCTGGCCTTGAACATACTTATAACTGGCTTTGTCCATTACTCTAGACCCCACACTGAGTTAAGCAGTCCAATCCCCATATCTTCCAACTGTACTTGGCTGTCTTTTCCTGACCCCACAGTAACAGTACCTTTTAGTTTCCTTTTGTTTCAGGTGAAAACACTTGGCCCTTTTTCAGAGCGAACTCACCCTTTGGTTACAGGTGCCCCACAGGCATTTCCTCCTCAAGGAATCTCTTACAGAGCTTCTGGTACCTCAGCACTACTCAGACAGGCAGCTTCTTTCCCTTAGCTGGAGCCAGGGGGGTTGCCCCTGGAAAACAGGCAGACACCTTCCCCCCATCCCCTCAGCAAACCATTGAGAGTGGTCTCCACCACTTCAATTACCAGTTCCTGTGTTCCTCTTCAGGTGGAAACACACACCTTGAACAAAAGTAGCTCTGAAACAGAGCTTAAAGCTCTGAGAGTCTGCCCACACTCTACTGCACTACAGTCTCTCTCAGACTGCACACAGACTGGCTTCAAATACCCCAACGTTCTACTCTAACCTCTAACTGCAACATTGCAATGTGGCTAATGCAGCTGCAACAGTTCTAAAATGATGTCATCCCTCAGTCTCAGCTTAGACTGAGAACAGAGTGAGACAGTGTGAAATCCATTTAACTGGAGTTTCACAAGCTGCCTTCCCTGCCTACCACTAGGTCTTACTGGGATTCTAGTAACCCGGGGTTACACCTGTACATGCCTAGATCCCCTCCTGAGAATCCTTCCTTCAACTTCATGATGAAGCAGCTTCAAACAGCAATGGTGTTTCATGCTGAGGAGCAAGGCATCTCCAGGAGAAACCTTGTAGAGTTCCTGGAACTACCAGATTTTCAGCCTCTGGTAATTCCTCTTCTTTTGGCTGCTTTAGTGGATGCCACCATGGCTGCCTGGCACAGACCAAGCTTGATACCTGCCATGCCCAGAGAGACCTAAACATTTTGGTTCTCTCCTCCCAGATAAAGAGTCAAGAAGACTGGACCTCATGGGGAAGAGAGCCTTTGCCTCTGCCACACTGGGCCTCAGAATAGCCAGTTATCTGGCCCATATGGTCAGATACCAGAATACCCTCTGAAGGAAGGCTAAAGCAGCAGCCCAGACACTTCCAGATGGTCCCCAGGAGCAAGAGATGCTAAAGGTGTGCCAGACTGAGGCTGACATGGGTAAGCACCTTTTGAGATCTACCTACTATAGCTCAGATGCTTCTGCCAGAGCAGCAGCTGTGGGCATCTGCATGAGGAAGCATTTCTCTTGGTTGAGACTATCAGGATTTGCCATGGATGTCCAGCAGTTCATCTTGAACTCCCCTTTCAGGGGGTACACGCTTTTTTGGGTGGATATGCAGGATATTCTGTCCAACCTGCAAGCCTCAAGAAGGACACTTAGATCAATCCATCCCCTCCATCATACTCGGCCAAAGAGGAGGCAGAAGGTGCTCTTTCTCAGGGCCACCAGTCCATCTAGATCTGGGGCCAGACAGCAGAGCAAAGGTAGATCAGTTTTGCTTGCCCCCACCTCCTCCACAGGTGCCCATTCTAAGGTCTCTGGAGGAGGCCCACCCACGGCTGCTGAATTGGCCTTAGCATGACTCCTTGCTAGACCCCCACCCTCCGATGGATGGTCCTGGGGAGGTGGCAGTGGGTTACCTCTCCATCCACTTGGACTAGTGGAGAGAGTTACCACAGATCCTTTGGCCCTTCAACTTCTAGAACAAGGACACACTCTAGAACTTCTGGAATTACCTCCAGACCTTCCACCCATTCCCTCAACTTATCTTCCAGATCATGGTCCTGTGCTCCTAGAGGAAGTGCACACCTTGCTGCACAAGAGGGCCATAGAACCCGTTCCCTGGAATCAAAGGAACACTGGGCTCTACTCTAATTTCTTCCTGGTCTCAAAACCCACAGGTGACTTGAGGCCCATTCTGGACCAGAGGGAACTGAACTTCTGCATCCAGTACAAGAAGTTCAAATGGTCACTGTGCAAGGCCTGCTACCTGCTCTGCAGAAAGGGAACTGGATATGCTCCATGGACATGTAGGATGCATTCCTGCATATCAAGATTTGTGTTCCCCACAGAAATTACCTCAGGTTCCAGCTCCAGGGAGAGCACTACCAGTTCAGGGTATTGTCCTTTGGCTTATCATCTGCACCACAGGTATTTACCGAATACTTGGCAGTTGTGGCAGCAGCTGTCAGGAGAGAGGGACTGTACGTCTTGCCTTACCTGGGTGGCTGGTTACTCAAGGCACAGTCCAGGGAGCAACTGTCCCACACCCTAGGACATACCACATAGCTATTCCACACCCTGTGGATCACGGTCAATCTGCCCAAGTCAGGCTTGACCGCTTGCCAGCACATGCAATTGTACATAGAGGCGGTACTGTACACGGCTCAGGGCTTTGCCTTCCTGCCCCAGGACAGGGCGGACCACCTGGTGGCTCAGGCTCAGCTGCTTTAAAACACTAGATATGTCACAGCCAGAATGCTCCTCAGGCTGCTGGGTCTGATGGCTGTGGCCATTGTCATGGTACCCCTAGCCAGGTTGCACATGAGGATCCCCTAATGGACATTAAGGGTCCAGTGGGATCAGTGCACCAATGACCTAGACCAGCAGATTCTAGTCACTTCCTCTGTCAGAAAGGTGCTTCTCTAGTGGATGGAACCCATCAACCTGTTGAAAGGGGTTCCCTTCCTCTTTCCCTCCTCTCAGCAGGTTCTCACCACAGACACTTTGAGGCCTGGCTGGGGAGCTCATCTGGGGCCTCATCAGACTCAAGGAATGTGGACTGGAGTGGAGACTTCTCTCCACATAAACATTCTAGAGATGAGGGCTGTTCTGTATGCTCTGCAAATCTTCCAGAACGAACCATCCATCCTTGGACCATCTGCTGTTGCAGATGGACATCAGTGTGGTACACTACATAAACAAGCAAGGGTGGGGACTCGGTGATAATCCTTTGTTCAGGGAAGAGATGCAGATTTGGTGCTGGGCTCTAGAACACAGTCTAGAACTGTCGGATGTCCATGCTGCAGGTGCCCAAAACATCCTGGTGGACAGGCTAAACTGATTGCGGTCCCAAATGCATGAGTGGGAGCTGCTGACCTCTGTAGTAGAAGAGCTGTTCAACAGGCGAGGTTGTCCAGAGATGGACCTTTTTGCGTCCTCAATGAATGCAAAAGGTCCACTTTTCTGCTCACTTGCTCGCTCCAGGGCCTGGAGTTTTTTGCAAGACGCGTTGTTCCTCTCTTGGAAAGGGAGGTTTCTTTATTCCTTCCCTCCCTTTCTTCTGATTCACAGAGTACTCCTCAAGCTCCATATGGAGGGCACCTCTCTGATTCTGGTGGCCCCCTTCTGACTTCATCAGATCTGGTTTCCTCTGCTGCAGCAGTGGGTAGTAGAAGCCCCTGTGCCCCTGCCTCTGTGCAAAGGCTTGCTCTCACAGGAACCAGGGAACCCTGATCCATCCAGACCTCAAGTCACTCTATCTCCATGCCTGACTTCTGAAGACATAGCCATTGCACGATTTGGACCGTCTCCAAACGTAGCTGCTGATGTGGTGGCTGCTAGAAAATCTTCCACCAAAGCCACCTATTCTATGAAGTGGAAGCGGTTTGCTTTATGGGTTGCTTCTCATCAGCTGGACCCCTTCACTTGTCCAGTGAAACAAGGTTCTAGTGTATTTATTGTCCTTGTCAAATACTGGGCTCCAGTACTACTCCACTGAAGTACATTTGGAGTTGACACTAATACACATGCCCGGAATCGTGGCTTCAGCTTTAATAACAACAATAACATGTCTTCAAGCTCTCTGTTTTCAATGGAAAATACTTTAAATGTATCAGTGCCATGCAAGGTATGAGCTGCACTCTTTTACTACTATGGGACACCAAATGTGAAACTCATTCATGAACGAGTTTACCTGCGGCTCTGCGCCATTCCTGCTCATGAGCGTGCACTGCACGGATTTTAAACAAACTTCTCCGAATGTAGTTTTCTTAGCAATCACAAATATTCTTGCTGAGATTTGAAAATATCTTGCCACAAAAACTTTACATGATTACAGTGCTTCCCAGAAATGTGTTTAGTGCAGGCACTACATAATTGCCCTCCAAACCTGACAGTGTCTCTTTAAGTTTAGTAGAAGCAGTGATTTTCTGTTTTCCTAAAATGGCCAATTCCATTTCGCAAAATCTTGAAATCCATTTTTTCCAAAACCAAGTGCAAATCAGCATGTTTTACACAAAACATTGGCTCAAAATGTCCCAAAAGCTGGTGCAAAGTGTTTTTTTTTAATTAAAAATTGACTCCAACTGCTGGTTTAAAAATGACAAATTCTGTTTTTTAACAGTGTTTTCCATTTAAAACGGAAAATCATTGGCCCTAGTTTAGTTAGCACATTCAGATGGACTGTTTAATGGGATGTGTGTACAGTAATGCTGCTTCAGAGCAGGCAGTGTAAGGATTTATATTGCACTTACGGTTATTAGTGTTTTGAGAAGGAAAAAAAAAAGTCTGTTCCTTTAAAAAAAAATGCTGTTCCCTTCTACAGCTTGCAGCACTAATTAGCATTCTATAAAACAGCATGTGCCATTCTATCAGCAGTGTAGCTCTCTTCAGTGCTGTGATACTGTTAGCAGCAGTAAACTAAGATCTCAAAACTTTGACTTACTGTATGCAGGGTATATCCAATGTATACGCAGCCACACTTCCCTTGATTCTTTGGGTGTAATATGATTGAAAGATATATATGTGTGTGTGTGTCCTAAGCTCAGATCTCTGGAGAAATAAAAACTAATTTTGTAGCTGGTAAATGTGTGTATTCCAGTGTGCGCCTTGCCTCTCAAATTGACTCTATAATATAATGAGTGTAGTATTCTATGTGTACCTTGGGTGTCAAATGTATTATATACTATAACGAGTGTAGTTGCCATACGTTCATTTTTATGGATTTGTGAAGAGGGGGATGATGAATGAAAAGCTCCCTAATAGCTGGAGCGTAAACAACATATTCAGTGCTGTAGTGCACGTGCCTTGGCCATGCAGTTTGCCAAATGGTATCATGAATCCCCAGCGTTGTACGATCCTGGAACAAATGTGGTACTAGAAATTAGTAGTGGTAGACTGATCCAGAACTCTATTAATAAGCAAAAAATACAGACTCCTCACTCTCTGTCATCTTGATAAAGTATTAGAAACAATGTAAATGGCTGGTCAGCGTGGATCAGCTGGTGGTAGCACAAAGCAGTAACTGAGCCATTATAAAAATTTCAGCTGTAATCACCCCCAACCCCGTAACGTTAAGCCCTAAAATTATTCTCCAATAAAAAATGTTTTTGATAGTCCTATGTAAAGACAAGTTTCACATTTGCTCCTGGAATATGAGTAGCAGCAGTAAGAGCAGGGACACATGAATAGGCTGTTTATACATGTCTGTTAGTGTATGCTTGTAATTGTGTAATGTATTTGCGGAAATGTGTCCCATTATTGTCCCTGTTCACAGTGGGTCTTTTTCTGCTGTCAGTATACATGTTACTATGTTTCTGTGTCTACTTGTTGTTAGAGTATGAAGTATTGCATTAACTGCAATGGGAGACTGCATTTGCCATCTCCCTTAGCATGTAGGTATACTGTACTGAGGAGTGCACCACAGAGTACTCATTTGCTAATTCCACAGCTTAGTGATGTGTTCTAACTAATTTTAGATTTTTTTTTCTTTAGTTCTATAAAATAGCATTTGTATAGAGGTTAAATGTACTCAGGGATGACAGAACAAACTGTGTTTCCATTTTAGGCCATTTCGGGAACGCCTCTTCATGCTCACTTGTGACTTTTTCTAAGTGAAACATTCATTCCAGCTAGCCAGCTATTTGCTGGGCTTCTTCTAATCCCTTGTTAGGGAGCACTGACTCAAGTGGTTTTATTGTGTGTACCAGTGGGCTGTTTAACACAGGTTCTTTTTGCGGTTTTGGACATGCAGAGCAGTTTGTGAGAAATTGTGTGGCCCATTCGGTTAGTTGTTGCTGTTTGATGCTAATAGACTGAAAACCCATGGCAGTTAGTGATATTCAACACAATTTCAAGATACAGCTGTATGCTTGTGAACCATGGGGGGGTGGGAGGGGAGAACAAATGTAGCATTGTCTTCTGGAAAGGAACTGAGGTGTACCTGCTATACTGCCTAGATTGAAAGAAAAGTAGAATTCTTGTGCCTCTGAAGAAGTCCTGTGCTACAGAGTGCTAAATACTGTCTTATTTTTAGTATCAAACATGACTAAAATTTAGACTGGATGTAAAAAAAAAAAAAATATATATATATTATTTTTTTTTGGGAGTTGTCTTATATTGACTTGACCCCTTAAAACAAATGACGTGGCAACCAAATTGTTGCACTTGGTAGCCAGAGACTGCTGACTGAAAGTAACTGCACTGGACTTTGTTACGTAAGCCATGTCATTTTGTGGTCACAAGATTCCTTTTAGAGATCACTGGTAACATTGACTTCTTTTTATGGTCACAGAGTATGGGCTTTTTGAAGTGGACGGGAACATGAGCTCAGACACTGCATGGGTAGGAAAAAAAAAATGCTACTTTAAATTTTCCATGCCAGGTATTGTTGCATCATGGCTTTAGGAACAAATAGCCTTGTTCTCCAGAGGTGTCTGGGAAGCAGTGAAGGCAAATCAGCCTGCACTTAGAGAGTATAAGTCTTCTTAGTCAGAAGCCAGACCTGCCTCAGCTGTGCCATGGGGGAGGCAAGATTGAAAAAGGTGAATGCAGAGCTTTAGGATAAGGGAACATTGTTTAACCAGGAGTAGCACACTAAGCCAAAGCTCGTTTCCAGACACATCCTGGGAGCACAATGAAGTTAAGTGACTTGCTCAGGATCACAGTATGCATCTAGGCGGCTGTGGGATTCAAACCCAGGTCTCCAGATGTGCAGCTCAGAGCCTTAACCCACTTCGCTATACTGCCTCCAATAATCCAGGATAATGGAGAGGGTGAAAGATAATCGACAAGGCTTTTTTCAGTTTAACAGAATGGAGGAAAAGTAAAAGGGGGTATTGAGAGACTAAAAAGGGAGACTTTTGGATGGAGGGTAAAAAAGAAATGGCCGAGATCCTTAAAGAATACTTCTTCTCTGTTTGGATGACATGGACTCTCAGTGAAGTAATAGAATTCGGGGATTTGATCTGTGGTCTCTAAACTGCAGCATGCTTTCCTATGGCATATGATATCTACTTGCCTTTAGACAGTAGCAAGCAGATTTTACATTATGGCAGGTGATTTGACAACCCCCTTCCTAGACGTGTGATTGTCACTATGTTGTGAAAGTCTGCTAATGAGATCTCTCTTCACCTCATCACGCAGCAGGGTTTGGGAGGTCAAATCTATATTGCCATCGATATGGCTAGTAGTCCAATTAAAAAATATATGTATTTCGTACCCCGTTTTTTCACACTACCCTCCCTCTTCCCAGTTGTGTAGAGCCACCCTGCCAGCCACTACTAATTATTTCTAGTGTTGAGTGCAATGTGGATGTACTGTAAATATCCAGAGAGAAGCAAAAATTATTTTCACTAAAATCTTTCATTCTTGTACCTGCAGTTTGTGGTTCTGTTTACTCTGAACATTTCAGTGTTAGGAGTGGACACCTGTGGAGAGAAAGTTCATTAATACACTATTTGGTATCCTTGCAGCAGCAAGGATGATGATGATAGAATGATGCCACCACCACATCCAAGGTTTTGAAAAGGTGATGGGTGTCTCCTCATCAAATACCATCATTGCTAATGCTGGTTAAGCACTGAATTTGATGTTTATTGATAAGTCCGATTGCTTCATTTCTTGTGCTATAATTTGTGGCTCTGTACCATAATCATTTGTATGATTTTAAACCCATGTATGGCTTGTTTTGTAACTGTCTGGGTCTTTATGGTGGAAGCATTGCTTTGCAGAATTTTAATTGATACATATTGGTAGCGAGGTTATTTTAGACTTTAGCTGTAGCCATTGCTATCCCACAGTGCATAACTTGAGCCTCTTTAGCCAGTACTGTCCCCACACAGTACTCGAGGCTGCTGTACCCATTGCTTTCACCATGGTGTAGGATTTAGGCCCCTTTACACCATGTTGTCCCACTGTGCAGTATATGGGACCCCACTACCCACTGCTGTCCCTGCTGTGCAGTACTTGGAACTGCTGTACCCACTACTGTCCCAACAGTGCAGTACTTGGGGCCCCTGTACCTACTGCTGTCCCCGCTGTGCAGTATTTGGGGCTGCTGTATCCACTGCTGTCCCAACAGTGCAGTACTTGGGGGCCCTGTACCTACTGCTGTCCCCGTTGTGCAGTACTTGGGGCTGCTGTACCCACTGCTGTCACCCCAACACAGTACTGGAGGCACCTGTTCTAAGTATTGTCCCCACAGTGAAGTATTTGGGGCCCCTGTGCCCAGTGCTGTCCCTACAGTGCAGTATGTGGGCCCCTTGTCCAGTGCTGTTCTCATAGTGCAGTACTTGGGGTCCCGGATCCCAGTGCTGGCCTCACCATGTAGTATTTGGGGGCCCTTGGACCCAATGCTGTCCCCATAGTGCAGTACTTGGGGTTCTTATACCCAGTGCTGTCCCCACAATACAGTACTTGGTTACCCTGTACTCACTGCACTCCCCACAGTACTTGGTTACCCTGCACTCACTGCTGTCCCCACAGTACAGTACTTGGGGCTGCTGTACCCACTACTTTCACCCCAACACAGTACTGGAGGCACCTGTTTTAAGTATTGTCCCCACAGTGAAGTATTTGGTGCCCCTGTGCCCAGTGCTGTCCCTGTAGTGCAGTATGTGGGGCCCCATGCCCAGTGCTGTTCTCATAGTGCAGTACTTGGGGTCCCTGATCCCAGTGCTGGCCTCACCTTGTAATATTTGGGGGCCCTTGGACCCAGTGCTGTCCCCACAGTACAGTACTTGGGGTACTTGTACCCAGTGCTGTCCACACAGTACAGTACTTGGGGTACTTGTACCCAGTGCTGTCCCCACAGTACAGTACTTGGGGTACTTGTACCCAGTGCTGTCCCCACAGTGCAGTACTTGTTTACCGTGTACTTACTGCTGTCCCTACAGTGCAGTACTTGGTTACCCTGTACTTACTGCTGTCCCCACAGTGCAGTACTTCATTACCCTGTGCTCACTGCTGTCCACACAGTGCAATACTTGGTTACCCTGTACTCACTGCTGTCCCCACAGCGCAGTACTTCATTACCCTGGGCTCACTGCTGTCCCCTCAGTGCAATACTTGCAGCCGCTTTACCCAGTAATGTCCACATAGTGCAGTACATGGGCTACCTGTGCTGTCCCCATAGTGCAGTACATGGGGTCTCCTGTACCCCGTGCTGTCCCTACAACACAGTACTTAGGGGGAGGGGGGCTGTACCAGGTGCTGTCCTCTGTTTGCAGAACTTGTGGCCCCCTGTACCCAGTGCTGTCCCCACAGTGCATTACTTGAGGCCCACTGTACCCAGTACTGGCCCCACAGTGCAGCATTTGAGACCCACTGTACCCAGTGTTGTCCCAGCCGTGCAGTACTCTAGACCCATTGTACCAAGTGCCGTCCCCACAGTGCAGTACTTGAGACCCACTGTACCCAGTGCTGTCACCACAGTAGAGTACATGCGGCTCCTGTCCCCAACACAGTACAATTACATGGTCCCTGTACCCAGCGCTGTCACCACAATACAGTACATACGGTCCCTGTCTCCAGTGCTGTTGCCACAATACAGTACATGCGGCCCCTTTGCCCAACACCATACAGTACATGCGGTCCCTGTACCCAGTGCTGTCTCCACAATACAGTACATGCGGTCCTTGTACCCAGTGCTGTCATCGTAATACAGTACATGCAGCCCCTGTCCCTAATACAAGTACATGTGACCCCTGCATGCAGTGCTGTCACTACAGTGCAGCACATGCGGCCCTTGTCCCCAGTGCTGTCACCACAATACAGTATGTATGGCCCTTTACCCTGTGCTGTCACCACAGTACTTGTGGCCCCTGTTCCCAGTGCTGTCACCTCAATGCAGTACTGGTGCTCCTGTGCCTAGGGTTGTTGCCATAATACAGTACATGTGTCCCCTGTGTCCAATACAATACAGTAAATATGGCCCCTGTCATCAGTGCTGTCACCACTATACAGTACATGCGGCCCCTGTACCCAGTGCTGTCACTACAGTACATGTGGCCCCTGTATGCAGTGCTGTCACTACAGTACATGCGGCCCCTGTATGCAGTGCTGTCACTACAGTACATGTGACCCCTGTACGTAGTGCTGTCACTACACTACAGCATATGCGGCCCCTATCCCCAATGCTGTCAGTACAGTATGTGGCCCTGTACCCAGTGCTATCACCACAGTACTGTACTTGTGACCCCTGTACCCAGTGCTGTTACTTCAATACAGTACTGGTGCTCCTGTACCCAGGGTTGTTACCATAATACAGTACATGCGGCCCTTGTGTCCAAAACAGTACAGTACATGTGGCCCCTGTCCCCAGTGCTGTCACCACAATACAGTACATGCGGCCTCTGTACCCACTACTGTCACCACAATATAGTACATGCGGGCCCTGTCCCCAAAACAATGCAGTAGATGCAGTCCCTGTACCGCCACTACAGTACATGTGGCCCCTGTATGCAGTGCTGTCACTATAGTACAGTACATGTGACCCCTGTACACAGTG
Source organism: Neoceratodus forsteri (assembly GCA_016271365.2). Classification (NCBI taxonomy): domain Eukaryota; kingdom Metazoa; phylum Chordata; order Ceratodontiformes; family Ceratodontidae; genus Neoceratodus; species Neoceratodus forsteri. The sequence continues at coordinate 1,102,799,794 of CM028129.1, read as the reverse complement.
CTGCCACCACAGTACAGTACGTGTGGCCCCTGTCCCCAGTGGTGTCACCACAGTACAGTACTTGAGGCCCCTGTACCCAGTGCTGTCACCTCAGTGCAGTGCTGGTGCTCCTGTACCCAGTGCTGTCACCACAATACATGTGGCCCCCTGTCCCCAACACAATACAGTATGTGCGACCCCTGTACCCAGTGCTGTCCCTACATGCAGTGCTGTCACTACAGTACAGTACATGTGGCCCTTGTACCCAGTGCTGTCACTACAGTACTTGTGGCCCTTGTACTCAGTGCTGTCACCACAGTACAGTAATTGTGGCCCCTGTACCCAGTGCTGTCACCTCAGTGCAGTGCTGGTGCTCCTGTACCCAGGGCTGTTGCATAATACAGTACATGCGGCCGCTGTACCCTGTGCTGTCACCACAATACAATACAGTACTTGTGGCCCCTGTCCCCAACACAATACAGTACGTGCAGCCCCTGTACCCAGTGCTTTCCCTACACGCAGTGCTGTCACTGCAGTACAGTACATGTGAGCCCTGTACCCAGTGCTGTTACCACAGTACAGTACATGTGGCCTCTGTACCCAGTGCTGTCACTACAGTTCTTTTGGCTCCTGTTTCCAGTGCTGTCACGACAATACAGTACTTGTGGTCCCTGTACCCAGTGCCATCGCCTCAGTGCAGTACTGGTGCTCCTGTACCCAGGGCTGTTGCCATAATACTTTACTTTGGGCTCCCGTACCCAGGGCTGTCACGAGCACCGTCACCACAGTGCAGTACTGTCCCCATAGTACAGTACTTGGGCTCATGTACCCAGTGCTGTCCACACAGTGCAGTACACTGGGCTCCTGTACCCCTGTTGTCACCACAATACAGCACGATACTTGACGGCTGCTGCTGCTGCTGTACGAGACCTTAAAATAAGGTCCTTTGTGCTGGTTTCTGCTGGCTGTTCAGTTGGAATTTAAGTTTCAACAGTACCATTTAAAATAGAGAATAATGGCTAGGTAGGTGTGTGTTATGGTGTTTTTTTACACAACGGGGTGAGTGATGAGCCATAAACCTTGAGAGCGAAGCTTGAGAGGTTTATGAGCTCATTACTCACTGAGGGTGTGGAGAAAAAAAAAAACACTGTGAAGACACACCTGGCTAGACTTTATTTTTAATAATTACTGACGCAGGAGTTTTTCTTTCTTCTACACCTGAAAGAAGAGCGTGAATGTGAAGCTGTTCTGTTAGAGACACACACACATGCACACTCTCTCTCTCTCTCTCTGTCTCTCTTTCTCCTCCACTACAGTGTTTTTTTTTTTTTTTTGTCTGGAACTGCCACGGTAAGCGGGCTAGGTAGACAGCAGTCTCCGAAGCTTCCTCCAGCTTAAGACTGTGCCCCCTCGGGTTATGGTTGCCACTCAGTTAAAAGAGACACTCCTTATCCATCTTATTTATCCCTTTCAAGTACTTGAAGGTCCCAATCATGTCCCCTCTCTCTCTCTCCTGTCTCCCAGGGAGTACATGTTCAGTGCCTTCAATCTCTCCTCATATGCCTTACCCTGCTGACCCGCTGTCATCTTTGTATCCCTCTGCTGAACCTTCTCCAGCAGGTTAGTGTCCTTTTTGAGTTGTGGGCACCAGTATTGAACCCCATACTCTAGATGAGGCCTTACCAGGGACCTGTACAAGAGCAGTATAACCTTCTCTCTCCACCTATTAATCCCCCTAGATATGCATCCCAGCATCTTGTTTGCCTTTGCAGCTGCTTTGTTGCACTGCGTGGTGCACTTCAGGTCACTAGTGATCATCGCTTCCAGGTCCTTCTCCTCCTCTGATGCAGATATTCTGACCCAGGTAGTAAACGATTACTTTGGGTGAGCAGCCCTGTTCCTTGGCAATGGTGAATTGTGGCCGCCGTGTTTTTAGATGCATTCAGCCCGCGCCCCCACACACACACACAGAGGGGCCAGTAAGGTTTCTCGCTACAAATGACTGACACTACTATGGACAGAAAGTTTTGAGGAACACATTAATAACCCATTTTTGGGTTTTGCAGCATTTGATCATACTCATAATTTGGTTGATAAATAGGGTCACCAGTAATTCTAAAAAAAAAGGCGGATAATCCTGGTGTCCTGGTCACCATTCGTTCTCTGTTAACACAACCATGTTGGTACTAATGTGCTTGTTTATGACTGAGAGATGCAGCTGAGTGCATAATGACTGCTGTATTTGCCTGCATACAATCACTGCATCATAAGCATGCGACAGCATTCCTCTGTGAAGCACTTTTGAGATGCAGTAAATGAAAAACGGTCTGTAGGTACAAAACAGAATACGGTATAATAGTAGTGCTTGCCAAGTGATCTGAAGAAATCTGACAGTGAACGGAAGACAAACCTATAGTGTCAGATAGGCTACAGACGTTTTGCAGGACTATAAACAGTGTATATTTTGTACTACAGTCACTGTTATCAAGAAATATGTTGTAGGGTTCCCTAACATGATAGCATTTTTAAATGTAAAGATAGGCTCTAAATATTACTGATGCAGATTACATAAACTGTCAGTACAGTTAGCATATCCTGTGCTCGTTGAATAGCCTTCTACATTGTTCCCGACAGGAAATTCAGTATTATTTTCAGGCCTTCGTAAATAATCTGTGGTTCTCCATGTACAAACAGGAAATTGGGGCTTCCTTTAGAGGCTACCCCCCATGTGCAAACAGTCATAATTCAGTCAAGTGAGGAGGAAGCTGATGTGTCACATGACTGCAGAATTACTGTTGGCTATTTTTACTCCAGTCAGGGTGCTTTTTCCAGCCAGAGACTTATGGCAGTCACTTCTCAGTGAACATCTGACTGATTACGCCAGAAGAAAATAAAGTGTGCTAGTATAGAATGTTATTTTTTTTGAGAATTTGATATGGAAAGGGCAGGTTTACATGTTTCTTTTCTCTCTTAATATCATAAATTAGCACAGCTTCGGGTAGAGAAAACCATGATCTTATTGTAGCCAATTAAAAGATGCATGGTACTTTCTTGTGATCAGACTATATGTGTGTGTGTATGTGTATGTATGTATGTATGTATGTATATGTATGTGTGTGTATATATATATATATATATATATATATACATACATAGTGTTAGTTTGTGAAGCTAGAGCTGTGGTGAGAAATCGAGTGTATTTTTTTGCAGGTAGTACTGCAGCAGTTAACAGAAGCTGCTTTGTGTTTGCATAGGACACAATATTTTCCATACATGTGGGCACAGAACTGTTGTACAAACTGTATCAATTATTATTTTCTCAGCAGTAGCTCTTTCATTTCACAAACGGAAACATTGTTTAATAAACAGATGAAGTGCAAAAATAATTAAAAAAATTATTTAGAATTATTCTAACAGGGCCTCATGAGATGCAGCATCTCATTTTCATGGTGGGTCCCTGGGAGGACAGCAGCTGTCAACAGTTTAACATCCAGTAGGAATAATTACATACAGGCTAAAATATCCACAGGAGAAAACTAAACTGTAAAGGTAAGTACACCCAACCAGTATTTATTTATTTTTATTTAGTTTTTGTTGACCGGGTAAGTGCACTAGACAAATCCTGCCTATTTTCAGGCACGACCCGGGGGAAGGGGAATACAGATGAATGCCAACTGCCCTTGAACCAGATTAAGCTGTTGGTGGTATTTTTAGTGAATGAGGGAAATTTGGCCAGGACACCGGGGAAATTCCCCTACTCTTTTTCGATAAGTGCCATGGGATCTTTAACATCCACCTGAACTACCACCAATCCAGGCAGATGGGACCTCGGTTTAACGTCTCATCCGAAAGACGGCACCTCAGAAGTGCAGCACCCCTCTCATGCTGCACTACAGTGTCAGTACTGGGATATTAACCCAAGTGCCAGATGTGGGAACTGAACCCACAGCCCTCTGATCTCCCGGCCTCAAAGGCGAGTGTGCCACCTACTGAGCCACTGTACAAGTCAACAAAGTGGGTCACAGCAAATAGAGCATGAGCATTGATATGTAACATGATCGTGGCTGGGGACAGGAAGATAATAAAATTACATTTTTATTTTAATTTTTTTGTATAAATGAAAAAATTAATATACTGTATGTGAACGAGATATTATGTCTATCTTGTTCACGGGGAAGAGCTAAGGTAACTCTCAAGTTAGCTAAACTTGGATCAAATCGATTGTTTATCTATTGACTGCTAATGGATGCATTTCTGTTTACTGATTATTATAAATGCTTTTGGATATGTACAGGGCCAGTGAGTTTCTGTTTTTAGTGGAAAACGACACTAAAAAAATGGAATTTGTCATTTTTAAACCAGCACTTGGGAGCCATTTTTTCTGGAAAACCCCCACTTTGCTCCAGAGTTGTGGTCAAACCCATCCATTTTGAACCATATTTTTTGTATAAAATATGCCGATTTTCCTCAGTTTTGGGGGAAGAATGGATTTTGAGATTTTGCCAAATGGAATTGGCCATTTTTGAGAATGGAAACTCATTGCCTCCAGATATGTATTTGTCGACAGTAGATAACAGATATGATTTTTGCGTTTATCGTAACTATTTTATGGAGCTTTTTAATTTTTCATCAAGGTATTTCTGGCGCTTGTCATTGACTTGCCCTCATGTTCTTTGGCCCACCCAGCCCTGTTGCCACCTCTCCTGGGTCATACGTGCCCTCCAGTGATTCCCCTCAGAAAACCCACCACAGCAGGGCCATCAGGGCTGGCCAGGCCACGCCCAATCCAGATAGCTCCAGAGGAGATGCCGAGTCAGTAGTGCAGAGCTTGTGGCAGACTGGAGCATTCTCCTGCTCGGTCAGGGGTTTCCTCCATGTTTCTCCTCAGGGCTACCAGTTGTGCAGTGATGCACTGCATGTATCAGCGTCTGACAATGGGCATGCCTCAAGTAAGCACTCTGTGCTGCTTCCGTAACTTGCCCACCCCGAGGGAGGAGTGATGTCCTTGGGTCACTCTGTTCTCCCTCTTGTGGCCCACCCCATGTGACAAGAGTCCTCTTCCCAAACCCAGGTCATGGGTGAAGCAGGTAGTAGCGCTACGGGGATGGTCACCATTGACAATAAACCAGGGCTCAGTGGCCTGTTCCAGCTATTGATCACACTGGTAAACTTAAACTTGTTCCTTCCCAGAATACACCTATGTGTCCAGATGTTCTGTGCTCAACCTTATTCAAAGTGTCCACCACACACTGAAATTAATGTTATCATCTAAACAGTTACTGAACATGATCTGTAACACCAATTACTTCCAAGTTTTATAGATGATGTTATTTAGTAAGTGAACTAGAGAACTGCATTTCCATCTCAATCCATTTATGTGTCTGAGGCATGACATACATCACTGCCATCAGGGCACTCACTTTGTAGTAGATGTGGATATCCCATGTTAACCACATTACCCTCGCTAATTGGATAAAAACAAGTGAACCTTGTCCTCCCTTTTTTTTTTATTGCCGTGGAATACTTTCATCTTCCTTGGAAATCTGATGTTTTCATTTTCTCCAATTGCCCTTGTTAAACATTTTTGGTAAAAGGGGGATTAACTTCAGAATGCTTAATCTTGAGCTATGAATTTGTAAAGAAATGAATCCCAAATCCGATGGTCCATTTGTTAGAATATGTGCCTCTTTAAAATGGGTGATGGGAACTTGCAGCTGAAATGTACTTTCATGGGACTCTGTAAACTACTCGTAAATCTCTTTTGGTATCAGATGTGTGTGGCGCTATTTTGTTAGCGCGTAAGTGCTAATGTATACCATGGGTACATGCAAATGAATACATGTGTGCACCGTGGTGTATTCAAAGGTTCCTGGGAGGACTAACAGGCTGCCAGAACAGTGCTAGTTAATGCTTCCAAGAACCATGGTTTCACAACATACTAATGATGACATGCGGTCAAAGCAGGGACTCTTGCACCCATTCCTCCCCTCACCCGATCCCATGTAAGTCATTTCACTGGTGCCACTGATACCTCCTTTCTTCACCCAGTCCTGTATGTCTGTTTCCCTGGGGTCATTGGTACCCCCCTTCCTCACCTAATGCCCCTGTTGATACCAAATCTCTCTCTCTCTCTCTCTTAGTCTAGTGACCCCTTCCCCCCCTTCTGGTGCCATCCACTGCAGCCCACCTCAACCGCTACACACTGGCCTTGAGACAGCAGCTGGTACTTACCCTGATCTTTGCTTCCAGCTGACATCTTATTACTACAAATCAGTGACTTGTGTTAAATACATAACAGTATTGATATTGCAATCACTGCTGTTTCTTCTATAATTCAAGTGAATGAGATGGCTGTTGGCAATGGAGGAGAGTAAAAGATGACTGCCAGTTGTCATTTTGGGTATGGGGTAGGGACGGGCAGCAGAAGATGGCAGTGGGAGTGGGGGTGAGTCACTATACTACCAGGGAAAGATTTTGTAACAACAGTGGGGGGTTAGGTGAGTGAGGTGGGGTACCAGTGGCACCAGAGAAAATGACATAAGTGGGATCCTGTGAGGGAAGAGGGCCCCACTGGCACCAGGGAAATTGACTTAAATGGGACTGAGCGAGGGGGGTTGGGTCTATTGGCACCAGGGATGTGCTTTGGGCCAAATCCCAGCAGAGCCAAATGCTTACTGTGTGAACTTGAGCAAGTCACTTGACCTCTCAGTGCACCAGTCCACTTAGCAGGGATGCAAATGACACCACTGGAAAAATAGTCTCTTGCAATTCAGCTGGGCTGTTGTGACCTGGGTGAGTCAACTACATAAAAAAAAATATTACATGGGGCTCTATCAAACTAAAGTGGATTGCTCCTCTCTTGGTAATGGGGACACAGTGGGAAGCAAATGACGAGTTAGGGCCCACTCCAGAATTATTCCTGTATCAAAAAACTAAAGCAAGAAATTTTCAGGTTTGCACACAGCAAAAATCACAGCTGATAATTGGCTGTAAAGGTGGTCTTGCACACATTTTTAACATAAAAACCTAGATAACGATGGCAGAAAAAGGTTACATAACGCATACAGTCTGCCCAGTTCTTACTGCTGTATATTACTAATACTCCAGTGATCACTTACACTTCTAACCATCGTGACGTTCTTCACAACTCACTTTGCTGTCCCCATTTGTCTATACCATCTGTGTTTAAACTCCAACACAGTTTTTGCACAAATCACTTCCACGGCAACTTCTTAGGGTATGAAAACCAAGCTAGGAAGGTGAGTAGTTCTGATACCCTAAGAATGTACAATGACACCCACTCCTACAACCATAAGAGTGGTCTCCATGAATAAATATTTTATTGATCGAGGTTGATCAATAATAATATGAACAGTGTAAAATAATAACCCGAATGAACCCATTTCCATTGCACCTGGAAGGGAGACATTCTTTACAGAATAAAAGTGTTACTCATGCAGGGGAAAAGAGCACTTCTGTTGCTTGAGAGTGCTCCCTTGATTAGAAATATTACTTTGCTGGCGAACTATCAGACTTTAAAGTGCCAAACTTCGCACTGTGTGTGGCTCTGACATTTCATAGAGCAAAGTTCCTTTGTTTTGCTTTCTTTTTCCTTTGTTTAAACTGAACATTCCCTTTCCCGCCCTTTTTCAAGTACCCCATACCACCCTCCTCCCTCTACTCACCCCTTCTCAGTTCCCTTCCCCCTGTCGGAAAAATACAATTGACCCATTTCTAACCTCCTCCCTTACTCATGGCCAAGTAGAGCATGAGCTGCTCCTGCTCACCCATTTGGCATCAGTCCACCCCCCATGCATTGCCATGCCCAAGAAAAAAGAATATGACTTGAGAGAGAGGCAGCAACCAGCACAGACCCTGCTTTCACTAGCTTGACCGTCCGCTGTCTGAATGAAAAGGAGGGCGCACGTGTAGTAAAAACAGATAATCAAAGAGCATTAGCCCCTTTTATGTTGACACCTAGAACCTGGAGCACCACAACTTCTTTTAAACATATCATGGAATAATAGTCACTGTAAATACATTTGTTGATCTGGGCTTGCCATGATGCAGTGACCTAGAAGGTCAGAGTGTCTGTAATCAATTGCCAGTCCAGTTAAACTACCTAGTCTACCCGATGCACTTTTTCTGGTAGTTTTTCTAGAACAAGAAAATTGCATCTCACAGGAGACAATAGCAGGTTTTAAATTCTTGAGTCTCCAGTGGCTTCTATTGGATTTTCTTGTGAGTTTCTGTAAACAAGCATGTGTCAGACAGAAATCTGTTTAAAAAGAAGTGTGCGGCAGTCCTAATCAGGATAATTTCAGAAGGAGATGAAGACTGCACCCTTTCATTATCAGTTCGTGGTAGAAGTATTTTTAATTAAAATAATTATGCCTTGTGATTGCCACATCCACGATAACCAAGATGCAATGAAATCTCTCAAGCAATTTATTTCAATACTGCTGAGGCTGGATAATTACTCTTCACAATGGGATAGTAGGAGTTTACTTAGTAGTAATGGCAGATTTTGCACCCAGCTGCTAAGCTCTGTAGTAGGTGTGAATGCTTTTCCTTTTATTTATGGGTTGGCATCCTACCTCATAATGAATGTGAAAGGAATACTGTGCTTTCGTATGATGGCTTTAGAAGTCAGTCCCTTGCTGAATTTGTATCCAAGTAGATCAGGAGGAAACGGTATGGACTAATCCAGAGTGGACAACGCCATAGGGGCAGAGGCTTACTAAAAATGAGAAGCTGCCATCTTACGTCAGAATGGATCTCAAATAATGATAATGATTGCTGAACAAATTAGCCTGTTGTTCCCTAGTGCTGAGCCCTGCTGGTATTGTGCTGCGATTTGTGTTGTATTCTGTTTGTTGTGTTATATCTGTGTATTTTTTGTAAGATCCTTTAAGTATTCTGTTAAGTCCCTCCACCACCCATCTACACACACTCTCTCATTAGTGGATTTTTTTAATGCAGAAATCCCACAGCTAAAATATTTGACCCTCTGACTGGGTGTAAAGAAAGCAGAGGAATATTCTGTGGAAGTCTTCTCTGTAATTTTGCTCATTTTACTGGAAACGCCATTGTCAGATGTCCAAGGTTACTTTTGATGCAGCAAAGAATTTAGCAATATGGCATCAAAGTGAAGTTTTCATTTTTGTATGTGAAGCCTAAGTATTTGTACTGTTTGAAAACTGGAAACTTGTACACTGTAAGCACTGGCTAACATGACCTGTATTTGCTTGTTGCCCCATTTTGTAAGAGAATGAGTTTGTACATTTCAGGCAAAGTGCTGATAAATTGGTAAATACTGATAATCTGTACAAGCCGCAATAAATTAATATTTCTTATAAAATGAGTGTGAGACATCATGCACTGTGATTGGTGGAATCCAATCACATGACTGTGTGGTTGTTTTTGCAATGGTAGTATAGTGGCGGGGGTTTTGAGGTAATAACTGTATCTGTGGCAGTTTATTTATTTTATTTAGCTTTTGTTGACCAGGGAAGCACACTAGACAAAGAATGCCTATGTTCAGGTGCGACCTGGGAGAGTACAAAGGAAAATAATGTACAAAACATTGCAACAGTATACAGACATGGCAAATAAGGGTATACAAGCATTAGCTTGACTGTGGTACAGAAGGAGGACTAAAAGTTTAATAAGCATGTAGAACATCAATAGGCTAGAGACAAAGTGCACGTGGCATACATAATCTAAGGGAACAGCACAGTAAATTAGTTGAGAAATAATTGCATGATTAGAGCATTGCCAAATTTTGAACTCCAAAGTCACAGGCTAAGGTGTTTATGAAGTCCCAAATGCAGGTATTATGGAGTTTGAACCACACTACTATAGCTATTATAGTGAAAAATACATTTTTATTAGATAAAACTAATTAGAAGAAATGTTCAGAGATGTTAAAATAGGCTTACTGCTGCCAGTTGTACAGTACAGCTTAATGACCGAATGTTGACAATAAGGAGCAGTCTGTAGATGTCAGCCAATCAGAATGCAGGGACTTGCATGCAGTCCCATTATTGAGTCCACTGAGCAGTCATGGCAAAATAATGGGACTGTAGGTATGCATTCTAATAATCTGAGGAGGAACGTTTTGAGTATATTATAGCAATAATAGGATTTTGTCCTGGGTTTACAAAGTAATAACTGGATCAGAGGGTAATAAACACTGTGGCTGAAAGCTGAGGTGTTTATTAAATCCCTAGTCCATTTATTACTGGGTAATCCCCTTCGACCACTATGGCTTTTGCTCTGTTATGTGAAAGAGTGGTTTAAAAATTGTAAAACAGTTGTGAGAAATCTGCAGTCCGTTTTGCTGCGGTTTCTGTTCTTGTTTTAATTTCACTGGATAAAAATGGTACAATCAAATTTGCGTTTTTAAATCTTTATAGAACACTGTTTTATACTTCTAAACATGTTAGGAATTGCACAGATTTTTAACAGTGCATCAAAATGAATACTAAAGATGTTACTTACTAAAATCGTACTCACTGCAGTGTGTCTGTGATAAACCAGAACTGCTCAGCAGTTTCTCTCAGACAAGCTGTAGTAGTAGTAGTAGTTATTTTTACTTATTATTGAAAATTGGTAACCAGGAAATGCGTACTGAGCCAAGGCTCATTTCCATGTGCAGCTAGGAGGGATATGGAGTGCAGGAGAGCGGCTAGCAAGGCAAACAGGATGTTGGGATGCATCGTAAGGGGGATCACCTCTAGGAGCAAGGAAATTATTCTGCCGCTGTACAATGGACTGGTTAGACCATACCTTGAGTACTGTGTACAGTACTGGAGACCACACTTGAAGAGGGACATACAGCTCCTGGAGAGGGTACAGAGGAGGGCAACTAAGATGATACGAGGGCTAGGGATTTGACGATGAGGACAGACTTGAGGAGCTCTGCCTGTTTTCATTGGAGGAGAGGAGAGGAGAGACAGGGGGGACATGATTGAGGTCTTCAAGTACCTCAAGGGAATAAATAGGGTAAACATGGAGGGGATCTTTAGACTAAAGCAGGGAGGTATCACCAGAGGGCATGGTTTGAAGGTGGAAGGGTGAGGGGGAAGAGGAGGAGGTTTTTCACTGAGAGGGTGGTGGACCCTTGGAATGCACTGCCTGGCGAGCTGGTTCAGAGATCCACAGTGGAGGGCTTCAAGAGAGGGTGGGACAGACACAGAAAGTGGATGTATCAGATGATGGCCTGTCCCAGGGGGGTGGGGATGGATGATAGGGGTTTCTGGAGCACAAGGGATGGGAGGGCCTCGGCACCCAACTAAGGATCTAAGGTTTGAGCAGACTCGATAGACCGTCAGGCCTAATCTGCTGGCAAATAGTATGTTAGTATGTAAATAAACAAAGAATACAATACAGGTAAACTGCAAATATACAGAAATATACAGTGTGGTACGTTGCAAAAATACAGTAAATGACAGTTGATACATACAGTGAACACTGTACAGGCTAGTTAACAAGGTTAAGGTACTGACACAGGTGCACTAAGGCTAAGTACCAGAGAGTAGCATGGCCAGGGTAAGAGCAGAAAGGGAGGTGACAAAAAGTTTGAACTGGCATTTGAGGGAGAAATGGGAGGAGGGAGAGGTGGAGAGTGGGAGGTAGATTCTTTCTGACAGAAAGAAGATGAGAGTAGAAACCAGATTTCCCAGCAGCAGACTTGTAGAGAGGTATGTAGAAGGTACAAGAGTCATGAGACCGAAGAGAATATAAGGCAGAAGGAATAGAGAGATGTGAGATGGGGTGGGGGGCGGAGAGTCAAACCAGTATTTAGAAATGAGGAGTGCACTGTGCATAAGGCTACGGGGCAGTAAAGAGGGAAGTGTAAGAGCAGCCAGTCAGAAATAATCAGAACACAGGGATTAGCATACGATCTCATTATTGAAAATACTGTTCACTTATTGCAAAATAACTGGGCAGTAACTCTGTGTTCTGAGTGGTTGAGAGGGAACCAGTTCAGTATAATTGAGCAATAATGGTATAGTGTATTGGGTTTATGGGATTAAAACTGTACTTGGTGTTTGTAAATGTCGAGACCTGCAGCCCTAGTGTTTATTGAGTTCCCAATACAGTTAAATCCCCTGTTAACCCTGCTCACTGGTAGCCAGCCCGGTGGCTCTGAGGGTTAAGGTGCTGGATGCCACACCTTGTGCCATGCCGGCAACCCAGGTTCAGGAGTGGACTCGGGTCATCGGGGGTTGGCAGGGGAGGAAAGGATCAAGCGTCCGGAGGACAGCTCTCCTTTCCTGGGGGGGAGGGGAACGTAGATCTCGCCATCTGGCAACCCCCAGTGGTGACTGGGGGTCAAAATCAGCAGTCAGTTCCTGAGAGTGCAGTGGAGTGGCTACTACAGCACTTCTGCGGGCATGAGTGGGAGCGTTCACATGCTGTTCTGGAGTGCATTGCACTGCTGGGCCAATGGGGGGACAGTAATACAAGAAATAACTCCTTTCCATCGGTAGGCGAAGGTGGGCCTAGGGGCTCCAGCACCACATCCAATTATGGGCTTAGAAGCCCTCCTGGCTCTCCTCTCGTCCGTCCCCACCAGGTACTATAGAAGGAGTTCCAGTTGAGTGGCGGTCCTTTCTTCCGGGGACTTAGATCTTGGGGCTAGTAAATGTGACGAAGAGGAGGCACAGACCAGGAGAGACTGAAGGCTTCAGAAGGACGGGATAAGCCATCGCCGAGTGACCGCACTGGAGAGAGAGTCCAGTGGGGTAGGGTGCAGAAATAAGTTGAGGGGAAAAAAAAAAACAAACTGCTCACTGTAACATTATTGCTTTTATACTGCATAAAACACCAAGGGAGAAAAAACAACTACCAAAGCAATCTCACTTTCAATCACTAAATCATTACTGTAATTTCATAACGCCAGTCTTCCAACTCTTCCTTAACCACTAACCCAACATTTAAAATATAGGCCTAAATCTGTTCTGGCATGTTTCACATTTCAGTATTATTTTCTTCTCTTAGACCTCTAAATCACTGGCCCTGATTCCCCTGCTTTAGTGTCACAGTTCACGCTATCGCGCCAACCCATTTGCCCCACACCTTGTTTCTACCTCGTCCTCTAAACTTCTTCTCTGACCAGTGCCATGATGCACATCCAGCTGTACCTCTTTTAAAATGCTCGAATGGAAACATAGACTTGGCCATCTTGAAACTGAAAGCCACATGTGGGAACATCTTAATGCCTTGCAGTGGTCTGAACTGAAACACAGACTCCACTATCCTGAAAGTGAAAGACTCCCTGTGGCAACATTTTAATGCCCGTGATCGGCTAAAGAAACAGTGGGGCAGGGGAGAATTAGTGCTCCTACACTGGGGGACATGGAGGGGTAATGAGTACAGCAAAGTAGTTAGGGAGGACAAGAAGTTTAGCATACAGTCCAATGTACAAGTCTGCTGTCCTGTTGTGGCTGAATAAATGAGTGGCAGCTCTGCACGCTGATTGACTACGTGGTGTTTTCCACAGTGTAACACAGATTAACTGCACTGGTCAGTAAAAATGCCGTTTCAGGTTTTGGGGCTTTTCTCACCATTTTAAGTGCATAGTATATACTTCAGGGTGTGCAGCTTTGCTTTACTAATCGCACTTGGGTGGTTGAAAGCATTTGGCTGTGCTTCGTCTCATAACCTGCCCAGGGCATGTGGTTATTCTTGCTCGTTTTATATCACTTACTTGTGCCCTGTTTGCATCTAGGGAACAAGAACACCAGTGCAGAGTACTGGATGGGAGGGGTAAAGATGAACATTATGACTGAGGACAGGGAGAGGAGTCATCATTAGTGACTCCGTTAAACAATCAAGCCAGCACAGCAAGCCCTGTAGTAAGGCAGATAGGATGCTGGGATAGATTGGAAGGGGTATTGACAGTAGAAGAAAAAAGGTATTACTACCTCTTTATGGATCATTGGTGAGGCTGCACCTGGGGTACTGTGTCAAGTTCTGGAGTCCTCACCTCAGGAAAGATAAGGACAGGCTACAGATAGTGCAGCAAAGGGTGACCAGGGTGATACAGGGCCAGGAGGACAGATCTTAAGAGGATCGACTCAGGGCACTGAACATGTACTCACTGGAGACCAAACAAGACAAGGGTGATATGATGGAGACCTTCAGGTTCCTGAAAGGAATAAATAAGGCAGACTGCAAAGAACTACTTAATATGAGTTAACAGTTCGACACTGGGGCATGCATGGAAACTGACAGTAGGGAGGTTCAAGGGGATATGAGAATATTTTGTTTTATAAGAAGGGTGGTAGAACCATGGAACAGTCTGCTAGCCAAGGTGATGGATGCTAAAACCATAAAGGGTTTCAAGCACGGCTGAGGCAGAGTGAGTGGTATAGTGTTTACTGCTACCGCCCTGAGTAGGGAAGGGAACGGGGGATGGGTGCATAGTGAGGGCTGCTACCTTGTATGGACAATAGGTGCCAGGGTTTGATGGGAACTGTGGGTGGACTGTACATACCATTGGTCTTTTTTTTTCATCATTTTCTATGTTTTTAAGTTTTACTTGATGATAATTTTCACTGTTGTAACTTTTTTGTCCATTTTCCAGTATAATGCTAACTCTCTTTAATGACATAACATGATACAGTGCAATGAAGTATACAAAATGAAGTTTTTTAGTTCACTACCCAGTTTCCTGCCCAAACTTTAGGGTGTAGAGAGTACCTCCCACTAAAACCCAAACCGGAAGTCATAATAGCATAATAATACAATAATACATTTTTCAAAGTTATCATAAACGTGGAACTTTTCATATCATTACCCCCTACCTGAGATGCATTTATTAAGAGTATAGGAGTGATTTTCTTTTATATATGACCCGGAGAGTGTTTCTGATGGGATGGGATGGGATGGGAAGGGAGTTGCACTACAACTGTCTTCTGGTGTAATGGTCACTGCAATAGATAGTTTTGTCTTTTTATGTGTATATGTTTATAAATGGTCTAAAGTGTACTGTCCAGGTTATAAAAATAATTTAATGCATGTTCATAAGGTGTACGTTCACGTCACTGTTCTGACAGCCCTACAGTGCAAGTGAAACCATCCTTATAACCATAAGAGTTCCCATCAAAGCCATATTATTATATTATAAATTATAAAATGGAGAGGAGAAATCCTGGAAGCTGAATGGCTGAAGCACTCTTCCACCCGTGACGATATCTCAGAATATTGTCATGTCCAAAACTGGTTACCAAGATCAGCCATTTACTAACACTTTAGGGTCATTTTGTAATTGCAGTAATACACAACAGGGTATGTGGTATATCACAGGATATTGTCACGTCTTGGGTAGTTGAAGTCACTCGGCGTTGCCTCATGCCTCACAGTGCACCCAAGGTATGACTATATCCCATAATATACCACACCCTCTCATGATATTGCTTAATCATCAAACTGTGTTTGGTGACACAAGAAACAGAAGTGGTGGTGATTTTCTGTCAGCAGGCTGTGAGCAGGTACGATTACTGGGCGGAAGCCAGGCTCAAGATTAGTGTGAGGAAGCCCATTACAAATTTAGAATTGTGGAGGAACTGACCTTTTTTGTAAAGTTTCACCACTTTTGGTATCTTAAAACCCATGCGCTCCATCCCTTTTGAAGTACATGAACTGACATGTTTTTTTTTGCCTTAGTTTGTCTTCTGTTTCATCACTAACTAGAATCTCCAGCCTTAGTGGTGCAACTTTTCAGTTCCTGTTCATAACTGTTGCATGATGTCGGGCAGCGGTGCATTGGTACACTGTCAACCATATTAAAGTTTACAGAATTATTTTTCAAAGCAAATTATTGCCCTCTCCCCTTCACAAACGCCTGACCACATCACTCCTTTGGCCAGGCAGGTGAGATAAATAACTGCCTCTAAACATTAAAACATTTCCTTGCCAATCCTGCCTCTGCATGAAGGTGACAAAGATAATGTTAAGCTGCTCCTTGCCCAGTTGGCACACCAGGCAGCAGAACATTACACTAGGGAGACTGGGAACATCATTTCCCCATGGTGGAAATGGGGAAAAAAAATAAAACACTACAGGAAACCGTAACATTTAATGTGGGATTTTTAGTGACCTAAGCTCCTGTAATGGTGGTAATTGTATGCAGCTGTAGAGCTTAAGCGCTCCCAAGCCTCTAGTGACCACATGGCTACTGGGTTTGTTTCATCGCTTGCCCATTTTTGATAGGGGTCTGGGTCATGTTTCATCATTAAATGTGACATATCTAAACTTTATTTGGTGCACATTTGTGTACTGAGATAGGGGTACGTAGAGAGGGGTATATTACATACAGCAACAACAGCCCTTTTGTATTTTGGTCCTGGAACTGAGACAGAGTTTTAACTTTAGTCCCTGAATTTAGTTCTGCAAGTTCCCTTCCATTTCACCCACTGCACCTCCCCGATTCATACACTTCTGCCTTCCTACACCTAGACTCCTGCTGCCAAGCCTCCAAGCTGTCCATAAAGAAGATTATGGTCCTAACAAGATTAGTTTTGAAAATGAATGAATCAGTCAATTAATCAGAATCTTTATTTAGACAGGCGAACACCGTTGAGCAATGCTAATTTTCGAGGTGGACCTGGATTTGTAGTGAGCAACAGAATACAGTATATACAATAAGTACAGCATAGAACATTGACAGTAAGATATAAAAGGGTCAGATACAGTAAAATGTCAACATAAACAAAGATAAGGTATGTAGTATTATACGGTGATCCAAAGTAAAAATCAAGAACAGAGGGATATATTAGTCGAAAGTTTTTAGGTTGAAGTTGACAGCAAGAGAAGGGTAGGGGTATAGAAGGCAGGTGATAGAGGCAGGAAGGCAAATGTTGTGGGACACAAAGGGAGAGGAGGTAGAGGATAGATATCTCAAATTGTAGAGAAGAGTTTGAGCTGGATTGCAAAGTCGTGTCCAGGGTTGGGGAGGAGGGGGGAGAAATAAAGGACCAGTTATCTGAAGTGACCAAGCCCATGACAGCAATGGCTCAGAGAGCAATAGGACCTTATTGAGGGTCACAAGTCAGGGGAGATGGGCACAAGATTCCTTAATTTGACGTAAGAATAGTGATTGAAATCCTGTTAAGCTGATAGGGTGAGTTAGTTTCAGCGTTTTTTGCAGCTTGTTCCATAATTGAGGTAGCATGTAGCTTATGGCTGATCTGCCGATATGTGACTTTGCCTTGTATACATATAAGGAAATATAAGAGGTACTTCACAGGGCATGCTTTCCAGGAATGCAGAAAGGTAGACAGACAGAGATGTAATGGGGCAGTTTATTTAAGATAGCTTTGTAGGTCCAAACCGCAGCGTTTCTCTGTCGTCTGTAACTGAGGGATGACCATCCCACTGCAGTGTACAGGGCACAATGATGGGTAGAATACGAAAGACCTGCGATGAATCTTAAAGCTCTGTGGTAGAGTGTGTCCAGTTTAGCTAAGGCACCAGCGGGACCCTGACTATGAAGAAAGTCTGCATAATCTGTTAAGGAAAGAATATTGCAGTTTTATCTAAAAAAAAAAAAAAAATAGCTAACTGAATGTTATCGTTCTGAATCTGCATCTTGCTAGCATGGATTTTCCATAGAGACTAATGCTGTTGTGTGCACTAGGTACAGTTTCTTGATGGCATGGTCTTTATAAGCACTCCCATGCTAATAAAGACAAAAAAATTGAAAAATTCTGCAGAATTGGTGCCTTGCTTCACTTTTTATCTTGAATTCACCGTGAAATACTTCATTTAATAAATGAGTTTTGTTTTTAAAATACCATTTGTTGCCGGCCCGGTGGTGCTGAGGGTTGAGACGCTGGACGCCACATCTCATGCCACACCGGCGACCCAGGTTTGGGAGTGAGCCTGGGTTGCTGGGGGTCGGCAGGGGAAGGAGAGGATTGAGTGTCCAGAGGACAGCTGTCCTCTTCTGGGGAGGGACAGGGGGTCCCAATCAGTGCTTTGCTGATCTCTGGCGGAGGCTGCATCTCCAGTAGGCACTGTGAGGAGAGAATAGGAGTGGGGGGGGGGAGTGGCAGACGTCGGATACACCTTGACATCAGGGCATCAGCCACTCCCAGGTGGAAAAACAGGAAAATGCCTCTCTGCTCCGGCGGAGACGGAGCGCCAGGAGCTTGCCCCTGATTTATGGCTGCCCACCCAGCATCCTCCCGACTGACGTTACTGCTATGTCGGGGCATTGGGGCCTGCCCTGTCCTTGCCCAGGGGGTATAACCAAGGCTCCATGGGTGACGGAGGATGGCCGGGTAGGGTGTGCGCTGTAGGGGGATGACTCCATGTGCTCCCGATGAAGTCCAGAGCCGAGGGGGTGAGTAGGAGGCAAAAATAGAAATAACAAAAAAATACCATTTGTTGAGTGCATCAGTCAACACTCGCTGTCAAGGCTGTGCTGTAAATAAAGTAGTACTTGGAATAATGAGGAAGGCAAACTTAGGAAGTGCAGCACTTGACGAATTTAGTCAAAGACATACTCAGCTGGTCAGTGGCATGCACAGGAGTCACGTAATTTGCTGGCAAGTAGGCTTTTGAAGCTGCCCAGGGGGATTCATTTCTCCAGTTTGAGGCTGGACTGTGCTTTGTTCCAAGCAGCTGGGAGTGCATGGCTTATGGCCAATCCTCCAAGGCGAGAATGGGTGCTGGGGACAGCTAACATATTGTAAGTGGTAGTATGCTGGGGGTATAAGCAAGCAGAACATCAAAGAGATTTGTTAGATAGGGGAGGAGTTTCAGCAGGAGGGCTTTGTATAGCCAGGTAAGCGAGTGACGGAGCCATCTAGTGGCTAGGGAAGTCCAACCCAGGGAAGCATACAGGTCACAATGGTGAATGCGGCGATGAGCCTTTGTAATGAAGCGTATTGCCTTATGGTAAAGTGCGTCTAGTTGGTGTAACAAGGAGTCTGAGCATTGGCTATATAGAATGTCAGCATAGTCAAGGAGCGGCATGAAGGGTGTTTGAACCAAATGCAGTCTAGCTTCTGTGGTAAAAAGAGATTTGTTCCTGTAAAAGAAACCAAGAGTTGGCAATAGTTGCTGGATCAGTGGGAAGAATCCAAATCAAACTTTAGCGTATGTGCTTCTTCCTAGAAAAAGCACTTCAAAAATTCTTTCTTATCGTAGCATGCTCAAAAGGCACATGGCACATGCTCAAACCCTCATATTCTGATTTTGTAAAGGATTTTGCAAAGCACTCCAGTGCACTGTAGAGTCAGCTTTCCCCATTCCCTCCTTGAAAAGATCTGCATTGTTTATTCTCTTAAACTCTCATTCCCATTTGTTTAAATCCTTCAGCTGCTTTGTACAAAGACTGAAGTGCAGCATGGAATGTGCTGTTTTGTTTTATCTTTACCCTTTTTGAGCCAGATTGCATTCCTCTAACTGCTGCCTCACTTTTTTGCAGTTTTTTTTACTAGATGAGGGGCCATCATGTGCTTTTTGAAATTTTTCTAGTTTAACCACCTCTCCCCCACCAACATTCATGCCCCAGTCATACCGTAGAGAATTTGTCACAGTTCTTGGTGAGGTATTTATTTATTGGAATCTAGGATGTCAACCTTTGAGCTAGAAGCTCATTTACAAAGGTTCCACGTAAGCATTAATCCCTGCTGAAGGTGGCATCTAATGGGGAGTTGATGCATGGTTGGGACCGTTGAGGCACAAGGCCAGAGGCCGAGGGTGTACAACGGACCAACCATGCATTAACTCCCCATTAGATGCCACCTTCAGCGGGGATTAATGCACTTGTAACATGATAAGTGCAATGCAAGTAACCTTTACACTTCAAAACTTAGCTCTTCTGATGGCCTCTTCTACTGCTGTGTCTCCGTTTCTGCATGTGATTCCTACCATGATGGCTTCTGGGGAACATTTACTAGGTTCATAGTGGAAGGCAGTCAGCTGGTAGAAGACCAACACGGCATTATGAGAGGGTAATGCCGTGTTGAGCTTGTGAACGCGCTTACAAGAGTCGACCAATGTATGAAGTGGGTGCAGTTTCACCAGTAGGTGGCGCAAGTAAGATAGAACAGGAAACGGCAGCGAGAGCGCTAGGAAACGTAGTGGAGGAGTTACTTGTTGCCTGGGTCTGCAAGTGAGAAGTAGCGCAGATAGGAAACAACGGAGAAGTGAGGGCTTTGTTAGGGACCTAGCGACTGAATAGCGTACATATAGCACATTAGTTTAATACAACCCTGGGAAGTAGAGGGGATTAAGAAAGAAGCATGACACAGACGAACAGTGTTCTTACTGTGAGACAGCGTCTGCTCTGCAATGTGGAACTAGGGCAGAGAGCAATACAGGGGGAAGAGTGCTGGTCACCACGGACCCACCCAGTACATAGTTGAGAAACTGGCCCGGAATGGAAAACAATGCCGTTTCCTGTTCTGTCTTACTTGCGCCACCTATTGGTCAAACTGCACCTACTTCATACATTGCTCGACTCTTGTAAGTGTTTTCACGAGCTCAACACAGCATTATTGTCTCATAATGCCGTGTTGCTCTTCTACCACCTGACTGCCTTCCACCTATCATCTTTCTTCCCTTGAGTCCTGGTATTTGTCCCACAAGAGCAACACGGCATTATCGTCTCATAATGCCGTGTTGCTCCTGCACCACGTGATGCCATCTCGCCTATCGCGTGCCGCCCTGCTACAGCTGTCAATAGTGCCGTGTTACAAACTGATTTAAAACACAACAAAAAAATAGAACAGACATAATATCAGAGTTACAACATTGGGTTGCAATACATTAGTTACAGTAAGTACACTGTTATGACATTATGAGGTTAGCTGATTTACAAAGGTTCAGTGTTGATTTAAACATAATATGCAAATAAGAACAGCCATACTATCAGGGTTGCAGTACATTAGTTATGATATATACACAGTTGTGACATGGGGGGGAAGGGGAAGCTGCAAGATGGGTAAAAAGGAGGAGGTGCTAACTATGTTTTAAGTTTTGAGATCGAGAGAGGAAAATTAAGAAAGTTCAGAGCTGGGAAACTGTGGCTCCACAGTTCCCTTTGTCAGGGTGTGAGTGGAGGAGGAGGGGATTCCTGATTTGGGTATACCTCCCCGACAGCGAACTACGTCGATGCCGACAACATCAACAGTTCGCTGTACTGGTGTGCCAGAGACACAGGCACACTGTCTCCTGGTCCTGCACCCCCTTCCCGAATCAACTCGGACTCTGAGTTGATTATATTTAGAACGGGGGCGTGGGGGAGCAGAGCCTCCCGATAGAAAGAGACCGTGAGTCCTTCAGGATTTATGTCATCTGCAACTTGCTCTCAACATAAATTCCGTCACTGTGATGCCAGTCGACAAAATTGTTGTCGAACCAGCATTGTAGAGCCCCTGATTTGTAGTCGAAAGTGGGAGGGGAATGAGAATAGAAAAGTAGGGGAGTGGGACCGGGTGAGGAGAGGTGGGGTGAGAGGGAGGAGGTGTAGGCGGGAAGGGAGGGGAGAAGAGGCAGGGGGGCATGTAAGATATCAGAATGAAGTGAAAGGGGGGAGACAGTGGTGACAGATTGGGAGGAATAAGTGCAGGAAGAGCTCAGGAGACGGGCCAAGATGGTGGAGTCCGCACATTAGGCGAAGCTTGGGCAAGGCAAATTTAATTTGTATGGCGCCCATTCCCAGAGGCTCTGGGTGCCTCGCAGAGATTACAATTAAGTAATACAAAAAAGGAAAAATTGCAGAACAGTGCAATCACATCATATAGTAAAAACTAAAATATAAAACTCTTAAATACTGATTAAAAAAAGAGAAGAGACATTGAAACATAGGGACATAGCAAAATGTTCTAATTCAGCATTCGTTAAAAGCCAAGCCAAAGAGGTGTGCCTTCAACTTCCACTTAAAGACCTCTACCGAGGGGGTCTCCTGGACTGTAGAAGGTAATCCGTTCCACAGGGACAGCCCAAAAATGCTAAAAGCACGATCTCCAGAGGTTTTGAGCCGTACCCTGGGAAAGGCCAGGAGGCCCCTCGAAGAGGCCCGGAGGGAGTGGGCAGAGATCACCGGTGTCAGAAGCTCTGACAGATAGCCAGGACCCAGTCCATTTAGGGCCTTATAGGTGAGAAGTCCCACCTTGAAAAGGACCCTCTACCAGACTGGCAGCCAGTGCAGAGCACGCAGAACAGGGGTCACATGGCTAAACCTAGAAAGGCCAGTCAGGAGCCGAGCTGTGGCATTCTGCACCAGCTGCAGCCTGCGGAGGGTCCCTTCCATGACCCTGAAGTAGAGAACGTTACAGTAATAGAGTCTGGAGGAAACAACAAAGGCAAGCACTAGCATCAGCAGGTCCTCGGGCAAAACGAAGGGCTTAATCCGGGCAATGTTCCATAGATGGTAAAAACCACTACTGACAACAGATTATACCTGATTTCAGAAGTCAGTCAGCTGTCAAGGATCACGCCCAGATTTTGCACCTTTGGGGAAGCCATCAATGGGGTAGAGCCCAGAACAAGACCAGAAACCACCCCGGACAACGACCCATCATGCCCGCGACCAGGCTCGATCACCAGCACTTCCGTCTTAGCTGGGTTAGTCTCAGCCAGCCAGAATCCATCCAGTCATTGATTTTAGCCAGACAGATGTTAAGCATGTCCACTGTTCCTGATGTTCTGGGAGCAAAAGACAAATACAGTTGTGTATCATCTGCATAGCAGTGAAACTCCACACTGTATTGTTGAATGTTCTCACCCAGAGGCAGCATATACACTGCGAACAACATTGGTGACAGAATTGAGCCCTGTGGAACTCCACAAGATGCAGGCTTTGGGGAGGAGGAGAAATTCCCCATCACCACCCGCTGCACCCTGTCCGAGAGATAAGACTCAAACCACCTAATGATAGTACTGGTAAGTCCACAAAACTCACAAAGCCAGTCCAGCAAAACGACATGGTCCACAGTGTCAAAGACTGAAGAGAGATCGGGGAGAACAAGAACAGACCTGTCTCTTCTATCTCTGAGCAGATCATTATGCACCCTCATTAAAGCTGTTTCAGTGCTGTGTCTAGCCCGAAAACCCGACTGAAATGGCTCATAAATGCCTGAGGACACCAGGTGATCCTTGAGCTGCTGTGCCACCAACTTCTCAACAACCTTGCTCAAAAACGTCAGGTTGGAGATAGAATGGTAATTCACCAGGACAGCAGGGTCGAGGGAAGATTTCTTGAGGAGCCTTGCCAGCGCATGTTTCAAGACCGCCATCGAGCACCTGACAGTCCTGGTAAACACCGGGCCAATAGCCTCGACACATCCCAGTAAGAACCGTGTTGGGGCTGGGTCCAGTTCACAAAAGGTATGCTTCAGCTCTCCGATCACCTTAGTCACATCGGACACCTCAACTGGCCTAAACTCTTCCCAGATAGACGGAGTGCCTCTGGTCCCCCCAGCCCTACCACTGCTAGACACAAGCCCAGCTGGCAGAATGCCCCACCAGATAGACGACACTCTGTTGGAGAATAGCAGAGCAAACTCTTCACATAGAGTGGATGAAAAACCTGTTTTCGGCTGCAGACAGGACAGATGTAAAAGCCTTAGGTCATTATGTCTAGGTGTGGGGAAGCACGGGCAAGACATTTGACTAGCAATGGAAGAGCGAAGTTTGGATTTGAAAAGGCCTAATTTGGTCTCAGCTTGCAGGTCCAGTTGAAGTAGGTTAAGCCACTTAAGGGCACAACATCCGAAAGAATGCTGCCATAGGGTCGTGCAGCAGAAAGGGACTTTGTAGAGATTATTCTGAGACCCACTGGTCAGCCTGGTAGGGGCTGTTGGGGTAAGCATAGATTGGATACTGGGAGGAGTTAAATCGCGGGTGGCCATTTTGGCCAGAAGAGAAAGTTGGCATCTAATACGGTTCTTCAGGTAAAGACAGTCTGAGAAAGTACATAGGTCACAAGTGTGTGTCAGTTGTGAAGCTCCCAGGAGAGGCCTGCAGGACTTGTTTAAGGTTAGGGCAATGTGTTTCATGGTTGAGGTAGAGGCAGCGCTATAGACTGTGAGACCATGGTCAATCCCAGAGAGAACAAAGCTAGTTATGGTGAGTTTTAAGGCTTCCATTGTGAGGCAATGTCTGTGATGATACAGCAAACTGATTTTCCTGTTTGCAGACTGCGAGACATTGTCTATGTGGAGCAAGTAGGGAACTGGGGGGATATTTAACCAGGAGAGGCACACTAAGCCGAAGCTTGTTTCCAGATGCGAACTGGGAGCACAAGGAAGTTAAGTGACTTGCTCAGTGTCACACAGTATGCAAGTGGGGGCTGTGGGATTCAAACCCAGGTCTCCAGGTTTGCAGCTCAGAGCCTAGGACAAGGAGCTATCCAGGGTAACACCGAGATATTTGAAATTTTGCACCATGTCAAGGATTTCATTTTACTGGTTGCGGATGTTTAGGATGGCAAATCTGTAGTTACTGTTTGTGGAGGTGAACAGCATTGTTTTTGTTTTCTTACAGTTGAGGAGCAATTTGGCATCAGAAAACCAGTTTTCAAGAAGTCAGAAATTATGTTGGCGACTTTGTTCCAGTGTTGCGGGGTCAGGGTGGCTCATGTAGAGGACGGCGTCGTCCACGTATAGTAGGAATTTGTTATTGCATACTTTAGGGAGCTTGTTTAAGAAAAGATTAAACAACAGTGGACCCAGGATGGACCCTTGGGCAACTCCTGTGCTAACAGTTAGTCTGTCTGAGATTGTGTCACCTATTTTGTTCTGTTGAACCCACCCAGAGCGGTAGCTACGAAACCAGTTCAGGGAGTTTGTAGACACAGAGGAATCATGTAATTGACGTTGGTGACAAATTGTGATTCACTGTATTGAAGGCCTTAGTGAGGTCAATAAAGGTGGCCCCCACTAAGTGCCCTCGATCAAGGGTGTCCTGTATGAAACCACTAAACTCAACTAGTGCTGTCGTTGTGTTGTGTAGTTTCTGAAAACCATGTTGCTCCTTGCATTCTAGTTGATACTTTATATAGGTGGTCGATTAATTGATTAGCAAACGATACATTGCAGCACTTTGGAGATTGGGGGTTAAGATGGAAATTGGCTGGTAGTTGGTATGGGTTGTCCTGTCGCCACTTTTGAGTACTGGTGCTACAACTGCGGCTTTCCAGACCCTAGCTAGGGGAGAGACAGAGATCCCATGTCCTGGTTGGTCATTCTGGAGCTTCTGGAACACTCCAGGAAGGAGGAGGAGTAGTAGCATCATTAGTTTTCTATGGCTGGATCGGTTTATTACCCAGGATAGCTCAGCTGAGATACAGCATCTGATTACCAGTGGGGTCATGCTTCTGTCCATTTCTGCAGCTTGGGTGGACTGTAGTACTAAGAGGTTAAGTGACACACAGTGAGTTCCACTTAGGGAAAAAAATATATATATACACAAAAGAACAATGTGCTGCATCAGCTGAAAGCAAAACTTAAAGGTAATATTAAATGCACAATGAAATTAGAAAATAAAAAATAGGATCAAAGTTTCCGTCATCTGTCTTTTTTATGAATTATCTAAAAGATATATATATATATATATTTTTTTTTTTCCTCAGCAAACACACACAGTCCTATGTTATAGTATATAAGCTCCACAAAACATACAACTTAAAACTGTTATTGTAACATATTATTTTAAGGTCAGAAGGGATTCTAGGTTCTTCAAGATTCCTCCCCGCTTCACAAGCAGAAGACAACAAGTATGCTATGCGAACATACAAATTTACAGATGTTGCCCACCCACACTACTACAAAGATATATTATGATTCGCCTGGTAAGCAGAAATTAGTCCATGTTTACCCTTAAGACCTGTACTGTCTTCATGTGCACTGTCTGTTCCATAGATTCAGCACCGTCTGCTTTTTCTGTTAGTTTGATTTCAGTGTAATGGGTTCGGTGTTATGTACGAATTATTAGTGTAATATGTGAACGGTACAAGATGCCCAAATGTTGGCGGCCTGTTGGGACAGCGATAGTGCTGCTGTTTTACGATGCTTATGACCCTGGTTTAGGAACTAGCCCAAGGTATCAGAGGGCCTGCCGGGGATGAGGATCAAGTGCCTAGTACACTATTTTCAGGATGGGTAGGCTGCAGATTCTGGTGATCATCTAACCTCTAGCAGCAGCTGGAAGTGAGGGAGTCTGGAACCGCATGACACTGGGTGGGGGAATGGTAGACATCGACTCAGAATAAGTGGGATTCTGCATGGTGGTGGACTGACGTATTTACATATACACTCCTTGGGGGTAACCAAAAGAGAAGCCCCTTTCAGCTGTGCAGCATGATGCTAGTGGCCCCCTTCTCCTCACTGCTTCCAGAAACTCCAGAATGACCGACCAGGACATGGCATCTCTGTCTGTCTGCTAGACCCCAGGGGAACCAGCCCAAGGGGGTAAGCCACGGGCTAACACCTGAGCAGGTTGATGTGGTGGGGGATGAGGATCATGGCTTGGGTTGCAGAGTAGTTGCAAGTGGGCAGATATGGAGTAAATTCCTGAAGAAATCGGGAAAAGAAAAAAAGGGATGCTCAAGAATTTGCTTGCAATAAAAAGAAAACCAATTTGGTTGGGAAAAGTATGTCTAAACAGTTTTTTTTTTTTTTTTTTTTTTTTTTTTTTTTAGAATAATCTTTTAAACTGATGGGTTATTAAATGTGATGTTTCAAATGCAGTTTTTATGAAATTGAAATGAGTACTGTCTAAGTTAATTTGGCTAAGAAACAGGAAATCTTATCTGTCAAATTACGTTAAACCACATTTTCTGTAAATGACTTTCAAAGCTTTGTTTTTTAACAAATATGCCTGAACAATCTTGAAAACTAATCTTAGAGCAGCACCTCAGGGATGCCAGCATATGGCAAAAACCTAGAAAAGCTAGTTGACCCATTTTGCTTCAACCAAGTGATTAACTTTGTGAGGCCACTGCTGGAATAACATAAACCTATTTGGTAGTATTAATTTGAGTCTGCTGTGGACTGATTTTTGAGCCCAGTTGTCATTTTCTCTTGACCTCACTGTAGCTTTACTAAACTATTTTTAGACGCGTGCTACATGTTCTAATGCTGTCTCCATGTTCACCAACAAAACTGGGTCAGGTGATGTTGAGAGCTTTTCTGATAGTAGGGCTGTGTTACTGTATGAGATGGTACAGTAGGCTGGCCTCTGGAGGATCTGACGGAGGACTGTTGTAACTGGGACCAGACTCCTACAGATTTGGTCAACAGATATATTTGTTTCTTAAGGGAGCGGGTTCATATTACCACTGTCATTTAGTGTCCGGAGGCACCTCCCTAACTAGTTGTTTCTGGCATGTTCCTATAATTTCGGGTACTCTGTTTGCTTGAAATTTTTTATTTATTATTTTTATTTGAATTTTGTTGACCGGGTAAACCCACTGGGCCTCGGGAAGCCCTTTTTCAGGGGCGACCCGGGATTAATTACAGAGATAATTCACAGACTGGCCCAATACAATAAGCAATGGATTGGAACAGCTCAAGATTAGCTACGAGGACACATTTTAGTACAGATACATGCAATGCTTGTCTGTAAGGCATGATAACTGTATTGTTCCAGAACAGGCTGAGATCAGTTTTACTTTAGCAACATATTGTCTCTGAAATAATTGGGTAGGTTTCCCTTGGTGACTACATAGAAGGGATATTTCTGAGGCATGCTTTCCATCACTGGCTGGGAGCTTATCAGCGGTAACGGTTACAAGAGCTACGTTCTAATCGAGTGCACCTTTAGGCCTTTTTTGGACATCCCGATTGGAGAATGTGCTGCACCATTGTCACCCATAATCCACTGTTGTACACACAGTCCCACTGCAGTGCTGCTGTGTATTTTCCTTGCTGTCACAGTCTGTGCCTGCAGAAGCTTTGGATTATGATAAAGCCTGTGTGATTTTGATTTGTCAGAAGGGGTTAGTAGAAAACCTGTACTTGAAAACTGCTTATCTTGAGCTGCATCATTTGCTAAGGTCTGTCTAGAGTTTTGTTTGAGTCACCGTTTGGAGAAAAAAAAAAGTGGGGAGAAGGTGGGGAAGTGAAGCGAACGGTACTAAAGGTGGTATGCAGAGGCTGTTTTTTCATCAGTCAACACATACTTAGAAAGGACGTTAATGTTATCTGTAGACTTCCACTTTGGAATGCAGCACGTCGGGATGCCTCACTATAGTGTTGGATGGCACAATATCATAACGTTGCAAAATTCTTTCTGCCAGAGGAGGTTGTGTGAGGTGACATTTGAAGGTTCACTTCTTTCCAGTCAAGTACAGTGACGGGATAAAGCAGCATAATTCTCAACCTCATCACTTAAATGTGCAGTTATGTCCCTGAAGATGTTTTTTTTTTGGGGGGGGGGAGAGACATGGCCATATCATTATCCATAGATGTTCAGAAAACTGTGGAAATTGGTGCTTTCACAAAGAAGAACATTGAGCATCGTAGGTTTTGTAAGCATTTCTGATAAAACTCTCACTTTACAGTGTTGGGACAGTGAGCTGTGCATGTAGCTCGGGAATCCAGATCTTTAATGTTCACCTGTTCTTCAGCTCTGATTTTATAGGTATGAGGCAGACGTCCCAGTTGAAGGGAGAGGGAGTAAAAAGTAACCAAGTTGTCTATGGGTCAACCCAAATTTATGTCACTGTACCCCAGTGACAAGATAATTAAAACAAAACAAAAAAATACTCCTCCTCTGAAACTAGGTAAAATGTGAATATCATTTTCCTTTTCAGTATCCTCTTGCAACTGATTTGCAAGGCAAGTGGGCGCCTTCATTGGCCTCATGCTGGTTTATCCATTGAGTACTGTAAGTACCATGCGTCAGACTTTCACTGGAGAGAAAGGGCAAGGTGGCATTTATTAGCGTGCCCCTTGTTCCCTGACATTTCCAGCACTGCTCGTCACAGGGAGCCCTGTCCAACTGTATTTCAAAAAAACAATGAACTCCTAGAATGCTCTACTGGTATGGCAAAGTGGGATAGAAGCATTAAATGTTTACTGTGGAAGTCCCTCTCTGGGGGAAGGGTGGGCGGCTTATTGAGCACCCAGTAGGGGTGTTGGCTACTGAGCAGACACAACAGACCATGAGGCCTATTCTGCTGGCTTTTAGTGTGTTAGTATGAAAATATTTTTCAGTGTGTGTATAAATAGGGTATGTTATCATTTTAATTGCTGGTTTTTTTTTTTTTCTTTCATTTTTGTATTCTTTTACCTAATAAAAAGGCAGATTTACAAAACTGGTTCAGCTTACTTTCACCCTTTCAACAGATAGTGTTTTAATTAGTGTGATTAATTCTGTAGTTTCCAACTTTGGGGTGGCTTTGATTTGATATGGAGGCAGTTCTGTTTACAGGAAGCAGGGTGCTGGGGAAATTGGTTCAAATTTTCATGAAGTCAGTCTGTTATCAGTTCTGCTGCCTTTTAAGAATTTGTTGATGTGGTTCAGTTGAAAGTCTCAAGATGCCAATCTGTACCCTGTGCGGGGAACTGGGTAGAATAGAGAAGTATGTTATCCGCCCCAAGTAAACATTTGCAATGTTGTTAATGTCATTCATTTTCACATTCACTTTGCAGTGATGTTTTGCATGGAAAAAAAAATCAGTTTCAATGTTTCCATGGGGGATTTAAATGTGATTCATTGTCATGTTTAAATATTTGGGGAGGGATGAGTAAGTCCATATTGGGGTTGGGGGTATTCTGCAATTGCCACACTTGCTTTTTGTCACATGAAATGTAGTCATTTTGCCAGCTTTGCACACTGTGGGGTTTTTGCAAAGATGTTCTGCATTTTGAGAACTTGTTTCCCAGTTCTGCTAGTGTAGTACTATAAATTATTCAGACAGGAAGGGAAGAATTTTAAAAGGGTCAGAATAAAGTTGGTGTAGGTTTGAGTCGTATTATCACTGCAGATATGAAGGAGTCTTGCATTGTGTCTGTTTGAGCTGCTAACTTTACCTTGATCATGCTTAGTTCTGCAGTGTTAGCCAAACAAGAACCATGTTGTGTTTTCAAGAACAGCTAGCCTTCACTTCACACACAGTTGTAGGTGGGAAATAAAAGAAAGAAATGGATGTGGTAATGGCAGATGGGAGAGTCATTATGTCATAGATGTGACAGCCCGCTCTGTTTTGTTGTTTCGATGAAACATTGAACAGATAGTGAAGTATTATGTCTGCCCATCCAAAACTGGCCGACTCATAGTTACAGTCTGATGGACTGATAAACCCCTTAAAGGAATTGTCTAAAGGCTTAACTGCCTACTTTGCAGTGCATCAACCCTTGCACACAGGTTGATGCACTGCAAAGTCGGCTTTGTAGACACCTTCTGAAGCACTGTAGGTGCACTTCGGATCCTTTTTCTGCTGCGTCTCAAGTGTGTATCAGAGTGAGCACCTTAACCCGCATTGTGAATGCTTTGCTGTGCTCGCTGTGATGCAAAGCCTTCTCCCCCAGTCTCTCCTAGCATGCTCCACTGAATGTACAGCCCCTCATCGGAGCGACCAGCAGCACTGAGAGGGCGAGCTGTGTAAACAATTAATCGAGGAGCAGTCAGCTTAGTGGGAAGAGAGCACTGAAAATGCAAGAGTGCTACAGCCATGTAAACACTGCGTAAGAGTTTTAATGTAAAATCTTGGAGCTTTCTGTTAGCTCTCTTACCTCTGCGGGGATCTTTTAACACTACTGCTGTATTTACTCTTTGATGTGGGTGGGCAGGAATTGTAATTTTGCCCCAAAGAGGCAGCCAGCCAATTCCTTCTACATCTTGGTAGGCCAGACCCAACCCTGTTCTGAAACATATTGTGACGCGAGGGCATGCTCTGTTCAGTCTTAAGATGTTTTTCTTTACTAGGTTTTTCTATGTACACTTTCGGCCTTTTTTCTGTTTACCCCCCCCCCAGGTCATGGCATACACATGTGTGTACCTGCATGGAGGTGCATGCACCCTCCAGGATCCAGAAGCCCCTTCCGCCCCTCTCCAGACTTGTGTCGCCACCCCTGTCCATCTGCGCTACCCACTGGACCGCCACCTGGTGCGGAGTGGGCATCCACCCCGATTGAAGGGAGAGCCATAACGCAATCCTGTTCCGACCCTTCCCTCCCCCGGCTGGCACCCCGAGGTCATTTCTGAACCCGTGTCACCGGCATGATGCGACACTAGGCTGGCTTTTCTTTACTAGTTTTTAAATATCAGGCAGTCTTTTAGTGTAAATCAAAGCCTCAGTTCAACTAAAATGAGCCTTGTTAGTTGAGCAGTGCTTTGATTTACACTAAAAGGTGGCCTAACATTTATAAATTAGTAAAGAAAAATGGTCCAATAGAGCTGTCTGGATCATGCTCTCGTTGTCTTCCTGGTCAGATATCGCGTCATATCTGAGCATGAGGGTGGGGCTGACCTGCTGGCACATGGAAGGGATTGGCTGGCCACATCTTCAGGGCCAAATTATGATCCCTTCCCTTCCAAACCACTTTGAATAAAAAAAATATGGCAGTAGTGGCAAAAGACTCCGCAGAGGTAAGGAAGCTTGTACTAACATACTAAAAAGCTAGCAGATTAGGCCCAGCAGTCTGTCAAGTGTGCTCGTGGATCACTGCCCACCCAGAGCACTATTATAGTTCCCCCTCCTCCCTACAAGTTCCCAGCCCCTGGTGAGGCTCTGGGATGCACCCTCCCCTTGTACTTATCCCATCCTCTTTTGAACCTTTCTACAGCTGCAACAGCCACCAGTTCCGCAGGCAGCGCATTCCAGGGCTCCACAACCCTCTCTGTAAAGTAGTGCCTCCTTGTCTCCCACCGACCAGCCTCATCGAGTGCCCCTTGGTGGCTCCTACCTCCCTCAGCTGCAGCACCCCTTCAAGGTTGAACCTGTTTATTCCCTTGAGGTACCTGAATACCTCTATCATATCCCCTCTGTTCCTGTTCTCCTCCAGCGAATACAGGTTGAGCTCCTCTAGCTGCTTCTTATAGGGCTTTTCCCCTAGACCCAGTATCATCCTGGTTGCCCTCCTCTGGACCCTCTCCAGAAGAGCAATATCCCTTTTTAAGTAAGGGCACTAAAACTGCATGCAGTATTCAAGGTGCAGCCTTACCAGGCAGTTGTACAGCGGAAGGAGCACCTCTCCGTTCCTTGAGGTTATACCCCTGGCAGTGCACCCCAACATTTTATTTGCTTGGGCTGCAGCCCTTCTACACTGCTCTGAGTTGCTCATTTTGGCATCTACCACCACCCTGAGGTCCATCTCCCCCCCCCCAAGACATTTGTAGTGTGTCTCCCCCTCAAAGTGTACACATGAGCCAGGTTTCTGGCCCCCAGGTGGAGCACCCTGCATTTCCCAGTGTTAAACTTTAGTTTCCAGGCACAGGACCACCTCCCAAGGGTTTCCAGGTCCTTCTTGAGGGCCAACCTCCCCTCCTTTCCATCTACCACCACCTACACTTTTGAGTCGTTGGTAAAGAGGCTCATGTCACTCCTGGTACCTCGTCTGATGTCTGAGATATAGGCATTAAACAGGAGTGGGCCCAGCACTGAACCCTGTGGGATCCCGTTAATGACTCTCCTGGGAGATAAGACCTTCGCAGTGCACGAAAACCACCACTTTGACTGGGTAAAGCTAAACCGGAGGGTAAGCCTTTCGGGGGCGGGAGCTCCCTAGTTTTGACTGTTTTCCTTTAAAATAAAAATGTCCTTGTCATCAGCACTTAAAAGGTTATAACTCCTTGGATCCTGCCGTAACTTGCAAATGTCATCTCCTCCATCAGTTCCAGTGTTGAATACATGGGTCACAGAGATTTACCTGCAGTTTTATTAGTAGAATAACTTCATGGCCAGGCAAACCACAACTTAACACTTGACACACAATACCTTAAGTCACTTAAAAGTGAGGAGGGCCTTTGCCTTATTGTGTGGGGTGTAGGTGCTTTTTTAAACTTGAGCATTTACATTTACCTAGTTAACGCACATCTGAGTTGAAAGTATTAAATATCGAAATTACTAAAACAAAATTAGTAGATTTTTTTGGAACTTATATTAAGGCCGCTACCAGAGTTTAATCTAAGCGGGATGGACATAAACTGTAAGCACACTCAATGTTATGGATGATTTTTCTCATACTGTATTTGGGCCCACTAAGCCAGTCCTAGATTACAGTGTGGGGGCTTCCATTTGTTCAGATATATTGCATACTGTTAGACCAGTAACCTTTTAAAATCGGTGGTTCCTCTTTACATCAGCCTTATGGCCCTACACAAATTCTTTGATTTGACAGTAAAGCATTGTGCACTTACTGTTGACATTTCTACACCACAATGGTTTACATCTGGAAATGAATGTACTTAAGCAGTGTTCGATATGGATCCAGTTATACATGCTAACAAGAGATTATTCAGTTCTTCTGCTGATTACATGTTTGCTGAATGCATTACACAGCTTAGGTTGTCGCAGATCAGCTTTTTGTACGTCATGGTCAAACTGCTGAATATCGGGTGGCCACAATTGTAATTAATATTGCCATATTCAGCAATGGGCATATGTAGCCATCTCCATCAGAGATTACAGATTTCTTCCCTTGATGTAAAATCAGAAATCCTGCGCTACAAAAAGATCATAAACCTTGTTGTTTACTTATAATTGTAAATGTGGGCATGTGTGAAGTCTGTTTAATACTCACAATTCATTATTTTTGTGTTTGTTTTAAAGTAATCCTAGTTTTTTTTCCTTGTTTGGGGTCCCTTGTTAATGCAACCTTTTCCCCATCCAGTAGTCATTTTCGTAATTATGTACATGTTTCAGAACTGAGTGATGTTAGTTGAGTGGAAGTCCTGCTTAGAAGGGTTTATTGTAAGCTTCTGTTAAACTGATGTCACTGAGTTCTGGAACGACATAGTAATTAAAAATGAATATTGGTCGCTGGCCTGTTGGTGCAGCAGTTGGATTTCCGCTTACGATGCTGGCGACCCAGGGTCAGGAATGAGCCCGGGTCGCTGGAGGGCTAGCTGGGGAGAGAAGGATAGAGCATCCTAAAGACAGCTCTCCTTCTCCGGAGGACGGGACGGCAGTTGCCTGCTGGCTCTAGCGGAGGCTGGAACGCATCGTGAGACACCAGGACCACGCACATCACCGGGGAGGGGCAGACATCTGCATCAGCCATTACATCACTACTTCACCCCAACAGAACAGAGGGAAAAATGGCTGGGTGCTCTCCAAATGATTGTCTTCAGCTCCTCCGAACCCTCCAGGGAGCCGCTTCCCGCAAGTCTCAGAAGGGTCCTGCGGCCTATAAAGTAGGTGCTAGTGCCGCCTCTCCACTGGTGCATTCCACCCGGAGGGAAGGGACCTGCCCGGTGAAGGGAAACGCCGGGATACTGCAGGAGAGCTGTCATATGGGGCTTGTGGCGGGGGAAGGCAGATCAGGACTTTAGCAAGACAGTAGGGAGGTATGGCAGAAGGACCATAGGAAGTCTGAAGGAGAGGAGGGTACCTGAGCGAGGAGTGAGGGGAATGAAAAAAAAATTAATAAAATGAATATTGGATGGGGAAAAAGGGGGAAGGTGACAGTTGCACAAAACAAATACACTGGGAGCATTAGACAGACATACATACTCGGATATACAGTCTTATTACAGATATAAACAGCATGATTTGTAATCCCTTTAGATCAAATGAAGCTGCAGGCCTTAACAATATGCTGGTGATGGTCTATAAAGTTAATCTTTTTGTCAAAGACCAGTTCATCCCCAAAGAGTGGAAGAGAAACATAATTGTCCTGAGATCCAGGCTGTCTAGCTACTGTACGTACCGGCTTATATGTTTGCTTAATTGCATCTGCTTTTTTTTTTCCAAAAAATCCTACTACACAAACTGGGATCCTGGTGTGAGGAGCAGTGTTCTAATTCAGTATCAAGCCAGTTTTAGAAGAATTGTTTTCTGCAATAGACCACAGTTTTACTCTATTTTGTCTTGCAGAAGAAAACTCGAGTATTAACAAGTAAAAGCTTCATTTAGCTCTCATTGATTTCTCCTATTTTGTCTCTCTGTCCAGACTCTCTGGGACATTTTGACCAAGTATGGTATCAACCATGATTTAATAAATATGGTTATCTTACTTTATTCTGTTACATGAGCACCTATTCGATTTACTCTGAATGGAGAATTGACTCCCAGTTTTCGGACAAATTGAGGAGCCAAACAAGGGTGCAACCTTGCTAATCTCTTGTTATATCTCTATGTAAACAACTTTGTATCTGTACTGTGTGATTAAAATATTTTTCCCACCATCTGTCTTAAAGCAGAAATGCAACATTTTGGCATGCACTGTTACTATGGTTATGCTCACCCTGGCCACTGTTGGTCTACAGTGGGCCGTGGGCCTTAAATGAAGTTAATGAATTGTCTCAAAAATAGAAATGATCATAGATATCAGTAAAACGAGAACCATGACCATGGGATCTAACAGATATCAATATACTTGGTTATTAAAATGTCTGTAGGCTTACAAATGTAAAAGATTATACATAGCAGATCTCGGAACTGTAATTTCCTGTAATCTAAAAAGGGCAAAACAAGTTTAGACACTTTAAAAAGAAAGAACACCGAATCAAACCATTAATTTTAAATATATGAATTCATAAATATGAAGATAAATTCAGTGAGTGCGGCCATCACATTACTAAATGCAGAAATTATGCTCTAAACTATATACAGCTCTTGAGTTTTGGGTTACGTTTTTACAAAAGAATTGGATAAACAAACCATACTGATCAATCCTTGGTCTCCCTCAATCTATCCCATACTAGTTACCGTGGCCAAGCTGGGTCAAACTGAAATTTTAGTACTAACCACTTTAGAGTTATGCTCTGTTGTCATAAACTTGATTGTTTGTCTGACAGTAATATTCTCAAAATATGTTTAGTTGAGGAAAGAAAATAAGCGCAAAGAGTTAACATTTCTATTGCAGTGGCTTCATCGAAAAAGTTCTCTCCGAGTTTGGACATGTTTTTATTTGGAATAATCCTGCCTCAAGCTCTCAGTCAGTATCACATCAGAATGATACGAGATGGGGCATTTCTAGCAGAGAGAGAAACCTAGAAATATCAAAAAAAGTCTGCCCAAAAAAAAAAAAAAGGCATGGTGCCCAACACAGTCTGCCTTTCCAGCTTATTTAACAGACAGAGCCAGTGCCAATTCCATGTTCTCCCCTGTCCCTCCACTTCCATTGTGCCCAGCTGATCCATCCTTATATCCCCATGCTAGATAAAACACCTGTCTAGCCAGAATAAAAATTAGCAATGAACTCTGAAGAATATCTAGAGTTTAACACTGAGCAAGAAAACTGGGTGGCCATAACCAGGCCCGGACCTTCTTTAGAGTATTTTCTCCAGGCTCAATTTTTAATTCAAAAGATGACCTAACTGCATCTGTGAGTTGGGTGTTCCAAAAGATCGCAAACATGTTATCTTGATCTGCCCAATCTGTGAGAAACTAAGGAACTCTCTTTAAGGACAGTTTCTGGGATGTTTGTTCCTACCTTTGCATCGAATCATTGTTAATCGTTTTAATGCTGTACTATATATCTGTGTATATTGTCTAGAATGTTTACTTATCTAGTACAATGCACACAACTGAGAAGGCAATGTGTGTTTTAAGGGAAATGTCTGATCTTACTTTGAGGAAGGCTCTTGCAGCAGGCCACACCAGTAGGACTATGCCGCCAGGCACTAGGACCCAATGGAAAACTTCTAGCTAGCAGTCTACCATGGGGACCGCCCCCTCAGATGTCAGTCACCTGTTTCTTGATGTTATATGATGTAATGTAATTTAAATTGACTTCGATTTTATCTATGTAATGACCTGATTTGGCCAAACAAAGACTGAACTTGTAGCCGTTTCAGTGGCGTGAATGGTGGTGATGGTGGTGTGTGTATGCGCGCGCAAGTATAACACTTCCATAGAGAAATACCAGTTCAGTTTTAGTTCCCAGAGTCCTGCTAATTCCTTCAGGAGCTCAGTGTACACTTCAGTTACAAATGACTCGGGCTTTAGCAAGAGCAAAGAGAGGTTGCCTCTGAGTGTATTAGTACATCCTGTGACTGTTCGATGGCCTCTGCACAACAGCAGGTTTACATGACATTCAGGCACCGTCATTAGGCTGGGGGTATGGTTGGCATGATCTCTCTGAGGACATCATCCTCACTCATGTCATCTCATTCTTCTACACCCACTGCTTTTGCCAGCTCCTTTTTTATCCCATGTTTTAAATCCTCTGCTGGCTAATCTGCCTCCTCTGTCCGTCTGCCAAACCTCTAGAATAGTCTCCATCTGCCTGTTCACCTCTTCCCTATTATCCTTGCCCTCAGACGGCTTCTTTAGGGTCACTTCTCTCCCCTCCCTGTGCCTATCCCACCCCTCTTGGCCTTTCCTACCGGCTTCCCATTACCTGAACCTCTTTAGTGGCCCTGCTTCTTGTTATGGATTGTATATTAGCTGCTGCCTCTTGTTTTGCACTGTGTATCTTATCATATAATATTGTTGCTTTGTTCATTATAGTTATTGTATCCCCATGTCTGTAATTTTCATCTTGTATATTATTATTAGTGCCTTCTTTTATTACACTGTGTCATTTTATTGCCTTTCAACAGTTACGCAGGCAAAGCCTGTAAGGCAAGGAAAAGGAGGCATTGCTAGAGGGGAGAGTGAAATGTTCACAGCGTGATTAAGAGCATAAGGTGAATGAAAATTAAGTTGCAAACTGCACTGTTTCCAATTAAATCATGTGTTGCAGTACCAAAATTCAGAAAAACTAAAGTATCATTTTTTTAAACCATCATGAATTTTGCACGTATTGATACCAAAAAATAGTATACTGTAGATAAGTATGTCGATAAAAGAATATGGAACTGACACAGTGTGTTTGCCATTAATTGGATGTGTTGCAACTAAAAAATATTTTTATCAATAATATTCTCAAAAAGTGGTTTCAGATAGTTTCAAATACATATAGACTAGTATCTGCACAAATAACTGCATCTAACACGAGAACTGTATTGTTATAGTCTGTTCATGCTGCTTGGACTCCCAAACTTTAACTGAAAAACAAAAAAGTTTCTAAGCCTAACTGTTCTAAAGATGCAGCTTTTGAAATATGATTTGAAGCATTATTTAATATGATAAATTATTTTTGGAAATAATCAGATGTTAATGCTCCTGTTTAAGATTTAGTTTTGCCGTATTCTTCCTTATGTAATCCCCACCCCACCCGCATTGCACATGGAAATGTTAAGTCTAAGCTCCGTATGCCTTTTCCGGACAGCATATTCTAACTAAAACAAATAGATGGAGAACAAAATGAGAAATGCTGCCCTCCTGGCTAAGGCTTAAGCTCCGTCCTGACTTAGTAGTCACACTCTCAGAAAAGGAATGGTGGCAGCTTTCCCTCAGGGAAAGTGAGAGCCCCCATTGGGAGGTATTACCCCTGGTGCTAAATCTGGCGATAGCACTAGGGTTTGTGACCAACCTAGGTGCAAAATCGTCTCAAAAAGCATTAAAAAAATGGCTATACATGAGACATTCTTACCAGGGTAATTTAGTCACTTAACCTGCTCTTTTCATAGTCACCAGTAATTCTCAGAAGTCACTGGTGGTTTTCCATCATAAACTTTGAAAATAGGCACCTGTCTATAGGGTTTTATGAGAAATAAAAAAGAAAACAAATCGCGTAATATGAATGATTGAGTAGTCGGAGACCAATAAAAGCAGTTCCATGAAGTAATCACATTTGACCCACTAACTAAATGAGGTGGGATTAAAGTGAATGTTAGCAGTGCATTTGAAAGTTTTTCTGTAGACAGGTGCAGTGTGTAGCACTGAAATTGTCCCTATGTCGAAGACTTAGATGAGATAATTACAAATAAATAGGACATGGTGTTTTTTTTTTTTTTCCCCCTCCATCTTCTGTTTTTCTGCCTGATACTTGGGTGGCTCCTATCCAGTGGCTACCACCAGCCCCATCACCCACCCAAGATGTATGTCCACCTCTAGAACCTCCATAGGTGGGTTCCTTGTTGGGTGGTGGTGTGGAGCCTGTGGGGTACACCGCCATCATCCTGCCCACCCAAGCTGTTTTCCCCATAGCTTTTCTCCCCAGGCTGGCATACGTGCTAGGTTACACATGTACTGCATGAAGATGCAGTATGCTGCAGCAATCTGCACCCGGCCAACCAGGTAGACGTCTGCTGATTCATCACCTAACCATCACTAGGCAGTGATCGAGCAGCAGTATGCGCTGTCACCATCCCCAAAAGGGGGAGAGCTGTCTTGGGACACTCAGTCCTCCTTCCCCTGGCTGGCTACTGAGTGACCCCAGATCTTCTTTGAGAATAAATCTTCCATTAACTCACACCTTTGGAACTATACCCTTGGGAACAGTAGGACCACACAGAAACTTTTGTTCACTGGGGGCTGCCCGCGACAACTTCATGCATCAGTGTCCGCATAAATGTGAGCGGCCCCATCTCTCCTCCATTGTTTTCCTGTTGTCGATCACCCTCATTGGATTTGCTGCAGAAACATCGACCAACTAGCCATTGTAGTTTTCTTTATTTCAATTTATTTTACATTAGTTAAGTATTATATTGTTATCTGTGCATGCTGCCAAAATCAATGACGTTATTTCGGTACTGTGAATGCGGAGAGACAATTTTCAGAGATGGCACAGATGAGGTGTGTGTTCCTCCACAATGACTGTGACCCTCTGATACCCCGTGGCTTACCTCCCAGGGTGGGGTTGCGGCACTAGATTCCCCCAGTGCTGCAGACAACGGGCTAGGATGGAGAGCCAGCCTGGAGGCTAATTGAAGCTAGGCTTCTGCCTAGGCTTCTTTCACAATGACCAAACCTGTGAGATTTGTTAGAGGTTTAAACAAGCTACTAGGTGATGCCAAAAGAAAGCGCACTGGAAAAATTTCTCCTAGAGAAAACTTTGGCAGCCAAGGAGAAAGCCCCAAACCAGAAATCTGGGTCTCCTACTCCATCAGTTGAATCGCAGCCCACAAAGTCTGAGGACCGGGAAAGGGATTGGTCGTTGTCCTAACCCCCTTCATTACTGGGCTACAAGCACAGGGGTGAAGAGAGAATCTCTTCCCCGGCGAGGTCCCAGTCATTGCCGAGGCCTTCGGGTGCTAAATAAACTTCGTCATCAACCACTCTGGTGGTGGTGATGCCAGCATCCCCAGCTGTCAATGAGACTCCAAGGTTGGGACTTGGCTCAGGCACTGCCGTTCTTACTGTGGACAGCACATTGCTACTGTTGATGGGTTCTGGCCCATAATCAACTTCAGTGATCACAGACCTTGGCCAGGCATCATTGACACTCGCATGGTACTTGTGGTGTTTTAAGAGATAATATGACACATATTACCAGGCTTACCTGTGCAGCCTGTGTTATCGACAGGTAGAACTGGTACTTTGCCCCTGTCAATGCCATCTTTCAGTACACCAGAAATACCTCCTCCTCAACTGCTGCCAGCATCACCAGTTGGTCCTCTGTTCCCCTTGTCAACAGGGATGTCAGCGACGAGGTGGAATGTAATCCAGACTTGATTATAGACGAGGATTATGAGGAAGAAGAAGATTATGAAGGAGAACAGTATGTATCCTATTCCATTTACACCCTATTCTGTTACAGTGAGGATTCTGTGGTATATATACACCCAGATCTCCTCCAGAGGATCCTGCTTTCCAGTCTGTGTTGCAGAAAGTGCAAACTGCCAGTGGGATTTGCTGTGGGGGAAGAAGCCCATTCTTTGCCAGAAGGCTCTGTCCAGAATGAATTGGATTAAAACATTGACTTCTAGTGCAGTGGTTGGCAAATATTTGCTCCACTCAGTTTATGATGTCTCTGGTGCTTCTGCCAGGGCAGCTGCCTCGGGCATTTGTATGAGGCATTTTTCTTGGCTAAGGTTTGCTGGATTTGCAAATGATGTACAGCAAGCAGTTTTAAATGCACCTTTTTGAGGGAGCACACTGTTTAGCTGTGATGTTGAAGAGGTGCCTAGAGGCCTTCAAACATCTAAAATAACACTAAGGTCTGTCAGATCCCTATCTCACAACTGGTAAGGATCGTGGAAGGGGATCCTTTTGCCAGCATACTGCCACAGGCCAAGGTAAGGGTAGTGGGACCTTGCCAGTCCCCCTTCTCCCAGGTGGCCATTCTTTATTTAGTTTTTGTATTCTTAATATTTGTATTCTTTGTTTGTCACTATCTTATTTTTTCCTCCCCTGCTGCCGGCCGCCCGGTACCTCAGCCTAGTCATGGACCATAACTTCCACCTCCACAATGACTGCGACCCTCCGATACCCCGTGGCTTACCTCCCAGGGTGGGGTTGTGGCACTAGATTCCCCCAGTGCTGCAGTCAACGAGATAGGTCGGAGAGCCAGCCTGGAGGCTAATTGAAGCTATGGCGGGCTTCATCTAGGGTGGCTGGCAGCTGCTTTGTTTTCCTGGTTTTCTTGGAGGGTGGGGACGTGCAATGACATCTTGCATTCGCCCCACCCGCTGGACGTTCTTGGCGCCGGCCGCTTGCACAACTCCTGGCCTCCATCAGGGGTCTGTTGAGCGCCAGTCACACTCCCCACCCTTCCCCTGGAGAAGAACAGTCTTCGGGACACTCCATCTTTCTCCCCCGGCCAGCCCTCCAGTGTTCTGGGTCCATTCCCGAACCCAGGTCGCTGGCATCGCAAGCAGAAATCCTACTGCTGTGCCGACAGGCTGGCTAGTATTTGTATTCTTTGTATTTTTAGTATTCTAATGCGCCCAAGGCCATTGGAGCCAGTGGAACTGCCCCCATGGTTAAGCCTGACTTGATTCCTTGATTTTGACTACCCCTACACCACTGTTGCATCCTGGCGTAATGGTAGGGGGCAGACTGTCCCTACATTTCAAGCAGTGGAGGGAGGCCACAACAGAGGAATAGGTACTGGAAATAATTACCATGGGGCATGCTCTGGAGCTGTTGGAGGCCCCTTCCAGAGCATCCTCTACCTCCTGCCAGTCATCCTTCAGGAAATTTTTGCCTTCTGAAAGAAGTGCAGGCTTCGATGCACAAACATGCTGTAGAATGTGTTGCTCCTTCTCAGCAGAACGAAGGATTCCATTCTACTTACTTCCTGGTTCCCAAATGGACTGGAGATCTGTGGACTGTTTTGGAAATGAGAGGCCTCAATGTCTACATAGAATACAAGAAAGTTCTGCATGGTCTTCCCACAAGCTCCGATTCCCTTGTTGCAATCGGGTAACTGGCTGTGCTCCCTAGACATGAAGAATGCATACCTTCATATCAAAATCATGAAAACTCAGACAGTATCTTTGCTTTATGCTGAAGAGGGAGAATTACCAGTTTAGAGTATCCCTTTGGCTTGTCTCCTGCGCCACGGGTCTTTATCAAATGCTTGGAAGTTGTGGCAGCAGCCTTTTGCAGGGAAGGCTTTTATGTCTTCCCGCGTCTGGACAACTGGCTTTTGAAAAGCCAGCTCCAGGGAACATCTGCTACACACCCTGTCTCGGACACGGCAGCTGTTTGATGACTTGGGAGTAACACTGAATGTGCGAAAGTCTGTATCGACTCCTTGCCAGAGACTGAAGTATATAGGTGCAGTCTTGGATACAGAAAAGAGATGTGCTTTCCTGCCCCCAGACAGAGTGGAAAACCTAATTTCTCAAGCCACGTTGCTATATACAACAGTCATCAGGTCCCAGTCAGAAGTTTTCTACATCTTCCGAGATTCACAGCTGCAGCCATTGTCACTGTGCCACTGGCCCGCTTACACATGGAGATCCCTCTGTGGACATTGTGTCCAACTGGATAAGCTGGTGGATGAGTGGGACCAAATGGTCCTTGTCACAGCTTCATTGTGCAGAGCACTGTCATTGTGCAGAGCACTGACATAATGGATGGACTGCAACAACCTATTAGAGGGCATTCCATTCCTTATTCCAACTCTGAAGCAGATCCTTACCAAGGATGCGTCCAGCTTCAGGTGAGGGACACACCTGGGGCCCTATCACACAAGGTCCATGGACCCAGGTGGAAGCCAACTTGCATATAAATGTCCTGGAGATGAGGGCCATCTTGTACAGCCTCCAGGTATTTCA
Organism: Neoceratodus forsteri; assembly: GCA_016271365.2. Lineage (NCBI taxonomy): Eukaryota > Metazoa > Chordata > Ceratodontiformes > Ceratodontidae > Neoceratodus > Neoceratodus forsteri. The sequence goes on along the minus strand of CM028129.1, from coordinate 1,102,756,621 downwards.
GGAGCATCTGCCTCCAGGTTCTCTGTTGATACTGATGGACAACGTCAGTGTGATGCTTTATATCACCAATTCCTATCCCTTTACAGGGAGGCTATTCAAGTATGGTAGTGTACACTGGAACATGACCTAGAATTGTCGGATATGCATCCCCCTGGTGTCCAAAACATCTTGGTAGACAAGCTAAGTACAGTAGGTCACAGTCTGAGATGCACAAATGGGAACTGCTGACATCTATGGTAGAACCCCTCTTCACGAGAAGGGCTGGTCCAGAGTTGGACCTTTTTGTGTTCCCCACGCAAGGCAAAACTGACACATTTCTTCTCATTTAACTCTGGGGCCTGTCTGGTGAGACGTGTTGTACCTCTCCTGGAAAGGGAAACCTCTATATGCATTCCCTCCACTAACACTTATACAGAGGGTACTGCTCAGGGTGAAGATGGAGGGTGCCACCCTCGTCCTCATTGATGCCTTGTTATGATCTCTTCAGATATGGTTTCCACTTCTGCAGCAGTTGGCAGTGGAACCCCCAGTTGCTCTACCTCTGTGCAGGGGTCTGTTTTCACAGGCAAGGGGTCATTGTTTCATCCTGATCTGAAATCCCTGCATTTGCATGCATGGCTTCTGAAGACATAGCCATAGCTCATTATTGTTGTATCACCTAAGGTTGCTGATGTGATAGTTGCAGCCAGAAAACCTTCTATCAGACACCCTTTTTCACTGAAATCGAAACTATTCGCTTTGTGGGCTGCTTCCAGGAATTTAGATCCACTCCACTTGTCTGGTAAATGTGGTGTTGGAGTACTTGCTGTCACTATCAGATTCTGGTCGAAGTATTCCTCACTAAGGGTGCATCAACTTTCCATGCCCTTACTGACAGGCGTACGGTTGCTCTAAGGTTGCTCAGTTGGAAGTCTCCCACATTTTTCTGTGAGGTATTTTACATATACTGTAAAACCTCCTGTCCTTAATCCGGATAAGAAAAAGAATAATCAGCATTTATATAGTGCTTTTCTTACACAGTATTCCAAAGCACTTTACAAGCAGTGCTAGACTGGTAGTGAAGTGACTGAATGTGTGATGGCGGCCATATCTCACATCATCATCCACACACAGCCTGCATAATTGCATGAACTGGTTTATGGGAAGGGGAATGTTGGGCAAGACACTGGGAATGTTCCCTGCTCTTTATGAAGAATTCCCTGGGTTCTTTTACTTCCACCTGGATACCCACCAGGACAACACCAGGATGGGCAGAAGGGACCTTGGCTTAACATTTCATCCGAAGGACGGCACACCCCAGCAGTACGGCACCCCCCAATACTGCACTTGTATGCCAGCGATTTTTAGGTGCAAGCCCAATCCCGGTGTGGGACGAGAACCCACGACCTTCTGGTCCAGAGGCAGATGTGCTATCAACTGAGCCACGCTGACACCACGGATAAGCTGAATGATCACCTGGAGAAGCTGACATTGGCTCCTTTTGAGTCAGCCGCATGTTGTGGCTTATGCTTCCTGTCATGGAAAGTTATTTTTGGTTGCAGTCACTTTTGCTTGAAGGATTTCAGAGCTGAAGGTTCTTGTGTGTGAGCCTCTTTGTTTGATTTTCCCCGGAGACAGAGTTTCTTTGCGTACCAGTCCTAAGTTTTTACTGAAGGTGTTATCTGAGTTAAGAACAAGCATACAAATCTGCCAGCAGAAACAGGCCTCATGGTCTGTTTGAGTACACAGCTAGCGCACCTTGTTTGCAGCTGCCCCACTCCCTTTCTGCCATCTCTCCCCTGAGTTTATGTTGAATCGAACGATACAGCTTCATAATTTGGATGTTAATAGGACAGTGAGATCCTATGTGAATTGTACCAAAGACTACATAAAGTCCTCTTAGCTTTTTGTTTCATTCTCCCCTTGGAAAGAGGGCACTGCTATGTCTAAACAGTGCTTATCGAAATGGCTGGCACATTGCATTACATTCTGTTCTAGGAAGTAAGATAAGGAACTTCCTGCTGGGGTTCGTGGTCACTCCACCAGGGGAATGGCCACTTTTCTTGCTTGTTTCAGAAATGTTTCTGCTGCTGACATTTGTGTTGCAGCCACATGGAGCACTGTCCACACATTTACTAAGCATTACAGTCTGGACATTGGTTCTTGTAGACAAGCAAGTTTTGGTTTGACTGTGCTACAGGGCCTGCTGTCTTCAGTCAGACTATACCACCCTTGCAGTTGGCTTTTGAGATGGCTTGGGACTCATTCCAAAGATGTGACCTAATGGAAGAGATATCCTTGAAGATGGGATAGTTACATACTTACCATAAAAGTAGATCTTCAAGAGAATCTTTTCCATTAGGCCATGCCAACCACCTCCCCCTACCCCCCCCCCAGTCCCCTAGGGGTATCATAGATTTCTGTCTTGGTCTAATCCATGGCTGTTATGTCCAGCACCATTTCTCACATAGTATGCTTGGTGTTGGTTCCAAAGATGTGGCATAATGGAAGAGATATCTTAGTGTACTGCCTAGAATAAGTAGCAAATTTCTGAAGTAGTCAGCTATCACTTCTTATATCAGTCTTATATTCTTATATTATATGTCAGTGTCAGTGGCTCAGTAGGTAGCACACTCGCCTCTGAGGCTGGGAGATCAGAGGGCTGTGGGTTCAGTTCCCACATCTGTCACTTGGGTTAATATCCCAGTACTGACACTGTAGTGCAGCATAAGAGGGGTGCTGCACTTCTGAGGTGCCGTCTTTCGGATGAGACATTAAACCGAGGTCCCATCTGCCTGGATTGGTGGTAGTTCAGGTGGATGTTAAAGATCCCATGGCACTTATCGAAAAGAGTAAGGGAATTTCCCCGGTGTCCTGGTCAAATTTCCCTCATTCACTAAAAATACCACCAACAGCTTAATCTGGTTCAAGGTCAGTTGGCATTCATCTGTATCCCCCTCCCGGGTCGTGCCTGAAAATAGGCAGGATTTGTCTAGTGCACTTGTCCGGTCAACAAAAGCTAAATAAATAAAATAAATATATATAAAGTATTTTATTGTTTTCTCCTTTTCTAATTAGAATATTTTCTACCTGATAGTGTTAGGTTCGATGTGTGGAACAGCACTCTGAAATGGTTATTTCTATTCTTCCATGTACATCATCAAAACTGTGACGTCGCCGGCTCCATGACACTGAGTGATAGGGGATCGCTCGGCACACCGGTGACGCGGATACACACCTGCACTCAGGACAGCAAGAGCCAAGACCGGTGGGGAGGGTTTGGAGCGTGCGTTAGACGCTGTCCTCCCTGGAGCAGAGGGAGTCAGCCTACACCACTATACGAGTGGCTGCAGGTGGCCTGTAGTGGCAAGCGCACTTTCCAGCACGGGTGATCATGTGTCGCAAGTGTGTCTCTCTGGGCCACCTGCATGCTGCTGCAGTATGGGAGGTGGGTTGGGTTGAGGAAGAACATTTTAAAAATCACCCTTGAGCTGACCAGATGATGGTCACCAGGTCCCCTCACACCACGCAGCTTGTGTGTCCGGTGTAGTAGATTCTCAGCCTCCCCTTCTGTGGGCCTCAGGAGGGGATACCCCCCTCCCCGGCGAAGGGATATGTTGGGCTACAGAGGTACGGCACATGGGGGACAGTGAGGATGGCCAAGAGGGATGGCTTGGTGGGCAAAGGGGGTCCCTAGGCAGGCCTGAAGGAGTGGCCGGTTGGGTGGCATGGGGGAGCATAAAGAAATAAAGAAAAAAAAAAAAAACCTGTGACCTGACCAATTTGCTCCTCCTGGTTACTAGTGATGTCACAATCCCCTGCTGCTTTATTTGCATCATGTCATAAGTTACCAGTCAGGCAGCAGGGCTTGATGAGTGAAGTCACATGTTGATGATGTAGTGGGAAGTCTAGACCTAGGTATACCTGATTTCATGTTAAGCACTGCATTTCACATCACATCTAATACGATTAGGTAGAAAACCAGCTAATAAGTACACAGAAAAAGAAAAAAAAAAACTTCAGGAAAAAAGTAATAAGGGACTGTTTTTAAAGATTGCTAAAATGTTCTGTCTTTTTTTGGGGGGGTATTATTAGCTCTTAAAAATTGCAGACCAGTTTTGCGAGGCATGTTGTTTGTGAGCTCAGAATTTTAGCATTTCATAAACTCGTAGCTTTGAGTGGTGGGAGTTCTCTTTGTTTCAGTCTTGCAATGAGTTGACCTTCCAGGATTCACACTTATCTCATGATTTCTGTTAAGCTGTTTCAGCACATTACTGTTAATAAAAAGGAATTCAGGGGACTGTGGGGAAAAATTCCCTTTAGACTTTTAAAGGCTCATCTGTAATCCAGTCAGACATTTTTGCAATGTTGAGCAGAGTGTTTAATGGAGATATTTGAGAGAAAAAAATGGCATTCTTCTGCTTTCTTCACTCGTTGTCTTTCTAGACAGAAATGAGAAGAAGAAATAGTAAGACAGTGCAAATGAAATTTTGATAAAACATGTATTGGAAAATGTCACAGACCTCCTAGAACTTAAAGAAAACCAAGATTATCAAGGGTTAAGGATTACAATGTGGAGGCCAATGGAGTTGGAGGGATGAAAAGAATGTAAAAACTCTCTCAAACCTGACCGTAGAGACCCTTGAGATAAGCCTTTGCAGTTATTGGATGTCCAGGACCACCTGCTTGCACTGAAGTATTTCGGGTGCAAAGTGCTTCATCCGCTGCATTATGTATGTTTCTTGGCAGCCATTCCATCACTGCACATAGACCACAGACAACATAATCAACATGACCACACCACCATCAGTATGGAAAAAAACTTAATTCTGTGCTACATAGTTAGTGGCATGAAACGACACAGCAACATTTACATTATGGAAAATATTGTTACTCTAAATTAAAGTGGCAGTCAGCTGTATGAAGGTTGCAAAAACTGAGCTTTTTTCCACCCATTGTTTATGCCTCCTTACAGTTGATCGATCCGCTTCATTCGCATACCTCACATCCCTGTCTCCTTCTTTTCCTGGGACTTAACCTGGCCTTCGGGAGAGTAGTGGATAGATTCTCTCCACTCCTCCCCCCTCCCGGTGGGCCCAGTGAAAGTGTCCACCCCAGAGCACCATCAAACATTCGAGGGGCCCTGTCTGGTCTGTGGTGCAGGACCTGTGGAGGGTCGAGCATTTATAAAGCATGGCTTGGGATTGTCCTTCCAGGGCTACCCAGCATGCAGTGATGCACCCTGCGTGCCTGCAGAAGTGCTCATGTGTGTATCAGTATCTGAGGATATGGGCGCCCCCCCCACAGCTGTGCTGCTACCTGGCTTCTGCCAGGTGGAAGGCAGATAATGGGAAGTCATAACCTCCCCGAGAATATAGCTGTCTATGGGACACTCTGCCCCCTCCCTCAGTGACTCAGCGTCCACTCCTGAACTCAGGTCAGTGATGTAGCAAGTGGTAGTGCTACTCTGCCTTCCCATTTAAAAAGTAGGCTTCTAGCCACCCAGTGGTTCTGGTCTCACTGTTGTGCAGACAGCCAGGTTCAGGAGCAAATCAGGGTCAGTAGTGGTTGGTTAGCCAGTGTTGGGGAAGAGCTGTCAACAGATGGATGTCCCAGACTGAGGAGAGCAGCACTGTACTGCACCACCACAATGACCCCTGTGGTGGGCTAGGGGTTTGCTCCTCCCCAGGGGTATGCTGTGTGCCTCCAGAGAACTGTGCATGTTGCCAGTAGGTGAACAACGGGGCAGGAATGGGAAGGGGACAGAAAATAAAACTGCAGACTCGAGTCGGTACTCTCAAGCCCTCTGCCCCCTGCCTGTGCTCCAACCAAATCCTGGTTTGGGGGTTTAACTGGATGTAACCTGAAAAGAGGTAAGTGGTTTGTCAGGTTGTGAAGTTATCTGTAATCTTGAGATGGAGGTGCCTGGCTATGTAGCAGTCTTGGTGGGCAAGTTGGTGGGATCGTAGCCACATCAGAGATTTATAGTAAAACTGTCATTTCCCCCTGCTCCCTCAAGAGACACCTTCATCCACTAGTTATGGTCTTTTTAAGCAAAAGTGTGGTTGAGTTTCAGAATCAAATTGCATTGTCACTCCCTGGTATATTCCCCACCCCCCCGGTCTAACCTGGAAACGAGTCCTGACTCAGTGTGCCTATCTTAGTCACCAAGTTTTAAATAAAATAAGGCTGCTCTTTAGGATGCGTAAGGATGAAAAGGCAATGGGTCATACAATGCCATTGAAAGGATGAAGATTCCAGGGACATAACAGGAAAAGACTTCACAGAGCGTAGGGTGGACACTTGGAATAGACTGCCGGGGTATGTGTTATCAGCTGATACTGTAACACGCTTCAATCTCAGACTCGACATAAGCTTTGAAGAAAAAGGGGGACCAGGGTATTTCAGCTGAGCTGGAGGGAGGGATCAACTCTGTGGACTAAGGGTCTTCTTTCATCCCTAAAGCTGCATGTACTGTAACTATGCATTTGAGTTTTAAAATTACTTTTGGCACTGTATACTACAGCATGCTGTCATAATGTTTTTATGCCAGAAGCACATAGCTGAACAGAGAACCGTGTTACGATGTGATCACACAAATATGGTGCACCATATGATTGTTTTTTTCAACTCCATTCCCCTGTCTTGCCAGCCTGGTATTTGAGGTCACAACACCTACACCCTTGCCTGCGAAGGCAAGTAAATGGCTTCACAGCTAATACCAGTGCAATTTCATGACTAGCCATTAGGGCTCGCCAAGTGCCATCCCCCACCAGGAGCAAAGGGCCTCAGCTCTGCAACATACTTGGCGTCAGGCAGACCTTGTATGGGGATTCATCTGCTTGCTTGCGAAGCCCAGCTTCCCAAGCAGCAGTACAATAAGGGGCTGCCACACCGAGATAAAGGTTTTTATTGTTTTAAAATCATCTTTATTGAGGGATATGAAGCACACTGCTCACAAAAACATGTCTGACATTGTCTACCCATCCATTGCTTTAAAATTATGTCTGAACTGTCAGCTTGGCTTGTACACAACTTGCATATCACTTGGTTATCTCTCTACTGTATTTTATGTTGTATGTCACTTCATGTACAGTATATTTTGTGTTTTTCATACCGTACCTGTTCTGATCATGAGTTTCTTGACTGTATTCCCCTAGGACATGTCTGAAAATAGGCATTTTATTGTCTAGAGTATCTACCTGGTAAACAGAAACTAAATAAACTCCCAAGTTTAGTTCAAAGGGCCTGGTACATGAGCTGGCCCTTTGGAACAGTGTCAGCTTCGCCACTGTTGACTAGTGATGACCACCTGAGCGCAGCATATGAAGCTGGTTGGGGGAGAAGGACTGAGTGTCCTAGACATGGAGGGAGGTTGTCTTGTTACACTGCTATGCTGTTACCTGAATGATCACAGCTGGCAGTGTAGCTGGATCTACTAGTGTGTTTTTTTTTTTTTTGGGGAGACTAGGTTTCAAACACCTGCAGGCAGTTGCATGCTTGCCGCACCTTTCTGAGCAGACTACCTGCCACCTGTCCTGCCATTCGATGGCCCTGTATTGAAGGTCCATGAGGAGTGGCGGTAGGTGAGTGGTGGAGAAGGTAAGGACAGGGCTGGGAGGTGGCCAGATGAGAGAGGGCAGCAGCGATGGCAAAGGACAAATAAAAAGGAAATCCATGGCTCTGTGTTGCTGGGGGTTGGCAGTACAGTATGGAGATGACAGCAGCAGAAAATACCTGGAAAGAAGAGATGTTGTGAATTGTTCCACAGTAAGAAGGTGCGCGCTGGGAAGGTGGTGCTCTCAAAAATATGCAAACACAGTCACTTGAAGGTGCGGGCACTCACCAGCCATATAAGAAAGGACTCCACCACTTTTATGTATTTAACTCATTTTATTGTAATGAAAAAATAACAAAGACTGACCACAAGATCTGGGTATACGCTTGACGCATTTTGGATTGACCCTTGATTCTTTATCAAAAGCAAGAAACGCGTCCAGCGTATACCCAGACATTGTGGTTAGTCTTTGTTATTTTTTCATTACAATAAAATGAGTTAAATAAACAGAAGTGGTGGAGTCCTTTCCTATATGGCTGGTGAGCGACTGCACTTTCAAGTGACCCAGATTTTGTGAATTGTCATAACAAGGAGCATTATTGATGACCATACAGCCATATAGTTGATAGGAAACCTATGAAAACCAGAAGAAAGCATTTTCTGGTGTTTAAAAAAACAGACTAATACTGTATTATTTATTTCAGGTTTAGTTTTGCATTTGAATCACAATCCATGAATTGTCGTGTTGCACATAGTGTACCTGTCCTAGCACAGAGGGACTGGTCTATTGAAATGCACTTCAAACTCAGAAATAGCAGTAACAACAGTGACCAACTTTCGGTTGCACGCCACATTAGCAAAATCGTCTATGTCAACAATGCCTAGCTTAATCTTGACGAATCATGTGGAAGCTTCTATGAATTATACATGGCTGTCTGAGCCATGTGCATAGGAAATCTGTTCAGGGTGTCAGGCACGTGCTGTCTCTGGGATCATAGCAGTAATTAACTGCGTTGCAGCAGAACCCTGCTCTCTGGCCTTACTCCCATGTCACCCCCACCTGCATAACTACTGGTCAGTAAAGCCGATTAGAACATACTGTGAGAGTGTAAACTGGTGGTTTGCAAATATGCGAATTGCTTGTTCCACAGGGTCAAGAGGTGAAAACCTGTAGTACCATCCAGTAAGCAGGACCCAGTTAGATGCAAGATGTTGCATCTCAGCTGGGTTATCCAGGGTAAATTAATTGTAAAATTAAATAAGTATAAGTCTGTTTGTTAATTCCCTTGCACTGCAGCTGGTAAGGACAGACTTGCATCTGGTTAGACTTTTTACTTAATTCAGCAAAATAAAAAGAAAAACCGTGACATAACTGCTGATTAGGCTCTTTTTTGGTCCTTCCACATATCTGCAATGATTTCATCCTTCTGCTAGAGGCAACAAAAAGTAACTTACATAGCAGGTAATAAACAACTCGATGCACTGTAACAAATCCCACTTCCTCATACTGAAGTATTTAGAATATGGTATATGAATGCACTAAGTAAATCCTTCATTTGTGAGAAATCGCCCAAACTGCATGTCTCCCTCACACTGGAGAGGTGTCACAACAGCTTGTGAAGTGCTTGGTTTTAAAGTAAAATGCATCCCAAAACGTTCTGAAGAAGGACTTGGTTGGTCCGAAAGTGAAAAGCACTTTGTTCTTTTGTTGTAACATCTATGTTGGTCCAATAAAAGGTATCAAAATATTTGCTTCTGGATGTCTTCCCAAAATACAGTACGCAACAGGTTCAAATAGTTGAACAAGTTTGGCTCATTGTTTGAATTCTAGCCCAGCAGAGAGAGTTGTAGATTTGTGCTAAATAACACACGTGAACTCAGGATTGTTACTGTCTAGAGGAAGGGATTTCGTAATTGTAAGATGTAATAGCTGAAAGTTCGGGAACCAAAGACTATCAGATGAAATTTGGAAGACCATCTGCTGGTTCTGTGTTCGACTCCGTGGAGCAGTCGCAGTTCTCTCTGCTATTACCTAGGATAGAGCCCAATACCCAGTTGCGAATGAGGGGTAAACAGTTGCTGTTTCACCATAACTTTTTGGAGATGTGCGCAAAACAGTTGCATAGTCCTAGGGGTGTTGTTAGGAGGAGTCCTCCATGTGACAGTGTTGAGGTACAAATGACTTGCACAAATGCTCACTAACATGCTGGCTATAGACTCCCATGAAGTTATAGCCTTGTCATGGCACCAGCCCCATGCTGGTATTTCATGCTACAAACGCATAAAGACAATAGTACCACTGGACATTCCCTTCCCTCCACAGCAGCTCCATTCTTACTTAACGGCTGGCTTCTCCTATAAATATTTGCGGTGACCTCTGAATATACCTAGAGATCCAGTGCCTCCTCACCACCCCAAGTGCTGAGGACTCTGATATCAAGAGGATTCCCTCTTCCCTAGCTCTGGTCCCTTTGTCACACTTCTTCCATATGTCCCTTGCTAATCTGTGTGATGTGGTTGCAGTTTTGTGACATCTCCAGTAAAGAATTCTGTAGGCCGTGGAGGGAGGGTGTTTCTGTAGTCTGCAACTGAGGGTGCGAGGTTCGCCGTGCCTTGTGCATGCCCTGTGGGTTATTTGCATGGTGACACTTTCCTTGCACTTTTGCTGAGTGTTTTGTGACTGTACAGGAATGACCGTGACCCCCGTTGTTCATAGCACAGTCTGTGTTGCAAAATCATAATTGTCTTACAACTACTTAGCAAAAGCCCTTAGCAACTTGTGTATTAAGCTTTTACTTTTGGAAATAGATTTTTTGAGGGGGTGTGAGACTTTGGGCCGGTTGGTGGTCAGTGCATTGTGGAGATGATCTGCTATTTTCCCTGAGGCCCCGCAACTTGCATCTGCCCTCTTGGATGTAGTATCATTGCAGCCGAAGATGGCCCTAAGATGCAGTGGGATGCGATGAGGAAAATATATTTTTTGTAAAAACATTTTTTTCCAGCAAGATATACAGCATTTTGAGAGAGCAAAAAGTAGTTTCATTAGATGCGAGTGCTGGCATAAAACCACTTCCACTTTTTTACTTAATTAATAGATGCTGCTTGGGGACTGCACATGGCCACTGAATGGCCAGTGGACCTTGTATGGTACAAACAGTTCTTTATCGCCAGCCCCAAGGAACTAGACAGGCCTGATCTGAAAACTTTGCTTCTAGCGTCCAGAATAGCATTAACCACACCTCAAAATTCACACGGTTGTGCATTCTCTTTTAGATACCCCACCCAGTCAATGAGTTCTGTGCTCAGACTAGGTGATTCTGTCCTATCAAACCTGATGATTTTGCTGTGCCCCTTCCTTCGGTCTCTTTCTCTGCCTATGCCCTCCCGGTGTTTTCCCCCTTCTCCCTTTCCACCCCTGTCTCCTATCAAACCAGCTGCTACCCTGGCAACTTTGCAGTTTTTCTACCCCTCCAAAGGTAACAGGTCTGGCAGACTGTACTCTAAACTTTATCTTGCAGCTGTCTATTGCCTCCTCATGTCAGATATCCTTGACCTCTCTTTCTGCGCTGGTTGAGTCTCTGGTGTTTGGAAGATGGCCAAGGTCATCCCTTTAAAGTGGCAACACTTCTGCCTCAAGTAACTACTGCCCTTCTTTAGTGTTTTCCAGTTTGGGTTTAGAAAATCAAATTCCGCCTTCTCTTCTCTGCTGCTATGACAAACTGACTTTTTATGGAAGGGACTGGATTAGGATCATTTGACAACTGCTATCTTTGTCAACATGGCTAAGACCTTTGACACAATTGCCCACACTCTCCTCCTGGTCTAGTTAAATGGTATTGCAATCTCTGACTGTGTGGTCAAGTGGTTCATTTCCAACTTGGCAGGCAGCCCCATGCAACTCTTGCATGTGATTCCTTCTCCTCCCTTCCTTATTGAGTCTGGAGTTCCCCAAGGCTCTGTCCTTGGCCCGATCCTATACTTGGTCTTTTTAAGCAGTCTCCCTGATGTCTATGGCTCTACACATTCGCATTTATGTGGATAGCACAGTGCTCTTTACTAGTGCCTAGCCCCAACAGAACAGATGATGCATTTTCAGCAGGTCTTAACCAATGCTGTACACTAGTTCTGTACCATCAGTTAATTTTGAATGGCGAAAAGATAATATCCATGTCTTTTGGTACCAGGCAATGGCTGGCTAGAATCCAGCCTTCCCCAGTCTTCATGGTTCCAGATTGCTCCCAGCTTGAGGTAGTCTCCTCCTTTAAATACCTGGATTTTTTACTTGACAGTCACCTTGATGTTTTCCATCACATTGGCACCATCCATACAAAATTGCTTCCTACACTAGGCCCATTATACAGGAAAAAAAACATAAATTCCCCATCCCACTAGGCACAAGATTTTTGTGAAAATGATCCTCCCTGTCTTTGACCACAAGGAGATGCTGTATGTTGCTGCTGCTAAATTCACACTAACGTGGCCAGGCCCTCTTTTCCACATCTTCTGTCACTTTGCCTGTTATTGTCTACCCCATGCCTATCACTGCTGTCTCCTCCCTCGCTCTCCCATTCTGCCTCCCTCATATTCATATACTGGTTTGGTTTCCTCCCCTGCTGTCTGCACTCTGTCCTTTTCTCTTACTCCCCTCTGACCTCCTCTTTTTCCTTGCCTCATTTCAAGTCTACTACAGTGCAGTTTGCCTTCTCTTACTGCGTCCCCATGCTTTGGTCCAACCTCCTGATCTGTCAACCTAAGCCTCCTCTCGCACTGCCCTGAAAACCCTCCTCCATGACCATGCCTCTCCCAAATGCTCCAGCACCTAATTTCATTTTCTCTGTCCCAGTTTTTGTGCCCCATTTACTGTTTTGCACCCTGTGCCACAGAATTTCATTTGATCACACTATGCTTAGTACAGCCTGCAGATTTATTTTTTGTGTGTATACTGCTTTGAACTGTAGTTGTATGCTGCTGTATTGCACAGTTTTTACCTGTTCCACTAAAAATTATTTTACTTACACTGTAATAGTCAGGGGAAAAAAATATTCTAAGGGTATGGATATAGTTCACTATCCACACAATGGCAGTTCCACTTGAAGTGCTGATTCTTTGGAACATCTTCAAGCTAAAGTCCTCCTGCCACCCCGGTGGTATATCCTCCAACTCTGCCCCATGGTGTCGGATCTTCCTTTCCTCTGGAAGAATTTGGTCTCATCCTTTGCAGCATTGTAGAATACCAAACTGTGTCATCGGTGAAATTGCATCTTTTCTTCAACTTTCCTCGACAGCTTCTTCACCCTCACTGCGGCCCCGCCATGTTGATGGAAGATGGACCCCCAGGAAGCAAAGCCAGTTTGTGACTTCAAATTCTGTGTCAGGTGTCAGCAGAAAATGTCAAAGATGGACCTACACGTATATTGCCTTTGTTGTGTAGGGGTAGTGCATGACGTTTCTGACTATGGCCTGCACCAGGCGATTCTTCCCTTCTCTCTCAAAGATTGCATGGCCTGACTTCTTGGCTAGCTGACCATCAGTAACCCTAAACTCTAGGCAGAGGGTCACAAGTCCACCTCTGCTGCAGCGGGGTTGGCTGCTCAGCTTGCAGCCATGGAAGAAACAGCAGTGTCTGCCATGGTGGGCACCTCATTGACCGTGGTGCTGCTCCCAGCTGGGGCCAGCGTCTGAGGGTCTTTCATGGAGGACTTTTGTGAGATGTGTCTGGCCCTCCAGGCCTATATAGAGAGACCTGTCCACCATGGTAGGAAACACAAGTGCTGCTTCTGCAAGTTGTGGGATTGGGAGAAACAGTGGTCTTCTGTTCCCTCAACTCCCCTGACCTCTTGATGCATGTTGAGTGCTTGACTAAGGTCAAGCTACCTTTGGTCAAGGGATCGGTTGACAGCCCCTCAGTGCCCCTGTCAGGCTTGTCATCTTTGACACCAGTCGATTAGGCTGTTGAGAATATTCTCAACTCTACAGAACAGTTGATGGAGGAGCTCGATGAGGAGTCCACCTCCAAGATCCTAGTTATCCCAGGCTTCTCCTAGGAGGTCTTGGATGGATTGGTGTCCTTGTTCTGTGCACCACGGCATGTGGTCTAGAATGACCTGCTGGTGGCTTCTTCCCGGCTATGGACCTTGAGTTGATGGTCGAGGTCAAGGGCACGGTTGAGGCATGGTTCAGGCTCTTGATCCCGCTCTACCGGGAGGTGCCGTCATCGATGTTCCTTAACCTTCTCCTCATCTGTCAAGGGGAGGTACTGCTGCAGGATGCAGCAGCACTATGAGAAACTCCTCTGGCAGCAGTGGACATTATGGGGTGGGGTAGGGCTGTACTTCCTGACCCAGTGGCCAACTGGCAAGTGTCAGTAGTAACCACAATGGTCCACCCTCAGCAGATGTCCCTGGCATCTGCCTCGCCACCCTCGTTGGTGGAGCTGCCTCCACAGCAGACTTTAGTGGAAGCATGGACCAAGACCTCTCATGCTGCATCCGGCTTGCCAGGATGGCTATTGGTGGAAATTGCCCAGTCTGAAGACTCTGTGGCAGTCAGTGGTGGCACACGGCCATGGGCCATCATCAGCGAGTCCTCAGATGGCTCTAATGGGTAGTCGAATATGCTATCGTTGAGGACCCACACCTTTTTCTGTGTCACAGCCGAAGACCTGTTCACCAACCACGGGCCAGTGTCATTTGGGGCTCTCCTCCATTTAATATTGGAGTTTATTCATGTGTCCTTGGAGCCAGTCCAGAAGCGGATTAAATACCCCTTCATAGACATTTTGGACAAGGACGACTTCCTTGTGGTTGCCTTTCCCATGGCTGAGGTCATCTTGGGACTGGTCTTGGAGCTCTGGTCACATCCAGTATCCTGCCTGGTACCCTCCACCCGTTTGGTTCCTGTTGTGGCTCTTTTGGAGTTCTTGGACCATCCCTTAGCTGAGTGATTGGTTTCAGACGCAGCCTTTTGGAAGTCTGGAGGCCTAGGAGACATGGACCTGTTGCCCCCAACAAAGAGTCTGAGAAGCTTGACCACAAAGTCAAGAAGGTCTGTTCTGCTTCTTCTCTGTCTCAGTCTGTGTCAGATGAGCTACACCGTGAAGATGGCCAACTTTGGTCACTCCATGATGGGAGTGCTAGATGAAGTCCTCTCTCACCTTCCAGCTGACAAGCAGCTGCCAGTGAAGTTGGTCAGAGATCAGGGTTGCACACTGGTTTAAACACCATCTCCAAATGACCTTGGACTTGAACTCATGTGTCCATGCCATAGCAACGGTCATAATAATGCATCACTGGGTCTGGCTGAGGTTGACCACCTTCATTGCGGACACTCGGCACAAGTTGGACAGTATTCCTTTTTTGGGCACCGGCTTATGTGGCCCAGTGTAGAAGGACATTTCACAAGGATTTAGAGGTCCAGTGTCACTCTAGACTGTGACTTTGTCCCACAGTGACTCTAAGGGACATAAACTTGAAAAGAAGCCCTTTCAGTTCCAGTCCTTTCATCCACAGCAGCCTCGGCAGCAGCCTCCCCAGCAGGGGCAATACCAAGCCTGGCGTTTAAATCCAGGTTCTCAGGCCAAGGGCAGAAATGGGTGGGGTAGTGGAAGTAGTGCCCCTCCAGACCCAGTGGCCAGTGCCCCTTCAAAGCTACCCAGTGACGGGTCAGGTGGGTATCAACCTTCTGCCTGTCCAGTACCTGACTCTACTCCATGTGGGTGGGTCAGCTTCACCACTTCTGGCCATGGTGGTCCATCATTACCACATACAAGTGGTTTCTAGAGGAGGTAGGCAGAGGGGTGCCTCTGGATTTCGAGGCTCTCCCACCTTACCGATCAGACATTCCTTGGAGTCCTCGGTGTTGCAGGACATACTGTCAACCCTAAAGGAGGAAATTGCTCAGCTCCTTTTGAAAGGAGCCATAGCCCATGTCCCAGATGCCCTAGCCAGTCAGGGGTATATATCCAAGTACTTCCTAGTCCTGAAATGGATTGGGGGGAGGGCTGGTGCCCCATACTGGAACTGCACAACCTGAATAATTTCATGTGGAGGTGCAAGGTCAGGCTAGTTACTCTGAACCATATTATACCATCTCTGGAGCAGGGCATGTGATTCTGCTCCCTGAACCACCAGGATACATTTTTCTACATCTCAGTTCATCTGTCCCACTGGTGGTACCTTCTGTTCTGTGCAGAAGGGGTTCTTTATTAGTTCCAGGTGATGTCTTTCATCCTCTCGTCTGTGCCCAGGTCTTCGTCAAGTGCATGACAGTGGTAGAAGCCTTTCTGCGACACAAGTGCATCAGGGTGTATCCCTGCTTGGACAGCTGGTGGATAGCCGGACTGTCCATGGAGGCTATGGACTGGTGCAGGTATCTGGCCCTCAGACCAGTGGAGACTTCGATCTGTCTGAACTGATCCCCTCACAGGTCAAGTTAATTTGGGCAGAGCTAGACTTCCTGCGGACTGGGCTCAGGACCTTACCGCCTTTGCCCAATGATTTCTGATTGGATGCTCATGTCCTTCCCAGGATTATTTCCTATAGATGCTGGAGTACCTGGCATCCACCACCAGCATGATCGGATGCTCATGTCCTTCCCAGGATTATTTCCTATAGATGCTGGAGTACCTGGCATCCACCACCAGCATGATCCATTGGGCATGCTGGCTTATGTGCTACCTGCAGAGGGAGCTGACTCATCCATGGTCCTTAGCAGCTAGAACACCTGGACCAACTGATTCTTATGACCCAGCCAGTGTAGGATGCCATCCAGTGGTTATTGATCCCAGAGCATCTAGAGGAAAGAATCCCATTTGTCCGCCCAGGACCAACTGTCATGCTCATGACAGATGCTTCTCTGGTGTTGAACCCACCTGGGGGACCACAGAGCCCACAAGTTCTGGTCACCCTGGGATTTCTGTTACCACATCAACTTGCTGGAACTCTGTACAGTGCAGCTTGTACTGATGGAGTTTGCTCTTCTAGTCAGGGGTCGAGTTGTTCAGATGGACAACACCACAGCCATGTTCTATCTGAACAGGCAGGATGAACTTCCTTCCTTCCCTTGTGTTGAGAGGCCCTCAACACCCGGACTCTTGTGCGCAGCCTGGGTGCAGATCTGGCGATCTGCGTCACAGGAGTGAACAGTCAACTGGCTAATGCTCTCAGCCAGGTGGAAGAGTAGTTGCACGAGTGGTCCCTGTATCAGGAGGTGGTACGCCACCTGTTCTCCTGGTGGGGCACCCCTCTGGTGTATCTGTTTGTCTTCTGGGAGGATGCCAAACTGAGGCTGTTGTGTCCCGCTTCACCCCCACACACACACAGTCTGGGACATTTTTGGAAGATGGCTTTGTGAGGCCCTGGTACCCAGGCCTCATGTACATCTTCCTTCTCTTCCCCAATTGCACAAGGTGATGGTCAAGGCTTGGAAGGACAAGGCATGGATGATTTTGATAGCTCCAGGCTGGCCAGGGAAGTCCTGGTACCAGGATCTCCTTAGTCTCAGTAGCAGGCCTCCAGGGTGGTTACCTCTTCGCCTGGACCCGCTGACCAGACAACAGGGGATGGTCCTGCACCCGGAACCTCAGTCCCTGCACCTCATTGACTGGTTCCTGAGTGGCTAGAGATCTGTGCTCTGGGTCTTTCTGATGCTGTGCGCCACACTGTGGAGGCCTCCCTGAAAGAGTTGACTTGCTGGTGTTACACCTTTAAGTGGTAAAGATTTTCCATTTGGTTTCAGGACAAGGAGCTTGATCCCCTTGCCTGCTCTGTGACTTTAGTATCCTTGAGTACCTCTGGTCCCTCTGCCAGTTAGGACTGTGAGTGACAACCCTTAAGGTGCACCTGGCAGCCATCTCTGCATGCCAGGAATGGGCTGATGGTGGCACAGGAGAAGGTGTTTGGGTGCTTTTCAGGGGCCTTGACTGCCTGTCTATCCCCTCTGGTGTGTGAACCACCACCATGGGACCTGCTGCTGGTGCTGGTTGTGCTGATGGTCAAGCCATTTGAGCCTGTGTGCAGGTTTGAGATGTCACACCTGTATTGGAAGGTGGCCTTCTTGGTGGTCACTACATCAGCCAGAAGAATCAGTGAGCTCAAGGCACTCTCAGTGGAGCCTCCATATCTGATCTTCTACAAGGACACAGTCATCCTTTGCCCCGCCCAAAGTTCCCCTGGAAAGTGGTATCCGAGTTCCGTTTTAACCAGGTGATGAAGCAACCAGCCCATCTTCAGAGGCCGACTTCAAGCTCCATACTTTGCACCTGCAGAGGGCACTTTCTCATTATAAGGAGTGTCTGTCTGGAGTGCAGGGTGAGGCTTTCCAGCTGTTTGCTGTACTTCTGCAGGCACTGCTTTAGTATAAGTAACAAAGTGGATGATTGGCAGGTGGATAACATCCCATATTGACCTCTGCTATTGGTTGGCTGGTAGGGAGCCTCCTGTAGGGTTTAGGGCTCATTCCACCAGACATACTGCTGCCTGGGTGGCTGCTTCCAGGGCATCCCTATCTAAGAGATTTGCAGGACTGCCGCCTGGAAGTCAGCACACACCTTCATTTCCCATTACAGCATCAACCTTCTCAGGATGGTGCTTTTAGGATCTCGGTTCTCCAATCTCTGTTTGCCAGATTTGGGGTGCATGCCTTGCCTCCTCCTGTGGAATTGCTGGAAGTTTGCCATTGTGTGGATTGTGAGTTATAGCCATACTTCTAGAAAAATTGGTTACTCACCTTTACCCTTAGTTCTAGGAGTGGTATATTCTCAACAAAGTCCTCTGGACTGCGCCCAGCCTCTTCTGGCAAGTGGCACACAAATCCCTGCTTTGAGCATACAGGATTTGACGTCATGGATTGGAGCTGGAAGATGTACCGCCTGGATGGTGGAAGGAGCTTAGCTTGAAGACGTTCTGGTGAATCAGCACTTCCAATGGAACTGTCGTTGTGTGGCTGTGAACTATATATCACTACTAGAGCTACACTTACGGATGAGCAACCTATTTTTTTTTTCTTTTCCCTGTAATATTTGGCTAGAAAGTATTTCAGTTGTACAATAAAATTCCTCTTGCATCACTTGCACTTTAATAATCCGGTAAAAACTATTCTACTTTTACTGCAGTATTCCATTACGGGCTGGTGGTCTGTGGAGCAGCTACTGATACAGTGCTCAATAAGGTCCAAACTGCACTCAATAAGGCATGCCGCCTCACCCTGTATGCAGATCACTACACTCATACTTGCACCCTGTATGAGCGTACAAACTGGCTTAACCTAAAAGACAGGATCAAATACCAAACTTGCCTCCTGGGAAAGAAGGTACTCCTCAGAAAACCCCCACCCCGTATAGGAAACCTGCTCGAGGCTTCTCTCTCAACGCACATCACCAAATGGAGGAAGAATGGAGCACTGTCCATCCCATTCCGCCGAACCTCACTAGGGCAGCGCGCTTTCTCCTATTGGATCCCCCTCTGGATAAATGAACTCCCATTGAAATTACAGACAAACAACCCGTCTCAGTTCAAAGCAGGCCTCAAACACCACCTAATGTCTAGCTCAAAATGCACCTGCTTCTCAGGCCCCACTTGATAGGCCTGTCTCCAAGGTAGCACCCAGGAGGGCTACCTAGAGAACACTGCCTCCATTCTAGCCTAGCTAAGGGCTTAAGTAAGCTGTCAGTCCTCTTTAAATGCACTTGGTACTGCCCTTCAACCCCACACACACACACACCATACTTGACAAAGCCCTCTGGAGCTGCTCCTTCCATTACAGCCCCTTGTTTCACTGTCCCCACCTCTCGCTCTCTGTGGTAGGTTCAAACTCAATCCCCCTTGTTTCACTGTCTCCCAGCCTCTTGCCATCTGGGATAACATTAAACCATGTGCAGTTACTCTGCCATAGTCTATCAACGGATTTGGAGTTTTCCAGGGGTGTGCTACCTAGGGCAACCAATTAGAAATAGCTTAATATTCGATTACAACTGCTCTGTTTTTTCTCCTGTTGTCATGTAATCGCTCTTTAATGCCTAATGATCAGGCCTCTGTAACCACTGAATATGTGTATTGTCTTATTGTCCACCCTGACGTGGAACCTTTGTAAAAGAGCTCACGCTCAAAGGTCTTTCCGAAATACTTATTAAATTAAAAAAAATCAAAAGTAAATGATTTTATTTGCACTGTAATATTCTGTTGACAATTTTTTTACTTGCTCTATAAAATTCCACTGGAAAAGATTTTATTTGTACTGCAATATTCCACTGAAATGGTGGTGAAAGTTTTATAAATTAACAAGCACCTTAAAATAAAGATTAGAAAAAACACATGCTGATATATGTACTCGCCAGTGTCCCGATTAAGGGAGAACGACAGTACCTATTTATTGTGCAGTAAGGACAGTAGCGCAGGGATCAGAACACTAGGCAGGGCAACGATTCATGGTGGCAGTTAGCAAACTTCTGTGGTAAGACTGTCACAAATCTGCAGCAAATACGAACGGTAAAACAGTCACAGATCTGGGTGCAAAATGCATACATGTATTATTTTGAGGTGGAGTAGAAATATAATTGATGTGTAATCATTCTTTAAAAATAGTCCTTGAATTGGAAACCTTAAGGTCTTTCGTTAATGAGTGCGAAGAAGTAGATCTCCTGTCTGGTTTTTGTGCTTATTAACACAGTGAACAGTTTAGGTTTGCTGCCTGGAAGCAGAAAGGTGAAGTGTCCAGAAGGCAGTGAGATAGCAGTATCTTAATTAGTTCTGTACTCCAGGGGATTGCAGAGCTGTTACTGTACTGTGGTGCTGGAAAGCAAATAATTAATGGTAGTGGGAGGTGCCAGTCAGCACCTAGTAGTGTGCCCAGACTCTTGCAAGTAAAGTAGTGCTTTTTAAGGAAGGTTCAATTCTGATGCATTTGTGCATTGAAAAATGTCATATTTCAGCAGTTGTACTTGAATAGCTTTTCACAGTTTTTTTTGTCACAGTAGTATTGCTTGTAGGGATTTTGTTTTACAAAATATCCAGGATAGCACAACTGTGATGCAGTACCATGTTTTACTCATTTTTGCATCTGGGAGGAAGCACAGGGAGGTTGAAGTGGTGTGCTCACAGTTACACAATAAGTAACCGGCTGTGGCAGAATATTTCTGAAGCCTCTGCTGTAGCCATGTCACCCTGCTTCCCAGTAAGGTTTAGCTCTAGGATAGTATTTAAAAAAAGATACAACTTACAGTAGATGGGTAAATGTAAAGTGATGTTCCTTTGAGGTTGTTTTCTTTGATGTGTACTGGTGGGTGGGGATGGGGAGTCAGAAGGTTTGTTTTAGGACAGAGGCCACCAGCCTGGAAACCTTTGCCTGAGAAGGACCTCCCCCTGGGTTGTTGGTTAGTCTGCTGCACGCCTTAGATGTTCACTGGGAGTCCTAGCTTGGGGAGGTTTAGAATTTAGCTCCCGCGGTTATGCTCTGCCTTGTCGCATAGCATTTTGTTGGGGGGGTTGGGGTCATAGAATTAAAAGAGTAGAATGGCAGTGCCCTGACATACCTTACAAAATGTCACTTGACTTCTTTTGTGCCCATAGACAAATATTTGCCACCCTGACATCATCCAGGAAAGGGGCAGGCCCCTATTTGCTGGTCCAGTCCTCCCCACTGTGTGTCGGTGGTCGCATTTAGCCCTTTAAAAAGGCAAGAGTATATTACTGCCATCCAGCCCCTGCACGCCAACCGGCACGTGCATTGCAGTTCAGATGGTTGCACTGGTGGACTGGAGAACTGTAAGTGAAAATGATGGAGTGGACAAGCTCATTTCATTAGTTTCTGAGGAGATGAGGCTCAGTTTTCAGCAATCCTTATCCTGGAGCAGTGTCGGATGTTTTTTGTTTTTGTTTTTTAAAGAAGACTCTGTTGCCTGATAAACTTATACCTTGTGATGAGATGCCAGATTTTATGATTTTCTTTCAACCTATTTTATAAATAGAATTATGAATACTTAAACCTCTTTACGCATAACAGTAACCTAGAAACATAGAAATTGTTGGCAGATAAGGACCGCCAGGCCGATCCAATCTGGCCATAGGCCCTATACATTGTATGCAGCCACTGACCCTATGTGATCAATGGCTGTTTCAGTACTTGAGGTTCAAGGGGCTGAGAGTTGATTACAGCAGTGAAGGGTAGTAAAAACTGTTGTGCTAGATGCCCTTATTTGGTAAGCTCATGAGCATGGTATTGGGAGCATCATTGGCTTAATACTAAGTCAAAGTCAACTTTATTTAAAAAGACGCCCAATCCCAAAGGCTCTGGGCGCCGCACAAAACCTATACAGTATGTCATACCGTGTACATTTAGGTTAAAATAACATACAAATAACTTAAACCCCAAAAGCCTGCACAAATAAAAAGGTCTTAAGTCGACTCTTAAAGGCCTCTATAGTGGGGGCCTCTCTCACTTCAAGTGGCAACGAGTTCCAGAGAGCTGGAGCAGCAACTCCAAAGGATCGATCCCCTGCTGATTTCAACCTAGCTCTCGGAACTGTGAGGAGGCCACCACCAGAGGAGCGGAGATCCCGGACAGAGGTGGACGGTACCAGGAGATCAGAAAGGTAACCAGTTAGTTACCAGTTACTAAGGAAACCCTTCCCCAGATTCAAATGATAGGGGTTGCTGTTAAAGTATATTAAATATACTTGTAAACTGTCACCCTCTTGCTGACACTATAAAAACTTAACTAATGCCCACTCCCTGCTGTGTTCAGTACGGCAGTAGTGGGATCTACATCACTAAAAAGGGAGTTTTCCCACAAGTCTTTGGTGGTGCACGATCGGATGTCTCGGGGAGCTGCATCCACATCTGTCAGTACTCTGCAAAATTAAAATACAAAATAATGACTGAACAAAAAATGATGCACTGTATCAGGATGGAGACCTTGGCTGGCAGGGTAACTGATGTTAGAGGGGCAGCCCTGTAGTAAAAAACATTGCCTGTCACCTTTAAGTCTCGCCTTGTAACTATAAAAAACAAGTATGGCAACCCACCTTTTTTGATGTGGATTTTAAGTGTTTAGACTGACCATAATGTACTGGGCAAAAAAATTATGAATTTGACATGGGATTGCTGAAACACCAGGGAATGCCCTTGAAAGCCATATGGAAATCACCATCATAACCTGAGAATCAGGATTCCTCCACTGAGATCAAATTATGTATTTAAGAGACCTGGCTGGTAAGGTTTACTTTTTTTTATTTTATTTAGTTTTTGTTGACCGGGTAAGTGCACTAGACAAATCCTGCCTGTTTTCAGGTATGGCCTGGGGTAGGGGGATACAGATGAATTCCAACTGACCTTGAACCAGATTAAGCTGTTGGTGGTATTTTTAGTGAATGAGGGAAATTTGGCCAGGACACTGGGGAAATTCCCCTACTCTTTTCGACAGGTGCCAAGGGATCGTTAACATCCACCTGAACTACCACCAATCCAGACAGATGGGACCTCGGTTTAACGTCTCATCTGAAAGACGGCACCTCAAAAGTGCAGCACCCCTCTCATGCTGCACTACAGTGTCAGTACTGGGATATTAACCCAAGTGCCAGATGTGGGAACTGAACCCACAGCCCTCTGATCTCCCGGCCTCAGAGGCGAGTGTGCTACCTACTGAGCCACTGACACTACTTTCAATTTAAGTCCCATGATAAGATCTTTCCAGTGAAGTATTGGGCTTACCTGGAAGTGTCAGCAGTTCCGAGACAAATATCTAAATCACCTGTAAATCAGATCCAGTCAGCAGCTTTTTCAAGGAGTCTTGAGACAAAAAGTGACGTTACTGAGAGGTAAGCTGTATTTAACAACATATGGCTTTGTCTGCCAATGATGTCACTTTCTGACTCAAGATTCCATGAAATGAGCTGCTGTCTTGATTTAATGTATGGATCATATAGATATTTCTGGAACATAGGGATCAGCCCACTAACGCATTGGAAAGAGCTTTACCTGGGAATGCCTCAGCCATGTTTACATTCCCTTTAAGGCTGGCTTAGCAAAGAGCTGGCTCTGTAGCGCTAAACAGTGGTAGGGACTGCTCTGACATGCTGGTGACCTGGGTTTTGGAATGGAGGACTCGGAATGTCCACTGTCCTGCTGAGTTGGGTGGGAGGGGCATGAAGCAGTACTCTAGCAGTGGCCTCTGGTGATGGCATGATGGAGACTTGACAGTGACAGAGTAGGTAACCTTGTCCAATCAGGAACCTCCTTCCCTCAGATCAGTCACAGCATGTTAGCCTTTGTGGGTGGAGAGGGGAGAAAAAGTGGAAAGACGCTCAGGCTGGGAGGTTCTGGATGTCTGTCTGTTTGCATGCACTCCTTCTGGCCACCTGACCCTCCATTTATGTGTAATTTTGACCAGGAAGGGCACTCTAAGCTGTGATGCGTTGTGTCCAAGAGTGTCCTGGAGGATGGGTTATACATGCCTGATTTATTGGCATGGTGGAGTACATACTCCTGCAGCCACAGTATTAAACACTCGCTTCACTCCTCTCCAATAGTAGATGGGGAGCAGGAGCAGGACAGACCCAGACCCTGGATCAGTGATACCCTGAAGAACCTGGTGTTAGATGAAAACCACACAGGAGTGAGTCCAGCAGGCTGCAGAAGTGACACTGGACCACAAGAAAGGGAGCACCTGGGGGCCTGAAGAGGAGGTAAAAATAATATTAATAAACATATACAAAGGGTATACTGGATCCTAGCCATGATGTAAAGAGGTGTTATAAGTAATGAATACTTGCTGGAAATGTGGACATGAACAAGATAAACTATTCCATATGCTTTGGATATGTAGAACCACACAAATAAATTGGATGGGCAATCCTTCTGAAATAAACATCTTGGGGAAGGAGTTCCCCATGACATGGGCTGTATGTCTTATGGGTCTGACGGAGGAAACTGGAATGCTACCGAATTGCTCTTCCAAGAACTTGGTCGTCAAGTCTTTTTCTCCAATCTGCTTTATGGATGGTGGTTTTGGTATGGCTAATCCTTAACTATTTGTTGAACCGGGATACAGGGTGTGGTAATGAAAATAAATGACTCAAGCCCTCCCATTCTGGGATTGCCTTTTGTATACCTTCCTGTTTTTAGGGTTGCTCCAACTGCACTCTTGATTTGGATATACTTCTGTGGCTGCCCGTAAGTCCCATATCCCCAAAAGTAATCCCTACTGAGTCTTATGGGTTTATGGGGTAACTGCTACTGAATGTCTAATATTTTATATTCCCTCCTAAATTGTGGGAAAGCCTTATCCAGCAGTGGTTTACTGCAGCTGTTTTCCCAAAAATGTCCCCTCCTTTATGTGTGCATTTCAAACAGCCCAATCCATCTGTAACTTGCATTTTAACTGAAACGCACCTACAGTGTTAGTGCTGCAGTGTGTGGTGGTATAAACCCTTGTGGCTAAAGGTAGCATGGTGTTTCTGTGCTAAATAAATGGCAGAAAAATATATTTTATTTATTTATTTATTTATTTTTTAAGTATTGTGCAGTACCACAGTAATGACCCATTTGTGTTTTGGTGGAGTACTTGGAGCCTGCAACCATATTATTTAGCATGGTCTGATAACATTTATAAGTAACTGAATACATAATTTAAAGTAATCATCTTGCACACAGGTCATCATGGCCAATTTCCCATCTGTCTTTATTATTTGTTTTGGTGTGCAGCTGTTTTATCTTCCTGAACGCAGCGGTAGGAACTGCTTGCAGTTCAGAGTGTGGGCCTGGCTGATTATCCCAATGTGGTTCTTATCCCCGCACTCCTGTCCTTCATATTGTATATCGGGTGGGGGTGGGGTACTCTACGGCTTTATTAGACTGCCATGCAGCTTGACTGACCCACATTTCATACTGGTCTGTGACATCACATGCATGGCAATCCAGAAAGGATTAGGAGAAAATCTGTGAGTTGCTGAGTACTCTGTACTTCTCAGTGTGTCTGGCAACCCGGTCTTCTCAAAATAGCCTGCTGCTTTACCTTTTGGAAATGGAATCCTTTGGGTTTAGAAACATAGAAACATAGATTTTGATGGCAGATAAGGACCGCTTGGCCCACCCAGTCTGCCCATTTCCCCTACCTAATGGATAAGCTGCAGATCCTAGTTAACCAGCAGCCTACTTCTTCCTACCCCCACCCCCTAGAATTGCCTTATGACTGTCCCATGCGTGCTTGAATTCCACCACTGTTTTTGACTCCACAACCTCCTCCGGAAGGCCGTTCCATGCATCCACAACCCTCTCTGTGAAAAAATACTTCCTTAAATTACCTCTGAGCGCCCCCTTCTATCTTCAAATTGTGCCCCCTTGTTCTTGCACACCTTTTTTTTTGAAAGATGCCACCCTCTTGGACTTTGATTCCTTGAGATACTTGAAAGTTTCTATCATGTCCCCCCTCTCCCTCCTTTCTCAAGACTATACATATTCAGCTCCTTAAGTCTCTTTTCATATGTCTTCGGTGCAGACCCTGCACCATTTTAATTGCCCTCCTCTGGACAGCCTCCATCCTGTCTATGTCTTTGCGGAGATTGGGTCTCAGAACTCGCAGTACTCCAGATGGGGTCTCACCAACTGTCTGTACAGAGGATAATAACTTCCTGTTTTCTACTGGTGATGCCTCTCCCTATGCATCCCAGTATCCCCCAACCCTCCTTGCTGCCCTCACATTGCTTGCCCACCTTTAGGTCATCTGACATGACTACCCCCAGGTCCCTTTCCATTTTGTTGTTGTTAGTATCTCACTCCCATTGTGTACTCTTCCCTGGGTTTTGTTTCCCAGGTGCATTACCTTGCACTTCTTAGCATTGAATCTAAACTGCCATACATTTGACCATTCCTCTAACCTTGCAAGTCCTTCTCATCCTTTCCACCCCACCTTGTGCATCAACTCTGTTGCAGATCTTTGTGTCATCTGCAAAGAGACATATTTTCCTTCAGTCCCTCTGCAATGTCAGCTATAAAGACATTGAAGAGGACTGGTCCTAATACTGAACCCTCATGGTACCCTACTAGTAACCCCTTTCTTCAGAGGTGGACTCCATTTACTATTACTCTCTGTGTCCTAGTCTCCAGCCAATTCTTTACCCAGGCTGTCATCTTGGGACCCACTCCCAGGCTGGCTAACTTGTATATTAATCTTTTGTGTGGGACTGTGTCAAATGCCTTGCTAAAGTCTAGGTAGGCCATGTCCACAGCCCCTCCCTGATCTACTACTTTGGTCACCCAGTCAAAGAAATCTATCAGATTTGTCTGGCATGACCTTCCCGCTGTGAATCCATGCTGCCTTGGGTCCTGAGCCCCTCTGGCCTCTAGATACTCAGCAGTTCTTTCCTTCAGAAGTGATTCCATCATTTTCCCTATCACTGAGGTTAAACTAACAGGTCTGTAGTTTTCTGCTTCTGCCTTGCTCCCACTTTTGTGAAGGGGAATCACATCTGCCCTTCTCCAGTCCTCGGGTTTGCACTCCAGGGCTGCTAGTGTGGTCAGCTGACAACGAGTGATAGAAAGAGAGGTGTCTAAGCGCGGGAAAACTTGAGAATCCTGCTATAGCAGACATTGGCAAGTTGATCACATGTAGCTGTGAAAACTCTTTCCAACAATACAGTGATCATATATGGTAAGATAAGACCCTCTGTAAACCACCAGTTGTTGGCCGGTCACCTTACATTTCCCTCGTGAAACATAGACTCCTGTAATGCAGAATTACAACAATTTTTAAATCCTCAATTTGGCTAGCATATTGTCTACATAAAGCTTTTATAGACATTGCCGATAAAACTTGAGATCTGTTACTGAAAACATCATAAGAATAAAATGAAAACTAAGTACTGCTAAGCTGGTTTAACACAATACTGCAGCTTGATCTGAACAGGAATAAACGTGTCAGAATCGGACCAGAAGAGATCAGCTGGGCTAGCTTTCAGTTCTTAAGTCTTTCAGTGATGCCTTTCAGAGGTTCAAAGATTGTGATTTATATAGCAGGGACATCTATCACTTTGCCACCAAAAATGCCAGTTCCTCATGGAGATGGTGTAGTCCTATATTAGTTCATAAAGTAACACGTTATACCAATTGGTATTGCTCAGTCCTCCGACAAGTTAATAACATGGAAGCCCTTTCATGGAAATGGGTTCAAAGACAGGAGAGGGTTCAGCATTTGAAAGTGTTATTAAAAAGGTTACTCGGGTCGGAGTCGCAGTGCATTTGCAGATGAATTGCTTACTACTTGGAGTTTGTGAATCTTGAACGTGATAATTATAAGCACATATTTTTCTTACACATATGGTACTAAAGTTTATATATACTTTATTTTGATTAGTTGATGCCTGTAAAAGTGAATTGTGTTTGTTCATTGTTACAATTAGTTGATATTTGTCTTGTTTCAAACTATAGTATGTATTTGTTACTGTTATGTGTATATATAGTCATAATAGCTGGTTCAAGCCTGTAAAAGGGCTCTGTGGCCCAGTACTTCATTACCCAGTCAACAAAATGTTAAATTAAAAAATTAAAAATGGGGATTTGTTCAACCCCTGATGAGGCGAATGTTTGACTCCATAGCAAGGGTAGATTTCAACATAGTTTTGACAAGGGCATAGAACAAATTGCCCCAGACTAGTGCAACTAAACCTTTACCTGTCCATCTTGACTAGTACAGGTCCTCTGTGACTCCCACTAAAGTTGCTGTTATGACTCTCCAGGCTTCTGACATGATGGTTTCACTTCTGAAAGTATAGGGAAGAGGATAGGGCGGTCGACCAGGAGAAGCAGAGGGAAGCGGGGAAGGCAGTGAGGGTTTCAAAGGCACAAACAGAGGAAAGGATCATTAAAGGGATAGTTAAAGGAGACAAGACCTTTATTCAAATACATACACAATAAGAGGAAGACAAGGGGGGGATTATGAGATTAAGAAGGGCAGGGGGAGACTGTGCAGAGAGACTGAGAGAGCTCAATATGTATACCCTTGATGAAAGGAGGGACGGGGGGACATGATAGAAACTTTTAAGTACCTCAAGGGAATCAACAAAGTCCAGGAGGGTAGCATCTTTCAGAAAAAGAGATGTGTAAGAATAAGGGGCACAATTTAAAGTTAGAGGGGAGCTGGCTCAGGGGTAATGTGAGGAAATTCTTTTCATGGAGAGAGTGGTGTCGATGGAACCGCCTTCCTGGAGAGGTTGTGGGGTCTAAAACAGTGGGGGAATTCAAACATGCATGGGACAGACATAAGGCAATTATAGTGGGGTTGCAGGAAGTAGGCTGTTGGTTAACTAGAATCTGCAGCTTATCCAATAGGTAGGGAAATGGGCAGACTGGGTGGGCCAAGTGGTCGTTATCTGCCGTCAAAGTCTATGTTTCTATGTTTCAGAGGAGGATCAAAAAAAGCAGATATCCTGAACAGATACTTTTGCTCAGTTTTTACAGTGGAGTGAGAGAGAGAGAGAGAGACGCTACATCAGCAGGAACACTAGGGGGAAGGGAGGTGGACAGAAGTCTATTTTTACAGTTAGTTTACAGAAGAAGGAGCCGTGAAAGGACTTGGCAAATCTGAAAATGGATAATGCTATGGGGCTGGACTGGGTACTCCCAAGGGTGCCGAGGGAGCTCAGGGAGGTACCAGCAGCTCACTGGACGCACGAGTGGTTCCAGAGGACTGGAGGAGGACGGATTTAGTCCTGTTTCATAAAAGCGGCAGCAGGGAGGAGGCAGGCCGCTATAGGCTGGTTAGTCTAACCTCAGTGGTGGGGAAGTTAGTGGAGACACTATTAAAATAAAGGTTAGTGGAATATCTTAAATCCAGTGGGTTACAAGACTCAAGGCAGCATGAACTCATGAAGGGGGGGAAGGTGCCTTATCAAATGAACCTGATTGACTTCTTCGACTGGATGACCAGGGAAATAGATCAGGCTGGGGCAGTGGATGTGGCCTACTTAGACATCAGCAAGGCCTTCAACACCGTACCAGTTAAGAGGCTTATAAGGAAATGGGGCAGTGTGAGGGTGGGAATTGCTTGATGTATAGGTGACAGAGGGAGGCGGTAAACTGTACTGTCTCTGAGAGGTAAGTAACCAGTGGGGTACCACAGGGCTCACTGCTGTGACCAGTCCTCTTCAGTGACTTCATAAGTAACATTCCAGAAGAGCTGGAAGGGAAGGTATGACTCTTTGCAAATGAAACCAAAATCTGCAATAGGGTACATACTGTGGAGAGGGTGGAGAGAATGAGTAGAGATCTGAGAGAACTCGAGGAATGACCGAGGGTATGGCAGCTGGGTAATCATATACTTAGGGCACAGAAAATCAGGGGACAGTGTATAAATGGGGGAAGAGATATTGATGGTCGTTAAGCAGGAAAGGGATCTTGAGGTTATCATATCAGATTACCTCAGGGTGATGGGACACTGTGACAAGGCAGTAGGCAGGGTCAGTGGGATGCTGGGGTGTATAGGGAGGAGAATCACCAGCAGAAGGAGAGAGGTGGTGTTACCACCGCATCGTTCGTTGGCGAGACCCCACCTGGAGTACTGTTTCCAGGTGTAGGGACCACATCTAAGGAAGGACACAGGGTGGAGGCTGTCTGGAGAAGGCCAACTGAAATGGTGCAGGAGTTGCATCATATCTACGAGGAGAGACTAAGGGATCTCTAATTTGCACATCCTGGAAGAGAGGAGGGAGAGAGGAAAACTTGATCTAGACCTGTAAGTACTTCATGGGAGCAAACAGGGTACAAGAGGGGAGTTTTTTTTCAGAAGAAGAGGTGCATGAGAACAAGGGGGCATGCAATGAAGCTAGAAGGGGGAAATTTAGCAGGGATGTGAGGAAGTACTTCTTCACTGAAAGAGTGGTGGATGCTTAGAACAGTCTACCAGCGGAGGTGGTGGGGGAGAAAACAGTGGTGGCTTCAAGCATGCCTGGGATAGACACAAAGGAAGTCTTGGTAGGAAGATCTGGTAGGGTCTGCGGTCACAATATAGGCAGGGACAAACTGTGCAGACTGGGTAGGCCAGCTGGTCCTTATCTGCTGTGTTTCTGTGTACAGCTCTGGTAGCAGTGTGCATTTTTCTGCCAGACTCTGTTAGTTGTCCTGCAGGTTGGGGAGGGAGTGCGGCGAGGAGCATGCTGCCAACAGATCTGCTTCTGCTATTGTGTGTGCAGTGTTGGGGTTACTTGACTAGATTGCCACTACCATAAGATCATCTAGTTTTGGGGTGGGGTATGAAACAAGGTAGAGAGGGGCTGTGATACTGGTAAACCAGAGTGGGTATGCAGTCTGTGTATTCTTACATGTTGCATCTCTTTTTCATTGTGTTTGGATCAGAAGTGCAAAGTAGGAGTGGGGTGAATGTGCAGTAATCCTGGAGTATTTTTTGACATCTGTTTTTTATTTATTTTATTTTATTTATTTCAATCTAGGATTACAATACCTTTGAGCCGAGGCTCTTTTACAAAGGTTCCACGTCAGCGTGTGCAACAGTCATCATTTTTAGTTATAAACATAACGTCACTGACTTACAGACACGTATACCAGTGCAAAGACTTGAGCTGTGAGCAAGACAAGGGGAGTGGGGGGGGTGATGGGGAGAGGTAAGTACCAGATCAGGGGGGTAGGAGGTGCAGGGGTAGGGGGAGTGCAGGGTGGGTGGGGCAGGACTGGAGATACGGGGAGGTGGGGCGGCGGTGGGAGACAGTGCACCAAGGGGGCCTGTCGGGGGAATATGCCAGGTAAGGTGTTAGGGGTGCAAAGACTGATTCTAAGTGCTGGGTGCAGAGGCATTTTGACTTGTACAAGTATGTAGAGTAATTCTCCATTATAACTGTGAACTAGTGCAGTTATCTGCATGGTAGTGCAATCTTGAGTAACCTTGTTCTGCTGACTAGTTCCACAAGAATGTTAAAGGTTAACTTTTGCTCCACAGTACTTCTCACTGAAAAATGTGAGTGTGGACAGTAATTTTTTGTGACTGCAGTTTATCCAGAGCACCTGGTCAAACAGTCAAAAGACCTACAGATTACAAGCATATGCTTATATATATAGGCAGGTAAAAGTAACAATTTATCACAAAGCCCAGCATCTCTTGAACCAAGGCGTGCACTGCAGTGCTACACTATATATATATGTTTTTAACGTAGAACCAAATTGTACAGAAAAATTGGAGGAGGGGGGCATTGCTAAATCAAACTGGTAAGATTCATATGTAGATACCACTGCAGTATCAGGGCGGGCACACCATATCTAACCCATGGAGGGAGATCCTGGAAACACGATGACCACTACCTCATGCCGATTCAGCCATGACTCAAGGAACCAAATCTGCTTGATGTTGCATTATATAATGTATCCAGAGTGTCAGTGTATTAGTAAAAAAGCTGTGTACAATGCTGGTGCCAATAGGTTATTCTCTCCATATGATAATAAGTGGTTCACCAAGCTGTGCCAGTCTTAGATAAATGGTTTGCTTCTACTGAACCAGTTCCTAGTGAGTTTTCTCTTTGCAGCTGCTAGTAAAATAGCTAACAATCTCCATTTATTAAGATGTATATCCAGCTGGGTAGCTCGCTGCATGGTATATTTGGGATCTTCTGAAATTGCTGTTATTTTGTGTGCCTCCTTCAAGCATATACTAATCTCTAGGGATTCCCTACCCGCTCTACTAGCCAGGGTATCCTGTGATTATCTTCATATATGCTTACATTTTTCCAAGCTTATTTTGAAGGCTCGTACTTTCTTCTTATCCTAATGTCTGGCATAGCCTCCCTTCCACCCTAACAGCCAAACATCTCACCTCTGTCACAGAACTGCAGAGCTCGCACTAGGCCACTGGTCTCTCAGATGGCAGCATAATGCCCTGGTGCTGCCGTGCCACTGGACCTGCCCGACTGTCCCTATATTTTCACACAAGTGTTTGACCCCTGAGCTGCCATCTGTGCCTTACATGCAGCTCTTGGGGGTGTATATGCAGAAGTTCTCTGGGTATGATAGGGTGTTGGGGACTGATTGGATGGAACAGTGATCTTCTCCTGCCATCATTGCCTGTGTTTCTATGTATTGATGCCAGCAAACCCTTGGCCCCTATCTGCTGCTTTGTCGCTGTAGGAGCCAGTAGAGATCTACATGGAGCAGGTCCCAAAGATACCAGCAACCATCATTTAGACAAATTAATGCACATGATTTTTTCCCCCCCTCCCCACTTGGCAACGTTCAACTTCCACTCCATGCTGGGCGGTACCCCAGCAGGCCATGCAGTGTCACCTTGGGGAGAGTAGAGGAGGCAAGTTTCATGGGAATGAGACAGAATACCCACTGGACCCTTAGGCATGCCCCCCCCCCAGCTGTTCATAATTAATGCTATTAAATGCTAAATTGGGAAAAAACAACATGGGGAAAAAAGGCATCTTACTGAGAAGAGGAGGGACAGTCTTAAATGGCATAAAAAGGGCACGGGCGTAAACACTGGGGTGGGTATAACCTGGACAGCTACATTAAACACTGTTCAGAATGTAGTACAGAATGCATTTAATGGAAGATGAATATACAGAAGAGCTTCGCAATAATGGAGTTTATTGTACTAACTATAATAAGATGCTTTACTATTATTAGCTTTAAAGCCTTAGTGGACTAAAGACCTCTGATAGCTAGAGAAAAGAATGCGCTCATGCTGCGGATCCCCAATCCAGACTGCATGTGCACCTAAGAACACAGAAAGCGAAACAAAGTGCATCTTTTCGAGCTATGAGCAAAGGGCAAAACTGCCATCGCATTCCTGCAGTTCGGAACTGCTTTAAACTGAAGAACTGCTTTCCCCAATTCCAAACAAAATGTCCTCCCCTTCGAAGAATACACACAAACCCATCAGCCCAGCTTGCAATGATGTATACCTCAGTGACTGATCGTTTGGAAACAGATGTGGTTACAGCAAACAAGCTGCAGTAGCATCCTGCCCGCAGCGAGTTCCAGCTTGCCTTTGCTTGTGCTGATATTTGCTAGAGGCTGCCCTCAAATAACTGTAACTATGGAGTTATTTGATATGAGCTTTAGAATTCAGTGCTATAAATCTGGGTGCAAACTTGCCTTGAAAGGAGGAGTCGGCTCCTACTATTGGAACATAACTCAGCCTGTAATAGGCAGTTAAACTTTAAGCTCCACTGACATAAGTTGTACCCTGTAGTTGAAAAGGCTAGGATCAGGTCATTCTACAGGGACAGGTGATGGGTAAAATGGAGTAATGTTGTTTATTTTTGCCAGAAAAAATGTTCGTAGTTTCTTTGCACTCTGAGGAAAGAACTGCTTTCCGTTGCATTTTGGGCTTTGATAGGTTATTATATAAAGTTTATGTGATTGTTCCCTGTTGAACAGCTCACTACTTGGGGTGGATGCTATGATCTGTAGGTTAACAGAACACCAGTTTGATAAATAACATGAAGTGCAGTGCAATTTAAATTTCTTAAATCAGGCAGATCTAACTGGTTCAGCATGAATCAGTTTGCCTCTGTACGACAAAAGGCAAAGTATGCACTTTTGAGTCTGTCATTGGGTTTGATACAAAACAAAGCACAGCTTGGTGCAGTTCTGAAAACAAGTAGACTTTTAAAGCTGCCATATCTTTCTAAAGTTCTAAAATATTTTGGCCCCAAAAGAATTGTACTTAAAAGTGCTGTCTCTTCTTTCACTATAAAGGGAGTATGTTTTTTTCACCAATTCAGTAGAGGTGTGCTGCTGCTTAAGGAGTACCACTGGTGGACCCAAAATATAAACTGTAAACAGTGCCGGCCTGTCAGCGCAGTAGCAGGGTGTCCATCTGCGGCGCTGTCACCCTGGGTTTGGGGACAGACACTGGATTCGGAAGACCGACTGGGGAGAGAAGGATTGAGCATCCCAGGGGGATTGCTGTCCTTCTCTGGGGGGTTGGGGAAGAGTGTCCAGCACAATGTGGACCTCTGGCGGAGGCTGGGGGTACCACCATGGCTGGCAGTACACATCGGGGGGAAGGGCAAATGCTGGCATCATTGCACGTCCCTGCCCCCAGGGAAAATAGCAGCAAAAAATGACGATCACTAATGATGGCCACTCCCTACTCAGACAGTGGTCTGCAGGTGGGAAGGCCCCACGCCATGGGGAGCAGGACTAGAGACCCATGTTTCCTAGGGGGTGTGCCCACTTGGCGGCTCTGCCTAGAGGGGCATGTCTGGTGATTGGGTGGAGGAGCGAGTGGGGGACCAGAACCCCTTGCGGGGGGAGGGGCCGGGGAAGATGGAACAAAAAAAAAAAACTGTAAACAGTAGGAGGCGGGCATTGTTGGGCAACCGTAGGATGGCACTGTAGTGCTGTACCATTTAATTTGTGTATAGCCCCTATGCTAGAAGGCTTTGAGGAAGGGCTTAGAACAATCTTGTTTGAACAGGTATTTCTGAAATAATATACCATGCACTGTCTAGTAAAACTGGTTTAATTAATTGCCACTTACTGCTTTAGGACTGTGCTGCTGGTACGCTATGCGGCACCTTGGATCTTAGAAGGGTGCCAAACTAATTATCTTTACTTTAAGAAAAATGATAATCTGTCTCTTTCTCCTTCTGTGATTGCAACTTGCTGAAGGCAGTCTGTTTCAGGTTGTATTGAAAGTGAAAGACTGCCAACCCTTTGCGTGTTTTTTTTTTTCCCACTCCCAAAATTGTTTTTATGCAATATGCGCGGACACAAAACCTGTTAAATAAATCCATTTATCTTCACAGTCATCGAATAAATAACATTTAACTACACCGCAGTGATGTCATCACCATTTATCCACACAGTATTAATATCATCACCATTGATCTACATAGTAGTGAAGTCAACCCCCCATATTCAAATGCAAATAGTTTTAAAACGAAAAATGATAGCCTGGTACTGTGAGCACAGAAGTGGTTCAATACAAAAATATCTACAAAGTGAGTGGTGTTTCATTTATAAATACATTTTAGTTTTTTTTATAATTGACAAAAAAAGCAGAAAATTCAAGTGTTTCCATTTTTTCGACAATCAAATGTGAATAACTTTAAAATGAAAAGGGTAGCATGGTACTGGTGCAGTACATGTTCATGGTACGGACTATTTAAGTCTGAGCCCAGCCGCCATGCAGAGACACCACAAGGAGCTGTGATCCCTGTCTGCATCGGTGGATTTGGAGGGAACCAGGGGCAGTGGTGGCCGTGGCAGAGTCCAGGGGACTCATCGGCGGCAGGAACAGCACTGGGAGGCTGGGACAAAGAGAGAGAGAAGCGCAGCACCAATCGGTGTGGAGGGTGCCATTTTCGAACAAGCGGCTGGGCTATTTAAGTCTGAGCCCAGCCATCATACAGACACACCACAAGGAGCTGTATTTGTTTCCCGCTTACTCTCCCTGGTCCTGACCTCTATTAAATAGGCAGTGGGGGTGGAGCCTTGGAGGAGGACACATTGGGATTGGGTAAATTGACACACAAAGGGATTTGGACTGGATGTTGACTGTGTTAAGGGGGACAAAGGGAGTTAAGAGTGTCTTGATGATCTGGGTGTACAGTCTACCGCTGTCTGAGTACTGGGGGGAATTTGTGTCTGATTAACAGGGAGTGCGGACTACTGTTGAGGGTGGAGGCAGTTTGGGTATTGATTGTCTGGAGTGCTTAGGAAATTGCTGGCCACTGCAAAATCTGGGTACTGTTTGTCCTGATTGCTTGGGTAGTGCTGGCTACTGCTGGGGGAGAGGGCAATGTGACTGATTGTATAGTGATTGATTGAATTCTAATTGGAGGGTGTGTTTATAGTCGGTGGGGGCCCATACTGCTCACACTCAGGATGAGGATGGGATTGGAAAAAACCAACATGAGGAAAAAAGGCATCTTACTGAGAAGGGGAGGGACAGTCTTAAATGGCATAAAAGGGCACGGGCATAAACACTGGGGTGGGTATAACCTGGACAGCTACATTAAACTACATTCCCAAGCAAAGGGTGCAGGAGCAAGCATCTTCAGTAGGGTGATTAGGTGCGCGGGTTGCAGGGCAGCCATAATATTAAACTGAGCATGGAGATGTGGAGGATGCCCAGTGTGTTATCTGTTGGCAGGTCTCAGACAGGAGGTGGAGGCAGTTGGAGGGCAGGAGGGGTGGAGGCAGAAACCATATGATGTTGGACGAGGACAAAATGGCATACCCTAGGGGATTGGGACGGGAGTGAGAGGACAAGGACCACAGGGATGCTATAGGGGGATGGAACCTGGAAATGGCAAAGTAAGGAATTCACTCTTAATGCAGGGGGTTGTCCACAGAGAGCCAAGGAAGGGGAAGGAGACAGGAGAGAGCAGACTTGGGGCGGGCATCACACTTACAAATCGCTTCACCCTGCTATATCTGGATGGTGAAGTAGAGGAGGCTGGCAGGCGGGAGGAGCAGGCAGACAGGGAGGGATTGATCAGAGATTGGAGGGGGCAGGGGACAGGAGAAGGGGCCAGATCCAGAGGAGGGGAGGGCATGGGGAATCTGAGACCAGGGCACCAGACGGGTGGGGAGGGGGCCATGAGCCTTGGTTTGAGGAAGGTAGGGCAGAGGGGGTTGCACAGAGCAGTGCCAGGGTGGACGTGAGTGGGGCCCAGGACAGGCCAGGGTCAAGGAGAGGAAGATCAGCCGTGGAGGGGGGTGAGGCAGGGAGCACTCTGGAAAGGCCGGCTCCAAGGCTGGAGGAATCAGAGGGCAGGAATAGGGAGGATGAGTGAGGTGCAGGGAGCACTCGGGCACAAGAGGATGTTAATGCTGAACTGGGGGGGGGGAGGTGAGAAGGGAAGCAGTAAGAGGTGGCCTCAATGGAGGGAGCCGATGGCAATAGGTCAACCTTGGAAGATTTAAAGGGGGCGACTGGGGATACACAGGTTGGGACGGGTGCGAGAAGCAAACTGGGGGAGGTAGACAGAAGGGGGAGTCTGGGAGGGCACACGCAGACACAGACTAGTGATGACCAGGCAGTGGGGGGAGGGGGCGAGGAGCAAGCTTGGGGCCGTAGTCGGGAGAAAGAGTCTGGATGGATGCACACAGACTTGTGACACCCAGGTTACAGGGGGTGAGAGGAAAAAGCTGATGGATGTAGACAGAAGGAGGAGCCTGGAAGGGCACAAATGGGCTAGTAACTTTTGGGGGTGGTGAAGGTACTCCTGCTGGGTGACTCCATGATTAGGGGGTATTCAGAGGGAGAGGGTTGGGGAAGGAAAATGCAGCCCAGTAAAGTCTAAATGTATCCCAGGCCTATCCGTACACAAGGCCAGATTCCATCTATACTCAATGGCAAGAGAGTGTGGGGGATCCCCAGACTTTCTAGTTCACCTGGGAACAAACGATTTAGATGGGAACAGTGAACTAGAGATACAGGCATGATTCAGGGAATTGGTCAGGGTTTGCCACTCTATAGGAAGCTCATTCTCCTTCTCCGAGATATTGCTGGTACCAATGGCAATCTGGGAGAATAAACAGAAACTTAGAGGGGTGAGCCAGTGGCTCAGGGAGTGGTGCATGTCAGAGAGGTATGGGTTGATGGGCAACTGGGATGATACATGGGAGGATAAAGGGCTATATGCCAGGGATAGGTTACACCTCAACCTGGAGGGGAGGAGATCCTTAAACTGAAACTCTCTGGATTCATAGGTGTGAGGTAGGGTTTAAACTTGTAAAGGGGAGAGGGATAAAAAGACTGACAACCCCAGGGGGGAAATTTGAGGGGTCAGAACTAGGGCATGCAAAGGGGGTTGTGGGCAGCATGGGAAAGACAGGGGGAGCTGTGCAGCGAAGTGAGACAGGGGCCTGTGCTGGACCAAGAAGACTGAAGAGGGGTGAGGGGCTGGGGTGGAGGATGGTCCTGATCAATGCCAGAAGCATGGGTAATAAAATGCCAGAGCTTCGGGCAATGCTAGTGGAGAGAGAGGCAGACATGACAGCAGTTACCGAGACATGTGCCACACAGAGGCATGATTGGGACCTAAACTTAGAGGGCTACACAATGTTTAGGAGGGACAGGGGAGTGGGTGGGGAGGGTGGTGCTGATGGTCAAAAATGACATAGTAGTTTGTGGAGTCGAGGAGGCTGTAGGGGATGTGGAGGCAAATTGGGTAACCCTGCAAACGGGGAGGGGTAAAAGACTAAAAATAGGGGTGGTGTACAGACCCCCACAATGGGGGTGGACAGGGAGGATGAACTCACTGAGAACATCAGGGGTCATTGTGGCCTCGGAAGGGGCAGGGTGGTGGTCATGGGCGACCTGAACATGCTGGGGGCAGATTGGGGCACAATGACATCCTCGATGGCCAGGGAGTAGAGGTTGATGGATGCCTTCCAGGATGCCTTCCTAGTCCAGCATGTGAGGGGGAAGCCTACTAGGGAGGACCGGATACTGGATGTTGTCCAAGCAGAAAATTACCAGATAAGGGGCCTGGAGGTGAGCAGCCCGTGTGGCAGGTGGTGACCACGCCATGGTCTGGTTTCTTCTGTTTCTAGGGGGAGAGGAAAATTGCACTAACACTCTAGTAACAGATTTCAGTGGTGTGGATTTTGAGGGCATGGGAAGGATTCTTAGTGGGTGCTTGGATGAAATAAGGCCAGATATGGATGTTGGTAGCTTGTGGGAGACCATAAAGAAAGGGGTGCAGGAGGTTACTAAGTCCTGCACAAAGGTAAGGAGTAAGCAGTGTAGGGCCAGGAAGCCGTGTTGGTGGACCCAGGAGGTGCAGGAGGCAGTGAGGCAAAAAAAGGCGGCCTACTCATGCTTAAAGCACTCAAGGGGGGTAAAGGAGAGGGGAGAGTATGAGTTACTGGCTAGGAGGGTCACCAGGGTGACCAAGGCAAGACTAGAGCATAACCTGGCCAGGGGATATTCGGGGGTTCTATAGATACATAGGGAGAGAAGAAAAGCTAGGGCACAGATTAGCAGGATTAGGTCTGGGGAGGGATGGGCGCAGGAAGCAGGGGAACAAGCAGAGGTACAAAATGAGTACTTTGCCTCAGTCTTTGCACGAGAGAGGGGGTTCCTTCCATCCCAAAGGGAGGGAAGGGGATCCCATAGATTCGGGAAGTCAGTTAGAGTCTGAAGGATTGGAAGGGGCTAAGGCATGGGACGGGCCGAACCTGGAGGAGGATGGGCGGGAGTGTGAGGAGGAGGACTGGGAGGGCAAAATCACAGTGGATAAGGTGAGAGAGGCCCTCTGGTCGTTGAGGACTGAAAAGGACCGGGGCCAGATGGGCTGCATCTAAGGGTACTGAGGGAATTGGCAGATGTGCTGGCAGCTCCACTGGCTGCACTCTTCAACATCTCTCTCAGGACAGGGTGGGTGCCTCAGGATTAGAGGGTGGCTCATGTGGTGCCCATCCACAAAGGTGGGTCCAGAGAGGAGATGGGGAATTATAGGCGTGTTAGCCTAACGTCTGTGGTGGGCAAAGTAATGGAGGGCATTATCAAGGAGAGGCTTTGGGGTCAGCTGGAAAGGTTGGGGCACCTGTACAATAGGCAGTATGGTTTTGTTCTGGGGAGGTCATGCCAGACCAACCTGATGGAGTTTTACGACTGGGTGATGGGTGCCCTGGACCAACAGAGGCCGGTGGACGTCCTCTTATCTGGATTTCAGTAAGGCGTTCGATTCGGCATGCCATTGGGGGGGCAGTTGCTCAGGTGGGTGGAAAATTGGCTTACAGGGTGAATACAGAGAGTGGTGGTTGGTGGGATAGTCTTCTCTCTTAGAAGGGTCACCAGCTGGGGTCCCCCAGGGTTCAGTCCCGGGGCCACTCCTGTTCAGTGCCTATGTCTTGGACATAGGGAAGGGGGTTAGGAGTAGGCTGAGTCTTTTTGTGGATGACTCGAAACTGGGAGCACTGGCGGACAGGAATAAAGGGAGAGAGGCCTTCCAGGGGGACCTGGATACCCTGGGGAGGTGATCAAGGAAATGGGAATTGAGGTTCAACACAGGGAAATGTAAGGTGCTACATCTGGGGGTCATAAACCCAGGCCTCGCATACACTCTGGAAGGTGTTGCATTACAAGCCACAATAGGTGAGAGGGACCCAGGGGTAGTGGTGGACATTAAAATGAATAACACTGAGAACTGTCGAAGAGCCGCAGCAAAAGCAAACAGGATACTTGGCTGCATAACCAAGGGGATTACCTCCAGGAGGAGGGAGGTGATCCTCCCTCTCTATAATGCCCTGGGCAGGCCACACCTTGAGTACTGTGTGCAGTTCTGGAGACCCCACCTTCAGAAGGACATAGCACTGCTCGAGAAGGTCCAGAGGAGGGTGACAAGGATGATACAGGGCATGGAGAGTGGGACCTATGAGGAAAGGCTGGAAGAACTCAGGCTGTATACATTGGCGGAGAGTAGGGACAGAGAGGACATGATAGAGGTCTTCAAGTACATAAAGTGGATAAATAAGGGTGGAGCCAAGGAGGTGTTCAGGCTTAATAAGGGGGGAACTACCAGGGGGCACGAATGGAAGCTGGGGGAGTATGGGGGGCATGCAAGAAGCACTACTTCACTGAGAGGGTGATGGAACCATGGAATGCACTGCCCAGGAGTCTGGTGGAAGAGAGCACAGTGGTATTATTCAAGAAGGGTTGGGACAGGTACAGGGTGATGCTAAAGCCCTCTGGGTTTGGGGTGGGGGGGAGTGAGCTCCCAGTAGGGGGCTGGCAATTGAGCAGACTTGATAGACCATGAGGCCTATTCTGCTGGCTTTTACTATGTTACTATGAGTACAAAAGTTGTTCAGCACAAAAATATCTACAAATTGAGTGGTGTTTCATTTAATACCAACCATTACTCTAGGCAGACCTACACTAGGAAAGCTAACAAAAAGTCACAGAACTTATCATTTAAAAAAAAAAAAAGCAAAAGCAAAGGTCCCTGCACTGACAGAAAGCATCCCTTATTGCTTAAATGAAATACAGTGGTGAGCTGTCAGATAAATGATTTATCTACACGTGTGCTGTTTGACCTCAGACACCTCACTCACGGCTTATGCCACTCATGAGGTTCCCCGAGGCCAAATGGCACTTGTGTAGATAGATAAATTTATCTCACAGCTCACCATTGTATATCCCGTATTCCTCCTTTTTTAGCGTTGGGTGTAAGAGTTTGACGCTGCTCAGGTAACAAATAATTAGGAACCGGACAATTGTGATGCACCTGGCATGGAATAGCAAGCAGGGTCCAAACTGTATGTTGTGTTGCAGATGACTACTGAAAATTATACAGTGGGCATAAAAAATAATCCTGAAACCGGATTGGTCAGCTACAGTCTTTACCAATAGGTAAATTCTGCAGTAACCTATGGATGAGGAAAAGACAGTTAAAGAAACCATGAACACATTTTTAAATTTATTTCACACAAGTCCATTGTACAATTTCAGGTACTTCAAGATATGGGTAATTGAGGATTACCCACTTTCTGTGCAGTTCAATCGCTTGGCTATGCCTTGTGACACACCACATGAGATGTGGGTAAATCCCTGAATAACCCACATTTTGCAGTGTCTTCTTTCTTAAATGAAGCTTGCTACTTGAAAGCAGCAGTGAATGTTATGGTGAAAATGTTCTGACTTGCTTGCCGTTTTTAATTTTGAACACCCATTATTTAACATCCCTTTTCTTGTGACCAGGCTGAATTAGCATGCAACAGACACTGCTCCCTGACCTTATGGAACAATGTGCGCTCAGAAACAGCTGAGAATATTAACAAAAACCTGAGGGTAGCCATATTTATTGCAGGTTTTCATAAGAAAAGTACATGTGCCTAAAATATCTAGTGATGACAGATTCATAGCCTGACATCTTGAGTAAAAAATGGAAACCAAAATATCAAAATAAAAATACATAAATGAGTGAAAGCAAATAAAATAAACCAGCTAAAAATATATAATTTGGGGGTATTTATAAAATGGGTAAAGAAAGCCTTGCAGTCTAATTGGCTGACATATCTTTAAAACCATGCATGTTTTTGTAATATTCAACAGAAAAAAGTACCAGTGCCTAGTGCCCTCTTTACATAAGATATCCTTGTCGCTCTTACTGAATTTGAAACCTTTGTTGGCAGTCATTTCTTCATTAGTTGCTTAGTGCTTTACCTGATTCCATACTCTGCAAGTGACAGAATATACGTAGTACTGTGCAACAGTTCTTTATGTCCTAACAATTAAAACTGAAGCTTTACACATTGCTGATTTTCCCTCAGTTGGTCACTAGGAGTTTACTGATGATTGTCTTGGTCACTTGCTTCCGCGATTGATGGTGCACTCAGTATGTACCATCACTCGCTTCTTCTCGCCATAATTCTCACACACCCTACTTGTTCCATCCTTCAGCCGACTTCAAGATATCACCCGCCACCTCAGACTTTAATACTGCACACAGAATTGGAGAAAAGAAAAAAAGTTAAAGTATTAGTCTTCTGATTCTACTAAAACTGAAATGGTAGCGTATCTGCAATGCCAACAAATCAGAACTATTGCAGATACACATAAACTACGTAGCAGTCTTGTGCCTCCTAGCGCCCACCTATGGGACAGTCAGTGGAGGGACAGTTAGGACATAATCACCAACTTAAATTTAAACAAAAAAATGCTATTGAAACCCATTTTATAAACATAGTAAGACACTCTAGGGTGTTGGTTATGTTGGGGTACATGCACTTCTGGGGGCAGTAAGGCAATCGGCCTGTGACCTTATGCCTCACTACGCCCCAAGGTGTACTTTTTTTCAGCATAACCAAACCCTTTTCTGTTTTATTGCTTACATATTCATAAGAGCATCTGTTAGGGTTCATAAAACATGGTTTCATCCCACAGAGCAGTATAGGCAGGTGGAAGATACCTTTTAGCCATATGTGTATGGCTGCTTTAGCTCCTGCTGCAGTGTCTCAGCACTGCCCCAACTTTCTGAACTGCTTATCTTGTGTGTTCACTCAGCCCCTCTTAGTGCTGATGCAGCATGGACTGTAGAGGGACCGTGAGTCACAGAGGCACTGAGGAATGTTGGGAGTCAATGCTGTGTGAGGGTCCCTTCACATCGGCTCATGCAGTGCAGGCTGCCCACATGGCTGCTTACACCACTAGCGCCGACCTGCATCCCCAGGATTGCTGCAGCTCCACATGGCCACATTTACACCAGAGCAATCCAAGCAATCAGGTTGGTCCAGTGCAAATGCAGCTGTGTAAATGACCCTTCTGTCTCTAATAACGATTGTCAGCACTGATTAGACTTGCAGTTTTAGGATTTGGGGCAGCAGTTTCTCTAGTTCTCTTCATGGGATTATCGGTCAGGTCATTTGGTTCCT
Source organism: Neoceratodus forsteri (assembly GCA_016271365.2). Classification (NCBI taxonomy): domain Eukaryota; kingdom Metazoa; phylum Chordata; order Ceratodontiformes; family Ceratodontidae; genus Neoceratodus; species Neoceratodus forsteri. Next base: position 1,102,712,752 of record CM028129.1, on the reverse strand, counting down.
GTAACACAAAGCGTAACCTCTTTCCACCTAAGGTGAACCATTTATAGGTATTAAATTGGGATATTATCGTGGAGTTCCCAGTGTTGCAGAATCAAATGTTTAGTGGCCATGTTACCTAGTGCTTTAGCCTTAGGTTCATCTTTGTCAAGTCACAAGCTGCTTTATTCATTTATTAATGTACCCCGTCTTGGGGCATAAATCTTCATTGCAGTTGTTCCAGAGGGTGCATAGACAAGGCTACATCAAGTGCTAACCAGAGGCAGTGCACACTTATACCAGATAGGAAAATGATGGTCCTGCCTTTCACACGACTGCAGTACACCAATGTACCCTTGATCTTGCCTCCAAATCTGGATTTGTCCCCGAACACTGACCACTGAACCAGGATCTCCCAGATACAACCTCCTGACTTTTTACACCCATGTGCCCCTTGATGCAGGGTGACAGCATCACCTTCTGAAAATAAAACTCATGAGACAAATTAGACATAAGTAGGGGGGTTCCTATTTCATTCTATTCCCCTTCCAGCTTAAATAAGGCAATGTCCACTACCAATTTCTTCCCAAACTAGCTTCTTTAGTTAGCTCCAAACATCCCAAATGATTTCAGGAATGCAGGGGTCCCATCCTTCATACATAAATAAGGCAGGTCCATGGGGCTATGAGAACTCTGTACAATTTATCCTGACTGGACACTCGGAGCAGCACATCAAATACAGGCAGTACAGCAGGGCTCCTTCACTTTACCCTACTTGGATGCTTTACCCAAGGAATCTCCCTTCTCAGAAACCTCCAGGTTCCAGACTCACTGGCGCTGGTAAGCCAACATTTTTATTTTCCTGCTCTTCACTTAGGTTACACACAACACTCTCTGCATTTCTTTCCTTCCCAACTCCAGTCGGGGAAGCGTGCTGCTTCCCACCTCGCCTGGACCTCTGCCCAAATACCGGGATGCCAGGATTTTCCTGTGACCCAGGCCCTGCAAACCCTCACTCTTGCTCTACAAGGAACCTGTTCTATAAGGTGCTCCCACTCTCACAGCACCCGCTCCCTCCTTGCAGCTCAGCCTTTTCAGCTCCACAGCTCCCAGCAGTGCAGTAGCCCTTAAACCCGGCCCTACTCCAGTACCTGAGCCCCTTGCTTCAGGCTGCCCTGCCACAAGAGAAGCCCTGGGCCCTGCCACCGCCCAGGCCTCTCTGAGCAGCCCCAAGCCCTGTGAGTAGCCCCGTACACTCTGCTCCCAGCTGACCCTTTTTGGGGGGGCTGGATCCATGCCCAGGCCCACATCCCTCTCACATCACTCCTGGGCTTGCGGTAAGCTCCAGTAAGTGGCCACCCTCCAAGGTCTGACCTGTGACCCACCCGGCCCTTTAATGCTGGCACCTCAGGACCTGCCCCTCCAAGCAGGCCCCAATTATGAGTGAATGGCCCCATGGTTCCAGTTGCCTTCAGGCAACCCTGCCACACCGGGTACTGGGGAAAATCACTGCCACTGGCCTTCCCCCTGTGAGGACCCTGCCACCGTCCCAACAGCCCTGGCAGCCTGAGCAGACTACCCCATGGAGATCTCTAAGGGCTTCTGCCTTTTCTGGCCTCCTAACTGCCTCCTGCACCTCCCTTACCCCCAACAATGCAGGACCTGGCTAACCATCCTCCCCCATGGAGCATATCAAATGACTTAAAGGTGGGCAAGCAATGTAAGAGGACAGTAAGGAGGGCTGGGGGGATACTGGGATGCATAGGGAGAGGCATCACCAGTAGAAAACAGGAAGTTGTTATCCCTCTGTACAGACAGCTGGTGAGACCCCATCTGGAGTACTGTGTGCAGTTCTGGAGACCCAGTCTCCGCAAGGACATAGACAAGATGGAAGCTGTCCAGAAGAGAGCAACTAAAATGATGCAGGGTCTGCACCAGAAGACATATGAAGAGAGACTAAAGGAGCTTAATATGTATAGCCTTGAGGAAAGGAGGGAGAGGGGGGACATGATACAAACTTTCAAGTACCTCAAGGGAATCGACAAAGTCCAAGAGGGTAGCATCTTTCAAAAAAAGAGGTGTGCAAGAACAAGGGGGCACAATTTGAAGATGGGGGGGGGGGTGGCTCAGAGGTAGTGTAAGGAAGTATTTTTTCACAGAGAGGGTTGTGGATGCATGGACCGGCCTTCCGGAGGAGGTTGTGGAGTCAAAAGCAGTGGTGGAATTCAAGCATGCATGGGACGGCCATAAGGCAGTTCTAGGGGGTGGGGGTAGAAAGAAGTAGGCTGCTGGTTAACTAGGATCTGCAGCTTATCCATTAGGTAGGGAAATAGACAGACTGGGTGGGCTAAGCGGTCCTTATCTGCCGTCAAATTCTGTGTTTCCTTCCCAGCTCCTCGATGCCATGTCGCTGCAGAGGCCGTCCCTATCTGCCACCTGTTGGGGGGGGGGGTTCGGGGGGTCCTCCCCCGCTGGTCCACCTGGACTGCCGAGCTCCCCTAATACTGCCTGCTCTGCTCATCCAGCCACCCCCTCCAGCCCCAGGCCTACTGCCTGGGCTGGAAAAGGCCCTGAAACTTCCTGTCTCTAACCTTGTATACCTACCTAAACCTACTCTCTGCTGCCACCGCAAGGCGTCTAGCAGGTAATAGCCCCCAGAGCACTAATAAATTCCCTAGCTTGGGGGGAAAAGGATGCCTAAAATGGGAGTATAAGCCCCCTCTTTCAAGGGGGGCTTACACTACTAAAATTTCCATTTGTAGAGGAAGATCCTTGTCAAACTATATTGCTTAATTCAATCACTGAGTCAACCTAGGACAGTTCTAGAAATATTGAATAAGAGAACCTCTGCCTCCACATTCGTGACAAGATGTGGCATCATTTAAAATGTTTTTGAGACTTTACGGTTTATGGTAGTCTCTGCTTAAAATGTTATACTTCATAAATTTGTTTTTCACTGCAGTTTACAGTTTATTTGCCGTTATCCAGTCATTTCGACATTGTTGATTTGTTGACACATTTTCCTATGTATTCCATTTATCATTTGTGGTCATTCTAGAATCCTTTTGTGAGATGACCAAGTTTGTATAAAGGTGAGCCACTTCCTCCAGATGATGACATCTCTGGGCCTGTCGTAAGAGGTTACCACTGTGACTCACCAGGGTTGTCACATGTTGGACTTGGTCTTCTCGCTGGGGCTTGAGATTGATAACCGCAAGACTGATTGGGTTGTTTGGTCTGATCATTGCATGGTGGAGTTCTTGCACAGGGCCCCACCGAGATCCCTCTCCCTGCAGAGATGGTGAGCTACCGCCCTTTGAGGGGTATGATCCCGGAAGGTTTTCTGTTGGTAATGAACCTATCTAGTGTGGGCAGTGCATGCAAGGGGGTGTGTGGGTGAAGCAGTCGCTGCCCATAATAGGATGATGGCTGGGGAACTTGACTCCCTTGCACTGGTCCGTGTACAACCCAGATCCCCTCACTTGAGGTCCCTGTGGTTTGATGGGAAGATCAAGGCGCTGAAGATCTAGGGTCGGAGTTTGGAGTGCTGCCGGCGGAGGAGTGGGCTGGAGGTGGACAGACTGGCCCTGCGTACACACTATGATGTGTACCAGAGAGCAATCAACTGTAAGAAGGCAGTGTTCCTGTCCAGGGAGATTGCTGTATGGAAGAACTGACCAGCTCTGCTTTTTTGGATTATAGACAGGTTGTTGCACCCGGCTTGTCTACAGCCAAAAAAAGCATTTTCTGAGGCTTTGTGCAATGAGTTTGCTTGGTCCTTCTTGCATAGGGTGTCTGCAGTCAGGCAGGGAATTCCACCAGTGAGTCATAGTATGGCTGACAGTGGTCGCCTGGATTGTCGATGTGGCACTTCGCCTGGTTGGGGGGAGTTTAAACCAGTGGAGGTGGCCGATGTCATTGAGGTGGCCTTGAGGCTAAAGCACACATATTGTGAAGTGGACCTGGTGCCAACTCGTTTCTTATAGGATGTGTTAACACTGTTGACCCGGTGTTCACCTTGATTGTCCGGTGCTCCTTGTCAGAGGTGGTCTTTCCAGATGCCTTGAAGGAGGCACTGGTGAGACACCATTGCTGGACCCTGACATCAAGGCGAATTACCGACCTGTCTCCAGCCTGCCATTTCTGGGAAAGGTTGTCGAGAAGATTGTGGCACAGCAGCTGGGAGAACACCTCATGCATTTAATATCTATGAGCCACTCCAGTCTGGATTTTATGCCGGACATTGTACAGAAACTGCATTAGTTCGGTGCATAATGATCTCCTCAGGACGAGAGACTAAGGAGAGGGGACAGTTCTTGTTCTCCTCAGCTTTTACAAGGGTGGACCATTGTGTGTTGCTCGACCACTTGAGGGAATTTTTTGGACTCACCGGCACTCATCTGCTGGTTCGAGTCCTATCTGACAAACAGGAGGCAAAGGATGGTGATGGGGAATTTCTCCTTCTCCTCCCCTAGTCTTCTGTCTTGTGGAGTACTTCAGGGTTCAGTTTTGTCACCAATGCTGTTTGCCTTGTACATGCTACCCCTGGGTGGGATCATTAGGGAGTGCAGCTTGGAGTTTCATTGTTATGCCGATGATGCTCAACTGTACTTATCCTTTGCCCCTGGGACATCCAATGTGGCGGACATACTGAACAACTGCCTGGCCGAGATTAATGATTGGATGGCCTCTAGCTGCTTGCGACTAAACCCCAATAAGACAGAGGTACTGGTGGTAGAGTCGAACAGAAGGCACTAGGATGGCTTCTGGGGCAGATACTGGATTAGTTCTGGGGTCTGTCCCATTGAAGGTCTCCTCCAGGGTGTGTGATTTTGGCGTTGTTCTGGACAACAAATTGACATTTGAATATCAGGTGTCGTCCATTGTCAGGGCTAGTTTCTTCCATTTTAGGAACATTGCTAGGATCAAACACCTGGTTCCGCCCTTGGACCTCCCCACCTTGGTACATGCTGCTTTCGTGACATCTAGGCTTGACTATTGTAATGCGCTGTACCTTTGGGTCTCTGGAGGTACCCTTCATCAACTGCAGCTGGTGCAGAATGCAGCTGCCAGGTTGTTGACGAGACAGCCTAAATACTGTCACGTCATCTCAGTGCTGTGTGAACTGCACTGGCTGCCTATTTGATGCAGGGTTCTCTTCATGGCAGGCTTGCTCACCTTTAAGGCCTTGCGTGGACTGGGCCCTGGCTACCTGTTGGACCTTTTAACACCCGCTGCCTCGGTCCGCTCCCTTCGATCCTCCTTGAGGGGCCTCCTTACAATTCCCAGGATGAAGTTGAAAACTGCCAGTGACGGAGCTTTTAGTGTCGCCGGCCCCATCCTGTGGAATTCGCTTCCTCGATCAGCAAGGGAGGTCCCACCAGCTGAGGCATTTAAAGCCCACCTTAAAACTTATCTATTTAGCTAGCCGTCCCCGGACACAGTATGGTAGTCAAGAAGTATCAGCCATTTTAGATTTATTAGTGTCCTCTGTTTAAATGCTGATATTGTACCCTCATTTTTATTGTATTTTTAAGTATTTATTGAATGTTATTTTATGATGTCTTAATTGTTTGTATGTGATTGTATGGCACCCAGAACCTCCGGGATTGGGAGCCAGAAAAATAAAATTTGCCTTGCCTTGCCTATTAATTTCTTGTTACCTTTACCCACAAGCTTCTCTACCAGTCTACTATAATTTTATTTCTTTAGCTGTAATATGGCTCTATGAAGTATTTTCTTACAATATATCCAGAATGTACTCATGAAAGTATAATACTGGAAGGTTATTTTATTATTTTGTTAACTCAAAAGTGTTTTAAGCCCCAAAAAGGGTATAAACTCCTCATCTGTAATTGTCGCTCCATTTTAAGATTACATTATTAGACTTCTTTTTAAAAGTCCTGAAATGTACTAAGTTATCTGTCGATATTTCATTGCAAAAAGAAAAGATCTGTCTGCAGCCAAAGCAGTTATTTTCGGAATTTCCTTAAAATGTGTGGCTATCAAACTACATTGTAAGTTGAGAAATTGATTGGGGCGGGAGGAAGTGAGTTAAATATCCACAGCTTTTTCTGCACTGATTTATGTAGCAATATAAATTAGCTTCCAACCTCATCACTCTGGTTTGACCATTGCTCAAGAACAAGGGGCATGCTGTGAAGCTGGGGGGGGGGGAGTAGATTCATGAGATGTGAGAAAATACTTCTCCACAGTATGAGTGGTGGATTCCTGGAACAGCCTTCCAGTGGAGGTGGTGGGGTCAAAAACAGTAGTGGTGTTCAAGAATGCATTGGATAAGTACAAGGGAATTATAGTGGAAAGGAAGGGGGAAGGGTGGAGGAATAGCTCTAGATCAGGCACAGTCTGCGGTAGTAGTGTAGGTAGGGAGAACTGGGCAGACTGGATGGGCCAAGCAGTCCTCATCTGCCATCAAATTCTATGTTGCTACAGTATATGTTTCTGTGACCTTACTATTGTCCATTTACAACCTTGTATACATTTTGTTTCAGAGGATCTGGACATCCAAGACCCATCAGACTCCTTGTGATATGTTTTTCCCAAGCAGTTCACTGTTTGCTGGTCCAAGTGGTAGCTGGTGCTACTTTGCTACATCTCTGGATCTGCTAGTGAGCGTGCCATCAAAGTTTGCGTCCTGAGTTGGTTAGTTGGGGGCTGGGGTGGCGCTGTCATGCTGCAGTGCTTTTAGCTGAGGACTGTAGTTGCAGTGGTTCCTCTGCTACCGCGACCTCTGTGGTGGGACAGGGAGCTTGCTTCCTCTGCAGAATGTCGCTGCATGTGTGCGTGGTGCACAGAGGGCATTTGCTGTGTGTCGGCAGGGATGAAGGGGCTTCAGCTAGAAAACACCAAAACCCTAGGTCTCCCCAGTATCAAGAATGATGGCAGTTGGTGCTCTCGGGCCTTGCACATGGTGGATCCTCACCAGCCTCGACAGTGGAGGAGTGGCAGATGGGGCTGAGAGGTCAACAGTGACCTGACCAGAAGGAGCAGGCATTAGTGAAGGGGACTAAAGCTGGATATAAAAAAGTTTGCATCCTATGCTGGGCAGTTCCCCCGTTCACCCCCTGTGACAGTGGGCCTGGAGGGACAATAGAAAGCCAGCCCAGGTGGTTTGGGAGGCAGACTGTCACTGGGAACCCCATATGTGACATCAGGCATTAGGGGCATGCTGTGGGTACATCCATGACCCATGCCATACCTGACATCAAGGGGTGGAATTTCCTGGAGTGGCAGTACCACGCTATGTAATTCAGCTTCCCATTCATCACCAGGAAGTGGTCACAAAGTGGTGGTTGCTGTGATCCTTCCCTGGAGGCATCTCGTGTCCCTTGAGGACTGCACTGAGCCTGTGTCTGTTCAGCTACGAGCCCTGGAGTCAAGATGTGAGTGCGGCTTCCCTATATGGAAGGATAATACACCTTACACTACTCTGTCAAGCCAGCCTCGTTAACAGGATTCTGCTAGGTGCTAGTAAGATGGCCTAAGTGGGTGATACCTTTGTTTGGACTAACAAAAAGTATTAGTGCACAAGCTTGTAGGCCTATACCGAGCCCTTCAAAACTAGTCCTGCTAGTCAGAGAGGAGGGACAGGGGGGATATGATGGGAGGAGGTACAGAGGGAACCAATACTCGCTGGAGGAGAGGAGGGACAGCGGGGCTATGACAGAAGCCTTCAGGTACCTCAAGGAAATAAATAGGGTCAACTTTGAAGGGGTGCTGCAGCTGAGGGAGGTGGGGGGGGACTCTTGATGAGGCTGGTCGGTGTGAGAGTAAGGGGGAGACAAGGAGGCACTATTTCATAGAGAGGGTTGTGGAGCCCTGGAATGAGCTGCCTGTGGAACTGGTGGCTGTTGCAACTGTGGAGGGGTTCAAAAGAGGCTAGGATAGGTACAGGGGGATGGTGCAGCCCAGAGCCTCACCAGGGAGTGGGGGGAGGGACCCTGTGGGGATGGGGGGCTATAATAGTGCCCTGGGTAGGCACTGAACCACGAGCAGACTCCGTAGACCATTGAGCCTAATCTGCTGGCTTTTTAGTATGTTAGTGTGTTAGTAACACATGCTTAACTATTGAATAGGAGAAAATGTAATCTTCATTACCTGCTCAGTAAAAATGTGCACGAGTCAAATCACATGCTTTGGTGAGTTGAGATATGCTATTTCAGGCTGTTTCTCTCAGCCTGTGTGCATAGGCGCCATTGTTGTCAGTGATTTGTAGAAAAGGCAAATCTCTACGACAGCTGCTTATGTTCAGTTGTCATAGAGTTACAAAATGAGTTGCTTTAATCTTCAGATTTTTTTTGTTGTGTATTTGAAGAAAAATAAGTCGTCCGGAGTTTTGCAATACATTTTGCAAGACTTAACACTATTTCTTTCTCCTGTGCCTTGGATAGCCTTACCACATTTTTTTGCAAATTAAAGTGTTTTGCTCATTTTGAGAACATTGACACAGCCCATTTCAATAAACTAATCACAGCAGCCAACAATGGGTCATGCTACTCAGCCTATAACTGCCACAAAGTTTAAATTTCGTACCCAAAAGTCGGATATGGCTACACGGGATTGGCAATGAGACAAAAACCCAGAGAGCAGTTTTCATAAAATTAATCAATGTTTGGCATCTTTTACATTAGTGGGATTCACAAGGCATTCTGCCCTCGGAGCTGCATGGGGGTCAGCCACCATTTTAGCAAGCTCTTCGTTCAATTTTACAGGGCATTCTGCCCTCAGATCTGCGTGGGGGTCAACCTCCATTTTAGCAAGCTCTTCATGCTATTCCACAGGGCATTCTACCCTCAGAGCTGCTTGGTGGTCAACCGCCATTTTAGTAAGGTACAGAACATAGTGTTGCTAGAGAAAATGCCCAGCTTCTGTCCAGGATTCAAAGTTGGCGCCATTTCTGAACGCACTTCTGGCTTCACTCTGAATAGTGTTTAGACTACTGCCTTTATTTGCATCCCCATGCAGTAGGGATATCTTAATTTCATATCTGGTGGACCTGCTGCAGTGTTAATTCAATGCTACATGGGGCTGAGTAATTTAAATACATTTTAGGGTCCCATGCTGCAGCCTGAAGCTAAGTGCTGTCTACAGCGTATGATTTTAATGTTTAGAACTGCTCTGTTCTGTAATTGGGTCTCGATCTCCCAGGAGCTTAAGAGCACTCATAGTAGCAACTGCTTATTTTTAATTGAAATCTGAAGCTGCAGCCTTTCGTTTTAAAATTAAAGTGCGAGCAGCCCTTACAGACGGCTGCTTCTGCTTTACTGCTGGACTTAGGAAAAGGGAAACTAGGATCTTACTTAGAGAGGGTTCCTTCAGTAGGTCATTACATATAGGACTGGCGCCACCTGGCGTCGGACCGCATGGCATACTTTTCTAGCGGTCCCTGATGGGGGGACCGCCCGCCCGACATCTCATGACCATCAGCGTGACCATATATAGTGGACGGTCCCCACGCCCGCCCTCCATTTCTTTCCCCTCCATCGCCTCTTGTCAGTTGCATTGCAGATTTCCATCAGTGATCGTCATGTTAGTTCTTGCGCCAGATTTTTTCCTTCATTAAATTTTTTTTCTACAAATTCTACATTTGCTTAATGTCTTCACCCAAGAAGAAGTGCTTGTCCTGTGGAACGCAGATTCCTCATAAGGACGGTCATCTGAGATGCATTATCTGTCTAGGCCCATAACATTCTGTCTCATCCTGCTCGGAGTGCCAAATATTTATTCAGGCCACCAAAAAGCGGAGACAGCAGGCTTTGGAGGCCCACCTTCTAAAAGTCCACCTAGCTTTATTAGAGAAGCAAATGGACTGCATCAGAGGGTCCTCTTCTGAAAAATCTTCTCCCTCCAAGAAACAACACAAGGAGAAATCTCGAGAGCAGGAGCACTCCACGGACCAACCTGAGGCCTCGCGACCCTTGATGAGCAAGGCTTCCTCTCAGCCGCCACCTAAGACCACTTCGGACAGTAAGTCTGAAAAATCTTTTATGGGTCAGTCGACCATTGGCTCTGCTGATGGCCGCACTGCTATGGCTGCTAAATTGGCCCCAGGCTGCTCCAGGGACTGCCCGTTTGGCAGTAACATGGCTCCCCAGCCTTCAGGGACCCGCCCGGCATCAGCTGATAAGTCGGCAGGGGGCTCTTCCTCTGCCCGCCCAGCTCCGACTGGTAAGACGTCCGTTTCTGATGGCCGCTTAGGTGTGGTTCTCCCGTCGGGGGCCTAGTGGCACCTCACCTGACTTCTGGCAGAACCATGGGGAGAATGCCCCTCTCCCCTCACCTATACCCTCCCCTCCTCAGGTGGGTACCTTGGGCAAAGACAGTGCGGAACCCCTCAACGTCGTAGACCATTCTTCGTGGTCAGTCCCACTTTCCCCTGACAGGGTCACGGGGAAAGAGGCTCCTTCTCAGCTGTCTGGGCTTACAGTGGACACCCATACTCCTCCTTCAGGTGAGATCCCTTCGGACCCGATGAATATCCCGGTCCCGACCCCACCGTCGGGTCTAGTGATTCCAAGTCCAAAACTGGAAACTCCAATGACTCTTCCATCAGCCAGATCCCAGTGGTCTGCCCCAGCCAGACCTGGTCCTGCCATCGTGCCCCCTTCGTCCAGCCCCGACGCCAGCCCCTCTGATGCCAGATCCCTTTCCGGCACCGGATCGGGTGGTGCTAGTCCCGACGTCTGTCCCCCTGATGGCTATCCAGACGCCGGACCCCCCACCAATTTACACTACAGCGGGTCCGACATGGGTCCCCTCTCCATTAGACCTGATGACAGGGATTTATACTAGTTCTGGACTGTCCCTCATTACCCCTTTGGGTACCCTGGGGACCATTTCCTGGCTGGTCATCCTCCTGAGTGGAGTTCCTTCAGACAGTACTACCCTGGTTACAACCCCTACAACCATTTTCAGGGTTACCAGGGGTACCGTTACCCACCCCCACTGGTAATGCCTCCTCCTCCTCCCCCTCAGCCGCAACGTCCTCCACCTCCTCTGGCTATGCCGGGCATCAAGACCATAATCCAGTCTTGGTGGCAGGGAGTGCACTCGCAGTTGGTGTCAGACATGGAGACAAGACTCCCACTTCTACGCTCTCCAAGGCCCACGTCCCAGAGGAGCTCTTCTCCATCTACAGTACACATTTTGGGGATGGCACGTCAAGACATTGCCCTTCCAGACATTTGTAATCTTCCTGATAAGGAGGCAGACGATGATGATGATGAGGATGCCGACAAGTCGGCAGAGCATGCCTTGGAGGAACCCAGTGGTCCGAAAGGCAAAAGTTTCCCCCAAGTCCCCACCAGAGGACCCTGCCTTCTTGGATCTTCTGAGGTCCATGAAAGATTTCTTCAACTGTGAGTCAGAGGATCAAGACCCCATGAGCCAGAGACTAGCCGAACATCTGGACTTAGAGTCTCTGTCTCTGGTCCCCATTCCTCACTGGATTGGACCTTCCCTCTATGGTCTGGCAGATGCCTCATTCTCGTCGCGGCTTTCCCCAGGAGGGGTAGACAGAACAAACCGGGCACCGAAGGAAGCTCCTTTTCTTAAGACTCATCCTAAGGTGGACTCTGTCATCATTTCAGCTGCTCATGATTGCTACGCTGCACCCAAGCACATGAGCACTTCTCCTCCAGACAGAGTTGAGGCAGATGGACCAGTTTGGCAGAAAATGTTATACTTTGGCCACATGTGTGCTCAAATCCCTCAACTTTGTTGCCCACATAGTGTCACACCAAAAGGCTACCTTAGCCAGGTTAGAGGCCTGAGTCCAGTCGATGGAACCCTCAAGCCTCAAGGAGGAGCTTGCCAAGAATCTTCACTTTTCCTGTAGGCATGCTTTGCGAATCACATATGACTTCGTTGATTCTGTAGCTCGCGCCTCGGCAACTGCTATCGCCTTAAGGCGACATTCCTAGCTCCACATCTCTGGCCTCGCCAACGAGGTACAGTCTGTGATTCAGGACGCCCCTTTCCAGGGCTCAGTGCTTTTTGGTGGCAACACCAAAGATGTTATTACTGATCTCCAGGACAAAGGTCTCACTCTAAGATCAGTAAGGGCCATGTACCAGTCAGGCACTCAGCAGCAGCAATAGCCCTTTCAGAAAAGGACCTGGAGGCAGAGGAAGCAGGCCTCAGCATGGCGCCAGGCAAAACGCAAGGCCAAGGGTACCGCCACTCCTCCGGCCTCCAAGAACCAAAGATGTTCTGGAGGTCCTCCCCCTGAATGCCTGCCACTTCCTAACACCCTGTCTCCACTAACTCCTCAGTGTAACGACAAGGAGCAGGTGGGGGGGAGGTTCGCCTGCCATGTGCAGGAAAGGAAGGCGATAACATCTGACGCATGGGTCCTGCAGTTGGTGTCAGTCGGACACACTATAGAGTTTCTGGAAATTCTTCCAGAATCTCTGCCAAAAAGGCCATCTTACTCCAGGGATCAGGCTCTTCTCGTTCGAGAAAAAGTTCAAAGCCTCTTGCTCAAGGAAGCAATAGAGCGCGTTTCCCTCTGGCAAAGGGGCAATGGGTTCTACTCCCATTTTTTCCTGGTTCCAAAAAAGACCGGAGACTTCAGACCCATTCTCGACTTGAGCATCCCCAATAGCTTTGTCGAGTACAAAAAGTTCAGGATGCTGACGCTCCAGAGTTGTCTTCTACTCCTCCTGGAGACTCATTGGTTGTGCACTCTGGACATGCAGGATGCTTACCTGCACATCCTGATTTTCCCCAGCCACCGCTGTTTTCCTGTGGTTCCAATTTCAAGGGGAGAACGTCCGGTTTCGGGCACTCCCTTTTGGTCTGTTCTCGGCACCTTGGATGTTTACCAAGTGCCTAGCAGTGGTGGCGGCCTCTTTACACCACCAGGGTATTGCGATTTTCCCTTACCTGGATGATTGACTGATTTCAGCCTCATCCAGGGACTCTTTACTGGAGGCTGTCTCCTTTACCCTGGACCTCTTTGGCAGACTGGGGATTACTGTAAGTATTCCCAAGTCATCCATGACATCATCCCAGAGACTACAATTAATTGGGGAAGTTTTGGATACGGTCCAATGCAGAGTCTTCCTTCCTCCAGACAGGGTGGAGACCCTGATCCATCAGGCTTTGTGGGTGGCTTCGTCCAGGACCATCCCAGCCCGGGAGATCCTCCGCCTTCTTGGCTTGATGGCAGCCTCCATCACTACTGTTCCCCCAGCGAGGCTCCACATGAGAGTTACTCAGTGGCCCTTGTGAGTGCAGTGGGATAAACTCCTGGACGACCTGGACTATCCGGTCCTGGTGTTGTCAGCAGCTCAGAAAGAATTGTTGTGGTGGAGGGACCACAGCAACCTTTCCTTGAGTCTTCCTTTCATGAGCCCAGCTCCTTTGGCATCCCTGACTACAGATGTATCGTACATGGGATGGGGAGCACATCTAGGGGAGTGCCAAGCTCAAGGACTGCGGTCCAGCTTGGAGGCATTATTACACATCAATGTTCTGGAAATGAGGGCGGTCTTGTATGTCTTCCAGGCCTTCCAGACACTTTGGGTGGTATATACCTATCTTGACCCTTCTCCTCCCCTTGCCCGCTCTTCCTTTGCTCAAATTACTAATTTTCTTGCCAGTCCTTGCTCTGACTCTCCTTCTAGGATGTCTGGATTGGCTTTATGCTACCTGCCCTGTACATATGTTGCCCTACTTGCACTAGACTCTGTCTCTCTAGTTACAGGGACTCTCACACATGGCAGAGGGACCCCTTAGTAACTTCACCTACTCTAACATGCTTACAGATAGCTCCTCCACACCAATTCCTCCAGTCTACCTAAGCTACAAACTAGTAGGATCTCTCCTAAGGCTCATGGTATGTAGGAAGCTTACCTCGCCTAAGATTGTATCTTGTTCCTTTGCACTTGCTACGCTATGGATTATAGCATTATCTCCTACCCTAGCTGTGGACATCGAGTCTGACTCTGGCCCGTTGGTCAAGCCTAGCCAAACCTATTTTTGCTCTGCCAATCTACTGCCACATGCCACGGGCTTAACCTTCACCCATCTCAGTATTCGAAGTCTTATTGCCACTGTCCCAGAGCTGGAAGCCTGGGTTCAGGTCAGTAATCCTGATTTACTTATCCTTTCTGAAAACTGGTTGAAACCAGCAGTCTCTGATCTTAACTGCTAACTATCAGGCTACAACATGTATAGCGCCAACCGACCTTCCTCCAAAAGAGGCAGTGATTTGGCGCTGTACTACAAGACTCATCTGAACATTTCTCTTCTGCCTACACCCTCCTCTGAACAATGGTGAGGTATTGCACTCTTTACTGCTTCTTGGTGGTGCCAAGAAACTGCACATCTGCAGCATATATTTGTCACCTCGTAATAGCAAACTTGGTCTCAAGGAGCTTACAGAGCTAATTCCTGCACTGTCAAAGAAAAATGAGGTGAGCTGTCTGGGTGATTTTAACCTTGACTGGCTCAGCCCCAACTCCTCTCTTCTTGTGTCTACAATCAGTAAGGCCAACCTTTTTCCACTCATCTTATCTCATACTAGGATCTCGCAGAACGGTTCTAGCCATACCCTGATAGACTGGATCCTCACTAACCAGAAGGACTGTTACTCCCCGGCTAGGGTTTTACCTATTCTATCAATGATCACTTCCCAGTATACTGTGTTAGGAGTGCCTCCACTTCCTCTTATATTCCGAGTGCTTTCCTTTGCTGACTGTTCCAAACTTGACCCGTTGGCGTTCCTTTATGATCTAAATTGTGTTGACTGGTCTCCCCTCTTTACTACCACTGACATCAACAAGGCTACTGATTATTTTAACACAACTTTACTAATCTTGCAGAACAAACCCATTCTGTCCTCAACGCATAGGGTCAAAGGGAAAGTGACCAAGTGGCTGAAGCAGCCTCTCCTGCAGCAGCTCAAGCGTCATGACAAACTTTGGTCAAAATGGAAATCCTCCTCTCTACAGGCTGACTTTAAGAAGCATCGCACCTTGTGCAATACATATAAGAAGGTGGTTTGGGCAGCCAAGAGTGTCTTCTATCGAGATCTCCTTAATTCCTCTGCCTCTAATCGTAAGAGGCACTGGACACAGATTGAGATCCTGGGGAATACAAAGCTACAGGCGCCGAATGATATGCTAATTAATGATATCCTCTGCAATAACCCCTGCCCTATTGCCAATGCCTTTAACACCCTCTTTACCATGGTTCCTCATATCTCTGTGACTAGAGGTGTCTTGCACCCCAGGCTACTTTATGCTCTTCCTCTCCTTTTCCAGGCCAATGCGAGTATGCTTTGAAAGTGGGACACCACCTACAACGACATTTGTAGGTTTGCTTTATCGGCCCCTTGTCTCACTCACCATTGTCTTCTCTACTCTGCCCTGCACTGGCTGTCTCCCAATTCCCACCGCTAGTACTCCCTGGGATGTTTCATTGACTCCATGACCAGTAACCCATGCCCTAAATCTCTTGCAGCCATGTTTAACCCTGTAATTCACTTCCGCCCTCTGAGGTCCTCAAATTCTTCACTGTTCTCAATCCCACACTGTTCAACAAAAATGGGTGAGCAAGCATTCTCTCATTTTGCCTCCAAATTCTGGAACTCCCTTCTCCCAGTTTAAAATGCCCCTTATCACACTCCTCTTTCAAGTCTGCACTTTTCTCTCACTTTTATGCACTTGACACATGTGACAGTACCTAACCTTGTTTCTCCTAACTGCCTTGTCTTTTGGTATCCCTGAACTCCAAATATATCTCCCAGCTTGTCTTAGTCTACATTGTTCATTCCTACTTGGATGGTCCTGCTTGTATACATCATTCCTGACAGTCCCTGCGTGGATATCTGTTGTATGTATGTTATGACTGTTGGTTTATAATGACTGTATAATGTACTCTCCCGGGTCGTGTCTGAAAATAGGCAGGACTATTGCCTAATGCACTTACCCGATCATCAAAAAGCTAATAAATAAATAAAATAACACTTCCAAACAGTCTTGTCATGCAGACTTGTATGGATTTATAAAGACATCCAAATATGTCATTCTCCATTTGGAATAAAGAGGACAGTTGAAAATTGTATGAAATAAGTCTTTCTCTAAACCAGTATTACAGCAGCATTTAGTATCTGCTTTATTACCGACAAAAGTTCTAACAAAAAACACCCTCAAATATTAGCCATTACTGCTACTATGGTGTTTTCATCAATTAACAAATACATTTGCTCAGGGATCATGTCAGGGTACACCTTGTTTCACAGAAACTTAATCCCTTCAGTATTTTACCCCCCTTCCAGCATATTTTCCTAATACGGTATGCCTCTCTCCACTCGTCTCACTTAATCCCTCTGGTTTTGCGGAACTGCTTTCACAGTGTTTAATACTGTGGCTGACCACCAGTCAAATACAGTTAATTTTAAAATATCTGAGTTTCTTTCTTAAAACACCCATTTAGCAGTGATTGAAATCCATGGTACGATTCACATTCCATGTTGTTTTGTCGCGGTGTGTGACGTCGGCAAATGTGACTGAGCTGAGAACCAGGAGCTCGATACCTAGCAACGATTGTATCCAGGCAGCCAGTGGAGCACAGAGAGACAAGTAGGCAAGTTTGCAATTAAAATCTCCTTTATTGAAATCCACAGATTAAAAATAAAATAAAAAACTATGCTTTTTCAGGGCAATTCCATTAGGTACAGCACTCTCATTCTATTTCATCTGAGCTTGTCAGCTCTCCCTCTGAGCTGCTGTCGGGCTCACAGTTCTCCTGGCTCAGCTGGCTAAGCTGGTCACTGCATTTGGGATTTGACTTCACCTCAGTGGACTTCTTAATGAACCCCCTCTGGCATCTTGCAGTAACCCTCCCTCTTTTAGGCAGCTGATGACATCTGGGTCGCAACTTGTGATAGCACAAACCTAGGGGAAAAAAAAAAAGGTTATAACACTTTTTAACTGTCATGTTACAAACTGAAAGGCAAACACACTCGTACCTGGAGAGATTTTATAATAACATCCCTAGAGACGCACTGCTAAGTGGTTTTAATCCACTCTAGGATTTTGTCTCTTCCAGGTGCTCGAGGGTTGCCACCTTTTGTTAGCTTCCTCTCCTAAATGGCCTTCCACTTGTCATAACATTCCCTATATGTTGCCTTGAAGGGTGCATTCCAGCTGACATCTGCTTGTTGTAGTACTTTGATGCACCCACTGGGGATCACTGAAATGATTGTTTTTTGGACTTAATGTGAGCTTTCACAGCAGGGCTAATGTGGCACCTTAAGGTGTCCCATACTAGCATTATTTTTCCAAATACCATGGAACACCAGACCTTGTCAAGCCACTCGATCACCAGGGATTCGTCCATCCAGCTGGTGTGAGACATGGAAACCACGACACCTGTAATTCCAATTGTCTCTTTAGGAACTCTCTTGCCCTTAATAACTACTAATGGTGGAAGTTTACGGCCGTTGGCCATAGCAGCAAGACATACGGTCACTCGCTGCTTTTCATGTCCAATTGTTATGAGAGGCACAGATCTGGATCTGATCTGATCCCACTGTTCAATTGGCATGTCAGTCCAGATAGCCATCTCATCCATGTTGCCCATCATGGATGGTGTGGGGCCATAGGTGGAAAGCTGGCACTTGCAATAGCATGCAAGTCAATTATTTTGGGCACAGAATCTTTTGGCAGTCTTTGCCCAACAACAGTTTTTAATTGCATGGTGAATCCCCACCTCCACAAAAATTTATCAACCCAACCATGGTTGGTAGAAAACTAGGGCTCTTGGAACTATGGACATTGCTTTTAAAGCTATAGCTTTTCTTGTTACCCTCTAGTGTTGTTCCCTTTGTTCGGTTATCCGTGCTGCCAGAATTGATTCACTTTCAGGGTACTTTGGGTGCCGACCACCACCATCAAGCCTTCTTCACTTATGGTTAGAGCCCATGTACCCTGACACAGTCGCCTTCTCTTCCAGAAAAGGCAGTTTCTTCCTCCAGTCCTGTAACTACATCTCACCAATATACAGAGCGGCGGTGACTGGGCAATTGCCTTCTTTTTCGGCTCTTTGAGCAGCTGCAATTTTAAACTCTTAATGGAATGACTTGTGCTTCAACATTGAAAATGCTTGTTGCACTCTTCAGCAAAGAAGTGAGACGTCAACAATAGAATACCAGAAGACAGATTTTTATTAAAATATGTGCACTCAAATGCGGGTTGCTAAATTGAACAATTGATTACAAACCACCCTCGATGATTAGCCACCCTCTTGTATAAGCCGCATACTGTACTATTAGCCATGGTTACAAATTGAAGATATACAGTATGTTGTTTATACCTAATTTCCAACCTTTTTGAAGGGATCATGTCAAATCTGCACAGTTAGAATTCTGTAGTCTTTGGTGTTAAGAGGAAATATTAAGTAAATATCACACCCCTAAATTGGAGATACCAACGTGCAGATTTCAAGTTGGCAAGGTTAGTTTTATCCAAATCAAATGCAGTTTCCACAAGTCTAGTTTTCAGTAGATTTTTATAAGTATAGGAGATTGTTATTCCCTTTAGCAGACCTTGCCATAGAAGCCACATATTAATATGTTTTAAGGCTTCCTGTAAGTTCTACAGCCATACTGATCCTTTCTGTGACTGTGCCCAATATTTTTTTTTCTTTTAAACATAATTTAAGCCAGGGATTACTGCAGCTGTTTAGAATATGCAACCAGTAGCACAACATCCTCCATTTACCTAAATACCCTAAGGTAAATTGACCAAGTTCAGCCCTATCCAACTGTCGGGGCATGACTTGCTAGTTCTAAGAATATTAC
Source organism: Neoceratodus forsteri (assembly GCA_016271365.2). NCBI lineage: Eukaryota > Metazoa > Chordata > Ceratodontiformes > Ceratodontidae > Neoceratodus > Neoceratodus forsteri. The sequence goes on along the minus strand of CM028129.1, from coordinate 1,102,693,944 downwards.
GATAAAAGAGAGAAAGTGGAACTTCAGAAGATGGATGAAGATAGTATCCCAACACCTCTGATCCGTAGAGCAGAATGGGGTTGCTCCTAGCCTCAGCTGCCTTCAGAGCTGGGATAACAGTCATACCCCGAATTATACAATGGCAAGAAAATTTCCTGGGCTCTGATTGGTCAGTGTGTGCCTGAGACAGTGATGATATTACACAATAACTTCACCGTGTTGATTTTTTGGATGATAGGGAGCTCTTTTTTCAGAAACAAAGATATACTGCCTCACTAAAAATCTACTAAAAACATTTTTATTTTTAATTTTATTTTGTATAACATCGAGCCATTGTATAATTGCAATAAGGCACTCCAAGGTGCGTGTTATCGTGTAATTACGTCACTCCTCAGGTGGTGGAAGCACTCTGCTTTGCCTCGTACTTCAACCCACCCCAGGAGTGACGTTATTACACGATAACACATACCTTGTTGTGCCTTATTGCTTAAATATATAATTAAATCTTTTAATGGCCTAAAGGCTTTGTTTCACTTTTTAAATTTGATTCTTAACCTGTATAGATCACATACCATTATTCATGGATGTTATCCCCAGATAACAATATTCCTCAACGACTTCCAGTTTCTGGTTGTTAATGTAGAAATTTAAATGCTTCCTATTCCCAAAACTCCTAATTTTAGATTTAGAGTAATTTATCAGTAGCTTGTGATTGGTGCAAAATTGAGAAAAATGGTTTAGTTTCTGCAGTAGGCGAATCAGTGACAGGGAAAACAGAACCATGTCATCTCAGGGTTTTAAATAATTGATTAGCAGTTTTTTTTTTTTTTGACCATACTAACTGTGCAGAAAGTGTTTATATAGATTTTCTAGAAGTGCTGTGTTTGTTAAACACAGTGAGGCAAGAGCTATGCAGTTTCACAAAGATTTAGCATTTTTATGAGCAAAACGCTAACCAATTTTTAGAGTTAAATAAATCCCTGCATCTGCATATGCAAGTGCGTGGGCATGTAGAGCCATTTGTATCAGAACTGCTGACCAAAAGAGAGCAGTTCTAACAGCTAAATACTGTAAGTGATATCACCCTTACAAACGGAAGAGTGGTCTCTGCGGCAGTATTAAAGAGCTAGTGGAGCTAAAAAGGGCAGACAGGAAAATAATACAAATTTTAGGAAGTGGGCAGTTGTAACTTTTTATTTCTGAAGAATTTTTCTTTTTCCTTTTATTCATCAGAAAGTCTTCTGTGTGATAATATTGTGCTGGATGTGCGGAATTGCTCTTAGCCTGGCAGCTGACATATCTACAGGGTTTTAAATAAGCTGTGAAAATTGATTAGCACTTTGTGCTAATCAATTGTGAAGATGCGTAGCACTTGCCTCAGTTTGAGTAGCACAACTAAAAATGCCAAAAATGACTATATATACATACAGTTAAAAAAAAGTATTCTGAATAAAAATTTGCATTAAAATTAGCTCTGTCTTTGCGTGATCTGTTTCAGTACACACTACAGACACAGGCCTAATTGGCAGTATAGCCTAGGTTAAAGTAATGTAATGAGCTGTGAATGAGCTTGGTACAACATCCAGCAGACCTGGGTTTGATTACCACAACCTCCACTGCGTATTCTGTGACTCTGAGCAAAACCTCCCCTAAAAACAGGCATTTGTATTGGGCCATATCTGGTTGCCAAAGGAAGAGTCCTCACTCCAGCAGACCTAAGTTTGATTCCACTGCATACTGTGTAACTCTGAGCAAAATCTCCCCTAAAAACACAGGCATTTGTATTGGGCCATATCTGGTTGCCAAAAGAAGAGTTCTCACTCCAGCAGACCTAAGTTTGATTCCCACAACCTCCACTGCATACTGTGTGACTCTGAGCAGCAACAAGCAGCTTCGCGCCAAAATGCAGAATCGACAGACACAGAGGAAGTGCATCAGGGAGTGCGCTGTCTGTGCAGAAGAACCACTGGAGAGCCGGGGGACTGGTGTTTAAATCTCCCTCGAGTGCCATGCCGCCAGTAATATATTGACAGTCTCACCGCCGCGGCCCCGGGTGCCGGCAATCGCTTCCAGTAGTGCTTTGCTGTATTGTTATACTGCAAAGCACTACTGGGAGCAATTGCTGGCACCTGGGGCCACGGCGGTGAGACTTTTAATATACGGGTAGTTAAGAAGGCTATACGGGCAGCTAAGAAGGCTCACAGTCAATGGATCGCACTTTTTTGCGATCCGAAAGAAGAAATGAGTCGATGCAGTAAAGCCGGTTTCATCGAAAATGCGACGCGATACCGGGTTATTTAAAACCCTGTATCTAGTTTCATACCACCCCACCCCAGCTACATCATCAGTATTGTGATCTCACTGACAGTGACATGACAGGTGAATGACCTGACAGTCACTGAATTGCTGTTCCTAAGCAGGAGTGATGTCACAGTCAGGGAGGTCACAACGCTGGTGATGTAGTGGGGGGGGGGGCAGTAGAGCTAGATATGTCAGCTGCCAGGCAGAGTGCTCTTCCACACATCACTCCTACAAATATCAGGTAAACAGCCTTCTAATTAAACAAAGGGAAAAGAAAAAGTATCTCGGATATAAAAAGTAATGGTTGGTTGCTTTTAGAATTTAGGCAATACACTAGCTCTTTAATATATTATTGATTAAGGTCGATCAGTATTGTATTAGAAACATAAAAATCTTTCTCCTGAACGAGCCCGTTTCCAGGGCACTTACACTCTTTACAGAATAAGTGTTTCTCATGGGCTAGGGAAAGGGATGGCTCACATTGGTTTGAAGCACTCCCTCGTACTACAATTTCTTGAAGTTTGCACAGCCATTTTGTGTCTTTCAGATTGAGAAAAAAAGGATTTTGCAAGACAGAAAATGGGAAAGTGCTTCAAGCATGCAGTGTTCCCACCAAACCCTAAGTACAGTCTTTGTTTTTTTGCAGGTATTTTGGCTCATTTAATGTTTATTGTGTGTGTTGGTGTAATGCCAAAGTGGAGGCGCCTTTCCCCCTGCCAAACTAAACCGTGAAAGTAGAGGGTGGGGTTAAAAACGTTACAGCTCTGTTTTGCTTGTCATCATTTTGAATATTGGTGTAGCCATTGTTTGCTCTGCAAGACAACTACTGTAGTAGAACATGTAATGACTCATTTTCACGTTTATCATAGTACAGTTTTAAATAATATCTTGTTTGATGTCAGTTGTGTGCAGTTAATTATAGTTATTGCTGCAGAATTGGGACTGCTTCAGAACCAACAGCGCAGGCACACCTTGCACTGTTTGCAGCTCCACTCAAGTAGACTTGAGACGATCTAGCAAAACAACTTCTTTATTCCATGAATTTGGATAAGTACAAATTTTGGCGGTAACTGTCAGGTATGTCTGTTTTTTGCTGCTGCTATTTTTGTGGTATTCATCCAAATTCATGGAATAAAGAAGTTATTTTGCTACATTACCTCAATTCTGCATGAGGTGTGTGTGCTGCTGGGTCTGAGTCAAGTGCAGATTTTGTTTAAGTTGTTCCTGGCACCACAGTTAAGTTGGGAGCTGCCTTTGGGACTGTATGTTGCCCGTAAAACCCTCGTTGGAGTGCAGTATCACACTGTATTTGCACTTGTCTACAACTTGGGTTATAGTTGCTTTATGAGCATTTCTAAAGCTCTTCTTGAGTGCACAGAAGAGAACTAAGGTACAAGCACTCAGCATCCTCAACAGTAAGGGCGACCCTCTAGAACAGGTAGAAACTTTCAAATACCTCGGGTTCACCATCGACCAGACTCGAACATTTGCACCACATGTCAACCAAATCGTCTGGAGCGTTAACAGGAGACTAGGAGCACTATGTAGACATTGGTACAACCTTACCCCAGAAGCCAAAAAAAGTGGCAGTTACAAGTTCCATCCTCCCCATAGTTGACTATGGCCTAACAGTCTATGGGAGTGCCACAGACACTGTGTTAAACAGGGTCCGGTTAGTCCCGAACAAAGCTTGCCCTTTTGTAATTGAGGCTGACAAACTCACCCCATATCCTTTACTCACTCTCAAACTGGCTTCCCCTGCAGGACAGAATAAAATGTCAAACCTACCTGTCGGGCATGAAAGCCCTCATGGGCCTGACCCAGGGCTGCAAGGTCTTCTACAACCTGCCCAAAATCCTTACCCAACCAGAGGCATGACTATCGGTACATTGGCTGTTCCATTCAAGTGAACCGCTCTAGCCAAATGCTCCTTTGCAACCAAGGCAACAAGCTGACTTAATGAACTTCAAGTAATACAAAAAGGTGCTAACTAAGCTGGGTCCTTTCAAATGGGAACTTCTAAATTTACTCCTACCTGGCTCTTCTAAATGTAGCTGCTTCTCCTAAAGAAACCCCATCCCATGCACTGTCACTTGCCAACTGCACCCCTACCCAACCCAACCCTTGCACGATCTGATCATGGTGCATCTGCCCCCTAAGGTCCCCTCTTACACATGTACATGATGCCAGCACCTTACCCACCACATGGTCTCCTCACGCATGTGCCTCTCCTCTGTTCCAATGTGCCATAAAAGCGCACGGACTTAACCTCTGAAAATGGCCAGATGGGCTGCTACCTTTGTATAGCTCCTAGTGCCTATGTTATGCTTTGTATTATGTGACTTGTTGAATGTTAACTTTTGTTCACTCTGTATTGCCGAAATGGTACTTATGTTACTCATTCTGTTTTATGTCACTGAATTAATATTGTCCAGCCTTTGTTAATCAGTTTTTAATACTGTCTTTTACATGGTGTAAACAAATTGTTATTCTGACGAGGATCGTTTTGTAAATGAGCATTTCTGCTCAAAGGTGTATTTCCGAACTTTGAAATAAATAAATAAAAATAAATAAATTATTGCCGTTGCAGTCTGGGTGAAGACTGAATAAGTATGTTTGTGAAAAGGTTGTTCAAGTAACACTGTGCCATTATACTAAAGAAGAGGTTTGTTGTGATGAATATTTTCAAATCAGATTAAAAAGTGTTTTAAAACATGCAATACCCAGAAGTTGATAACAAAACATGTGCATGTGTGGTCCTGTGGTCACATAAGCAATTAGTCATTCTCTTGGTTGACTGTCACTTTTCTTAGTATTTGTCCAGCCATGGCCTTGCTCACTCAGACGAAGAGTATTTTTTGTTGTCTCACAAACAACCCAGCTATAGTATCTTGAATAAAATGATACATGCGTATAGCCTATATCTAACTAATCCTGCTGGACTGTGTTAACCTGCTGGCTGCTGCTGATCTCCAAGGGACCCACATGAAAACGAGATACTGACTCTCGTGATATTATCCCGGTTGCTGTAATTTTAAATAAATATGTACCTAGGCATGCTTCTCCGATTTGTGCTAGGTGTGTAGTTGGAAGTAGTGATTTGTTTGCAAGTCCTCCTCAGCTCTTCGGAAAATTTCAACAGAATTCCATTGTTAATTTGCATTTAGTTAGTAAAGACTGTGGAGCAGGTAGCTTGTCTGTTAGTTTTGATCTGTTTATACTCCTCCACATAAATTAGTATGTGGTTTCACAACGTATTATTTCATACCTGAAGGTGAAATGCGTGAGGTGACTATGGTAGATCTAGAGTCACCTCCCAACCTTAATGGAGTAGTACACCTAGGATTAGAAAAAAACATATGTTGTGCTAGTCCTAGTGTGTCCTTCCCTCTGTCTGCTACATCTCCACTACATCACTGTCACATGAGACAGGATGCAGTGTACGTACAAGGAAAGCAATACAACTGGCTGAGATGGAGATCCCGGGGATCTTAAAACTACCATAAAGCTAGCAGGCTAATTTAGGAAAATCTTGTAATAGCAGACAGAGGGGAGGACACACTAGGACCTCACACACAAATCAAAACACTCTGCACAACATATGTTTTTGCAAATTCTGGGTGTACTACTCCTTTAAGTTACTGTTGCTGTGCTCAAGCTGCCTATTTGGCAGCCAGCTTAATTCAGTCTGACCGACTCCAGTGGGTTTCCTTCAGACCTTATCCTTCAGTCTCATGACATAGAGAAGATATCCTGTACTGTTAGAAAGTCCTGTAACATTTGAAGGCCAGTGCCCTGCATTTGAGGCAACAAACTCTTACTGTAAATCTTGGGTGTGGCCATTGTAAAACTGGCAGTTTATCTGTGCCATGCAGTGATTACAGAGCATTGTAAATTCCTTGGGCTGTTGCCTTAGTACTGTTTACAAAAGAACAAGGATTTACGTTGGACACTGATAACATTGAAACATCAGTGCAGTCCTATCTTTAAAGGAATAAATAAATACACTGCCTCCTGAACAGCTAATCTTCCAGTTATTAAAAGTGTGGCCACGATTTTTTCTTACCCAACGTCTCCATTTTAATGTCCAACTGATAATGCTTCCCAACACCATCTCGTGAATACAGAGTGAGCATTTGCCACTCATGTTCTATAAATGGCATATATTCGCAAACGTTACTTCCAGGGTTAACATCTTTTTAGTTTGCCTGTACTATTCTGATTCAGCAGTCTCCCTTGTTGTTTAATGGCACAATGCTGATTGGTGTTATTAAAGGCAAAGTAAAGTGGAGTTATTGCTGGAGGAAATGTTCCTGAATATAGGTCAGTGTGCACTGCCTGGATTACTATTAGCCGGCAGCACACGTTTAACAAAAGCTGCAGAAGTTTGGAGTCCCAAGATGGCGGTGAGCAGAGCAGTTGGACGTTGGTGATCACTTATGTCTGTAACGAAAATGTAGAAATTAAGATAAAAAAATAGGGGCATACATAAAGTAGCTAATTAACTGGTTAGCTTTTGGGGAAGGGTATTATTTCCTTTAAGATGGCAGGATTATGTAGTATTATAGTTAGACTCAGCTTCAAATCCCAACAGAGCCACTTACTGTGTGACCCTGAGCAAGTCACATAACCTCTTTATGATTCAGTTCACCCTGCTGTAAAATGAGTCAAAAATCAGGACCTCACTGGAAACAAGACAGAGTACTGCAACTCAAATGGGCAGTCCTAGGTAAAAAAAATGAAAAAACACCTGAGATGACGTGATGTTTATTTGCCCTACCCTAGTGTTCCGTTATCAGCTGTAAAAGTAACAGTGTTTTTGCATCAGAGTTTATGCACTGAGTGCAAGTGTCATGAACCTTGCAAACCTAATGAAATTGTAGAGACCTCCCTCTGTCTGTGTTTGCATGGCCTATGTTTTGCTTCAGTGTACATGGCAGTGATTATCTCCCCTATTTAAATGTGCAAAAAAAAAAAAGCTTTCTTTTATGAATGTACTGGCTAGCTTCTCACACATTCATTCCTACCCTGTCGAACCTTTAGATCCCGCTCCTGCTCTGAACCAGCGTGTTCTTGTCTGCTCTCCTGCGCTCCTTGGCTGGCAAGCCAGCCTCATCCAGTGAGGTAAGCTGAAAATGTCATGTAGGAGGATTCCTGGGGACAAGGGGCCGGATTTCCAAAACGAAGTGGGACGACATTCTACTCCGCAACTGCAGTTGTAATCCGAAATTCCACAGCTGCGAAGATTTATATTTTCAGTACGCTGCAGCTGCGGGAGATGTTATGCCTGTTGCCACCAGGTGTGACGTTTTCCTTCAGCTGCAGGGAAAAAACAGATGAAAGTTGCTGGAAGTCATTGAGCCAGTTGTGAACTGGCTCCACCTCTGAAAAGATCACAGCTGTGGGAAAAACTGTGGATATGCCAGTGAAAACCCACTTATGTCGGGTTTTCCCGCAGCTGTGGGATTTTCAAGGGCTCTGAAAATCCGGCCCTAGGTTTGTCCAAGATGCCTGTAATCTACAGTAGTCTGAATTCACATGTTAATTTGATGACTCCACTATGTACTAATACTGCAGATGCAACTTCTGCTTCAGTATTTGTTTATTTGTATTTTCCACCATCAAAGTGAAGTATCTGTTTTAGCTATATAACCAAGCAGATGTTTGCTCTTTTCTATATAATACATTTTATAGATTTGTGTGCTGCTATGTGACTGGGGAAATAAAATTAACCTGAATATTCTCCACTGAACACCATCCAGGATTGGTGAAGATGATAGCGTTATCAAGGGGCAGCATTATCTTGCTACCTCCAAATGAAAAAAGTATCCTTTGCAAACTCAAAATCAGGCCTAACTTGCTGCCTGTTGGCTGGTCCGTGGGTAAGGTGGGGTTGGGGTGGGGGCTGCTTCAGTGAATAACAAGCTGCGCTAGTGCAGAGCTTTACCAATTGCATCAGATGAGATTTTCTTGCTTTCTAATTGGTTCTCCAGTTTGGTCCATTATATATTTTTTCTCTGTCTTCTGAGAAGAGGGGTCTTGTAAACTAAGGTGGCTTATGTTCTCTTTTTAAAGTTAGTTTCTGTTGAAAATCAGTTTAAAGGGGTTACTAAGTCACAATTTGCAACTCGGTGTTCATTGTTTTCCAGAGGACTCAGTCACTGGGATGCTGAAAGCTCGGCTAGAAATGCAGTTCTTTACTATCTTTGTGAAACAAAACGGAAAGCAGTGCCTACTGTACAGTGTTCATCTGTGATGAACAGGAACCATCTGAATTGATCTTGTATCATTTAACATTCTTAAGCTGCCTGATCGGATTATCTAAACAAATTACAGATGATACTTCAACAGTGTAATACTTCATATTAAAAAAAAAAAAAAAAATTAAGCACTGCCCGGCCTACTGACCCCTCTCAGCTACCTAAAGAAGATTAATGTCACAGAGTCTAGCTAGTATTGAAAATAATAAATCCAGGCATCCTTGGCAAATCTTTTTATCCTGTAAGTGTCCAAATATGCAATATAATTGGTCTTTGTGATGCTTGATTTTAAGAATGCATTTTGAAAAAAAGGGGTGTCTTGCAGATACAGATATTTATGGAGTGTGTCTAAATACAGTATCTGCAACAGTTTCTGGGGGCTGCCTGTAGAACACAGTACACATTATTGCCAATGAAAGGATGACCCTATACAGAATTTGTATTCAGCGAATGTGGTGAAATTTAGCACTTTTTCTTTCAGTTGGGCCCAAAACACATTACCTGACCACTGATTATATCTCTGGTATACACACAGTTCATAACTAACCTATCCTAATCTACCTAGCGACAGCCTAGTTAAAGGGACACAGTCATCCCCTTAGGCCTCAAAGTGTCTGTAGTTTAAAAAACACATCATAGTTGTTCACATTCTGTGGCGTTTGCTGATGTAGCTGGTAGTTTGATTCTGATTCCTTTTTATGTTCGCCGAGCACACATGCACAGGGAATATCTTGCAGTGAGAGCGCATTTGATGGGTGTGTCACTGCCGAGCCCATTGCAGTTCATAAAAATAGGGTCTTGGCAGTCTATTCTAATGACCATGCGCTGTGGTCCTGACATCAGTCTCTACTTGGTGAGCTGAAACTTTGTGCATTTCAAAGGACCAAAGTCACTCCAATTAGAGAGATGGCTTCAGTTCTTTGATTTGCATGAAGCCGGCCAGAAAACAGCTGAGCGGCTTTTGGCTATGCCTCCTCTTCCTCATGCACTGTCTCTTCTCCCTCAGCGAATGTCCTGCCCCACAAACCCCACCCATCCTGCCATGTTTGGTTTGTTTTATTTATGATTAGTTTATCACCTTCCTACTGGCGCATCCTTCAACCTGACCAGCTCACCCAGCCCTGACATTCCAGAATCACTGGGGCTTACCTTATGCCTGGCCCGGGAGCAGAGCCTGTGGAGGGTCAGGTGTCATCCCGTGGACGCAAATCCGTTTTCTCCAGTTTTCTCCTTCTTTTACCCCGGGGCCCCAGGAGTAGAGACGCATGTGCGTGGAGACGTACATGCGTACTATAGCCCGTGACAGCCCCTTCTGCCTTCCCATTGGCCTAGTGCTTCTTCTGGCCCACACTGCCCCCTGATCTCCATTGCAAGGCCTAGGGATACCACCTTCCCTCCCTGAAGAGGAGAGCTGCCTCTTGGTGGCTCCATCCAGCTCCACACCCCCCTGCCAATCTCCGATGGCCCGTGTTCGTTCCCGAATACGGGTCGTCTGTGTGGTGCGAGGCAAGGCATCCAGTGCCTTAGCCCATGGCGCCACCAGGCTGGCCTGCCATGTTTGTTTTTAATGACAACCATCCTGTGTAAGCCCTCCAAATTGGGCTTACCTAATGAGGGCTATGGCCCCCCTCTCTCCCACGGCATCCCACAGCAGTGGTCCCTGGTGGAATTCGGCCCAGCCTGCTCCCTTGGTGCTCTGTGGCTATGGCCACTACAGTCTGGTGACCTTGTCCCATGTTCCGAGAGGTGCTGAGGTCAGACTATTGTCTCACACCTCCTGTCATGTTTGGGGGGGGCAGTGGTCCAGTGCACTCTGAGAAGTTGGACCACTGAGATGCAAACAAACATGGCAGCTGTGCCTCAGTGTGCATGTGCGGCCACCAGGCAGGTAAAAATTAAAGGAGCCGCTTTTTGTGTTCTGACCAGTGGCCGCATTAATCTGTATCCCCATCTTCTGGGCAGGCGGCAGAGCCGGGAAAAATTCAGATGAAGCCTCCCAGAGGCTTTGGGAGGGAAAGATTCTCTGCCTTCCGATTTTTGGGAGGTTTACACCCACAAAAAAGAAAGTGACCCATTGATGTCTGTTGTTTGCCCCTTAGCTATCACCCCACCCGACCCTCCCACTCAGTACACACCCCAGAGCATAACACTGACACTGGGGGGTGCCCAATCCTCCAGTGTCAAAACCTGAAATTGAAAACCTTCCCTCGGCATTTTTTAAGTAAGCCCTGTAAAAAAAAAAAAATCTGGCCGATGTCTGCGCTTCAAGAATCCATCCCCACCTGACCCTCCCACTCAGCACCCACCACCACTGTCACCCCCCCCCCCAAGCCTTTACTTACCCACGGGGTCCAACATTGAGCTCTCCTCTGGACCGCAGACATGTCCACCCTTCAAAGCTGGACCATGAACTAAGGAAACAGGTATGCCGTTCAATGTATTTCAGTGGGGGTTTGAACTTGGTAGCACAACTTGGCCATTGATTGATATTTTTGCCACGGATTTTAAACATACCTTTCTTGGGACTCCATCTCATGAACAAGCAAGTATCAATAGGCAAATCTGCCCTGAAAGGTGATTTCGTGGTAGCTGCACAAATTCACCTTTTGGCCAGCAGTTGAAAATGTTTTCCACCCTTGTTCATGAGGTGTGTGTGTGTGGGGGGGTCATAAGAAAGCTATGTTGAAAATTTGGCATAAAAAGTATTAAAAAAACAACAAAGTTATGAGACTACGTTGAAATTTGCGAATGCAGGCTCGTAACTTTGGTAATTTTCAGTATTTTGACCCCAGATTTTCAACACAGCCATTTCTTCGCAGCACCTCATGAATGTGATAGCTGTCATTTTTCAAATCCTAGCCAAAATGTGTTTTTGCATCCCAAATGGTGGTTTTGCAGTCGCTGTGCAAAATCACCTTTTGGACAGGAGTTAAAAATGTTCTCTGCACTTGTTCATGATGTGGGATTATATGAAGGCTATGTTGGAAATCTGGGACACAAATATTAGCAAGCAACAACATTTGCGAACACGGGCTTGTAACTTTGATAATCGTCAATATTTTGACCCCAAATTTTCAACCTAGCCATTTCTTCACAGCATCTCATGAATGTGACAGCTGCCATTTTTCAAATTCTGCCCAAAATGTGTTTTCACACTTGTGGCACAAAATCATCTTTTGGGCAGGATTTGAAAATGTTCTTCACCTTTGTTCGTAAGGTGGGCTCATAAGCAGGCTATGTAAGGTAATAAGAAAGCTAGGTTGAACATTTGGGGTAAAAATATGAAAAACAACAAAGTTATGAGTCTACACTGCAATTTTTCAACGCACACTCAGAACTGTAGTAATTTTCAGTATTTTGACCCAAACTTTTCAACACAGCCATTTTTTAACACTACCTCATGAATGTGACAGTTGTTATTTCTCAGATCCTACCCAAAATGTGTTTCAACGCTTGTGGTGCACAGTGACATTTCAGACATTGTTTTATCAATGACGCCTATCATGCTCGGAGGGAGTGCTCATAAAAACATTGTGTTGAAAATTTGAGGTTAAAAACTGAAAAAAACAGTACAGAACCAATGCCTTAACAGCAGTGAACATTCTGCATCAACAAATGCTTGTTTTTTTATCTTTTTAAAAGTGAAAAACAGACTGCCCACTATGCTGGTGTTACACAAAAATGTGTTTGTTTACAGTCCTTGATCAGCTCCCACTGCATCTTTTTGGGGACTTGGGAACACCCCCAACATAGTCTAGTCACTCATGATGGAGTGGGAGGAGAGGGGACTTTTGCATCATGAGTGACTGCACTGTTTAGTGGTGTTCCTAATGTTCACGAAGTATGCAGGTCAAGGATTTGAAACAACACAAGGCTGGATATAGTTACACCATTAGCATGCATTTCAGCTCTACAGTGAAAAGAAGCAAATAAAACAACCGGCAACATCAATGAATTTTAGAGAAGATAAGCAATCATGAAATGTGTGTTTTTAACTACAGTTACAGTTGGGGAGCTGTACAGAGGAGAAGCACCGAAGAGTGATCATTACGGGGAGCAGCAAAAGCCAATGAAATGCTGGGGTGTAGTGCGAGAGGGATCTCCTCCAGAAGGAGGGAGGTTATCTTGCCCCTGCATGGGTCATTGGTCAGGCCCCACCTGGAGTACTGCATACAGTACTGGTGCCCATTCCTGAAGAAGGACATCAGATTGTTGGAGGGGGTGCAGCGAAGAGCCACGAAGATGATTCAGGGACTGTAGGGTTTGCCCTATGAGGACAGGCTGGGAGAGTTGAATATGTATTCACTAGAGGGATGGAGGGATATGATCGAGACCTTTAAGTATCTGAAGGAGATAAACAAGACCAACACAGAAGGGCTTTTTCAGATGAGAAGGGGAGGGACATGAGAGGGCATGGACTGAGACTGGGGGAGTGGGGATTCAGGAGAGAGTTGAGGAGACATTTTTCATGGAAAAGAGTGGTGAACAAATGGAACACCTTACCAGATGAAATAGTGTCCTGTAAGACAGTGGGCAGTTTCAAGAAGGGTTGGGACAGGGTATGGGTAAGGGATATTGGGAAGGGGGTGGGAGGGGCAGCTGCGAGATGAGGGGCTAGCTGCAGATTCGATAGACCATGAGGCCTGTTTCTGCTGGCAATTTCGCATGTTCGTATAATAGGAACAGAAATGCATAGGTACAGAAATAAAATTGTTGGAGAACAGTAGTGTGTGTCACAGTTCAAAAATGAAATGCCAGTACAGTACATAGAAAAACGGCAACACGTTGTGAGCAGTAGCAATATTGACACCAGGTGAGAGACCTGTAGGCAAGCTTATGCCTAGCTCCAAGGTTGAGGGAAGTGCAAAGGTGGCGAAGAAGTGTAAACTTGGCAGGCAGTGGAGACCAGCTGGATGCCCAATTAAGGACATTGTAAGCAAGGCCAGGGAGGTGCCAGGAGGAAGGCTAACAGGAGCAGGTGGGGTAGGATGGGGTTGGAGTTTCAGCTGGTACCTGAAGGTGGAGGGTCTGAAGCACCGAGGTGTTTGAACATCAGACACCGGTGCCATTCCAGGTTTTGGTAATTCATTTTAGCACTGTTTGTGCTTTGGATATATCAGCACTTTTGTGTGGGCTGCAGCTTACATAGAGCTGTTAAGCCATATGCACCAGATATGCTCAGTATTTTTTTGCACAGTTCTTAGAGGCTGAGTACAAGTGAACAACATTCACTGTTAATGTAGTATAACAACTGAACTGTGGCAAGGAAGGTGACTAATGTTAATCAAAATATTTTCCTGTGAATAAACAGAATTTGTTACTGCAAGACATTTTGTAATTGGCTGCTTTACCTATTTCTGGTGCATGATAAATGAAATTGCGATTTGGTGAGGCACTGAGAGTGCGGGGAACAGTAACTCTGTTCTAGAGCTACTTGAATTGCCAGGCCAGATCACCTGCACCGCCCCATGTATTAAAATTAAGGCAGTTCATAGTAACAACAAACTTGAGGGATTGGAGAGAAGAGGGAAGCTTATTCCAGAGTGAGGAAAGTTGATAGGAGAAAGCAGATTGTCCATCAGAGGAAGAAAATACAGAAAATAATGTATGGACAACCATACACAGCAATGCCGTACTTCCACGGAGGGGTGAGATGACATCATAGACCTGGAAAGTGAAGTTCTGGAGGTCTCTCTGACGTCATCTTAACCTCCTAGATGAAAGTATCAGCCTTCTTGTGTATGGTTGCCCATACATTATTTTGTATATGTATATGTTTGTTTTAATTCAGTTATCTTCTTTTTAATTGTTTTGAAGTAAATAAACCGAAAACGGCGAACAGCAGGATACAGTTAAAAACATTAAATATGATTTAAGTAACAGCTGCGTGAGCTGGCAACATTTGTAGTAGTTCATCTTTTAACAAACCGTTCACTTGGACTGCGTTAACTGTTGCTGATAGCAGTGTAGGTAAGCAGGGGGAAACAGCATTCTAACATCACTAGTGGGTTACAACAGCATCTGGGAGCATATGAATTGCCATACACGACAACATTATAATGTATGGAGGAACCCTGTTATGCATGGAATTCCATGCCTAGAATATGCTTATATTGTATGGTGGAACATTGTTAGGGATGGAAATCCATCCCTCAAAAAACGTTGTTTTGCTGCACTAGCTACGTCAGCTATTTTCTTATGCTGCACTAGCTATGTAGCTAGTACAGCATAACAACTTGGAACGTGGTGGCGCATTCATGATCTAGAGACCTCCGATTCTCGGGAAACAGCCGTGGTGGTGAGAGATGATCTGGGAGGTAAGGGCAGTGAAAAGGCGAAAAAGTAAGGCCACCCTTGTGTATTAGGAGTGACCATACACTATAAAAGATAGTGTATGATTGCTCATACATGCCAAGGATATTTTGAAACTCTTGAGTTTTCCATGGTAACGAGACCTCTTGAGTTGTGCTGTCGAGGCCTCTGGTTGCCATGGAAACTTCTCGAGTGAAAAATATCCTTGTGTATGAGATGATCATACACTATCCTGCTGCAGTGGTGATGTCACTAGTGCACCACAACAACTTAGAATGCTGCCACATAGCTGTTTTAGTCTATCTAGTCGAGCTGGAACCTGTTTTTTTTTTTTTTTTAACTTGAACTTACAGAAAAAGCTGCAGCACACTGAATCAGTAATCTGAGCCAGCCCCAACCCTCAAGTGCCTTCTCCCCAGCCCCCGATTCACTGAAAGGAACCAGAGTGTATAAAACAGACAGGCATGGATGCCCATACACCGTTAAAGATAATGTATGGGCATCCATACACAGAGAAGCCTGTGTGTTCATCTCACGTGTACAGTGACAATCAGAGAACCTCTCGAGCTTTGCTCTTGATGTTCCTGGTTACAATAAAAAACTCTCGATGCTGACGTGGGCTTATTGTGTATGGCTGCCCATACATTATCCTCTGTATACCAAATCCTATAAAATCTTTTTTTCATTTAAATGAAAATGATTCCACTTTCTAAACAAAACAAAAAAAACAGCAGGGAACAGTCCCCCCCAAAAAAATAAAATGCACATCCCAGCTTCATTTAGAGGTACACGGCCTTTGACAAACTCACAGTCTACAGGGCAACAACCTAACTACAGGAAAATACAACCTTTTTCCATTAAAAAACATTTTTCCATTTTATAAGTGAAAAACTCCACTACAGTGCATTGTTTTTTTTTTGAAAATTAATGCACGTCCCTGGTGTGTTGAAAGTCACTCAGCTGTTGGCCATGTGCCTTCCAATTCCCCCAGGGCAGTGCAGTAAATCTGTAGAAAATCATGCCCTGTCATGGACTACTGCTTACTTATTTAATCTCAGATTGCCCTTTTTTCATGTTTTGTTAAGATAACACCCCCTTTGAGTCTGCTTTAACATTATTATATATCTGAGTTGGAGAGATTCAAAAGTCTGGCTGCTCCTTTTCATAAGTAGTCTCACCTGTGATGACTAAGGTGAACTAAGCATGCAACATAAATGGCTCTCTGCCAATTCTGTGGCACAGAGATGTAGGGCACCCACTCTGTATGCTGCTGACCTACGTTTGTACCCTGAGTGTGGGCCACTGTTGCGGGGGCTGGTATTTAGGGCACCAGAGTGACTGAAACGGCACTCTCCTCCCAGGGGAGGACAGAGTGACATATCACTCTCGAGCAGCTGTGGTTAGCGGTGAGACCAAGATGCTCCTGGGGACGTGGCTGAGCACACATCCATGGGTATCCCCAGGATGCTGCAGTGCACACTTCACTGAGGTAGGTGGGTTAAAGGAGAGTGGTGGGGGAAGGGAAAAACACACCCCTTCTTGCAGCACCTGATGGCGACCCTCCCCCTCCCCCCAGTACATCTGATCCCTTTAGGATGCTGATCCCGCCCTGCCCCTGCTTGTGGCTTGGTGACAGTAGTGGGTGCACCCCAGCTGGGATAAATTTGAAACGGAGGAGCATACGTAACACCCTGTGAGCCTGGAGCTGGGGACCAGAAGGCAAGAAGTGAGTCAGGAGGGCAGCGTTGGCACTGAGAGACCGGAAGGAGTAGAGCACTGGAAGGAGACAAAACTACTACCCAAAGCAAATGTCTCTGTAATGTTATGGGACCCAGGAGACATCAGGGTTTACTCCAGGCCACAAGATGTGTGACATTGTAAACCTAAGATGAAATGTGACACCATATAAATGGACTTGGAAACAGAAACAACAGGGATCACAATGCGGGGGTTCAACAGCAGTGTATAATGAGGTATATAAAAATATATAGTTATATTTTTATCTTAACTGCTGCATAAAAGACCATTAAACAGCTAACGACCTAAAAACAACTCAGACTAATCCCATTTCTCCCATGGTAGGCAGTCTGAAATAATGCCAAGAAGAAAATGTAAAATGTTGCTTTGGATTGCCTTTGTATTCACCGAGAAGGTTTTCCAGAATTATTGATTAATTAGTCAGCAGGAGACCTTGCTAATCATTTATCAACTAGCATGCAATAAAATTTGGTTTAGCAGAGTAGTGTTGAAGAATTTCTGGTATGTTGTTAATATGATTGTTGCTGATTAAAGAACAGTCTGTCTGGGTTTCGTAAGTGGCACTGGTCTTGTCAAGTCCCACTAAATCTAAGGCTTGACAGGAGTCTCCTAATGGGACCAGAGGAAAAGTACTATAATTACCGTACCTACCTGCAGGGATTAGCTGGTTTGAAACAATGTTGCCACAGTTTAAGCCGCACTCTCTCTTTGACAGAGCTACAGACCCAATACCAAGTATCCACTCGAGTATGTACTTTTGATAAATGAACTATTTCTATGACTGACCATGCCACGTTTTTTTAAAGTAAATGTGTGATGTAGGCATTTGGGCTTCCTAGCCTGCTACCTTGGGGAGGCGATAGTCCCTTTGTGCTAAAATTAAACATTTTTAATGCAGCCTATACAGTTTGGGAAGGGATCGTATTGCTGGCCGAACTGCCAGCCAGTCGATCCCTTCCCACTTCCTTGTCTGCCTGCTCCTCCCCGTGCTCCCCATTTTGTGACGTGGTCCCAGGGAGAGCGCGGGGATGCAACCCATAGAACTCCTATGGGGCTCATTTTCAGAACAATTTTACATAACTTTAAAGTACCTTTTAGTAAAAATGAAAGCCATTGCTCAACTAATAGGGAATAATCTTAGTACCTTGTCTTAGTATCTTAGTACCCCATCAGTCACTCGGTACACATAGCCCCACTGTACATCTTATCCTGTGTACAGTGGTCTGTCATGCAGGAATGTTAGAATTGCTTGTAATGACTCGTATTGAATCGAACAAAAGTTGTGAATTTTCTGAATTTGTTAGGGTTGGAGTGCTACACCTGACAGCCAGGGGGAGGGCAGCCCCATAGATTTTTTTGGAGTACAAAAAAAATGCTTTACTATAAATTACTAGCTAACTCTAACATGGTGTAGGGTTTAGGTTTTCCTGAGGGGGCTCTCAGGCTCAAAACTATTGGCCTAAACAGTTAACCCATTTGTAGATTACCCTATACTGAGGGGTGCTTGAGCCCGTAAGCCCCCCAAACTCTATTCCTGTGAACTCTAGTGATTCAGAATAGGTTAATAGGGCCTTTGTTGCGTGTTTCTCATTTTAAGAGACCTCTGTCATGAGATTTGGGCGGCCAGGACTGCTCAGCTTCACTTCGCGGCTGTCTCGCCCAGATCTCACACTTAAGAGTCTTTATACGATGAGAGGCCCCTCGGAGGCCCTTTTAACTTGAATAATTGTACTTAGCATGGCAGTGGTCTGTGATGTCACAGATTACTATTGTGAGGTCATGTTGAGAACATGCGGATGCTTTTTGAAAAACTCCATAAACGAGGTACTATTTTATCTAAAACATGTCGAAGATCAGTAACGGGAGAGAGTAACACAACCTGTGAAACGTGAAACCTAAGCATAACTGTTGTAAACATAATCATGTAAAGCCTGTAGTTTAAGTGGATATCTGCTCTGTAAGTGAAAGTTTTACGTTTCAGAAACTGGGCTTTTATTGAATGACTACGTGACCTGTGTAGATTGCCTTTCTTAGTTATTTTTATGGTGTGTGTTATCCAGCTTTGAATAGTTGGGCTATCAGTTTATGGCTATAATAAGATAAGGTTGGAAAAGGATCAGGGAGAACTGCCAAAGATACTGCGCCCCCCCCCCACACTTGTGTAAGGTTCATCAGGGCCATATTTAAACACAACTGTGATTTAAAGCACAAATGGGCTAGACCTGTGATTTTGTTTCCTTAGAGCCTGTTGTTCATATATTATATTATAAAATTGGTAAGGATAAAATCCTGTTATCTCATTGGCTTATAGCCATGCTAAAATGTGTCTAATGCATGTCTGTAAGTAGTCCATGTAGCAGAATCTTAATGAGCCTCATATAATTCCAGAAATCATTATCCCATTGAATCAAAGTTCTTATCAGAACTTTGTGATTTCAAACAGCTATCATTTCTTTCCACTAGTAGAAGGAAGGACCCAAGGACAAAGGGGGAAAAATCAGTTTAATAGTTGCTGATATCACAAAATGGTCCCACATGTAAATATTTTCAGTTTTAATAAGAAGGGCAATTTTTTAAACTGATAAACAATATTTCAGTTATTAATGTATTTTTTTCCTCTCCTGGAACATGCTTACTTCCCGCAAACTTGGTCACCTGCTGAACTCGATCAATCAGTCGAGAATCCCAAACTGCCCCTCCGCCCACCTCCTTAAGAGCCGCCCTTAAAAATCAACAGGCGATGCCAATCTGCAGTGCAATGGTTTGTTTGTTATTTTCTGTCACCAGCGCTCAGCCGTTTCAGTGCTTGTCTGTCATGCTGCAGATGCGCTTGCATCTTTCCTGCTGTACACACGTCCCTCCACTCGCTCTCCCAGATCACACCTCTCTTCTTACCCATAGAAACATAGAATTTGACGGCAGATAAGGACCACTTGGCCCACCTAGTCTGCCCATTACCCTACCTAATGGATAAGCTGCAGATCCTAGTTAACCAGCAGCCTACATCTTTCTACCCCCACCTCCTAGAATTGCCTTATGACTGTCCCATGCATGCTTGAATTCAACCACTGTTTTTGACTCCACTCCATGGACTCCATTCCATGCATCCACAACCCTCTCTGTGAAAAAATACTTCCTTACATTATCTCTGAGCCGCCCCCACTCTATCTTCAAATTGTGCCCCCTTCTTCTTGCACACCTCTTTTTTTGAAAGATACTACCTTCTTGGACTTTGATTCCCTTGAGGTACCCGAAAGTTCCTATCATGTCTCCCCGAGGCTATACATATAAAGCTCCTTTAGTCTCTCTTCATATGTCTTCTGGTGCAGACCCTGCACCATTTTAGTGCCCTCCTCTGGACAGCTTTCATCTAGCCTATGTCCTTGCGAGATTGGGTCTCCAGAACTGCACACAGTACTCCAGATGGGGATATAGAGTGGCAGACCCTGGCCAGTTCCCAGAATCTCACCTGGATTTCCAGTTCACTGTTCCCTCCAAGTCATTTGTTCCCAGATGCATTAGGAAGTCTGGGGATCCCCACATTCAATGCCAATGAGTATAGCTGGAATTTGGCTTTGTGCAGGATAGGCCTGGGATACATTCAGCCTTGACTGGGCTTTTTCCTCCCTGCCCCTCTCCACTGGATGCCCCAATCATGGAGACACCTAGCAGGATCACCTTCACCCCCTTTACTGACCTGTTTGATTCCTTCTAGGCTCTTCCTTCTGTCGCCAACCCCGCTCACTCCTTCTCACCCCCTCAGCTCGGGGAATCACAAGTCTGTGCCTGTCCTACCATGCTTTTCTTCTGCCTGCAGCTCCCAGCTTGCTCCTTGCCCCCCAACCTCCTGGTTGGCACGATGCCACCAGACTACCTTTCTGGGCCTTAACCCCAGATCCCCAAGACACCCTTCTACTGCTTCCCTCCTTGCCTCCATCCCCCCAGTCCTGTATCCTTCACGCCATCTGCTGTATTTCTCCTCCCTCCCCACACACACTTCAGATTTCTTCCACCCAAGCTGGCCTTTGTAGAGTACTCCCAACCAACCCGCCCCCGGCAGACTTTCCCAACCTGGATGCCTGCCTACCTACTCCTCCCGCTCCCCCCAGCCTCATCCTGCTCCCCCATCCCCTTTCCTCCCTCCATCCCCTTCTGTGGATCTGGCTTCCTCCTTGCCCTTATCCCCCAGCTTGCTGACCAACCCTCTCCGGCCCGCCTCCCCCAGCCAGCCTCTCACCTCCCATCCCGGATACAGCAGGGTGAAAAGATTACTAAGTATGATGTTTGCCCTCCACTTGCTCTCACCTGTTTCCACCCCCTTGGCTCCCTCTGTCAGCCACCTTCCTACAAAGTGAGTTCCTTGCGTTGCTTGCATCATGCGCAACCCCTCCGGAGTAACCATAAGGCCCATGTCCACCTGTTCCCTGGGGTATAGCATATTACCAACATACTAAAATGCCAGCAGAATAGGCCTAACAGTCTCTTGAGTCTGCTCGATTTTCAGCAGCCGCACTTAGGGCAGATTTTGATGTCCCCCACTCCTCCTTGGGTTATACCATCCCAGTCATCTACTCTCATGAGGTTCTTTCCACACCTTTCCTCCCCAATCCTCCCCCCTCCCACCTTCCAGCTGTTTTCTGATCCTCTCGACCTCCTCCTTAAGACCTGCCAACTGAAAACACACTGGGCATCCCCCGAACCTCCATGCCCAGTTTATTATTGCCGTCTCGCACCCTGTAAACCCAATCACCCTACCGAAGATGCCCGCTCTGGCCAGCCCCAAGTCTACCCTCACTTTGGTGCGAGTCATACAACCCTCTAACAGAACTAATTTAGTCAGTATTACACAAAGACCCTAGCCGTTAGCCCCCTTCCCCAGCAGTAACCAGATAACAGCAGTTATCCCCCTTTCCCTACAGTAGCCAATTTTCCAGCCCTAATAGTCAGTTCACAAGCAAAAATATGCCCACCCCACAGTGTTTAGTAGCAGCAGAAAACAGTTCACAGTTTGCCTACTCCCCCTTCCCCTGGTAGCAGTAGACAATGTTGCCCCAAGCAGCACAGCATACAGGACCCTTTTTCCCCCAATCAGTAACAACCAGTTCACCAGTTCAGAAGCCATTGTACTCGCTGGAGGAGAGGAGAGACAGGGGTGACATGATTGAGGTATTCAAACATGTGAAAAAGATTAAAAAATCATTAAGGTGACCTCCAACCGCTGGCCCCTGCTGGCTGCTCACTGTATGTTGCGATCTGACCTCTCCCACCATGGTATACTGGCCTCCAGTCCAATTAGCAACTCTCCACAGCTTGTGATTGTTTTTTTTTTTTTTTAACCCTTAGGCTGCTGACAGAATTAGAATGCATAGTAATTCTGGACTGATATATCAGTCTGCGGCACTTGCATACTGTGACCCTGAGTAAGTACTTAACTTCCTTGTGCTCCCAGGTCGGACCTGTAAACAAACTTTCAGCTTATTGTGGCTCTCCTGGTTAAAAAAAAAAAAATAAAAAAAAATGTAAACCTCTTGCTAAGACACTAATAGGCCATGTTTCCTGTGCAGCACTTACGTCTTTCCTTCCACCCAGTCGGTCACTTCTCAGCTGGCTTTGGCACCTCGGGGTGGGGGGACACTATCACTTCAGTATCAAAGTAAAACACTTTCATTCTTGCTGGATCACACCTGCAGCCAGCACACTCACTCTCCATCCTTATCCCTTTCAAACAAACAGCACTTTATAAACTACAAAAACTATAACTAAGGAAGCCTACTCAGGACAAAAGTCCTAAAGTCAAACAATATAAGGCATCAATCTCTACAGGTGAAGGGACAATTTAATGTGAAAGTAAATCAAAAATCAAAGGTAATGTGAGGAAGTATTTTTTCACAGAGAGGGTTGTGGATACATGGAACAGCCTTCCTGAGGAGGTAGTGGATTCAAAAATAGGTGGGGGAATTCAAGAATGAATGGGACAGACATAAGGCAATTCTAGTGGGGGTAGGAGGAAGTAGGCTATTGGTTAACTAGGATCTGCAGCCTATGCATTAGGTAGGGAAATGGGCAGACTAGGTGGACCAAGCGGTCCTCATCTGCAGTCAAATTCAATGTAGCTTCTTGGTATTGTATCTTCTTAATTTCAGTGGTAACATTGAAGTAAAATACAGGGTCCCATTTTATAAGTGCAATGAGACATTGGGGAGGGTGCATTAGACATTTTTAATGCATGTCCTGGGGCTGAAGGTACTTGGCCTGCATCCTTGTGCCTCACAGTGCCCCTGGTCGTGTGTTAGAAATGTCTAATGCACATCCTCTCATGTCTTTTACTTGGATCCCTTGCTGTTACTAGCCTATTAGTAAAATGGTTGTTTCTGCTTTAAACACAGATGGTCAGTACCATTTAAGAGCTGTATGATGGAGTGTATGTCCCTACTAGCCGCAGAGTTCTATGGTAGAGCACAGATTCATTGTGACATATGCAAGTTCCTAAAGGAGAACTGCACTGAACTTGGAAGTCATTTTTCCCAGTAGTAGCTGTTTCTTTAAATAAATATTCCAATTCTGTTTCTACTCCATCTTTACTGGATGTTTTTTTTTTTTTTGTGAATTCACTGACTGTTTTTGATTAACTCACTGCTGGAAGGGACCATTTTAGAACTCTACGATGTGGTTTTTTTCCTTGTTAAACTCTTCATTATAGTCACAGTGCATCCATGTTCTACTATAGAACTGCGGTTGGAAGGGACAGAAACTGTATCATACAGTTCTAAAATGATACTCATCACCAGTGTGTAAATCAGATTTTAAAATGGGACTCATAAATCCAGCCTCCTGATTGACTGTAACCCATGTTAATACCACAGTCTAATACTTTAGCTTTGGTCATGTTCCCTTCTATTTCATGAAGTGAGTCAGTCGCTTGGGAGTAAAAGTACCTTTAGAACAACAACAAAAAAATTGAAACCAAAGTTCCACCAAGTTGCCTTACCACATTTCTTTTTTTCCTTTTCCCTCCAGTCGCCGAGCCTGGGGATCTCTCTCGGATGACCACTCAGCTTCTCCCGCCCTGCCTAAGACTCCCCCACCCTGGTGGGTCTCCTCGCGGATCTCCGCTTCACAGTCCTTACCTGACAGCAACCCCCTGGCTTGTACGCCCCCCAAGGCGGGGCCGCCTCCACTACTATGGCACTCCTTGAAATCCAGTGGCTACAGGCTTCAGACTGTGGCAAGGAGGATCAGGACCCAGATAGGCGGAGCCTGACAGTGGGCGTGGGGCCTTGGAGCATCGTTTTCCTCCCAAGGCTCGGGGGTTTTCCTTGTTCATGATGTCTGCCCCATCCCTCCCATGGGGGGCGTGAACATGCAGTCACGTCCGGGTAGATACCAACCGACGTCTGCCGCGCTCCGCCTCTCCTTTCTAAGCCAGATGCGGGCTCAGTACCACCAAACCACTGCTGGGAGGCACCCTATTGCGGACTCCCACATCCCTCCCTTCCCAGGAGAAGAGGAGCTGTTTGCAGATGCTTCAACCTTGTCCTCCCCTGCTGACCCCCACGGCCCGAGCTCGCTCCCAAACACGGGTCACCAGCATGGCGTGAGGTGTGGCATCCAGTGCCTCAGCCCTCAGTGCCACCAGGCCAGCTGGCCTTACCACATTTCATACATGGGTGGGGGCTTACTTAGTGGTAATCCTACCACCACAGCAAATCGGGCGGTGTTGTGCAATACCAGGTCCATTAAAAACAAGTCAGCAGTGATCGCTGATCTTGTTGGATCATCAGACCTGGCTTGCATCACCCGAGACCTGACTGGATGAAAAAGCTGGCCCAGTGCTGGCGGCAGAGGTTCCAGATTGGTTCTCTGTGATACACCGCCCAAGGAAGGATCGGAGGGGTGAGGGTGCTGCTATCTGCTTTAAAGAGGAATTGGGCTTGGTAGAGATTCCAGTTGGGGAGACCGGATCCTTTGAATGTATCGTGGGTGTAAGATCCTTCTCATCTACTGTCTACTCGGTGGTGAGAAGCAATTCCTGCAGGAAGCCACGGACATCATCGTTGACATGGTTTTGGAGTCCCCCCAGATGGATGGTTCTGGAGTACTTCAACGCCTGGGTCGACGACAGACTCTTGTAATTTGGTCAGGACTTCACCCAATTGATAAATTCATTAGGCTTCACACAGGTTGTTACCTCTGCAACCCATATTCACGGTTACTCTCTGGACTCAGTCTTCCTACTGGGGATGGAAACCTCTGACCTGGTGGTGGAACCAGTTGGATGATCTGATGATCACTCTATACGGTTCAATTTCCAGGCTCCCCCTTATAGGCCTGCCCTTGTGGAAATGGTCCGGTACTGCCCTTTTAAGGGGTTTGACCCCAGATGGCCTTGTGGCGATACTGGACCTTTCGAGCTTCCGAGTGTAAGCATGGATCCAGAAGACCTGGTGCAAGCCTATAATAAGGCTGTAGTGGGGGCTCTGGATTCTGTTGGCCCTGTCCGTGTTCATCCACTCACTCGTCACCCTTGGTCCCCTTGATTTGATGGG
Source organism: Neoceratodus forsteri (assembly GCA_016271365.2). Classification (NCBI taxonomy): domain Eukaryota; kingdom Metazoa; phylum Chordata; order Ceratodontiformes; family Ceratodontidae; genus Neoceratodus; species Neoceratodus forsteri. Next base: position 1,102,668,767 of record CM028129.1, on the reverse strand, counting down.
TCCTTGAGGTTGATGAGACGAGTTAGGCGACGGCTGGAATGAGTCTGGCGGAAACCCAGCCTTGATGCCGACCAGGCTTAGATTGCTGACCCACTATAAGGATTATGAATTGGCTATCTCCCATAAGAAGGCAGAGTTCCTGTCCAGGGAGATCGCTGCTGTACAGAATCAACTGGCTCAGTTCTTCCGAACGGTTGACAGATTGTGCAGTACAGCTTGTCTTCGGTCGCAGAGAGCATTGTCACAACAGAAATGTGACGAGTTTGCTCGATTCTTTGCGGCAAAGGTTTCTAACGTCCGGTCTGAAATCAGTGCAGCTCATTCTGTTGGGAGTGGCGGTGGTCGGTGGGAGGTTGCTGCACCTCAGTTTGTCTGGTCTGACTTAGATCTGCTGGAGATCAGGGATGTCATGCAGATTGTCCAGGAGCTGCGACCGACCTGCTGTAGTTTGGACCCAGGCCCAACCCGCCTCCTAGTGGGATGCGTTGAGGTCATCGGCCTGGTCCTTGCTGAGATTGTCTGGTGTTCATTAGGAACAGGGGTGATTCCAGACACTCTGAAGGAGGCTGTGGTGAGGCCCCTACTTAAGAAAGCATCTCTTGACCCAGACTGTCTCGCTAACTACAGGCCAGTCTCTAACTTTCCCTTTGTGGAGAAGGTTACTGAGAAGGCAGTCGTGCTGCTGCTGGTGGAGGTACATCTGACCGTCCATGATGTCTATGATCCTCTCCAGACAGGATTTTGGAAAAGACATAGCACTGAGACGGCCCTTGTGCTGGTACTCAATGATGATCTGATGGCGAGGGATCGGAGGACTCATTCTATTTTGGTCCTCCTGGATCTCTCTGCAGCATTTGACACCGTGGACCATGGGGTGTTGCTAGAGCACCTGTGGTTCTTCTGTGGACTGTCTGATACTGTCTTCATATGGTTCCATTCTTTCCTTTCGAGCAGGTCTCAGAGTGTGGTGTCTGGAATTCTTTCTTTGGACCCAGTCTCCCTGCCTTAGTTGGTACCACAGAGCTCTGTGCTTTCACCCATGTTGTTCGAGGTGTACATGCTGCCATAGGGGGACATTGTAAGGCAATATGGGCAGAGTTTTCACTGCTATGCAGATGACAGTCAGCTCTACTTGTTCTTAGTGCCCAAACAGGATGACCCCATCTCGGTGTTTAACAGCTGCCTGGCTGAGATCCAGGACTGGATGAATGCCAGCTGGTTGAGGTTGAACTCTGATAAGACTGAGGTGTTGGTTGTGGACACGGGCCATTGAGCAGAGGGGACACGGGCTGGGCAGCCTACTGGGCATTGGCTTGGAGGCAACCAGCTAGTGACCTCTGACCGGGTGCGAGATCTGGGCGTTATTCTTGATGATGGATTGACACTCAAGTCCCAGGTGTCATCTGTCATCAAGTCCTCATTTTACCATGTGAGGAATATTTATTTATTTATTATTTGGAAACAACCTTTGAGCAGAAGCTCTTTTACAAAAATTCCACATCCCAGAATAAAAACAAATAATTGAAAATACATAATATACAGCACATGATAACCATAGGGAGATGGTTAAGGTGACATTGATCCTTGGCAGTGAGGAGAGTAGACTGGTTCAAGAGAGAACCAGAGGCAGGTGGGAGGTGAGGGGAAAGGGTAGCAGTCTGGTAGAAAACTTTGTCAGAAAAGGAAGTGGGGGTGTGATGTGAAACAGTGGGGAAGGCTGGAGAAAGCATGAGGGTAGGGGGCCAATGGTGATGGGTGATTACAAGAAGTTAGGAGGAGAGGGGGCATGAGATGTGGTCTGCGAGGAGGAGGAGAGGGGTAGAGATTGCCTGGATTAAGAACCTGGCCGTGCCTTATGACCTCCCTACGCTGGGCCACTCCTTTGTGACCTCTCGCCTTGACTACTGTAACTCCCTATACCTAGGGTTACTGGGGGTTGATATTCGCTGCTTGTAGCTAGTGCAGAATGTGGCTGCAAGGCTGTTGACTGGCTTACCTTGATCTTTCCATATCACGCCTGTGTTCCTTGGCCTGCACTGGCTGCCGATTCAGTGGCGTATCACCTTCAAGGTTGGGTTACTGACCTATAAAGCCATACATGGACAGGGACCGGGTTACCTGCAAGATCTTATGGCCACCTACCGCCCCTGCTGCCAACTTTGTTCCACCGAGTAGGGGTTGCTAGAGATTTCCAGGGTCTGTTTGAAGACCTTGGGGGCCCGGGCCTTTAGTTATGTGGCCCCGACCCTGTGGAATTCTCTACCTCGTCGGGTAAGGGAATGCCTGACTGTGGAGAGCTTTGAATCTGCATTAAAAGCTTAAATGCTCATCTTTCTTTTTTTTTTTTTCTATCTTGTCATCTAATCTTGTTCTGTAACATGGTCTGCTTAAAAAGCTAATAAAGCATATTAAATAAAAAAAAAAAAGGCTAATCTCTTTAGTCTTGCTTTCCCAGAGTATGACTGAATTTGTAATTGTTGTTAATTGCTGGTTTGTTTTTATCGTGGTCTTATTTATTGTTTTAGTCATTGTACAAGCGTCTAGATACATGTTGACTTGCACTTTTTATAAATAAAGTTAAGTTAAAGTTGAAAACACCAAATGAATTTGCTGAAATGCCAGGGAAGATGGAACAATACCACTGTTGGAACAAGTATTTAATGAAATGGCTTCTTCAGGGAAAATTACTTATATGTTCAACGCAGTTTGTCTTTCTTTAACAAGGACATAAACTACATTATGAAATGAGTTGAAAAAATTCTTGATCCTGATTAGCCGAAATGTACTTTCAGCCCGGCAGTTAACCCAGCACAACAGCCCAGCTGAAAGTAGCTCCTGTCAATCAAGACGCAGAACATTAAAGATAGCAGTACGCTGCTGCATAAAAGCAAATAGTCTTGGCTGCTCAAGAGTGTATTTCCACTTTCCACCCTACCTGATGCAGGTTTCCAGTACTTCTAAGTCCCAGCCCAGCTCCAGTCTCTGTCACTGCTCTCCATTTCAGGAATTAAAACAAAACAAAAAAGTAACATCCTTGTCTTTCACTACAGCCGCCAACAGTGATTTAAATCAGTGGCTCCCACACGCTCGCTCCAAATGCATTTAAAAAAAATTACAGTAGGCTTCCACAGTTAGATCGGCAGCTCCCTCCTTCTGGTAATGGCTGATGTAAAAAAAAAAAAAAAAAAAAACACAATCAGATGGGCTCCCACACTTGCCACCAGTTTAGGCAAACCACCCAATTGTGCTCTGGACAGCTGCCAGAAACCTGCCATAGATTATGCCTTGGCTACCATGTACTGTGAAGCCACTACTGCCCTCACTTTTCTGACTGCTTCCTATACTCGCTGTGTATGTGCAGCACTGGGGTCACCTACTGGCCAGTCATAACACCACAATCTACAGGCAGGCACTACTTTTTCTTTTTTGAATGAATTGTTTATAGTTGTTTTAATTATCTAAGACACTCCAAGATGTTTAAATTTTTTTTTATTAATAGTGTTGGGACCATTTTCATAATCACAAGAAGGCACTCTGGGGGTGTGTGTTATGGTGGGCTAGTGACCCTTCTGGGGTGGTGGAAACACTCAGCTTCGCCTCGTGCTTCAGCCCACCCAATTCGGGCCATTATCCCTCCATAACACACACCCTGTTGTGCCTTGTTGCTTAACTGTACAGTTCCAAAATGGTCCTTACTATCAGTGTGCCTAAATCAGAAACACCCATGAGGTTTGCCAAAAGGCCAGTAAAGATGGAACAGTAACAGAATGTGAACCAGTTTTTATTAATTCATATTTTATCTTCTGTTGTCACCCAACCCGCCCTCTTCCAGGCTGATGCCTCCAGCACCATCATCCGGCTTCTCTGGGACTTACCCACGGGCTGCGATTGTCTTCTGCCACAGGACTCTGCGGTACCAAGCCATGGTCATGATTTTTTCTGCCATGTTTTCCCCTATTGTCCACAGCATGTACAGTGATGCACTGTGTGTGCATTGCCTCAGTGGAGGTGCCCTCTCCCTTAGTTTCCTGCAGGTGGGATTTTGTTTCTCTCCAGCTGCATTACCAGCTAGATTCCTCCAGATGACAGTCTCCTAGTGGGACATGTGTACCCCCCTCCCCAATGGAGGAGAACTGTTTGAGGAAGCTCATTCCTCCCTCCCTCCTCCTCCTGGCCATCCCTAAGTAATCCATGTCCGGTTCCGAACCTGGGTGACTTGTGTGGTAGGTGGTGTGGCAACCAGTGCCTCAGCACACCACACCAGTGGGCCAGTGAACCAGTTTTTGAAATAAAGTTTCTTTGGATAACACTGACTTGTGGGTTGAGGTGAGTTTTCCTTTATGCAGAAGGCCTCGTTTGTGCAGGCTTTTTATTGAAATAATGCATGTAGGGGTTGATTGGGGTGCAGTTATTTAATGATCCTGTTGCCATTATATGATCACACATCTCTGCCAGAAAAAAGATCTTATTTTTTTTAAACTATCTGCTGAAAAAAAAACCCATAAAACCTGAACATCTTCTTGCTAGGCATGCCACTGTTATTTTTTTAACATTATTTAAATTATATTTTTTTCTTTTAGTACTAGCCAGAAAAAGTAACAGCTCAAAGGGAATTTAATATTGCTGTTGTGACATTTAAATGCAAAGCTTACAAAAGAAAGTCTTACCTGCAGAAAATAGGGAGTAAACATTTTTGTCTAGCAGTAGATTGGAATACTTTTTGGGGATCAAGAGGAAAAAGTAATCTTTTCTTCTTGCCAGGAGGCAATCAGTTAGTCTCGTTCCAGGATCAAAATGCTCTGTCTGAAAATTTTAGGCACCGTCTGCTTCCACCCCCTCCATTACAAAAGGCATTTTCTTTAATCAGTGGTGGTTCATTTGTAACATCACCTGAGGCTACAATGCAGTGATAGGTAAGGACTCAAATGGTTTGTCATTCATTATCTTGAACATTTCAACATTTGTTGGGACCATGGGTAGCATTCATTGCCCAGATTGATGCTATTAACAGCCTACTCAGTTCAAGACTTTAAATAGCTATGTGGGGGCGGCAGTGCTGCAGTTCAGACCATCACTGTATATTCTGCTTATTATTCTCTCAGCAGACCCTTTCTAGACTAGTGTTTAGAAATTTAGTATATTTAGAAGCCTAGATATTATCTATCTCTCTCTCTCTCTCTCTCTCTCTCTATATATATATATATATATATATATATATATATATATTGTGTGTGTGTATGTGTATGTGTATATATATATATATATATACACATGTATACTATGTTTCTGTATATACAGTAAATACATATATACAGTGTAAATGTGTATATACAGACTGTGTAAAAGTGTATATTATTAGTATGATCATGCCACTATGGTTAGCTTGAGCAGGGGTTTCTATATATTTTATATATATATATATATATATATGCAGTGCCTGTGAGGATAAATAGTGGAACACATATGTGATATTTTTGCCACCTTGGGGACTAGAGTGAGAATATCAGTGTTAATCTCACTCTAGATCCATAGTAGCAACAGTATCCTTCCTGTAGGTCAGAACTGGCTGGAGCCAACAGCAGTATTCTGTTTCTGTAACTCTACTGGTCACTTACTCACCAGCTCCTTATGCAGCACTTCCGGGTTAAAGGAGTAGTACACCCAGAATTTGCAAAAAAAAACAACATATGTTGTGCAGAGTGTTTTCTTTTGTGGTTTTCAAGATATTTACATTTGTTTGGCATGTCTCTAGAGTGTTCACTAAGAGAGAAAAAAGTGCAACTGCACATATGCCAAACAAATCTAAATATCTTGAAAACTGTACAAGCTACACAAAAACAACAAGCATTCAGGACAAAAAGAATTTTACAATGAGGACAGTCACTAAATTGAACTCCTTACAGTTTTTAAAATATTTGCCATCCGAAGTGGGAAATTTGGTTAAAAAAAATGGAAATTTGTTTAATTAGATGGCTAAATTTTAAAAACTATACAGAGTTCAGCTTAGTGACTTCCCTCATTGTAAAGGTCTTTTTGTCCTGAACAACTTTGCTGCTGGTCATTTTTGTGAAGCTTGTAAAGTTTCCAAGATATTTAGGTTTGCTTGGCATGTGTGCAGATGCACTTGCAAACAGCAGACACTTTTTTTTCTGAGTGAACACTTCAGCAGACATGCAAAACATGTCAGTGTCATCTGTCAGTGTCAGTGGCTCAGTAGGTAGCACACTCGCCTCTGAGGCTGGGAGATCAGAGGGCTGTGGGTTCAGTTCCCACATCTGGCACTTGGGTTAATATCCCAGTACTGACACTGTAATGCAGCATGAGAGGGGTCCTGCATTTCTGAGGTGCCGTCTTTCGGATGAGACGTTAAACCGAGGTCCCATCTGCCTGGATTGGTGGTAGTTCAGGTGGATGTTAAAGATCCCATGGCACTTATCGAAAAGAGTAGGGGAATTTCCCCGGTGTCCTGGCCAAATTTCCCTCATTCACTAAAAATACCACCAACAGCTTAATCTGGTGCAAGGTCAGTTGGAATTCATCTGTATCCCCCTCCCCCCGGGTCGTGCCTGAAAATAGGCAGGATTTGTCTAGTGCACTTACCCGGTCAACAAAAGCTAAATAAAAAAAAAATTAAAACATAAAATAAAAACAAATGTAAATATTTTGAAAACCACACAAGTTACACACACACAACTGTGTCACAGTGGTTCACAACAAAAATACCTTTACAATGAGGGTAGTTAGCAAGCTGAGCTCTATATAATTTTTAAAATATAGCCATCTCTGCTGTTGTGAACTAATTGTAAAGCAGTGCTTGCTGCTGAACCTATGGTCCTGGCTATATAACTGTCACATGAGATGAGATGCATTGTAGGAACAAGGAAAACAATAAACTTAAATGAGATGGATATCCACAGGGGTCGTAAAACTACCTTATAGCTAACAGGCTAATTTAGGAAGAACTCCTAATAGCAGACAAAGGAAGAACACACTAGGAATTCACTCACAAAAAACACACTGCACAACATATGTTTTTGCAAATTCTGGGTGTACTGCTCCTTTAAGTGTTGTTCACAGAATGCCACAAGAAACAGGTTTAAAGTTTTTTTTTCTTACACCTAAATCATTTTCTGCTCAAAAAGTGTTTAACATACCACACTGATTTCACTTTACAGCACCTACCTTCTTCACGCCACCATGCATAGCACCGACCGGCAAGCCCAATACATCTGACTGGCGCTCCATTGAGCTCAATGCTGCAACCATGCACCGAAAGGCTGTTGAATCCCCCACACTGCACTACCTTCTTTTAAGGCATGTCATCTGTCATTTGCTCAGATAATGCCCACCCTATTCACCAATGTTCTGATGCAACGTGAGTCAGATTTCAAAACAAACAAAAAAAAAAAACACTTGGTCATCCTGAAATGGCACTCAGTCATTCAAAAAAAAAAAAAATGAAAAGAAGGATTTGAAATTCTAAATGAAAAACATAAAATGGTGCATTACAAAACTCAGGGCATTGCATAAATCGAATATGCCATGACCCTACGAGAAATGTCTCTATTTCTCTCTCATGCACTTTGACCTTTGACATCACTCATGGCTTTACCACTTGTGATGTCAGAAGATCAAACTGCACTCATGAGAAACATCAAAGATATTTCTGGTAGTGCCATAGCATATCCCTTTTATATGTATGTATGTGTATATAGTTATAAATGTATATGAATATATGGATACATATATGTATATGGGATATGACATGGCCTTACTGAAGATACCATATTTATCTTCATGAGAAGCCAGTTACATCAGGATATCTCACGAGTGGCGAAGCCACGAGTGAGATATCTTGATGTGACTGGCCTTGAGTGAAGATAAATATGATATCTTCAGTCAGGCCATGTCATGTTCTGTTTCTACAACATGTGTTTTGGTCCCCACCCAACACAATCCTCATATACCCCATTAATACAGTCTCCCATATAGAGGGGATGGCTATGTCAGCACAATTCTCCATATCTCCTGCAACAAAACAGATGACAAAAGAAATGTGGTTGATCCTGCCAGTTTAACGTTATTTAAAAAAAAAAAAAAAAATACTTTTTGGGAGTTTGATCCAGCCATGGTTACCCGCACTAGAACCTTTCATAACCCATCCCCACTCCCCAACCACAACAGATTAAATTTGTTATTTTAAGCCAGCCTGGTGGCGCTGAGGGTTGAGGTGCTGGACGCCACACCTCGCGCCACGCCCAGCGACCCGGTTCGGGAATGAGCCTGGGTCGTCGGGTCGTAGGGGAGGAGAAGGATGGAGCATCCATAGGACTTTCCTTCTCCGGGAGGGGGCGGTTGACATTGTGCTCTAGCGCCGGCTGAGGGTGGCTGAGAGCACTGGCAGGGACATTGGGGAATGTGCTGGGGCAGAAGCTTGGCTTGGAGTGTGTGCGTGCTCGGGGCCTTGGGCATCATTGTGCACGCCTCAACCGATAAGGGAGAAAGTGGAAAAAAATTAGGGGCACTAGTCACGGCGGTGCGATGGCCATCTCCAGAAAGGACTCAATTGGCGCCAAGGGCGGCGGGCATTACTGGATCCTGATCTGGGGGGTTGAGGTAGGGGAGAACTCCCCTCCATCCTGCCACGGGGGGTAAGCCGCAGGCCCGAATGTGGAGCCGGAGAAGTAGTCCCAGGAGGTGGCGGCCTGAATACCCAGAGGATGCCAGAAGTGTAGAGGTAAGGCAGACTGGTGGCCTCTAGGGAGAAAAAGTACAAAAAAAAAAATTGGTATTTTAAAAAAATTATTCTGGTGGATCCAACCACTTTAAAGTTATTTTATGAAACCTATCTGGGTGATCTTGTAATTATGTTTAAACAGTAACTTAAAATGTATCTGGTTGACCTTGCTACTTTCAGAGTCTATTATCGTTACAGTACTTTCATTTTCCCCAGAAATGTAGCATGAACGAGTGTTATGAGCAGTGACACATGACGCACTGCCAAAGCTTTACAGTAAGGGAGTTGATGTTTTCTGAAAAGAAGCTGCCGAGTGTACTGAGAGGACAGTGAGCAAGTAAGCAGTTTCGGAACAGCAGCTAAAGTGTGTCTGTCTGCGGTTAGTCCTGGGTATGTAAAAAGAAAAGATCAGCGGGCAGGCTGTAATATAATGTGTGGGAGAGAAAAGAACTGTGAGTGGCTGTGAGGCTTCTTATTTAAGAGGTGGTTGCAAATCCCCTTAGAAACCGCTATTTTTGTCTTACAAACCCCTGTTACAGTTGCTGTTGCTTGCAGAATTTAAGTATCAGTAACAATAGTTCAGTAATATTAGACATTGCACCACAACAAGTTATTTGCTGTAGATTGCAGTTTACACAGGACTATGTTACTGTTGTATTTTTGTCACAAAGCATAAAATGCACCAAGGTTTTCAAGCGCTGTGTTTGGGCAGGGAGCTTGACACTGCAGCATGGTTTTGCACTAAAAAAAATGAGGCTTCTGGTGCAGCAGTGGTCCGGTGGGGAGTTCTTGGTGGCTGAATTAGGGAAGGCTATGGTCGACTGCTTTTTCGGGCCTGGTTCTGCGTTCAGTCCTGTGGAGATAAAGATAAAAGATCAGTGGGGTGGGGTGGGTAGGATATAATACGATCTACTGTGTGGAAGAAAACGAATCACCGACTGCCAAGGAAAGGCGCTTCAACTGTCTGTGAGGCTTGTCAGGTAAAATATGCTGCCAATCCGCTAACAAACGTTTCATCTTACAAACCGTTGTTAAACCTGTGGCAGCGTGTATTGTGCCACTGTTCAAAATGCTTGGTTACGTGACATTTCTGGGGAAAGTGAAAGTACTGAAAGGATACAGCAGCAGGATCAACCAGATATGTTTTGAAGTAATTTTTTAATTAAAAATAGTGGCAGGATCAACAAGATGTCACAGGTGTGTGTGTGTGTGTGTGTGTGTGTGTGTGTGTGTGTGTGTGTGTGGTGGTGGGGAATGGAGGTACTAGAGAGAACCGCCTGATGCAAAGTGAAACGCTTTCAGTTTCCTTTGTCTGACGTACAGGAACATAGAGATATCACCATGATGTGTAGGAACATGGAGATATCACTATGACATGTAGGAACATGGAGATGTCAGTGATATCTCCACTGCCTGCTTGAAATATCACTTTTTATCTCTGCATTTATACCAAAACACGTTGTATAAAAATATATACACACATGTATATAGCTAGCGCTCCCTCTCTCTCATATATATATATATATATATAAATATATATATATATATATATATACACACACACACACATATACATATATCCTTCTGTAGTGAACACCTCTAGGGCCAGCCAAGGTGTTCACTATAACTAGGTGTTAACTGTAGCAAGGTGTTAATATGCCTGCTTTTTTTAATTATTATTATTGTTTGTTTTAGTCTTTTGGTAACCGGGTAAGGCCCGCTATACACAAGTTTCTGTTTTCAGGGGCAACCTGAGAGCACTGGGGAGGTTAAGTGACTTGCTCAGAGTTGCACAGTATGTAAGTTGAGGTTGTGGGAATCAAACTCTGGTCTGCTGGATGTACGAAGTCCATTCGCAGCTCATTACTCTAACCCAGGGTTTCTCAAATGGTGAAGCCAGCCTCCCTAGGGAGGCCCTAACATGTTCCAGGGGAGGCTCAAGCAAGTCTGAAAAAGTACTGTATTTAAATTTTGAATTTTAGATATTTTGTGTGGTTGGACAAGGCAAACAAAGACAATAATAGTAGGTGAATGTATGTATCTATTTAGAAATCGGTGACTAGGATGGCACTTAGGTGTACCCAGGGAAGAGTAGAGGGTTAATACAATTCGGAAGGTAACTAACTGCAGAACAGTTAAGCAACACACAATGTGAAACAGTGCAAACTAATAGAAACAATGCACAAACAATAAGAGGGAACAACTGACCAATTAGACTGGTGGCAGAACAGCCCATATACAGTGGCTAAGCAGAGAAGCACTAGGAACAAGAGCAGGAGGGAGCAAAGGTATCCCTGAGAAGTTGCTTAAGAGCAGGGTAAGAGGGGAGAGGGGAAACAGAAAACGCAGTCTAACCCATGGCAGTATCACAACAAGGGGTAACATGGTTTGAGAGTCAGAATTGCAGACCAAGTAGGTTGGCCTGGGGAGGGGGATTACAAGGGGCGGTTACAATAAACTGAATAAAATGAGACCCAACTACGCAAAGGAGTTTGACTTTATTTCTGCTGTACTGTAAAGTATGCTATTTTCTATGGGTGGCCCCAAATTATTTCTCTCTTTCAGGGAGGTTCAAGATCTTTTCCATGGCTTTGGAGAGGCTCACTACAACAAAGTCTGAGAACTAATGCTCTAACCTATACTGCCAGCCCCAATGGGAGCCATCAAAGGTGTTCCATATAAGAGGGAGTACTGTGGAGTGTGGTTAAAAATTATAAGATAAAAGTGATATCTTTATAGATTACAACAGTGATGGCAAGATATCACAAGTATGTTGTTGCTACAATTAATACTTTAAAGGTTACTGTATTCCCAGTAGGATACTGAACCAATCAGAGAGCAGCTTTCACAATGCTGATGACATCACAGTGGCCTAGGGCAGTACTGGTGCCAGCAGTTGAAATCAAAGAGAAACAATAAACTTAAAAGATAAACTAGTAAGCTGATATTGTGTATAGGCAATATGCTATGGTCTATCGCAGAATATGCAATGTATCTTCAGGTGTTGGGGCTGACCAAACGAGCAGACACGAAAGACCGTTAGGCCTATTCTGCTGGCATTTTAGTATGTTAGTATGTTAGAAGTGGCAGAGCCTTGAGTGAGTTCACAGGTGTTGATAAATGGATTATTTTGAGTCAGACAATTGTGTATTCGATATATACAACATTAGTTTACAACTTGTAACTATTAAGTTTGCTGTTTGTTTGAAAATGTACCCGCTTTTCCTTTATTTCCACAGCTGTCTTAAGTACTGGACTAGACATTGTGATACTGTATCATCAGCATTGTGAAAGGCACTCTCTAATTGGTTCATTATTCCACTGTGATGACAGTCCCTTTCAAAGTATCCACTGGATCAATAGTAATAACGGCATATTTTTGATGTGTTGCTATTACTGATGTCACTAACCAAGACATAATTTTTTATCTTGTCATTTTCGTGGCACTTCTGTTTTGTGTGTGTGTGTATGTACGTGTGTGTGTGTATATATCTACATATGGGATACATGATGGGCGACTGTGGAATATGGAAAATATTTGCATGAGTGCAGAGTGAACTGTGATACTATCACGAGTGCCGAAGGCACGAGTGCAAATGTTTGCCATATTCCACAAGTCGCACATCATGTGTATGATTTATACAATAGGGCTAGTACCCTTTAGGAACATTTTTTTTCTGTGTTCTCTCCCTGTTTACTTTATTTTGGTGGTTAGGTAAGTTTTTAGGGGGGTCCTGGGAGCACTGGGCAGTTAAGTGATTTGTTCAGTCACACAGTAGTGAAATGGAAGTTGTGAGAATCAAACACTGGTCTGGGCTGCTGCATGTAGAAACTTTGTTCACTGCTTGTTACTCTAAACTCTAGGCTATATTGACAGCACTGTATGTGTGTGGTCTAAATGTGTGTGTTTCTGAATGGGCTGAGACTGTTAGACACTGAGAAACAGGTGCATGTGATTTGCAATGATAATTGTGTTACATGCAGCTAGGAGTGAGAAACAGACTGTTTATTCAGTACGTTACAGGCTTCACTGAGACAGAGAAACTGTTGCAGTCAGCACTCAGAAAGAGAAACTGGTTTATGAAGGAGGCTGGTTTGAAGATTTTTATTTATTTGTAAAATCATTTACAACCTTTGAGCCAGAGGCTCATTTCCAAAGGTACCTTGTCACATTGAGGACAAACATAACAAATTTAAGTTATAGAATACAAGTCACTGAAGTAGAGTTAACATATTGATTTCATACATTATACAATTTAGTAGCAAATTTCATTGATACAGCTAGCAAAAGCTGGTCATAACAGAGGTATGATGCACAGGGGGACGAGGTGGAGGGGCAGAGTGAGGTAGAGTGCCGCCCAGCGGGCATTGTCAAGTGTGGAGAGATTGAGGCCACATTTAGAGACAGGTGCAGCTCCGGGTGTTAAACAGTTGCTCGGTTAGCGGTTTGAAATTGAGATTGCTGTAGCATTGGAGATGGGAGCAGGAGGAGAGTTAAACCAGGATGGGGCTCTGTAGCAGAAAGACCTTTGACCATGGGTGGTCCTGGATCTTGGGACCAGTAGAGTGGTCTTGTTGGAGGTTCGGGTTGCGATAGTGGGTGGGGTACGGTGGATGGAAGCTGTCACCCCAGGAGGGGAGAGTCCGAGTAGGTTTTTTTTTTTTTGTGAGGAGGCAGGTTTGATAGCATAGCCGTTCATCTAAGTTAAGGAGAGACTAGAGCAGCACAGCAGTGTACTAGGATTGTCAGAATAACTATGGGACACAGGTGATTGTCTTTTAGAATGCTAATTGAGTCAGTGGCAGGATTCAGTGAGAAAGAGAAACTGTGAAGCTATTAAATGCAGGCTGCAGTGTAGATAGTCTCACTCTGGTGACATCACCATTGTGAGTATATTTGCTGGTGATGTAGACACTGTGGGTTTATCAGGAAATAAACCCACGGTGTCTGTGTCATCACAGAGTTATTCCACTGCAGTGAGAATACTGTTTTTGTTGTCAATGTTACATGCTCACCCCTATTGTATAAATATATATATATATATATATAGAGAGAGAGAGAGAGGGAATGAATATGTAATGATCTGACTCAGGATACACAGTTTATCATCACTTGTGAGGAGCATGAACTTTTATAACTCTCATATGGCTCTGCCACTCATGTGTTCTGGCCCTGCAGTCACGCACTTGAAGATGACACTGCATATTTTGAACCAGGCATTTGCATATCCCCCCATTTATACAAGGAGTGGGGGTTAAAAAATAACAAGATAAACATGATGGCTTAGCTGATTAACATAGTGAAAAACAGTTCTTGTAATTGTTGTCATTAATTTATATCTTGAAAGTTAGCATGATCACAGTGAAATACTGAATCAGAGAGCGGTTTTCACAGTATTGATGACATCACAGTTGCCTAGAGCAGCACTGAAGCTAGCAGTTGCAGTCAGAGAAACGGTTACATTTTCAAATAAAGAGCTGCTTTAAAAGTTTACTAGTAAATTAATGTTGTACACATCAAATGTGCAATGACATAATGAACAATATGCAGTTTTTCATCACTTGTGAAGGGTACTACTTTCATAACTCCCTTGTTTCTCTGCTACTCATGAATTATGGTCCTGCCCCCTCTCACTTCAAGATGAGCTAGATATTTTGAGTCCAGTCATTGCACATCCTCTATAGACAGTTGAGCTGCAGATGCACAGTTTCTAAGTAGAGGGAAAGTTCATCTGGGCACCGTGTTATTCTCCTATGGAGAATGGAAACACACACTGAAGGGAGAAAGACAAACTGCAGTGAGAAGGCAACACTGTAATCTACAGTTGAACCCTGGCACCCGAAATCATTTCCCAGAAGTATGGAATTTTGTGACAAAATGGAGATCCATTCCAACATCACAGATTGAGGGAAGCTTCAGGTGGGGTTTCCTCATCACAGTGTCTCTTCCAATAGATAGAAAGGTTGTAATATGATTGTGTGCTTGAAGAGGTCAGGTTGTTACAGTCTTTATTCAGTGTCATTTTGTCTTCCCTTTGCCGCTTTATCTATCTGTAGTATTTTTGGATGGAAGTGAATGTTTCCAGTGTTCCTGAAGATGGCCCAGTGTGATTTTCTAAACTGATCATTGTAATTTGTTCATATGACAGAGTAGTATTGGAACTCCTTATTTTAGACCTCTGCAAGTTCAAACTGTGCTGTTTCTGCTCCTCACAACATACCTGTTAACAAGAGAATTATATCTAAAATGTTTTTTCTAAATTGATTTATCTTGGAAGAAATGTTTTCATAAAAAAATAAGTAAATGTTACATACAGTTAAATAAAATTCCTTTTCTGCCAAGGATTATTTAAAAATTAAAACAGCCCTGTCATGCTTATTTTATGTTTGACTGAATGCTGGATCCCCAGAAATCAGGGACTTTACCAGTGGTAGAACACTACTCTCTGGAGTGGGACCGTAGAAACAAAGAAACTTAGATGATTACAGGCAGAAAAAGACCATCGGTCTATCTAGTCTGCTATGATGTTACCTAGCATTTATTGTTGGAACCCCACATAACCCTCTTCTGTGATTGGTTCTGCAGTGGCTAAGCAGAATATGTCTCCGTTAATGTTACTTTGGTCTGTACTGTACCTCAACTTAGCATTTTGAGACGTCAAAAAGAACCTTCGTGTTTTCTTGAGTAGCGTTTGATAGTAATGCTTTTTAGAGCAATACTAATCATGATTTCTTTCATGTGTTGTGTAGTAAATCCACTGTTTAGTGACCTAGATAGAGTTTTAGCAAAGAAATCAAATGGCAACTTGCTATACCAGGAAGTCTTTGCCTACAAGGAGTTTCATTCAGTACCCTTTCTACTTCATCTTAAATAAAGTTCTCTTCATACTGAACATCCTTTCATTATTTCCATGGCTCTGCTTTCATGGTCTATAATAAAATATTAGAAATATTAAGGCCTGGAGATGGTAAATATTTGCCAGTGACCAGTCTAATGGCCGGCCAGTGATTGGGTGCTTTTATCAGATCAGGTTCTGTCTTCGATTAAGCAGATAAGAGAAACATGAGGTAAACCACAATTGCCTAAAGCCAGGACAGATTCACTGAGCTGACCCAAGGGAAATTAAACGTCCTCACATTTCAGACAGGAAGAGCCATCTGTTCAGCTCCCCATCAATCATGCTTCAATCTCACAGGTCACCAGCAGCTTAAAAGCCTTCTTAATAACAGAACCCTCATAAATGTTCAAGGGACTGCAAAACCTACAAGCAACTGTACATACAGTTGTGCCACCAAAAACCTACCATATGGTAAAAAAAAAAAAAAGTTCCTTAGGATACATTTTGTATGAAAATTGCTACATAAAGCTACATTTCTTTCCTTATAGTAGAAAATATAGGACTTACTGAGTTATGCTGATGTCAGTGGATTGCGTTCACCTGGGAAACTGAGGGTGTTGCATATAAACCCCCAAATTCCACCATGAAAGCAGCAGGGGACTAAGCACGTCAGTGGCACATGGTGCTCTGCTCATGAAGGAAGTGGCATGGACCGCTTGGCATTTGCTGTGTCTCCCGACCCGGCCGCTGTCATGACACCACCGGTATTGTGGTAGGGGACAGAAATGGAAAACAAAAACAGTATTTTTATTATATTGCTGTGCAACATTCAGTTTATAAAGCCAGTCAGCATTATTTAGCACTCAGCAGTATTAAACAAGCAACTTCCCCAAATTGCGTTCAAAAAGACTGTATCACAGCAAGACTGTAATCGATGTGGAATTTGCTGTAAAGTGACCATTCTGAAGTAGGTAATATTACCTGATTTTTCTGCACTGCATTGATCACATTCACTCCAATTCCTGGCCACGTAAAGTAGTCTGAAAATGAAATTTGTATGTAACACACAATAGAATAATCGTATGTTCTTCACTTTCATGAGAGCTGTTTCTGAAAGTTTCATTATCTGCATTCAGCAATGTAGTGAAGCAGCTGGCAGTCAAGGTATACTTTGTGTTTTGAGCTAATTTACTTACTTAAAATGTTGGTAACTGGGAAAGGCACACTGAGCCGAGGCTCATTTCCAGGTGCGACCCGGGGAAGAGGGTTATACAAAGGTCAGAGAGAGATGCAGTGTAAGAACTCATGAATGTAGTAACAGGAAGTACAATGAAAGCAAACGTTTAGATGAGGTTACATAGTTGAGGTAGCAGTTGTTTCAAAGTGCGGAAGTACAATGTTGGAAATAGTGACCGGTGAATTACATGGTTCCCCCTTTTTCCTTCACAAGGCTGACATCGGTATAGTGAGCAGAGAGGGGTTGGCTGGCTATGTGACTTACAATCTAAATATGGTAGGAGGGTAATGTATAAAGAAACAAAAGAGATAAGGCTGGGGTGGGGGGTACAAAAAGGGAGGAGGCAGTAGGGAGGAGTCAGGAGTCGGGAGAGACCGTTAGGAAGCTAGGGGTAAGGAACTGCTGTAACAACTAGAGATCCAAGGGGAAGAGGACAGGGCTGTAACAACTAGAAGACCAAGGGGGAGGAGTGTTAACAAATCCTTTTTTAATTGTAATGATTATGTAAATCCAAAAAGGGATTAAAGATTATCAATTATTAGAGAACTTTCTAATGCTACATTCTGAATCTTTGATACTGCCTTCTTACACTCCGATGGCTTCTGCAAAGGAAGTAGGCCATAGCAGAAGGGATCCTGAGACGTAAACTAGCGTATGGGTTAATAGCCTTTCTGGCAGCTATAGGAGGGCTCCCACGAAAGTGGGGTGTCTGCTACAACAATATTTGCCGTTTTGCACTGTCACTACCAAAGCTTACTCATCGATGCTCACTATACTCCAGCCTGGGATGGCTTACCCCCCCCTCAGCTTTCTGTCAGTTTACTTCCTCCTGTTTTATGAAGAATGTAATCTCCTCCCAGATACCTGACAAAATGGCTTTACTGTTCAAACCTGTGACCTCTGCCTACCCCCTGAGATCAGCTGACAAATCCCTACTTGTCCAACCGAGATGGAAAACCAAAATTGGGGAAAATGCATTCTCGTTCTGTACCCCTAAACTATGGAATTCCCTACCACTGACTCTAAGAAACTCCCCTTCTCCACACAGCTTCAAACAGGACCTTCATAAGGCTCTTTTAAGCTCTGAACTCTGCTCCTGTAGTGTGTCCACCCACTCCGATGCTGGTTCCTCCTAGTTGCCTACTGGCACTTACCTCTGCTACTCTCAAATCTGCCTGGGAAATCTTACTACCCCTCCCCTAGCATTTGCCCACACAATGTTAATTTAAAGACTGTTAGTTACTTGCACTTCTATCCTGTATCTGTTACTACATATTGTTTCCTGAAAATGTACTGTCATTGCTGAAGATTTTGTATAGCTGTACTGTGACTGATCTCTAGACTGTTTCTGTACCTATTCTTGTTCACCTGATTTTTTTTCTTGTATTTACTGTTATCTACATGCCCTCTGTTGTAACCTCTTGGGTCATACCTGACAATAGGCAGTCATGCTGTCTAGTGTGCCTACTTGGTCAACAAAAACTAAATAAATAAATAAAATATTCAAAAGTATCTACACTTGCTTCAGAAACTATCAAATCAAAATCAAAATTTATTTCTAAAGCGCTTTTCAAAAACCAAAGTGCATTTACAATATAAAACAAACATTTAGTCAGATGAAACACATAAGAATTAAAAAGCAGAAGTAATAAAACTAAACATTATCCCCAAATGCCAGGCCGCGAATAAATATGTTTTCATTGAGGATTTACAGGTCTCGATGATCACCTCCCAATTAAATAGGAGATTCAGCTTTGAAATACACAGGCAGTCACATAGAATCCAGTTCTGTAACTGCGAGACCTGGCATTTTTGTGATTTACAAGATGGTGATCAATCAGTGTGCTATTGTTTAATTATTGGGAGCTTGGAGTCCCATCAGTTACAAACTGGCGATCGACAGAATCCACCCCCTGACGAAGACTCATTCCGAGTTAAAGGGCTGGGGCTTTTACAATGCTTTCATGCTGATATTACAATAAAATACTGCAGTTCTATTTATGTCTCATCTCTGCCTTTTGGTTTACTCATGAGCACGTCTCTTCCCGGTAGTTCATCATGAGCAGAACTGCTCTCTGCTTGATTGTTTGGTTTATTTCTCTAGGAGAGGCCAAATAAGTTTGGCACCTCATTTTCAGTTTGATCCTACTCCAGTTTGTCTCTTAGGGAGGACTAAGAGCACAGGAAGTCAAGTGACTTGCTCAAGGTCATACTGTGGTGGGATTTGAATCTTTAGGCCAGATTTTTTTAAAAGGCTCTTCAAATCCTACTAGTAGCTAGAGGGGAGATATTTGCTTGTGTTTTTGACCTTTTGTAATTTTTCCAGATGTAGGCAGCTTTGATCGAATTTGCTAAATGGCATTTTTCTTTTTGTAGAAAAAGGCAGGGAAGAAGCATAGGTGATGGATGTCAATAAGGCCATCGAGCGGTCTTCAAAATATGAAACACTGACTATAGTCGAAGTATGGCGGGACAGAATCTTGCTGTCAAAAATTCAAGATGGTGCACACTGTTTGGGATTAATAACGCTTCAAATGCAAGCTTCATTGTCTTTATCCATTAATTGAATGTTTTTACAATTTTAATGCAGTGCCATCTTAATCAAATACAGCATACAGTAGAAAGTCTTGAGATGCCTTTAATTCACAAAACTCGTGTTTTTGTAATCTTTTAGGCCTTCGGACAAGCACATTCTAATCATAAGAAGGTAGCAGCGGATGGAGAAAGTCGTGAGGAATCCCTGATTCAAGAATCTGCCTCCAAGGAAGAGTACTATGTGAAGAAAGTCCTTGAGTTACAGACGGAGCTGAAACAGATCAAAAATGTTCTTGCCAACACCCAGTCTGAAAACGATCGTCTGAATTCGGTCGCACAGGAGTTAAGAGAGGTAACTGCTTACATATATGTGACATTTACAGTAGAATTCAGGTTGGGACCAGTTGAATTGTTTGTTCTGTACATTTGAACAAATTTTTTTTTTTACAGCAAAACCGCTGTTTATATTTGCAACTCTGTTGCTGTTGTTTGTGTCAAGCAAAACAAATAATGCTGACTTTGTATTTTGACTGTTTGCAATTTATACTTGAATTTAAAAGGAAGTACCAAGATTCTGGCTTTTGTCACCAGGGTAATGCTTCAGCATATCTTTCACTACCTGCCCTCTGCATGAGCTTCTTGCTGTAGGTTTTATAATTCATAATGCTGTCCATGTTGGGAGTGAAGTGATCGTAAATTTGGTCGAAGGTGCTGCTAACTGATCCCTTCTACTTCCTGGTCTGCAGTGTCCACCCCCATGCTCAGATGTTTGGTGACATCTAACCAGGGAGAGCACTGGGACACTCCCAAGTAAGTCTATGGGGCTATTTTTTAATGTTCATTTCTATTTGTTACCGCAGCTTTACACACATATATATATATATATATATATATATATATATATATATATATATGTGTGGTGTGTGTATATATGTATGTGTATGTGTGTGTATATATATATATATATATATATGTGTGTATATATATATATATATATATGTGTGTGTATATATATATATATATGTGTGTGTTATATATATATATATATATATATATATTAACCCCACTTGTCAACTAACAAGAGTCTTGTTGGTCGAGTGGTGGGGTTAAAATAGATGTATGCAAAAAGCTCAAGGTCCCATGGAATGTGGGGTAGGTCAGCACCACACTAAGCATTAGATAGTACCAGTGGTCTCAAATCAGTACAAGTTACTTTTTATTTTGCTATATATCGCAGTGAGAAAGTAACTTTATTCACACTCCGAGGTATGTGCGCATAAACTAATACAGGTGTGGGCGCCCCCATGGTTTTTGACTTCAGACATATATAAATGAACATTTGAAAATAGCCCCGTAGACTTATATGGGGTGCGCCACCGTGCTCTCCCAGGCTAGACGAACAGAAAAGCAGAAAAGGCTCACTTGTGCAGGGAGGGTGCAGGATGTACCAAAGACACCAAAAAGCAAACAAACATCCGCACTTCTCTGCTGTAGTTGTAAACAGCTTTATTACAAATTTAAAGGCACACCTCCATAATGGATACAGCTGGCAACACAAACGGAACCCCGACCAGTTTTGTATGCAGTACGCCCTCGGGGGAGGGGGGGGGGTCCCAGGCTAGACATCACCAAACATCTAAACGCTGTTGGGGGGGTGGACCTGGAAATGAAGGGATCAGCTGGTCAACTTTTGGCCAAGTTTACAATCCCTTCCCTCCTGATGGGGAAAATGCTGTAAATTATAAAACCTACATCAAGAAGTTCTTGCAGGGGCCAGGTACTGAAAAAGTATGTTGGGGGGGGGGGGACTACACTGGTGGTAAAAGCCAAAATCTTGGTACTCCTCTTTAACATGACAACAACATTTTTAAGTACTGCACATTTATGTCTGGGAACATGTGTGTTAGTGGTGTAGCAGGTTGCACACTTGCCTCTGAGGCCAGAACATGGAGAAGCTGTGGGTTCTAGCCCCACACTTGGAACTTGGTATAAATCCCAGTACTCACACAGCAGTGTAGCATGAGGAGGTGCTGCCTTTTAGATGAGACATTAAACCTAGGTCCCAGCTGCCTGTTTTTGTGATTTTTCATATGGACATTAAAGATTCCATGGCACTTCTGAAAAAGAGGTGGGGAACTTCCTCATGTGACCTAGCTGAATGTCCTCCGTTCACTAAAAATCCCACCAACTGCATAACCTGATTCACTATTTAATTTTTCATCTGTATCTCCACCACCTCCCTTGGACAAGGCTGAAGATGGACAGAATTGCCTATCCCTATTTTCCTAGCCAAAAAATAAATAAGTTACACCCATACCCACAATATTCGAAGAAAATATCTAAATATCTGTTTCCACAAAAGACAGTGACAGAGTCACAGCACCACTTCAAAGCCAAGTGATCCAGCGCATCCCCAGAATTGTTATAAGATTGGAGGTGAGTATGAAGGGGGCAGATAATAAAAGTTATGCACATGAATAACAAACCTATCTGGTGAGGAAAGAAGACCACTGTTCCATGGAGTTCATACCTCCCACATATTCAGTGGAAATACTTTTAAGTTCTGTGAGACCAGGAGGAAGTACAAGCTTATAAGGTTATAGAGTATAAAGCTGTCATGGAACCCTACAGCTCTAATACCCACAGAGAAAACACGAGAGCAGCACTGTCCAGTTACAGTAAATATTACTTCGGACTGTAGCAAGGATTGTATTATAAGCTGCTGTCTCCCTGTGCTACATTCCAAAATCTGCCTGCTTATTTTTCCCCCACTGTTCTTTCTTTGTAACTGATTTTATTTCACACAGGACTAACTGTCCTTAACATTGAACTATAAGGTTCTAAAGACTTAGGACTAAGATTCAGCTTTTTAATAAAGCGTTTGCAATATAATGTTGCAGACAACCATTTTTAATTACCATTGCTTGTAGATTTAAGACATTTTGTTCAAGTGAGACTCATGGAATGGTTAGTCCCAGAAGTATTTTAGGAGGCTTCCAGGTTTATTCACTTTTCTTTTCAGAGCTCTGGGTACAGCATAACTGAAGTAGCCAGAGCTGTACTGTTGGGGGGGGGGGTCCATTTAATCACTGTTCGGTTGTAACATGAAATGTACTGATGCACATAGTTAGTGTAATGGGGATTAGTCCCATCTAAGGATGCTTTTTGCTAGATTTTGTAGAAGCTTGTATCTCAGCAAGAGGTAAACTTAGGCGAGGCCTTTCTTCGCAGGTACATTAATCCCTAGAAAGTGTACACTTCCATAACAATACTCTTAATGGAGAACTGCGTTGAAACTACAAGTAGTTTTTTTTTCCTGTCCAAGCTGTCTGTTAAATACTGAATCGCATTCTATAACTGTGCAGCCTTTACTTGCCTTGTAATAAAGCTGGTGGCTGTTTCTTGTTTACAGAGTGGTGGTAAGGGCCATTGTATGATGTACTTTATGTCCCCTTCAGCAGCAGAGTTCTATAATAGAACACCAGTGCACATGGGTTCTGCATACCGGGGAGGGGAATGAGGGTCTAGCCCCTTCAACTTCTTAGGCATCCAGAATGGCCAATGATATTGGCATTGAAGACTCAGTATATCCATTTCCCAAACTCCAATCTCTTCAGCCATGGTTTCACTCATGCAGGAGCATTGTGGAAACAGTGGAAGAGCTAAACTAGGACATAAACTACATCATATTGTTCTGAAATGGCCCTTACCTACAGTGTATGAATCACAGAAAAAGAACATTTAATTCACTATAGTATAGCTGGAACAAAATGGAATGTGAACCAGTATTTGAAAGGCTGAATCTAAAAACAGTATAGACTTGCAAATTAAGTGCAGTTCTCCTTTAAGCATTCTCGGCAAACAGTTGTAAACTGGTTTGTATCACTGCATTTCTTGGCACTGCCATGTCAAAAGCAAATGTATTTTGTTTTTTAAATAAGCAATATGGAAAGCACTTTGACCGTACCCAACTGCTTCAGTTTTTTAAAGAGGACATAAACCTTGTATTTTCCATTTTTAATATAATTGCAGATTTGTGCAGGTGTTGAGTTTAATTCCCCCAGTGTACTGTTTTGGGGTTTGATTTTAAATTGCCCTATTACTTTCCTCATGCAGGGTCCTGTGTTAATGCTGCCTTTATCCCACACCTAAAATTAATTTTCTAATTACTTATGAGTTCCAGAACCCGGTGACATCAGTGAGCCTACAGGAAAGCTTCCCATGCACAGCCTGCGCTCAACTGATCTCACCAGGTTTCAGATCTATTGAGTAATTAAAAAATGAATATCAGGCAGGAGAACAGCAGCTTTAACAAGGGACCCAAAATAAGGGGGAGGGGAATGTGACTAAAGCAAATGCATGAAATAGTACAGTGGAGATATTAAACAGATTCCAGATGTGTCCAAATATGCATATTTCATGAAGAAATTAAAAAAAAAAAAAAAAGTTTATTTTCTTTGACATTAATGGGTGCTATTATAGCAAGCCCTGTGCTAGCCCATTCATTGCCCCCAAGCATCAGCATGGAGACAGAGGTAGTTGCCATGTCTCCATTTCCAAAGGCTCCACGCCACTCGCTCCAGGCATACGAGTTATTGATAAGTGGTCAATTTCTTGTTAATTTGCAAAATAGAAAAACTGGTGATTCACAGTTTGACAATGACCATCAGCCAAATATGTGTATGACATGTTACTGTGCTATGCAATTTGTAGATTTGTGACAGTAGAATAACAATTTGAGGTGGGAAGGAACACTTTAGTCTGTCAGGTGGTGCCAAAACCCATGCTGTATAAGCAGGGATTTGTCTGTATGCTGTGCAGACACACAGCTCAGTGGTTTAGGGCTCTGAGCTGCAAACCTGGAGACCAGGGTTTGAATCCTGCAGCCCCCATGTGCATACTGTGTGACCCTGAACAAGTCACTTAACTTCCTTGTGCTCCCAGGTTGCACCTGGGAACATACTTCGGCATAGTGTGCCTTTCCTGGTTAAACAATTTCCCCTTTCTCTTTTAGAGATACCCCTTCCACTCTGATTACTCGGGGCGTCCTGTGATTCCCTTGGTAATCTGACATTTGTTTAGATGTCACCTGAAGCCTGCACTGTCTTCCTATCCACTGTGTCTGCTGGTAGGCCATTCCGCAGGTTCACTGCCATCTGGGAGAAGGAGCACCTTCTAAAGTTGCTACCTCTGAGCTTCAAGACATGTTCCCACATTCTACTGGTGCATTCCAGATCAGTCATCTCTGTTTTTTGTTTTATATGTGGTCACCCTACCATGACAATACAATCAAAAAGTACTGTTTTTCTTGTTAATAAATTGAGATACATTGTTGACGGTGATGTGCTAAATTAATTTATCACACTGCATTGGCTGTAAACATCATATTTTATTTTGCTTGATTGCATGTTATCTTAATACGATGCAGCCAGCAAATATGTTGCCTGCTAATACAGTGCAGGGCATTTAGCTGCAGTTGGTGGGAACATTGTTTTACTCATCACATTGCAATTGCTGTGTAATGTAGTAAACGAATATTCTGTGTACAGTTACAATAAACATAAAGCATGAAAACAGTAGTAAAATCAGACGAGGATAGAACAGTGTTTACGATTCAAATGCTTGTCTAAAAAGGTGCGTCTTCCTGCCTGCTAATACAGTGCAGGGCATTTAGCTGCAATTGGTGGGATCCTTGTTTTACTTATCACATTGTGATAGTGATGTGATGTAGTAAGCAAATATGCTGTGTGGTATATCCAGTTACATTTTGCAAGTGAAAAACACTGTACCAAGTATGTCGATTTTGGAAAAGAGAAGAAATTAATTCACAAATTGCTGGTTTAAAAAAGTATGGCTGGGAGAATAACATTCCAACCTGAAGGTATGAGCAGATACATAGTGGCACCAGGATGGTCAAGTGGAAGAAATTGAACTGCTGCCCTTCTGTGCACTTCATTCTCCTGTCCCTGGTGTGTGCTGACAGCAGCAATACCTTCTGCCATCTCAAATGTTCGTAAGTCTGCCATCTGCCTTTTGAAAACCTCTTGGTGACCCTATGACTTGCACCATTGCCACTCAGACCCAGTAAGATCCCTCGCCTGCAACACTGGCACGTGATTTATACAGTCTTCCACCTCCATCCCTCCCAGTCAATAATAGGGAACTGTACTAATATGGTAACATTGCCTTGTTGCTGGTAAAATGGTTGGCCTGAGCAGGTGGAGGAGAATCCAGGATGTATTTTAATTGTGTGGTTGGGGGCAGCTTAGTGTTCTGACATCGGTCCAATGCACTGCCATCTGTAAAACTGGTATTCTAGGGATATTGATATGGTTCATGTATCCCTGCATTCGCAGTTCTTCCTTAAGAACTGATTAACCTGAATGTCTTTAAATAAAGTCCCTCCCACCACCCAGGTGATGCATCCCTCAGCTCTACCCCATGATGTCAGATCTTCCTTTCCACTGGAAGAGTTCAGTCTCCTCCTTTGTAGCTGTGCGTGTTGTAGGCCTAGTAAGTGCACTATTGGTAAACTTAGTAACTTTGCTCCTTTTCTAATCCATTTTGTATATTCCTCAGTTCTGCTCTCGATCTTGGATTATCAACATGGGACACGAGGAAGCAAAGCCCACACCTGGCTTCAAATAGTTCGTCATGTGCCTGCAGAAGATGTCGCAGATAGACCCACATGTGTTGTGCCTGTACTGTCTGTGCTGAACACATGATGTTGGTTGCAGCCTCTGCCAAATGATGCTCCTGTCCTTGCTAAAAGACAGGAAGGCTTGCCTTCTCCTTGGCTGGTTGGCTGATTGAGATCCAAAACTGCGGGCCAAAGGTGTTTGCAGACAGCCTTCACTGTGGCAGGGTGCATGGCGCAGCTAGTAGCAGTGGAAGAGGTGGCGGCTTAGGCCACGGTGGGCACATTGTCAGCCATGGCACTGCTCCTAGCAGCAGCCAGCACCAGAGCAACCTTCACAGGTAACTTCCATGATATGTAGCAAGTGCTCAAGACCTTCAGTGAGGGCTTGCTTGCTGCAGTAACAAGCACAAGAGTAAGAAAAAAAAAATGCCATGAGTCATGGGGCTGGGAGACAGCACACTCCCTCTACTCCCCCCGGCTGCTCGACGATTGTCAAGTGCTCAGCTTTGGCCGAGCCGCTTTTGGCCTAGGGATGGTTCACTAGCTCCACTATACCCACATGGGCTTGCCAGTCACCACACCAGTTGATCAGCTGGTCAAGATTTTTCTTGACTCCGTTAACCAGTTTTTGGGAGGGTCAATGATAAGTTGATCTCCAAAATCCCAGTCATCCTGGTCCTCTTCCAGGAGGATGTGGAGCAGTCTGTATCCTTGGCCATGCCTGCTGTGGATCAGCACTGACATCCTGGATAAAGACAAATCCCTTGGGTTGCTTTTCCCATGGCCAAGGCCATTCTGAAACTGGTTCTGGAGCGTTTGCTGCATCAAACCTTATGCCTGACACCCTCTGCCTGTATGGTCTGCAAGTATGCAGTCCCTACTGACTCTCTGTATAGATTTTCTGACTATCCCTTAGCCAAGGGTCTGGTTTCTGATTCTGTTTTCCAGAAGTCTGAGAATACTGGGGACATGGACAAGCCAACCCCCACCCACCCGACAAGGAGTCAAAGAAGCTTGGCCACACGATCCACAAGATCTATGTTGCGTACTTCCTTGGTCTCTGTCAGGCGAGGCACGCCTTTATGATGGCCCTCTTTGGTCACTCCCTGCTGGGAGTGCTTGAAAATGTCCTTCTGTAAGTGTTAACATCTATACCATATTATGATGGCGAACTCGGGCACAGTGGTTTGTTCATACAGAGTGAATAGCCTAACCAGTCCAATCAAAAGAAGCAAGGTGTTCAGTGTCTTGAGGAAGACATCTGTTGATTACATACTCCTACAAGAGACACACCTGTCAGAGAAGGAACACGGGGAAATTTCTTAAGCTGGTTTTTAAAGACATGGTTGTCTCGCCTTATAAGAAGGGTAGGAGAAGAGGAGTCATAGTATTGATACCAAATAAAACTCAATTTGAAAAAATTGACACAAAAACTGATAAGGAAGGGCGATTTGCACTTATGAAGGGCAGAGTTGGGGGGGGGGGACTGATTGTAGCATTAACATCTGTTTACTTTTCACCGGGATCCACATTCCAGGAGTATCGCTCCTTTTTGACTATGTTACAGGAGTGGGGAGAGGGAGTGGTAATATGTGGTGGTGATCTGAACCTAACCTTTAACCCACTACTTGATACGACCTCAAAAATTCCGAAAAGAGCACATCAGGTGACTAGGAATGTTCATAAGTTACTAGGTGAGATTGGCATGGTAGATGTGTGACGACAACAGTATGGGAAAGGGAGAGACTATACTTTCTTCTCGGCTACCCATAATATGTACTGCAAGATAGATTACTTTTTAGTAGCTAGAGATGAAGTGGACAGAGTCCAGGATTCGTGGGTGGAAGATTTCCTGCTCTCTGACCATGCCCCCTTACTTATGAGATTGGGTATAGGGGAAATTTGCAGGAACACTTTCTGGCATCTCAACACGTCAGTATTAAGGGACAGGGAGGCTCCGGGCAAGATAGCAGAGACCTATAAGACCTTTTTAGTAGAAAATGCAGGACAGCAGACCTCACAGTCCATCTTATGGGATGCAGCCAAGGCTGTTCTACAGGGCAAATTTATACAAATAGTTTCAAGACAAAACAGGGAGAGGGAACACAGGCGGGCTGCTTTGACAGAGCAAATTAGAACTCTGGAGGAAGCGCAGAAGCAAAAGATTAACAGAGGGCATACAAAACAGCTTAAACAACTGAAGCAGGCACTCTGGGAGATTTTAGAGTACCAGATTGAACAAAAGCTTCTTTTTCTCCAGCAGAAGTATTGTGTGGGAGGCCCTAAATCATTAAGACTACTCACTAGTAGGCTAAGGGCAAGGACTACTATCACAGCCGTGTGGCATCAGAGTAAGCAGAAGTTGGTCCGTGGGGTTAGGGAGGTGGCGGAAGCTTTTCGAGAATTTTATATCCAACTCTGTCCCAAAAAGACAGTGCCAAACGAAAACAGGCTTAGGGAGTTTTTGGGAGGGTTGAGGCTGCCATGCCTGTCTAAAGAACAGGGGGTAAACTTGATGGCATCAGTAACAGTGGAGGAGGTAAAGAGAGAGACTGGCAGGTTAGGGACTGGGAAGTGCCCGGATTCAGATGGCCTACCGTCCGAGTTTAACAGTTTTGGGGATCTTGTCCAACCTTTGCTCCTGAAACTTTTTCTGGAAATACTGGGAGGGGAGGGAGGGGTCACCACCCTCGTGAAACAGGGCGGTGATCTCAGTGATACCCAAGCTGGGAAAGGACCCCACCAGATGTGCCTCCTATCATCCGATTTCTTTGTTAGACATGGATTATAAGATCCTGACATCCATTCTAGCCAGAGGTATCCAACAATACTGCCCGCTCTGATACAGCTGGCCCACAACGGATTTGTACCAGGTAGACAGGCCCAGGACAACCTAAATAGAACAACTCACCTGATTGACCACATATATTCTGCAAAAATCCCCTCCCTTCTTATGAGCCTAGATGCTGAAAAGGCCTTTGATAGGATGGCATGGGCCTTTTTGAGGAGTGTCGGTTCCCGTGGAATTTGTCCAAGCCATATTTAAACTCTGAGTCCCCAAGTGCTTATGTTAGGGCAGATGGTCATGTGTCTGGTGCCCTGGACCGCGGAAGAGTAATGAGACAGGGTTGCCCTTTATCCCTGCTTTTATTTGCACTTTATATAGAGCCCTTGGCTTAGAGCATCAAACAAAATGCAGAAATTAAGGGGATCAGAGAAGTAAATTTTCAACACAAGTTGGCACTTTAATGCGGACAATGTTCTTTTATACATATCCAACCCCGGACTTCCCTACTGTCATTGTTTAGCCAAGTTGAAGAGTTCTCTGAACTCTCGGGATACAGGTTAAACAAAACAGAGATTTTATGTTTTTACTATGTCCCAAGTTCGGAGATCAAACAAAGATACTCTATGAAATGGGGTATGGAAAGTATGGGGTACCTGGGGATTAAGGTGGGGTTGGAATCTACCCAGCTCTGGGAACTTAATTATCCCCCTCTGATTAGACAGTTGAGGATGGATCTGTAGAGATGGGCTTTGCTCCATCTCTCTCCCTCCACACTAAAACACAAGCCCTTAGGATGAACGCCCTGCCCCGGCTACTCCGTTTGTTCCAATGTGTCCTGTGTATAGTCCCGAAGAAAGAACTGGATAACTGGTAAGACATGTTCTTTGCCTTTGTGTGGGATAGGGGGAAGCCCAAACTATGATGTTCTCTCCTTTTTGCACCAAAGATGGGGGGGGGGGTTTAGCATTCCCACATTTGCAGGGGTACCGGGCAGCAGCCCAAATGAGTGTGTCTGCTCTGCTCTGGGGAAGCCAGGGATTTGCCTCCCATTGGAAAAGGATAGACCTTTTAAAACAAAAGGACCCTCCCCTTCAGGCAGTCCTTTTCGGGGACAGAAGGTTTGAGGGGGTTTCGGCGTACTCTGGTACAGTGGCTGTCCTAGAGGGGTGGAGAAGGGGCACTTGTAGAGGTCAAACCAAGAACCAATTGTGGCATTTTCGATGATGGGTCTATGACCCTCAGTTCTCCCCAGCACACCTTGACCCATGGTTCAAAAGGCTAGCCCGGTGGGGTTTGCACTCTCCCTTTCAACTACTGACAGGTCTAACTGTCTTATCATTTGATGCCGCTCAGCAGAAATGTGGGCTAGAGCCGGCTGATAAATTCAGGTATTACCAGCTTAGAGATTATTTACAAAAACAAATGAGAGAACCTGATAGGGGGATACAGGAGGTGGGGGAGATCCCATTTCAGAGAATTTGGTACCCGGATAGGGTGGAGCGTGCCATTTCCTTTTTATATAAAGGGTACATAGCAGACATTGGGATTATCTTCACATTACATTAAATCCAGATGAGAACAAGGCCTGGGGTGGCTCTGACAGATAAACAATGGACTATGGTGTAGAAGAATATGTGGTATACTACAGGGTCCCCAGCATGGCGAGAGTTTGTCTGGAAACTAAGGTCCTGATACTTCTGGGTCCCAGCTCAAGTAGCACATTGCAATACAGGGATATAGCCGGCTTGTTGGAGGAAATGTGGGGAGGGATATGCTTCCCAGGCCCACATTTTCTGGCAGTGCTCTGTTTTGACCCAATTTTAGGCAGGGGTGAATCAACATGTGATGGATATCCTCCAAGTGCAGAGTATACTAGGCCCAGAACATTTTATTTTAGGGATTATCCCCACTGAAATCCAGGGAAAAGAGTCGAAGTATCTTTGGTCAATTTTACTTATTGCTGCCATAAAAGCCATTACAAGGAGGGGGTGGCAAGAAATTTCTCCTTCTATCGAAGGTTGGAGAATGGTGGTCACATCTATACACCAGCTGGAAAGGATAACATATAACCTTAGGCAACAAACCCACCTTTATCAAAATAGATGGACAATATATGAGGACACATTGGACCCACCGTTAGGGGAATAATATCTTGGAAGATCAATAAGGGAGGGCCTGTCTGTAAAAGATGTTCAGGGGAACTGGTCCTTGGATGAGAGACACGCTTGGGCACATGCCCATCCTCTGCCGTTACAGATTCATACAAGGGGTTATGTTTAAAGACTAGAGCATGCTCTCTGCAGTTTAATACTCTGGTACTGTTCTATTTTCTCTTGTTTTGTTTTTTTTTAATATCCTCAACAGTCAGGCTGAATTATCCCTGACTTAAGTTCTGCAGAATAATGGACCTTAAAAAACAGAATGTCTTTCTTAAGCCCACTAAATGTAAAATTCTGTTTACTGTTCTATATAAGCTTGTATTAATGAGCAGTGCTTGTATGCACTGGATGCTGTGTGATTATAACAGCCTAGTAATGCATAATAAAATAAAGTATAAAAAAGGAAATGTCCTTCCTTACCCGCCTGCTGACAGGCAGCTCCAGTAAAGGTTATCCTAGATCAAGGTTGAGCAGTGGCTAAACATCAGCTCCAGACAGCCTTGGACATTGGCGACTCTTGCGCCTGTGCCATGGCAGCAGCCATCACAATGTGTCACAGGGCCTGGCTCAGGATCACCACCTTCACAGCAGACACTCTGCACAAGTTAGCTGCTGTCCCTTTCTTTGGCACTGACCTCTTTGGCTTGGGGTTTAATCGGCATCTCACGAGAATTGAGAGGTCCAGCACCACCCTGGATTCTGTGACTTTGTCCCAGAAAGATCAGAAAGGCTAAAAACAAAAGAAGGGCTTTCAGTTTCATCTCTTTCAGCCACAGCAGTCTCAACAGCAACAGCCCTAGCAGGAGCAATTCCAAGCCTGGGGCTCCAAGACCAAGCTATCCAGTCAGGAGTTCATAAATGGCGGGAGGGGGTAATGGGAAGGGCTGCCCCTCTGGCCTCAGTGCCCCCTCTAAAGCTGCCCATTGCACATCGGGGAAGGGAGTTCACCTCCTGCCTGTCCAGTCTCTGACTTAGCTCCTGGTAAGGGCTCGGCTTCAACACTCTTGGCCTCTCCGGCCTGTCAATACAGTGGACAAGTGGGTTCTCGAGGTGGTCATCAGAGGGCTGTCTGTCAATTTCGAGATCCTTCCGCCCAGCTGATCCCACGTTCCAAGGGAGTCATTGGTGTCTCAGGGCACTTTGTCCACCCTCTAGAAGAACGTCTCTCATCTCCTTGCCAAAGGAGCCATAGCCCATGTCCCAGATGCTCTGGCAAGACGGGGGGTACATGTCCAGGTACTTGGTCCCAAAATGGATGGGGGCTAGTGCCTCATACTGTACCTTCACAGTCTGAACCAGTTCCTAAGAAAGCACAAGTTCAGTTTGTCATGCTGAACCAGATTATACCATCTCTGGAGCAGGACATGTGGTTCTGCTCCCTGGATCTCAAGTATGTGTTCTTCTACATCCCAGTTTATCTGTCCCACTGGTGGTACCTCCAGTTCCGTGCAGTAGGGGTGCTCTGTCATTTCCAGGTCATGTCATTCATCTTCTCGATGCCCAGGGTCTTCACCAAGTGCATTGCAGTGGTGGCAGCCTTCCTGTGGCACCAAGGCATCAGGGTTTATCCCTACCTGGATGACTGACTGATGGCCGGGCCATCCATAGAGGCAGTGGAATGGTCCAGGAATGTGGCCTTCCAGACCTGCAGAGTCTTGGGCCTCTTACTTAACTGAGCCAAGTCTGAATTGATCTCCTCGCAGGTGATGCACTTCATCGGAGCAGAGCTAGAGTCCTTATGGACCAAAGCCCAGCTGCTAGTGGACAGGGCAATAAGTCTTGCCTCGTTTGCCTGATCATTTCAGATTGGGCACTTTCGCCCTGCCCGGGACTTCTGGAGGCTGCTGGGGTACATGGAATCTTGCACCAGCATGGTCCGGCGGGCTCGGTGGTGGATGTGGCACTTGCAGAGGAAGTGTGCCCGGTCAGTGGTCCCAACACCTAGGACACCTGGACCAGCCAGTCAGTGTGACCCAGCCAGTGTGAGATGTCATCCAATGGTGGCTGATCTCAGATCATCTGGAGGAAGGAGTCCTGTTTGTCTGCCCAGAACCCACCATCACCCTCACGATGGATGTATCTCTGGGATGGGGAGTGCACCTGGGAGACCACAGGACCCATGTGTTCTGGTCACCCAGGGGGTCTCATGACCACATCAGCCTGCTGGATCTCCATGCAGTGCAGCTAACTCTGACAGAATTTCTTCCTACAATCAGGGATCAGGGCATGCAAGTACAGACAGACAACACTACGAACATTTTTTTACTTGAACAGGCAGGGTGGAACGCACTTCTGTTGTATTGGGAGGCCCTCGTCACCTGGACCCTCACTTACAGCCTGGGTGCAGATCTCCTTGCAGTTCATGTCACAGGAGCAAACAGTCAGCTGGGTAGGTACAACTTCGCACAAATGGTCCCTGAATCAGGAGGTGGTGAACCACCCATTCTCCCTGTGGGACATCCCTCTGGTGGACCTTTTTGCCTTGGGGAAGAACCCAAAACTGAGGATGTTCTGTACCTGCCCCCCACAGTCCAGGACACTGGTGGGAGATGCCTTTGTAAGGCCCTGAATCCTATGCCTCCTATACACCTTTCCTCCCTTTCCCCTGATGCACAAGGTGGTGGTCAGTGCACGGAGGGATGAGGTACAGATCATCCACATAGCTATGTACGGGCCTTGCCAGTTCTGTACCTGGATCTCTTGAGCAGGCCTCCATGGGGTTGCCTCGTTGCTCAGATCTGCTGACCAGACAGCAGGGGAAGATCCTGCATCTGGACCTTCAGTCCGTGCATGTCACAGACTGGTTCCTGAGTGGCTAGAGTTCTAGGCTCTGGGTCTTTCAGAGAATGTTCTCCACATTCTGGCGGTTTCTTGAAAAGAATTGACTCGCCATTGTTATTCCTTCAAATGGAAGCGTTTTTCCATGTGATACCAGGGCCAGGAGCTTGATCCCTTGACCTGCCCTGTGGAAAGCATCTTAAAATACCTCTGGTACATGTCCCAGCTGGGACTGCATTTGACCCTTAAGATGCACCTTGCAGCCCTCTCTGCATACTGTTTATTACTCTTTACTCCTCCTTTTGAGCTAGCACGTGGCTCTGACCCTTCCCTCGGAGGGGACGTGTCTCTCCGGTGGGCTTTTCCTGCACCCACCAGCCATCCCCCATGGTTTGCACCCTCCCACCAGTGACAGGGCTGGTGGTGAGGGGCGTTGGTCTCCCCCCACCCACGGAAGCCAACATCTAGATTGCTGGAGGGGAGGGCGCAGCTGTGAACCCTTTTTCTGTTTTTTCCTCAGACCCACACATGTGCAATGGGTGGGGCGACAGTCTCCACCTCTGTGGAGGCAGTCTTATGCCCTGTGCCTGGGTCTGCCCCATTCTAGCATCGCACCTGTACTGGCCCCCAGCCACCACTGGGCGTCTGTCTACAACGCGATGCTGATACCCCCCCCACCCCCGAGGAAGAGCTGTCTGCAGATGCTCAATCCTTCCTCACCCCAGTCAACCCTTGAGTGACCAGAGTCCATTCCCGAACCCAGGTCGCCAGCGTAGCGCGAGATAAGGCATCCAGCGCCTCAGCCCTCTGCATGGCCGGCTCTCCCTTCTGCTTACTTGGTGCAGACCGGTATGCTGACGGTTGTGTAGGAGAAGGTGGCCAACCACTTCTTTAAGGGCTTTGACCACTTGTCTCTGCCGGCGCGTGAGCCACCACCACCTTGGGAGATATTGCTGGTACTGTCAGTGCTCATGGGCAAGCCTTTGGAGTCTATGCACAGGTGTGAGATGCCATACCTTTTATGGAAGATGGACTTCTTGGTGGCCATCACATGGGCCAGAATCAGATGCGAGTGCCAGACATTTTCGGTGGAGCCTCCTTATCTGGTCTTTCACAGGGACAAGGCAGTCTTTTGCCCCCACCCAAAGTTCCTTCTTAAGGTTGTCTCAGAGTTCCACTTTAACTGGGTGATGAACCTTCCCGTTTACTTTACCAACCCATCTTCAGAGACCAAATGCTGTCTTCACTCTTTGGACCTATGGCGGAGGCTCTCCCACTATGTGGCGCATATGGCTGGAGTTCAGGGTGAAGCTCACCAGCTCTTTGTTACTTATGCTGAAGCTGCTCCTGGTAGCCTGGCAACTAAGCAGATGATTGACAGAGGGATTACTTCCTGCATTAACCTCTGCTATAGATTGGCTGGTAGGGAGCCTCCCAGAGGGCTCGGGGCTCATTATCTCAGACATACTGCTACCTCGGTGGCTGTTTTCAGGGACATCTCTATTCAGGAAATCTGCAGGGCTGCCACCTGGAAGTCACAACACATCTTTGTCTCCCATTATAGTATCGACCTTGAGTCTGGCTGCAGTGCTGCTTTTAGGGGCTTAGTTCTCCAATCTCTGTTTGCCAGGTAGGGTGCATGCCTTGCCCCCTCCTCCTGGAGAAAGTCTGCCAGTGTGTGGATATGTGAACCATGTCTACGTCCCTGAAAAAATTGGTTACTCACCTGTAACTGTTGTTCTAGGAGTGGTATATGGTTCATATCTACAACACCCCCCCAACCCAACCTCCCTTAGCAAGTGGCACACAGATCTATGCTTCCAGCATACAAGATTTGATGTCACGGGGCAGAGGTGAGGGATATACCACCCATGTGGTGGGAGGAGCTTTAAGACATTCCATTGAATCAGCTCTTGAGGAAGAAGTGCCAGTATGTGTGGATGTGAACCACATACCACTCCTAGAACTATTGTTATAGGTGAGTAACCTATTTTTTTGGGTCAAGCCCTTGGAATAGCACATTGGTGGCAATTTGTGGATCAGCGTGGCAAAAAGGGAGACCAACATGTTTCTTGTGTATGGAAAGTGCTACAAATTTTGTAAGGGCTGCCTGATTACCCAGTGGGTGGTGTATTTTGTGCTTCCACGGTGGTGAGCGAGGTTTAAAAACGGCTTTTGGAGCTGGTTCAGGTGACTGCGGGGGCTGGGGTGGCACTTTCCCACAGCAGGGCTTCCAACCAAGGAGGGATGATGCCATGGTTCAGTGACTGCAGCAACCCCCCCCCCCCGGTGGGACCAGGGAGCTTTCCCCCTCAACAAAGTGACACTGGTTGCTTGCATGACCTGCAGGTGCACTGCCTGGTGCCTTACGGGAGGTGGGCAGGGCCAAAGGAGAAAAAGAATGTGCACCGAGCCATGTGATTGACCGTTACCATTACTTTTGGGTGCTTCTCTGCATAAATCCCCACCGGTTTTGAGGGATTGCCGGCAGAAGACCTAAAGATACAGTATGTGAAGATGGTGGCTCCAGGGCCAAACAGCTGTATGAAGAAATAAATGCACGCCATGCTGTGCATTGTTCCCCTATACCGTGACCTCCTGACCAGTGCATTAATAAAGAACTGAAATGAGAAATGGGGTGGGTGGCATACTCCACATTCTGAAGATCAGATTATCCTGCAATTCTCTTTGTGTATATATCATGGAGAAGCAAACGGTACACTACAGTGCTGTGATTTCTACCTCACTGCTCTTCTGGATGCACTTAGCAGGTTATTTATTTGGGTTTCCTTAAAACTGGGATTTTATGTATATATTTATTAAGTTCTTGCTGACTTTGTTGCTTTTTTTTTTTCAATATAATTTTCAGCTGAATTTAATAGTGTGCAGAACAAAATACAGGCTTTGAAATTAGTAACAGATGCTGAGTTTGTACAAAGAAATGCTTAAGGAGCTCTGTCCTTGAAAACTGGGTGTGCATGTTTGTGCGGTTCGTACCCAGTCATTGCTGAGCTACATTTTTCCACTGCAAAGTCGCAGCTGGTTTTCCTGTTGGCAAGAATAATAAGAGCCTGGATAAAGCAAAAACATCTGTGCAAATTACAGTTTAAACTATTTGTTTAATCTCACCTCTCTGTGAAGGTAAACTGCCCTTTTCTGTTGAACCAAGTCAATGCAGTCATTTCGGCACCAACCTGCAAGTTAAATAAAAGTGGTTTGTGATGCCTGGGCTTGTAAGAAGCATCATGTACATATTGCAGGATTAGCAGAAAAGTGCATCGAAGACGCAACTTTATAATGGTGTTGACAGAAATACAGGTGCCCTCCTGAATGAGGGCCAACCGGGTAGCAGAGAAACAATAACAAAAAAAAAAATGCTGAGAAAACAACCCATCTCAACATTGAGGTGTTTTGTTACAGTGCTGGTTGGTTGCACGGGCTCTGATATGAAAAAATCACCGATTAGTGTTGACCCTGGACCTGTGAACTGCGTGTGCAGAAGAGCGTATCTGATATCTTTTCTGATATTCAGATCTAAATTTGCAGAAAGATGGTCTTATAGCCTAGTCTGAGGTGCATCCACTGAACACAAGTTTTGGTTTCTACGTTGCTGATTCTAATTGGGCTAACTGGAGGTTGTGTGCTAGTCCCAAGGGATCTGTAGTGCTGCTGGGCGGGGGAAGGGGTGAGGAGCGGGGAGTTGGCACACATCAGTGCACAGTTGCCCTTTGCTGGCCCAGTTGGAGAGAGAAAGCATATAAAGGAGGATTTCTCTGGGGAATAGCTGCTCCATGTGACACCCACGCACAGGGCACTTTTCGCAAATAAAATCTACCATACAAGTTATGCAAGGTTCTATCTTGAGGCAGCTCCTACTCCATCCTTGTAGGATGCTACTTACAAATGTCGAAGTAAAGCCTGTAAGGCTTCAAGTTACACATGCAGAGGCTGCCCACCAGCATGGCAGAAGCAGCTGACGTTAGATGATGGGGACAGGTATGGACAGGAGGGCCTTGGCATTGGATGCTGCAGAGGAAGTCATGTAAGGCTGTAGAGGGGAGGTGAAGGGTTGAAGGCCAGGTGGGAGGTGATCTAGGCAAAAAACAAAGGGAGTAGAAAGTCAAGCCACCCAGGAGCTGAGGAAACTCTTACTGGCTTTTGTACATTTAGTAAATGAGCCAGGAGTACAGATTTGTATGTACACACCGAGCTTATATGTACTTGCACAGGAGACCAACATTCATACTGCCCTGTAGAACTAAATGAGTTAAATATTCTGTTTCTCCTCCATTTTCAACTAAAAGATATTTGGAAGGTTGTGTTGTTGTTTATAATCATATGGGCCTTGGAAAATAATACTGTTTTGTTTTTTTGTAATTGCACTTCATGCCACCAATAACCTCCTGCCCTTGGACATGATCGAAAACAGGACTATTGGTTTCCTTCCATTTCTCCAGAATATTAGTTAAATAAACAGAAATGTTGAGTGTCACCCTTAATTATATAGGCAGGGTATTCTACAGTGCAAATAGCCCAGTGCAGAGTCAAATGCATCCAGCTTTGAAATCCTGATTTCCCCCCCCACACACACACACTTCCCCATTTCTCCACACAGTCAGCACTAGTCCAGCAAATGAAATGGCCACTCCTTTCTGGCTTTTTTAATACTGTATACAGTTCCAGTCCTGTGTACGTTTGGACAGGACTAAAGATGGATAGTACGCCTGCCTTTCCTCTCCCTCACCCGTGGAAAGGATACGCATGCTTGTCAGGTTGCTTTGTATGAGCAGACGTCCCAATTTACTGTCATTATTACTGTACATCAGCCCTGTGGTGTGGTGCTTAATCCCATAAGATCTTGTTCAGTTTACAGTGAACCGCAGTAAAAACCAACAAGGTACAGAAGGTGTAAGTACTTTTGACAGCCTTCACTTAATCCATTAGCAGGTTTCTGTTAGGACAGGATTGCCTGGGTGGTTACTAGCTATGAATTATTTAGCTCTGCTTCAATGAAGTGGCTCAGCAGCTCCTGTGACCTGTAGCAGTCAGCGGAGGTAGCCCTGTGGAGCATTTGCTGCTGCCGTCTCCGCTCTTTGTTCTTCGCTCCAGTACAGTCTGTCATTTCTCACAAGGGTTGCTAATCAGACCCTCTGGGATGCCCAGTTTTATTACCCCTTTCTCCCCTGCCATCCCCTAGCCAGTAGGGCACCTCAGAATTAACATACAGCACTATAATTCCCTTCCCCTACAGAATACCAACCAGGGCAATTGATTTCCTGTGCAGGGAGTGCACCATCTGGAGCTGCATTTCTCCTTCACCTAGCCTTGGGGTGCAAAACCAAATTAAACTCAACATTATGTTGCACTTTGTTATTAGTATGACATGACCCAGTGCAATAGCTTGCTGTAGCAAATTTAATTTGCTGTTTTCCTAGGGTTATTACTCTGATGTCTTTTGTTATTCCAAATGCCTGGCATCGGAGCTTAAAAGGTTTGTCCAGCTGAAGAGAAAAATTCGGGGGGGGGGAGGGGAGTTGAGCACGCCTGTACCCATTGTTCCGTGTGACTGTGTTGTGTTTCTTTAGTTAAAGTTCTGTCAGTTTGATCAGAGATGGTAACGAACGAAAAAGATGGCTAATGCCAATGTGGTTTTGCTGCAAAATGTTAGGCAGTCTTTTAGAATTTAAAATAATTATACAGGTAGGGTTTTGTGTGAAACATTTTGATAAGAACAGAAGCATTGAAAAGTGTTAGCAATTTGTAGAGTTTAACAGTTCTGTGTGACATTTATTTTAAAAAATGAATTTGTTTATTGGTAAGTCTGTAAAGAATATCGAAAGGCTTGTGTACATTTACCTCTTTATCGTGCTGTGATCATGCTGGGTAGTGTGGACTGGTCCCAGTGCAGAGTCACTCCAGTGAATGCATTTTTGTTCACTCTGGGGATGGGGAGTGGAATGCTGTGGGCATTTTCCATCTATTTCTGGATGCTTTATGCCACTGGCAGTGATGCAGCTGCAGGCATGTGAGGAAGTACTACTTCACTGAAACAGTGGTGGATGCCTGGAACAGACAGCAGCTGAAGTGGTGGAGGCAAAACAGCAGGGGGCTTCAAACATGCATGGGACAGGCATGGGGGATATTAGTAAATAGACAGGGAGGAGGGAGAGGTGCTGGAAAACAGTTAGTCTGCAGACACAAACTAGGCAGGGAACATCTAAGCAGACTAGGTGGGCTGAGTGGTCCTCTTCTGCTGACAGATTATGTGCTTGTAGAAGTGTGGAGCTACTTGTCCAGGGTTTATATGGAGTAAGCACTCAGAGTGAGAAGAAGGGAACGTTATATTTATTTAAAAAAATATATATATACATATTTTGTGTTGGGAGTTGGAGGGTGGGATTGCACAGAGGAGAGAGGGGAAGGGAGAGTTATTCATATTTTATTTGAAACATATTTTACCAAGACAGGCTTAGGGAGTTTTTGGGAGGGTTGAGGCTGCCGCGCCTGTCTAAAGAATAGCGGGGGAGGTAAAGAGAGAGATTGGCAAGTTAGGAACTGGGAAGTGCCCAGGTTTGGATGACCTACCAGAGTTGTATAAAAGTTTTGGGGATCTTGTCCAACCTTTGCTCCTGAAAGTTTTTCAGGAAGTACTGGGAGGGGAAGGAGGGGTCCCCTCTCCTCGAGAAACAGAGTGGTGATCTCTGTGATACCCAAGCTGGGAAGGGACCCCACCAGATGTGCCTCCTATCATCCAATTTCTTTGTTTAACACGGATTGTAAGACCCTGACATCCATTCTAGCCAAAGGTATCCAACAATACTTGCCCGCTCTGATACAGCTGGACCAAAATGGGTTTATACCAGGTAGACAGGCCCAGGACAACCTATGTAGAACAACTCACCTGATTGACCACATAAATTCTGCAAAAATCCCCTCCCTTCTTATGAACATAGATGCTGAACAGGACTTTGATAGGGTGGCATGGGCATTTTTGAAGGGTGTCCTTTCCCGGTTTGGGTTCCCAGGGGAATTTGTCCAGGCCGTATTTAAACTCTGAGTCCCCAAGTGCTTATGTTGGGGCAAATGGTCATGTGTCTGGTGCCCTGGACCTCGGAAGAGGAACGAGACTGGGATGCCCTTTATCCCTGCTTTTATTTGCACTTTTTATAGAGCCCTTGGCTCAGAGCATCAAACAAAATGCAGAAATTAAGGGGATCAGAGTAGGAAATTTTCAACACAAGTTGCCACTTTATGCGGATGATGATCTTTTATACATATCCGAGCCCAGGACTTCCCTACCGTCATTGTTTAGCCAAATTGAAGAGTTCTCTGAACTCTCAGGATACAAGTTAAGCAAGAGCAAAACAGAGATTTTATGTTTTTACTATGTCACGAGTTTGGAGATCAAACAAAGATACCCTATGAAATGTGGTATGGAAACTATGGGGTACCTGGGTATTAAGGTGGGGTTGGAATCTACCCAGCTCTGGGGACTTATCAATCAATCAATCAATCAATCAAATCTTTATTTATTCAGGCGAACATCATTGAGCACAGCTCATTTGCAAGATGGACCTGATAAGGTCAAGGTTCAATAATTGGTACATGTATAGGAAGATTTAAAACACGTATATACTTATATACAGTAATCAAGGTTCAATAATTGGTATATGTACATGAATAATTAAAACACTTATATACAGAAATCAAGAACAGAAATTGTTTAAACATAACAGGATATGGTAGGAACATATGAGATGCACTCTAGGTAAACCAGTATCTACATATCAACATTGGCAGTAAACATGGCATACATTCAACATGATATAACCAAGATTCCAAAGATCCAAGGAAGTCAATGTGGACAAGAGAAATAGTGATTGGATGACTGAAAGAGGTGGTCATAGACTGAGACAAGTGACATGGTAGGAAGGGCACGATGACTAGAGCAGGGCTGGTGCTAGAACTGGGAGGTGAAAGGCAGTGATAAGGGCTAAGGTAGGAGCCTGGAGTTAATGGGAGAAGATTATAGCCAGGGGGTGAGGTATCTGTGGAGATGAATTCTAGGGAAGTGAATTGCCATGATATGATGGCAGCCTGAGAGGGGGAAGGAAAGAACTGCGAATAAACTAGAACTTGTGGAAGCAATTGCATTTTTCAGGGAAGAGACTTAGGTATAGTCAAATGATAAGACAGACCTGTCAGCAGTTGAAAGGGAGAGTGTAAACCCCGCCAGGCTAGCCTTTTGAACTATGGGTCAAGGTGTGCTGGGAAGAAATGAGGGTCATAGACCCACCATCGGAAACTCCAAAGGTGGTTCTTGGTTTGACCTCTACAAGTGCTCCTCCTCCTCCACCCCTCTAGGAGAGCCAGTGTACCTGAGTATGCCACAACCCACTCAGACATTCTGTCCCCAAAAAGGACTGCCTGAAGGGGAGGGTCTTTTTGTTTTAAAAGGTCCATCTAACTTAATTATCCCCCTCTGATTAGACAGTTGAGGATGGATCTGCAGAGGTGGGCTTTGCTCCCTCTCTCCCTCCATGCTAAAAGACAAGTCCTTAAGATGAACGCCCTGCCCTGACTACTCTATTTGTTACAGTGTATCCCATGCATAGTCCTGCAGAAAGAATTGGATAACTGGCAGGAGATGTTCTTTGCCTTTGTTTGGGATGGGGAAGGCCAGACTGTGATATTCTCTCCTTTACAACAAAGACGGGGGTTTAGCCTGCTAGCATTTGTAGGGGCACTGGGCAGCAGCCCAAATAAGAATGGCTGTGCTCTGGGGAAGCCAGGGATTTGACTCCCATTGGAAAAGATGGACCTTTTAAAACAAAAAGACCCTTCCCTTCAGGCAGTCCTTTTTGGGGACAGAATGTTTGAGTGGGTTGTGGCATACTCAGGTACACTGGCTCTCCTAGAGGGGTGGAGGAGGAGCACTTGTAGAGGTCAAACCAAGAACCACCTTTGGAGTTTCCGATGGTGGGTCTATGACCCTCATTTCTCCCCAGCACACCTTGACCCATGGTTCAAAAGGCTAGCCTGGCGGGGTTTACACTCTCCCTTTCAACTGCTGACAGGTCTGACTGTCTTATCATTTGAGGCCACACAGCAGAAATTTGGCCTAGAGCCAGCTGATAACTTCAGGTATTACCAGCTTAGAGATTATTTACATAAACAAATGAGAAAACCAGGTAGGGGGGATGTAGGAGGTGGGGGAGATCATATTTCAGAGAATTTGGTACTCAAGATAGGGCGGAGCACGCCATTTCCTTATTATATAAAGGGTACATATCAGACATGGGATTATCTTCACATTACATTAAATCCAGATGGGAACAAGACCTGTGGGTGACTCTGACAGATAAACAGTGGTCTATGGTGTGGAAGAATATGTGGTGTACTAGAGGGTCCCCAGTATGGCGAGAGTTTGGCTGGAAACTAAGGTCCCGATACATTTGGGTCCCAGCTCAAGTAGCACATTGCAATACAGGGATACAGCTGGCCATTTAACATAGAAACATAGAATTTGATGGCAGATAAAGGACTGCTTGGCCCACCTAGTCTGCCCATTTCCCCTACCTAACCTAAGCTACAGATCCAAGTTAACCAACAGCCTACTTCCTCCTACCCCCACTAGAATTGCTTCATGTCTGTCCCATGCATTCTTGAATTCACCCACTATTTATGACTCCACAACCTCCTCAAGAAGGCTGTTCTATGCATCTACAACCCTCTCCATGAAGAAATACTTCCTTACATTACCTCTGAGCCGTCCCCCCTCTATCTTCAAATTGTACCTCCTTGTTCTTGCACATCTCTTTTTCTGAAAGATTCTACCCTCTTGGACTTTGTTGATTCCCTTGAGTTACTTGAAAGTTTCTGTCATGACCCCCCTCTTCCTCCTTTCCTGGAGGTTATACATATTAAGCTCCTTTAGTCTTTCTTCATATGTCTTCTGGTGCAGACCCTGCACCATTTTGGTTGCCCTCCTCTGGACAGCCTCCACCCTGTCTATGTCTTTGTGGAGATGGGGTCTCCAGAACTGCACGCAGTACTCCAGATGTGGTCTCACTAACTGTCTGTACAGAAGGATAACAACTTCCTGTTTTCTACTGGTGATGCCTCTTCTGTGCATCCCAGTATCCCCCCAGCCCTCCTTACTGCCTTCTCACAATGCTTGCCCACCTTTAGGTCATCTGATGTAGCTACCCCAGGTCCCTTTCCGCTTTGTTGTTGTCAGTGTCTCACCCCCATTGTGTACTCTTCCTGGGTTTTTGTTTCCCAGGTGCATTACTGCACTACTTTACGCTGAATCTAAGCTGCCATACATTTGACCATTCCTCCAACCTTGCCAAGTCCTTTTTCATCCTTTCCACCCCACCTTGTGTATCAACCTTGTTGCAGATCTTTGTGTCATCTGCAAAGAGACATACTTTTCCTTCCAGTCCCTCTGCAGTGTCACTTATAAAGACATTAAAAAGGACTGGACCCAGTACTGAACCCTGCGGTACCCCACTAGTAACCCCCCTATCTTCACTGTGGACTCCATTTACTATTACCCTTTGTGTTCTGTTGTCCAGCCAATGTTTTACCCAGGCTACCACCCTGGGACCAACTCCCAGACTGGCTAATTTGTTTATTAATCTTTTGTGTGGGACTGTGTCAAATGCCTTGCTAAAGTCTAGGTAGGCCATGTCCACAGCCCCTACCTGGTCTACTACTTTGGTCACCCAGTCAAAGAAATCGATTAGATTTATCTGACATGACCTTCCTGCTGTGAATCCATGCTGCCTTGGGTCCTGTGCCCCACTGGCTGCTAGGTACTTAACATTTCTTTCCTTCAGAAGTGATTCCATCATTTTCCCTACCACTGAGGTCAAACTAACAGGTCTGTAGTTTCCTGCGTCTGTCTTGCTCCCACTTTTGTGAAGAGGAATCACATCCGCCCTCCTCCAGTCCTCCGGTACCACACCATCCTCCCATGATTTGTTAAAAATGGGTAGTCAGTGGTGTCACTAGTTCTCCCCTTAGTTCTTTTAGAATTCTGGGGTGAATCCCATCAGACCCCATTGCTTTATCCACCTTCAGTTTTAGGAGTTCTTTCAGAACCGTTTCTTCTGTGAAA
Source organism: Neoceratodus forsteri (assembly GCA_016271365.2). Classification (NCBI taxonomy): domain Eukaryota; kingdom Metazoa; phylum Chordata; order Ceratodontiformes; family Ceratodontidae; genus Neoceratodus; species Neoceratodus forsteri. The sequence goes on along the minus strand of CM028129.1, from coordinate 1,102,623,929 downwards.
GGACTGATATCAACCCCCCTATCCAGAGTGCTTCTATTGACTGAATTAGGTACCGCCCCCTCTTCTTCCTTTGTGAATACTGAGCAGAAGTATTTGTTCAGTATCCCTGCTTTTTCACTCTTTCTCTCTCTCTCTCTCTCTCTCTCTGCCTAACCACCCTTCTCTTTATTCAGCCTTCTTATCCCTGCCTTTGTCTTTCTTTGCTTCCTAATGTGCCTATAAAAGGTTTTATCCCCCTTCTTAACCGAGATAGCTATCTTTTCCTCGGTTTTGGCCTTTGCTATTCTGACTGCCTTCCCCGCTTCGGTCTGCTTTAACTGGTACAGTTCTCTGTCCTGCTCCTTCTGTGTTTCCTTATACTTCCTGCATGCTGTCTTTTTCTCCTTCACCTTCCCTACTTCTTTTGAGAACCATAGTATTTTTTTCTTTCATTTTGATTTGTTTATTTGTTTCAGACACAGGCTTGTTGTCTCTGTGATTGCAGTTTAGATGTTTCACAATTGTTGCTCCACCCCACCTTCTTGCCTGTTTACTAGTGCTTTTCTGAGGCACTCTCCCATTTTGACAAAATCAGCCCTCCTGAAAAGACCAGTACCTTCACTTTTGTATGGCTTGCCTCTACAGCTAAGTTTATCATGAACCACACTGTTTGGTGGTCACTTGTTCCCAGATGTCTACCCACTTCTAGATCTGAGATCCTCTCTCCATCCCCATTTGACAGTACCAGGTCTGAGATTGCTCCCTCCCGAGTGGGTTCCGAAACCAGCTGTCTGAGGCATGCCCCCTGTAGGGATTGAGAATGGCCCTCCTCTTGGATGTGGCTGCAGCAAAGGTGCTTCAGTTAACATTTGGCATATTCAGGTCCCCCATCAGTAATATTTCCCATTTCTCTGCCATCCTAAGGATGCCTTCTATCATTTCCTTGTCCATTTCCTCCCCCCGAGATGGGGGGTCTGTATACAACCCCTGTGCGGATTGTGGTGCCATTTCCAGTCTCCAGGGTGACCCACAGTGCTTCCTTTCCTCCTTGTTTACCCTTTAGTTCCATTGCTTTGATTCCTTCCTTTTCATAGAGAGCTACTCCTCCTCCTCCTCCTCTTCTACCCTCCCTGTCGCTCCTGTAGATTGTGTACCCTGGTATGTTGACATCCCAGTCATGGTTCTCTGTATACCATGTTTCTGTGACTGCCACAATATCCAGGCATCCCTCTTCCATCAAGGCCACCAGTTCAGGAAGCTTGTTACCTAGACTGCGGGCATTGGTACTCATTACCCTCCATTTTTTGATGGCCTTGTTCCTTTGTGCCCCATTCCTGTCTTTACTGCCTTTGTCTTTTTCTCCATATACCCCTGCCCTTCTCCCTATCGACTGCTCTATCTCGGTGGTTTCCTCACTAACTACCCTGATTTTTGGGGGAGGCTAGGATTTCCCTTCTCCTTTTCAGTGCCTCCCCCCTTGGCTAGTTTAAATGCTTGCCAGTGAAGCATTTAAACCTATCACCTTGGATCCTGGTTCCCCTCCTGGACAGATGCAGACCATCGTACCAGTATAGGCCTGCATCCCTCCAGGTGGAGCCCCAGTCTCCAATGAAGCTGAAGCTCTGAGTTCTGCACCAGTTTTTCAACCACTGATTGACTCCCATGGTGTGGAGTGCCCTAGCCTCAGCCATACCATAGATAGGCAGCACCTACGAGAAGGTTACCGTGTGTGCTACTTGTCTAAGGCCCTTCCCCAACTCCACAAACTCCCCCTGCACTGCTCAGATCCCTTTCCCAGCCAGGTCATTTGTTCCTAGGTGGACAATGACATCCAGCTCCCTCCCCCCGTGCAGCTGCTGCCGCGATCCTGAGAATTCGCTCCCTGTCCCTCCAAGCCATGGTGCCAGGCAGGCACCTTACCTCCCTTTCCCCTCCCTCCCCTAGTTCTATCCTCCTAATAATGGAGTCTCCCACCAGGAGTTGTTTTCTTGTCCTGTGGGTTCCCATGCCACCCTCCTGTGGGTCTCCTTTGTGGAGGTTCCCAGCATCCTCCTTGGTCTCCGCTGCGGGTGCCTCCGTAGAGGAACTACACTCTGCCAGAATGGCATATGAGTTGTGGAGAGGTACAACTGGAGGGATGTGCCTCTGTTCCACCACCCTCACCCTCCCTGAGCCCACTGTGGTCCAACCGCTCCTCTTTCTTGGCATTCTCTGAGGCAGCGGCCGTGGTGGCCCTAGTGGTCCCTGGGTGGGAAAGGAGGTCCCCTGAATCCGTGCCAACTCAGCCTGGAGATGAGCAACCTCCTCCCTCAGCCCAGAGAGGTGCCTGCAGATGAGACAACACCACATTCTCCAGAATTTCTACTGGAAGACTGCTGCTCCACAGCCACTGCACTGCACCACTCCCAACAAGTCTTTATTTGTGGCCCCTTAACTGTTGTTTTGTATACTTACTCTTTCCTCTCTCTGTTTATTTATATACATTTTATTCCTACTGCCTCTGTGCCCTTAAAGCTCCTGATCTTCTTGTTCTGGAACAGGAAGTTCCTATATTCCTCAGTAGTCTCCTTCTTACTTGCTCAGAGTCAGACCTCCAGCAGCTAGAGGGTGATGGAGAGCTACTCTTTTCCTTCTAGGATGGTGTTGGAGGAAATGTGGGGAAGGATATGCTTCCCAGGCCCATATTTTCTGGCACTGCCCTGTTTTGACCCAATTTTGGGTGGGGGTGAAACAACATCTGACGGGTATCCTCCAAGTGCAGAGTATACTAGGCCCAGAACATTTTATTTTAGGGATTATCCCCACTGAAATCCAGGGAAAAGAGTCGAAGTATCTTTGGTCAATTTTACTTATTGCTGCCATAAAAGCCATTACAAGGAGGGGGTGGCAAGAAATTTCTCCTTATATCGAAGGTTGGAGAATGGTGGTCACATCTATACACCAGCTGGAAAGGATAACATATAACCTTAGGCAACAAACCCACCTTTATCAAAATTGATAGACAAGATGGACAATATATGAGGACACATTGGACCCACACCGATAGGGGAATAATATCTTGGAAGATCAATAAGGGAGGGTCTCTCTGTAAAAGATGCTCAGAGGAACTGGTCCTTGGATGAGAGACACGCTTGGGCACATGCCCATGAGCCCATCCTCTGCCGTTACAGATTCATACAAGGGGTTATGTTTAAAGACTAGAGCATGCTCTCCGCAGTTTAATACTCTGGTACTGTTCTATTTTCTCATGGTTATTTGGTTTTTTTGTTTAATATCCTCAACAGTCAGGCTGAATTATCTCTGACTTAAGTTCTGCAGAATAATGGACCTTAAAAACAGAATGTCTTTCTTAAGCCCACTAAATGTAAAATTCTGTTTACTGTTATATATAGGCTTGTATTAATGAGCAGTGCTTGTATTCACTGTACGTTGTGTGATTATAGCAGCCTAGTAAGGCATAGCAAAATAAAGTATAAAAAAAAAAACATATTTTACCAGGTAAGCAAAAGGAGTCCTAATGGGCATGTTTCCAGTTGTGACGGGGGGAGTGGAGGAGACCAGGGAGTGTCAAAGAATATGAAATACAAACACTGTAGGGTAAGTAGTAAACAATAAAAACAGAGACAACTCTGTATATGGTCAGACAGTACAGTGGATATGAGGGCACAGAGAGGGAGAGAGGGAGAAAGGGTTTCTATATTTTCAAAAAGGTACCAGTATTGTTGGTCAGGAGTTGGAAGAAAGGAGCACACAGAGGGAGAGGGTGGGAGGTTTATTTAGATTTTATTTTATTTATTTATTTTATTACATCTCTGTTTTGCTCCCCGGGGAGCGGATCTCTGCAATCCCTGACCGCCGACACCTGCACCCCCCTGGCCTGGTCTGGCACCCCCTCAGAGCCAGCCATTAATCGCTCATGTGACTCTGAATGCAGGATCCTCTTGGGTACCGGGGGCGCTGGGTGTGGCCATGAGCCACCGAGATCGCACCCTGCCATTTTCTGCCTGGTTTTTCCTTGCCCCAGAGAGCCGGACGTGCAATGGCGTGCAAGCACAACGTGCTAACATCTGCCATGCTCTTCCCTCCCACTCTGCTGCTCACTGCTGGCCTCCACCAGTCACTGCTACAGTGCTCTGCAGTGCCCCAACCCTTCCCGAGGAAGGAGAGCAGTCGTGGGATGCTCGATCTTTCCTCTCCTCTGCCAACTCCTAGCGGCCTGAGTCCGTTACCGAACCCGGGTCACCAGTGTGGTACGAGGTGTGGCATCCAGCAGCTCAACCCTCAGCACCACCGGGCCATTTATTTAAATCTTAAATAAGGTACTGGTATTGTCAGTCGGGGTTTGGAGGGAATGACCGCACAGAGGAAAGGAGTGGGAGGGAGTGTTTGTATTCATCAAAACAAGATGGCAGTGGGTGACAGTACACAGATCAGGGGTTAGAAGGAGGGCAGAGGAAGGAGCAAAGCCACCCGTTGTGATCCACAACTCCCATGTGTGGATGTGTAGCAGATGGCTACAATGCTGCACTCCCCACACACAGGCTGTTTCTCTGTGGAACACTTCTTTAATGTGCACATGCCCAAAGTTAGTTATGGGTAGTCAGTTTCATATTCGGTTTCAATTACTTTGCAGTCGCAGGGGGCTGTCCGGACCCACTGTACCTCATCACTTTTCAGATGCTTTTTTAAATGCATTTAATAATGTTGTTCCGCTAAAACTGCAATGTAGGGCTAGACTGGCCTGTGCAAAACCTTTTCATGTGGTCTCATGAAACTCTTACAAATCACCTGTGTAGAAATGAGTCAATCAGAAGCTGATGTAAAATCATGAGTGGGGTGGGTAGGACTTCCCTTCCAAAAGACTGCTCTTGTTGGGGCCCCCTCATAAACCAAAGATATCACTGGTTGGGTGCAAAAATAAAATTTTTTAATACAGTACTGTGTAGCAGTGGAGGTGTATCTGGAATAGGGTGGAAGACATGCAGTTGAGTGATTCCTTAGTTTGACGTGACCAAAAATAAGCAGTAAAGTCCCTTAAGTACAAATTTGCTGACAGGAGTATCCATTAGAAAAACAAAGCTCTGTTTCTTTCTTTCAACAGTCATGATTTTACATGGTTCTCTTATGTGTGCAGCTAGTGTGGCAGCTGTTGTTTTAATGTATTTAATATATGCATTGTACACTGATTATGCCCTTGTGTAACGTTTGCCAGTACATCTTGCCCTGGGACATGGTTGAAAACAGAACTTTAGTAAATCCAGTTTTCCTGATTTATATATAAAATAAATATCAACCTGCACCGCTAGGCTTTGAACCTATTCACTTTCCAACTTTTTGAACTGAAAACAGAGAGCTAGTGGCGTAAAAATGCAAGTAAAGGCTTAGGATAGCTTTAAATAAATACAAGAAGCCCTACACATAGATTAAGATCTGCACTGCAGAATTTCTCCCTCTCTCTTCAGTAATTACTGACTTCGAAAATAAATGTCCCTATAGACATGAAAAGTAGGATTCCTTGGTTCAGTTGTTTGCTTTCTTAGGCTCCATCTTATGTGTTGGCATGTCTGTTCCCTTGATCCTTCTGGTTGTATCCAAACATCTTGACAAGAACAGTTTTTACAGAAATGTGGCTGCTTAACATGATGAGGGTTAGGGCGGAACTGGATTTTTCATGAAAACCAGGCAGAGCTTAATGTGCGTTTCTAACAAGGTGGATTCAGTTCACCCTCCACATTCTAGCAGTTGGGCTGGAGACAACTGAGTCTTCAAATGTTTTCAAAAGCTAAGCTCCTCCCACAACCCAGGTGGCATATCCTTTGGCTTTGTCCCGTGATGTCGGATCATCCTCTCCGCTGGAAGGGACAGGTCTCCTCCTTGGCATCTCTGCAATGTTGAATGATTCTGAGATTTCAAACACTTTTCGGCAAATTATTCTGTATTCAGCATTAAAGTTGATCCTTAGTCTTCTGGTTTCACATCACGATTGATTATAAGAACATAGAATTTGTCGGCAGATAAAGATTGCTAGGCCCACCCAATCTGCCCCTTTAGCAGGCGATGGAGAGCAAACAGCTGGGTTTTAAATTCTGTACTCTGTGTAGGCACAAAATATTGGCCATTGATCTGCATGACAGGAGCTTATACTGCCCAGGCAGTCAACATGACATCGAGGGATGCAGTTATTGCCAGATCATGGTGCTGACATCCTTTGAACATCGGAAAGGCTAGACTAACCATAGGTCAACTGAATGATCACAAAAATGCCTCAGTGGTGGCAGGGTCAGCTACTGAGCTTACAGTAATGGAAGAAATGACAGCTGCGATGAATTCCTCATTGGTCTCGGAGCTGTGCCTGACTCAGGCCAGCACCAAAGGGTCATTCTCTGGTGAGTTCAGAGACGTGTGTCTGGACCTCCAAGGAGAGTTCTTCTCACCGCAGGAGGAAGCACAAAAAGCAGCACCATTGCTGGTCATGATACCAGAATAGATGACTTGATCTTCCCATTCCTGAGACTTCCCCAAGCGCTGAGCCTTGGTTGAGCTGTTTATGGTTAAGAGGACGGTCGAGGGCTCTCTGATAACCCATCGGGCTTGTTGACTTTGTCTTTGGTTGAGCAGGTGGTCAATATCTTTCTTGAGCCAGTCGACTGGTTGTCTGAGGAGATCGAGGAGTTGATCTCCCAGACCTTCACTCAGGAGAACGAGGCCCAGTCAGTATCCCCATATGAGTTGCCTTGAGAGCAACCTCTACCAGTGATCTTGTTTCTGAAGCAAATTGTGGTTACCCTACCAAAGCAGATGGTCTGTACAAACCCAGTGAAGGACCCCTATCAATGTAGACCCTCTGGTCAAGTGAACAAGATTGAAGTTGATACATCATTGGCGCTCTGGATCCGGCTAGATTGGGAGGTATCCCTGCTCCCTGACGACCTCATCTTCAGGCGAGGAAAGGCATTGATTAAAAACTGTCATTGCTATGAAGAGCTCCTCTGGCAGCATTGGACCACAGCTCTGAGGGGTGTGGCTCTGTTCCCTGGGCCTTCAGTCCCTTTGCATTCATTTTCCATTCCCACATAGGTCCATAGCTCAGCAGTTCTCCTGTCTACTTCTGCTCCTCTGCCAGTACAGCTTCCTCCACCACAGCCCTTGTTCAGAGCCCTGGCAGAAGAGCCTCACTCTGCTGCCAGCTTCCCAGGCTGACTGTTGGTGGAGATCACCCAAGATCATGATACCAGGGTGTTCTATGGTGGAAAACAGTCAAGGGCTGTCTTTGAGGAATCCTCTGACTCTGAAGGTGAGTCATTGATGGCCTCGACCAGGACTTCTGCCTTCAGCCAGGAATTGGTTGAAGAGCTGACCACTAACCACAGGCCAGTGTAATTTTGGAGATCTAATCTGACTTATCTCAGAGTCCATGAAAGTTCCCTTAGAGCTAGTTCAGATATGGGCTAAGTACCCGTTCCCTGACATACTAGATAGGGATGAATCGAGGGGGGGTGTTTTTCTCTTGGCAGAGGCCATCTTGAAACTGGCCCTGAAGCCTTGGCAGTATCCAGCATCCTTCCTGGCACCTTCCACCCATATGGTCCGAAAGTATGTGGTCCAAATGGACTCCCTTTCTGAGTTTTCTGCCCACCCCTGTGTGAAGGACTTGGTTTCGGATTCTGCTTTCTGTAAGTCAGGTGGCCAAGGAGGCGCTAGTGTAGAATATCGGGTATAGCTAGGAAGCTTGACATAAAAGCTTCCTGAATACAGTGCTGCTTTGGTCACATGCCTTATTCGGTTGTCAGTTTATTTAAGTTGGGAGGCTTTGCTCACCACACCCCCCTTGTTTTTTTGGTTTTATTATTTTACAAGGTGATGTGGGGTCAAATCCCAACCCAAGTAAACTAATAAAAAGTAAAGGAACGGGTGACTGTACCATACTTGGTTGTCCATTTCTTTAAATTGGGGGGGATTTGCCCCCCACACCCACTTGTTTTTTTAACAGGGTGGTGGGGGGGGGTGGCAAACCCCAACTCCGATAAACTAATAAAAAGTAAAGGAGCAGGCGACTGTACCAAATAGCGCAACTTGAACTCTACACTAATAGCGTATGTCCTTCACGTACCCAGTATTCTACACTATCACCACCAAGGGGACATGGACAGTCCTCTAGACACAGTGTCCAAGAAAACTGAGCATGTATCTAAAAAGGTGTATGCAGTCGCATCACTAGGTCTCCGTCAGGCCAGATATACTGGTATGATGCTGAATTTTGGCCATTTCCTTTTTGGGGTTTTAGGGGAACTTCTTCCCCATCTTAAAGCTGATTAACAGCTTCCTAGTCAAAATAATCAGAGGCCAGAGCCAATCGCTGGTTAAACATTAGCACTATACATCCTTGGACATTGGCAACTCCTGAGCCCATGCTGTTGCGTTGGCCATCATCATGCGTTGTAGGGCCCAGCTGAGGCTCTCCACCTTTATGGTGGACACTCAGCATAAGTTGGCCAGTCTTCCCCTTCTTAGGTACAGACCTCCTCAGCCCTGGTGTGGAAGGGCATCTCTCTCTCCCATTGAGAGTCAGATGCCACGTTGGATTCTTTGGCTTCATCCCAGAAGGCTCAAAAGCTTAAAAAGAAGGCCTTTCAGTTTTGGCTGTTGTAGCTACAACAGCCTCAGCAGCAGCCCCAGCAGGAGTCATTCCAGCACTGGTATCTAGGTGGAGCACCCTTCAAGGCTGCTCAGTGACGGGTTATGTGATCCCCCCCCCATCCATCCAGTCCCTGTTTCAGCTTCCGGTTGGGGGTCAGTTGTGCCACTTCTTGCCACAGTGGTGCCGTTACCTCAAACTTGTGGGCTGTAGAAGTGATGGGCAGAGGGCTGCCTCTTGATTCCGAGGCTCTCCTGCCATACTGCCTTCAAGCCCCTCTGGGGTCTATGGTGTCGCAAGATGCGTAGTCCACACTGTGAGCCAAATATCTCTTTTCTCCTAGTGTGTGGGGCATTTCCCAGATACCCTTACTACCCAGGGACATGTGTCCAGGTACTTCCTGGTTCTGAAACGGACAGGGGTCTGATGCCCCACAGTGGATCTGCATAATATGAACCAGTTCATGCAGAATCGCAAGTTCCAGGTGGTCACTCTGAATCAGATCATTCAGTCTCTGGAGCAGGGCATGTGGTTCTGCTCAGTGTATCTCCAGGATGCTTTATTCCACATCCCAGTCCGTCCCTCCGATTGCCGGTACCTTTTGGTTCTGTGCAGATCGGGTACTGTACCAGTTCCAAGTCATGCCGTTTGATCTCTCGTCTGTGCCAACGGTCTTCAGCAAATGCATGGCTTTCCTGAGACGCGCAAGGGTGTCGGGGTGTATCCATGTCTGGATGACTGGCTGATAGCCGGGCCATCAGAAAGAGTCTACGGAGAGGTTCAGGCTGGCCCTCAGGACCTGTCAGGACTTGGGCCTTCTGGTCAACCTGGCCAAGTCAGGCTGATCCCCTCACAGGTAATCAAGTTAATCAGGGCAGAAGTAGGCTCCCTGTGGGCCACGGCCCATCTCCCTGTAGACTGAGCATCAGATGTTACTTCCTTTGCCCGATCATTTCAGGTTGGGCTCTCATGCCCTCTTTGGGACTTATTGCAGCTGCAGGGGTACATGGCATGCACCATCAGTATGATCCATTGGGCTCACTGGCAGATGTGCCACCTGCAGTGAGAGTTGGGCCAACAGTGGTCCTAGTGCCTAGGTTCCGTGGACCAGCCATTCGTGGTGACCCAGCCGATCTGGGATGCCATACCGTGGTGGCTGGACCCATGACATCTGGAGGAGGGTATCCCATTGTTCACTCAGCACTGTCTGTTATGCTCATGATGGATGCATCTCTGGTAGGGTGGCAAGCACACCAGGGAGACCACCAAGCCCAAGGGTTCTAGTCACCCTGAGAGTCCTGTCACCACAGTCTCTAGCTGGAATTCTGTACAGTGTGTCTAGGTTTGTGGAATTTGTGCCATTCATCTGGGGTCAGGTCATTCAGGTCCAGCAGGACAACACAACCACCATGTTCCATTTGAAGAGGCAGGGCAAATGCAGTCCCTTCCATTGTGTTGAGAGGCTCTTCACACCGGGACACTCGTGCACAGCCTGGGTGTAGGTCTTTTGGTGATTCCAGTCACTGGAGAAAACAGTCAGCTGGCGGATGCTCTCAGCTGGATCGGAGAGATGTTGCATGAGTGGTCCGTGCATCAGGAGATGGTAGACCACCTGTTCACCCAGTGGAACATCCCTCTGGTGGATCTGTTTGTCCCCTGGAAGAAAAAAACATTTTCTGCCCACCTCTCACAGTATGGCACATTGTTGGATGATGCCTTCATAAGCCCCTAGACCTGGGCCTTTTGTATGCCTTCTCTTTCTTGCCCTTGTTTCACAAGGTTGTGATCAAGGTCGGGAAGGACAACATGTGGATGATCCTGATGGCTCCAGACTGGCCAAGACAGTTCTGGTATCTGGATCTCCTCAACCTGAGCAGCAAATCTCCATGGGGGTTGCCTCTTCACCCACATATGTTGACCAAACAACAGGGGAAGGTCCTGCACTCAGACCTTCAATCCCTGCACCTCCTAGCCTGGTTCCTGAGTGGATAGAGTTCCAGGCTCTGGGTCTTTCGGAAGACGTCCTCCACATCTTGGAGGTGTCTTATAAGGAGTAGACTCATAAATGCAGTGCATTTAAGGAGAAGAGTTTCTTGATCTGATGTCAGGGTAGGAGCTTGATCCCCTCACCTATCCCATGGTGAGTATCCGTGACTACGTGTGGTTCCTCTGACCCTTAAAGTGCACCTGGCAGCCATATCTTCATACCATCTGCAGACTGGTGTGCTGATGATGTCCCAGGAGAAGGTGCTTGGGTGCTTTTGCAAAGACCTGGATCACTTTGCCCCTGTGGTGTGCAAACCTTCTCCTCCATGGGATCTACTGCTGATATTGGCAGTGCTCATGGTCAGGCTGTTTGAGCCAGTGCACAGGTGTGAGATATCTCATCTGTTATGGAAGACCACCTTCCTGGTGGCCATAACATCAGTCAGCAATATCAGTGAGCTCCATATGCTATTGGTGGAGTCTCCTTACCTGGTCTTCCACAGTGACAAGGTTGTCCTTTGCCCCCACCCAAAGTTCCTCTTGAAGAGTGACAGACTTACTGGTATACTTGTATACTTTACCCAACTGACCTCGGAGGCCTATTGCAGACTTCATACTGTTGACCTGCAGAGGGTGCTCTCTAACTACAAGGAGTGCACGGCTGGAGTTCAGGATGAAGCTCTACAGCTGTTTGTAACATATGCTGAAGCTGTGCATGGGAGACTGGCAGCAAAGTGGACAGTTGCCAGGAGGATTACATCATGCATCGACCTCTGCTGTAGGTTGGCTGGTAGGGAGCCACCCAAGGGACTTAGGCTCATTTTACTAGACATGCTGCTGTCTTGGTGGCTGCTTCCACAGATATCCCCATTGCAGAAATAATGTAGGGCTTCAACCTGGAGTAAAGTGCACACCTTCATCTCCCATTTCACAATTGACATAATAAGTTGACGAGATGTTGTTTCCTGGTCCTCGATCCTGCAATCTCTTCATCAAATGGGGGTGTGCACCTTGCCCCCTCTTCACAGAGGACTACTAGGAGTCTGCTAGAATGTGGATAGTGAACTATATCCACACTGTTAAAAATATAGGTTATTCACCCATAACCGTATTTCTACTAGAGTTATATAGTACACGTCAATTTAACCCATCCAGCCTCCCCTGGCAAGTGGCATGCAGATCCCTGCTTCCAGCATACAAAAGATCTGACATTATGGGGCAGTGCCAGAGGATATACCACCCCGGTGGTGGGAGGACCTTAGCTTGAGGACTTCTGACTCTGCTATCTCTAGCAGAACTTCCATAGTATGGATATAAACTATGTACCACTCGGGAGAATTACGGCTAAAGGTGAGGAACCTATATTTTCATTACAGCACGCATATGTGGAGGGGGACCGATGCATTTGTTTTCTGCATGTTCATACACTTGAGCTGTGGCACATTGGGAGAAGCCTGCCAGGCTGCCTCCCATAATTGGAGCTAATTATTTATTTATTGTTTTCAAATAACCTTCCCTCACTCCCACACCCTTCCAATGCGCACTCCGACACTCCACAGTAAACCTAATGCCAGTATTTAAAACAAAACAAACACAAAAACTTCCCTCTTGCTTTTCCCTCTGCTGGCTCCTTGCTCACAACCCTGATAATGGATGGAAACACATCTGTAGAGTTTTCACTCCCCACCACCACAGTGACCGAAAATCCCTGCATCGGATCACCTCCATACCATAGCGGGAGGCATCCTCACAGGCCTGCTCATGGTGAATCAGCAACTCTGCTTCACCAGATTAAATGGGCCTTACATCTCCCCAAGTCAGATTCCTGAAATTCATCTGACTTGAGTCAGTATTTCAGTTTTATCATTTTACTACAGTTGTTAGAATACCAAACCTTTTATGATATTCTTACCAGCAACATTATCAAGTCAGTTTTATCTATGGGGAATTTCCACGAGAAGGAACAAAATGGTTTCCTGCACAACAAAAGGGCTTTGCCCTGTGGATCAGCCGAGATAGCGAAAACTGTGCAATGCTCTGTCATCAAAGAAAATCTAAACAATCAGTTAAAAAAGGTATTTTACTACGCTGATAATAATATTATTACCAGCAACATTATCCGGTCAGTTTTATCTATGGGGAAGGGAGAGGAAGTGCCTGTTGAAATGCAGGGGTGTTTCACATGGTTCCTTTTGATGCTCTGTGGTCTGTTCTCCTGCCTAATAAATTGCCATTTCACATTTTTTGGCATTCTCAAGCTTGTGTGCCTTTATTATTGTTCAGGGAGGTGCTGGCTGCCCCACCGATGGTCTTATTGAACAGTTTATTGGAAGCAAGTGTTTCTGGAGGACTGACGGAGAGCAGATGTGGTCCCTCCACATGAAAGTGGCATCAGGGAGGATGCTAGCAACTGTAGGCCTGTCAGTTTCACTTAACTGGTGGAGAAACTAATGGAAACTAGAGATGTGCGAAATCGAGACAGCATTGCTTCAACAGAACTTCATAAAGTTGGCCGACTGTGCAGAGTTCAAAGTGCCGACTTCACAAGGTTTTCTTGCCTGGCAAAGTCTCACTTTTCTGCAAAGTGACCAAATTCCATGAAGCGGAAGCTGCCCATGAAAAAGTGATGCTTTGCCTGAAAACATTGCACAGTCAGCAAAGTCGAAGTCAGTGATGCCAGTAGGAACTTTGCAAAGCTTTGAGAAGTCAAAGTTTCACAGCTTCCTGGCAACTCCTCCAATGAGGTATAACTTTGTTGCATCTCTAATGGAAACCAAGCTAAAGGAAATGCTAGTAGAGTGTCTTAAATCCTGTGGGCTGAAAGACCACAGGTCGCATAGATTCATGGGTGGTGGTGGTGATGGTGGTGGGGGGATCATGCCAGATGAATCTGATCTGTTTCCTTGGTCAGGAGGACATCAATCAGGAGAGGACATTGGATGTCACTTATATGGACTTTAGCAAGGCCTTCGACACTGTGCCACACAGGAGACTGGTAAAGAAATTGAGCAGCCACTAGTGGTGGGATCCAAAGTGGTGAACTGGTTAGAAACTGATTAACAAATAGGCTTCAGAGGGTGGTGGTTAATGGCGCTGACAGTAGTGATGGGAGAGTGATCAGCGGGGTGCTGCAGGGCTAAGTACTGGGGCCGGTCCTCTTCAGTGTCTTCGTAAATGACATTGCACAAACTGGAAGGGAAAATATGCCTTTTTGCAGATGATACCAAAATCTGCAATGGGGTGGACACTCAGGAAGGGGTAGAGGGAATGAGCAGGGATCTTGGGAAACTTGAAGTGTGGTCAACAACATGGCAGTGGGATACTAGGGTGCATAAAGAGGGGCTTCTCCAGCAGGAGGAACAAAATGGTGTTGCCACTATATGCTGGTGAGACCCCACCTGAAGTGTTGTGTCCAGTTCTGGAGGGCGCTCATCAAAAAGGGCATAGACAGGATGGAGGCAGTCCAGAGGAGGCAACTAAAATGGTGCAGCAGTTGCATCAAGAGCCCTACAACGAGAAACTGAAATCTCAACTTGTACACCCTGGAAGAGAGTAGAGTGAGAGGGGATATGACAGTGACCTTACAAGTACATCACAGGGGTGAACAGGGTGCAGGATGGGAGTCTCTAGCACATGAGGAAGAGCACCTGGACCAGAGGGCATGCAATGAATCTGTGGGGTGGAGTTTAAGAGGGATGTGAGGAAGTACTGCTTCACTGAAAGGATAGTAGTTGCCTGGAACAGACTGCCAGCTGAAGTGGTGCAGGTTAAAACAGTGGGGGGCTTCAAGCATGCATGGGATAGACAGAAGGGAATGTTAGTAAAAAAAAGCAGGGAGGAGGGAGGGTCACCAAAGATCAGTTAAGATCTGTGGAGACTAGGCAGGGAACATCTGGGCAGACTGGGTGTATCAAGCTGTCCTTTTTTGCCAACAAATTTTATGTTTCTGTTCTTACTCTGTGTGCGCTGCACTGATGTTTTTAATTTGCAATCCAGTTGCCCTGCTTGCACATCTCTACTTTTGTGTATTTTTGATTCCATATGACATAATTCATTTTAATAAATTAATTTGTTTATGGCAAATCTATAAAATGCATAGACATTCTCATTTACATTTAACTCTCTGCAGTGCTGTGAGCTGTGCAGAATAGTGTGGACTGTTGTGGTGCAAAGCAGTCATTCCAGTGCAGGTGTTTTAGTCCACAGTGGTGTTTGGGGGAAGGGGTGGAAATGCTGCAGGTGTTTTTCATCCATATCTCGACATTGGACCTTCCTCACCATCAGCACTAATGGCAATTGACTGTGGAGTCCTGATTCCAGGGGTTAGAGGGAGGGAGAGAGCGAGGGAGGGTTATATTTATTTTAGGAAAAAAAAAGGTTGTAGGATCTGGGGTCATGGGTTGGAGGGTGGGAGGACACAGAAGGAGTGAGTAGGAGGAAATATTTGAATTCATCAAAAAAGATGGCAGCATGCCAGTTTACAGCTCAGGGGTTGGAGAGAGGGCATAAAAAGGAAACAAGCCACCCTTTACTCACCTTAGCTCCCCATATGTGGATGTGTAGCAAATGGCTGCAACGTGGTGCTCCACACACAGGAGCTGTACCGCTGTGGGAACACCACTGTAGTGTAAATGGTATAAAAATGGCTGTAGCGCTGTGCTCCTCACTCAAGAGCTATACTGCTACAGGAATAGCATTGTAGTGTAAACACAGATAAAAGATGGCTACAGTGGTGTGCTCCACACACAGAAGCTGTACCATTTCAGAACCACTGCTGCAATTTAAATGTGTATAAAAGTTAGTCACATTTTCAGATTCGGTTTTAGGTACCAGTAGCCATGGGGGAGACAAGGCTATCCAGAGCAGCTGTACCTCATCAGCTTTAAGCGCTTTTTTTTATTTTTAGTCACTTTGTCCCACTAAACCTGCAGTAAAGGGCTTCACTGGGCTGCACAGAACCTTTTCCCATGATGTCATCTTAATCTGTTAAATGATTCACCCATGCAGAAGCTAGTCCAGTGGAGGTAGATGTAAAATTAATGAGCATGGTAGGTATCTAACCACACAAACACGAACAGCATTATGCAGTAGGAAATCACATTATCAGCAAGCCTTGAGTTAGGGGGCTAACCCAGGCATACTCCAAAGTTACAGGTGTTATTTGGTGTCCCCCTTAGCTTTTTGAAAAAGGCAATTCAGAACTGGGAATTTAAAAAAAAGCAATTCAAAACTGGGAGTTTTCTCAAATTGACCTTTTATGAGTCACAAAATTGTCCCAACATTTCACCGTTTGGCTTCCCCTGGGGATGTCTAAAAACATTGAAAATATTTTCCCAGTGAGAGTCACACTTTTCCTTTCATTTCTACAATTGTGTGTGTGTGTGTGTGTGTGTGTGTGTGTGTGTGTGTGTGTATGTATATATTTTAGAGAGAGAGAGCACTTTGTTCAAATCATACATTGTGTACCACCAGCTGTACAAAGTTTGTACCCTGAACGCTTTACAAATGTATATAACTTTCTTTTCTCTCATATGGTTCTTCAAGGCTGGCCTATAATTATTTAAGAGAGAAACAAAACAGATATATCCTCATTTACTTTGAATACTCATTTATTTGCCGATTTGCTTTCATCGTACCACCGACACGTGTGCTTTATAAAAGGTAAAAACTCAGTCCCACTCATCCACCTTGGGCTTGTGGCGCTCTGTCCTCTCACTATCTAAAATAAACAGGAAGTCGCGTGGTGAAACATGGGACAGTTTTACCTGTTTAGCTATGGGTTAGCTATGGGTCTGTGCCCCTGTCAGTCCTCATTTTCATCCAGTTGCTCCCATATGCACTTTTAGCATGTGTCTGTCCCACCTCCTTTGAACCCCCTGCAGTCTTGATGCAGATGGCCTCTTCTGTTCTGCCAACAGTTTCCATAAAGAAGTACTTTCTGACATCTTTTTTTGACTCCCCCAACACTAGTTTCCTACAGTTGCCCCTGGGGCCTGTGTCACTTCTCCTTGTGAACAGTTCACTGCTGTCCAACATGTTTATCCTACAGAGATACTTGAACATCTTAATCATGTCTCTCCTCTTCCTCCTGTCCTCCAGTGTGTACATACTGAGATCCCCTAGCACTCATCTTAAGACTCCCTTTTTGCCCCGTTTAGCATTTAGGAACCCCCTTTGCACTTCCTCCTGCCTGTCCCTGCACTTTCTCAGAGTGGACTCCAATGTGTTTGAACCAGGGATCTGTACAGGGAAAGTATTACCTCCCTATTTTGCTAGAAATCCCTCTCCTGATGCATCCCAGTATCTGATCCACCTTTCCTATAACCCTCATACACAGTGCTGATGCTTTCAAGTGCTCCATTGCTACCACCCCTTTTCAGATCCTTCTTTGTGGCCCTTAGCCCTTTCTCAGTGTTCACTGTAACACAGATCTTGGTGTCCGCTACAGAGAGGCATGTCTTACCCTGGACTTCCTCACCTACATCTCATATACATATGTAAAAGAGTACAAGTCCTAAAATTGGTCACAGGAACACCCCAGTGTAGTCACCTTTGGATCCTCCCACCCAGACAGTTTTTTTTTTTACCCATAACATTTTTATTCCCTACCCCCTCATCACTCAAGTTTTTTTTTACCTGCCTCCCATGTGAGACAGATTTGAAAGTTTTGCTGAAATCTAGGTGCAGGCCATCTACTGCCTGACTCCTTTCCATGGCCTTTGTCACCCAGTCAAAGAATTTAATTAGATTCTTCTGACACATTCTCTGACTTGTAAATCCCGGCTAACTGAAGTCCTGCAGGATGCTGGCCTCCAGGACTCCTATTGTCCTCCTAATATCCTCTGTTTTATGATAGATTTCCAATAGCTTCCCTACTTTAGACATCAGACTGACTGATCCATAGTTGCATGGCTCGTCTGAATCCCCACTTCAGTGTAGGGGGGCAGCATTTGCTGTCCTCCAATCCTCAATAATTCCCTATCTCTAAAGAGCAATTAAAGAGATCACTAGTGGTCTATGCAAGACCAGCCCCATCTCCTTTAACACCCTCAGATGCATCCCAGCTGGGCCAGTGATTTATTTGCATTCAGTGCCTGTATGCCCTTCGCACTCTCACCTAAATAATGGGCTGTATGTTGGCATCTCTTAGTGACCCCCCTCCCCATTGGCTTTTATACTGCAGTCTGGCAGGAGGGCACTGTCCTCTACCATGAACACCAAACAGAAATAATCATTCAGTAAATTTTCTTAACCACTCCCATCCTACACCCGTCCCTTCTTTAGCCTGACCACTGACTCCTTCCTTGGTTTTGTACTGCTCTCATATATAGCAAAATAAAGCTTTGTCACTCTTCTTAACCCCTTCTGTCAGCCTCAGCTATGCCTCTGCCTTTTGCTTTCTTACTACCATTTGTCAACCTCTTCTTTTCTTGATATTCACCCTGTATCTTTTGCTGACTTATTTTGTATCTGATGAATTCCTTCCTTTTTTTTTTTCTCACTACCTCTGGTGCCCCTTTTGAAAAGTAGTATTTTCCTTCCTATCATCTTTGTGCATAGCCCTGTCACTTCCAGTACTCCCTTTTTAATCAGATCCCATTTGCAGTCTGCACCTACCACTACCATCATGTCCTGAAATCCCCCCACCCCACAATACCTCCCTCATCCTCCCAGAACTCGCTCTTCTGAAATCCAAGACCTTAGTTCTGGAGTGTATCCTGTCTGTGTTTAGCTTGACCTCAACCTACAATGTTCTGTGATCACTAGAACCCAGTGGTCCCCTCACCCAGATTACCCCCATATTGTCCCTGTTTGTCAGGACTAGGCCCAGTATGGCCCGTCCCTAGTGAGTTCCATGACCTTCTGACTCGGAAATGCTTCTTTCATCTTCTCTTCCAGTGCCTGGCTCTTTGTGCTAACAGCTGTTGGGGTGCTGTGTTCTATACAGAGGAATAGATAAGGGGAGTAAAGGAGTATTTTACTACCAGTTTTGCATGATTTACTCCCACTTTCTGATTTTAGGAATTTGTTTCCCACTCTGTATATTTACAGTATGTTGGTACAGAAGCATAAAACTGACAGCAGCATTCAATGCTACTAGCCATGAATCCATATACTAACAGAATGTCAGCTGTAGAGGTGGGTTGGAAAAAAGCATCGATATCAGTTGTGTACGTGCAGGAGACTGTTTTCACTGGATGGCAAGAAGGGCAGTTGCAACATAAAATGTTAAACATAGTCACTGCTGTACATAGCAGTGAGAAAGTATCTCAAGACCCCTCTCTGATATCAGAGTAGGAGTATCAGTGGTTGAAGATAGCCAGTGGAACTGTCTCCTTTTTCAGAGATGGGGTCCGAGACAGGTCAACACATGGTATCACTACCATGTAGATGAGAATACTACCAGGTGAAAGCAACTAGTATTAAAGACTTCCCAGTCCTAGAACTTATCTGGACCCCTGGTTCTACATCTGGCAAAATGAAAGCCCCTAATATCAGCACCTCTCCCAGTCTTGCCTTCTTGTTAATCACTTCTCCTAGCTCTTTGTCACTTTCTTCTTTCTGTGCTGGTGGCCTGTACACCACTCCAACCCCAGTTATCCTCCCTCGCCCTGCAGTTACCTGTACCCATACTGTTTGTCACTTTGACCTGGCCGGTTTCCTGGATTTATGAGACTAGGATGCCCTCCTTACTGTATTGCCTCCCCTCCTTCATCCCTCCCAAATATTGTGTACCCTGGTATACTCAATTCCCACTCATGGTGCTGTGTCACCCATATCTCTCTCACAATCACCATATTCCATTGGGCCTCGGCCATTATTATCTGGAGGTCACAGGTCTTATTACCCAGGCTCCTAGAGTTCGCAGACATCACCCTCCATACCTGATGCTTTCTCTGTCTGGACTTCCTCAGATGACCTTGAGAACTTCTGTTTCTGTACTTCCTATTGCTTCTGCTGTGTTCCACTGCCCAGTTTCCTTCCTCCTTACCTCTGTCCTGCTCCCCCTTTGTGACTGTTTTTCCTGTTTGCCCAGCAGTATCTTCCCTCTCCCAGTCCCTGCCCAACCAGCTGCAACTGCCTGAACTAGTGCTGCTGGAGGCCCTCCTGTCTCCCCCTCCCCAGCTGTGCCTATTTTCAACTGTGTTGCCTCCCCTTTTATTTTAGTGTCTTCTATAGGTGTTGTGGGAACCCAGCTCCCAGCACCCTGGTGCCCATTGAAATGATGTGCATGCTATCCCTTTAAAACAGCCTCCAGTCCCCCCCAACCAAGGCCCCTAGAATTCTGCGGCCGCAGAACTTGCAATCCTATCGCAGAACTTCTGCAAAGCCGCAGGTTCACTCTTCTTGGTGATTTTTATTAATATTTCTGTTTATCCATAGAATCTGGTTCCCGTCCCCTCTTTTTATATCCAAACCCCCCCATATGCTCAGAATGTGATGTTATCATTGCTATAACATCATACATTAGCTAATGAAATGAGTGCATTCTGCAACAGAAATGAACAGTCACTTATCTACCACAGCTCCCACTGCCAGAGACGGTGGCACAGCACATCGTGCATGGTGATATTTGATCAACCTGCACTATAGCCTAATACAATTTTCAGTCTTAAGTTATTGTACTAGGGCCAACTTAAACAAAACCTTGTCAATAGCACAGACCTATTAAGTCCATACCTCACTTTGTACAAACCTATTTGTGCCTTTAAGGTATAGAGATGCCATCTGAAATGAATAACTGGTAAAATGAATTTAACTGTCATTTTAAGAAAAATAAAGTAATTATGCCGAAAAGTGGAATATAATAATGTAGACCTGTTGAAAGAATAGACCTGTTAAATAAATAATTACCCTGTATGCATTTTTGCCAGGGTTATTGATTACATATTGTCATTGGTTGATAGAATCACCTAAAAGTTATGGAGAAATATTGTGTGCAGGGACAGCTGTTGGGCCAGAGGGTAGCATGTTGTGTTTCCGTGCCAGCAACTCGGGTTCAGAGATTAGCTCTGGGAGCTGGCTGGGCAGCACAAGGATTGGTGGAACACGTCACTGCTCGGAGCCTGGGAAGGTATGGTGCAGTGTTTCTCTCATCCACGCCCACATCTAATTCCCTTCTCTGTTAACCCATACCTACCCCGCACAATGCTAACTTGTTTCCTTTTGCTCCTTAGCCTCTCATCTCCCCCATTCCATTATGATAATCATATTATACCCCTGTCATGACGAATAAGTTAATGAGTATGTTCTGCTCTCCACTGCCATCCACAATGTACAACCATCTATTCCTTATTCACTTTGAACCACTATTACACTGCAACCTGGGGTATCCCACATAAAGCCTCTCTAACAATCCAGCTCTCCCTAGCCCTTTACATGTATCCTGGATCTATAAAACCTCTTATGCCTGTCCATCAGACTCCTATGTTATGATAAAAGACACACCTATATAACAGCACCATCTCCCACTACACAGTGTGCATCTAGGATTAAGAGGAAATGCTCTGATCACTCTCTATCCCTATCCCTTGGAGCCCTAGTCAAATTAATCTTCTACCTCCTTTTATGCATTGGCACCATTGAGATTAATCCTGGCCCCATTGTCAATTTATCTTCCCCTTCTGAGCTGACTACCATAAAAGGACTAAGCTTCATACACTTCAATGCTTGCAGCCTCCTAAAAAAGTTCATCTTAATACAGGCTTGGGTGGCACATACTCTTCCAGACTTCCTGGTCATCTTGAATCTTGGCTCAGGCCTACAACAAAGACAGTGTTGTAAACCTTCCCAATTACCAGCTCTTCAGAGCAGATCGCCTTCCAGGGGTGGTGGGGTGGCCATATACATTAAGGACACCATCTCTGCAACCTGCCTCATCAACACATCTGAGCCAAATGAATTTGAATGTTTATCAATCAAAATTTGCCTTCCTAATTCGTCTCCATTTAAACTGATTGGATGCTATAGGCCCCTCTGTAGGCCTTAAACTGCTTTCTCACCTAGGGTCAATTCTCAACCAAGGCCCTGAAGATACCGCTATCCTTGGTGATTTGAATTTAAACTGGTTGTCTAATGTATCTGCACCTTTGATAACCTTTTGTGACACCTATGGATTCACACAGCTGATTAAAGACCCAACTAGGATTAACAAGAAATTCCAGCAACAGCTCACTCCTGGATATTATGTTGGTAAACAAGCCTCACTTATACTCACATGCAGGAGTACTGCCAAGTGATGTGAGTGACCATTACCCTATAGCTGGCATAAGATCCACACTCAAACCACCAAATCCTGCAGAATTTATCCTCAAAAGGTCAAAAAGAATTTCAATATCTCAGGTTACCTCCATGACCTGAGTACTACAATATATTGGCAAGATTTCTATCTTACAACCTCTGTTGAAACAGCACTCCAGACTTTAAAGGATATTATCACCAATGTTCTCAATATTCATGCACCTATCACCAGTATCAGAACTAAGGTAAATCCTGCCCTTGGTTCACCTCTGAGCTTAAAGCAGCCTTGAGAACCAGAGACAAGCTGTGGAAAAGGCAAGAAAAACAAAGGACACCAGTGATTGGCTAAATTTCAGAAAAGCAAGGAATTCATGTACAAAAAATAAGAACTGCCAAAACTGCCTACTATACAGCTGAATTGGATGCCTCCTACAATAACCCATCCAGACTCTGAGTACAATAAAAGGACTTCTGGGCCAGAATTCTACTCCTGCCTTAACCACCAAATTGCTACTAAATGACACAGAAATTACAGGTAAACAAGAAATCTTAAATACCTTCAATGTTCACTTCACCACTGCTGGCCTAGCATTTGACTCATCACCTGCAAATATCCTGAGATCTTCCTTGAACCTGCAAACTACTGTGGGACAAATGGCCACTTCAACTTTTCCTTCATCCCAATATCCGTGAAAGAAGTGGAAGATCTCCTCTCTAATTTAGACACAACTAAAAGTGCAGGTGCAGACTCCTGGATCCTATTTCCTGAAAATTGCTTCACATGTCTTATCTGCCCCCTTACTCATCTCTTCAATCTTTCCTTAACTACTGGATCCATTCCATCTACTTGGAAAACAGCTCAGTAGTTCCATTACTCAAATCTGGTGATACTAGGGATCTCAACAATTACAGACCTATCTCCATCCTACCAGTACTATCTAAGATGCTCGAAAAACTAGTAAACTCTCAGTTAAGGGACTATCTGGATAACAATAACCTTCTAAATTCTGCACAATCTGGATTTAGATCAAAGCATAGCACCATTACTGCCTTAGCCAAGGTAAACGATTGGCAGACTAATTTGGACAAAAAATTTTTACCTGTGCTGTGTTTCTGGATTTGAGTAAAGCCTTTGACACAGTGGATCATGACTTATTACTCACCTCCCTTAACTCATTAGGCCTGGATTCCTATCACTCCAACTGGTTTAAGGATTACCTTTCAGATAAGTCGCAACTGGTTAGAAATGGAAATTACCTATCCACCTCAAAACCTCTGCTAAGGGGTGTACCACAAGGCTCTATTCTTGGCCTATCCTCTTGCTATTTATATAAACAATATTGATGCCAACCTCACTCAATCTAACATTCATCTGTTTGCTGATGATACTGTATTGTATGTCAGCAATCCTCACCTTCCAAAGCCTATGAACTTCTACAATCCGATTCTCCATTCTGCAGCACAATCTACTTGACAAAAACTACTTCTAAATGCAAAAAACAAAAGCTATGTTCTTTACCACAAAGAGTTGTACTACCACTACCCCAGCATCCAACACCCTACATATATCCACCTTACTTGGAGAGAAACTTGAATTTGTTGATAACTTCAAATACCTTGGAGTCTGGATAGATAACAGGCTTGACTATTCTGTCCATATTGAAGAGTTACTTAAAAGCTAAGACAGAGGCTCGGACTATTTTTAGAATAAAACATTACCTAAACAGTGATTCCAAAAAGGTTAATTCAGGCCTCATTCCTATCCCTCATTGATTATGCTGATTTTCTCTACTGCCATTGTTCAAGTCATCTCTTACATAAGCTGGACACCCTGTATCACAGGTCCATAAGATTTATTACTGACCTTCCCTCCAACACCCATCATTGCTCCCTTTATATGGCAGTCAACTGGACATCATTGCAACACAGAAGAAATAGGAATGCTGTTATCTGGATACTCAAGCGTTAACAGGCAAACTAGCCTATATATCACTGATTGCTTTACCCAAATTACAACCAGGCCATACCTTAGGATCAGTAAACTCATCACATTAAAGGTCCCCAATGCGCACCCGGTATGGGAGGCTGCTTTCAGCTATTCCTTAGCAGCTGCAGGAACTCTCTCAAAAATCCATGAAGCTAGATAGCCTACTACCTCTGGCATCCTTCAAAAGATTGTTCTCGCCTTTTTCCAGAGCTCTGCAATTGCTTTTATAAAGCATAATCCCCCACCTATCTGACCCAACTAAACCTCCTTTTTCTATCCATTATATTAACTCAATTTCTCTTCTTCGAATCACCTATTATATTCACTAAAAACTAGTTTAGACCATATAACTTATATTTTAGGACTGCTATACCCTTTGTCCTCTTTTTTTCCTACAGGCTAAATGGTTCTATTGTTACTTGTATATATGTAAATTGTTGTATATAATCATTTCATGCCATTGTATTGCTATTTATTCTATTCTTGTCTATGTAATAATACTTGTATCCTCATTTGTATGACCACTCAGGTCCATCTTGTAAATGAGCTTTGCTCAATGATGTTCGCCTGAATAAATAAAGATTTTGATTGATTGATTGATTGATTGATTGAAAGAATAGACCTGTTAAATAAATAATTACCCTGTATGCATTTTTGCCAGGGTTATTGATTACATATTGTCATTGGTTGATAGAATCACCTAAAAGTTATGGAGAAATATTGTGTGCAGGGACAGCTGTTGGGCCAGAGGGTAGCATGTTGTGTTTCCGTGCCAGCAACTCGGGTTCAGAGATTAGCTCTGGGAGCTGGCTGGGCAGCACAAGGATTGGTGGAACACGTCACTGCTCGGAGCCTGGGAAGGTATGGTGCAGTGTTCTGTCACATGGTGGACACATTGTGTTGGGCTGGAGAGCTCTATCTCACAATCGGTTCACATGCATGTCATGGCCTGATGGTGTTACGCAGTCTGTCAGGGAAAGCAGGTTGACATGAAAAATGAGTTTTGCAATAACTGCTCTATTCCATTTTCAGTGGGACCTGTATGAATGAGGATGCAAGTTCATGCAAATAAAATATATATATATATATATACACACACACATACTGTATATTTGTATGTATGTTACAGATTGCATATAAATATATAAGTGATACACAGTGGGAGCCTCATGAGTGGTGTAGTAAGCACATACAAATATATAAGTGATAGACAGTGGAAACCTCATTAGTGGGATAAATAGCATGCATATAGAAATACCTAATTTATCACATAAGATCCCCTCTGCATATGTCATTTATGCAACAGGCTAGGACCTTAAGGGAGAGACATTTGTTTTGCTTTTTTAGGCATAAAATTATTTTTATAAGTCTGTTATTTTTTTAACTGGTGTTACTGTGCTTTCCACCATCCTGATTGCTATAACCACTGCCATGCAAGTGAAGTCAGAATGACAAGCTGACACGGTGATATGGTAGTTTGTTAGTGCCGCAGAACTTCCGCAGAAATTACAAACCACTGCTGCAGAAGTTCTGCGGCAAATGGTAGTCTTGCTGCAGAACTTGGTCCCACTGTGCCGCAGAAAAGTAGGGGCCCTGCCCTCAACACACATACACATGCCCTTTAGCCATGCACTGAGCTGCTCTGTTTTGAGCTGTTCCCTACGACTGAAGCATGGCTGCAGTATGTTCTTGTAGTAATCCTTGATGAATTGTGTATTGTACCGTTTTTTAAATTTTGCATTTCTCTGGTCCCCCTTGACAGTGGGCATTTAATGCTCTTGGGACTTGCCCAATCAACAAATTTTAAATAAAATAAAAAAAGAAAATGACCTCAGATGACAGCCCTGCTTAGGGTTTAGAAGAACTTGTTTACTTCCTCTACAGCTGTTTTGGCCAGATCATATGTGACTATTCATACTTCCCCATCCATCTTGGCGATTTCCAGGACTTTGTTTCGGAGGGTGTCTGCTGTTGCTTCTGGGAACAGTTAACTCTACTTCTGGTGGGGAACACACCATCCAACTGGTGGCCCTGACGACTGCCCTGCCAGTACCATGGCTCTTCTTCTTCCCCTTGTGGGGTTCCCACCCTTCCCTGGTTTGTGCACAATAGCTGGAGGCCCTTTCCCTGGAGTGGTGGTCCCTACCTTATCCTGGCGAGATTAGGGGTGGGGGTTGGGGGATTCTTCAACATTCAATTCAGTTTATTGGAAAACAAGATTGAGAGCAAGCTCTCTTTTACAGTTGCATCCAGCACATAATGACATACTTACAAGAGAGACATAAGAAAAGACATGAAAACCATAAAATAGTACAAAAAATACAAGAACATTTGTTACAATAGCATGTTAGTTATTCAAATCTCAAACACTCAGGCTGTTCATTCAGGAAAAACAAGTACATTCGTGTGCATCATATGCTAATAAGATTAGTTTAAAATGTGAAATGGATATTGAGCTCAATTTGAGCTTTTTTGGGATGGACTTCAACATGGGTTGATACTTGTCAGAGGTGGGTACACATTGCACATCTGGTACCCCTTCCCATCTAATCTTTCCTTCCTCCCAACTAATGTAGATTTGCACTCATACATGAAATATTTACATTTATTTGTTTTTCACTTGCTCTGTTTTAAATTGTAATTGCCTTGTAACTGTTTATCTTGCACTGCTTGACCTGTAATACTGGATTGTTATGTGTGATTTTTGTACCCGCCTATCTGTAATGTTTATTTATTCTTCATCTCCTGCAGGTCATGCTCCTGCCTGAAAATAGACATCTGTTTGCCTAGTTCACTTAGCTGGTAAACAGAAACAAATAGGCTCTCAAATAGTGGATTCCCGCCTTTGCCCACTTGAGTTTCACTCCAAACTGCACCTTCCTACAGCTGAGACTCTGATCTGAGACCCAGAGAGCGCCCTCCGGGTTACAACTGCCCCACAGCTCCTGTGCTCTCCCACTCCCCCCAGTGAAGTCACATCTGCACGTGAATGTGTTTTGTAGTGGTTAATATACAGATATTACTAACACTTATGTTAGTTGTACTAGGCCCAATCCCTGATATGGAAGTCGCTGCCTGCAGTGTAGACTCTGCTTCACAGTCCCCCCAACATCGGATTGCGTAGCCCTGCCCAGATAGCATGGTGGCTGCTTGCTGTGTAAACACTGCTTCACAATGCCCAGTGCAATATATATAGCTCTATCTCGGATCAGGAGGTAGCAGTTAACATTCAGCCTTGTCCCGAGGGGAAGGGAGGGAGATACAGATGCAAGCCAACTGATATTAAACCCATTTATGCTGTTGCTGTTTTTAATGAATCGAAAACAAAAGATATCTCTAGTTGTACTCAAAAGAAAATTGTCTGACTACCAAGTTGTATAGGTGTGGCAGTCCATGTGGAATAGGGTGATAAACATGCAGAATGTTACTCCTTTGTAGGACTGGTCTGACCAAAACACTGTCCCTTAAGTACAAATCTGTTGATGGAAGCATCTGTTAGGAAGACTTTTTCCTGTTAATCATGTTTTTACATAATTCTCATATGTGTGTGCAGCTTGCGTGCTAAGCAGTGTCACAGTGATTAGATTGCATTATGGCTATAATTATTTTATGTACTGTACATTGATTATGTCTGCATAGAACTGTTGCCAGCACATCTTGCCCTGAGGCATAACTGAAAACAAGACTTTTGGCTCAATCCAGTTCTCCTGGCAACCAGTAAATTAAATGAAAAACCCTGCACACCTAGGTTTGTAACGTTTTCTCTTTCAGCTTGCTGGACTGAAAACAAAGAACTAGATGCTTAAAAATACAAGTTAAGATCAGCTTTAAAAGAATGGCAGGAAACACTGATGGGGGGGAAACTAGAAAAACAGAAAAGCCCTGCTGCATGCAGGATGACCCAGAGAGGGACTAGAGTTTTGCCAACTGCCACTCCTCCACCATGGATTCTCCCCTGCCCCCAAACTCAGAAGGGGGCAGGCGATACTGACTGGCAGCCCCACCTTATGTGGGGGGGGAGGGAGGATGATGAGTACCCCCTCATTCTTTCCTCTGCTGGCTTCTACTCCTGACCTGAACCCTGACAGGCATCACTGTCTACAGCGTTTCTGCTTCCCACCACGGCAGTGACTGAAAGTGTTTACATCAGATCACTTCCATACTGCAGTGGGAGGCATCACCACAGCTCCGCCATTCATGGTGGATCAGCAGATCTGCACTGCCAGGTTTGTGTAAACAGGCCTTAAGCGACTGGCTCTGCTAAGTCTGACAGATTCCTGGAATTCTTTTGCTTGGAGCCATTAATTCCATTTTACAATTTTTTTTATTGGAGTTTTATTACACTTACTACACTTTAAAAGATTTTATTTCCAGCAACATTAATTAATCTAGTCAGTTTTATCATTAGGAACTCTCATAAGAGGGACTGTGTCTTTACTTGCAGTTTTCTGGACACAAAAAGGACTTTGTACTATGGGCCAGGCCTAATTAGCTAAATAATACGGTACCATGCTTACCCAACAAAGCAACTGTAACAGATCTTTTGACAAACTGTATTTGTAGCCAGGAAGTCCTATAGGGATCAAAGTTTCTTGTGGAAGAGCACGCTGAAGATGAAGGCAGCAGAGCAGCAGTTATGAGTTAAACCTCTTGTATCTGATATCATTAGCTAACAATTATATATTGTATATAATAATTATATATTGTAGTACGCTCTCTTGAATGTGTCATGTATTTGTCACACTACTGTGCAACCTACCTGCTTGTTATTTCATAAACCTGTGGTTGTGTCTGCCTGTATCACAGTCCTGTGGATCATTGAACACTGTATATCAATTTTTCCATTGTAACTGTAATTACTATGTTAAAGCACCGTACTGTATACATACTGCACTTCAGGGTCGCTCCTGAAAAAGGGACTGCAGTGGTCTCAGTGGGATTATCTGGTTACCAAAACTCAAATAAGTAAATAAATACAAGTATGTATACTACAGAAATATTGGGAATAACTACTTCACAGAATGAATGGTAAACATGTGGAACCATAGGTGGTGGTAGATGTAAGTGAAGCAAGAGGTCACTTGGGGCGCCATTACAGCAGGGGCACTTAAAATTAGAAAGGTGAAGCAGTGCTCAATTTGAAATGCAAAACAAGAGCAAATGCAGTATAAACAAAATGATCATCACCTTTGGGTTCTGACGTTTTGTTTACAGCTTTTTGGATGTGAGAGCCTGTAGGAGGGGGAAGTGGGAGAGGTGAAGGTGGGACCCCAAGTGTTTCTGCTTGGGATGACATCACATCTAAAAGCAGTCCTATTTGGAAAAGACTTCCAGAGCAGGTAGTATCATTGACACTCTAGCTACTGTTAAAGTTGGACTTAATAGATACTTTGAAGCAAATGGGGTGATGGGGCTTTCCCATAGAGCTAGTGGGGGGAGGAGTTTGGTGGGCTAGGGGTCTTTCCTGTAATTGTATGTTTGTGTTTTAAGGAGTCCTTTGTTCTGACCTCAGGATGAATCTGCAAGTTAGGCGACCCTCTGTAGTTGAATCAAAAACAGCGAATGCTTTCAGAGAGAGAGCATAAAGGTAGGCAAGCATGTTGATGCAAAAAAAAGAAGCAAATGCAAAGTCACAATTTATGTGTAGAACAGACCGCAGAACATGGAAAGAGACCATGTGGAGGAGCACCCTATGTTTTGAGGTGTACTTCCTTGTCTACAGAGACACCCTCTGATGTAGTGCTTATTTACGTTCTTAATAAACATCTTCATCTTAAAATCTGAATCCTCTTGCGACTCCACCATCCCTTCCCCAGAGAGAGAGGATCACCATCTGCTGTATAGTCTTTGTGTACCCCAACCTCTCCATTCCCCTAATCTTCCTAGTCTCTTTGTGCTGAACCCTTTATCAACTGCACAAAGTCCATCTTCTAGTATGGTACCCAGAACTGGGAAGAATGCTCCAAAATGAGGCCTCATCAGTGTCTTGTATAGTGGTTATATTGGGAGACAGTATGGCCTAGTGGTTAGGGGCACAGGTATATAATTAGAAGATTCGAGAGGCATAGATTCAAATCCCGTCAAAGATACTTAAGCCTTGTTTACACTGCCAGCTTTAAAGCGCATCAACCCATGCATGTACCCGTGGGTTGAAATGCTCCAAAGTCGGCAGAGCGGACACTTTCGAGAGCGTCCTAAGAGCACTTCAGGTTTCTGATGTGACGAGAGAGAGAGAGAGAATGAATCACAGTGAGCTACATAACAGCAAATTACCTGGCATGTAGACAGTCCACAGTGCTCACTTCAATTGAATGTCTCCTCTCCCGCTATCCTCCAGTGGCTCCCCACCAGCACTTCCTATACTTAGGAAGACAAGTCGTAGCACATCCCAGTTCAGCAAGGCAATTTTCAAAAAGCAGAAAAACTGACCCTCATGAAAAGTGCATAAAAATGTAAACGAGGACTCAAGTATTATAACTTAGGGTTGCAAACTGTGACTGCGATACTGGGCATGTGCTAATGCATGTGTATATCCTCTCCCTCCCCAAGGATATGCATATGCATTCACACATGCCCAGTATCACGGTCCCATGTTGCGACCCTAACGCTTAATACTTGCAGCCAATACTTGCAGCCCTCGTTTTACATTTTTAAGCAGTTTTCCGAGGTCAGCTTTCTTTCTGCTGTTGAAAAATGCCTTTTACTGAACTCGTGTGCTAAGCAGGAAATGAGCCTTCTGGTTCTTCAGCACCTTGTGCACATCACCAACTCCTCGTTGCCATGTCAGGAGGAGGGAACAACTGCTGGAGCAACCGGCTATGTTAACAGAATATTGAGCTGCTGCGGCCATCACAGCAGGAGTGGAGCACTGCAGAGGTGTAAACAGGGCTTTTGATGCTGTGACCTTGAGCAAGTCACTATCTCTGTGCATTATCCCTCCCCACCTCCACCTCGAAGTTGTAAACTTGGGTCAAAACAGAAACTTGCTGATCATGAGATGTTTCATTTCAAAGTAAAATACATACATACAGTAAAAATATCAGTTCCTTTGGTGTTTCTGTTTTCTGTGTGATGCATTCAAGCATCCTTTTGGCCTTCCTGACTGCTGTTGTGCAGTGTTGCACCTGTTTCCGAGTCCTGTCTGCAAAGACTTCTGGATCTTTTTGTTGCTGTTACCATATTTGTATCGCCATTATCATGTATGTACCTTGACGACAATGGTAGCAGCTTTTCATTTTTCCAGGTTAAACCACAGCTGCCATTTATCCACTTAGTCCCCTAGTAGCTTCATGTCCCTCTTTCACCCACAAGCCTCTTCCTTAGTGTTGTCAGGGCTGGCTATCCATCATCTGAAAACTTGACAATCTAGTGCTCTTCCCCCCCTCACCAGTATAACTTAAAAAATGCGTGGTCCTAGTACTGATTCATGGGGTACCCCATTGGTCCCTTGTCTCCCGTGCCAGAAATGTGCATTTACTATTATACTCTGTACTGTGCTGGTTAGTCAGTTTGCTATCCATCTCATAATTAAAATATTTTATACTTGCTTAATATGGGAATAAGTCAACTTTGATTCATTCTCAATCTCTGGAACCCAAGGCTCTTGGATTTTGCATCGCGGAACCAGCAGAGACGCACAGAGCTTGGAACAGTTTGCTAAGGGGGGGGTGTAAATGAACATGGAGACTATGTAAGCCTCTCATAGCAGAGAGGTGGCCTTCTGCATCAGTGCTGTGGACTGGCAGAGTTGCGGTAGGGCGGGAGCATACACTGATGGTTTCTAAAGTCATTTTAAGGTTGAAACTATAGTTACAGTATCCAGATAGAGAAGATTCAGTTGTATTCGTTTGAAAGCTAACTATTATTTGAAAGAAGGAAACTTGGGTCAGCGGTATGGCATCACACTCCCATGCAGCTGACATGGTTCAGGCACAAGTCTAGGTCCCTGCTGTCATGTGGCCCCATATGGGAAGGGGCATCCCTGTTCCCACACTTGTGGGGTTGTCGGAAAAGAAGGGGGTTCTTCAGTTCCACCTCATAGGGCTGCTGTTTGTATAGCATCATTGCAGGATGTCACAGCGTGGTAGGTGGGTGAGAAAGGAGAGGATATCTGGGGACTAAACTCCCCTCTGCCATTTGCATTACGACCAATGGTGCTCCCAGTCCCCACGTGAAACTGACAATATTAGAAGGGGTAGAAAAAACTTAAGTTGTGGAACCAGAAGCTCAGATTACTGTGGAAATTAGTACTTAACACTCAACATTTGTTGTGTATAGAACAATATAGATTAGGATGAATTTCTGTTTTAAGATCTGTGTGTATAGTATGTAACAGAAGCATCTGCTGGGACACAAGGCTCCGAAGCAATAAACGGAGGGATGTCCTACAGATGCAAGATAGTTGTTGTAAGTTATTAGCACACACCTTATCTTTTCAGTGTCTTGTCTTCTACTGTTCATTTTCTTTGGAACATCACTGCCATTACTTAGGATAATGGGATGTGCTTTGGGACACTTTGATGTCCACTTTCAAGAGAGTAGCCATTCAGGCTTATATTGTGTTGGGATTCGGTAAGTAAGTGAAGTATCTTTTGTAACATGGAATAAATACAATCACAGAATAACTATCTTACATTGGACATACAGCATCAGGTGACTGCAAAGCAACCGTGGATTAATGCCACAGTAGATCCATGGTTTCTTGTGTAGTACCATAGCTATCCACAGTAAGTTCCATGGCAGAGTTTAAATTGTTTCCCACCCACCGAGGTGGACACTATTCACTGGCTAAATATCGATCTTTGAGCATAACTAGCCATAAATATGAGACCAGCTTAAGAAGCGATTGGTCTCCATCTTCCACAATTACTAATATAGTACTTTTTCTCCAAACTTACAAATCAGAATTGGTGCTAGGTTCTTCATATGAGCCACTGTTTAGAAGTTGATTTCTCAGAGAATGACAGAGCTACTGCATTACCCACAGCTGCTCCACATTAACGGCTCTATTACCACGGACTCACGCCTCATCGCAGAGTCCTTCAACTCTGCCTTCACAGATCTAAGCACAATACTCCCTTCTGACTACCTACACCCCGCCAAGGTTCCCTCAGATGACAAAGCACCCAGTACCTCTCACCCTACCTTCTACATCAAGAGAGATACTATAAAGGAGGCAGCATTCTACATAGAAAAAGTGCTTGGGAAGACCAGAATGGGTAGCGATGGAGTAGACATGAAGCTGGTGTCTCAAACTCTTGATGTGCTCATCAAGCCTATTATAAAACTATTCAACAAATCCCTAACCCTGGCACAATTCCTGGTCACTCCTGTCCACAAAAGCTAGGACAGGACCAATGTGTCCAATTACAGGCCGATCTCAATCCTCTCCCCCTATCCAAGGCCCTTGAGAAGGTTGTGGTGGACCCAACTAACAGGCTACATCAGCAAATACCATCTGCAGTGCCCCAACCAGCATGGGTTCAGGCAGGGGCATAGTAGCACGACTGCCCTTCTAGAGTTCACCGACTGTACTCGCAAAGCTATGGATGAAGGCAAACTAGTAGGGGCGGTGTCCATAGACTTAACAAAAGCCTTCGACACTGTCAACCACACCGTCTTACTGGCCCAGCTTCAAAGCCTGGGGGTGGCTGCCAGTGCAACACTCTAGTTCCAAGACTGCCTGTCCCTCAGGTCACAACGGGTAAAAATAGGACAAACAGTGTCTGACCCCAGGGATCCATCTTGGGACCACTGCTCTTCAGCCTGTTCCTAAATAATCTCCCTCAAGCCTGTGATGCCAAGATAATCCTATATGTGGATGACACTGTCATCCTCAACAGCAACTCTCGCATTGAGCTACTCCAAGCAGCACTTCAGCACTCCTTCAGTAAAACAGAAGACTGGTTCTGCGAGCACAAACTTCTGCTCAATTACAAAAAAAAAAAAAAACAAGACCATGCTCCTGTCTAGCCCCAAGCTCAAGAAAAGGTTCCCCACCATAAACATCAACAACAATGTACTCGCCCCCTTGGAACAGGTACACTCCTTCAAATACCTTGGAGTCACTCTGGACGACACCTTATCCTACGCTCAACATATCGATCAGGTGTTCAAGACGGTCAACACCAAGTTTGGTGTGCTTTACAGGCACAGAAAACACCTTACCACGGCAGCCATCCACCTATCAGTCATGAGCTCCATCCTCTCCACCATTGACTATGGCCTGGTTGTCTACAGTGCAACATCAGACTCTGTGCTCAAGAGGGTGCATGTAGCTCTCAACAAGGCCTGCAGGCCCATCCTGAATGGCGATCGAATGACCCACTCCTGTTCCCTCTACAAACAGAAACACCTGCTGTCTCTTGGGTGTAGGACTAAATTCCTCACATGCCTCCTAGGCGAAAAAGCATTATGTGGGAAAGCCCCACCCCCACCATGTGTAGTAGGCATCTTCTCCCTCCCAGGCTCAGAATATTTAACCAGAAACAGAAAGCAGGGGGCCCTCGTGGTGCCATTCTGACGCACAGATCTCAGACAGCGGGCCTTCTTCTACAGAGCCCCTCTCCGGCTTAGCGAGGTACCCGAGTCCATTCGGAACTCCACTATCCTGTCCATCTTCAAATCAGACCTTAAGCACTACCTGACCTCCAGCTCTGTATGCACCTGCTTCTCCAACAGCTGATAGACTCTGGATGACAAGGCCTGGCTCTTCTAACAGCAACTATTCTCGGCACAAGACAGAAGCCACCCTCCCACACGCTCCTTGACAATGCCTCTGAATCAGTCTAAGGGGCTACTGCTGTACACCCCTCACCCCCTTCCCCATCTCCATGCTAGGATGGGTCTATGCCTCCCTGGCCTCAGCCCTGCCTCCTTGAGCGCTTTTACTAGAGGCCCCCCCTCCTCCCCTACCAAAATCCTGTCCTTACTGACCCTCTTCCCAACCTAACCGCTAGTGCCTCTGCACCTTACTTGCACTTGTAATCAGCTAAAGTTGATGTCCATATGCTGTATAGTGTTTTAAATGACTAAGAAACTCTGTAACCTTTTCCTGATCGTTGTGCTGTTCAGTGTCTCAAATGTCCTAAAACTCTTTAACCTTCTTGATTGAATGTCTGTACACTGTTCACATGACGTGGAGCCTTTGTAAAAGAGCCTTGGCTCAAAGGTTATTTTCCGAATACCAAATAAATAAAGACATTTACATACCCATAATGCAGTGCTTGCCAGTCATGGAAGTAATGTATTTTCATACATGGTAAAAAGCAAGTAAAACAGATGTTGTAACATATTTTATTGATTACTTTAGGAAAGGAGCTGTGTTACTTTGCTTTTCTGTGTTTTGAACACAAAAAATAGTATTACGTATTTAGATCATTACAGTATAAATAAACAATACTCTACATATGCTCTAGGAAGCAAATTATATAAAGTGTTACACATTGTTATTCTATTATTGATTATTAATCCACACCTGAGGCACTGTGAGGACACTCAGCCTGCAGCCTTGTGCCTCATAACGCACCCCAGGTGTGGATTAAATGCCTATGACCCCACACCCTGTCGTGGGTTATTGCTTACATATTCCTACTCACAGATGCAGTATAACAGTGACACAGAAAAATGTGGCTGATAATTAATATTATGAGTAGAAATGGAACAATTTTCAGCAAGCAATTCTATACATATTATTTTTACGTTTACTAATATAGTACAGTCTCCTAACTTACTGTCAGGATTGTTGCTAGGTTCTTCATATGAGCTACTGTTCAGAAATGTATTTGAAGTTTATTTTTCAAAGAATGACAGAGGTACTGCATTACCCATATTATTTACATACCCACATTGCAGTGCTAGCAACTCATAGAAGTAATGTAGTTTTTCTCATACATGGTAAAAGGCAAGTAAAACAGATGTAACATATTTTATTGATTATTTTAGGAAAGGAGCTGTGTTCCTTTGCTCTCCTGTGCTTTGAACACAAAAAAGTATTTAGATCATTACAATATAAATAAACAACACTCTCCTCATATACTCTAGGAAGCAAATTAATATGTTAGGAAAAGTGTTATACCACTTTTCTGTGTTATACACTACTTCTTCCTGCACTTGCCATGTTACAAGTGCATTAAACCACTGAGCATGGTTCTACTTGTGGTATTACTCCATGGTTGGCTGGTTGGATGCAGTCGGCCTTCAGCCTCGTGCTCCAACCAGCCCAACCATGGATTAATTTTAATTATTAACTTTTGGTAACCGGGTAGGTGCACTAGGCAAACAACCCTGCCTATTTTCAGGCATGACCCGGGAGAGTACACTATTACAATACAACCATACAATAAGGTTACAGAAATTACAGTACAGTAAAGTTACAAGGTTACAATAGTTACATACAATAAAACCAGAAGGTTACAATAAGCACATACAGCAGAGATAAACATCCAGTTACATAATTCTGCGGTTATTGTCCAACAAATACAGTGACGGATGACAGCTACAGAAGATAATTAACACACAGATGAAACGCCAGCAGAAGTGAAGTTGTTCCTCCATACACTTTGGCAAAACTGGCAGTATTGACCAGTCTGGCAGGTCTGGCTGTTAAAAAATACAGGCAGGTGGGAACACAACAGTAAATACGTGAAAGAAGGTGGACAAGACCTTAGGACTAGGAAAGGGTAGGAGATTACAAGCTGGCTAGTCAAAGTATAGAGTAGGCAGGGTCTAAGTAATGAGGCATAGCAGAGATAAGTGCAATTTAAGTGCAGTCACAGATATCGAGAGCAAAGAGGTGGGGAAAAAGGGCACGCTTAAAAGTAAGGTGAGGTGAGGAGTGTCTGACTTGAGCAGGGAGTTAGTTCCAAAACTTAGGTGCAAAGTAGGAGAAGGCTTGCTCTCCCATTCATGCCTGAACAGATAGCTGTAGAGAGGAAGAGGACCTAAGGTAGCGAGAGTGAGAAATAGGGGTTAGCATGTTGCCCAGAGAGGAGGGGAGAGGGGATCTGGTAAGGGAGTCAACAAAACACCTAAGGGTGTAGGAACGAATGGCATCAGCAGACAACCAATTTAGGGCAGAATCTAGAAGACAGTGATGGGTTAGGCGGGGAGCCGATGGGGCAAATCTACAAATATTGTTGTAAGATGTGACCCATTTGTGCAGGACACCTGTGTTGGCATGAGAGATCACTGGCAGAGCATATAGCAGTTGCCAGAGTAACACACCCCATGCAACTGAGATCCTTGCAGCTGGAGTGAGTGAGTGACGCACTCTGTATGCTGCCCCAAGTTTGGCGTTAACCGAGTGACACACCTCGTTGACATGTAAAGAGTAATCTAGTACCGGGTCCGGCATTACCCCTAGATACCTGATGGATGTAGTTTTGGTGACAGCAGTTCCATCGCAGCAGCGCACCTGAAGCTTTTGAGACTCGGAGGACACTTTTCTAGCGGACCCAAAGAGCATGTCCTGGGTCTTAGATATGTTTAGGACTTGGTAGTTGGCTGAGAACCAGGATTGGAGGGTCTGGAAAGTGGGGAGAGACATTTGTTGATGTCAACGATAGACTTGGATGCAGAGTAAAGCACAAGGTCATCAGCATACGTGATGATATTGCAGTGAGGAGAGGGAGTAGGGATATCGTCGATAAAGAGGGAAAAAAGTAGGGGACCAAGGATTGATCCCTACGGAACACCACTGGTGATCGAGATGGGGAGGAGAGAGAGTTGCAGAAGGAGATGGACTGAGACCGATTTTCTAGGTAGCTACCAAACCAGGAAAGGGTAACATCAGAGGCACCGAATGAGTGCAGCATGGCCAATAGTAGTGGGTGGTGAACCATGTTGAATGCTTTAGAGAGATCGATGAAAACTGCCCCTGTAAGTAAGCCTTTGTCCATGTTGTTTTTAACATCACTGGTAAACTGAGTCAGAGCCGTGGTTGTGCTATGCCGAGCCCTAAAGCCATGTTGTACTGGGGACTGTAGGTTGAAACTGAGAAGGTGCGCCGTGACCTGCCGATGAACAAGTTTCTCAAGCAGCTTGCTGAGAGTGAGCAGGAGGGAAATGGGCCTGTAATTTGACATAATCCTGGCATCACCTTTCTTAAAGATAGGTATAGTTCTGGCAGCTTTCCAGGCCAGGGGCATGGAAGCAGAGCTGATGGAGAGGTTGAAGAGTCTAATTACAGGTACAGCGAGAGGAGAGGCAAATTGTCTTAAAATGCCAGGGTGGATACCTTCAGGGCCAGTACTACCGAATGCAGGGAGAGACCTTAGTAGCTGAAGTACATCTGTACTAGTGACCGGTGACAGTACAAGGGCTGGAGCAGCATTATCTGATGAGGATGAGGGTGCCGGGGAGGTGACGCTGGAAGGAGGGGAGGGGATAGGGAGTGTTGAAAACAGGGAGTTAAAGGCATTTGCTATGGTAAGGGGGTTATTGCAGTGGATGTCATTAATCAACATTTCATTTGGATTCATCAGTTTGTAGCTCCTGAGGATTTCCTTAATTTGCAACCAGTACTTTTTGTGGTTCTTGGCAGAAGAACTGAGAAGGTTCCGGTAGTATATGCTCTTGGCTGAGCGAATCTCCCTTTTACAGGTGTTGCGTAAGGACCTGTAGGCCTCGAAGTCAGATTGAATGGAAGAGAACTTCCATACTGACCAGAGCTGATCCCTACATTTAAGCAGTTGAAGAAGGGGGCGTTTAGGCCATTTGGCAACTTTACCTTTAACTCTACATGTGGTGACCGGAATATGAAGGTTCTGGAGGGAGAGTAGGGTTTTGTTGAAGTATTCAGCCGCTATGTTTATATCCTGAGTTGTGTAGAGTTGGGGGACCAGTCCACCATGTTTAGATTGTGCAGAAATGCAGCAGGGTTAAGTTTTGAGATGATAGAGAAAGATAAGACCTTAGACTGGTAGGAAGGAGGGGTGGTATCCCAGATACAGTAGACGGGGCAGTGATCACTTATTGCGTCGGGTAGAACACCCACTGCGGGGTAGTTTTTCTTCCTGTTAGTAAGGATCCAATCTATGAGGGTAGTAGTGGATCCACGACGGGAGATTCTGGTAGGGCTACTGATAAGTTGAGTGAGGTTTGCCCTGCTGATAAGGGTGGATAAGATAGAGGAACAGGGCCCGACCCAGTCCTGATTAAAGTCCCCCAGGCATATTACTTCATTTTTCCCTGACACAGAAGGCATAAGCTCAATAAATTCTTCCAGTCTCAGCCTGGTGTTCCTAGGAGGGATGTAAATGCAGGAGATGTGGATTTTTTTTTTTTTTTACTTCCCTGAGTAATAGGATAGCATGCAGCACTTCCCAATTAGCCAGAGGGGGGACATTGTACAAGAGACACATTGAGTTGAGACTTGAAGAACAGTGCCAAACCCCCCATGGCATTAGAGCGATCAACCCGAAGCATGTTATATCCTGGCAGTGAGCACAGTGGGTCAGCAATAGAGGGGTTTTAGCCAGGTTTCAGACTGGGCAAGGATGTCTGGATTATTAGAAGTAACCCATGCCTCAAGCTCAGGGAGATTAGCAGTAAGGCTCCTAATATTAAGGTGGGCAAAGGTGAAGCCGGGTGACTGGGGCCAACAATAGAATGGGTGCTGGCAGTTGGCATCAGTGACTGTGGGTCCAGGATTGGTCTCAACATCCCCAGCAAGTGTGATGGAGAGGCTGATTATCCAGATGGAGGTAGTAATGACAGCATGATAGAAACATACTGAGGAAATAGTGTACCTCCGTAGGATGTTCGTGAGTAAAACCCCTAGGAGTTCATTATTGAGCCCCAGCAAAGGTGTAGATTTAGGAGTGGTGATGGAAAGCAAGTTGGAGTAGCAGAAGTTATCAGTAGAGTAAAAAAGGCAAGAAGAGGGATGATCTGAGGGTCCTGTTAGAAGAAATAAAAAAAAGCAAAGCATCTCACAGTACCAGGAGGGGATAAGTTGTCCTAAAATGCATTTTAGCATGAAATAAATGGAGGTAATGTAGAGAGGAGGGAAAAGACAGATGAGTAGTCAAAACAAACAATCCCCTCAGCTGAAGAAGTCCAGGAAATAGCAGAGTGAAGCAGTGACTGAAAGCAGGGTGTACTAGAGTCAAGACGCCCTCTAGTGTGGAGAAAGTATAAAGAGCAAATGGGAAACAAGGGAGATTGTCAAAAAATATCAGTACTCACGCGAGACTCTACCCTATATATTTAACACCAGCTAAGGGTGGAAGGGTATTGGGGCGGGTTGGGAGCAGTCGCGTAGTGACTGCGGGGATTCAGCCTGACTTTCTCTCGGACGTTCAAGCTGCACTCCTGTGCCCACCGAGCAGAGTGCTCCATTTCAGAAGCAGGGCTGAGGCTCCAGTAAGAAACGAGGGCTCTGGCTCCAAAATCAATCACTTGCAAGCTCCGATGAACGTTGTTAGCTCCGTTTTAGAAATTATTAAACAAAACAGGGACATTACACATGAGGTTCAGGCAGCTAAGCCAGTAGTCAGTTAAATGACCCAAAATTGTTGTAATTGTTTAAAATAATTGCCAGAAAAAGTCCCTAATGCTGCACAGCTGATTCAGGAAAGCTGCAGGTGTCCCTGTTATAGCCCTAGAAATTCAGCTCCACTCCAAAACGGAGTCCAGGCCACTTAGCTAGCAGTTGGTGGTCGAGAAAAAGGCGCCAAATTTGAAAATTCCCGACACAAAGGAAAGTTCAAGTGCAGCCTGCAGAGTGTACCTGTGCGAGGGTCGACGGATGGGAGCAGCTCTGCGGGAGGTCCGGCCCGAAGGTAGAACTGGAAGAGAAAAGGAGGAAAGGTCAGTTAAGTACAGGCAGGGGGCGGGAAAACACGCAGTATATACAACGAAAAAAGTTTGGCAGGGGCAGAGCAAAGAGGGATGGAGTAGGTGAGGATATGCCAGCAGAAATGAAGTTAAGTGGAGCAGAGAAAGAGTAGTACCTGGATTCGAATTAGGATAGGGCTTGCGTATACTGAGTGCACTCAGAGAGGTGTCTGCTGAATTAGAGAGAATACAAAGTTGATCATTTCTACTCTGTTCACAGTTAAAGCAGTCACAGTCTTAAAGTAAAAAAAAATAAAGCTCCGAATTATGAAACACAGTCCCAGGAGCTGAAAAAGCACAGACTTTAGTTAAATACAGGCTCCTGTTTCATAACCCAGTCCCTGGAGCTGCAAAGCATTCTTAACTTAAATATAAATCTCCGATTTATTAACCAGTCCCCATATCTAAGACAACTCCATCTTAACTTAAATAAAAGCCCTAATAACTTAACCCAGTCCCTGGAGCCTGACTTTCTCTCAGACATTCAAGCTGCACTCCTGTGCCCACTGAGCAGAGCGCTCCGTTTCAGAAGCAGGGCTCTGGCTCCAAAATCAAGCACTTGCAAGCTCCAATTAACATTGTTAGCTCAGTTTTAGAAATTACTAAACAAAACAGGGGCATTACACATGAGGTTCAGGCGGCTAAGCCAGTAGTCAGTTAAATGACCCAAAATTGTTGTAATTGTTTAAAATAATTGCCAGAAAAAGTCCCTAAATGCTGCACAGCTGATTCAGGAAAGCTGCAAGTGTCCCTGTTACAGCCCCAGAAATTCAGCTCCACTCCGAAACGGAGCCCAGGCCACTTAGCCAGCAGTTGGTGGTCAAGAAAAAGGCGCCAAGTTTGAAAATTCTCGAGACAAAGGGAAGTCCAAGTGCAGCCTGCAGAGCATACCTGTGCGAGGGTCAGCGGATGGAAGCAGCTCCGTGGGCGGTCCGGCCCAAAGGTAGAACTGTGCGAGGGTCGGCGGATGGGAGCAGCTCCGCGGGTGGTCCGGCCCAATGGTAGTGCCACAGTAGAACCATGCTCTGTTGTGGTTTAATGCCTATGTCTTGCCTTACTAGATAAAAGGAATGTTAGCTGTATCGCCTGTTGCTACAAACGATTCTTGCAACAAGTTAACTACAGTACATGTGCAGTGTGATTAAGAACTGCATTTTATTACTGCATCATGCACTGCAGAGGTAGGGCTGAGAGCAATTCTGCAGAGAATTGTTTTGTACAACAAATCATGCTCTCAAATAAGTCTTTGAGATCGCTTCCACTTTCCCTGTGCAAAAAAATAAATGTTGGGGAGCAGCACTCTAAATCTTTTGCTGTGACATGCTAGTAAGGATTTATGGGTAAACAAGTTTGTTCTCTTTGTATTTGATGGGATTTGAGAATATGACTATCCGAGTGAAAGAGGAGAATTACTGGGTCCCGTGTAGGAAATATACTGTAGCAATGTGTTTGAAACTGCTGGAAAACTTGTAATACTCAGTGTTTCATGACTGTGTTGGATGAGTTATTTAGAAACTACGGTCTAACCTCTCAGTTA
Source organism: Neoceratodus forsteri (assembly GCA_016271365.2). Classification (NCBI taxonomy): domain Eukaryota; kingdom Metazoa; phylum Chordata; order Ceratodontiformes; family Ceratodontidae; genus Neoceratodus; species Neoceratodus forsteri. The sequence continues at coordinate 1,102,581,725 of CM028129.1, read as the reverse complement.
GACTAAAATTCTTAGACCATAAATGTCACAGAAAATTCAGATTGTAAGACATAGACGAGGTAGTAAAATAAAAGAGGAATCTCTGGGCACTTTTGGCCAATTTGAGATTTACTTTGGAAACTAAAAATCTGTAGTTGAAGTGCCTGCCCTGAGTTGAAGGGGTGAGGTCAAATTCTTGAAATACTTTATTTTTATGGTTTCCTTTTCTGTCCTCATAAATCCCCCGGCCACTAATTAGCCACTGAAGTCATCAGCAGGACAAAAGAATAGCACACTAGAAAAACAAGTTAAATGTAAAGTGCAGGATTACTTTCTCTCCCCTCCCCCTCGCACTTTGCGGTACTGGGGTGGGGGGCCGCATTGAAGTCAGCGTGAGTCATGTGTGCTGGCAAGGTGCTCTTGAAGTGCCTAAAACTGCTTCCTATAATTCAGTGTATATTTTTCAGTGGTGGGCCGAATGCTGTTTTTATCACTTCCAGGTCCCCCTCATCCCAATCACAAGGGCTGCCTTGTTTGCACTTTGAACAGTAGGGAGGGGTGAACAGTTGCCTTTGCATTCAGCACCAGATTTCCTCAGCTGTCAGTCAGTGGTGGTGTGCAGATGGTAGACAGCGTGTGCCATCTCTCACTAGGACAGGGGTGGCCAACCTGTAGCTCGAGAGCCACAGGTTACTCTCAAAGCAGTTTGATGTAGCTCTCGAGGGGTTTGTCAGTTACATGTCAAATACATGTCACACTCTTAAATTTGAGAAAAGCCAAAGTACAGGAGCTGAAAAGTGCCCTGAGTGTTTAACAAGCCATTTTTTACTAAGCCTGCAAGCAAATCTAAAGCTCCAAAGCGGCTCTGAATAATTATTTTAAAATTACAACTATTTTTTAAATACTGTAACTTAAAACTTAATAAAATGCGATTATTAACTATGTTACTAGTTTAACTCCTAAACATGACTAAATGTGACTAAACATGGCTATGGTAAGGGCAGCACATTGGTATGGTACGGACGCATATTGTTGAGGCTCACGTCTTACTCAGAAATTAAAATGCGACTCACGGCCCCAAAAAGGTTGGATACCCCTGCACTAGGAGGTAAGCACCTCAGTCCTCAGTTACACAATGATTCCTGCTGTCTGACAGTCATGGGGCTGTCTGCTGGTAAACCTGGGCCTCCCAGGTGGCAGTACAGAACAGTGCACCAGACCCCTGGATCAGCAAATCAGTCAATATTTAAATACAAGTCGTGGCCTTTTAAGAATATCTGTCCAGCTTCCAAACAGCCATATTGTAGCTCAGGTGTGATACAGTGCGCCCCCCCCCCACCACCACCAACTGACAATATCTCTTCAAGGAAAAGTAATAAAAATAATTCAGATTGTGTTTCTCATGGCTTAAGAAGTACTTTTCCAATACTACTACTGTATGTAAACTGGGAACATACTTTTGAGAATGCATTATTATTGGTTGCTACCAGGTGATGGGGTGGGGGTGTTAGTGAATTAATTTCTTTGCACCATAGTACAGAAGTGGAAGTTAAAAGACCTAATATGGGTACAGTGCATTAGTGAATTTGGTGGTGGGTGCTGATGGTGTTTATCGTGTCCTCAGAACTATGTTTTAGTCCATTCCAGGTCCCTTACAGTGATACTGTAGCTTTATGGGTGCCTCCTTAGGTTCATGTTTTAATTAAGATTCTACAGCCCCCTCGAGATGACTCTTCCATTCTTCATCAAATGTGGAGTGGTAACCATTCCTCTTAGACTGAGATTTTACACATTTGGCTGATTATCTGCTGTTAACCTAATTACCATGGGCTTGTTGCAGCACACCATAGATTTTACTGGCTCTGTAACTATTAGAGAATGTGGTGGGGGACGACGTAAGCATTAACCAGTGTGCTTCCCACTTACATGCCATGTACATACAACAGGGATATAATTGCAAGAAAGTAAACTGTGCAAGTCAGGATCCTCCTTAAATGGCATCCCACGTCTGACAATGAGTCACTGGTCCAAATGTTTGTATAGCATATTCTGCCATCTCACTTTCATCTGCTGCTGAAGGAATTGTCTGTATTGCATGCAGAGGAGCTGAATGGACTGCTTATGTTATGTTCTTGGTGCAGGTTATCAGGCTCAGTTTGAATGCACCTTGTGGAAATGATAGTACATAGATACATAGACAGTGTCGGCAGATAAGGGCCTATGGCCCACCTAGTCTGTCCATTTGAGCTTGTAAGTTCAGTTTGTTTTCCTAGAAGTCTATTTCCCCTTTCCCCTGACCTCTAGAATTCCCTTATGTCCATCCCATGCATTCTCAAATCCCGTGATTGTTTCAGCCCCCACCACTTCCTCGGGCAGGGTGTTCCACTTGTCCACCACCCGTTCAGTGAAGAAATTCTTTCTCATGCTTCCTCTGAATCGCCCTCCTCCAACTTCATCCCATGCCCCCTAGTCCTGAAACATCTTTTTCGCTAAAATAGTGTTTTCCTGCACCTGTTCCTCCTCTGAGATACTTGTATGTCTCTCTATCATATCCCTCTCTCCTCCTCTCCTCCAGGAGTATATGTTCAGTTCCTTCAACCTGTCTTCGTAGGGATTTGTGACGCAACCCATGCACCATCTTTGTTGCCCCCTCTGAACCCTCTCCCACCCTGTCTATGTCCTTACGTAGGTATGGTCTCCAGAACTGTACACTGTACTCCAGGTGGGGCCTCACTAGTGTCTTGTATAGCGGAATTATGACCTCCCTTTCCTGCTGGTGATGCCCCCTGCCTATACATCCCAGCATCCTATTTGCTTTACCTGATGCCTTGTCACACTGTTTCCTACCTTGAGGTCATCAGAGATGACAACCCCAAGATCCCTTTCCTGCTTGGTGCATGCTATATCCTCACCCCCAACTGATATATTGTGCCAGGGTTTTTGTGCCCCATATGCATTATCTTGCACTTCTTTGCATTGAATTTCAACTGCCAAACCCTTGACCATTCTTCAAGTTTCTGCAGGTCCCTTCTCATTCTGTCTACACCCTCTGGTGTGTCTACTCTATTACAGAGCTTTGTGTCATCAGCGAACAGTGAAATTCTGCCTTCTATATCGTGTGCAATGTCACTGATGAAGATGTTGAATAGGACCGGTCCCAGCACTGATCCCTGTGGTACCCCACTGGTCACTCTTCCCTCTGTGGAGTGACAGCCATTTACCACCACCCTCTGTGTCCTGCCACCCAGCCAGTTACCTACCCACCACACTACTGTCCTGCCCACACCCATATTCCCCAGTTTGTGTAATAGTGTTCTATACATTAAGCTGTATGCTCCCTACTACATTAAAAAAATACAGGAAACCAATTATAAGGAATAAGAACCTAGCATATCCAGCTTTCTGAGATATTTGCCATCAGCCAGCTAATCTGAAGCACAGCACGCCTTGATGATCACCTTAAAAAGGAGACAGCACAGCCACTGAAATGAATTTTGTGTTTTCAGGCACCATGTCTGCTGTCTATTCTTGGTCTGTATGTAAGGTTATAGGTAAGGAAGAATAGCCTTTTTTTTAAATTGCCAACCATTTATTGTCCGTGTGTGTGTGTGTGTCTGTCTGTGTCTGTCTTTGTTTGCAGTTGTTAGCCCCGAAATGGGTATATGTGCCCTGTACAGAATTTACTCATTGTTTATTTTATATAATGCATGAGGCTGGATAGTGTTTGTACAATTGTGATGGTTTCTGAATTTTGCCATTTTTGCTTACATAGAAACGTAGACTGACAGCAAAAAAAGACCAAAGGTCTAGCCTGTCTGCCTGAGTTCCCTATTTAGCCCTGGGGCCTACTGTTCCTCCAGGGTGCTAGCCCTCCCCACCCCCCATTCTTCTCCCCAGTTCTGATGCCCTGAGCGACCACTATATCCATCATTCTGTCCCAGCCATGCTTAAAACCACTTAACGTTTTGTGCACCCACCACTTCGGCTGGAAGCCTGTTCCATGGCTTCACCACCCTATCAGTAAAATAGTATTTTATTACGTCCCTCATGAACCTCCCTCTTGTCAGCTTCCACTCATGACCACGTGACCGCAAGCTGGTATTGACGTTAAATTGTTCCCCGAAGTTCCCCGTGTTAATTCCATTTAGGAATTGGAATTCTCTTATCATATCTCCCCTCTACTTTCTGGTCTCCTGCAAGTACATGTTCAGTGCCTTGAGGCGCTCCTCATAGGACATGCCCTGCTGGCACTGAATAATTTTTGTTACCCTGCACAGCACTGTCTGGCGCCTGCCCTTATCCTTCCATAGGTGAGGACCCCAGAGCTGGGCACACAACTCCAGGTTAGGTAGTTTTAGTGTAGGGTTTTTCTGTAGAGCAGCGGAATGCATAGGAACTTGTAGTGTTTTTCTGTAGTGAAGTGTTTTTCCATAGTACAGTGGGGGTGTGCTTGTGTCTTTCTGAGTATGTGGGCATTGTTTGGCCATGTAGAAAAGGGTGTGTAGTAAGGCTAGTCTGTCCTTAGTTTCAGGATGATGGTGCACATGGTTGGTTTCGGAGGTCTGGAGCAGTTTGAGTGTGCACTTGGGTAGGGCAGTCCTGAGCAGCATGCAGTGTGCTGTCAAGATAGGCAATCCGGTGTGGCAGTGAGGAGAGCCATGGTGTTTCTGGTCAGGAGAATCATGGGAGCTGGCCTGAGCATGCAGTCAGCAGTAGCATGCAGAGAGCAGCAGCATAGAGGGCCTTCTGCAGACAGGGAAGGCTGGTGCATTGAGGGACATGGCTGTTTAGTGAGTGAGACTAAAGGGAGGCGTTGGTGAATGATGGGATTTTAGGCTAGGTCAGTTTTTATAGGTATTTTTTTTTTGTTTAAAGTTCTGTTTTTTAGGGGCTGTAGTTGAGAGAGGTTTGGAGGTCTTTAGGGTGTTACATATGTTAATAAGGTGACTGTTGCATGTATTATCAAGCTTGCTCTTGTGTGTCTTATTAAGGTTTTAATAAGGTAGTTCGTAGTACACTGTGTTATTAAGGTGTTAATAAAGACATAGAAATATAGAAACGTAGAATTTGCCGGCAGGTAATTATCACTTGGCCCACCTGTCTGCCCATTTTTTCCCTGCCGGTAGTATTGCTGCAAATTCTACTTGATCTCTGACTCATTCCTCCCCCACCCTTCTCTTTCCCTAAGGTTTCCCTTATGCCTATCCTGTGTATTCTTGAACTTCATCACTGTTTTTGCCTCCACCACCTCTGCTGAAAGACTGTTCCAGGAATCCACCACTCTTTCTGTGAAGAAGTACTTCCTCACGTGTCTTCTGAGTCTACCAAGTCTTTAACATGCCCCCTTGTCCTTGAGCACCTTTTTTTCTGAAAAATACTTGCTCCTGTACCTTATTTATCTCCGTGAGGCATTTAAAGGCTTCTATCATATCCCCCTTCTCCTTCCTCTCTTCCAGGGTGTACATATTTAGGTGCCAGAAACAGTTTAAGGTACTGTGCTTCAACAGATCAGGGCAGGGTGCTGGTGCAGGGCTCCCGTCCTCGTAGTCACACAAACAAGAATCAGCACCAGCACTCCAGAGCCAGGAATTAGTGGATAACTCCAGTGAAGGTACTCACACTTAGTTTCATCATGAAATTCAGATTTGTTTGGGTAAGTTCCCCAGATCATCATTACAGTATTACAGCAACCTACTGGAACAGTAGTCCATGATACCAGATGCCCCGGGGTTTTACCACATGACGAAGCCCTTATGTGGCGAAGCACTGGGCATCTGGTATCACAGATTACTGTTCCAGTAGGTTTGCTGTAATACTGTAATGCTCATTGGGGGAACTTACCCAAATAAATCTGAATTTCATGATGAAACTAAGTATGAGTACCTTCATTGGAGTTACCCACTAACTCCTGGCTCTGGAGTGCTGGTGAGGATTCTTATTTGTGTACATGTGTACATATTTAGGTCCTTAAGTCTCTCTTCACAGGGCTTCTGATGCAGACCCTGTGCCATTTTAGTTGCCCTCCTCTGGACCGCCTCCACTCTGTCATTCTGGAGATGTGGTCTCCAGAACTGGACACAGTACTCTAGGTGCATCTTGCTAGTCATATGTACAGAGGCAATACCACCTCCCTCTTTCTGTTGGTGATGTACCCTAGTATTCCACTAGCCCTCCCAGCTGCCCTGTCACACTGCCTTTAGCTTGGTGGTCATCAGTACCACTCCCCCCATTTTGTACTCTGCCTCTGGGTTTCTGTGCCCCAGGTGCATTACTTAGCACTTTTTTTCATTGAAACCCAGCTGTTGTACCCTTGACCACTCTTCAAGTTTTCTCAAGTCACTGCTCATCCTCTTCCCCCCCCCCCTCACTGTAGTTTCAGCCCTATTGCAGATTTGATGTCATCCACAAACAGGCAGGCCTTCCCTTTCAGCTCCTCTGCAGTGTCACTTATAAAGACATTAAAGCGGACTGGTTCCAGCACTGATCCCTGAGGCACCCTGTTGGTCACCCTGTCTTCCTTGAAGTGAACTGTCACCACCGTCTTGTTGCCTATCCCTAACCAGTTTCTTATCCAGTTCATCACCTTTGGACGCACTCCTAAGCTACCCAGCTTGCTTACTAGCCTCCTGTGTGGAATGGTGTTGAAGGCCTTACTGAAATCTAGGTAGGCTACACCCACTGCTCCACCCTAAACTAATTCCTTGGTCACCCGGTCAAAGAAATCTATCAGATTTGTTTGACATGACCACCCCCCCCCATGAATCCATGCTGCCTAATAACACATTAATAAAGTGATATTGGTTAATGGGTGTGCATCTGTTGTAGCTGCTAATGAGTACCATTAAATATGGGGAAATGTACAGTATGATAGCTTTTTTTATAGTTGTGAGGGCCCAACCATGTAATTATATATAATGTATTCTCAAACCTGGGTCCCCTGTATCACAATTGGTAGTCCTATCACTGTGCTGATAGGCAGGCCTGCCGACAGGGCTTGTTAAAATATCTATATTGTCCTAATACAAATCTGTCAGCATTTGTGCCCAACTCTGTGGTGCCATATATGGGTAACCCAGTACCGACATCTGATAAACATCCCCACAACCACTCCCACCCACTGGGGCAAGGACATTATGCAGAGGCATCATGCTGTGGTCCCCGTGGGAAGAAAGTAGATCATACTGCTGCAACAGCAACCCCTTATGGCGGACTGAGATGCTGCTGATACCACCGGTGACTGTGTGCAACTTGTCATCCTTTACCAGTGGGGTAGACACTGCATGTGCCTCAGCTTTTGCGATTGAGTGGTGGTAGGATCTTTGCATGCAAGGGGAAAAACCTGAACTGAATCTGTGATGCTGGCTACCACCCACCCATGTTGAAGCCACCAAACATTCTGGATCCCTCCTCCATGCCTCTTGTTTGGATGCGTTTCCCTCTGGTAGACTGGGAGGCATTTGTCCATCAGAACAGTGGCCCTACCTACTGTAGGGAAGGTAAGTCATGGGACTCAAAGGACATAGAGGGTCTGGTTTGTTGACCCTAGTTGGAAGTAGGTGTGCCATAACAGAAGCTGGGGTGGTGGTGAGTGAGGGCAGTGCTTGGTGGGGGGGGGGAATGATTAAAAAAAAAAAAAAATTCTACTTGTATTCGACTAGTGGCTGGGCCCAATTTCAACCCCAGTGGTTAGATAAAGGACAGTGTCTTCCACCTGATTCAATTTGGCCAGCATCTGCCTAGGTGACTTGGCTTAATCTGTGATTCCTGTGGAGTTCTGGACAGATGGTGAGTGGAAATCCAAGAAAATGTATCATTGGAACCTCCAGTTCACCATACTACGAGAATGAACCTCTGTGGGGGAAAATAACAGAACAGAGCACTCACTGAAATAGGAATATTATTTTATTGCCATAAGTGAAGAGATGATGAAAAACACCTCTACGTTGTACCCTATGTATGGGACTTCATGGGGGGGGGGGACCTATGTGTCTGCTTCTCATGAAGGACAATAGCAATTAACCTACAAAGGTCAGGCATCTATTACAGGCTTTTCTCGTCCTGGATAGGCCAGCAATTAGATCTCGCTCTCATATCAGCTTTCAGAGTGTTACTGAAAATGCACATTTTGTTTATAGGACATGTAAGGATATAACTGTCACAAACCACACATCTGCACCCATGCCAGTGCCCCCTCTCCCACCAGGTTTGAACATACCTCCACCCTGGTTTGCCCAGTACTAACATTGTGCCCACACTTGCCCCTTTGTAAAGTTGGCAAGCCCCGCACACCTGGACCCTTTAGTCCAGTCACCAGTCTCCCTGGATCAAGCCAAATCCAGCTGCCCAAACCTTAGGTGGAGTGCGGTCATGTTCTCCTTCAGATTCTGTTTACCTTATAAATTCCCAGTATCAGGAAGCATTACTAACAGTAGTTAAGATTAACTGTGATACCGTCTCTTTCAGAATGACAGATACCCCTAGAAATTCACAAAGTATCCTTTCTTAAAATAGCATGTCAGTCACTGTATATCTCGCCAAATAGTTGCTATTTATTTATGAGATATGATACAAAGCAAATAATGCACCAGAAGCCCTACAAGGAGAGACTTAAGGACCTTAATATCTCTTCATTGGAGGAAAGAAGGGAGGGGAGATGTACACTTCCAAGTAGCTAGGGGAATAAACAGGGTATAGGTGGAAAGCATATTTCAGAGAAAACTCTGCACAAGAACTAGGGGGTATGATATGAGCCTGAAGGGTGGAAGGCTCAGGGGTAATTTTAGAAAGTACTTTTTCACTGAAAGAGTAGTGGAGCCATCTAATAGCCTTCCAGCAGAAGTGGTGGGACAAAAACAATATGGGGTTTAAGAGTACATGGGATAGACAGAAGGGTATCCTGGAGATGTGCAGAGCAAGAGAGACGCAGATCAAATAGGATCTGGGACTGCAGCAGTGAGTAGGGAAATGGACAGACTAGGTGGGCCGTATGATCCTTATCTGCCAACAGATTCTATGTGTCTGTGTTTCTATGTATCATTAAAAGTGCATTCAGGAAGAACACAAGGGAATAAATGTTCTTAAACAGTAACCCAAGAACATACAGCCAAACTAATTTACGCTCAGACATGGAGATAGAAATATTGCATTAGAAAATCGGAAATAGGTTTTTGCCCAGCAGAGGAGACCTTTTCTATCAACTACCCCTACAAGGTGGCCTGACTGTCAGTACTACCTGCCCTCTCGTTCTGTGTCCACTGATGGAATGTGTAGTCCTAGTGCCTCAGTTATGTTCACCTCACCCTCTCTTTGCCCCACATAGACCCATTTTATTTTCTGAGATCTGAAGGGGTCCATCTCACAAGAGTCATGTCTGAGTTTGAATTTCTCTGATTTGATCCATAGTGTCAGCAGACATCCTGCCTCTGGTTCCACTCATAGTATCTCCCCTTCCCCATGGAGGCCTTCTTTCCAGTTGATCTCTGAGATACAGAGACAGGCCATTTGACCTTCAGTAAAAATTCAGACTTAGTGACATTCCATTTTGTTGGCCTGTATTTGTTTTTTTTGGAACGAACGCCACAAGCAGTCAGTCTTATTCGTACCTAGACCACAGGGTGACTGACGTTCCCCATATTGAGGTGGTGTCCTGGGTGTTGTCACATAGGCTACACCAGCTGCTACACATTAGATAAGTTGGAAACCACAGCAAAAATGTATTTATCCCAAACCAACACATAAACCAACACAAAGGGTCACTTTCCCCCTGTAAAATATGCTGGTTACCTGTCGGAGGACATAATCCCAAGAGTGTGTTCAGTCAGTTGAGCTCTTGCCAGTTACCACAGTGACTTGTCTGAGGAGATCATTACTGATGCGTGGATATGGCCTCGTTTATAGTCGAGGTGCCCTGCGCAATACCTACACCTTCTGAATTTATACTTATATAATTTTAAGCAGTATAACTTATTCCGTTTCTTCTGTTGAGAATGCTATTGCACTTGATAAAGGGCTCTATGTGGCCCCGAAAGCTTGTGTACTGTGCCATCCAGGGCTCAAGATAAGCAGCGTACAGGGTTCATTTACGCTTCTAAAATCCTCAATTATGCTCTGTTTCTGTCTAAAATAGCATATCAGATACGCATCTGCATTTCATGATATAGTGCACTTGATCTGCCTCAAAATGTTCCATTCTGCTTTAATAAAAAAAAAAATCCTCCCTCGTGCCTTGCCTCTCTTCCCCATGCCATTCTTTGTCAGAGAAACGTGCACATTTGCAGCCTCCACAGAGCAAACCCAGAGAGTGTCTTGCGATTGGCCGGTGTGTCTTACACAGTAATCTCTTCACTGTGTAATCGGGTGGGAACTCTGTGGAGCATGGTAGGCAGATGGTAGGTAGGCAGGCAGGATTCGAGACACTGGCAGCAGTTCATGATAAGATGGAGAAATTCGGAGAGATCTGATTTAAAAACCAAAAACTTTAAGCCGTGTAAGTAGTGGTGCATTTAAAAGACGTGCACAGTTTAGTACTGGCTAGTAGTATTACTTCTCTCTCCCTAGTCATGGTCCTGCATTACGCTGACTGACCAAAGAATGACGGAGCGTGCTGTTCATTTAAATTAACTTGTAATGATGCATGCAGCAGCTTTGCTTTCCCCTCTACCATAGACCTGCTGTCCCCGACTGATTACTGATGGACGGTGTTATGTTTTGTTGCTGCTTGCCTTCGTGTCAGTCTGCCCATGGCTGTACCATCTGCATTTACTCGCTACTTTAAAAAAAAAAAAAAAAAAAAGCGTAGGCTATACCTCTGTATTTGAATCATTGAGTAAATGCGGATGGTGTATAGTGTAGTAGACTCTGCCATTTGGAAGCTGGCTACAGGGAATAAATCCAATGTCAGAATTTTTGCAAAGGGAGCTAACGAGGAGTAATCAATGTATAGAGTAGAAAACCTGTGGCCTTTCAGACCATGTGCTTATAGATAGGATGTACCATACAGTCAGGTACCCATAATTACAGTACATTAACATTTCATGTGAATTACTATGACACCATAGTATTGGTGGGGGGGGGACGTCAGCCTGGAGCATTTTTGGCATCTGATCGGTTCCTAACTAGAAAAAAAGACACTATTTTTAAAAATGTACTCCACACTCCATTTTGTCCAGACATTTGTACGCATCTGAATTTGGTTTTACTCGCCTCACTTTCAAAATGAGGAGTAAAGAACACATTCCAGAAATTCTTATCTGCAGCCCTGGTGCCATCATTGTACAAAACAAATGTTGACCCAATAACAGGTATCAAACTATCCAGCAAACTCCTGGTTTGATATAGAATAGTATTACAGATACTTGTACATGTTTGCCGTATGGCCCAGGTCATATCTGATATGGGCTTACTCTTCACCCGGTGTACCTACCTGGTCATCACATAAATAAATCAACAAACTGTAGATAAAGGGAACACATTTTTAAAATGTTGCATTCATCACTATTGGTATCAGCACGTGCTATATTTGAATTATTGTTTTTTTTTTTAATGATGATTATGTTACACATTAGGACTGTCCTCTCTGCGACATTAAGGGTTGTGCTTCACACTTTGGTGTTGACAGATTGATGGCTATATTACAGAATTATGCATTGTTTATGTTTTACTAAAACTAACAAGGCATGTATCCGATGGCTCTGTCTTTATTTACGGTCAATGTGCTCATACACGGCTTTGTCCCATTCTGTTATCAAGGGTTCCAAACACACGCATTCACAGCTAGGACGGACCCAGCCCCTTACTAATCAGTCACTTGGTCACATACGGGCCCATGTTATTAGTGTACTTGACGCATAGTGACTGACACATTAAACACACTTTATTCATTTGGGCAGCTAATTCCTGAATGTTTATAAAGCAGTGTCTAATAATACTTGACCATTATTCTGTGGTATTTGTTACAGATGCAGTCCTTCATACTGCTGGAGGCTGCTGTGCCTTCACCACTAGTTACAATAAATCATGATGAAACCCTATAATTATGGCACACTCCTTGTTGGGCTATGCCAAATGCTTTTCCTTGAGGACAATATTATAATTAGAGTGGATTATGACAGTTCTCCTGAGAAATATCTGACTCCCTGCATACCATGTTACACAGACGTTCGAACAGCAAGCAAGACCCAGTAGGTGTCCGGTTACTATGGCACCTGTGGACTTTAGTAGGGCAAAGGTAAATGTTCATTCCAGTTCAGAGTGAAGAAAACCAGAGATCTCCTGCAACAATAATCTTAGACTTTCTAGTAAATGCAAATGTGGGCTAGACTGTTGCTTTTGCTGTGTACTTTCTTTTGAAAATTTAATTAGGTTACGCAATGGCCTGACTCAAAATATGCATTTTATTTTCAAGTGTGCAAGGTGGGACTATAACTCATGACTGGAAGAGCCACGAGTGAATTGTAAAAGTCCTGGTCCTCAAAAGAGATGATAAACTGCGTACGGTATTTTGATGAATCGAACCATTGCATGTTCAGTATAGCGCAGTGGTTTAAGGCTCTGAGCTGCAAATCTGGAGACCTGGGTTTGAATCCCACAGCCCCCACTTGCATACTGTGTGACCCTGAGCAAGACATTTAATTTCCTGTGCTCCCAGGTTGTACCTGTAGACAAGCTTGCAGCTTAGTGTGTCTAACCTGGTTAAACAATTGGAAAAAAAAAAGAAAAAAAAATTATACATCATCAGTTTACTAGTGGGACCGGTAGGCCTTTATCTGCCAATAATGTTTATCTCTGTAGTTATACAGTAGCTTTTAAATCTATCTGCTGTTTGTTTTGTTGATTTAAATATTTCTCTTTAATTTCAACTTCTGGCTTCAATGCTGTACAGTAATACTGTGATGTCAGCATTGTGAAAACTACTGTATACAATGTATGTAGGGATTCTATTACTTAAATAAATACATTATTTTCCCAAGACTCTGACCAAAGTGAGAGATAAATGATGATCTTCATCGAGCGTATCTCAGTCATCAGGTCACACACATGGAACTTCACAGTCGGTGAAGCAGGATCCACATTGAAGATTTTCAGCAGTACCACTGGGGCTGCCCATGCCGATGTCATCTGCTGATGTCACCAACCCTATAACAGCGTGAGCGGCCCCGCTGTGTCCTCAGTTCTTTCCCACCATTGACTGTTCGCATGGGTCTCTGCGGAAGCTCCGATGCAGTTTTGTTCCATTTTTGCCTACGGCTTTATTTCATTTAGTTTTTTAGAATCCCTATTTTCCAAAGAGATTCCTTTACCTTGTTTATGTCGAGAGTTAATCCTCTGCCAGGCCTGATGCCTCTACTCAAGCAGGGCGATTGGCTGTGCTCCCTGGACATGCAGGATGCTTACCTGCATATCTTGGTGTTCCTACCACACAGGAGATTCCTCAGATTTATTTTTCGGGGCAAGCACTACCAATTCAAAGTATTGCCCTTTGGCTTATCCTCTGCGCTGTTGGTCTTTACCAAGTGCTTAGCAGCAGCTCCCAGAAGGGAGGGACTGTATATTTTTCCCTATCTGGATGACTGGCACCTAAAGGCCCCATCCAGAGAACAGCTCCTTCGGACTCTGGAAAGAACCTTTCATCTGTTTCTCTCCCTGGGCATCCTCATCAGCCTGCCCAAGTCAGTCCTGATCCCACCCCAAAGGCTGCAATATATAGGGACGGTTCTGGACTCTGCACAGGGCAAAGCCTTCCTGCCCCTAAACAGGGTGGATTGCCTTATCACCAAGACTTAGAAGGTCACTTACAACCATTCTATCCCTGCAAGGATATAGCTGAGGATATTGGACCTGATGACTGCGGCCATTGCCACGGTTCCCTTGGTCAGGCTGCACATATGAATCCTCCAGTGGACACTCTGGGTGCAATAGGACCAATGCACAGATGAATTAGATCAGTTAGTGCTAGTCTCCTCCCTGGCCCACAAGGTGCTCCAGTGGTGGATGGACACACAGAATCTGTTACAAGGGGTCCCATTCCAGATCTTCTACCCCCAGGAAATCCTCACCATGGATGCTTCTGGCTTGGGCTGGGGAATGCATCTGGGTCCCTTTCAGACTCAGAGGACCTGATCCCAGCTCGAACTGTCCCTGCATATCAATGTTCTGGAGATGCAGGCTGTCCTGTTTGCCATGCAGGCCTTTCTGAACCATCTCCTCCGGGGTCAGCTGTTGATCCAGTCAGACAAAGTTGGTGTTGGTTACTATGTAGCAGGCAGGGAGGGAACACAGTCATATCTCCTATGCAAGGAGGCCTTGAGTGTTTGTTACTGGCTGTTAGACCACAGTCTGGTTCTTTCAGTATTCCATGTCCTAGGTGTGCTAAACACCCTGGCAGACAGCCTCAGCCTGATACAGTCCAGCATGCACAAATGGGAACTTCTCTCATCTGTTGCAGAAGATCTGTTTGCCAGATGGGGTCATCACATACTGTGTGACCCTGAGCAAGTCACTTAACTTCCTTGTGCTCCCAGGTCGCACCTGGAAACAAGCTCCAGCTTAGAGTGACTTTCCTGGTTAAACAATTTCCCCTTTCCATCCAGAGTTGGACTTTTTTGCATCCGTACTCAACACAAAACTGTTCAGTTTCTGCTCGCTAGATCCAGGGCCTGAAGTTTTGTGGCAAAACGCATTGTCCCTCTCCTGTTCCTTTATGCCTTCCCTCCATTTCCTCTGATTCAGAGGGTGTTAATCAAGCTGCAGATGGAGGGGGCCAGTATGATCCTAGTTGCGCCATTCAGGCCATGACAGATATGGTTTTCTTAACTGCAGCAGTTAGCGGAGGAACCTCTGGTCCCTCTTCCCCTCTTCAGCAATCTGCTGACACAGGCACAGGTGACCCTGGTCCATCTCAACCTCAAGTCCTTTTGTTTGCATGCCTGACGTCTGAGGACATAGCCATCACCTGGTTTGGGGTGTCTCAGAGAGTGGTGGGTGTCCTCATAGCAGCTCGGAAGCCCTTGACTAGAGCCACATATAGCATGAAGCAGAAGAGGTTTGCCATCTGGGCTGCCAGACATCATCTGGACCCTTTTACTTGTCTAGTGAGCCAGATTCTGGACTACCTGATATCTCTGTCAGACTCAGGTCTCCAGTACTCTTCCCTCAAGGTGCACCTTTTGGCTATCTCTGCCTTTCATGAACTCGTGGGCAGTCGCACTGTGGCTCAACTGGATGTGTCCTGCACCTTTCTCAGAGGCATTCTGCATCTGAAACCTCCAATCTGTTACCTTTTCCCATCTTAGGATTTTAATTTTGTTTTGGAGAAGGCTGACCCTGTCTCCGTTTGAGCCAGCCGCAACTTGTGAGCTACACTTATTTTCTTGGAAAGTGTTATTTTTGGTTGCTCTTACTTCTGCTTGAAGGATTTCCGAGGTTCAGGCCCTCTGGTGCGAGGAGCCTTATTTGATTTTTCACAAAGACAGGGTGTGTTTGTGCACAAATCCTAAGTTTCTTCCTAAGGTGGTGTCTGAGTTTACCCTGAACCAATCTATCCACCTACCTGTTTTTTTTCCTGAGTGTGCCAATCCAGAGGAAGCACTACTCCATATGTTGGACATGTGCAGAATTTTGAAGTATTATCTGCTCTGAACTAAGGAATGCAGAAAGTAAAAGCAGCCTTTTGTTTCTTTCGCCCCAGGTAGAGAGGGCGTTCAGGTTTCTAAACAATGTTTGTCCAGATAGTTAGCACATTGTATTGTGTTCTTTTACAACAAGCATGGCAAAGAGTTCCCAGGGGTGATAACAGCCCTGCCAAAGCCTGTATAGGCTCTAGAAGCAATGTCCATTCCAAAAGAGGAATGGCTACCTCTGTTGCTTGTTTCAAAGGGGTCTCAGTAACTGACATTTGCGCTGCTGCCACCTGGAGTACCATCCACACTTTCACCAAGCACTACAGTCTGGACATTGCTTCTAGAGCCTATACAGGCTTTGGCAGGGCTGTTCTGTGAGGCCTCCTATCCTAAGTTTTGGGATAGCCTTCCTCCCAGACTAAGTGCATCTGTAACTGCTTGGGTCTCATCCCATATGTGTGACTTGATGACTGAGATACCTCCGATGAAGACAGAACAGTTACGTGAGAACTTACCGTAACAGCAGATTTTCGAGGGGATCTCAGTTATCAGGTCTGCATTTATGGGGTTCTTTGCTCACAACTGGCTTACTGGTGTAACCAGCCTTTTATTTTGGCCTGGGCACCTCTCTCTCACGCTCGCTCGCTCTCTGGTCCCCCATGGCATGGGAGTGCTCCCTTAGTCTCCAGGGGAAAGAACTAAGGAGGGAGCGGGGCCTCCCATGCCTTTATAGGGTTGGCAGATGACGTTGGCATGGGCAGCCTGAGCGGTACTGAAGAAAATCTTCCATGTGGATCTTGCTTCACCGACGGTGAAGTGCCATGTGTGTGACCTGATGACTGAGATCCCTTAGAAGATCGGCTGTTACAGTAAGTTCTTGTGTAACTGTTCTTTATTTGCCCAATGGGTAAATAATATTGTTTATTTTTCTTTTGCCTGCATCAAAATCAACTTGACTAGCAGCCCATGCTGCCAATCCCACAATGAATCTGCCCTCAATTGTCACACAGAACACAGAAATTATATACATAGACAATAGAATAGCTTGTGTTCAAGTATGCCATTAATTTCCATTCGTGAGGTAACGTGACTTTCATAACTGACTCGTGGAAATAAATGGCATATTATACAATGGGCATCAAAATAATAAGAAAATCCTGTGTCCTGATGGCTGGCTGGCACCTTTTTCTCCATTGTAAATCCTCCAGTATACCAATGGAAAAAGTTGCTACTCGCCTCTCAGCCACATCAGGAACTCTTCTTCAGTTCACTCCAAGCATGCCAACCCCCTGTCTGGCAGAACTCCTACTTCTCACTCTGCCAGGTCCAAAACATTAAAGCAAGCAGCAGTCGGAAAAACACCATACTCTCAAATTGGGAAAAAAAAACTTTGTACAACAGACAATATCCTAGTGACAGTTTATTTTTTTTAAATCGCATCACCTCAGTAGGTTACTGACTTCCAGGCTGAGTCTCTTTCTCGCCACTCATAGCCTTGTCCTCTTTACTCAGTGGCTCCACACTTCAAATCTGCCGCTGACTATGACCTCTGTCCCTCTCCCATGGCGAACAAGGCAGATGGCAGAAAAACACAACAAAAAAAAAAAGGTTAAAGTTGTTTCCCCTGCCCAGAAGTGCAAGAGGGCCGGGGAAGGCTGTCATACATTGTGGCAGCAGTGAACACTGCCTGGGACGCTTCCATGCATGCAGCAGAAATGGAGCCAGTGCTCCTTAATGCAAACAGACCACGGATTAAATTGACAAAGCTGTCCCGACTCCAAGAACTCAAACGGAGCTGGGACAGACTGTGCTAGGGACATGGGAAAACGGTGTTTAAAATGTTCCATCACAGAAAAAGTAAACACTCCTGCACATGTGCAACACGCCCTTGCAACCATGCACTATTTTTTCTCATGGAGCAACAAACTGAATTGAACTGAACTGAATGAATATATATATATATATATGTTTTGTCCTATTATAAAAAACAGAAAAAAGGGGCACATTTTATAATCACAGTATACCAAGACACTGTGTGGGTGTATGGTGAGATTTACCCACTTCTGGTGTGGATTTGGTCACTCAGCTGCACCTTGTGACCAGACCACACCGGGAGTGGCAAATCTCACCATATACCCACACCCTGTTGTGGTATATTGCTTAATTTGAACACAGACCATTGTATATTCCCTATTTCTGAGTGGTTTATTTTTCTGTTGCAATGTACCTAACCTTCAAGACGTAAATTATAACCGATATCATGATAGCTTGAGTTACTTTAGATACGAAAATACCACTTGATAATTTCTTAACTCCACTGGTGTTGCAGAAAACCAATCAAAAAAATCTCAAGTCAAGCAAACACAAGGCAAGGTACTTGGGCAATAATATGCGTTACTATCCCATTCTGTGTTCAGCTGCCAGTTGCTTCTTTTGATTGCTTTTCATGCCTCATTTTAAAATTACTCGCAAATAGATATTAGTCAGGGGGGGATATGACAGTCACGAATATCTTAAATAGCAAAATCAGTCAATCAATCAATCAAAGTCTTTATTTAACCAGGCAATCACCATTGAGCAAGCTCATTTTCCGAGGTGGACCTGGGTTTGTTAACAAGGGACAATATACATGGGATGCAACATACAAGAAAATAGTAATAATACAAATAAAGTGAGATACAATAATACAGTATATACAAATTTCAGCAGGTAGCATTGACAGTAGTATATGTTTGGAACAGAAGATACAGCTAGTTTTGGGTAGGACACAATTTTTCATGAAAGTAAAGAAATATACATATCGGGTGCACCGAACACAAATAAAGCCTAATATAAAAAGATATATAGTGATACGGTATGGAGAATTTAGAGCTGGAACCAGGGTCAAAGGAATGTGGAAGGGACAGATATGGGGGTAGAAAAAGGGGAGAGGGAAGAGTCGATTATAGATGTGATCAGTCTTTTAACTGTAGTAATTAGAGTGTGCTTGGACTTATAGGAGTCACTATTTAGGGTAGAGAGGCACAGGACTCCTTATTATGATGTAGATAAAGAGATTTAAAAGCTGCTAGGCTGATGGGGTGAGTTAATTTCAAAGTTTTTTTGCAGCTTGTTCCACAGCTGAGGGAGCACAAAGCTGATGGCTGCTCTGCCAATACGAGATTTTGCGTTGTAAACATAAAGGTAGATATATGAGGTGCTTCTCAGGGCATACTTCCCCAGAGTGCACAAAGGTAAACAGACAGAGATATACTGGGGCAGTTTATTTGAGATAGCTTTGTATGTCCAAACCGCAGCATTTTTTTTTTTTTTTTTGCCGTGTGTAAGCAAGGGATGACCATCCCACTGCCATGTACAATGCACAGTGGTGAGTTGAGTATGGAAGAATACTGTGATAAACCTCTTGGCTCTGTGATAAAGGATATCGAGTGTGGCTAGGGTACCTGCAGGTCCATGACTATATAGAAAGTCTGCGTAATCCAATAGGGAAAGAAAGGTGGTTTGAACCAGTTTCAGTTTAGCGTCTTTTGTGAGGAGATTATTAATCCTAAAGAACAGACCAAGTCTTTGTCTAAGTTTCTTTGCCAGTTCTTCTAAGTGATCTGTGAAAGTAAGTCTATGGTCTAACCAGACCCCCAGGTACTTGAACTTTGGTACGTAGTCCAACTGCTCACTTAGAATGGTAGTGATCTGCGGGAGTGTCCCGGCAATGGCAGGATTTATTGCATTTTGAAGGGGCGAGAGGAACATTGCTTTGTTTTTGGTTTTTTTTGCATTTAAGAGCAGTTTCTGGTTTATAAACTGATGTCGTAGCAGATTAAATTAATTTTGAAGGACTTTACAGGCCGCTTCAGGTGTGGGGCTACTAGCATAGAGTACCGTATCATCCACGAATAGGTGTATTTGTACTTCTTTGATGGGGGCATCTACATTGTTAATATAAATGGTGAAGAGCAAGGGACCAAGAATGAAACCTTGCGGTACACCCCTCAATAGGGGTTTTGGTGGAGAAACTTCCCCTTCTGCCTTTACTTGATGAAGTCATCCTGAGGGGTAGTTGGAGAACCATTTAAGGGACAGGGAATCCAAACCAATGTTCTGGAGGGATGACAGAAGCAGTCTGTGATCAGCGGTATCGAACGCCTTGCTTAGGTCCAAGAAAACTGCGCAAAGTTTTTTTAATCTAATTCAAGCTGCCAGTCGTTTGTCACCTTGGCTAGAGAAGAGATTGTACTGTGATGTGCTCTAAAACTGGATTGTAACAGGTTGAGCAATTTTCCTGATTCCAGGTACTTCCGAAGCTGGGAGTTCAATATTTTCTCCAGCATCTTTGACAGGATTGGAAGTAGGGAGATTGGCCTGTAGTTATTGAGGTCACTAGGATCTCCTGACTTAAACAAAGGGACCACAAGTGTATTTTTCCAAATGGGCGGTAGGTCACCCTGGGACAAAGATAAATTGAAGAGATGAGTAATTGGGACTGCGAGGACACGGCAGCCGACCTTTAAGAAGTACGGGTCAATGAGGTCAGCCCCAGCACTTTTTCTAGTGTCCAGCTGAAGGAGAAAATCTTCGACTTCTTTCAGGGAGGTAGGCTGCAGAGAGAAGGATGGACTGGGGATGGGTTTTTCTTGTGTATCCAATCTAGGTTGTTAGCGTAGGATATTTGCAGGAGAGGAGTCAAAGGCTAGCCCTGCAGTGGCAAAATGATTATTGAGAGCATCGAGGATAGACAGTCTGTTGGAGATGGCAGTATTGTTGATAAATAATTTAGTAGGTAGGGAATTTACAGTAGTGTGACCTTCAATATCTTTGATAGTCTTCCAGAATTTGGAGGCATTTCTTGAGGAGCTCTCCAGCTGAGAGCGGTTGAAATTAGCTTTGGCTTCTCTGACCATTTTGGTGCAGAGGTTCCTCACCCTCTGGAAAGAATTCTAGTCATTTATTAAATTACTTTTCCTAGCAGTTCTCCAGAGTACATCCCTACTCTGCAAAGCATCTTTCAGGTCTTCTGTAAACTACCAACAAGACTTATTTCTGGCATGAACTTTTACTATGAGAGCATACTTGTTGAGAGCCCCTAGCACAATTTCTGAGAAAATGTCAAAATATCATAAGCCTTAGTCAGGGACTTGGCTAGATAGAAGTCCTGCCATCGCATGGAGTCTCTTGGGTCTGATATATATCCATGGAGATCAAAGTTGTTTGCACCTTTTAAAGGAGAATTTTGGTACAGTTGTGGATGTAAGAGTGGATCTTATGCACACGGTGAAGCAATGGTCGTTAATATCAGAGAAAAAGACACCAGCATGGGAGAATAAATGGGGTTTGTTAACTAAAATGATATCCAAGAGAGTACTGTTATTAGGGTTGAGCTTGTTAGGACGAGTAGATTCGTTTGCTAACTGTGACAACCCAAGGGAATCACAGAACATTTTAAGTGGGATGGATGCACTGGGGAGTCAGTCTAAGTTGAAGTCCCCTAGTATGATACACTCTGAAGATGCCGAACCCAGGATGTTTTCGAGATGTTTTAACAACTGTAGTCCAGCTGATGGGGGTCTGTAGCATCCTATTATACATAATGAGACACAGGTGGCAATTTCAATCTTTAATGACAAGTTTTGGAATTCTTTTGGGGCAGAGGTTGAGTCAATTATGGAGGCAGAGAATTTATTCTTGATGTAAATAGCTACCACACCACCTCTGGTTTGCCTGTCTGCTCTGAACAAAGAGTAGGAGGGGATGTTAACTTTGTTGTTACTGGTCGCCGGTTGGAGCCAGGACTCCATAATCACCAGAGCATTTGGAGCAGTATGACATACCCAGGCCTGAACAGAAGTGATTTTTTTTTAGTAGGCTACATACATTAACATGCAAGAATGTAAGACCCTTGAGGCTTTGTAGCTCTGCTGGGGATTCCATGGATGCCAGAGGGCCTGGATTAAGCTCAATATTTCCTGAGCATAGTAAAAGCAGGAACAAGAGTTTCTTGCAGAGTCCTAGGAGAAGTGTGGGCGGCCGGGTCTTCTTTCGGTTACATGATTTGTCTGCGGCAGTATAGGGGGTTCTGAGGCTAGTTCCCAGTTTTCCTGATGCTGCATACAATAATACCCTGATTGAGAGAGTCAGTGGGAGTAGAGGGGAGTATGCAGGAGGTGGTGTCGCCCTGTGGGCAGGCTCTAGGAGAGTTCCTGTATGCTGTTGCAGGTGAAGGACCAGCAGCGGGCATGGGGAAGTTAGAGCACATACAAGTTCTTCTACTTGATAGGAAAAGTCCTAGTTGGACAATGTAAAAGAGAGCCATTCTCCGCTCTAGGAGTTATTTTTTGATTCACGTTCGGGTCCAATACATGTAAGATGAGCAGAGACAAGCATAGAAGCAGGTAATATGCCCTCATTATGAGACTATCACCCAGTGGGTACTACAAGTGCGGGCAAGAGAAGGGATTCTCAGTGGAGGAGAATTTCTTAATCCCTGCAGAATACTACTATAGGCAGTGGAGCCTGAAGCAGTAATCCAGCTCCTAGTCAGGCTAAGAAAAGAGTTCACCTGACTATAGGGTAGTACTAGGGGCAGAGAGGCTTTGAAGCAAATTTCTTAGCTACTGCTCTGGAGCAGACTAAGTACTAGAGAGATCACCTGACCTAAATGAACTGCCTTAGCAAGACAGGATATGCTAGTCGGCAATAAGCAAACCTAAAGTACCAAAATGGTATGCCTCAGCAAGACAGAATAAGATAAAACTGCTAGAAGGCTTAGTTGCAAAAAGGGGATGGGAGGAATTGCAGTTGTTGACAGTAAGTAACCAATAAATTGAAACATCAGATAGGAGTGGGCGGAGACTGTGTGCATTTAAAGGAGGCCTGGGAGAGGGAGGAGGGGTGGGATGAAAAATCAAGGGGAAGTTTGCAGAGCTAGCACTGAATCAGTGCACATACAGTTGGAGAGAAACTGCAGCAGAGGGGAATGGTAAGTTACTTTACACAGGCCGGCTAAATTAAAACATATAAATTAGAAGCCGAGTACAGGGATGCAGGCTTACATTAAGCCACACGTCTTGGGTGCTCCTGTCTCGGGTGAGTGCGACCAGCCAATCAGGGAGCTCCACACAGGCGTGGAGCCAATAACGCTACCCTGAGAAGGCGCTGAAATTGAAAACATCGAATTGCAAGTGATCTGGTTCAGTGTTCGCACAGCCCAGAGAAATCGCGGCAATTTTTCAAGCTTCATACCTTATCTATCTCTTTTGGGGTAGGCTCCTTGCACTCGAGAGGTGCTATGGCTGGATCGTGACCAACTGCCTGTGGGGACAAGTGGCACCTGTAAGGAAGGAGACAGCAGATTAAATATGAGCAGATGGGAGGGGTCTAAACAGAGACACACAAAGAGAGCTGAGCACCAACTTGAAAGACAAGTCAGGGGGCGGTCTCAGACACAGGCAAGGTGGCAACTAACTCGGGAATCCAAAACAAGCACAAAAGAACAGACTGATGGGGAGGGCAGGAGAGACAGAGGAGGACAGGGGGACAAAGGAAGGTGAATAAGAATGAAAGTCAAGGGTAGGAACCTTAGGCTCAAGACAGAGGCTACACAGATTTTACAATTCACTGAATTTTCTAAGTAAGTCCATAGCAGTAAGCATGTAAACCCAGTACAGTCTTAAATAGGATTAAAAAAAATATATTAAGAAAGCCAGTAAAACTTTTTTTTACAAACTCCGCTCAAGGCAGTATACAGAGTGAAAGCTTAACTGGGGAAAATTCAAGGGGAAGTTTGCAGAGCTAGCACTGAATCGATGACATACAGTTGGAGAGAAACTGCAGGGGGATTGGTAAGTTACTTTACAAAATGTAAAGTCTGATAGATCTCTAGGTCCATCAGTCCAAACCCCGTCTCTCTCCTCCCCCCCCACACACACACACTTCATAAGCAGTGTTGAATCAGTAGGTTGTGCAGACATGTACCTTCTTATAGGGATTTTGCACCCACTTTTCTACCTAGGTATCATGTGATTGTCTTATTAAGCAGATTCACTGTTTCTGCTGGTAGACTGTTCCATGGATTCACTGCCCTGTAGGAGAAGTGCTTTCTACTGTCACCTCTGATGTTAGCACCTGTGAGCTTCAGGATACGTCATCAGAGCATAGTTGTGGAGGATACCAGGTCAAACATTCTTGTCTGTCCAGTCTTGTCAGTATCCTTGAATATGCAAATGACTTGAGATCATGCATCTCTCGTCCTCCTTTTTTCCAAGGTATCGCTTGAATAATTGCCTGTGTGCAGTCAGATTATAGGACCAAGCAGTAAAGGTCTGGTTCATGTGCTTTTCATTAGGCAGCAAGCAATAACGTGCAGCACCTTCTGTAGTCATGTGTACTCTTTTGTGCAGATTTTAAAGATAATTTTTTATGTTTCGTGTATGTGAGTTGACTGTGGTACGGTCTTGGTCATGCCAAGCAAACCTTTTGGAATTTTATGGTAAAGCTAGTAAAGCTTTGGATGAAGGAAGATCTGTTGATGTCAACTTTTCAGACTTTGCCAGAGCTTTCGATAAGGTCCCACATGACAAACTGGTCAATGCCCTAATTAAACTGGGAGTACATGGGAATATTTCCCATTGTATTGAGGCATGGCTGAAGGGTAGGAAACAGAGGGTCTGCATCAAGGGGGAATTCTCGGGGTGGGCAGAGGTGACCAGTGGGGTTCCACAGGGCTCCGTTCTGGGTCCATGTCTTTTTAATTTGTACATTGAGTCTATGAACACTCTGTCAGATGTGTGGCTTTCTAAATTTGCTGACGATACTCGCATCGGCTATGTGGTAGACAACTGTAAGGATGCAGACATCTTGCAAACAGCCCTGGCAGAATTGGAAGCCTGGGCACTGGACTAGGGGTCAACATTTAACATTGATAAATCTACTGTGATGCACATGAGAAAAAACATAAGCAATACCAATATAGGCTGGGGAGTAATGTATTAAGGGTAGTACATGACGAGAGAGACCTTGGCATAAGAGTTAGCAATGAACTCATATTTAGGCCATATTATAATCAGGTCATTAAAAAAAGCCAGTAGCATTCAATACTGCATTCATAAACATATAACAAGTAGAAATAGAGAGGTCTTGCTCCCTTTTTATACCTCATTGGTGCACCCACATATGGAGTACTGTGCTCAGTTTTGGGCACCTGTGGGCAAAGGCGGTATCAAGACCTTGGAGAGGTCCAGAGGAGAGCAACATGCAGAATTAAGGAAGTCCAGGGTCAGGATTATGAACATCGGTTACAAAATTTGGGATTGTATTCACTGGAGTTTCGTAGACTGCGTGGTGACATGTGCATGATTTTTAGGGCCCTTAATGATGCACTGCTGTGGGAACAGCTAAACCTGGCATTGAGGAAACAGACGCATTGTACCAGAGCCCATCCATTACAGATAAGTGGGGAGAGGTTTAATACATCTAGGAGAAAGCAATAGTTTACAGTTAGGGTAACCAAGATCTGGAATGAGCTCCCGATTTAGGTGGTGGCTAGTAAAACCATGGACGAACTTAAGGTTAAGCTAGACAAGTACCTGACTGGTAATAACATTCTTGAGTATTCCTAAATGAATTGTGACGAGTACATGGACTTCTGTCTTCAAATGCTCCGATAAACCTGTGAAACCTATAATATTGGAGGCAGAATGTAGTACCAATTGAGTCATTCGCTGGTCAACTTACCCTCATCCCCCACACAGGCACACACGGATTTGCATTCTCATCATGTTTTGTGCTGGGTGCTTTTGTTGTATTTATGTTTACAGAAACCACACCAATTGGAAAGTATCTTCCAAAAAACTCTCTTTTTAAATAATGTGTTTTTGTAAATGACACGGGTTAAAAGCAAGAAGATGATCTAGTGAGCGAGACGGGATACCAGAAACTCAAATTCGGTATTCCATCTGAAGGTGCAATATTCTACTACCTAAAAGAGCAGTTCTATAAATGAAACTGCAGAGTGTAGGCATGGAGGTGTGGTATTCCAGTCTGAATACCAGTGTGATGAAAATGGTATTCTGCATTGAAAACTGATATGCAGAACAGGGAAGAATGCCATTAATTTCTTGCCCTGTGACATACTTTATCAGAATTGGGTTTTACTTAACCTTGTTTTAAAAATTGTATGTTCTCAAGTACATTACTCACTCTGTCTTTTAGTGACTTCTTCAGCTATGATTCTGTCACTTTTCTCTGACCTTCTCTGGTACATCTTTTTTTCCCACAGTGTCCTTGGGTTATCTGTATGCTTTAATTGCATTTTTCTCGTGCCCTTTCCTTCAGCAATTGGGCTTTTTTTCAGCCTTCATTTCTCACAGTTATTTCTAATATCTACTTACTCTGGTCTAGTTTTGTTTCATTCCTTAAAAGTTTTCTTTCCTTTCTTTTTAGTTTATTCATTTTAGTTTCTTAAACTTTTTTCTTTTCAATTTCCCCTTTCCTTATCACCAATTGATTTTTCAGTAATTTTTTTTTTTTATTTGCCTCTGCCCTTCCTTCTTTTTATTTCAGTGCTTTGTTTTGGCCCTGTCATTAGCTGCCTTTATTTGCTGTTACCTTTCTGCTGACTTCATTCGCTGCCTTTGACCCTGGTCTGCACCTTGCTGCCACTTGCTCTCCCATCTAGCATGAATGCTTCCCCTTCCCTTAAACAAGAGTATTACCCTTCAGTTGAACATCACAAAACCCCATAGCCTTTAACTCTCTGACAATCCTTACTGTTTCATTGTGGACTGGTGTTTCTGTTGGGACCTTTGCCATTCACTTGCCTGCCCGCCTTCACATGTCTTCCACATCACAGAGCCACCTGCTCCCTGGTGTCCCCAAACAATAGCAGAAACACGTGTGTTTCTGTGGGAGCAAGCACAGTAGTGGAGTAAGGCTGCAGGCACAGTCATGAAAAGAACATTTTTTTTTTTTTTTTATCATGACATCAGCCAGTTACTGGACAGGAAGCCGGTGATGCTGGAAATGTGAACAAAAAAAAAAAGTCAGACTTATGTCTGAGGAACTTAAATCGTGAGGTGTGATTGGAGAGAACATAGATAATGGCTTATCAAAGTGGCAGTCAGGCTGCTAAATAAATATCCCCTTCAAATTTAATACGCTGCAGATAGAAAAAGACATGTAAATACCATTTTTGGAAACGTAAATGAGTTCTGTATGCACCTTATCATTTATGCATTCTATATAGTGTTCTTTTTGTATCAGCATTTAAATTACTTCACCTCTTTCACTCCCTATGACAATAACAGTTCAAATATATCTGCTTCTAAAGAATTCAAATGTAGCTGCTTCAAACCTCTCAGCATTAAAATGCATAGCATTGGTCTTCAAAATTCTGAGCAAATTTCCAGACTGTGTAGCACTTTCTTATTTTACAGAATAGTATGTCAAAGAATAGTGGGCCTCACATGTGAAGTGTTAAGGAATGTTTCGATGAAGTTAGTTCAATGCTCTAATTGTTTGTGTGTCCAGAAATAGCTCTAACATGAGGGACATCAGTAAACCTGTGCAGAGCAAGGTACGTATGAGTGTAGAAATCATATTGGCATGTGAAATTAATAGCAATTGAGAGCTATTAACAGCTTTTATACTCGCAGTGAGTTGAACCAACACATCCTGTATGAGATTCAGCTGGTTTTGTGGTAAAAATGAGTTGCTTGTAATTTTGGAGTACTTCATAAAAGTCTGACCTTGAATCCCAGGTGTTGGCTGTAGTTAGGGGCTGCTTCTACCATTGCCAGAGATTTGTCCTGTTTCTTGAAGCTGAAGGTGTGAAAACAGTGGTGCGACCTAGTAAATGTCTCAACCATCTGGTACTGCATTCCGCTTGCATGCTGTTATGATTTTCAAGTAACATAGTGTATTTGGCCAGATTAGACACCTGCAGCTGGTGCAGAAGGCTGCATTGTGACTCCTCACTCTTCTACTCTGCTTGTTATTCTTGTGAATTTTAGTAGGAAAGAAAGTTGAGACTTTTCTTAGTTGAGTCTGCTTCAAACAACATGAAGTCTTGCTATATTATGACAATTGCAGTATGACCGCAGGTTAGAACTGCTCCGGAGGTGAAATAGTTAACTTTCTATGCAGTCATGGAACTTAGAGCACAAGCTTGGTTGAAAACTCTGTCTGTTGTGCTTCAAACGCAAACTGTCAGATTCTTTACTCCGCCTCACTGAACAGTCGCTCCGGAGATTTCTCCTTCTGCTCGGTTCATTTTGTCGGTTTAAAAGTATTGTTTTTCGTTTTTTAGCCGAAATTAAACCGCAACCGGTCGGTTCAAGCTCTGTCTGTGGTAATGTAAGTAATAGGTAGGTTTTACATTTATTTTTTCTGTGTGGAACTTGTAATTCTTTATCAGTTCGGTTTGAACCGATCAGGTTGTATTTAAAATCTACTAGTCCTTTTTTAGAGTGCGGTTCCCGGTTCTTATCGGTTCTAAAAAAAACGGATTTCATTATGTTTTTTCCACGACCCGTGACACGGTTGGGAACCGATAAGGGTGTCTTGCTTGGTGGATTGCCATAAACGGGCAAGTTGGTTAGACTGGCATTATGTCTGAGAAACCCAAAAGAAAAACCGGACCCACTGGGTTTCAACTCTGTAGTGTTTGTGGGGAAGCTTTTGCTAAGGCTGACCCACACACCACATGTGTCTATTGTCTGGGGTTTGACCACCTCAATTCAGACTGCCAGATTTGTCACAATTTCCCTGCTGCCACCATAGATAAGAGAGTTGGTAGGCTCAGGGAAAGGGGAGAACAAAAGTCCGCTGACCGGATGGCCAGCGGTTCGGTGCCAACCGAACGGGAGGGAGTGCCCTCTGACCAGGGCGATACTTCCTCGGCAAACGTAAGAGCCGGTTCTGAGGAGCCGGGTTCCAGCAAAAGGACTAGAAAGTCAGCTAGTGTAGAGCCAAAGTTATCTCCCCAACTGCTGAGGAAATAGCTAAAGCAATTCAAATTGTCCAGTCTCTCTCTCTGTTCGGCGAACCGACACCTTCAGGTAAGCTGCTCGTCTGGCCGGTTCCACCGTTCAAGATTATGATTTTGAGGATTTTATGAACCGGGAGGGAGAAGAGGAATATGAGGAGAGTGAATATGGTTTTGAAGATCTGGATGTGCCCATTGATCCGACATCTCTCCAGATAGACCTCTAGGGTTTCTCCTCCAAGGCTTTCTGAGTCTCCTTCTCATTTCATGTTTTATAAAAAAGTTGCTGAAACTCTCCAGATCCCTGTTGAGGAAGCTGTTGATGACCAAGAGGAGGAGCCAGACTATGTAGAAATGATGGATATTCCAGAGTATAGGAGACTGTCTATTCCTTTGCATAAATCTTTTCGGAAACAGACAGTAAAAGTTTTAAAAACTCCTCACACTATACCTCCTGTGGATAAAAGGATGGACAAGAGGTATACCTTATCAGGCTCCGACACTGATTTCCTCACTCAACAATGCAGCCATGTGGGGGTAGTGCAGGCTGCAGCCTGTGACAAGGCTAATATCTCCCTAGCTTCACACCCCCCTGAGAAGGACTCCAGGAAGATTGATGCTATAGCAAAGAAACAGTACATGGCAGCATCTTTGGGACTCAGACAAGCAAATTATATGGCTTATGCTGCTAGGTACCAGAAATCCAGATGGGATACTGTGCTGGCCCTAGCGAAACAAGTCCCTGACCAGCTTGCCAGGGAGCTGGAACAGGTGGCTCTGGATGGTATTGAGGCATCCAAGGTGCAATTTCATGCTGCAGTGGACTCTAATGATGTTTCATCAAGAGTCATGGCTACATCTGTGGCACTTCGCAGGATGGCTTGGCTCAGATGTACTACCCTGTCTCAGGATACCCGGTCTAAGGCCATGGATTTTCCTGTTGTGGGAAATTCTCTATTTGGGGAGCAAACAGAGAATTACATGAAGAAATGGATGAATATAGGACCACCTATAGGAGTGCACAGGCCAAGGAAAGGCAGGCCACCCTCAAAAGCAGCTTCCTAGAGGCAGGGTAGGCCTTTCATAGGCCTTTTACCAAGCCAAGCTTCCTCCTCCGCCTGTGCTCAGAGGGGTTCTTTGAGGGTGAGGCAGATGGGGTACAAGGTCTGCTTCCACCCCTCAGCCCAAAGCCCCTGCCAAGCAGGCACCCTGATGGGATTGCCAGGGCCGATTCTCCTCTACCTGTAGGGGGCAGGCTGGCTTACTTTGTCCAGGACTGGAAGTCTTTAACATCAGACAAGTGGGTCCTGGAAGTAGTAAGCCAGGGACTGGTTCTCAGCTTCAAAAAATTTCCAGAACTGAGAACCAGATCTTTTCCACCTGCAACTCCATCAGAGGCACTCGCCCTAGAGGCAGAGGTCTCTACCCTCCTGGCTCTCAGAGCTGTGGAAAGGGTTCCTCCCGTACACCAGGGCAAAGGTTTGTGCTCCAGGTACTTCCTTACCCCAAAAAAGACAGGAGAATGGCGGCCCATCCTGGATCTCAGATATTTAAACAAGCACCTTTTAAAGCCAAAGTTCAAAATGGTGACTCTGGGAATTATCCTACCCTCTCTAAGGCCAGGGGACTGGCTAGCTTCCCTGGACCTCAAGGACGCTTACTTCCATATTCCCATCAGAAGCTCCCATCGAAAGTACCTCAGGTTCGAGCTGCCCTCAGGCCACCACCAGTTCAGAGCAATGCCCTTCGGCCTCACTTCTGCCCCAAGGGTATTCACCAAATGCCTGGCTGTGGCAGTTGCCTACCTAAGAAGGCAAAAGATTGCCATCTTTCCTTACCTGGACGATTGGCTCTTAGTAGGCCAGTCCCCAGACCAGGTCAATTTACACCTTCAGATAACGCAGCAACTGCTTACCTCTCTAGGTTTCCTTCTGAATCTCTTAAAGTCAGTTCTAGAGCCAGTCCAGCTTCTTACCTTCATAGGCGCAGAACTGAACACACAGGAAGCCAGGGCCTTCCTTCCCCTGGACAGGGCAAAGACCCTAGTCTCCCTGGCCTCCTCATTTACCCTGCAGATCTCCCGGCCAGCAAGGCATTTTCTGCAGCTCCTAGGACACATGGCTGCTTCCACAGCAGTTGTGCAAGGAGCAAGATTTCAGATGAGGGACATCCAGTTCCATTTGAGAGCTTTTTGGTCTCAAAGAAAGGATCCTCTTACCAAGCTGATCCCAGTAACTCGAACCCTGATCCAAGCCCTACAGTGGTGGCAGGATCAGAGCAACCTGAGACAAGGGGTTCCTTTTGTCACTCAGTCTCATTGTCTAATCCTTACTACAGATCGTCCCTCTTGGGCTGGGGAGCTCACATGGGCGACCTCACCACCCAGGGTCTGTGGTCTCCCCAGGAATCTCTGCCCACATCAACCTGTTGGAGCTCAGAGCAGTTTTTCTAGCACTTCAAGCTTTTTCCAAATCTGTTCAGAACAAGAGTATTCAGGTCAGAACAGACAACACCACTACAATGTGGTACATCAACCAGCAAGGGGGCATTCGGTCTACGGCTTTGTGCACCAAAGCGATGAAGCTGTGGTCTCTGGCTTACTCCCTGAACACCTCCCTTACGGCAGTTCACCTCCCACGCAAGGACAATGTCCTGGCAGATGCTCTCAGCAGGATTTCACAGGGCCACCACGAATGGTCACTGGATCCCCTGGTCTTGGGAGTGGTATTTGCCAGATGGGGCACCCCGCAGATAGATCTTGTTGCAGCCCCAGACAATCACCAACTTCCTCTTTTTTGCTGCAGGCCCCCAATGTTGGGCTCACTCCCACTGGATGCCTTAGCCCTCAGTTGGGAGGGGAAGTTTCTCTATGCCTTCCCTCCCTTTCCTCTCCTGTTCAAAGTGCTAGTCAAAATCAGATCCCAATCATGCAAAGTCATTCTGATAGCTCCGGATTGGGCCAGACAGCCCTGGTATCCACTCCTGCTGTCCTTAGCAGTCCATCCTCCCCTGTCCCTTCCCAGGAATCACAATCTGTTAACCTGTGCCCAGGGAAGGGTCTGGTACCCCGAATCTCAAATCTCTCAATCTCAAGGCTTGGTTCTTGAAGAGTTAGTTTGCTGATTTACACCTTTCCCAAGGTGTAATGGATATATTGAAGGCCGCAAGGAAGCCTTCCACCAGGGCTACTTACAATTCCAAATGGAAAAGGTTTTCCATATGGTGCTCGGAAAAGCATATTTCCCCAGTCTCTGCTGATCTACCCACAGTCCTGGATTATATGGTCCACCTGAATTCTTTGGGGCTGAGACCAGCTACCCTGAAGGTGCACTTGGCATGTGTCTGCTTTTATTTCAGCAGGTAAATCCTCTTCCCTTTCAGCTCATCCTGTATTTTCCAAGTTTTTTAAGGGGTTGTTTCTCACCAACCCTCCATTCAGGGATCCTGCCCCTGCCTGGGATCTTAATGTTTGCATTGCTCAGCTTATGCAACCCCCCTTTGAGCCCTTGTCTTCAGCTGAGCTCAGGTTCTTGACTTGGAAAACTGTGTTTTTGGTAGCCATCACCTCTGCCAGACGCATAAGTGAATTACAAGCGTTGTCAGTGGAGCAGGAGTTTATCTCTTTTCACAGAGATAAGGTGGTCCTTCGGACTAACAGAAAGTTCCTACCTAAGGTGGTTTCAGATTTCCACCTTAATCAATCTATTTCACTTCCAGTGTACTTCACTGACCACTCCTCCTCTGGGGAGAGGATGCTGCACAGCCTAGATGTGAAGAGAGCCCTTAGTTACTACATAGAGTGTACCAAGGGTCATAGGTTTGACTCCCTCAACTGTTCCTCACCTATGGCGAAGTTGGTAAAGGGAAGCCAGCCACTAAAAGATCCATTGCCGGGTGGATTGTCTCTTGTATCCAATTCTGCCTATGAGAAGTTGGGTAAAGTTCCCTCAGGCCTGAGGGCTCACTCTACCAGAGGTACAGCTGCTTCTCTGGCTGCTGCCAGAGACATTCCTATTCTAGAAATATGTCAAGCAGCTACCTGGAAAACAGTTCACACTTTTACCAAGCATTACTCCCTGGACATCCAGGCTAGGAGTGATGCTTTCGGATTAACACAGCCGTGCTTCAGAGCCTATTTCCTAGGTAGGTTCTGTCCTCCTCCATGGGGGTACTGCTGTGTAATGCAATTGTCATAATATAGCAAGACTTCATGTTGTTTGAAGAAAAATTACTCACCTTAGTAATGTTGTTTTTCTAATGGAGTCTGCTATATTATGACCTCCCTCCCTGCCTGCCCCTCTCAGAACCTCTGTTTTGGGGATGTGGGTGGGCAGTACAGGGTTGGCACTTTTTTGATGCCCACCTTGTTGTTTTTCACCTACCTTTTTGGGTGAATTGGTGTTATGTTTTTGCATTTTTGGGTCTCCTGACTTGAGTCTTTGTTTTAGGCCAAAAATGAGTGTTTATGTTAGTAGCCAGTTGGCTAGTGTAGGTTTACAGCTTCCACACAGA
This sequence comes from Neoceratodus forsteri, assembly GCA_016271365.2. NCBI lineage: Eukaryota > Metazoa > Chordata > Ceratodontiformes > Ceratodontidae > Neoceratodus > Neoceratodus forsteri. Next base: position 1,102,548,641 of record CM028129.1, on the reverse strand, counting down.
ACCTTAGTGAGTTTTAGCTCAAAAGATCTGACAGTTTGCGTCTGAAGCACAACAGACAGAGTTTTCAACCGAGCTCGCGCTCTAAGTTCCATGCCTGCATGGAAAGTTAACTATTTCACCTCCGGAGCAGTTCTAACCTGCGGTCATACTGCAATTGTCATAATATAGCAAGACTCCATTAGAAGAAACAACATTACTAAGGTGAGTAATTTTTTCTTACCCCCTCCCCCCCCACACTCACACATGGATTTGCATACTCATGACAGTTTGTGCTGGGTTTCAGGCTTTTGACTGTATGTGCATTTACAGAAACCACACAAATTGTAAAGTGGTTGCCTTCTTGTGTCATTTATGGCTCCTACACACATTATTCTTCCTTATTTCAATTAGTTTACCAATTTGTGCTCACTACAATTGTATTTTATCTTTTTCTGTATACCCAGTGAGCTAAAGCAGTGCAAGTTATTTTTGGTACAGAAGGGCTTACATCTGAAGGTACTGTAACTCCTAATGAATGATCAGCCTTTGAATTTGATGTACTGGCTCTAGTTAGATTTGCCATTAAAGGAAAGCTGTCGAAATCTGGAGCGCCCCACCCTCCAAAGGCTTACCCCCCAATTAAGCTTTTCGCAGTGCACAGCCTTTGTTTTAGCTGCTGGAACTTACTTTATTTTAGTTTTGAAAACTCCGGGAGTCGGGAACATGGCGGATGCTGCAGGACTCCCATTTAGTGTGAAAGTGTGGTGCCGCACCACTCGCTTCAATGCATTTGTATTGAAGCGAGCGGTGTCACTAAATGGAGCCGAGCAGCCTCCGCCATGTTCCTGACTCCTGGAGTTTGAAAATAAAATAAAGTAGGTTCCAACAGCCTAAAACAAAGGCTTCTCACGAAATGATGGAGTAAGTCTTTGGGGGTGGAGCACTCCAGATTTCGACAGCTTTCCTTTAACAGTAATCAGGTTGCACCCTATTCTAGAATATAGCAACAGGTTCAGGTTTTTGTTGCTTAGTACGTCAGCTACTGTAGTGAGCTGTATAAGGGCCTATCATGTGGCCTGATTGGAGCCTTGCAGCTTGTGCAGAATTTATTTATTTGTAATATTTTTTACCAGAAGTAAAGAGAGTCTAAAAAGGGGCTCATTTCCAGTTGCAACCGGAGTGGGGGAGGAGACCGGAAAAGAATCGGGTAACACAATGCAACAAATCCAGAAGAAAGATATATAAGTCAATATATATACAAATTCATCCAATATACAGAATATACAGGAACAGATATATCACCACAGTACAGAGTGTATACACAGTCGAATCACATTTAGGTACCACAGGTACAGGGGGAACACCGTCCCATAACAACACAATGAAGTTAATTTACTGCTGTTTAGAATACCATTGAGGACAGCCCAACTCAGAAAAAGGTCAGGGTAGGGGTAACTAACCAGGACCAGGCACCTATTAGCTGCAGCAGCTTGTCTTCTGGCCTTGTGGAGGTCACAGCATATCACTCCAGCACTCTGGCACTCCACATCTTATATCTGTGGGTCTTATTGGGGGTGGAGGGTGGGGAGGAGAGAATGTCTGGAAAAAATCCAATACAAATAGAAAAAAAAAAAGAGATGTGCTGGATCTTCGGTCAGTTTCACATCCAGGCAGCCCAACCTTAAAAGCACTCAGAACAAACATAAGTGCTGTGCACTTGCAGGAAATGGAACTTCAAGAAAGGTTGTTCCCCACAAAAAAAATATGCCCAGCTACTGCATTTACTGAACAGCAGCAGACAACACCACAGTGACAAATGGCTTTGAAATCTAGGACCAACACTCCAGTAATTGGCTGTAGCCAACTCTTGTTTTACATGTTGGTAATTTCTAGCCATATGAGCTTAGACACATCACAGTACCATTGCTACTTTAACTACTGTAGTGCCTGGACTGAAGAACACTATAACATTTACAGTTATGTGGTACTGTTTGCACACTGCATCCTAAAGGATAACCTGTGATACTGCATCTCTTTTCCAGTGGGATCCTGCTCCTGCTTCGGCAGCACGACGCCTCTCGGTACTTTTATTTTATTTCTTTACCTAAACATCAATGTAGAGGAAAACCCAGTGAGATTCCATAGCGTCCATAGGTGTCTTGGAATGCAACTGAATATTATAGTTTACAAAACTATGCAGATGTAATGTGGTTGCATGATTTTGTGGTTGAATGAAGTCATCCACTATTCTCTGTATCCGTACCACTTAGGCTGTGCCACAGTGACGTGGTTGAAAGCTAGCATGACATATCTTTGGAATACTTGGCAGTACTAGCAAATGGCTTGTACCACCAGCTGTATCTTTTGTTTAAACACAGACAGGATTCTTTGGGGGCTGTGCTTCAGAATGCTGCATCCAAGACCAGTTGGCAGATGGCTCATAGTGGGCTGAAGCTGAATCCTGGCAAAATTGAGTTGTTACTGGTGGGATCCCCAAATTGACTTTGGTCATCTATTTTAGAGAGTCTGGACCTACCTGTTTTTGGGGGTAATAGACTGCAGGCTCTGCAGATGGTTTGCAGCCTGAGAGTCACTCTTGACCACGAGCTATCACTTGTACCTCAGGCATCAGCTGTGGTCAGGAGTAACTTTTATCATCTGAAGAACATTGCTGGACTGGGTCTCTACCCTTAACTTAGAGAGTAGTGCATGCTTTTGTCATCTGTCACCCTGACTACTGCAATGCGCTCTACTGAAACCTTCTGGCAGATCAGAACCACTGTCTCCAGCTGGTGCGGAATGCTGCAGCCAGACTTGTCACCTCTAAAAAGAGGAGTGATCATATCACTCCTGTGCTGCTTTCATTGCACTGGCTACATGTGACATGGCAGATTGATTTCAAGGTCCGTCTTCTGACCTTTAAAGCCCTAAATGGACTGGGACTCCAGTACCTCGAGGAGTTTCTGGCAACCCGCTCCAATATCTTTGAGTTACGTTCTGCTGGTTCAGGCCTGTTGGTCAAGATTAAATTCGACTCTGGGCAGAGCCTTTTTGGTAGTTGCTCCCCTACTTTGTAATAGCCTTCTCACAGATATTCAGTTTGCCACTGCTGTCACCACTTCTAAAAGTAGACTGACGACATAGCTCTTCGGGCAGGCTTTTCAGGGCACTGAAATAGCCATGGGTATCTACATTGTTTGAAATTGTTAGTTGCAATATATGATTATTTTTATGATTGTTCTTATTTTTGTTTTTTGGCTTTATTGTAAAGTGCCTTGATTTTTAAAAAGACTTTGAAATCAATCTATCTATCTATCTAGGTAGGTAAAATGGGTAGTTGTGGCTATGGAATCTCCTGTGTACTCTATTTGAAAATATGTTGCAGTTGGTAGAGAGGTAAAAACAAAATACTACTTGGTGACTGGTAATATCATTGTAAGTAATTACCTTTGCATGTTAAGTTGTTACCAGCTCATAATGTTACTTCTTTTACAGTACAAAGCATGCACATGCAAAAGCTTGTATTTTATGTCCACCCTAAGTCACGTTTAAACACAGGTGTGTCACTTCAACAAAAGACATTCTGAGCATACCCTTGGGGCTTCATGGGAAAAGCTGACATTTCATTTGTAGCTTTGTAGAGTATAATTCCCACCAACCCACACCCACACAAAGCCTGGATATAGATGCTCAAAGGAGAACCACCTTTTACCTGCAAGCCTGTGTTAAAAGCTGTTTCATATATCAGATAACATTCTGTTATTGTTGCATCTTTACTGGTCTTTTTGTAAATTCAGTGAGTGTTTTTGATCTAAGAGGAGGCCCTCTGAGGCAAACCATTTTAGAGCAATATGATGTAATTTATGTCCCTGTTAAGCTCTTATAAGTATTGTTATAAAAAGGCAAGGATAAATGCGGAGACCTCACTGGATGACAGCCATCACCTGACCATGCATTAAAATACTAAAAATATATGGCCAGAAACTGTATCTGATTACAGAGGCTGGAAAGCCTCATTACGCACAACAAGCCATTTTATAAGCCCAGTAAGCTGCTCCGGGTGTGTATTAAAGGATTAGTGATTCACTTTCCACTTTCGTTAGGACATTCTGCTTTGGCCTTCGTGCCTCACTACGCCCATGGGGCGTGCATCATTAATCCCCTTTCATGCACACCCCATTGTGGCTTACTGCTCACTTGTAATACATCCATGTTCTGTTATAGAACTCTGTGGTTGAAAGGCGCATAAAGTACATCATATAGTTCTTAATGGTACTTACCACCAGTCTTTTCATAAGAAACACCAAATGAGTTTACTAAAAGACCAGTATAGATGGAACAGTAGCAGAACTGAACCCAGTATTTAGGAAACAACTTCTACAAATGGAAAGATTTAACAATTTCACAGAGTTCCCCTTTAAAGCCTATTGAGAATGTAGTGTAACCCCCATCTTGAGCCTGGCTTGCTGCCCTCTGCGTCCCTCCGGTCCCTTGGGACTAGCATCAGGACTGAAGGGGGTGAGGAGGAGTGGCAGGATCTTTGGTGCCATTGATGTATGTTGCTCTACCCGCACTCTGCTTTTGTGGCTCCATGCGGCACAGCTGATCACAAGTTGCCTGCCACCAATGGAGGAGTACATTATTCAGAACATGAATCAGGACTGCCTTAAATCTGATTGCACCGGACACAAACACACATCCACACAAACACGGTATGGGCACAAAAATGATTTAAGGGCAGAAGCTCTAACTGCAGTAAATACCTTTGGGTTTGCGCCCATAAAACTAGAGGGGCAGCCATGTTTGTCCACTTGGACCCCCATCACTGTAGCAAAGAAGTGAGTGGTTTAAAGCATAGTCAGTTGAGTTCCAGAGCCTGCAGAGGGAGCCACTGGAGGACACATTATTTTTGTCAGAGAGAAGGGCAACCAGTTGTGCACTGAGTGAAAATCTGGTATCCCCTCCCAAGTGACTGATGGGAGGATATGACAAATGAGAGGGCTGGATCCACTGGTGAACAGCAGAGGCCATTTCATAATGTTTTCTGTCTGTGTGAGGCATAGCCTGAAGGCAGAACTGTTGCTTGAGCTTGCCAGTGTTTCCAGGTCTGCCTGAGCTTCCACAGCCAGGGGACTGTAGGCATCTACTGGGCTTGAACAGACAATAGGGGAAGATAACTGAGAGAAATCTTGAACAGGTGAGATTTGTTGAATGCATCAAATCCCCAAGATTGTGATCTGATCGAAGAAGTCTGCTGCCCCAGAAGTACATCTCTGTGTCCAGAGTGTCATCACCAACAGGCACTGTATCTAGGTGACTGGTCCGCAGTGCTATGGGAGGTGCAGGGACACTGCACAGATCAGGTGAGTGGGTGTTCTTGGGGTTGAAGCTTTACCCAATAAACTCATCTGGGAGAGACCAACTAACTGAGAGGTGGTCCTCTGAGAGAAACATCTGAATGAAGGGGAGAAGCCAGAGCCATGCTGATCTGCCTGAGTTATCTAGGGACCTACTGACTGGGGAACTGATCCAGGACTAGAATTGGTGAGGAACTAGCATCTGGAATTCTGCCAGGTCAGAGGTTGCACGAGTACATATCAGGGCCTTCAGGTCCTGCAACCCATTTTTAGTTAGATCATTAGGGCCACAGTTGCGTACTGGTATTTGTATGACTAGACCATCCAGCCGGGATTGCAGGTTGGGTTTATATATTGTTTAAAGTGCACGCCATCATGTGCATTGAGACTGTCAGTAGGCCTACAACATTACACTGACTGGGTGCTCAGTAAAACATAGGGTATTCCCTAAGAGACATGGGATAGTTGTACTGGTACCAGTAAGGGGGTGGGGTAGAGGACTGGACAGTATAGTCAGACAAGGGAACTCTAATGTGAGAGGGTGGCATCTTCTAGACTGAGCTAGCCATTAGTCGACTGCCAGTCTGCACTTGGTCTTTGTATGCCACTGGGACCAGTAAATAGCGAACCAGAGCTATTAATAGTTCTTTCTATTAGGACACTTACTGTACATGCTCCCACAACTGCTCCTCAACTCTGATGTGAGCCACAGGAACTTTTGAGATGCTCTGCTTAAGGCACATGATGCAGAATAATAATTCAATGACCAGATTTGGAGTAAAGTCCAAACAAAATTTATTTTAATAGAAGTAAAAGCTCAAGAGCATATTACAGCTGTAAATTAAGCAAATCCTCACAGATTGTTTCGGACAGTTTGTATCCCACAAGACTAATGTCTTTATTTCAGAATCCATCATCCCAGCAAAGGAGGCATTTCTTTAGGGTGTTGGCCCCACAGACTTCAATGTCCATGTAATCTTTAGGGGCTGTGTACAACCCAGGGACACTTTGGATTAAACAAACAAAAATGGGTTTTAAGCACCCAGTAATTTGTACAGGACTCAGCTTGAGGTAATCTGAACAGCGATATCTCTACAGTATATTTTCAGTATGAAGGCAAGGGCATATAGATAGAGCAACAGAGCAATGGGCACTGCAGCTGCCTGGATATACTATTCTACCAGCCTTCATTGGAGCTGGTACCCTTGGCCAAACTGTCCTCCAGTGGAGGATCCATATTAGCCTGGACTGGGTTCCTGTGCATCTCCCTTCACATGGGCTCATGATAGCCAGCTAGGAGCCCTTAGATCTACATCATACTTCATCATTTCCCTGCTTTGGTCCCAGCTTATCCAGGACATGTGTGATGTGCCACAGAGTTTAGCAATAGGGAAAAGAGGGGCACTTCCTACTGGGGGCTGCCATTGCTTGGAGCCTTCAGCCTCTTCCTCAACCACACCATCTCCCTACAGGGTGGAGGGCCCTGGCCAAATTAAGCACAATTATCCTATTACAGGATTTCCTCTGTCTGCTTAGTGAAAAGAGAGGCACCAATAGCAAACAATTGTTCTTGAGGATCAGCCTGCTATGGGGATTCACCCCACAGGTGGCATGTTGAAGTGGCTGTTGTCATGATCCCAGGGTTTGGTGTTGGGTTCTACTTCCAGCTAGGCTTCTCAAATGGTCCAGCTGCAGGATGCAGCTCTCTGTGAACTTTGCAGACTGAGTAAACAACTCTAGTGATTCATCAGCCACCAGCAGCAGGTCACAACCCCTGGGAACTCTGTCAATCCAGCTCGCAGGGAGTATTCTGAGTTGGCTGGAGTTAACCCTTTGGGGCATGTGGATGCCTTGGGGCAACACACACACACACACAGAGTCATAAACTTCCCTCTTGCCTCAGAACTCGTGGTACCACATTACGGTGCTGCAAAACAGTGTTTCGCACCTTGTTACCTTGTTATCAGAGGCAATTAGAAAACTTGCAGCTGGTTTCCTAAATGTAATAAGGTAACGCTTAAACTAATGAGGTACTGCAGTAAGAGGGAAGAGGGAAGTTTAGTGTGACTATCACTGGGTAGATTATAGTGGCGCAGTAGCACTACCATAGTTATGGTTGAGCAGGGGTTTCTATATTAGACGTCAAAGTTTGCACTTTATTGTCTCCACAGCCATTCAGCAGATTTGCACAAAATTTTGCATGCACAGTCTCGGGGGTGGGGGGGAATAGATCTCTTGATATGCCAAGTTTCATTCTGGTTGGATGTATGGATTGTGAGAGCAGGATAGCGAAAAAAGTGAAAGAAATAGCTTTTTTTTTTACTTTTTTTTTTTTTTCGTCAGCGCCCAGATGGTTTGGGAGTTTGGTCTGAAATAATCTGTTCCAAAGTTATTAAATTTAAACATTTCAGTTCTGAGCATGCTCAGTACAGTTTTTTGGATAGCTGTTTGGAACAAAAAAAAGAATTTTGTCCGTATGAAAAAGGATCCTTTTTCATATGGGGTAATCCTTTCTCATGAGAAAAAAAATATTTTTTGTATGGCTGCCACCTTGTGTCTCAAAACCCACAAAAATGACATCCTGCACATACACCAATACATGTATCTTGCTAATCAGGGCCCTGTTAGGTGGATTCTGTGCTTAGTTTCTGGAAAAATTACCTAGAAATGTATTTTTTTTTATATTTAAAAATCCTTTTTCATGAGCTGAATTTTTTTTCCCCTTCGTGTGGGCATATGAAAAAAATAATTGGTCCCTACCAAAAAGGATGCCCTCATATGAAAAAAGATGTTTTGCTTAGTTTTTTTCGCATTCTTTTTTCGTATGCTTTTTCTTTTCATTCATACAAAAAAAGAATACCCTCATGCGAAAAAAGATTTTGGACTTAGGTTTTTGTTTCCCCACGTTTGAACTTCAACAAGCAATAACTCCCTCAATTTTTGGATTTAAGGGACAATCTATATATCAAAAGAAGTTTTAATAAGTACTACAAGAATAATACATACTCCCCTTAAAAGAATTTAGGGCCCACGTAAAAAAAAAAAAAATAATAATTTAAAAATGAAAATACTTATAGGATAACATTGGAACTTTAACAGATCATAACTCCTTCATTCGTTGGACTTAAGAGACAATCTATATATCAACACAAAGGTCATAATGAATACTGCTAGAATAACACCCCCAAAAAAAAAAAAACTATTGTGGGTAATATAAAGAATACAAAATGAAAATTGCTATAGGATAACATTGGAACTTCAACAACCCAGAACTCCCTCAATATTTGGACTTAAGTGACAATCCATATATCGAAACAAAGGTCTTAATGAGTACTACAACAATAACACATATTGCCCCCCATAAACATTTAGAGGCAATATAAAAAATACAGAGTCCCATAGGATAACATTGCAACTTTAACAAGCCGTACAACGAAGGAAGGAAATTGCTGATTTGGTAGAAATGGAAGTTTGGGGCCCAGAGGGCCCTGTGCTTCCACATAAACATACATGCATGCATCTGTGGAGCGATGGAGTGCTTCAGAGGCAAATGAGGATGTGAATATACTATCTCAAAAAGTAAGTAAATTCATTGTAAAAAACTTTGTTAATGCACTAGTTAGAGTTAAACCGACAAAAGTAGCATTAGCGTTCCCAACCGAAACACCCCCCTTCCACCCTGCAGGCAGCAACAGGAAAAAACATTACTATTTGATCCCTCCTGCATCTTCTCAAATCAGACATGGGGTGTGCCTTTGGGTTGTCATCCTTAACTCTCACCCCATTCTCATATATTGTACACATCTCAGCTTATTTACTGATGGAGTGGGGTGAGCGTTAGGGTTGACAACCTCAAGGCACACCCCTCGCTGGATTTGTGAAGACACAGGAGAGGTCAAATAGTAATGTTTTTTTCCTGTTGTTGCCTGCATGGTGGGGTTGGGGTGTTAGGGTTGGAAACTCTAGCGCCACATTTTCCTACTTTTGTTGGTTTAACCCTAAGTAGTGCATTAACAAAGTTTTTATGCAATGAATATTTATATATACAGATATAGATATTTTTACATATTTACACACACAGATGGTGAGCCAGGATGATTCAGTCACAATGTGAGGAAACGCAAATAGGGGAGCAAACAGCTACCCAGTTGCAGCCCCCAAATTTTGACCATCCACAAAGGCTGTCTTTATATCACCGGGCGCTGTGTTTCAGTCTGAATGCAGATAGCGAACCCAGATGTTTATGGGCACAAGTGGTTACATGCATTAACACTTGCCTTGCAACACACATGGTCTTGTGCAGATTGCACAGCGTCAGTCCCATGGTGCTACTACCTATGTCCACCTCACCTCCACTACCACCACTGATCCAAACCGGTAGGCCCCCTTGTCGGACAAAGTGCATTTTAGTCTTCTGGACCTCTTTTGACCTTGATGGTTGTCCAGTAGCCCCATCCCCAGCCCTGGCCCATGTAAAGGTCACTGGCACTCAGTTCTTCTTCCCCATCCCAGCTCCCCCATGTGGGTGCCTCTGTTGCCTGGTCCCTTACTGGTCACTATCCTGTACTGACATTCTCATTCTGCAGCATTTCTTACCAAGGACACCATGCTCTGTAGATGGCTCTGCATGCCAGCCACCTTCCTCAAGCCGTCTCAAAGTAGTTATTGAATGTACAATAAAGGATTGCAACCCCTCTCTGTAGATAGCTCGGGGGCCAAGGGAGTTAGCAGTTGAGACCATTGCATAATCATTGATCCAACAGTTTTACAACAGCCCCTTGTGACTGTGAATCAGGCTTATTATGTCTAACTGGTTGTCATTTTATTAATACTGCTAGAATAACAGCCATTAATAATATTAATAAAATGACAACCAGTTAGACATAATAAATACTTTAAGTCTTAGAGGGCTTTAAAAGAATTGGAGTCTCAAGAAAGGTGCATTTTAAACTGCTATGATTTTGATTAAAAAAGGGAGGCATGCATGTGTGTTGTAAGCTTCGTATTCTTTGAACGTGCCTTCAGCCTGATGAAACATTGAATTATGTGTGTGTGTGTCACTAATCTTGAATGCCAAGTCTGTATTAACACTTAAGTAAATGGCTGCTGGTTAGTCTGTAATGTGTGTGTAACTACCTACTTTCTGGGATGGGTCCACTGTGGTGCATAACTCAGTAACAGTTTCTATAGATATAGCTTTTGATGTTCCCTTTTGCTACTGTTTTGGGTGTTTCCTTGTGACAGCAACATAATTATTTTCTACCTTTTTCTAAAGCTATCCAGACAGGGTCCAGCTGTGTTCCATTTTGCAAGCTTTGATGCTATTTATATATGTATATATGTGTGTTTGTGTGTGGTACCTGTGCAGTAGCAGATATTTCATGGACTTCAGACACAAATACAGCACTGTTATGGGTGTGTTCCATACGTGAGGTACATGTTCAAAAATAGAAGTGCTCACTATATCTGCTCCCATTTGTCTTCTGGAGCATCTTGTGGCTGTGAATTAATTGTAAACAGGGTCAAGCCGAAAGTTACGTTTTAAAATTTTTTATTTACTATTATTTAACTATTCACAGTCCCACTGAGACAATGCAATTCAGCAACTGTGCTCACAAAAATTTAGATCACAGTTGCAAGCTTGGCTAAATAGTAATTCAAAAGGGAAAACAATACACTCTGATTTAATAGATTTTTCTTTTCGATACAAAATTTTTTTCAATCTACCCTAAATTGCTAACATTTCGCAACCCCCGACCTTTTCATCAGGGCTGGTGGTCTGAGCAATTTTAGTACCCTTTCAAGTTTAAAACCATATTTTCACAAGAAATGCTTTTGTTTTCAAGCTACAGTGTTGCTTTTCTAATAGTTACAATTGAGAACACTGTCAGTTTTAAAATCTAGGGAACCCTTAGGTTTCTTACAGTACTAAAAAATAATTTTTGGGGGATGGCTGTTCAAGGGACAGGTGTAATGTTAAATCTTCTTTGAATCAGTCTGCTGCATAGAATCTACCAATCGGGTATAAGCTTGAGTCACTAGGATCCCAAAGGAGCAAATCTTTTGAATGGGAGTCCAGCTACTGCTGCTGGCTTAGGACACCTACGTGACACCATGTGGCGACATGCACCTGCCGATATCTGTCTGTAGCTGGGTCCCTCCCCTACCTCAGCTTTTAATTCAAATAATGTCACTTCAGTTTGTCTCTCCACTGTTATTCCTTCTCTCATTTTCTTATTTTGTTAAGAATGCCTTAGTCGGAAGAGGAAGAAACCTGCCCTTTTCCATTTATGTCACAGTGGTAAAAATATTTATAAGGATGACAGGCATTCCATCTGTGTTTCCTGTCTAGGGCCTAGCCACAGCATCGACTACTGCATCGCCTGCTTTTGTGTCGATTGCTGCACACTTCAGAATCATTGCCTGAAGGTGAGACGGGAGACCCCAACCTTCAGAGGTAGGCATCGGTCCAAGAGGTCACTGGACAGGACTTTGAAGCATTTCCCCCAGGTCCCCTCACTTCTTTTTCAAAGTCAACAAAGTACAGAGCTCTCCTCGCCTCCACCATGCTGAGGCTATGTTGGAGTCTTCGGTGGTGGTGGGTGGACCATTGGCTCCTTCTGGGCAGCCAGTGAAGAACCAACCAAGACCAGTTTGCCATAGGTATGTACAGCACCCATAGGGTTGGGGTCAAGGCCTTTGACCTTGTCCACTACCTCGGTAATATCACTGCTGATCATCTGTGTTATTACTGTGATGATACCATTTGCTGTGCTAGTGTCAGTGCTAGTGTCAGCCTCAGACTCCATACTGCTAGTGGCACAGAGGTTGATGTTGGTCATGACACCGATGTCTGTGCTGGTGTTGTCAGTGATGAACTTGGTGCCAGGGCTGTTGGTGCTTCTGGTGTCGACTCAGCAACAACTTTTTTGGTGCTAAGTTCTCTCCTGGTTCCAGCATGGGCATCTTGACCAGACTGTACTCAGGCTTTTCAGTAGGGCCCGCTCAGTCGCAGATGTACACTGCTTTCCCCCTTAGGTCACTGCTTCTGTTACCTTCTCCATTCTCGGAGTGTCAGTAGTGGTAATCTATGCTTAATCCTCTCCTAGGGTGAGGGGATTGGCAGAACCTTAGGACCCTACCCAAGTCACTGGTACTGCAGCCCAGCAGAATGCCCCATCCCCCCCCCAGGCCTATGCCTCAGATATAATAGTAGTGGTAGTGGATTGAGATGCTCTCCAAATTCTTCAGGCCTCCAGGCCCTTTAACTTTGAAGTAGTGCCGCTTATAGGTAGATACTGTAAAAGCTTAATGCAGGGAGTCTGACAGGGCCTAACTCAGGGCACTCTCCCTGATTTCCCACCTGTGTGGTTTATCCACTTCCTCTCCCTCAGCGTCCTCCTCTGAGGACAACAAATGTTCTTGATACCAGACCTTGAAAGCTGAGTACATCTGTACGAGAGATTTGTGGTGGAGATGCTGCAAGAGTCAGGAATCCCTGCTTATACCATTCACAATCCTGTCACCCTTCCGTTATGACTCCTTGGGGTTCCCAATACAGACACTGTCATTTCTTCTGCAAAGCCCAGATAATACCTAGACAGTCCTACTCTACTGTGGCATAGGCCTTCTCTCTTGGCAGCAGCTTCTTGCTCAGGTACACAACTGTGTAAAGTGACTCAGAACTACACCTAGCCCATGATCAGATGCATATGCATGCACAGTAAACCATACAGAATAGTCCAGGCTGGCAAGCACAGGTACCCGACACAAAGCCTCCTTCAGCTGGCGGAACGCAGTATTGCAGATTTGCATCCACTGAACCTTTTCTGGCATTTTCTTCCTGGTGAGATAGGACAGGGGTTTGGCAATGGCAGAAACTTAAGGTAGTACCCTGCCATCCCTAGGAAGGCCCATATTTTTTTTTTGGTCATGGCTAGTCCCTGTTAGACCTCAATATTCACTGGCTCAGGCCAGGTGATCCCACTCCCCACCTTGTGCCCAAGGTATGACACTTCTGCCATTTCTATCTGGCACTTCTCTACCTTGACTGTCGGCCAAGCAGCCTATAGTGGCAGAACACATTGGTCATGTGCCTGACGTGATCCTCCCAAGTCTGGCTGTAGATGGTGATGTCATCCATGTATGCCAGAGAGTAGTCTCCTGCCCCATTCAGAATGCGGTCCATGAGACATTGAAAGGTGGCTGGCTGATTCTTCATCACAAATGGCATTACCTTGAACTTGAATAATTCAAATGGGGTGATGAAGGCCAACCTCTCTCTGGCTTCGGAGGTGGGGTTGTCTACCAAGAGCTGTTTGTTAGATCTGTGGTGGACAGGTAAAGGACTCTCCCTGACCTTTCTAGGACCTCGTCTGTCCTGGGCATGGGGTATGCATCAGACTGTGCAGCTGTTGAGTTTGCGGTAGTTTATGCAGAAATTTGTTGTCCCATCCCATATGGAGATCAGTACTACTGGGGAGACCCAGTGACTACTGGACTCCTGGATCACCTGGAAAGCCAGCAACTCCTTGGTCTCCCACTCTGTGGCATGTCTTACTCCTTCTGGCACTCTGTAGCATGGTTGTCTCAGTGGGGCTTGGGACCCTGTGTCCATGTTGTGCTCTGCCAGTGTGGTATACCCTGGCTTTCCTGTGAACATTTCACCAAGTGTATGCAGCACCCCACGCATTTCAGCAGCTTGGGCTGGTGTCAGCTGATCTGATAGGGTGACAGCATCCACTGATGGATGATGCTCCCCTAATTTCTCCCAGGAGATCCACCAGTGGGTGTGCTTCTGCCTCCTCCTCCGGATAGCTGTACACAGCCAGGACCATCTCATCCCGGTCATGGTAAGGCTTCATAATGTTTATGTGGTAGACTCGCCATTTGTGCCTCCTGTCTGGTAGTTCCACCACATAATTAGCATCATTCACCCTCCTGACCACTGAGTAGGACCGCTCCCAACCTGCCTGTAATTTGTTCTGTCGGACAGGGAAGAGTGCCATCACCCATTGCCTGACTTCGTACTCTGGGGCTGTGGCCCCACAGTCATACCACGTCTTCTGCCTCTGTTGTGCTGTGGTTAGGTGCTCCTGGGCAAACCCTATGAGCTCCTTGAGCAGTGACCTGAAATTCAGGACATACTGCACAACAAATTCCCCTTGGGAAGCAAGATCACCCTCCCATTCATCCCTTACCAAATCAACTGTACCCCTTACCCTATGACCAAACGGGAGCTCAAAGGGTGAAATGCTATCTGTGGACTCCTGGGGGACTTGACTATATGTGAAAAAGAGATGGGGTAAGTAATTGTCCCACTCTCTCACATGCTGGTTGATAAATGCCCTTAACATGGTCTTAAGAAACTCATTGAATCACTTGACCAGACCATTAGTCCAGGGGTGGTATGGCGAGGCCCTTAGCTGTCTTACCCACACTTCTTCCAAAGACTAACCATCAGATCAGGCATGAAGTTAGTGCCCTGGTCTGACAGAATCTCTTGTGGAAAACCCACCTGACTGAATATCCCCAGCAGTTCATCTGCCACCTTCTCATCCTCAGTGGAGGACTAAGTCACTGCCCTGGGTACCTTGTGGCATAATCTATGACCACCAAAATGTACCACTTTTCAGTGCGACTTGGGGTGCTGAGTGTCCCCACAGCATCCATGGCAATTCGTTGAAATTGCTCTTCGATCATAGGTAGGGGAGTCAGAGATGCCTTTTAGCTTAGAAAAAACACAAGAACCAAGCAGCAATTCTGGTAGCAGCAATAAAGTCAGGCATAGTAACTGCATAAATGCAAGATATCATCAAATTACTCCCCGGCTGGTCACGATTTAGACCCAAGCGCCGGAGAGTAGTAGCCGTGCTTTTGTATTTATACAGTTGCTTTGACGCCTGATCTGTTTTATTGCTGCCAAACCAGAATTGCTGCTTGGTTCTTGTGTTTTTCTAAGTTTTTTTTTAAGCTAGCACCCATTACAGCTGTGCGCTTCCTTTTTCTGCGTTTTTCTAGTGCCTTTTAGCTTTGTTTATCTTATAACTCATTACTTCTGATAGCTTTGTAGGAATTTTGAACCATCCATTGCTTAACCTGACACAAAATGGCCACCCAGGACAGAATGAGAACACAGCTGCAACTCACCAAAAGGCGAGTTGCAGTTTGATCATTACTGTGTATACTATTTTTCTTGTTTCAAACATGTTATATAATGCCAAAAACCAAATTAAAAAAACTGTAATACAAAATTTAAAAACTAGCTACACAGATTTACCTAAATTCAAAGCAAAGATTTACTTTTAGAAGGATTTACATTTACTTCCCACAGGAAAAAATACATTTATTGGACACAAACTGTCTAACTTTTTCAGCTTTGACAGTACTTATTTTATAAGAGCCAAGCATGGATTTATAAAGAAAGAAAGGGGAAGAGAGGAGGGGAGGTGGTATTACACCCATATGTTAAACAAAAAAGGAGTTCTCATACACCTTTGTTCTTATTCTGGGCTTATTCGATTTCACTTGATTCCTTAAATTATATCTCAAACAGAGGCAGAAGTTTATGCAACTTGTGATTTACAATACATATCTGCAGAAACACACTTACTTGCTCTGTCCCTCCAGTCATTTAATGATTCAGTTCCACACACTGTCAAAGCCTCTTCATGCCCCACTTACCTCCTTAAAATAATCCTAAGTGCCCTTTTCTGAATAAGTTCCAAATCATCTGTTATTTAATATTTAAACCACAGAGTCATACAGGGGCTCCACGTTCAAACACTGGCCTTATCACTGTACTGTAGCAATAAATCAAATCTTGTTGACTCACGCTGGCCTTTCTTAGCATTATCAAGAACTATTATCTTGTAGTGGCCTTCATCATCCTATTATTTACTTCCTCTCCCCATTTAAAGTCACTCTGAATTGTCAACCCCAAAAGCTTTACTTGATTTATAACCCCAACTTTCACTCCCTCCCCAACAATAGCGGCACACCCACATACTTTTTTTATTTTCCCAAACCAGATTTCCGTTCTGTTTTTCAGGATTTATTTACGTGAAATTTGCCATGGACCATTTTTCTATTTCTCCTAGATCGTGTTACGTTTTACAACCTTCCTCAAATTCAGAAATGTCAACAACAGTAGTGTGCATCATCCACATATTTGATACAGTTTCCTGTGGTTTTTAAATAATTTATCATCAAGAAGAATAACAAAAAACCCAGTTTGGTATCCTGAGGCCCCCCTCGGTTTGTGCCTCCTGTCTGGTAGTTCCACCACATAATTAGCATCGTTCACCCTCCTGACCACTGAATAGGGCCACTCCCAACCTGCCTATAATTTGTTCTGTCAGACAGGGATGAGTGCCTTCACCCATTGCCTGACTTTGTACTCTGGGGCTGTGGCCCCACAGTCATACCACGTCTTCTGTCTCTGTTGTGCTGTGATTAGGTGCTCCTGGGCAAACCCTATGAGCTCCTTGAGCAGTGACCTGAAATTCAGGACATACTGCACAACAAATTCCCTTGGAAGCAAGATCACCCTCCCATTCATCCCTTACCAAATCAACTGTACCCCTTACCCTATGACCAAATGGGAGCTCAAAGGGTGAGATGCTATCTGTGGACTCCTGGGGGACTTGACTATATGTGAATGAGAGATGGGGTAAGTAATTGTCCCACTCTCTCACATGCTGGTTGATAAATGCCCTTAACATGTTCTTAAGAAACCCATTGAATCACTTGACCAGACCATTAGTCCGGGGGTGGTATGGCAAGGCCCTTAGCTGTCTTACCCACACTTCTTCCAAAGACTAACCATCAGATCATGCATGAAGTTAGTGCCCTGGTCTGACAGAATCTCTTGTGGAAAACCCACCTGACTAAATATCCCCAGCAGTTCATCTGCCACCTTCTCAGCCTCAGTGGAAGACTAAAGCACTGCCCTGGGTACCTTGTGGCATAATCTATGACCACCAAAATGTACCACTTTCCAGTGCGACTTTAGGTGCTGAGTGGCCCCACAGCATCCATGGCAACTCGATGAAATTGCTCTTCGATCATAGGGGAATCAGAGCTGCCTTTTAGCTTAGTTTAACTTATAACTCATTACTTCTGATAGCTTTGTAGGAAGTCTGAACCATTCATTGCTTAACCTGGCATAAAATGGCCACCCAGGACAGAATGAGAACACAACTGCAACTCACCAAAAGGTGAGTTGTAGTTTGATCATTATTATGTATGTTATTTTTCTCATTTCAAACATATTTTACAATGCCAAAAACCAAGTTAAAAAACTTTAATATAAAATTTGCAAACTAGCTACACAGATTTACCTAAATTCAAAGCAAGGATTTACTTTTACAAGGATTTACGTTTACTTCCCACAGGAAAAAATACATTTATTGGACACTACATGATCGGGATAATCGAACCATTTTCCCTTTCAGCCATAAGGTTTGAAGTGCATCTTTCTCTAAATCATCGTTTCTAACACACGCAGTACTTTCACACATGTAACAAACTAAACCTCCTTCTCCATTTTCTCTTCTGTATCCCTCCTTTCACTGTTATATCCTGGAATAGACAAAATCTGTGTGGGTATGAGAACTACACCAAGTTTCTGTTATAACTGCAATTTGAATTCCATTTATTTTTAACACCACACTTAAATTATTTAATTCAGTAACCAAGGCATATATATATATATATATATATATATATATATATATATATATTATTTAAAATATTGGGCAGACAATGCTTTAACTGTCAGTACCATAACGACATTTAGTTTTTCCCTCGTTCCTAATTTTAGTACGTTCTTTTCCATTTATTCCATCCTTATCAGTTATTCATACTGGAGTCTGGCTTACAGTTTGTTCCTTGCATTCTAATGTATCATTACATTCAATCATACACAATTATTTTTACTCCTCTATCCTTTTCTGTATGATAGCTGCCCTTGCTAATTTTAACTGGGATATTCATATATAATGCATTACTCCAAACATTTCCACATACAATATCACTGCTGACACCAGCAACCATAAAAATGTTACTTTAACTGCATTCACAAAAATGTTATAAATACATTTCATGTTACCGAATAGTTATTTTCCAGAATTTTTTGTAGTTCAATTCCAGTTTCTTCAGATAACACTTTAAAGCCGTTGGCACTGTTGACAAATATAGTAGTAGTTTCCCATGTCTTTAAAAATACTGGGCTAGTGGCCAACCCAGTGGGTAGGTGATGGTGACGCTGACTGAAGGGAGCCACTCTGCTGTGGCCGAGACGCATAAACAATGTATGAAAAGAGAATACTGGGCCAGTAAAAAATTGTCAGTCACCTTTTTGTAAGGCTGACCCCTGTGTGTACAGAAAAAGGTATGTCATAGCCATCCCGGTGGCTCTGAGGTTGAGGCACTGGGTGCTAGACCTGGCGCTATGCTGGCAACCCAGGTTCGGGAACAAGCCCGGGCCACCGGGGGTCAGCAGGAGGAGAGAGGATTGAGTGTCTGGAGGACTGCTTTCCTCTCTTGGGTGGAGAGAGACTTGTCGTCCCACTCATTGACTTCCCTCTGGTGGTGGCTGGAGGGCAGTATGGGTCGGGAGGCATGTACAGATGTTTTTACGTCGATAGGGATGGAGGGATGAGAGAAAGGGAGAAAAATGGTGGGAAAAGGAGCCTGTCAAGCTCTGTGATGGTCTGCCATATCCTGAGTGCCATCCCCGGCTTCTAGATTGGGTCTCCGGGGGGTGGGGGAGCTGGCAACCTCCTCCCTGGCCCCGCCGCAGGGGAATTTTCGGGTACAGCAGGAGCGGCGGGACCGGAGAGCGAGTCTGTCTGTCAGGAGGGCCGTAACCGCCTGCCAGGACTCCAAGGCAGAAGGTATGTCATGGGTTAAGGCCAGAAGTTGCTTCCTATACTCCCTACAAACTACCATCTGCCGGAGTACCCCTTCCTCTGGGCCTCTCTTAGGAACTCACTAATGGTACGGGATCCCATTCTCCCAGTGCAACTTCCTTTTCCCATAACTCAGTCACTTTCCACACTGGGGGCTAACTCCTTTAATTTTTGCAGGGATGGGTCAGCATGTTGAGCTTTCCCTAGCTCTGCATGCTTGATCTTCCCCAAAACACACACTGCTGTGGGAGAGTATCCCATGGCTGAGCTCTTCTCAGTCTGTAGCTGTGCCTCAGAACTGCTGCTTGAAGCTCATTCTTCAGTTAGAACTTCTCCTGCTACTGAGGTAGGGGTTGCTTCTTTGTGCATTGCCCTCTCTGTGTCCTCAGGAGCCAGTTTCATTGCATTACTAGAGGTGGTATACACAGTAATGACCCTGCTGTCGAAATTGTTACCCATGATTACATCCACAGGGAGGTCTTGTACAACACCCACCTGCTGTATGTCCTGGCCACCTTCACAGCTCAGGAAGATTTGGGCCAGCCGGCCAGGTAGTGCTGAGGGTTGAGACGCTGGGCGCCACACCTCACGCTGCGCCAGTGACCCCGGTTTGTGATCAAGTCTGGGTCACCAGGGGTTGGCCAGGGGGATGCCAGGAGTTGGATCGAGCAGTTGTAAGGCAGTTCTCCTCTCCCTGGGAAGGGTCTCAGTCGCTTCCGCTGCAGGGCTGCCCCAGGTGGAGGTCCGAGAGTAGTGCAGATGGTGAGCAGCTAGAATATGAAAGGTGCCGTGGATCGTTGCATGTGTGTGCTTCCACACACACGCGACTGACCATGGCAAGGAGACTGGAAGAAAAACGGAAATGGAGCTGGCAGGCTCCGTGATGGCCCAGCTGCATCTGCACAAGCCCCCAGGAGTCGAGGTTGGTGTCTGGGGGGGGGCCCAACGCTCCTCGTCCCTGGCCCTGCCATGGGGGGGTGACCTTCCAGGGAAGGACTGGTGTGTGGGGTTGCTGAGTCCAGAGAGTGAGACCCTCCAAGGGAGGGGCTGGACCTGCATGCCAGCCCTGCAGGAAAGAGGGGTAAAAATATATATATTAAAAAAAAAAAAAAAAAAAAAAGATTTGTGCCATTGGCACTGAGTCTTCAGGACGCATCACTCCTGTAGTCTAGAAAACTGGCCAAGCTGGATCTGTTCCTCCTGAATCAAATCCTGCATCGCCATAAAAATAGAGACCCCAGTGTCCCTCAATCTTTCGGTCACCATCCCATTTACAAACACAGAGTGCTTGTGTGCAGTGGAGTTAAAAGGCACTGCACTCTCTGTTCAGGCTGCTAACTACTGGGGGCTTCCTGAGCTACCGCCTCCAGGTGCACTAGCACCGTTGACATATTTTTTTAGCAGTTTTAATGACAAGTGCCCCAGTTTCTGCAGATATAGCACCTGTCTCCTTGCTTTTGAAACCAAGTGGCTTCTTTTTTTCCCTAGGACAGGCTACCTTACTTTAGATTGCTCCACTGGGGTCCCCTTGAAACCACCTCATGTCTCTTCCCCATCATCTTTATGATGAGAGGATGATCAGCTGGATATGAACTGATCAGCCCTCTCTTCGCCTCCCTTGCAGAGCTTGGTGTTCTATCCAACAACCATAGTCTCAGTTCATCAGTACAGTTTTTAGGTACTTTTCCAGAAGAAATAAATCTTTCATTTCCTCTACAGAGTGAGCTTCTGCACCCTCTACCCAGCATTTAGCTGCTCACACATTTCAGCATAACTATCTCCCGGTCCCTTTCTTAACTCTCTTAAATGTTTGCCTGTAGGCCTGGGGAGTTAACTTAAAATGTTTGTTTCACTTTATCATAGTCCATGCAGTCCTCATTATCCATTCTGGCAAAAGCTTCTAATGCCTTCTCTGTAAGCAGTGGAAATAGGTGAACTGCCCAAGAAGCCCTTCCCAATTCAGATTTCCCACAGATTCTCTCTAAAGATCTTAAAACCAAATCAAGATCATCCCCCTTCTGAATTCTGGGAAACAGTCTAGAATTAATTTTGGCTTCCTTTGTTAAACCCCTTCATGTCATTACTCGCAGTTTGTGGTGGTGTTATCCTCTGTCAGAGAATTTCCATGTGTCTGTCATGCTCAAGCTGCTTCATCTGGAACTCATGTTGGTGCTGCCTTTCACGTACCTCTCCCTCTCACTGGATCTCATGCTGATGATGCCTTTCTTGCTCCTCAGTTTCCAGATTTCTCCTTTGCAGAGCTGCATCTGCCTTTTTCCTCTCAGTTTCTGCCTTTGCCTTAAGCAGGACCAGTTCCATCCCCAGTGTTTGTACCCGGTCTGCTTGCACAGCTGCCCAGTCATAGGCTGTGAATCATCTGTATTCTCCCCAGCTTCCGTCTCACCACTTTGGCTGCCGATGACCACTTCTGCACCACTTCACTGGTCACTTTTTTTTGAGAATGTCAATGAGTTTGGCCTGTGCTCTGGCCTTCCTCATAGCCCATTTTTCTTTCTGCACAGCTCCTTCAGATTTGTTGGTGTGCATTTCTCATATGGTCCAGACACAGTGTCCTCTTTCCATCTACTCTTGCTTATAACAAAATAAAACTGGTAGAATATACAGTCCCCTTTTGTATATCCTGTTCTGTGACTGGATAGATGACCTTTATACTGACAAAACTGTTTCAGATCCCACTCACTGCCTTCAGTTTGTGACAGACTGGTCTCTCCCAGACTCTGCCTATAGACTGTTACCAACTTGCTGGAACCCTTCAGAGGCCTGCAAGAATACTTCAGTAGCTACCACCACTCAGCATAGACACTCCCTTGGGGTATCTCTAGGTCTGAATCCTTACAGCGCCACTGCCCACACATTACAACCTCTTACAACAATGTCTAATCTACCTCTGGCCCATGAATATGATGGATTATACTGTAACGGATGCTCTCTCGTGTTAACAATGTTTTTCTGCTGTGCTTATGTAAATATCTGTATCTAATGTTTGTAAACAATGTCTGTAACCTATACATGATGGCTATTCCTTTGTAACTGTACCCTGTCTGTTTTATTCTGTCTTCCATGTGACTAGGTACCTTTGTAAATGAGCCGTCTGGCTCAAAGGTTGTAAATCCAATATTTCAAATAAATAAAAAAATTATAGCACTCCTTACCAAAGGGCAAATAACCCACTCCTCTTTGTCACAGCAGAGAACACCTCACTTTAGAAACCAAACATGGTACTCGTAGCCTTCTCTTCAGAGATGGAAACACAGTTTTTGCCAGTTATAATCCAGTTATCTGTGCTGTAAAGGACTTGGTCACAGAAACATGAAGTATATAAAAAATAATATAATACTTAAATATATTTACACATATTGCAGGATAGTACAGTAAGACTATGGGGAACAGTACTTCTACAGATATAAAAAGAAAATATTTTGAACAATAGAAAAAACGCACAGAAAAATCTTACCACACTTCCTAACTTTCCCAGAGTAGAAAGAGCTTACCACACAGGACACCTTGGTGAATCAGGGCAGACTCAAACCTTAGATGTTAACTGCTTGGAGTCTCAGCCTAACTGCTTTGCTATGGTCTGGAAAGTTATCAGAAACCTCCAACTGCCATCCCCCACATGGTGCATCATTAAATATGTCACTGTAACATCATAGATTAGACACTCCGTTTGTGTCCTGGGAAACCTCCCACATCTTGAAAACGTGTCCAGTCTGGATATGTATGCCAGACCCCGGTTTTGTAGATTGCAATGTCCTTCCTTTTGTCTTCCCATCTGGTAAAGTCTGTGGTTTTTCAGTGTTCCTTGCTCTGATTTTGTTTACACCCAGAATAGAACCTGTGATTATAAAAGCAATTCACTTCTTTGAAGTATAAGTACCCTTTAGCTGACAGGAACTCAATTGTTTGCCCAAACAGCCCTATATTTGACTGCCTCAGGCCTGGGCTCTAATGGCATGAAACTTTAGATTTATCAGACAGTTTTATCTCAGCTAAAATACTTACAGGAAGTCTAGTTGATAACAATTAAAACAGAAACATGAAAAAATGCACTAAAGTTGTTATAGTGCTCCTGGTGCTTTCTTTGGATTCTCCATATTTGGTTGTTCACAAGGACAAGGTTGTCTAACACCCCATATAAAATTCCTGCCGAAGTTTCACTTCATCAGCCACTCATTCTACCTTCTTCTGGAAGCCTCCCGCTTCAGAAGATGAGCAAACGTTACACATACTAGATATTTTGCAAGACTTTGGTCTTCTACAAGGAGCGTATGGTAGAATTTTGTGTTGAGGTTCGCCAACTGGTCACACACATGCTGAAGCAGCCATAGGCAGATGGGATGTTAAAACAGATGATGTCCCAATGGATAACCTCCTGCATTGCTCTGTGTTACAGGTTGACTAGGGAGGAGCCACCCATTGGGTAGAAGGCTCAATCCAGCAGGCATACTGCTGGCTCTGTTGCTGCTGCCAGGTACGCTTCCATTTCTGAAACACAGTGCTGCCTGCCAGGATCAAATGTTCTTATCATAGTTTTTGTGAGTGACAGCCTGCAGGATAATGTAGGAACTCACTATTATCCAGTGGTAATTACTTCAGTTTGTCTCACAGTAAACTACAATCTCACACAGTGTGCTTGTTGATCCTGGTGGGCTGCCCTGTATATAGGGCTGCTGCATAGTCGAATACACGCACATTCATTTCCTATTACAGCACCAATTTGATCAGTTGTCATGATGCTGCCTTTAAATCCTCAATCCTACAGTCTCTATTCACCTAATTTGGGGTGTGCACCTTGCCCCCCCGCTGAGGACTGCCGGAGTGTGGATAGTGAAGTGAATGTAGGTAGTTAAACTTCGAGGTTATGAACTTGTAACCATAGATCTTCTTCAAGGACATCTCTCTCCATTGAGCTGCATCATGAAACTGTAAGCCGTCAGTGTCAGGACCTCATGGAACATTTTTTGCAGGCTGGGGCCACCCACATCGATGTCCTTCATTGGTGCCTATGTAACACGGGCATCCCCAGCAGGTTCTTTTATGTTCAATCAACCACTTGTTGGTCCACTGCTGCTGAAGAATGCTTCAAACTTATCGCTAATGCTGCTACTTCTTCATTTGTTTCTTTTAGCTTTCTTTTATGCTGCCACTGAAAGACAAGGAACCACTGTTCCAGTATTGCCACTGTGGTGACGTTAACTTAAAGCCTGCTCAGTTTGCCAGAGTTTTAACCAGGCAACCAGGAAATGTTGCAAGAAAGCTTTAGGGGTTTTTCCAATGCTTGACGAGATGGTGAAGGTGGCTTCACCATCGTCAACTGCTTCTGTTCTCAGTTCATCATCAACTCAGCATGTATACCATGGAGGAGAGGAGAGGGGTGATGTGATTGAGACCTTCAAGTACCTAAAGGGAATACATAAGGTACAGGTGGGAAGCATTTTTCAGATGAAACTGTGCTCCACAACAAGAGGACAGGCAATGAGACTGGAAGGGGGTAGACTAAGGGGCAATGTGAGAAAGTACCTCTTCATGGAAAGGGTGGTGGAGGCATGAAACAGCCTCCCAGCAGAGGTGATGGGAGCAAAGTCAGTGCGGGAATTCAAAACTGCATGGGATAGACATAGGAGAACCCTAGTGGATCAAGAGAGGAGATGAGGCTGGAGATCAAATAGGAGTTGAGGCCTATTGGTTAGGTAGGAAGGGACTAAAGAGCAGACTGGATGGACCTGGTGCACCTTGTCTGCTTTCAAATTCTATGCTTCTAGGACCTGTCAGTTCCTGTGGTCATCATCAGTCACTGACCCATCGAAGAAAAAAGATAAGCCTTCAAAACTGGCAGAAAAACTCCACCATTATGAAACGGACAAGCACCAAAAGGATATGGCTGCTTTTCCAGATCATTCCTGTTCATCTGTTAGGATGGGGCAGGTCTGCCGATAAAGACGGGTCCCCAGTTCCAGCTGTGGACCCCCCCCCCGACTGCCTACGAGACACCAAGGTTGGGGCTGACATCAACTTGTCTCCCCTGCTTGTGGACTCAGCCTTTTTCGCTGTCTGGCACTGTCCTGTCAAAGGCTCCACTGTCATCAACCCCTTTGGGACCCAGTGATGCTTAGATGTTGTACCAGACAATATCAAAGTTGTTTCAGCGACTTCTGTTGCTGCCGCCATCAACACCTTTTCCATCATCTGGGTAAAACACTGGTTGGACAACAGGACACAGCATGTAATAGTAAATGGAGTCCACAGTGAAGAAAGGAGGGTTACTAGTGGGGTACCGCAGGGTTCAGTACTGGGGCCGGTCCTTTTTAATGTGTTTATAAGTGACACTGCAGAGGGACTGGAAGGGAAAGTATGTCTCTTTGCACATGACACAAAGATCTGCAACAGGGTTGATACACAGGGTGGGGTGGAAAGGATGAAAAGGGTCTTGGCAAGGTTGGAGGAATGGTCAAATGTATGGCAGCTTAGATTCAGTGCAAAGAAGTGCAAAGTAATGCATATGGGAAACAAAAACCCAGAGTAAGAGTACACAATGAGGGTGAGATACTGACAACAAAAAAAATGGAAAGGGACCTGGGGGTAGTCATATCAGATGATGCAAAGGTGGGTCAGCAATGTGAGAAGGCAGTAAGTAGGGCTAGGGGATACTGGGATGCATAGGGATAGGCATCACCAGTAGAAAACCGGAAGTTGTTGGCCCTCTGTACAAACAGTTGGTAAGACCACATCTGGAGTACTGTGTACAGTTCTGGAGACCCCATCTCTGCAAAGACATAGACAGGGTGGAGGCTGTCCAGAGGAGGGCAACCAAAATGATGCAGGGTCTGCATCAGAAGACATATGAAGAAAGACTAAAGGAACTAAAGATGTATAGCCTTGAGGAAAGGAGGGACATGATAGAAACTTTCAAATATCTCAAGGGATCAACAAAGTCCAAGAGGGTAGCATCTTTCAGAAAAAGAGATGTGCAAAAACAAGAGGGCACAATTTGAAGATAGAGGGGGGACGGCTCAGAGGTAATGTGAGGAAGTATTTCTTCACAGAGAGGGTTGTGGATACATGGAACAGCCTTCCTGAGGAGATCATAGAGTCAAAAACAATGGGGAATTCAAGAATGCATGGGACAGACATAAGGCAATTCTAGCGGGGGTAGGAGGAAGTAGGCTGTTGGTTAACTAGGATCTGCAGCTTATCCGTTAGGTAGGGAAATGGGCAGACTAGGTAGGCCAAGCGGTCTTTATCTGCCGTCAAATTCTGTGTTTCTATGACCTTCAGCTGGTCTGTCGTTGACATTGCCACAATGCTCCAGTTCATTCTGCCTGTCTCGGTAACAGCCCAGAACAGCCACTGTTGACTGGATTCCCTTCACTGGCTTCTCTTCATCTGTTTCCTTTTCCCTTCGACCCTCAGCCAATGTTAGTCAATGACAAACTGGAATATAATCCAGAATACATGGAGGAGGAGCCGGCGTCATGGATGAGGAAGAAGAGGCAATAGATGTAGTTGGCTCAAGGTCCATTCTGTCATGCTTAGAGGAGAGTGTGAATAGCACTCCAAGCTCTCCTGCTGGATGCCTGTTTTCTAGCCTTCCTTAAACAGGTACAGGCTAAACTGGGGTTCCAAACTGAAGAGGAGGACCCCTCCAGGAAAAAGCGCATGAGTCTTTGGAGGTTTCTGCATCTCCAACAGTGATTATTCCTTTGGTGCATTCTGCACTTGTGGATGCTACTTTGGTAGCCTGGCACAGGCCTGCTCAACTGCCTGCAGTTCCCAAGAAGGCTGATAAACAATATCTAGCCCCTGGTGCAAGGCTTTATTATTCTTCACAGCATGAAATGGACTGTGCAGTAATAATGGCTGCTCATAATAGATCCAAAGCTCCAAAGCACATGGCTTTCTTCCTCCTGACAGGGAGTCTGAGAACCTGGATGTAGCTGGCCCAGTAGCGTGAAGGGCTGAGACATCATGCCTTACCTCCTGCAACAGCAGCAGCCCATTTTCGCGGTGTGAATGGGTTGCCGGGGGTCGGCCGATGAGGGAGAGGATCGAGCATCTGGACGACAGCTCTCCCCTCTCTCTGGGAAGGAGCAGAACAGAGACCTGCGCCTGCCTGTCACCTAGCAGTGGCTAGGTGTTGGGACACTGGGTTCCGCACAAAGGTTGGTGGAGGCATGGCAGCTGAATGGTGTACTGTGTGTAGAAGCATGCGCAGCTCGGCCACTGACAGCATTGCACACTCCTCCTCCAGGCTCAAGGGCAGAAAATGTGGAAAAAATCTCAGGCAGATGACTGCCGGCCTCCGCAGACTCCGCTCCCAATAAGCAGGCACCTCCCCGAACTGGATCCTGTCTTGACGGGTTGAGGAACTCCCCACCACCCTGCCACAGAGGGCAAGCAATGGGGGAAGAAGGGAGAAGGCAAGTCCTGTGGGGTCAGGGGACGTGGCTGGGAGGGCTGGCATGAACGTGGGCCAACCAAGACAGGGGGAGTAAACAAACAAGTGAACAAACAAAAAAAAAAAAAAAAGAAATAAAAAGCTGGATGTGTTGGGGCAGAGGACGTTTGCTTCTGCTTCCCTGGACTGAGAATTGCTAACTATCAGGCATATATGATTAAACATCAGAATTGCCTTTGGAAGACAATTGGCCACTCTTGCTGAAAAATTGCCAGAGGGCCAGGATAAAATACTGGCTTGGCAAACTGTAGCTAATGGCCAAGAAGACTGTGAGCACCTGCTGAGATCAGCCTCTGATGCTATGTATGACCTAACTGATGTATTAAAATAATTTTTCATAGCTATGTAAGCCCGAAAAAATAGTTTGAAGTGAACATATGATTTCCTTAACTTGTTACAACACAGTGTCTGTCCACACTGATGTTGACTCAGGGTAAGACAACCGTGTAGCTTAGCATGGGGTCATTATGCCCCACCCGAAATAGCACAAGAAACAATGCCGTGGGAAAAATGGTGTGCACTGAAATAAGGTCAAGAAGCAGCCTTCCAAAACAGCATACGCCATTAATCCCAATGGCACTTAAGATTATTTAGGTGGTCCCATTTAGGGTTTGTTACTCCACATCCCAGAATTAATATAATTAATCTGAGGTTTGACTACTTCAGGATGGGGCTAAAACACAGGAGCTTAAAATTCTTTCTTTCTTTTTTTTTTATACAAAAAAAGCTACAACAGTGGGACCTGGGGGGAACTGATCCAGCCCCAGGTTCCCTACACCGCCGTGTGCTGGTGCCCTAGCCACTCCGACACAGGAACGGCTCGGCCAAGCACCACCCCAGCAGACCTCTTCATATTTCCCTACAGAATCATACAGTGACAGGGATAACAGTTATTTCTGATAGCTGTAAAACCCCTGTCGCTGTACTTACTTAGCGCTTTCCACAGCAGGGTAAGTCATGCACTGTTTTCACAGGGCTATATGCGCCCAGTACCGTGTTGCTCTAATACCATATTCTAGCCTTCCTATGAGCTGCTGGGTTGGAGCACAGTTTTAGAATGCAGATTGTAGGACGGTTTGTACTCTAAAACCATTTTAATGGCTGAAATGGTTTGAAAGTTTAGTGTGTACAAGCCCTCTGTTCAGAATCCTCATTCACTGATGAAAGCAATTCAATGAAACCTTAGCAGATATAACATTTCACTATGAAGAAGCGGAATACACATTTGAAAACTGTAACTGTTAAAACACTATTGTGTTTGTTGGCCTCAAATGACTTTAAAATCATTTTCAAGAGAGTCCTGTGCAGAAATAGCAGCAGCAGCTACAACTGGCCATACGAGCTGCATCACACAGTTATTACACTCAGTCTTGAAACAGTGCAAAAACATAACAAAATACAAATATTTTAACTGATTAACTGGTTTACTTCATGTAGTAATAACGACTGTCATTTTCTCCCAAGGTTTGGATGATTTTTGTGAGTTTTTCCTGTTGGTTTCATATAGTGTTGTCCACACATTTATATGACACCAAGGACATTTGAACATAACCAGAACTGGCATCTTAAGCCATAGCAACAAGTTAAATGGTCTTAGAAATCAACAATACAGGGCCATAGTTTTCATAGGCAACAAATGCAAATGGCAGTACTCTTAGTATCACATCTAGTGAATGTAAAAATACCCCCAGCCTGCCAGCACAAAGCCTTACCTCCACATAAGGCAATCAGGGTTATTTTTTAGTTTTTCTGCTGTGTTGTAATGGGAGGGAAGGAATTGTATTTTGGCCTCTGTGCAGCTGGCAGCTGATCCTTTCACTTTTTTTTTTGTATGCTTTGTTTATTGATTTTCGAAGAGACAGATAGGTGTACAGTTTATACATGTGCACATCATATTTTGACAAACTCATATGATCCAGGTTTACATTCAAGGAGTGTACTGTCTTCATAGATTATGATACCTTTCTTAAACTTATGGTTCATTTTCAACAAGTAGTTTATACGACTACGTCTATTCAGTGCATACTCCTATCTACTTTTTATGCTAATACTTTTATAAAATGTACACACATGATGTGGCTTAGTGCCAAGAAGATTTAGGAAAGAGTGAGACTATACAAAAGTTAGAAGAGATACAGTAGAAAGAGAAGAGAAAGAAAAAAGGTAAATAGGTAAAAAGGTAAAAAACATTCTGCCATTAGATGTATTATTCTATTTTTACACACAATTTTATTAACCCTTCTGTGACTCATCTCATAAGCAGGGTCCCTACTTTTCTGTGGCACAGTGGGACCAAGTTCTGCGCAAGATTACCATTTGTCACGAAAGAACTTCGTCGTGAGTGTGGTTTGTAATTTCTGCGGAAGTTCTTATGGGCACTAACAAACTACCACATCACAGTGTCAGCTTGTCATCCTGACTTCACTTTCATGGCAATGGTTATAGCAATCAGGATGATGGAAAACACAGTAACACTAGTTCAAAAAATAACAGACTTATAAAAATAATTTTATGCCTAAAGAAGCAAAACAAATGTCTCTTTCCCTAAGGTCCTAGCCTGTTGCATAAGTGACATATGCAGAGAGGATCTTATGTGATAAATAAGGTATTTCTATATGCATGCTATCTATCCCACTAATGAGGTCTCCACTGTCTATCACTTATTATTTGTGTGTGCTTTCTACACCACTCATGAGGTTACCACTGTGTATCACTTATATATTTATATGCAATCTGTAACATACATACAAATATGTGTGTGTGTGTGTGTGTGTGGTGAGATGAGAGAGACAGAGATAGTGTGTGTGTGTGTGTGTGTGTGTGTATATATATATATATATATATATATATATATATTTTTTTTTTATTTCCATGAATTTGCATCCTCATTCATACAGGTCCCATTGGAAATGGAATAGAGGAGTTACTGCAAAACTCTTTTTTCATGTCAGCCTGCTTTCCCTGATGCACTGCGTAACACCATCAGGCCATGACATGCATGTGAACCAATTGTGAGACAGAGCTCTCCAACCCATCACAATATGTCCACCATGTTACAGAACACTGCACCATACCTTCCCAGGCTCCGAGCAATGATGTGTTCCACCAATCCTTGTGCTGTCCAGCCAGCTCCCAGAGCTACAGTAATCTCTGAACCTGAGTTGCTGGCACGGAAACACAGCATGCTACCCTCTGGCCCAACAGCTGTCCCTGCACACAACATTTCTCCATAACTTTTAGGTGATTCTATCAACCAATGACAATATGTAATCAATAACCCTGGCAAAAATGCGTACAGGGTAATTATTTATTTAACAGGTCTATTCTTTCAACAGGTCTACACATTATTATATTCCACTTTTCGGGCATAATTACTTTATTTTTCTTAAAAATGACAGTTAAATTCATTTTACTAATTATTCATTTCAGATGGTGTCTCTATACCTTAAAGGCACAAATAGGTTTGTACAAAGTGAGGTATGGACTTAACAGGTCTGTGCTATTGACAAGGTTTTGTTTAAGTTGGCCCTAGTGCAATAATTTAAGACTGAAAGTTGTATTAGGCTGTAGTGCAGGTTGAGCAAATATCACCATGCATGATGTGCTGTGCCACCGTCTCTGGCAGTGGGAGCTGTGGTAGATAAGTGACTGTTCATTTCTGTTGCAGAATGCAGTCATTTCATTAGCTAATGTATGATGTTATAGCAATGATAACATCACATTCTGAGCATATAGGGGGTTTGGATATAAAAAGAGGGGACGGGAACCAGATTCTATGGATAAACAGAAATATTAATAAAAAATCACCAAGAAGAGTGAATTCTGCGGCACCACAGAAGTTCTGCGGTAGAGTGCAAGTTCTGCACAAAATTCTGTGGCCGCAGAATTCTAGGGGCCTTGCTCATAAGTATGGAGGTGTGTCCCTATTACCATTAACCTTTGTGCCTTGCATTTTTTTGTTTTCCTGACCGGATACTCCCCCCTTCCTCGCCCTGTATGTCCTACCTGAAATTCCACCACTGTGAGGGATGCAGTGAAGCCAGCCCATTCGATCCTTTCACTTCTGATGTGACGCTTCAATCACAGAGCCAGACATCTTGACCTGTAAAGGTCCCAGCTGTCTTCCAAGCTATAAGGAAATCAGGGGTGCCAACTTTTTAAAAATGTTATAGGTGCTCAGGCGAATCATAAAAGGCCGCCAATGCCCCAAGAAGCTATACGATTTTTTATGTTTTGTGGTGCATTTTTGGGGGTATTTTGACACATTTTAGAATATGTATGCACTACCACCACTACTCCACTGCAGACCAGTGCCAACCAGATGGATGTGCTTGATCTGCCCCCCCCCAACAAAAACACACGCATCTTGTCAGTTGCAAAAAAAATAAAAATACACAGTGAGTGAAAGGTGACAGTGCAGGCCTGTATGGTGGTCAGAAAATGGTTTGTGTGTGTGTGTGTCTTTTTTGGCAAAGGTAGAACTGTGGGCACTGAGACAGCACAAGATTTTTCCTACTTTGTCTGCAAGACTATCCATCCTTAATTATATTAACAGTTAGAGCAACACACATTGAATTGTTTTCACAGGCCTACGTAAACAAGAAAGATGGAGGCACAAAAGCCGTTGCCTTTGGCCCCTTGGCCAGTATAATAAATGACTTTACGCAGATGATCTTTGTGAGCCCAGTAGTAAGGAACCAATGCTTGTTTTAAACAATTTGTTAGCAATGGCATGCATAGGATATAGGATCCAGTGGATTTAGCCCAAGAGAAGTGTCTGCACTCAGACTGACAAATATACTTAGCAATTCCACCTCCACTCACCAGAGGTGCGGTTCTTAAATTCAATATCTCCCAGCAAAATACCACACTCTCTGCATTTCACTAAAGGCTTTGTTAGAATAAAAAGTGCTGCCAAATATGTACATCCAGGCAGAAATATGCAGAGCGGGGACACTCAGACTGACAAACATCTTGTGCCAAGCGCATGGTTTGTACACAAATGAGCACGTGTCTGTGCCCCTCAAAAAAGCAGTTCAGTATTAGTAATATTTACAGGTGCCTTGATGTCACTTAAGTAAGCTGAGATACATATCAGCCCCCTTGTCTCTAAGTACTTGGTTTCAGCTGCACTTTTTATAATCTCAGTTTACAACACTTAGTTCATTTTAAAAGTTAAACCTTCACAGAACTTTTGGGCTTTGCCGTTCATATTAAGAATAATATTGTATAAATCTCCCCACCCCTCAACACACAAAACCAGATCCTCATGCACATTCCCTTCACAGTTCACCTCTCACAAAACAGGCTCTGGCATTAAGAATAATAATATATAAATTCCCATTTGTTCAACTTGCTCTCTCATTTTTCTCTCACTTGAAGGAGGTGTTTCTTCACTAAGAAAAATTCTCATTATGAGGATTGACCTCATTACTGCATAGGCAAGCAGTCTTTTACAATTTTTTAAAATGAGTCCTCTGGTATTGTGAACCTGCACAAACACTAGGCCGCAGTCACCAGTAAGTAATTAAAATTTCCCGCCTACCTGCCTCAATATTCGGTGGACTGGGCACTCCATTAAAGCCCGCAGACAACAACCGGATCGCCTGTTCACGACGCTGCTTCACTCCAAACCTTGAATGGGTCACTCAAAGGTGAATTGACTTTCTCTTCGGTGGCAGAAAATGGCTCGTAGCTGAATCAGTGGTTGTACTCTGGCGCAAGGTGGCCTACTCTGCGTTGCTCAGCCGCCATGCGCGCTAACATCATGGGCTGGTCCATCCCCCTATGGTGCCACAGACGCCCCAACTACTTCCTGGATCTAAATGCTCTCCCTGCTCTTAAAGTCACACCACTGCCTTCTAAAAAAAAAAGATGGAACAAAACAGAACTCGGGATGCACACCTTGAACCTCTCCAGTCTATGGGCCTGAACTTAAGTTTCAGTCTGCACTGTCTAGTTGTAGAATGTAATAAATTAAAACCAGGCCGTTCATATTCTACAAGAATATAAACTGTCTGTTTTTGAGGGTGCCCAGTTTAACTTTGTGGGTGCCTGAGCACCTGAGCACGCGCGCTGTCGGCACCAGTGAAGGGAATGCTGTGACAGATAAAGAGTACTGAATGGTGGGCCAAAAGAGACTGCTGATCCCAACAGAGGATTATGTGGCATGTTGCTCTATGTTCAGCAAAATTAAACATGTTAACTACTGGTACAGTTAAGGACAGTTATGTGTGGATATTACCAGAAGTTTCACAAAGGTCATTGTACTGTTTTAAATGATACTTGGTTACAATTTTCCAGTAATGACACTGTGTTTTTATCTGTCATCCTGTCTTTTACATTTCAAGTACTGTCCAGGTCTCCTGCTGCCACTGTCTGTATTTGCGATAGCTGTATTACACTGAACGCTATTATTATGAAGTACAGCAAAATACTTTATTTCCTTGATGACTACAGACAGTGCAGCTTTAGTTAAATTACCTAAGATGACGTGACATCATCCGCAGGAAGGTTTGAAGTGACACAGCTGGTGGTAGCTTGTTGGTAGCAGGAATGCCAGATGTTCGATGAAAAGTAATAATGCCAGGCTGCTGCTTAAGAAATATAAACACCTATACTGGCTCACTCAGGGCTTTTATACCGACTGAAGAGTCCTAAACTGGACAGCTGCTCTTTAACAGGTCACCTAAACTAATTTATACAACTCCAGTGATGATCTTTCTGTGATATTAAATTGTGTTAACATTGCTGGTGACATATCCTGTCTCCAAGATAACATTGCCTTTTCTGTTGGGTAGGTCACAATCAATATCTTGAAGGCTGGGTGCATCGCAGTGAAATACTGAAGTGGAGTGGTATTTATAATGCTAAGGATGTTGCAGTAGTCCTGTGCTGTAATGAAATCAGCAGCTGAAACTGAAGAGAAATAGTTAAATCTACGTACAAATGACTGATTTAAAAGTAATAAAAAGGAGGAGCAGGAAGTACTGTGGATCACCTTGAAGACAGGAGCAGGAGCCTCACTTTGTACTGGGGTTCTCTACAGATGTCCAACACAGGAGGACAAACTGGACAAGGCTGTGGGGAAAACAGAGGTGTTGCTGGTGGGGGAACTTCAATCTGCCACATGTAGAGTGAAGCCTCCCAGCCTCTGTTAGAAACAGGGTCATCCTAAACTCCCTGCAGGGGGCATTTCTCAGGCAACTGGTCAGCAAACTCATGCTAGGGTAATAATAGACTTGGTCCCCCCTAACACAGGGACAGTATTGCAGACGTGAAGGTGGGAGGCCTCCTGAGGACCAGTAATCACTGTAGTGTGGTTCAGAATAAGGACAGCAGTGGAAGGAAACCACATAAGGACGAGGGTCCTGGACTTCAGGAGGGCAGATTTAAAAAAAAAAAAAAAAAAAATGGGGTGTATGCCTCAGATGACCTAAAAGCAAAGACACAAATAGAAGGTGCAATAATGCACTTAAAGTGAATAAATCAAGCCAGAATGCAGGCCTAGCAGGGGGAAATGGCCATGGTGGGGTGGAGGAACAGTGAGTCAAATCAACAGAGGGTATAGTGAAGGCAATAAACCACTGCACAAAACAAGTGAGCAAAAACAAAATTAAAAGAGATTGCTGTAGGTTTGTGGCTGAAAAAGGTAAGGGTAGCATTCAGAAGGTACAAAGAGACAGAAGGAAAAGGATAGGGGAGTGTACTAGGAAAGGCAGAGGGAAGCAGGGAAAGTAGTGAGGAGTGCAAAGACGCAGACTGAGGAAAGGATAGCTAAAGAGGTAACTAAAGGGGACAAGACATTTTTTAGATACGTATTGTGAGATTAACAATGATGGAGGGAGAACTGTGCAGAGGAGGAGGATCAGGAAAAAGCAGATATCTGGAACAGATATTTCTGTTCAGTCTTCATGGTGAAAGGGGAAGGGGATGGACCACATCAAAGCAGCAGGAACACTGGGGAGAGGAGGCAGACACAAGTCCATTTTCACAAGAGAGAGCATTGAAAGGACTTGCAAATCTGACAGTGACCGAAGCTATGGGGCCAGATGGGGTACGCCTAAGTTTGTTGTGAGAACTCGAGGAGATACGGGCTGCACCTCTGACAGCCCTATTCAACAACTTACTGGAAACGGGAGTGGTTCCAGAGGACTGGAGGAGGGCAGATGTCCTGTTTCATAAAAGCAGTAGCAGGGAGGAAGCTGGCAACTGTAGGCCTGTTAGTCTGACATATGTGGTGGGGAAGCTAATGGCGTCACTGTTGAAGGAAAGTATTGTGGAGTATCTTAAATCCAGCAAGTTACAAGACCTGAGGCAACATGAATTCATGGGGTGGGGGGGTTCATGTCAGACGCACCTGTTTGATTTCTTTGATTGCGCAATCAGGGAAATAGATCAGGGTGGTGTGGTGGACTTGACTTGCTTAGATTTCAGTAAGGCCTTTGACACTGCACCACACAGAAGACTCATTAGGAAACAGGGCAATTTGGGGCTGGGTCCTAAACTGATAGTTTGGGTACGAAACTGATTGGATAGGTGGCAGAGTGGTGGTAAATGGAATTCACTTGAGGGAAGGGAAGGTGACCAGTGGGGTACCTCAGGGCTCAGTACTGAGTCCAGTCTTCTGTAATGTTTTTATAAGTGATATTGCAGAAGATTTGAAAGGGAAGATAAGCCTCTTTGTAGATGACACCAAAATCTGTAATACGGTAGACATCCCAGAGCGAGTAGAGAGAATGTGCAGAGACCTGAGAAAACTTGAGCAGTGTTCAAGCGTATGGCCTCTGTGTTTCATTGCTAAAAAAGTGGAAAATCATGCACCTTGGGCACAGAAACCCAGAGCATAGTATAATATGGGAGAGAGTTACTAATGGTCACCAAACAGGAAAGAGATCTAGAGGAGAGGCTAAGGGATCCCAATATGTACACCCTGGAAGAGGGGGTGGTCAGTGGAGACCTATAACTACCTCACAGGCTTGAACACAGAACAGGAGGGGAGTATTCATCAGAGGAGAAGGTGCAGAAGAACAAGGGGACATGCAGTTAAGCTGGAAGGGGGAAATTTAGAAGGGATGTGAGGACGTACTTCTTCACTGAAAGAATGGTGGATGTCTGGAATGGTCTTCCAGCAGTTAGTTGTGGCAAAAACAGTGGCAGGCTTCAAGCCTGCTTAGGACAGGCATAAGGGAATCTTGGTTGGGAAATGGGGAAGGGGGGTTGCCAGAGTTCAGGTGGTGTCTGTGATGAAAGTACAGGCACGGTAAAAGGGGCAGACTAGGTGGGCCAAGTGGCCTTTATCTTCTGACAAATTCTGTTTCTAGGTTTCTGTATCTAGTAAACTGATGTATAAATTGAATACAAAATGACCAGACTCAGAATGTACTGTTTATCATAACTTTTGAGGGAGTAAGATTTTAATGTCTGACAGAGTGTACAGGAGTGGTTGTAGTAACCACTTAGGGATAGTCACATACACAAGTGACCCCATTGTGCTGCAAAAAAGGTGGTTGCAGCTCTTCCGTGCTTGGCCATTGGATACTTGTTACCACTCAGGGATGAGTTTAAAGGTCAGCATGCACAAAGCATAGTGACCCCTCACTACCAGGTCACAGCATTTAGTGACACCTGCTGCTTGTCGATTTATGACAGGCTGATGATGGAGTGTCATAGTGGTGTGACTAGGCACGTAGGATTCTGTAAGAAATGGTGATTGACTTGGGATCGGCATGTCTGAGTAATTTATGGGGGACAGGGATTAGGGAGCGAGGGTTGCAGTGGACACACAAGGATCGTTTGAATAACAGAGATCGGGGTCACTAGATTACCAGGGATGGGCCATAGAACTGTGGAAAATCAAATGCAACAAAGCCCTAAAGTGGAGGGTCTTTTGGGGGTGGGGCAGAGAAGGCTGTAGCAGTGGTGCCACTTCGGTAAGGACTTTGCATTGTGCCATGCAGTTGACCCTATACCATGCCTAGATCTCTGCAGGTATATTGGCATATCAGCTGGCACAAACCCCACCCTACTAGCATCTGGTCAACTAACTGGCCTTGCCACATAGTCATGAGGGAGATTTCAACCCTCAGCAACTAAGTCAGCATTTTGTGCATTGCATATTGTAGTGGAGGCACAATGATGAGCCTATTTGCACCCCAAATTTGTGCCTCCAACAACTTTAACTGTAAATGGAGCCCTGGAAGTCTATTTACAAGAGACTGCAAAAACATACATGAACAGCATGATTACATAAAACCCATGCAAAATACATGTATGCACGGGCAGTCTCTTTTTTTAAGTTTATTTACCCAGTATAGCCCAGCTGAGATTCAGCATCTTATTTCTGCATCTACGCAGCAGGGTGGACTGGAGCACTGAGAAACATAGAAACATAGAACATAGAATTTGATGGCAGATAAGGACCGCTTGGCCCACCCAGTCTGCCCATTTCCCTACCTGATGGATAAGTTGCAGATCCTAGTTAACCAGCATACAAACTATTTACTACAGAGAACAATAAACTAGTTTGATCATAACCAAGAGTTTGTTACTGAACTTAAATTCTTCTGCGTAACACCCTTTCTTACTCCCTCCCTCCATGGTATGTAAAAATAGGCTTGTTCATTTTCCTGGTATGACACTCCATTTCAGGTGTTTACATGCAAAGCATGATCAATACATCAACAAATTATTATGTAACATCAGGTGTAGCCAGTTAATGGCCTTGCATGCACACACACATGTCCCTGTAAAGGAACAAGCTGTTTTGGCCAATCACAGTACCTCACTACAACAGCAGAACCTGGATGCCACTACCCAGACTGTGTTTTTAAGTATTAGGTAGCCACTAACATGAAATGCTTAATACTATTTTATTTACTACAATTGTGTTTCACTTTAGCTTTTTATGTTATATATATATATATATATATATATATATATATATATATATATATGTGTGTGTACGTACACACACACACACACACACGTGCATAGGTGACACGTCAAGACATTCCGGTCAATTCACTCTACGACAACTCACACTGGACTATTAGTTCTGGTGTCAGTTGGCTCCTGCACTTTTCGTTCCCAAATTGCACCCCCTGGAGTTTATTTTATTCAATTTGGGAGGGCAAATTGTCCAGAAACTATTTGTACAGGGGGTTGATGGATGCCAGAGTTAATAGTATGGCACAAATTGTCATGTAGCACATTGACAGGGACGAATTGACATGTAGCCATACACAAATATATATACACACACACACACACACACGCATGTATATTTTATTTATAACAAATGCTGCAACTGTTTCACCCCCTAGTACCCTCTTGAAAATTAGATGCTACATCTAAATGATGCTATTTTAGTGCAATGGCAACTAACTGAAAATTCAGGCAAGTTCTGCTTGTCTGAGCTTATTTTTTTGTGCGCTGTTACCTGTCACTTCCTTCATTAGACCTGACAAATCAGAGTCTCGGGGTGTATCTTAAACGAATCAAAGGATTTTCTCAACAACAGATGTTCTAATTGGCATCCTCACAGCTTTTTTGCTGATTGGGGAGAAAAAGTGTTGAATATTCTCATGGGTGTTTTCTCATAAGTCAGTGTTTTTAAAAGTGAATTTATAACCCTGCCAAAGCAGTATCAGTGGGGTTTGACAGGCTGTACAATACAAATCAATGAAGACATTGCACAATGTTTGTCTTGGATCATGCAGTAAATCTTGTTGTCTGTGATCTACAAATGTCATTTGTTTCCCCATTTTGCTAACTAGGAACTGTATGAGCAGTTGGTGTGCCCATTATTGTAGAACCGTGGTATAATATGTCTCTTAAGATGAGTAATGACATAATTCAGAGAAACAGAATTCAGACCTCTTGCTTGAGTGCTGTTGATAATGGTGATAGCCCTATTTAGATTTTTATTT
The DNA here is from genome assembly GCA_016271365.2 of Neoceratodus forsteri. NCBI lineage: Eukaryota > Metazoa > Chordata > Ceratodontiformes > Ceratodontidae > Neoceratodus > Neoceratodus forsteri. The sequence continues at coordinate 1,102,508,986 of CM028129.1, read as the reverse complement.
AAGCTTTTAAAAAGCAGCAGTTCGTTATACCTGTGAAAATACGTCATTGGCTGCTGAGGTTCCTTTGACAAATCAGTGCTTTAAACACACCAAAAATGATGTATTTTAACAGTTTTTCATTTCAGCAGATACAAAGAACGTAGTCATCTTCCTGTTCCCTTGGCCTACTATGCAGAGGCCCCACCAGTTGCTATAGACAGCATTTTCAGGTATCTGTCACAATTCCTGTGATATAGACAGGGTGTAGCAAGGTACCAGAGGATGACGTTTCACAAAAATTGACTTAAACAACATCACTTTCTTTTTTGTCGCAATTATGAAGAAGCCTAGAGGCTTAATTTCACTGAGAGATGTAGTCAGAATTGTAATTTTATTACTAATACGAACTGCTGCTTTCAACCTGCTTGGAAATTCAAATCCTCAAAAATGTAAAGCTATCAGTTTATTTTTTAAAACCTATTTTATACTAGTTAAATTATATAAAGCTTACTGCAGTTGCAGAGGGAACAGTGAGATAAGGCAACTCATCTTGCCAAACTAAATGGTATTGATTCTGTCACAGCAGCAAGCAGTGACGGCGGCGAAGGGTTTTCATTCTCAAATTTAAATTACTGTCTGTTACAGGAAAGTAACACTGAGAACATCATTCTCTGCTTAACTAGAATTCGAACCCCAAGTAGATTAAAATAGCCGCTTTCAGTTAAAGGTTAGCTGACATTGTCCCCTTAGGATGTGTATAAATTTGGAAACCACCGTCCTTATCTGTGATTTACGAATACAGAGAAATAAGGAACCAGTAGTGTAATAATGAACAGATGGTATCAGTTTATTATAAATAGTGTTACTGATCAGAGGACGTAACCCAGTCTGTCACCTGTTTTTGGTCAAATTCATGCACACACACACACACACACACACCCCTACTACCTACTGTTCTACTTAGTTTTTTAAACTTTTGTATCCATCAAGATTGACAGATGGCTGGCCCAGTGATAGTGTGGGAGTGCCAGGTTTACTACTTTACTCTATCCTCTCTTGGTAATGGCTACAGCTGATTTTAGAGATGATGTGTTTCATTAATGCACCCTGCTGGCTGATAATGGAATGACAGTTGTGGTGGTCCTAAAGGCAGCTGCTTTCCTGCTCTCCCAGTGAGAGCATAAGGTGAGATTATATCAGCCCCAAAAATGGAGCATAATACAAAGAAAATTTGGGGTAGGGGGTTGGGGGCACATCATCCCACAAAAAAAAATTCTGTAAGAATTGACAGAAATGGGAATGTTTTTTTCTTTTTTAATGGTTTTCTTTCCCCGTCTCCCATACTTACAATAGGTTATTAGCAACTACACCCTATGGCTGTGGAAGTGAGTTTCCTTGCAAGAGGAACAAATCATTGAGGCAGCACATTTCTGCCTCACTTTTTTTTTTCTCCGCATAACCTAGCCCCTTATTTTGTACATGTACTATGCTAATTCCATGCCACCATGGTTTATCACTCCACTCCAGTGAAACAGAACATTAAATGAAAAAGCAAGTTCCTGTCTGGATTGGAAGTCTTGCCTCCTGCTGAAAACACAAAAATGTATGGATCGTTCTCAGATTTATGCCCGCTTCTTAGGCTGCTTACTATATGTACTGCACCACTGAGCTCTGTACTAATGTGAGTGGCAGCTCCTGTGGTGTTGATGTTGTTACACACCAGGGAAGCAGACTACCCAGACTACCTTGGTTTTGATCCAGGGCAGCTTCTTTGAGGCAAAATGTAAGAAAAACAACACATACCAACCCCAAAGGCAGTGTCCATTGGAGAGCTATGCCATTAGCACTTTCCTCACAGCCAATGACTGTACATATGAAACTCCTGTCACTAGGACACAGTCTCCTCTTAGACAATGAAAATGTTGACCTGCTGTGTTTAGCAAAGTAGTTCGACATTTGAGACAACTTGTATTTTCAATAGAGAAAATGTATTTTGCACGTGTTGTGTTCCAGAGTTTCATAAGCATAAACATTTGCATGAATTGTCTATGATTCTGGTGATTCTCTTTGACATTTGCACAGAGAACTTCTGTGTTTTAGTGTTTGGGATTGTGTCAGGTTTTGCAACAGCCTTCACTATAGCTATGTCTGCTAATGGTATAATTTCTTTGGTTCCTTAGCCTGTGTGGAAGAGAGCTAAATAGCAGTGTGTGATGATCACCTGCCTCCGCAAGCCGCTCATTAACATGTGAGATGGTACTAAATACAGGGTGCCATCAGCATGATTGGACTTGCAGATCCATGTGAATGTAGCACCTTGCAAATCCTTTTCCGTGATCTTGCTCGAGCTGAAGAGGTTCCTAGCACTGATGGCACGAGTGTTGACCACTTCTCTCAATCTCTTCGCCTCACAAATCAGAGACAAGTCTTAAAATATGGTAAAACCAGCTCAAACAACATTTATGATAATGTGGTTTATGGATGAAAGCATTTTATGAAATAGACTGTAACATGAATGCCTAGCATGACTGTATGATTCGAATCCTGACTCTTCAGTGGCAGGAATGTCAAAATTAGGAGGAAACTTGGCAAAACAAAATCCATGCTTTTCTACTCCAGGTACAAAACCCTGACCACACCCCCACCACCACCGCAGTGATCACCTCTGACCTAGGAGCCCCAATTGAGCAAGTAACCACTTTCAAACATCTGGGGATTACTCTTGACTCGGGCATGACCTATTCGGATCATGTGGACATGCTCATTAGGGCTGCTAACTCTAGGCTCGACTTACTGTACAGGCACAAAAATGCATTTCTCTCCAAAATCAGACAGCAGCTCATCAGATGCTACATCCTCAGTCTTGTAGACTATGGACTGGTGATCTGTGGTGCTGCCTGTAGCAAAGTGCTCGACTAGAGTCCAGAGTTTAATGAATAGCACATGCCATTTTTCCCTTAACCAAAAAATGGGACTCTCATATTCCTATTAACATTGCTGTGGTTCCATATTCACCTCTCATAGAGGGACCATTGAAGAGATTCATACTCTGCACATGTTGTTCCTCTTGTATCATGACCAAGGCCCCTGGAATTCTGCAATTCTGCGGTTGCGGAATTTTCCGCAGAATTTGCATCATGCCGCAGAATATATATAGTGCCGCAGAATTCACTGTATTTGGTAAATTTTCGTTCAAACACACTGTTTTTCGGTAGTGTCAGGCTTTCTTTCCCATCTCGTTTATCATGAAGCCCCTCCTCTATGCTCAGCATGTGATGTCATCGATGACATCTCATCATATTTAGCCAATGGCAGGACTGTGTTCTACCTGAGAAATGAATAAATCATGCCGCAGAAATCAAAAAATGCTGCCGAAGAAGCCAAGGAGCCCTGCCGCAGAAATCAGAAAAGTCTGCCGCAGAGCACTAGGGGCCCTGATCATGACCTAGGGTAGCTTAATCTTGACTCCTGACTACATGACACTACCCAGGCAAAAAAGCCTTACTTGGATAACTGTCCACAGGTATCCTATCCCTCCTTTGCCCCATGGCTTCCAAATACACAAGTGGGGGGGGGGTGCAGCACAACTCCTTGATGCTCCAAGAAGGAAAACCTCCCTGGGTCAGTCCTGTTTCTTCTTTAGCTTCCCCAAACTACGGAACTCCCTCACCCCATCTCTCAAAACCGCTGGCTCACTTACCAGCTTTAAGTCCCAGTTATTGGCCTCTCTTACCCCTTATAACCCCTGTGGCTGCTTTCGCTAGCCCTGCTAACATGTTCCCCCACTCCTCCCTCAACCATTATGCCTTCCTCCTCCCACACCTGGGGCTCCTGTACCACACGCATGTACCTTGTGTTCCTCTGCAGTAATACGCAGCAGCCCCCGAACCACTGGTAAGCAATACCCCCCAATATGTTGATAGTTATTCTCTACTGGAATGTCTGCACTGTATCACTGTCTGTTCATTGCTGTAAAATGCACAATTCTTGTTCCTTTGCCAAACCATATCCCATACATCCATGTTGCTTACTCTGCTGTCATTTACTGCGTCTATCATGCTGTGTTACCAATCCGGGTCTCGGCCCTGCAGCTACTGGAGGGGGTGCAGTGCAGGGCGACAAAGATGATCAAGGGGCTGGGACACTTATCATACGAGAGGAGGCTGAGGGAGTTGAACATGTACTCACTGAAGGAGAGGAGGGACAGGGTGGACATGATTGAAACCTTTAAGTACATGAAAGAAATAAACAAGGCAGGTACAGAGGGGCTGTTCAAAGTAAGGGAGGGGAGGGACACCAGGGGCCATGATATGAGACTGGAGGGAGGAAGGTTCAGGAGGGAGATGAGGGGACACTTTTTTACAGAGAGGGTGGTGGCTGGGTGGAATGCGTTACCTGCAGAAGTGGCATCCAGTAGAACAGGGGACTGCTTCAAAAGAGGATGGGACAGGACAAGGGGAGGGTCAATGAAGGGGAAGGGTGAAAGGGTGGGGCAGCTGCAGAATAAGGGGTGCTAGCTGCACATTCGAGTAGACTTGATAGACCTCTAGGACTTTATCTGCTGGCAAATTGCATATGTTATTTAGATGTGATTTTCTATGCCTACTATTCACCGTACGTATGTATTATGCTCCTTGTCCCTAACTCATCATTCACCACTGTAAAAATGTAATATAATTGTGTTGATGCTTTTCTTGTATATGACCCTAGACCCTTTGAAAATAGGCTCTGCCTAAAGGATCGTGTGTGTAATAAATAAATAAATGTTTGAGGCAAAATAAGACACATTCCTGAAAATCCATGTCAGACCCGGAATGAGCCTTCCCTCCATGTGCCTTCTGGCCAAAACTTGTAAATAAATCAAAAGTTGAATGACTCAAGGATGATTGCAAGATATGATGTAGACTCAAAAGCTTGTGTGCAGAAACTTCCATGTTTAACCAACAAATGTTATCACACCTGCTTTGCCTAGTTGACCATTTTGTCACCTTCAAAGCAACCAGTCTTTATAGCTGTGATGTGACCATTGTTTGAGCTGTCACAGGTCTTTAACAACCCCCTTCTCTGTCAAGCAGGACTGTTTAGACTTTCTTAGATCCCGGCTCAGATAATGGCTAGTGCGGTATCTGTGATTTTCCTGCACTAATGTAATGCATTGAAATCCTTCTGGGAGGCTTGCATTACTGGCGTGCAACAATACAGAAAGAGAAGGAGGCTTCGTTGTTACTTATTTGCTATTTTTGGGCACAAGTGACAGCAGAGATAAAATTTGATACCACCTGCGCCAGTGTGCCAATGAGGTTCTTGCCTGAACTACTGCATTAATAATAGACCTTCAGTCTCAAATACTGATGTTCTCAGCTGTTGCAGTGTATATTATCATGTGCAGTTGTAGTAAATAAAATATTTGTAGTTAGTCTGAATGCTGAGGCTTAGTGTTTCTGAAATGCACTTTAACACTGCAGTACAGTATTGAGCCAACACAGTGATTCAACTCACTGGAGCCACTACGCATGTGCCCAACGTATCATGGTAACTCCGTAATATTGAAATAACTATCGCGTTACATTTTACTATACATTAGTTCATTAACCAAATTCAGTGATGATTGTATAATTTTATAATATCCCTGCAGTAGGAACATAGTATGCAGCACTATAAGGCAGTCTTGTATACCAAGGATGAAACGAGGAACTATTGTATTACTCCAAAAAAGAGAAAATAAAGTGTACTTACAAAGTTAGAAATGGAAGCAAACCAGCAATTTTTTGCAGCAAACCGAAAGTACAGAAATAAAGCCCCAGTCTTGTAACTGTGATGCTTCGTCATGTCACGGTTACGACATGAAACACAGGGGCTTTGTGTCTCTACTTTCAACTTGACGCAAGGAATTGTTGGTTGGCTTGCATTAACAATTTTGTAAGTATGATTTATTTTCTCTTTTCTTGAGTGCTACCTTAGTTCCTTGCTTCATGACACAGTTTTTGGTCAGCACCCATTCTCCTCAGAAGAGTGTGTTTTTTGTAGTTTTGTTCCTGTACCTAGGAACTTGGAATATTAGTCTCTGCTTCTTCTCTAAACATAGCTAAAGGGAGAAAATTCATCAGGAAAGGAATACTGCATGCACGCTTCTTGCCTCAGGTGGATAGAAAATTCCAATCCCAAAGATCCTACGTAATTACTGGTTCTGACAGTGGCTACCACAGAGCTGTGGTATTTAGTGCTTTGCTCAGTTTATAGTTAACTTCAAGTTCACAGTGTTGCGTTGGATCCCACATCTTCTGCCAACCTCAGTGCAGTTTACTTAACTACACATACCTTACTTTTTAAAGAAAGCATAATGGCTGGCCCACAGTTTCTGTATACACTCAAGAAATGCTGATTGCTAATGTTCTGCAATTGAATTTGTGAGCTGGAACCACAGCATCATATTTAAAAAGAAAAAAAACGTGAGCACCAGGTGCAGCGGTTGCTTGCTTCAGTAATGTGATTCTGATATAGGAGTTATAACCCCATCTGTCATAGAGGGACTGTTGAAAAGATTCACACTCTGCACGTTTTGGTCCTCTTGTTCATTTAATGCGCAAAATGCTTGAAAAACATGGAGAACATCTGTCTCATACAGTACTCTTAGTGGCGCTGGAATGGCGGCAGCTGCCGACAAAGACGTAAAGTTTCGCTCTGCCTGCTGGAGCTTTGTCAGACAGAAGTTGTTTGCATGTTTTTCAAGCATTTTGCAAAATACATGAAGAAAGAGGAACAGCATGTGTACAGCCTGAATCTTTTCAGTGGTCCCTCTATGAGAGGTGAATGTGGAACCATGGCAGTGTTAATTTCTGGGCTTCTCTTTTAAGCCTTATGAAGACAAGAGGACACAGAAAGACGGTGGTGATCATGAGTAGTAAGCCCTCACACCAGTGAAGGAGCCACTTTTCTCACATTAGCTTTGCACTATGGCTTTTGATTTTGACTTTGTACTCTCTGAACAGTAACATCATGGGTATGCTTCTGTACGTACAGCACATGACATGGGTGTGGAGGCATAATCAAATGCATTCTTGTGTTAGCTGTTTTACTGAGCACATTCTTGTGCTGATGGCTTTACTGAGCAAAAGTTGGAATGCTGCCAATCAGTTTAAAATAGCAGTTACATATTTTGCTTACTGGATTGTCAGAATTACTTGTGCTAATAGATACTTAAGGCATATTTCAGTGTTTGTCCACACATTCCATTTGGAAACATTTTATGACCATACAAGTAAAAATGTCATTTTAAGTTGTTTTTCTCCTGGCTTTTCAAAGCTAAATTTTGTTCTGTGCTAGTGTGTTGCATCTCTGTAGCATCCGTAGAGTACATTTCCTATAGTTTTTATAAATGTAGGCTCTGTCTCTCTAAGGGGATAAACAAACATTCCATAAACAAATTACCTGAAACTTTGGAAGCCATGCATCAGCAGTGTGCACTGACTGAGCTTATAAGACAAAATCTGAGCTCTATGGTTGCAGCTTTTGTCGTGGTAAAATTTGTAGAAAACCATATTGTCATGGTCAAAATTACTAAACTCATTGAAATCTTAAAGTAAATTTCTAACATTACCTTTATTGCATATGGGGATTTATAGCCCATTACCTTAGTGCGTGATGGTCTTTTCCTGCAATAACATTTTTTCAGATAGTCCAGTTCAGGAGGGAAGGGATCGTAAATGGGGCCGAACAAACAGCCAGTTATCCCTTCCATTTCCTGGTTCACCAGCCCTGCCCTCACGCTCAGACATTTTATGATGTCTAACTAGGGAGAGCGTGGGGGCGCGCCCTATAGAAGTCTATGGGGAACATTTACTAAAGTGTTTCATATGTTACAGCATCTTGTGATAACGATGAAAGCCACTGCTCAACTAATAGAGGCCCTATATTTTATATGAAACAGATAATTCACTACAGAGTATATGGTCGTGCATTGACATACACATGCCTTGCTGTGTGTTTTGTGGTGTTTAGCTACCCAAGGCATGCATATATCGGAGCATGTCCACAAGTTCTGTAGTAGAGTATCTGTCTTATAAAATGGCCAGAATTGTTTGGGGGTTGAAGAACAGAAGAAAATGCAGATGTACGGTCATTGTGAGCTAATGCATGGTCATGTGGTGTGTTTTGTCCATTCAGAAGACAGTATTTTTACTGATTTTTCTCACACATTTTACACAGAGAGAGAGAGAGAGAGAGAGAGAGAGAGAGAGAAAGAGATGGATAGATAGATCTTAGCAACTTGTCATGAAAAGTCATGGATCCATTTTGTGTTAAAGGGGAATAGTCAGCATAGTGGACCCCACACTCAAGTGTGAGGCTGGTCCCACTGTGCATTTTGAGAGCAGAAACTTTTTGTTTACTTATGTTTAATGTAGTATAGTAGATTATATCAGACTAGGTGGCAGATTCAGTAACCTGCACTGCATGCTAGAGCTTTTATGATCTCCAATCAGATGTTTTCCAGGACTTCTTTTCTCCAGTGCCTAGGTACAGTCCTCTGTGACTGACTGTACATAGCCCACGGAGGACAGCAGGCCAGCAAACAAAAAAAAATCAGTTTTCTAAAACGAACTATGGCTATTGAACCTTCTCACTGCTGCCTGCTACTCTGATGTTGACTGCAGGGGATTCTGGGATTTGCAGTAAAAGAATATGTCCGCCTACAACTAAGCAAAATTAGTATGATACACTGTAATATATTACAGTAAAGAGTAAGTAAACCAAAATGTTTTTGCACACAAAGTGCACATTGGGACCAGCCCAACACTTGAGTGTAGAAACCCTTGGTGGCACCTGTTCCCTTTAACCTAATTACCATTATTTTGGCTTTTTGTTTGTTTTTTTACTTACTTTACTTTGTGTCCTCTTGCAGCTTAGATGGCTCCCTTGTGCAGACAGCCCCACCTATCCTATCACCTGCCATCTCTGGGTGTTATGGGCCTACCTTGTTCTTCTACAGCTTTCCCCCTGTGACAGGGCTGTTGGGTGGGGTATCCAGGCCCCCTTCTGGCATAATTCTTGTGAGGGTAGGACATATACCCATCTGGAGGGTTTGGGCATTTTTTTTTTTTTTTTTTAATAAAACTGATCGGCAAAGGTGTAATCCTTTTACAAATTACATTTTCAAACTGGCCCCATGGTGGGTCAGAGTTGATTATAGTGTCATCTTTTGAACTGTGGTGTGCGAGTAAGCCCCAAAATCCCACATTTGGAGGCCCAGCACCATTCCATAGGTGAGAAACAGTCATGGGCTTGTAAGGAAAGTGCCAAACATCAATATGTTCTGATACAAAATGGCAAAAATCGTGTGATTTTCATAAAAATGCGAACAGTGATGATGTCCAAGTAGTCCATGACAAATGTGCAGCCCTAATCATATCAGCTGATTAAGCATAAAGAGTATACCATTTTTTTTAAAACATGGTTTATTTTGTGAATTTTTAAAAACAGAACAAAACAGAATAGATTACAGTAGGCCCGCTAAGGATTCATCATCATTCAGGGATCCAGCACGCATGTGGCAAATTCAGGTACAACATGACATACAGGAACAAAAAAACGCACGGTGGTAACTGGAGGTGGTGCAGAGCAGAATGGCTACTGCCATCAAGTCTATGAAACAGAGTTCTGCACTTGTGGAGTCGAACAGAACGTAGGCACACACTAATACATGTTGGATGTTTTTATTCCAAGGCACTAGTGGGCAAACTGCCGACATGAACCATCTGCCACGATGCTTCAACTCACACAGGGTCTTCATCAAGGGGCTGGTTTTGCATACAGTAAGCACAGAGTAAGTTAATTCTGGTAGTCAAGGGGCAATTATGATTTCAGAGAGAGCAATCTGGGTGTATTTTTCTACAGTTAATAAGGTTTACATTTTTCCCCACCTTTGTTTACATCCTTCAAGAGAGTTCCTCATGCTAGCTGTTATCTTTTCATTTTGAGGGCTTCCAATATCCCTTGATGCCACTCTTCAAAGGTCAGAGTGTCCTGGTCTATCCAGTGCTTGAGTATGGTTTTCTTAGCAACAGCTACAATGAAAGTCATCTGGTATCACTGTAGTCTGACCCAAGTCATCAACCCCTAAACTGAAAAGACACAGCTCTGGGGTAAAGGCCTCCTGAGGACCAAGGAGGAGGTCTGTACTGTTCTGAATTTCTCTCCACAGTGGCTGAATTTTAGTGCACTCCCAAAGAATATGGTTGAGGGATTCTGTTTTTGCTTGGCAATTTTTGCATGCACCAGTAGTCAGTCTGCTCATTTTATGCAATTTCACTGGAGTGTAGTACATACTGGTGGCTATTTGATATTGCACAAGTTGGAGAAGATCTAATTTAAAAATTTGTAGATGTTAGGCCACGGAGCCTTCTATGTTAAGAATACAACATTTTTGATTGAGTACTTCTTGATTAAAAGAAAAGCTTTTTTTAAATAGCTGATTAGTAGGCCCATTGGCTTGATAGCGTAGCCATGCTGGAGATCTGGACTCATACATGGCCTGAGGGTCTTTTGTTTACTATACTAACAGAAACAGGGTGTGTTACAAGGGTGATACACTCACTGTCTAGGGAGGGAGGACTACAACAGGTTACACTCCAGCACACCCTGAAGCTGCGCTGTGTGTGAGACTTGACACAATTTCAGCGCAATCTGTTACCAATGCTATAATGCGTCCCTAGTCAGTGGGGCAAGGACTGTGGGTTCCAGGAGTAAATAGTGGGGATGGTGAGGAAAAGAAATGCATAACTTGACTTGATTTCTGTCCAACAGGCTACTCAAGTTGTGGAGCTGCAGAGAAACCGATTGCGTGATGACATCAAGGAATGCAAATTTCGGGAAGCTCGCCTGCTGCAGGATTACACCGAACTTGAAGAGGAGAACATATGCCTCCAGAAACAAGTATCCGTCCTCAAGCAAAATCAGGTAGGCATTGCTTGGGCTTGTAGCCTGTCTCGAACTAAATCAGGTAGGAATTGCTTGGGTTATAGTACAGCTGTGCAGATTGTGGATTTCTGCCAGTGGAATGGCAGTTCCAGTTCCAAAATGCTTTTCATAATTTTTCAACAAATTCAGCAGCATTCCAAAAAATCTTCTAATCTGAAAGTAGTGATTTGCTTTCTGTTAAGTACATAAACAACAGATTAATGTCCCATGGTTTGCGGAAAAAACTAATCTGCATTTTATGTAAACTGCAAATGAATGATCTGTGGTTTTAATTTTCCTTTTGGAATTCCACTTCTGACTGAATTTTGTGGACATTTTCCAGATATCCATTGAATTCCATTAGTCAGAATTTAGAATTCCACATAGCACTAGTTTAAATCCTGTCTCAGACGATATCAAATAGACATTGCTTGGGCTTCTTTGTAGCCTTTCTCAGACAAAACCAGGTAGGAATTGCTTGGGCATGTAGTTTCTCTCAAACAGAAATCAGGAAGAATTGCTTGGCTTGCATTAGCTTTCGTAAAGCAGAGGTTAGTTTGACGATCTGCTTCCAAAAATGATGGTCAGGTACATGAAAGAATGTCTTCAATCTACATTATAAACACTTTTATCACTAATAATAGATGCAAATATTTTAATATGCAGAGGCAGCGTAGAAGCTCATTATTTATTGTTGTGCTTCAAAGTCCTTACAGATTCCATTTAGGGACAGCAGTAGGTGGTTAATGTAAGCCCTGTAGCCTGTCTAAAAAAAAATCAGATAGGGAATGCTTGGGTTTATAGTCTGTCTCAAAATCAGGTAGACATTGCTCAGCCTTATAGCCTGCCTCAAAACAGAAAGGAATTACTAAGGCATATAGCCTGTCTCAGAATCAGATAGGCATTGTCTGGGCTAGTAGTCTACCTCAGTACCAGGAAGGCATTACTTGGGTTGTAGCTGCCTCAAAATCAGATAGGTATTTCTTGGGCTTGTAGCCTGTCTCCGCCAAAATCAGGAAGGTATTGCTTGGTCTTGTAGCAAGTCTCATACAAAATCAGTTTGGCATTACTTGAGCTTGTAGACAGTCTCAGGCAAAATCAGGCTGCTAAGGCTTGTACCCTTCTCAAACAAAATCAGGTAGGTATTGTTCAGACTTGCAGCCTGTGTCAAACAAAATCAGATTTTTTGGGAATGTAGCATGTCTCAAACAAACTCGATTAGGCATGGTAGGGTCTTGAATGAAAAATCAGGTAGGCATTGCTTGGGCCTGTAGCCAGTCTCTGGCAAAATCAGGTAGGCATTGCTTGGGCCTGTAACCAGTCTCTGTCAAAATCAGGTAGGCATTGCTTGGGTTTGTAGTTGGTTTCAAGGAAAATCTGGTGGGCATTGCTTGGGCTTGTAGGCAGTCTCTGGCAAAATCAGGCAGGCATTGCTTGAGCTAGTTGCCTGCCTCAAACAAAATCTTATAGGCATTGCTTGGGCTTGTAGCCAGTCTAAAAAAAATTGGGTAGGAAATTCTTCTCAAATGATATCAGGCAGGTCTTGCTTGCTTTGTGGTCCTTTGTATAGGAAACTGCAGTTTCAGTAACAATACAGTAAAGAACTCTGAGGGGTGGCACTGAGGGCAGTATCCTGTGCCATCATGTGGGAGAAAAATCCAAACAGAGGCATAGTGCTCATGGCAGTTGGCAGTTTTAAATTTACTGAGTTGCAGATAGCCCAGAACAAAAAAGCACTGTCTAGCTCCTTCTACAGAGTAGCATGTCACTCCAGCACTTTGAATTGTCAGAGTGACATACTCTGTATGGGGAGCTGTGCAGTGCTTTCTTTGTTTCGTCTCGTCTGCCACAACGTTTTGCTGCTAATACTTGCGAGTGCTCTGCCTCTTTTTTGTTGATTGACAGTTTGTCTTTCTGCAAGGAGGACCAGCCCATGCAACTATTCCTTCCTTGTGCTGTGACTCTGTCGTATGGGAGAACTAGGTTCACACTCACTGTGAGCTTGCCTCCCACTGCTGGGCCTGGAGAAGTCTGAAGAGCACTGTATGAGACAGAGCTCTCCATCTCCAGTGTTTGGCTGGGGGGTGGTTGTGGCAGGGTGACATCTGTCTGACCTCCCACACACCTGGCAGTAACCTTCTGTCTGCCTCCGCTGTCTCTGTTGTTACATTAGATCATGGTTGACTCTTGGGTGGTTGAGGGGAAGGTGGGGCAGGAACACTGAGAGGGCGTATTAGAAGGATGGCAGTGCAGCTTGTTAGTGTTAGTGCAGGCAATTGTTAGGCAGGACTGTTAGTACGCTGCTGACATCTAGTGGGTTATTGGGTGCATCAGGCTAAAAGAAAGACTGTTTTAGTTAACCTGCCCATTTATATCGTGTGTGTGTGTATTTTATTACCTGTAGCATGGCCATATCGTTTTGCAAAAAATTTTTTTGAAATAATGTTGTGAACAGTTATAATTTTGTTGGGAGTTTTTTTTTTTCCTGTACTTGAGACATTATATGTAATCACTTCAAATATCAGACATAAAACTCAATGTGACCAATAAAGTTTAAAAGAGATGTGCAAGAACAAGGGGGCACAATTTGAAGATAGAGGGGGGACTGCTCAGAGGTAATGTGAGGAAGTATTTTTTCACAGAGAGGGTTGTGGATGCATGGAACAGCCTTCCTGAGGAGGTTGTGGAGTCAGGAATAGTGGGAAAATTCAAGAATGCATGGGACAGACATAATGCAATTCTAGTGGGGGGTAGGAGGAAGTAAGCTGTTGATTAAATAGAATCTGCAGCTTAGCCATCAGGTAGGGGAAATGGGCAGACTCGGTGGGCCAAGTAGCCTTTATCTGCCATCAAATTCTATGTTTCTGTGACAGTTAGTGTGACAAAGTGCCAAAAAAATTGAAAAAAAAAAACCCTAACTTTTGAAACGGATCCTTCATCATTTTACTGGTTAACATCAAGGATGCCCCTCCACGCCACTCACACACACTTTTTTATTTCAAGAAATGGTTGTTAGCACAATGAAGTACTGTGTTTATGTTGTAGAGGATTGAAATAATTGTTAAATGTAATTGTAAATGAGAGATTCCTTCTCAGTCGGAATCTCTTAGGGAAATTAAGAAATAAAATCGGAAGTAAACTCTTGTCCTGATAAAAGGCTACTCTATAACTCTCAGGTCTTCTTTTTTCTGTTACTTCACAGTCTCTGTGCATTCACCCCTTGTTATGTTGAGTTGTATCTCATACAGTACTGTCTTCACAAAACATTTTTGGGACTCACAGTGCCCAAACATGTAAGATGATCATAGAGATTTTCTTGTTCTATGTGATTTTGTATTTCTTTGAAACCTGCCTTTATTGCCAGTTCCCTTCACGAGTATCCTTTGCCCTTAGAGCTTTTGTGCTGAGGTTCTTTGTCTTTTACATTAACCTCACAGCCTAACCTACTCTGTGGATGTTGCATTACTTAGATGTCATTTCTGTGTGTCACAGGTGGAATTTGAAGGCCTCAAGCATGAAATCAAACGGCTTGAAGAAGACACGGTGTTCCTTAACAGCCAGTTGGAAGATGCCATTCGGTTGAAGGAGATAGCTGAACGCCAACTTGAGGAGGCCTTAGAGACACTGAAGACAGAGCGTGAACAGAAAAACAATTTACGCAAGGAGCTGTCACACTACATGAACATCAATGACTCCTTGTACACCAGCCATCTGAACTTCTCTCTGGATGGACTGAAGTTTAGTGATGACAGCACAGAGCCCAACAATGATGAGATCATGAATGGCTATGAGCAGACCACCTTTAGCAAAATTAGTACCGACAATAAGATGTCCACCCCCAAGAAGAATGACATTTTGCATCCAGCACCAAGCTTGGTCAATGATATTCTAAGCGAGTTGAACATTTCGGAAATCCAGAAACTGAAACAGCAGCTCATGCAGGTAGTAGAAAATAGATTTTATGGGGAGTCTGACATAAAACCAGAGTTGTTGGAAGTATTTTTCACTAGAGGATAAAGACTGATTTTTATCTTGCTTCTGCATTTTAAAAAACTATCTCTGTCCTTGGGAGTGAAAATAGTAAATATTAAATATAAGCAAATATCATTTATTAACACTTTATTTCAGATTTTAAGTACACTTTTGCTCTTATTGCCATGAGAAATATTACTATAAATGTTAATATCTCAGCAAATATGGTCTAATAAGTAAGGCATTTGTTATCTATAATGATATTTTTATAAGGTCTTATCATGGCACATATGCAAATGAAAATGATAGACGTTAGAAGAGAATATTAATATTTCCCCTTTATATTAACAAGAAAATTGATTTTTATGCTTTGAGGAGATAAATGGTATTGAGCTTTCCCAGTGGATTTTTACTGTCATTGTTAAATAATGCTCTTTAATTATGAAATATGAATGATAAATGAATTTCCGTGTGCCATTCTGAATTAATTTTAGTGAACAATACCACCAGCTAAGCACAATACCCTTGTTTCATTTGCATCTCTTCATTAAGGATATTCTTCAGAGACAAAAATTATTTGGCTTTTTTATTGAATTATTTAAATTTTAGCGTTCTCAGTGTTAAATGGCTTGAAGAAGGCCGCCTGTAGAGAATCCTGCTGGTTTAAGGTTTTATTTTACCTTAAGGTCCCTATATAAATAAAATCACTGCAGTTTATTTTAATGTATAGCATTAAATAATTAATTTCAGCATTCTGTAAGAAGTTTCCATTTTGGCTAAAGGAAACATAATCAGAATTGAAACATTTTTCCCTTCCTCTCCCTGGCTGTCATACCACCAACTGGATCAACTTCTGAATGGTTTAAAGATGTCTGTTGCATCTTGGCCCATAGTGTGTATCTAGGCTAAGAACTAAAGATATTCTTCCATCCCTGATGTACTGTACCTTTGGGGTAGTAATGTTATAGATTAGGGGCAGAGTCTACACTGCTTCCCCTGACGCATCTGAAGGTACGGCCTTGTTTTTGCTGAAGGACCTAACCTCGGGAAAGGAATTAGAGCTGCTGCAGTGAGTAACCCTGTTACGTAAAATCAGATGCATCACCCAGGTTCAGGCAGAAAATACTACATTTATACTGATGAAACCTGAGTAATGAAACGTTTTCAAAGTGTGAATAGATGTAAGCCCTTGCACGTGAAAACTATTTTTTTTTTTGTGCATCTTGTCCGATGACAAGTTGTGATGCAGAATTCTACCCAATCCTTCACCTTTCTCCTCTGAATTGAAAAGTGACTTGCAGCGTTAGAGGTCATATTTTACATGTGCAACCTAACAGTAGCCCAGATTACACTGGGGGAAGGAACCAGAAGTCGCACAGATGGGGGTGAAAGTCTGACTTTCCCCAGTTGCCATATGTGGACACTCAAAAAACAGCTGCAGTGCTGTGCTGCATTCATGGGAATGGAGATGCTACGTAATGTAGCGTGTGTGTGTAAACACAACATTTTTCTGGTACAGTTGAAAGTTTTATGGTCAAACAGATTTCAGGGCCGCGTGACCATAGAGATACCTTTTCATAGTTGAAGATGGTAATGCTGTCAGTTGTGGATGTGAGGTACTGTATGTCAATGAAGCAACCTGCCTGTATGATATGTCATCTTTTGAGGACTGTGTGGGCTGGATTTTTGAAAGTCTTAATTCTGATGCATATACCAGATAGGCCCCCCGAATAGATGCAGCAGGCACACTTTTTGAAAAGGGATGTAGTTTACAGCACTGCAGCTTGCATCCAACTGTGGAAACATCTGCAGTGGAAGGACTAAGTCAGAAAGCTTGTTTGACAGACTTATTACCAGGTACACTTCATCCATCAACAGGCATGCTGACTTGGTCATGGACCCCTGTGACGCTGGGTTGTAAATTGCACTTCTGCATATCAGGGCCATGGCCAACTCAACATGTTTAAAAATAAGCCCAGTTGCAAGGCGAACACATGGCTTTGTGCATCTGTCCCATTATTTTTCAGTGCTCCCTGAATCGCTTATCTTACAAAGGGTTTTAAAATTTAGAACACACATACTGCATTGAGAAAGAATGAATGTGACCTACTGGGACTTGAACCCAGGGTGCCAAAATACCATCCCCGTGCTGTAACCACTGAGCTACAGGCCCACATGGTTGGACTTGGGGTTCCTGGACACACTTCCTTTCTCTTGTATTGCATATCCAACAACTAGGAATAATCGAGATGAAACTTAGATGTTGCTTGGTGCAGTAGTAATCACTGTTAAGCAATTTAATTTGCAAATTGTAGTGAAAAGGAAATAATGTGACCTACTGCGAATTGAACCCAGGCCCCCGGGATACCGTCCCCATGCTGTAACCACTGAGCTACAGGCTCACATGGTTGAACCTGGGGTTTCAGGGCATACTTCCTTTCTCTGGTATTGCACAGCAACTAGAAATAATCAAGATGACAAAAAGATTTTTTTTGGTGCAGTATTAGTCACTGTTAAGCAATTTATATCACAAATTATAGTGAGAAAGAAATAATGTGACTTACTGGAAATTGAACCCAGTCCCCCAGAATACCGCCCCAGTGCTCTAACCACTGAGCTGTAGGCTGAATTGGTTGGACCAGGGGTTCCAGGACACAATTCCTTTCTCTGGTATTGCATAGAATTTAGAAAAAGAAACAAAGTGGCAAAGTTTTCAAGTCTAAAACTGCTTGCTTGCATGTACATATAGTAGTCTATTAAATGAGTGGGTTAGTATGTCCTGCACAAACATGCAGAATGTGTTCAGTATTTTATTTAACATTAAGCAGATTCTCAATGGCTTTTATCAAAAATGAAATGCATGTGTGTGTGTATATATATATATATATATATGTATATTCAAAAACCAACGTGACTTTACTGACATCTTTCAGGTGGAAAGAGAAAAGGTAACATTGCTCACTACACTCCAGGAGTCTCAAAAGCAGCTGGAGAGTGCGCGAGGAGCTCTGTCGGAGCAACATGAGAAAGTTAGCAGGCTCACGGAAAACCTCAATGCTATGAAGAAACTCCAGGCCAGCAAGGAACGCCAGTCTGCACTTGACAATGAAAAAGAACGGGACAGCCATGAAGATGGAGATTACTACGAAGTGGACATCAATGGACCTGAGATCCTGGAGTGTAAGTACAAGGTGGCTGTTGATGAAATCAGTGATCTTAAGGATGAGCTCAAGAGTGTCAAGGAGAAATATGAAGAATGTGAGACCAGATATGAAGAGTTGAAGACCAGAAGTGACAACGAAATTCAAGTGCTCACAGAAAAGATCACACTGTTGGAAAAAAGCAGCCGACAGGACAGAGATCAGGTAGTCAGGCTAGAAAAGGAGTTGAAGAAGGTAAGTGATGTGGCTGGAGAAACACAGGGCAGCCTCAACGTGGCCCAGGATGAACTGGTTACTTTCAGTGAAGAGCTGGCCAACCTTTATAACCATGTGTGCATGTGTAATAATGAGACACCCAACAGGGTCATGCTTGATTACTACAAAGAAGGTAAAGGAGCACGCAGCAGCCCAGAAGGTAAAGGACGAAGATCTCCAATTTTGCTTACGAAAGGACTATTCCCCACAGAGCTAGGAAAGATTGATAATGGGAATGGGGACATCCCATCTCCAGTATCATCCTTGCCGTCACCAGTTTCTGATCATCGCAAGGAGCCAATGAACATCTATAATTTGGTTGCTATTATTCGTGATCAGATCAAACATCTGCAGGCAGCTGTAGACAGGACAACAGAGATCTCTAGGCAGAGGGTTGCCACCCAGGAACTTGGACCAGTAGTGGACAAAGACAAAGAAGCATTCATGGAAGAAATTCTGAAACTGAAGTCTCTGTTGAGTACCAAGAGGGAACAAATAGCTACACTAAGAACTGTATTGAAAGCAAATAAACAGGTAAATAAGTCAAGGGCTTATACTGTATATAGTATGTCATACACAGTATACTATGGTTATTTATGCACCTTCTATTAAACCCTTGGAGTTTTCAAGCCCCTGATTGGCTGACTTCCAGTGACATGTCATTTCATCAACTCCATTATTAAACCTTGGATGAAAATAATGCCCTCTATTTGGCTAAAAGCCACTTGCATGACTAAAGGTGGCCTGCACTATTGCCCTGCATGTCCATAGCAACATTCAGTTAATTGAGTATACATAAATACTTAAATATACATATAGATTCATTATACAACTAGTGTGAGCTGGTATTTGGTCCCTGTACATTGTGACCTCAAGTCGGCATGTGTTTGCGTGTTCTTGTGTGTCGGGTGTTAGGAGAGCAGGGACTTACAATAGAGATATTACATCTAACTACTCAGACAGTAATAAACGTAAGTTGGAAATACTTTTTAGGACATATTTCTTGCAGTACCGTGTTGGATTTGTTGACCGGAGTATCACAATTACTGTGTTAAAGCACTAATTTTATTATGGACACTGTAATGATTCTAGAGGGAGACCTTGGGTGTAAAATATACAATCTGTAACATGTTTCTTATTACAGATAAAGTTCCTACGGAGATATTTAAATGCCCTAAATGTCAGCAAAATGAAGAACTCCTCAGAGTAATGAATTTATTTAATGAAAGGTTGGAATACTTGGAAACTAGTCAGAAACAAATGGCAACAAGGTTTAAGGCAGGCTTAACTGAAACACCTTGTGAACTCTGCCCCTTCGCTATTCCCACAGTGTCCTCAATTTCAGCTAGTGATAATAGGATTAACAATCAAACTGCACCTGTAAATCACTCAATTACCCAGTCTGCTAAAAAAAAAAAAAAAGACTAGAGAAGAAGCCTTTGCTCCACTATTAAATGAGGAGTGGTTTACAGTGCAAAGCTCCCAGGTTTCCAAAAAAGGAAGAAAAGCCAACACTTGTAATTTCCCTTTGCATAATAGCTTTGATATCTTAGTTACTGACACTCATGAAACTGATATGATCAGACCCATTTCAACTAATGCATATCTGGGGTCAGAAACCAACACACTTTCCAGTTCATCCCAATCCGCTGAACCTGTAGGTCTTATAACAAAGAAAGAAATAGTGGTGTTAGGAGATTCAATTATTAAGCACCTTGATAGGGCAGTTTGTAACCCAGACAAAACATCCAGAATCTTCTCCAGTTTTAGTGGGCAAAAATAATGAATGTAGCAGTGATGGCAAAAAAAAAACATACTAAGCAACATCGGGCCTAACCCTGTTGTCATCATATATCTAGGAGCTAATAATATTTTTAAGGACTCTGAAGATAACATAAAAAAATACTTTGTGGCACTTACAAACAAGATGATACAGTTAGGTTGTGTCCCTGTGCTCTCAGAAATTTTACCAATTCCTAAAGCGTTCTACTTTCATGCTCTAAAGATTAAGAAAATAAATGAATAGATGCGTAAATGGACACTAAGACAGAATATATCTTGCATCACACACTGAGAAGAATGTTCCCATCGTGAAGAACTGTATTCCTGGAATGGACTACATTTAAGCAGAAGAGGCAACATGTTATTGGGGAAACATTTCACAGATTTCATTACCAGAACTTTAAACTAACTTTTCTGGGGGAGGGCAATTTTCACTTTGTCCTCCTAAAACTAGACAATTACTAGGAAATCCTGGTTATGACATTAAAAAAGATAACAAAACATTTAAATCAAATAAAAAACAGGTAAATAGCAATTCAGGACACATAACTATATTACTGGGTAATGCCTGTAGTTTGTCCAGCAAAACAGATGAACTGAAATGCACCTTAGCAAAAGACGGTATGACTATTTGTGGAGTTACAGAAACCCAGAAACCTGGTTCACAGGACAGGAATGCAATACAGAAATACAGGGTTACAATAAATTTTACAAAAATAGAACTGATTCCAGAGGTGGGGGGGGTTGCATTTATATATATATATATATATATATATATATATATATATAGATGTATAAAATATATCAAATATGTAGTGCAATGTATAACACCTGAGGTTGTATCGAATAGTAAAACAGACAATCTGGGTTCAAGTTAATCTACAGTGCCTTCAGAAAGTATTCACCCCCCTTGGAGTTTGTCACATTTTGTGATGTTGCAAACTCAAATTAAAATACATTTATATGGGATTTTTTTGTCACGTATCTACACAAATTACTCTATAATGTCAAAGTGGAATGAAACTTCTGGAATTTTTTTGTACGTGGAATTTAAAATAAAAACCTGAAATGTCTTGATTTGATAAGTATTCACCCCCTTTGCTATGACACTCCAAATTGAGCTCAGGTGCATCCAATTTCCTTGTGAGATCACTCTAAAACTGGAATGGAGTTTACCTATGGTCAGTTCATATGGTTGATATGATTTCAGAGGAAATATACCTGTCTGTATAAGGTCCCACTGTTGACAGTACATGTCAGAGCAGAAACTCTACCATGAAGACCAAGGAGCTGTCCGTAGAACTCCGTAATAGAATTGTGAGGAGGCATAGATCTGGGGAGGGGTATAAAAACATTTCTAGGGTGTTGAAAGTTCCCAGGAGCACAGTCAAGTCCATCATTAGGAAATGGAAAGATTACGGAACCACCCAGACTCTTCCTAGAGCAGGCCGTCCTCCCAAACTGAGCAACGAAGAAGAAGGACCTTGGTCAGGGAAGTGACCAAGAACCCAATGACCACCCTGACAGAACTACAGAGTTCCATGGCTGAGACGGAGAACCTGTCCAGAGGACAACAATCTCTGCAGCACTTCACAGATGTAGCTCTATGGGAGAGTGGCTAGACAGAAGCCACTCCTGAGAAAAAGGCCACATAATAGCATGCCTGGAGTTTGCAAGAAGGCACGTGGCAGACTCTGAGACCATGTGGCAAAAGATTCTCTGGTCTGATGAAACAAAAATTGAACTGTTTGGCCTGAATACAAAGCACTATGCCTGGCACAAACCGAACACAGCTCATCACCCGTGTAACACCATCCCTACCATGAAGCATGATGGTGGCAGCATCATGTTATGGGGATGCTTTTCAGCGGCAGGGACTGGGGCACTTGTCAGGATAGAGGGAACAATGAATGGAGCCAAATACAGGCACATCCTTGAGGAGAACCTGCATCAGTCTGCAATAGACCTTGGACTGGGGTGAAGATTTACGTTCCAACAGGACAACGACCCCCCAAGCATACAGCCAAAGCAACACTGCAGTGGCTTCAGAACAAGAAGGTGAATGTCCTTGAGTGGCCCAGCCAAATCCCAGACTTGAATCCCATTGAGAATCTGTGGAAAGACTTAAAGATTACGGTTCACCGCTGCTCCTCATCCAACTTGACGGAGCTTGAGCAAATCTGCAAGGAAGAATGGGCGACAATCCCCAAATCCAGATGTGCAAAGCTGATACAGACATACCCAAGAAGACTCAAAGCTGTA
The DNA here is from genome assembly GCA_016271365.2 of Neoceratodus forsteri. Classification (NCBI taxonomy): domain Eukaryota; kingdom Metazoa; phylum Chordata; order Ceratodontiformes; family Ceratodontidae; genus Neoceratodus; species Neoceratodus forsteri. The sequence goes on along the minus strand of CM028129.1, from coordinate 1,102,486,622 downwards.
ATTGCTGCCAAAGGCGCTTCTACAAAGTAATGACTCAGGGGGGTGAATACTTAAGTAAACAAGATATTTCAGTTTTTAATGTTTCATAAATTTTTGTTACACAATAAAATTATTTTTGCTTCTTTAAATTGTTGAGTATGCTGTGTGACTCAAGGGGGGGGGAGTCATTTCAATGCATAAAAAAATTCTGGTAGTAACACATCAAAATGTGACAGAATCCAATAAGGGGTGAATACTTTTCTGAAGGCACTGTACATAAGGCATCATTAGTGGTAGTACTCTGTTATAGGCCTCCCAGCTTATCTCAAGCTGAAAATCTGGAACTATTAACATTAAAAAATATGGAAACGATGGACAGTTATATTCTTATGGGGGACTTTAACTTCCCAAGAATTGATTGATTGACCAAAACTTGAAGGCCATGGCCTGGTAGAAACTACTTTTATTGACCTCACTATTAACCAGATTTTAACCCAAATAGTAACCAAAGGGACTAGACAGAATAATATACCTGATATTATACTAACTAATATAGAAGATAGAATGTCAACTCCAGCTACTGATACACCACTGGGAGACAGTGACCATAATATGGTATCAGTAAAGTTAAATATGTGTAATGACATCATTAATGGTGTGACAATAGTTAAATATTTCAATAAGGCTAACTATAAAGAAATAAACGGATATCTAAGTACTTGGGATTGGGAAACAGACCTCCATGATCTAGATTTACATCAGATCTGGGATTGTATAACTGCCAAGATTAACCATTGTCTTGATACATGGGTTCCTAATAGGCCAACATATAATAATGGCCTTAGAACACCATTATGGTGGAATAGGAGTATAAAAAAGGCTATCAATAAAAAAAAGAGCTATTACAAGAAATTTAAAAATGACCATCTCCAACCAACTGGAACTCAAATAAGGAAAAGACAAAAACGGTAAAATATTATATTAGAAAAGCAAAAAGTGAGTCTGAACTAAGACTTGCAACTAAAACTCTAGACAACTGCAAATCTTTTTACAACTACATTGGCTCTTTAAGAGGTAACTATTCTACTGTTGGACCAATTGAAACCAGTAAAGGTATTATAAATAATGAATCAGCCATGGCAACTGAATTTAATTATTATTTTGCAAGTGTGGTTGCACCAGCTAAAAGCTCATTAAAAGTTTTGGAAACTGGACACAAACTGTATATTCCACCAATTACTACACTAGAGGTAAAAGCTTTACTTCAGAAACTCAAATACCACTCATCACCAGGGCCTGACAACATACATTGCAGTCTCCTGAAAGAAACATCTAAAGTTATATGTGGTCCTCTGTCACTCTTGTTCAATGCCTCACTTAATCAAGGTAAAGCAGTTCAGTCATGGAATGAGGCCATTGTCACCTCTATACATAAAGCGGGTAACAAAAAACTTGTATCCAACTACAGACCTATTAGCCTCACTTCAGTTGTTGGTAAATTATTTGAAAGAACACTGCTGACTCAGATTGAAGCACATATTTCTACTCATCATTTACAAGATCTAACACAACATGGGTTTTCCCAAGGGAGATCATGACAGACTAATTTGTTAAACTTTTTTGAGAATGTTAGCATGTCTCTTGATTCAGGGCTTCCGGTAGATATTATTTTTCTTGATTTCTCCAAAGCTTTTGATAAAGTTTCACATCAGGTTCTGATAAACCACACGTATATGTTCGATTTCCATCCCAACATAATTAACTGGGTTACATCATGGTTGCAAAACAGACATCAGAGAGTTGTTATTAGAGGTCACTCTTCACAGTGGGCAAAGGTTACTAGTTGAGTCCCGCAGGGCTCTGTTCTGGGCCCAGTCCTTTTTAATTTGTTAATATCAACATTGCAAACAGCTAACAATGTTTGGATGACCAAGTATGCAGACGACTGCAAACTTGGCAGCATAGTTAATAATATTCAAGCCGCTAATGCCTTTCAAAAGGAATCAAATGATGTATGCACTTGGGCAGCTAATAATAAAATGTGCTTTAATGAACAAAAATGTAAAGTAATGCACTTTGGACATAATAATCATAACTTCACTTATAGAATGAACAATGTTCCACTCTCTATAACAACAAATAAAAAAGACCTAGGAGTTCTCCATAGATAATTTATCTTTCGATAACCATACCTCAGCCAAGGTAAAAAAAAAAAATGTCATTACATTATTGGATGTATTTTTAAACATATTAATAGTAGAGACCCAAAAGTGATTCTTCCACTCTATACAAGTATGGTTAGATCCCAATTGTACTACTGTTCTTCCTTCTGTGTGTCGGTCACTAAAAAAGGCAAAAAACTAGTTGAGGGAGTCCAAAGGAAAGTAACCAAACAAATCATTGATGTGAAAGCCCTAGACTGTGGGGCAAGACTACAAGCTTTGGGCCTCTTTTCCTTGGATTATAGGCAACTGCGCGGAGATCTGTGTTTGATATATAAAGCCACCAGAGATCTACTTCTTTTTGAAACTCTAGGTCTGTTAAAGAATAATTCACAAACCATTACCCGTACACAGTTTTAAACTTAGAGGGGCAAATTGTATAACTCATAAAAGAAGTAAATGGTTCACTCAAAGGGTTGTGACCCAATGGAATACTTTACCTAGGGAAATAGTAGAGAGTGATAATATGGAATCTTTTAAAAAAAAAAAAAAAGACAACTAGATAATATATGGGAAGTAGAAAAACATTTTACCTCCATTAGTAATTTTCCCACCATATTGGTGGCGAGCTCTCTTAAGGGCATTTGCCTCCTGAGGCCCGTATCACTCTATGAACTATGAACAGCATGTTGTCACTGTATTTTATCTTATGAAAAGCTCATAGTAAAAGTAGAACATCATGTTTCAGAGTGAGATATGGGACTGGATATTCAGAATGTTTGCACATGCAGTTGCTCCAGGGAATTTTAATGTAAAGGCTTTTCTGTGGCAGATATTTGTTCAGAATATCTAGGGGCATCGCCAGATTTTCTACTCAGTAAATGAAAGCTGTAAAAGAATCTGAAAATTGACCACTTACTCATACAACCAGGAAATTATCTAGTGTTTTTGAATATTTGTTCTAAAAAGACAATGCAGTGGCAAAAAATGGTTATTTTATACATATATAAAGTGCTCTGAAGTGGCAGAAGCCATCAGTTTTGCAGTAGGTAAAATTCTTATTTAAATGTGTAAATGACATGGCTCCCTTTTACATATTAGATCAGCTGGCTAACGTACGTACTCCATTATTCATTTAGAGCAGTCTCTGATCGGAGAAGGATCATGCCCCAAATTAGGACTCACTATGGCCAAATGCACCTTGCGTATGCAACAGCCATCTCCTGGAATAAGTTAGTGGATGATATCTGACAGGCTAGCTTTTTAACTGCTTTTAACAGTGCCATTATGGCATTTCTACTTTTTGATTATAACTGTACAGGATTAATATATGGGAATTCAGTCAATCTGGAAGGACCCCCTACTTGTTGCCTGCAAGTGGCTGTTTTTTTTTAGTCTTTGTTGTATGAACATTTTATTCATTTTAAGTGAGTCTTTCACATTTACTTAAGAATGGTGAAATACAAGATATTTTCCCTTATCAAATAACTAGTAAAAAATGTTATCTGGCTAGTGCATTTTATTGAGGCTGTATCTGTAGGCATTGGCTGAGTACCAACATTATAAGCTTCAGTCAGTTGTTTGGACATCTATTACAGAAGGTAGCAGTACACCATGAAGAGCATAGAGTCTTCATGAGTGCCTGGTGCCTGCAGTGGACCTGTTCTATACTGTTGCGGTCTTATTTTTAATGGCACCAGTACCTAGCCCCACTTTTGGAGAATAAAGTAAACATTTTATATGGAATGACCAAGGATCAAATCAGTTTCTTGGCTCAATAATATGAGTCTGTCATTCTGAGTCAGTTGGCTTTAGAAGTTTCAAAAACGTCCATAAACCGGACTAACTGAAGAAAAGGCATCCACACTACAAATGCTTGGATCACAATAACATTTATTATAAAATTAAAATGGCAGTAGTACCTCCTGCTGCTATCAAAGTTTAACACCATAAAACAGCACTTTTTCAAAGTGTAACAATTTCAAAATCCAACCATTCTTTAAACCCCTATCTTAAAGAGACACCACTCAAGTTTTGATTGCCTCTTAAAAGTGGGTAACAATGGACCCCAACCAAACAAGTAGAAGAGAATGGGGATAGATAAAGGGGAAATGCAGAGGAGTCGGCGGAGGGGGGATAGAAAAAGAGGAAGGCAGAGGAGCCGGGGAGAGGAAAAAGTAAACAAGAGAATTTCTAAATATCCTTTACTAGATAATAGGATTAAAATAAAAAATGGGCATATTGCTTTTCAAAGTGATTAAGAGTTTTCTTCCAGTTTCCATTCATGCATTATTTCCAAGAAGTATCAATGCTGTGTGGACTAAACCCCAAAGTAAATTTGTTTTCAAATTACCGCTTTTTTTTTTAAGTTATAAGACAGAAATCATTGAAATCATTGCTCTGTTGAGCTCCTTTCTTCTTTAACTGCATCCCAACCACACTTTCCAATTGCTTCACTGTTCAAACTTTTAAAACCAGATTGAAGGCATGACTTGATTCTATTAATGATTGTGCATGTAACTTGGCTTACATGCTAGCCTTGATAAAGTGTGTCTTTATAATGTATTTTATTAATTAAGTTATTGTATATATTATGTTTACCTGTTTTTGTTTTTCAATGTAAAACTTGTTGCTTGTGAAAATGGGTAGCATTGCTCATCTTACAAGTATAAAAATGAAATGAAAATGAAGAGGAGAGCAAAACATATTTACAAAATATACAATATGTACAATCATATAAAATAAAAACAGAGTGAATAGACACAAAGAGTTTGATGGTAATACCATTATAAATATGGTCCCAACTGAACTTTTTCATTCAAGCCTGGTCCCATCCAAGACTTTAATTTAAATTGCCCAAAAGCTTCCCTCTGTAACAAAAGTTTATCGATGTCTCCACCCAAGGGAACCAAAATCACCTTTTCAGTTCCATAAAACCTAAACTTATGATTGCCTACAGAGAATGACACATACATTGCTAAAGCATTTTCTAAGTCTTTCTTGTTTATACTTCTTGGGTGTTCCCCAATTCTCAATTTAAGCTTGCAACTAGTTTTTCCCATATAAAAACTGTGACACAGGCAAAGTGCTAAATACACAACTGAAACTGTTAGTCTATAAAATTTCTTGCTTTAAAAACTTGATCTGTATTTACAGCCGAAAAGTTGTTACCCATTCATATTGATTCACAAAACTTACAATTCCTACCTTTAAAAATACATTTAGGTAACTGACCTCCTATTGCCTGAGAATTGTCCATATATAAACTGTGTGTAACCTTATCTGCCAAATTCTGACCCCTTCTAAAAACCAACACGTAGCTTCTGTTGAGTAATTTGTTGTCATTTAGGCTCCGTATTTAAAATGTGCCTATTATCTAAAATAACATTTTTTGCTAAATGTGACTACACACTAAAACCTATGACAAAAGTAATGGTGTCATCCCTTTTAAATGCATAATTTCTTGTTATTTTTTGGATGTGACAGCTCAGTTCTGTCTATAACAGATACTGCTTGTGATGCCTTATCTACACATCTTTCATTTATCCTCTTTCTAAAAACTGCTTCTTTAACATTTTGGCCTGTCATCACGTGCTCTCAGATTACTGCAGTTTCTTTTAAGACTTACATAGAAACATAGAATTTGATGACAGATAAGGACTGCTTGGCCCACTTAATCTGCCCATTTCCCTACCTAATAGATAAGCTACAGATCCTAGTTAACCAACAGCCTACTTCCTCCTACCCTGCACTAAAATTGCCTTATGTCTGTCCCATGCATTCTTGAATTCTCCCACTGTTTTTGACTCTACGACCTCCTCAGGAAGGCCATTCCATGCATCTACAACCACATCTCTGTGAAGAAATACTTCCCCACATTACCTCTGAGCTGTACCCCCTCTATCTTCAGATTGTGCCCACTTGTTCTTGCACATCTTTTTCTGAAAGATGCTACTCTCTTGGACTTTGTTGATTCCCTTGAGGTATTTGAAAGTTTCTATCATGTCCCCCTTCTCCCTCCTTTCCTCGAGGCTACACATCTTAAGCTCCTTTAATCTTTCTTCATATGTCTTCTGGTGCAGACCCTGCACCATTTTGGTTGCCCTCCTCTGGACAGCCTCTACCCTGTCAGTGTCTTTGCAGAGATTGGGTCTCCAAATGTACACAGTACTCCAGATGTGGTCTTACCAACTGTCTGTATAGAGGGGCAACGACTTCCTGTTTTCTACTGGTGATGCCTCTCCCTATGCATCCCAGTATCCACCCAGCCATCCTTACTGCCTTCTCACATTGCTGGCCCACCTTTAGGTTGTCTGATATGACTACACCCAGGTCCCTTTCCATTTTTGTTGTTATCAGGATCTCAACCCCCATTGTGTACTCTTCCCCTTGGTTTTTGTTTCCCAGGTGCATTACTTTACACTTCTTTGAGTTGAATCTAAGCTGCCATACATTTGACCATTCCTCTAACCTTGCCAAATCCCTTTTCATCCTTTCCACCCCACCTTGCGTATTAACCCTGTTGCAGATCTTTGTGTCATCTGCAAAGAGACATACTGTTCTTTCCCTTCCAGTCCCTCTGCAATGTCACTTATAAAGACATTAAAAAGGACCGGCCCCAGTACTGAACCCTGCGGTACCCCACTAGTAACCCCCCTTTCTTCACTGTGGGCTCCATTTACTGTTACCCACTGTGTCCTGTTGTCCAGCCAGTGTTTTACCCAGGCTACCACCCTGCGACCCACTTCCAGGCTGGCTAATTTGTTTATTAATCTTTTGTGCAGCACTGTGTCAAATGCCTTGCTAAAGTCTAGGTAGGCTATGTTCACAGCCCCTCCCTGGTCTACTACTTCGGTCACCCAGTCAAAGAAATCAATTAGATTTGTCTGTTATGACCTGCGTTCTGTGAATCCATGCCGCCTTGGGTCCTGTGCCCCACTGGCCTCTAGTTACTCAACAATTCTTTCCTTCAGAAGTGATTCCATCATTTTCCCTACCACTGAGGTCAAACTGACAGGTCTGTAGTTTCCTACCTCTGTCTTGCTCCCACTTTTGTGAAGAGGAATCACATCTGCCCTCCTCCAATCCTCAGGTACCACACCATCCTCCCATGAATTATTAAAAAGGGTAGTCAGTGGTATTACAAACTGTCCTTTTGGATTGTTTCCTGTTACATGTCTAGGGTGGTGACTGGTAAAATGTAGGTCGGAATTTTTATCCATGTCCTCACAAAAAAGTTCTGTGGCGATCCCTCCTAGACTATCCTTAAAAATTCTTAAGTCTAAAAAGATGACTATATGCCTACTACAGATCATACCGAATTTCAGATTTGGGTTGCTCGCTTCAAAATAATGCACAAACTGAGTTTATTTTTCTTCTGTGTCAGTTCATATCAAAAACAAGTCATCAATAAATCTCTTAAATAATTTTATACACCCAAAAAATGGGTTATTGTTATTTGACTTCCCGTTCCCACATTCCAAGGTAGACATTTGAATAGTTGGGGGTGAAAGGTTCCCCAGTTGTGGTGCTTTTAATCTGTAAATAATGCCTACTGTGGAATGTGAAATGTTTCAAGGTGAGTACAGTGTCCACCATAGTAAGTAAAAAAAAAAAAAAAAAAAAAAAAATAAAGTTAGTATACCAGTCAGTAAATTCACAAAAAGTAAGTCTTAAGGCACATATCCCACCCTCGTGGGGAATGTTTGTATACAAGGAACTGACATCTAGTGTCACTAATAACCATTCTTCTTTAACTTGGTGGTCTTTTAATAAACATAACACGTCCCCACATCTTTAATATATGTGGGCATCTTGCTGACCAATTCACAAATGTGTGTGTGTGTCAATAAACTGAGATAAAAGTTCAGTCAAAGACCTGATGCTGTCAACAATCGGTCAACCAGGTGGGTCCAAAAGATCCTTGTGTATCTTGGGCAAAGAGCACATTCTCGCTCAGATTGGATGGTCATCTGTTAAAAACACCAGTGTGTCTTGGGATATAAGTCTCAATAGCAGTGAGTCATTCAAAAAGCTGTTGATTTTCTTTTTAAAATTCAGTGTGGGATCATGAGTCAAAAGCTCATAAGAAACTTCAGCATTCAATTGCTCACTTCCGTAACATATTTTTCGGCATCCATGATGACAGTCACACACCCTTTGTCAGCTTTTATGATAACAATTGATGTATTTGCTTCTAAGGATCTGATTGCTGCCAGTTTCTCAGTCATGCAGTTCACATACCTTGGAGAAGGTTTTGCTTCAGACAGCTTTTACAAACATCATTCACAAGCTTTCTCAAACACTGTCACAATAGAATTAGCGGGGGTTAAGAAGGAGGATTTTTTTTCTTTAAAGTCCTTATACTTGGCAAATTAACCAGAGTCCCACTCTCATTAACTGGTGCATTACTGTCATTATTAATATTTGATTCTTGCATATTAATTTGAAAAAAGCTCTCAAATTTAGTTTTCTGGTAAAGTGGTTCAAAGGTATTTACAAGTCTTGTAGCTGAAAAGCCACAACAGCGACTTGCCACTAACACTGGATGTATGTTAATTTAAGTCTATTGTAGTATCAAAGTATCGTATTTGCTGTGTGGGAACAAAACTCAAAAATTTTTAAGCATATTCTGTTCTGTTTCTGTCTGTTCACATTCAGATATATTAACAAACTCTAAATTTGTTACCTGCGGTCCCTATATTGGTATCGGGGTCCCCAGCCTCTGTTGTTTCACCATTGTCTGTCCTGATATCTGGGCTGGTAATAGTTGCTCTGATGGATTGTGTCTGCACAATCTTCCCCTCCCACAAGTGGCCCTTCGAATGTGTTTAGTCCGACGTGCCAGGGACTGCGTCTGACCAGATGCTCCTGTAATTGAGGAATCAGGGGCTGTTTGCTATGCACCTGTATTTGCTCCAGACGCAATGCTTCTTGATTGGTGGTATCGAATCCTGCTCTAAAAAAGGGGACTCAGAAGAGGTGTCCATATCTGATCCGCTTGTATACGTTTCTGCAGGTAACTCCATGCTTGTGTTAGATTGAAGCTGCATGCGCTGTGTTTTTTTACTATAGATTTTAGTTGTGAATTTTTATTTTTACTACCCCCAGTCAAATATGTGCCCTTTTAGATAATCCAGTAGATCTCTTTCAAATTTCCTTTAACTTTTTTCATGTGTTGGTCATAAGTGGCAATTGTTTCCGTTAAATGCTTTCTATATTCAGAATACTCAGTCCACGTTTCAAATTTCTTAACCTGTTCCTCCTTCTGTAAAATAGGGGACTTTAATTCCTTCCCTATTTCAAAGACATCTTGCTGTATTAATTTTATAAACCCAGCTAATGATTCTAGACAGTGTAGGATAGGTGCAATAGATGGGGGAACGAAAAGTCATCTTATCCAATGACAATAACCCGTTTTTGTGGTGTATAAAATGATCTGAGATATCTATTGATGACTTGTTTTTGATATGGACTGACACAGAAGAAAAATTAAGTTAATTTGTGCATTATTTAGAAGAGAGCAACACATATCTGAAATTCACTATGATCTGTGATAGGCATACAGATAACTTTTTAGACTTAAGAGTTTTTAAAGATGGTCTAGGAGGGATTGCCACAGAACTTTTTCGTTAGGACATGGATAAATATTCTGTCCTACATTTTACCAGCCACCACCCTAGACATGTAATAGAATATATTACAAAAGGGCAGTTTGTAAGAATTAAAAGAAACTGCAGTAATCTGAAAGTACATGAAGAGGGGGCCCAAATGTTGAAGAAGCAGTTTTTAGAAAGAGGATATAATGAAAGCTGTGCAGATAAAGCATCACAAGCAGTATCTGTTATAGATAGAACTAAGTTGATATATCCAAAAAATAACAGAAACAACATATTTGAAAGGGATGACACCATTACTTTTGTCACGGGTTTTAGTGCACAGTCACATTTAGTGAAATAAAGTTATTTTAGATAATTGGCACATTTTAAATACGGAGCATAAATTACAACAAATTACTCAACAGAAGTCGTGTGGTTTTTAGGAGTCGTCAGAATTTGGGAGAGAAGGTTACACACAGTTTATACGATACCATGTGATGACAGCTAAAACAAAAACACAGTATGTCACAACAGTGACCACAAATCGCCGAAAAATGTTTTGCCAATCAGCACAACAGCTACAAAAACAAAAGCAACAGAACATCACAAAAGCAAAACTAAACCTATTAAATCATAACATTTATGCACACCCCATTATTAAATAACCAACTCGGGGGGACACCGGGGAAAGAGACAAACAGGTGAGGGCTTCTCTTTTTTTTTTTTTCGTCTTTATCCTCCTTCCTACCTCCGTGCCCCTCCTTCCATCCGCTCATGTCCCCTGCTACCTACCTTAGGGATCTGCCCTAGAGTGTCCTTCTCGCACAGTGAGTTCTGTCCTGTAGGTGGTCCAGGTGGACTTAGGGCGGCCTTCATCTAGGGCTGCCGGAGGGGTTTTTATGGTTTTCTCCCCTTACGTCCCCACTCCCCCTAGGACGCCAGCGCTTGGGACGTATGTCCCGAGTGGTAGCGTGCTTACGCACACAGACCCTCATGTGCTGCGACGTCCCCCCTCCCCGGCTCCGACGAGCGAAGCTGTCTCCATCCCTTCCCAGTGCCGGTGCTTCCACTGGCTACGGAAGGGATGCAAGAGGCACGCGCCTGGTAACCCGCCCCTGAGGGAGGAGAGCATCCGTTGGGATGCTCGATCCTCCCTCTCCCTCTCCCGCTGACCCCTGGCGCCGTGTCCATTCCCAAGCCCAGGCCGCCGGTAATGAGCGGGTGTGGCGTCCAGCGCCTCACTCTCGGCACCACCGGGCCGGCAGGTAGGGGGCCTCTCAATGGGATGGCAGTGTGCAGGGGGAGAACTTGGGGGGGGGAGCAGCCTGCAGGCAGTAGTACACACAGTCAGGGCATAAAAACCACTACCCAAAAAAAAAAACACAACAAAACAACGATCAGCAAAAAAAAAACACACCAGTACTGAACCACAGACCACCATCATCACAGACCACAGCCCTATCCACCACACCAAATGGCCAGCTCAGTCAGCCTTGCCAAAACAAAAAACCTACAACCACCTTCCGCATGCTCCCGTGTACCTTCCCTCGCTATGCCATACCACGCTCTTTTCTCCATTCGCTCTCCTTCCTCATCAATATTCTGTAACTGTTGCTATTAATCCAGGCACTCAAATTGAGTCACTCATATTTGAGTTGCCTGTTTGACTAGTTACCGGTTATACATGGACAGTTTTCGGGCAATAGAAAGTCAGTTACCTAAAGGTACTTTTAAATATATGAATTGTAAGCTTTGTAAATTTGATGGGTGAGAACTTTTCAATTACAGACCAAGTTTATAAAGCAAGAAATTTTATAGATTGTAACACAGCTTCGGTTGTGTATTTAGCACTTTGCACATGTCACAGTTTTTATGTGGGAAAAACAAGTCACAAGTTTAAAAGGAGAATTGGGGAACACCTGAGAAGCACAAACAAGAAAAACCAAGACAATGCTTTAAAAATGCATGTCATCCTCTGTAGATAATCATAAGTTTAAGTTTTTTGGCATTGAAAATATGATTTTGGGTTCCCGGGGTGTAGATATCGACATACTTTTATTACAGAGGGAAGCATTTTGGCAGTTTAAATTAAAGTCTCAAATGGGATCAGGCTTGAATGAAAATTTTAAAGTTGGGACCATCTTTATAATGGTATTACCATCAAAATGTTTCTGTCTGTTTACTATCTGTTTTTATTTTATATGATTGATTGTACATATTGTATATTTTGTAAATATGTTTTGCTCTTCTGCTCTTGTTTTCCTTTTCCTCCCCCACCCACCCCTGACTCCTCTGCCTTTCCCTTCCATTTAAATTTTATAATAAATGTTATCATGATCCAAATATTTGGATTGTGGATGCCTTTTCTTCAGTTAGCCCAGCTTTTGGAAGTTTTTGCAACATAGGGAATACGCTGAGGCTTCTGAGGTCCTGACCAATGCTACCTATTTGGGCATTGCTCTTGGCTTTAGAAGTTGGCCTCTACCATTGACAACATTGTATTTCTGTCATCTGTCAACCCCAACAGCCATGTTGTAATACAGTATCTCGCAGCAAATGACATGTCACAAAATACTGCATGAAAAATGGCTTAATTGTCATTGCATTACACTGTTCCCTGCAGCATACTGCAGCACTCTGCAGTGCATCCTGGCTGTGCTGCTGTATGTCCCTGATCTTTTTTGGGAAGTTTGAGTAAAGTTTTAGACATCCGTGACAAGAAGTCTTTAAAGTGAGAATTCCTATTAGGCGTGATAAAACACATTTACAAATCCTGCTGGAATTTTATTGAACATAGATGCAAATTGCATGTGTTTTTGTTATCTCAGCATTATCATTGTTTCTTTGAGCACAGACTGCAGAAGTAGCACTTGCAAACCTAAAGAGTAAATATGAAAATGAGAAGGCCATGGTGACGGAGACCATGATGAAACTACGCAATGAACTGAAGGCTCTAAAAGAGGATGCTGCTACCTTCTCGTCTCTCCGAGCTATGTTTGCCACGAGGTAGGAGCTTTTCTTAATGCCATTATCTGTGCAGTTTGCTACGGCAAATATCCTTTTTGACGGCAGAGCCCTAATCCATTGAGATAAAAGCTTTACTTTGTCATTTGTAGATATTGTATAAGTTGATCCATGTTTAAAGAGAACCAAGCTTGGTGCTTAAAAAAAAAAATAGGTGGAGAGGAATTAAAGGAAGGGGAGAGATTGTATTTGGGCTTCAAAAAGCTAGCAGCATGATTCCTTCTACTTCCCAGAGTGACGGCTCCTTCCCTTTGCACAAATGTTTGGTGACTTCTCAGATGGGAGAGTGCAGGAACAGGCCATATAGAAATAAATGGGGCACTGTTATACTTTTTTTAGTTAGAGAGTCCCATTTTATGAAAATCGGAGCCCTCACTCAACTAATGAGGCTGTCATTAGTGGAATGGTAGTTTTGATTTCCAACAAACAAGACTCAAAAATATAAAAAGCGGCAGCATGAGATTCGCTATGTGGGGGAAGGCAGGACGCTGTTAGGCACTTGGCTGAGACATGCGCCAGCACATCTACAGCCTGGACTTCGGTCCTTCATGCTGGCATCCTTAGAGCTGGGATTTCAGGGAAAATAGCAACCGGGGGGGGGGTCTCCCATTGCTGTGCAGCATGATTCCTGATGGCTGGAGAGGGGATGGAGCACGGATGGTTGGTATAACTGCCACCAACCCCTGCCAGCAGTGGGAGGTAGAAATATATTTAAAAAAAAAAAAGATACAAAAAGTATAGAGCACCTTCATTTATATGTATGGTATGCAGTCCTGCACTTTCCCAGCTGAGATGTCACAAAACATCTGAGTGCAGGGGTGGGCCGTTACGTCAGGAAGCAGAATGAATTGGGCAGCTGGCTTCACAGAACACAAGTTCAGTCCCTTCCATTAGTACAGGACTAGAAAATTCATTTTGATGTGTCCCATGACATTTTTAAATACTGAGCTGATAGTTGCTCATTGAATTACATTTTGCATAGTTTCTTTCTGAAGCGAGACATTTATAAACTGATGTCATTTACTTGGGCAATGTGCAAATATATTTAATTTCATTTCATTCACGAAAATAACTGCGTGCAACGTTATGCTCATTTTCAGTGGTGACCTGTACAATGTATACTTCAGGTGTCAAACGTAAAATGCTTCATGTATTTAAAAAGATACAATACATACCAGTATATCATGAAACCTCATCAGAACATAATATCTCACCTACAGTTAAATGTTTGAACTTATTTTTGTAAGGTAAAGGTTGAGTGATTCTACAAAAGGACACAGGCAAAGCATTCCATAAGGTGGGATCTTCGTAACCAAAGGATTAATAGCACATGCAGTAGTTTTATTTTTGGTGTTACAGACTACATTAAAGCATTTGAACATAGATATCCATGGACTGGTTTCCTATTTAAGCAAGAGTTAAGATATTCTGGGGCTAAACTCTGCAAATAGTTTAAGGTGCATATAGAACAGTGCAGTTTCTGTCTTTTAGTGATGTCCAGTTAAAATGTTATACATTCACAATGGTGGGTATCATAGGGACACTTAAGAGCCAATCTGGCCAGTCTTATATACAGCAGATCTAGCCTGGTCATGGCAGTAAGCATATATGCGACACCGCACACTTCATTCAATGACTACTGTTGATGCCCTAACTGCTTTGGTTCTGTTTTTCCTGCCACTTAGCACGCACCACATTAGCAGAATTGCTGAGTCCTTAGTTTGCCATCTCTTCTTGGAAATCTTTCTTTCTAAAAATATGTCTGGTTCACACAAGCAAAAATGTAAGAATTCTGGACCACTTTTTCAGTGTTGGCATGGGAGGAATACGGCCCACACTGACCAGCACATACTTTACTTCTCCTGCCTTGGACCAATCTGACATAGAGGCCTGTGATACCTGTGCTGCGTTTGATTCCAGATACTGGAGCTGTGAGCCTTGAGACTTTAATGATTGGTATCAGACTTTAGGGGCAGGCATCGGATCAGTTGGTTTCACTGGTCCATTCCCCCACCTCCATCACCACTATTTGGAGCTGGTTAAGGTTCTGAGCTTTCACTCAGCCCAACGAGCTGGGGTTGTGACATAGTCTTAGATAGTGTCATGAGGCATCCTTGTGACTCCTTCTGGTCAGTTGTAGAAACTCCCAGCATTGTCTGATAGCTGTCAGCACCAGATCATCCTGTCAGGATTGGTATCCTTGTCCATGCCGATCATATCGTTAACGATGTCTACACCAACCATTGGTGTCACTGCTGCTTGTGTCACTGGCAGCGTCAGCACGGGTCACAGTGTCAGAACAGCTTCCAGTGTTGGTATGAAAGCCAGAGTCTGGCATTGTTGACACCGATGTCAGGATGGGCTCTGGTGTATGGGCTGGTGACATGACTGCTGTTGATTGCTATGTCGGAGCAGTCTCCGCAGCAGGGCCCTCCAGAATCTGGCCATATGTAATCTGGCCAGGGACTTACACCGATAAACAACCACCCACAAGCCATCAAAGTTGGTGCTTCTGGGTCAGGAGTTCTATTTGCTCCTTTTTTTGAGCAAGGACTGTTGAGCGAACCACAGAGGCCAGGACTGAGCACATGTACAGTGGACCGCTCTACCACCAATATCCCCTCCAAACTGCTGCCTCATGTGACTTAGTCTGTGTCTGACAGGGTGGATGAGATTCTTAAGTCTCTAGGTCACTGTCTCAGCAGCAGTTCTGCCAGTGGATAAAGAATGTACAAAGCTGGTTTAGGGAGATCAACCTGAAGTTATTCCCAGACCCTCCCACAGTTCCACCCTCCTGCAGTCCAGTTCCATCTACTGCTGAAGATGCTCTCTTCTAGCTGTTCATGGGGGAGTGGCAGGAGGCTATGAAGTGGCCCTACATGGTATGGGAAAACCCTAATACTTTGTTGCTGGATTTCATGATGGTATCCAGTAAGAACAGAGTGGTGTTCTGGAGATGCCCATTTTCCATTCCCCCTGCTTCACATGGCATGCAGACTAATTAGTTGGCTTCAGCTGGGTCTCCAGGAGAAATTGGTCACCCCTTGGTAGGACGGTCTTTTCTTCGCACTCTAATGGATGTCACTGTCATCCCTCTGATGAGTCTGTTCACCTTCATTGTCTGAAGGTGCCTCATCCCATGACCCCCAAACTGCTTTAACTAGAAAAAAGATGGAGAACCAGGGATCTAATGCCCACATGGTGGGTAGCATGGTGGTTTTGAAACAGGTTAGGAGCTCAAAACAAAAACATGGGGGTACCATCATGTATAAGTACGTTACGAGAAACTGCTGCTGCTGCTGCTGCCATTTCTTGTAGTAAATTAGGGCTAGGTAAATAAAGGTTGTGCTGATGTTGTTTTTTTTTTCTTTCATAAATACTTTGACTCCTGATGCTTCCTGACATCCCCCTGTAAAGGCGACTCCCACTCCCCAGCCCCACCACCAGCCCATCTGGTGAACTTGCACGTTAACCACTCGAAATGTGGCCTGCCACCTGGGGTCATGCAAAACCTGCAGGGACATTTTTCTGTGTTTTACCCCTTGGGTGTCGTCATGCAAATGACAGGAGTCTATTGACATATCCCCCCCAATGTTCTGCTGCTCCTGCTGGCGCTGCCACCCAGCCTCTGCCAGATGGCAGTCAGTTGGCGGTACACAGGTTCCCCCCCCCTCCCTGTGGGATGAGAGTTATCCTCCCTCACCTGGGCTATATCTTTGGTATAACAGACCAATGGGAAGGACGTTTGGGACGATTGCATAAAATATGATAATGGTCCCCTGAGCTCCACACCTTCTCCAGCAACAATCCATGTAGGTGGTTTTAAAATGGCAGGTTACTGATTAAGTCCCAAAGTAAATAAAACCATTTTCATCCTAAACTCTCCTCAGTCAGGTGAAGCGGTTGTGGATTGTACCCCTTCCCATATTCCCATCCACCACTGTAGTCTAATTATTGCTAGCCGATCTTCCCATTAATTTTTAACCTTCAGCTTAGGATCTGATTTCAAAGAAATTAATTGCTGGTATAGTTTAGAAATATGTCCCCAGCTAATGTGTGTACATGCTTGACACAGAATTTTAGTTCAGTAGTTGGGTCCAGAGCCAGCCTTATGTTTCTGGGGCTCCCCAGCAAGATTTGTCATGGGGGTCCTTGAGTGTTCCTTTGAGAGTATTCTTATGGCATTATGATGCATAGATGGAAGGTTCTGCCCAGCCCCGTGATGTCCCTTGTGTGATCTTTCAACCATAAACCGAGAATGAAATGCATAAATTAAATACAAAATCTGAAAGATTGCTGACCTGCACATCTTCTGTCTGGGGGCCTCTATGAGTAAGGGGCCCAAGTGACCACTGGAACTGAGGGTGTCTAAAGTTGACTAACTGGGTCAAGTTCCCTGCAGATATCTGCCCAATGGTTCTCTTACAAAATATAACTGTTGATTTGTAAATATCAGGGAAATAAAATTGGATTTAGGGAGCTGACGGCTCTTAGAGATGCAACTCTTACACCTGGTTACCTTCCAAGAAGTCGCCCTGTCTGATTAATCCTGTCTGAGTCTACCTAGAATGGGATGTCCCATTCACTATGGACATAGTGCAATACATGTGTGTCCCCTTATTCCCATGGGTAGCTGCAGACCTTGCATCGTGGCTGCCCAGGTTTGTACTCTGGCTGCCAACCACCTGTTCCCTATTTTATCCCTACTCTCCGCTAAGGTATTCATAAATGGAAGAGACCAGAAATCTGTTGAGGGGGGAGTTATTCATTTCTGTTTGCAACCACCTCAGTGTTTGACCTTGTCTAGTAAATGAAATGAAGTCTTGAATCTGCGCAGCCTTAAAAATGTGTTCTAAGGGCATAGATACAGTTCACTGTCCACACACTGACAGTTTTTCCAGAGACAGCTAAGTCATCAGAATGTCTTAAAGCTAAGCTATAGCCACCACCCGAGTGTTATATCCACCAGCTCCTCCCCGTGATGTCAGATCTTTCTTTCCATGGGAAGGGATAGATCTCCTTCGCAGTTCTACGTGCTGTGAAGCATTTCAAGTGCTTTATTTAGGTGAATCTTTGACTTTTCTAGTCCACATTCAACAGAGTTGCTTCTGCATCTTTGATGCCACATACATGATGGAAGGCAAGAAATCAGGGTTTAAGTTCTGTACTCAGTACAGGCAGAAGATGTTAGCCATGGATCTAAATAACATGTGCCTCTACTGCCTGGGCAATCAACATGACATTGCAAGTTGCAGTAAGTGCTATCCCATACTGCCAGTGTCCACTGAAAAATGGAAGACCAGGCTGGCCTTAGGACAGCTTAAGAACTGCAAATCATCCTCGGTGGCTGCCAGGTCAGCTGCTCAGCTTGCGATCATGGAAGAAGAGGCGGTGACGGTGGCTGCATTGAGTTCTTTGGTGGTTTTGGTGCTGTTCCTTGCTTGGGCCAACATCAGACGATCAGTCTCTGATTTCAGAGAGATATGCATGGCCCTCCAGAATCCAGAACTTAGGGGAGAGCCCTTCTCGCAGCAACAAGAGGCACAAGAAGCAGTGTGTGGGACCTGGAAACATCATGATTTTTCCACTGCTTTGACTCCTCTGACCACCTGACTTTGGTCCCACTTCCTTAGGTCAAGGCTTTGAGTGAGGGCTCCACAATAACCCCATAGGGCCTGTCAACCTCAACTCAGGTTAGACAAGTGGTTGAGATATTTCCTGAACCAGTAGACTAGTTGTTGGAGGAGATCAACAAGGAGTTGATCTCTCAGACCCCGGTGCTCCCTGTCCTCACCCAGGAGGATAAGACCCAGTCAGAACCCCCAGCTAAGTTACATCTGGAGCTGCCTCCACCGGTGGTCATGCCTTTAAAGCCAGTTGTGGTCCTTTTGCTGAAACACTTGATCTATTCTAACCCTCCAGAGTACTTTCAGTGATGTAGACCCTTGGATTGAGGTCAAGGGACTGCTCACGCTCTTGATCCTGCCAAGAGGGAGGTGGCACCATTGGTGCTCCTCAACTTTCTCATCCTCTGGTGAGGATAGGCGTTGACACCAGAAATGTTGATGCTACAAGGCGCTTATTTGGCAGTAATGGACCACTGCAGGGAGAGGGGTAGTGCTTTGCCCCCTGGGCTGTCAGCCCCTTCGCCCTCTCCAGTCATTCCTGCACCAGTCCATCCTACTTGACAGACAACAGTATCTGCACTGTGGCTGTTTCAGGTGGCGATGTCTCCACCACAGTCACTGTTTGGAGGTCCCGCAAAGGACTCCCACCAAGCTGCCAGCTTTGACAAGCCAGTTATCAGTTGAGATAACCCAGGATGAGGATACCAGAGCAGTCCACCATGGAAAGTTGTCAAGGGCAGTCTTGGAAGAATCTTCAGACTCCGAAGCTGAGTTGTCAGTGGCCTCAACCAAGACTCACACTTTCGACCAAGAATTTGTCAAAGAGCTTACTGTCACACTAGCAGACATCTTTTGGAACTCTGGTCCGAATAATGTCAGAGTCCATGAAAGTGCCCATAGAACCAGTCCTGAAATGGGCTAAATACCCATTTAGTGATATTCTGGATCAGGGCAAATCCCCAGGGGTTGCCTTTCCCCTGCCTTTTAGGACTGGCCCTGGAACTCTGGCAGCATCCAGTGTCCTGCCAGGTATCCCCTTCCCACATGGTCTGCAAGCATTTGAACCCATAGGTATTCTTTCAGGATTCTGTGACCATCCCTCTGGGGAGGGTCTGGTAACGGTTTCTGCCTTTCATAAGTCAGAAGGCCAAAGGGACATGGACAACCCTTCTTGCAAAGAGTCCAAAACGAGTGACCAAGTAGATAAAAAGGTGTATACAGGAGCTTCACAGGTTCTCCAATAGGCCAGCTATTTGGTCATGATGGTGTATTTTGGTGATTCCTTGTTTGGGATTGTTGATCAACTCCTCCTCCTGCTTCCAGCCAACAAGCAGCTTCCAGTCCAGTGTATCGGAGAAGAAAACACAGAGTTGGCAACTCTTACGTAAACTTGGGTGCTAAGTAAAGCCAAGCAAACGTCCAGTGTATCAGAGAAGAAAACAAAGAGCTGGCAACCCTTACGTAAAATTGGGTGCTAAGTAAAGCCAAGCAAACCACAATAGAGAGACTGAACACTCCAACCATTAGAAAAAAGTTTTTAGTGCACAAATACAAAAAGGTTCTAACAAACTGCTCGAATGCGAAAATGAGTACAAAAGAAAAAGCAAACTGTAAGTTGGTTAGCAGCACGACTGTACCTGGTTAAACCCCAGTGCTTTGAGGGTGGACCATGTCTCTCAGGGGGCATGGCTGGTGCATG
Organism: Neoceratodus forsteri; assembly: GCA_016271365.2. Lineage (NCBI taxonomy): Eukaryota > Metazoa > Chordata > Ceratodontiformes > Ceratodontidae > Neoceratodus > Neoceratodus forsteri. The sequence goes on along the minus strand of CM028129.1, from coordinate 1,102,466,533 downwards.
GTGGTGGTCTTCTTTTGTATCAGAGACCATGGTGAACTTCTGACTAAGCATCAGCTTCAGATGGCTTTGGACATGGTCGACTCCTGTGCCCATCGCCATGCATCGTAAGGCCTGACTGAATCTGTCCGGCTTCATGTTGGACACTCCGCATAAGTAGGTCTGTATCCTCATTTGGAGTGCTGACCTCTTGAGTCCTATGGTGGAAGGAAATCTCAGGCATACTGCGAAGCCCAGTGCCACCCTGGATTCTGTGACATCTTAACAAAAAGACTCAAAATACTGAAATGAAGGCCTTTCAGTTTGTCTTTTTCAGCCACAACGTCCCAGTAGCAGCCCTAGTAGGGGCCAGTTCAGCGCTGGTGACCAAAACCCAGGTTTGGCAGCCAGGACCGAAAGGGTGGGGGCTGTGGTGCTGGTGCCCCGAGGTCCCCTGTGACTGGAACTCTCTCCAAGGCCGCTCAGTGAAAGGTTGTGGGGTGTCATCCCTTCTCCCACCTAGTCTCTCTCCTAGCTCCCAGTCAGGGGTTGGTTGTGCCACTTTTTGCCACAGTGATCTACCATTTCCTTGGTCAGTTGGATTCAAGAAGTGATGGGCAAGGATATGTCTGTGGATTTTGAGGCTCTCCCACTGTACCACCTCCAAGCTTCTCTGGGTTTAAGATGCCAAAAGACATGTCCATGCTGTGAGCCGACATTGCTCAGCTCCTGGAGTGTGGGACAGTAGCCCATGTCCCAGTTGCCCTGGTCAGTCAGGGATGTGTGTCCAGGTACTCCTGCTTTCGAAATGGATGGGGGGCTGGTACCCCATGTTGGACTTGCACAGTCTGAAAACTTTCATGTGGAAGCACAAGTTCTGGATAGTCACTTTGAATCAGATAAAACTACCCCAGGAGCAGAGAATGTGGTTCTGCTCCTTGGATTTCTGGGATGCGTTCTTCCACGTCCCATTCATCCTGTTGTGGGTACCTTTGGTTCCATGCAGAGTAGATTCTGTGCTAGTTTCTGGGCATGGCTTTAGGTCTCTTGCTTGTGCCCAGGGTCTTAACCAAGTGCCTGGCAGTGGTGGTGACCTTCCTGCAGTGCAAGGGCATCAGTTTATCCCTATCTGGATGACTGGATGCTACCTGGGCCACCCAAGGCGGCTGTAGAGCAATCTTGGATCTGGTCCTCCAGACCTTTAAGGACTTGGGGCTTCTGGTCATCCCCTTCAAGTTGGAACTGTTCCCCCTTGCAAGTGATCAAGTTGAACAGAACAAGACTTCCTGTGGACCAAGGCCCACCTCCGGGCGGACCTGGCTTCAGGCCTTACCTTCTTTGCACAGTGATTTCAGGTTGGACACTCACTTGTGCTGTAGATGGGACTTTCTGTGGCTGCTGGTGTTACTGGCTTTTACCACCATGATCTGATGGACACGCTGAAGGTTGCACCCCCTGCCGTGGGACGGTGGGAGATGGGCTGGAAGTGGGCCCAACATCTAAGTTGCCTGAACCAGTAAGTCATGGTGATCCAACCAATGTGGGATGCAATCCTGTGGTGACTGTCCCCACAGAACCTAGAGGAGGGAATCCCATTTATCCACCCAGAACAGTCCATTGTGCTCATGACAGAGGTGTTTGTAATGGGATGGGAGCTCACCTGGCAGACCACAGAGCCAATGGGTTTGGGTCACCCCGGGAGTCCCTTTACCAAATCAGCCTGCTGTAGCTCCATACAGTGTATCTGGCTCTGATAGAATTTGCTCTGTTGACTTGGGGTCAGATCGTCTAGGTCCAGATGGACAACAAGACTACCATGTTCTGCCTAAGCAGGCAGAGTGGGACATATGCGTTTCCATTGTGTCAGAAGGCTGTCCGTATGTGGACCCTCGTACACAGCCTAGAAGCAGATCTCCTGGCAATTCATGTCATGGGAGAAGACAATCTGCTGGCGGATGCTGTCAGCTGGGTTGCAGAGACATCGCACAAGTGTTCCCTGAATCAGGAGATGAAAGATGACCTGTTCTCCCAGTGGGGCACCCCTCTGGTGGATCTGTTTGCCTTATGGGAGAACAGAAAGCATGCTATTCTGTGCCCACCACCCTTAGTCCAGGACACTGCAAAGGGATGCTTTGTCAAGGCTCTGGACACCAAACCTTCCCTCCCTTCACCTTTGTTTACAAGGTTGTGATAATGGCCCAGAAGGACAAGACATGGATGAACCTAATAGCTCCAGACTGGCCCTGGTACCCAGATTGCCTCAGCAGCAGGGCTCTGTGGAGGTTGTCTCTTCACCCTGACATGCTGACCAGAAAACAGGGGAAGGTCCTGCACCTGGACCTTTAATCCCTGCACCTCTCAGCCTGTTCTTGAGTGGCTAGAGTTCCAGGCTTTGGGCCTTTTGCACGACATCCTCCATGATGTGGGGGTATCCCATAAGGAGCCAACTCATAAATGCTATGCATTTAACAGGAAGAGGTTCTCAATTTGGTGCCAGGGTAAAGAGCTTGATCCCCTTACCTGCCCAATGGCTAGCATCCGTGACTGCCTTTGGTCCCTCTCTCAGTCGAGACTGTGAGCAGTGACCCATAAGGTGCACCTGGCATCAATCTCCACATACTAACTGTGGGCAGGTGTGCCAGGGGTGGCCCAGGAGATGATGATTGGGTGCTTTTTCAAGGGCTTGAATCATCTGTCTTCTCCGGTGTGCAAACCATCACCTCCATGGGACCTACTACTGTTGTTAGCTATGCTCATGGGCAAGCCATTTGAGCTTATGCACAAATGTGAGATGTCACTTTTGTCATGAAAGATTGCCTTTCTGGTGGCCAAAATAAGCCAGAAGGATCAGTGAACTCCAGGCACTCTCGGTGGAGGCTCCCAGTTTGGTTTTCCATAAGGACATCATCCTTCGCCCTAACTTGAAGTTCCTCCCGAAGGTCATGTAGCTGCTTTACCTTAACCAGGTGATTGAACTCCTGGTGTACATCACTAATCTGACCTCAGAGGCTGATCGCCATCTGCACGCATTGGACATGTGGAGGGCATCCTCTTTTTAGAAGGAGCACATGTCTGGAGTTCAGGGAATCCTTGCCAGCTGTCACTCACGCTGAAGTTGTGCCTAGCAGACCTGAGCAAAGTGGATGATTGCCACTTGAGTTACATCTTGTATTGACCTCTGCTCTGGGTTGGTTAGTAGGGAACTGCCCAAGGGACTTAGGGTTCATTCCACCTGACATACTTCTGCCTCAGTGGCTGCTTCTAGGAATATCCTCATTGCGGAGATATGCAGGGCGGCAACCTGGACAAAAGTGCCCACTTTCATATCCCCACTACAGCATTGACGTCATGAGTCATCGGGATGCTGCTCTTGGGTCCCCTGTCCTCCAGTCTATGTTCTCCAGATAGGGTTGCACACCTTGCCCCCTCCGTCTACTGGACTGCTAGGAGTCTGCCAGTGTTTGGATAGTGAACTGTATCCACACCCTTAGAAATATGTCATTCACCTGTAGCCATAGTTGTAGAAGTGGCATACAGTTCACATCCATACCACCCACCCAGCCTCCCCTGGCAGTGTGGCATCTAGATCCCTGCTTCCAGCATTCAAAGATTGGATGTCACAGGACTGAGCTGGTGTGTAGACCACCCAGGTGGTGGAAGGAGCTTGGCTTGAAGACATTCGGATGACACTGCTGTCTGTCTGGGAAGACTGCCACTGCGAGGATGTGAACTATATGCCACTCCTAGAACTACAGTTACAGGTGAATAACCTATATTTGTAGACAGGGTACGCCTAAACCCCCTTTATCCTTAGGAAAACAAGTTACTGCCCAGTTCACTCGAAGGCATTTGTTTTCCCAAATAAGTTACATCAACATAGTGGTAAGCTGTCTCCACATGTGTTAGGGTAATTTAAAGAGCAGTTCTTTACTTCTATATGTGCTTTCATAAATGAGATGGTTCAGCTGTTACCATTTACTAGAGAATACATTGTTTTTCATTTTCAGTGTTCCTTTCCAAGATGTTTAACAAACTGTAGCACTCTCACCCATATCTTGAATGACCACCAAGGCTCTTAAAATGTTCAAGTAGAAGGGTTTTATTTATTCCATACAACCACCAAATAACACCTGATGTGTTTCGGAAATCAATCCTTTATCTTCTTTATGCCTTTGATAAAGGATTGATAGTGCTGACCGTGACAACAGACTGTGAAGTCACAAACCGCAGTAGAGTGGTTAGCAGAGGAAAATCAGATACATTTTGAAGGACTCCGTGAAATAATTGTTGCATTAACTACAATATAAACAGCAAGGGAAAGTAAAAACCAAAACAAATAACTAGAAAACAATACAATTAAAACAGTTGGTGTATATATAGTGTTTTTAGGCTTTTTATTGTAATAGAGCATTGGGAAGAACTTGGAACATGAACAGTAAATGGTGGAAAATGTTAATTTGCACTACAGTAATTAGAACAGCGATAGAGACAAAAGTCTGCAACGCTTCAAATCTTTACCTGTTCCTGTAAGTAGTTCATCATAGTTAATGGAGAAAATATTAAGTTGGTTGATGGAAATCTGAACCCCATCTGGACGCATTTTAGTTCAGATATGAAAAATTATCTGTGAGGAACACATCCCTCCCAGTCACCCAGCACCTCTGACTTATCTTGAATGCTGAGAGGCTTTTCTGGTATTGCAAGGTGGACATCAGCAGGTCATATGAAGGCATGTGGTGGCTTAGATACTGTACATTAAGGTATCAACCTCGTATAAAGAAACTTTAAATTTATCCCCGTGGACACGCTCCCCTTTAATACATGATTTTCCTCTAATCACCTCTGCTATGGGCTCCACACTTGATGAAGCTAAATTGTATTTCCAGTATGTATGTGCAATGAACGTGCCCCATGTAAATAAAACATAATTCTAATTTTCAGTGTAATGTAGCTTGTAATTCATGAGTGCACTTTTTTTGATAACTGTTGAACTGTTTTTGCTGTAGAATTGTTACCAATGACATTATTTCATTTTGTATATTTCTTTTGTCCCTTTATCTCCAACCCTTCTTCTCGTTCTCTGGTGGCAACTGTAACCAAAACTGTCATCTGTATGCTTAGCTGGTAAAACAGTTTTCAAATGAATAAAAATAAGTTTTGTGATTTGGAGACCCTGTCACAAAGGATGATCTTGCAGTTTCCAAGACTCTAGGTCAAAAGATGGCTAAGCTAGAAGTGACTGAAAATAAAGGTTAAAAATGTAGGTGCATGCTCAACTATATATGTCATGTATGTATCTACTTGTCTATCAATCATCTTATCTACAGGGCTGCCCAGTCAGACAGTAGCTAGGAGAGCTCCTTACTGTACTGATGAGGTTTGCGCCTCAAGCTAAGGGTGTCGCTGTGGGCTGTTGAATGGAGAGGAAGGTGGGTCTCCCTGCCGCTTCACTGCTGCTGGTTGGTTTAAGGCAGTGATGGCAGCAGTACATTTAGAGAGTAATGTTGGGAGAGTCGGGCTGATCGTACCATCTCAACTTCACTCCAGGTGTGGCAGGGAAGGAGTGGGCAATAATGAACAAGGGGATGTCTCTGTGCCCCACCTTCCTCGCTGGGCAGTCCAGAGTCTGGTACCTTGCAGCTCCTTCTACCCTTGCCTGAATTAGTGACACCCTCAGATAAGGGGTACGCTGTGGGGATTTCAGCTGTTAGGAGTCTGGGTTTGCAGTAAGTTTGCCATTCACCACGTCCTCACCTCCACTTCGAGTAAGGAGCATAAAAAAACTATTTTAGATCCCTAACTGTGACTCACCTGATTAGAATGACATGCACAGATGATAGGCTGTGGTTCTGTGGACGTCTGTAGCCCTCACAGTACTGTAGAACATAAAATAAATCAAATCTTGGGAAGGGGTGGATCTAAATGTGGTACTGTAATAGAATAAGAACTTCATCAGGAGATGGTTGAAAAAAATGTCATTGGAAATAAGGATACATTTTATTTTTAAAAAATTAAACTACTATAGTAACTGAAGTTTCCCTATCTGAAGTTTAGACATGCTTAGATTTAATTTGCAGCAGTTTGCACAGTGCCTAAAGCTCTGAAACGTAGATTTAGAAATGCCTTTTGGAATAGACAATTCTCATCATGCCTTAATGTAGGGGGTTGGGGTGCTATTAAAATTGCCTGAATTTATAAGGGGCTTTATTCTAATTGAAGCAGTTAGTAAGGCTGTTACTCCGTGTATTCATAGCTTTCCGGTGCTGACTTATGTAAGAGCTGCTTGTCTGACGAAGAAAAGGAAAACGTTTGAGAGAAAACAACTACAATTATTACCTCACTTCTTTTCAAACGGTGGAAGAATAGATGAAAGCACTTTGTAGGGCTGACACATTTACAATTGCTAATTGGATGTTTGGGTGGTTCTAAATGCAGAGGTGCACCATAAGGAACAGAAGAGCTGCTTTGCGTCAGCTCTTCCCTCGAGTTTTTAAATATTAATTAGGGTTTTAAACTTTGTCTTTGATTTTATTATAAGATTTTAAGTGGTGCTCATCCTCTGACCGTCGTCTGCTGTTTTCCGATTTCAACTAGCCGTCGTGACTGCCTCGCCTAATCAGGGGACCACTGCTCACTGCCCTCCACTTCAGTCTTGACAGCTACCTCTCCCTGCCTTGCCCCCCTTCTACCTGCCTCACCTGCCCACCCCTTGCCCCCTCTCCCTTTCCTCTCCCCCCCCCCGGGCATTTCCTGACTTTTATCCCTCCCCTTTAAAGCTCTTACCCTCACCCTCTACCCTCTGACAACGGTCTTCCTGCCTGCATACCCCTCCCCCAACCTGCAGAGCTTATTTCTAAGATTGCCCTTGGCTGGTATGTAATGCTACCTAACATTTGGCACATTTTGAATTACTGGAATTTCCTAAGCCTCAGTCTCTTGCTTCTTTTTATTGTGTAACTATGTATTATTATGTCGACCTTTGCATGTATGTATACCCCCATTCCTTCGATGTGGAACCTTTGTAAATGAGCAGTCCCTACTCAAAGGTATTTGTAATCCTAGATTTTAATAAAATAAAAATAAAATTATAACCAGCTGGTTATAATGGCGAACACGCACCAGGTGCACATTTGTGCCAGCTGCCGTTTTTCCCTTCCTCAGTGCCGGACACTTGACCACCACTTGCACTCAGTAGTAGGTTAATAAAAGAAATTAACTCGGCTCTTCATGCTTTTATGATTAAGCTTTAAAAAAAAAATGAAAAAAGGAAAAGGAAAATGTTTCATTGTACCAGCCGCTTCAAGGCAACCATGGACCATGCAGAAACCTGACTGGCCCGCGGCTAGCTACACAGGGATGTGAGTGTTTTTATTTTATATAATTGCTGTGGTGGAAAAAACACTCCCCAGCAATTATATAAAATAAAACATGGGGTGGTGTGTTTAACTTGAATTTTACGTAGACCCTTTAGATGCTTAAATAAGCCCCCTGAGCTTCACTCTTGGGGTTTATGTAGCATCCAACACCGAGGGTAAGTGTAAAATTTCATTAAACACACCACCCCATGTATTATTCTATATATATATATATATATATATTATTTATTTATTTAGATTTACCAGGAAGGCATACTGAGCAACATGCTCGATTCCAGATGCGACCTGGGGGCCTAGACCCAGTACATGGCAAATAATTAGAACAAATACAAGTACAGATATTGTAATAAAGAAACGATAGTAAATGATTTGTACAAATATAATACAATATAACATGTATAACAAGTACTGCAGGTATAGTAGTACAGTAGATTACAGACAGATATGCACGTAACAGGAATAATTACTGTACATTGTTTAGTTTATTAGAGGGCATAGCTTGCAGCATTAGCAGGAGCAGCTGGAGGAGAAGTGTGCCTGGAATAGTCTGGAGTGAAGACCGGGATTATGTGCGAGTCCGATGGGGGCGGGGAGGGCATTCCAGATCTGTGGGATTCTGAATTTAAAAGCTTACTGGCCTTTGGAGGTGTGCATAAATGGGATATGTAGGAGTCTGGGATCTGTGCCTCTTAGGGAGTACGCAGGGAGAGGTTGTTCGGATAGGGTATATTCAAGATGGGGGGGAAGGAGTGGGTCCAGAATTTAGTGACAAACCTAGCGTAGTTTATTAACCTACGGTCATGGAGAAATGGTAGCGTTAGAGAGTTAAATAAAGTACAATGGTGAGTGGATTGTGGGGAGTCGAGGATGAAGCGACAAAAGGAGTGGAATAGAGTGTCGAGGCTAGTCAGGGTGGACGCAGGAGCGATAGAGTATACTATGTCACCACAGTCAAGTACCGGGAGTAACATTTTTTGGACTATGGCGAGCCTCGTTTCCTTGGGGAGACAGGTTTTGTTTCGGTAGAGTGTCCTCAGTTTTGGTAGCAGCCTTTTATGCAGGGAATCTATGTGAGAGGCAAAGTCAAGGTGTTGGTCGAGCCAGACGCCTAGGTATCTAAAGCTAGTGCATTGCTCAAGGGGTGCTCCTTCCAGGGTTGAGAATGGAGGACACAGGGTTTGGCGAGAGAGTCTTTGCTAGGAGCCAAACGTGAGTGACACTGTTTTTTTAGGGTTTAGAAATAGCTGGTTCTTCCTGAACCAGTGCTGGATGGCTGTGAAGTCCTCCTGAAGGAGAGGTGCTACGCTGCTTGTTGATGGGGCCGGATGTGTACAGAACTGTATCATCTGCATACATTTGGATGGAGGAGTGGGAGCATGCAGCAGGGAGGTCATTAATAAAAATAGAGAAGAGTATTGGGCCTAGGACTGATCCTTGATGGACCCCAGTAATGACTGGAAGGGGGATTGATGTATGAGAGGCCAGTCTGACTGCTTGCATCCTATCCGCAAGATAGTCTTGGAACCAGTCTATAGCTGTGTGAGCTAGACCTGCATCTTTAAGTTTTGAGATGAGAAGGGATGTGATACGTGCACCAGCCTTGGCTAGATCAATAAATATGGCTGAGGTGATGTGCCTTTGTTCATACCTGTGAGGATGTCTCCGGGTCACGCGTGAGTAGGAGGTGATGGTAGAATGGGATTTGTGGAAACCAGATTGGAAGGGAGAAAAGAAGGAGGAGGCGTCCAGGAACTGGGAGAGTTGGGACAGGACGAGTTGCTCCTGAAGTTTAGCCACGATCGGGAGTAGGGAGATAGGTTTATAGTTGCCTGGGGAGGAGGGGTCACCGCCTTTAGGAAGGGGTATGACAGTGGCCAGCTTCCAAGTCATTGGAACCTTGCCCAGCGAGAAGGAGAGGTTGAAGAGTGCGGCCAGTGGAGTGGCTATGGCAGGGGCTGACAGGAATAGCATCTTAGCATCCAGAGACAATGGGCATTTGCCTTTATTTGGGTTTAACGCCCATAGGGAGTGGAGGACATCTGTGGGGGAAATTGGCTGGAACACGAAAGGTGGATTGAGGGGTGAGTTCGAGGGGTGTGGGTGCTGTTTGGGTGGACTGGGGTGTGAGTATTCCGGCAGGAGGATAGAAGGGTGTTGACGCAGCTGGAGAAGTGGGTGTTGGAAAGCTTCTGCAACACAGATGGGGTGGAGATGAGGTGCCATTTATTAGAAGTGAGGGGAGGTGGTTGGGTTGGGGGAGAGCAAGGATTTGAGGATTTCCAGAGTCCTTAGGGTGGTTAGAATTTTAATGAAGGTAGCTAGGAAGTAGGATGTTTTTGCTTGGCAAATGCTATTTGTGCAAGCATTTCGAAGGGCTCTATAGGTAGTAAGGGAGGCCTGGGAGCCTAGTTTCTTATAAGCTTTCCAGGCATGGTCTCTGGTACGGCAATTTCTAATTATGTCAGCCGTGATCCAGGGGAGATGTGCTCCTCTAACACGTTTTGTGGGCAAAGGAGCATGCTTGTCCCAGACTGTTAGGAATCTGAGTTTAAAAGAATTAAAGGCATCGTCAATGGAAGGTGCCTCGGTGATGCAGGACCAGTTTACCCTTCCCAGGTCCACCGGGAGAGACTGTAACTCTAGGGAGTTGTAAGACCTGGTGTGCAGTGTCTTTGGGGGGGGGGGGTAGAGGGCTATGAGCCTTCCTGATCAGGTAAACCATGTGGTGGTCGCTAATAGAGTCAGGAAGTAAGCCTGCTTTAAGGATTCTATGTGGGTGCGAAGCGAGGGCCCAGTCCAGTAGGGAGTGATTATTTGACTTAAGGTTTAGTCTGGTAGGCTCATTTATAAGTTGCATGAGGTTTTGGGCCTTTAGTTTAGCCTTCAGGAGAGCTTTTTCAGCTCCTAGCCAGTTGGCATTATAATCCCCTGTGGCATGGAGTTCATCTCCTTTGGCTAGGGACTGAAGCATGGTTAGATGGGAAGGGATATCATCATTGGGTGTGCATGGAGGGCAGTATGTGCTTGTCGCGTAAATAGGGGAGGTATACGGAAGTGAGATTTTAATTAGTGAGATCTCCACAGTGGCGAATTGACATCTATTTGAGATATATATGGCCGTGCCACCACCTTTCTTTTTCCCCCGCCTATCGTGTCTTCTTATTGTGTAACCAGGGATGGAGACTTCGGCGTCCGAATGATGGGGGTTTTAGCCAAGTTTCTGAAATGGTTAGTATATCAGGGTGTAGTGTTAACACTATTGGTTGTAGCAGCGAGATTTTGGATAGCAGGCTGCAGGTATTTAGATTGAGTATGCGTAGGCCTTTGGGGAGAGTGAATGGGTTGGGGGTGTTGGTTAGGTTAGGGCCTGGGTTAGCATCTGTGTCCCCTGACAGGAGCAGGAAAAGGGCGAAGAGATGCATAATTTTGGACCTGAAATAGATTTTGCCTGCATTGGTGCTGCAGCCAGGAGAGATAGCTGCTGGATGACGGAGGGTTGAGGATTTTAAGATTGAGAGCCTTGGGTGAAAGGAGGGTGGCAGGATAGCAGCATATATAATGCCATAGTGGACATGAGTCAATTCCAGTACCGGTGCGTGGGGGGAAGCACCAAGGTGTGATACCTGGGTGCACCGAGGGGGCAGGGTCAGAAGGGGCTCCCTCATTGGGAGGGTTGTGGGTGGTAAGCAGGTTTGTGTAGTCATGGAGAGGTAGAGTAACGCTGTGAGAAACATGCTTAGGCAGGTAAAAGTAGTTGGTTACGAAGAAAAATGGTAGGTTCCCTCTAGTGGATGTAGCTGATAAGCTGCAAATGGAAAAGTGGGCTGATAAACTGTTTTACTCACTACTAAATAACATATATGTCCAACTTTCAGGACATACATCCCACACCCCTCTAGATTCAGGCATAAAGCACGGGATGGGACAGCTATGATATATAATTAATGGTTCTCCCCTTTTTCCCCATTGGTGGATCGTGCCATAATTTGCTATTATAAAGGAGTGTTTATAATGGCAAACACGCACATGGTTTTCCTCGGTCTGCGCATGTGCCCTCCACAGTTTGTCCCTTCACGACGCTCACCGCTTTCCTTTTCAGTGAAACTCAGCTGCCATGCCAGAGGAACTTGGCGGTGAGTTATTTCTTTTTTAAAAAGTGATTTTTTTTTTTTTCCACATAGAGGGGTGCAAACAAAATGGGCAAACACTTAAAAATCTGCCAGGTTCAAAATGTAGGTACTGACAACAAAACAAACCAGAATGCGGCAGCACCAGAACATCAGGGGGAACAGCTCGTATTTTATATAATTGCTGTGGTGAAAAAGAGGAGGCCCAGCAATTATATAAAATAAAATATGGAGTGCTGTGTGTAGACTTGAAGTTTACACTCACCCTTGGGGTTAGATGCTTTTCATAAATCCCTTGAGCTTCACTCTCGGGGTTTATGTGGCATCTAACCTCTTGGGTGCCTGTAAACTCCTCATTACACACAGCACCCCATACTTTATTCTATTCAGAAAAAAACAATAATGAAAAATGTGCTCAGCTAAATGGGAGATTTTCCTACTTTGAGAGAATAGGTTGAGTCCAACATATTGTAGAGATCCAAGATGTATTTAAAGAAATGAAGACTATCTGTCATAGCTGTCCCATTCCGTGCGTTATGCCTGAATGTAGAGGGGTGTGGGATGTATGTCCTGAAAGTTGGACATATATGTTATTTAGCAGTGACTTGACTAGATGGAATACTGCATGCGGTGATATGTTTCATGATGGTTGTTCTCTTCTACACGGAATGAAATCTTGTGTCTAAAAAAGAAATGAAGACTTAATTAAAGTAAGTTCAACAGAGGTGATAGAAGGGCCCAGTAAATGTCAGTTAAGTGCCATCTAGAATGTTTGACGAACCAGCAATACAAATTGTGTTGTTTAGCCAGACCAGCAGCGCTAAGAGTTCAGGCATGGGATGCCACACTTTGTGCCACACCAGTGTCCCGGATTAGGATGCAGACTGGGGTCATTGGTGGTCAGCTGGTGAGGGAGAGGATTGAATGTCTGGAGGACTTCTCTCCTGGGGGAGGGAGGGTTCCAGTGCCCATCACTTGCTTGCCCCTAGCGTCAGCTAATGGTGAGGCAAGCTGGGGTTGATCGCACAGGGGGAGCGAGCAGCATCTGCTCATGCATCACGCACTGAAGTGTGCTTGGGGATGGCCAGGTGGCACTGCACAATGCCTCTCCACAGAGAAAAGCAGAAGCTGGAGATTCGAGCTGCCAATGGCTCGGCCATGCAGCATTCTGCATGAAAATAAGTCTCGGAAGAAAAACGGGGAACCAGGGCTGGGGCATCCGGAGGGTGGTTTGGGCCCCAGGAAAGAAGAGCACTAAAAAAAGAATTTGGTAATTTGTGTAACCATAACCAGGCTAAGTATAACAGCAGTAGAATAAAGGAGAATCTATCTTACAGTAATTTTCTCGATTTGCTTCCATGTACAGCAAATAGGGGCATTAATTACAAAAGAAAAGTCTCTTTATAATTCACACAGTATAATTTCATCATTACAGCACCATATAAGGAAATACATCATGAATTTGCTTTTGTGCTCAGTCTGTAAGAGTTGCATAATTAACAGCATTACTGTTTTTCCCCTCCTCGGTCCCATTTGATCCATTCATGATCCCCCCCAATGCTTTTTAATACGTATATGGAAAGAAAAAAAAAATGGTTTGGTTTTATGTAGCACCTTTCATTAATACTCTGTTCCAAAAGTAGTTTATAATCCAAGAAGGTGGTGACAGCAACCATTAGGTGCACACAGAAGGGTTAAGGAAAGGCAAGGGGTTTTGGTACAAAGAAATAGAAAATGATGTACGGTGAGGTTTAGTGACTTGCTCAGAGTTAGACTTTTCTTAGTGGTGGTTGTGATATTCAAACCTAAATCTCCAGGTCACAGCTCTGTGCCTTAACAGGGACACTCGACTGCCTCAGTGATGGTAATGAGTATGAATAGGAGTGCACAAGTGGGGGAAATATGGGATATACAATGACATGACTCAGAATATGCCATTTATTTTCATGAGTGAGGAGGCGGAAAAGTGACTGAGTGGCAGAGCCACGAGCGAGTTATGTAAAGACTTGCTGCCTCACAAGTGATATTCTATGTCATGCCACTTTGTGTCTGATTTATACAATGCATTTTAAATGTTAAAGCTATAAAATGAGTTGTTTTTATAAAGACTTAATTGTTTTAAGTGCAGCAGAGGCCACGTTGATATCATCAGGCACGGTGCAAGCTGCTGACCCATTTGTTAAGGGTTTCTGACCTGTCAAAATCTGAGATAAAAGCTGATGATGCACACAACATTGAGATAAACAATCTATCTTTGTTTAGAATTCAGTGACTAAAATAAACTATTTAACTATAAGGTTTGATTCTCACCTACATTGAATGACTTCTAATATGAAAGCAGTGTAGAAACGTACAGAATAAGATTACTTTTTATAATTTTTTTTTTTTTTTTTAAATTTCTGTTTATCCCTCCTGCATCCCTACCAGAGCCACCCCATCAGGAGTCACCAATGAAGCCCATCCCTGCCGACATCCTGCCTGTCAGCCTGGGTTCCTCCATCCAGCAGTGGATTACCCCGGTTCAGTTAGGGCGGGGCAGGGCACCCCAAATCTTGTAATTTCGTCAGGTCCCCTGGACTGCAGGCAGACATCTGCGTATTGGGACCAGGCTCGGTGCTCCGTCTTCCCGGCTCTGTAGGGGATTTTTTCCTTGTTCTATGAGGACGTTGCATGCCCTGACGTCAAGGCACGAGCACCGACGTCCGCAGCATCCTCCCCCTCGATGGTGCAGCCTCTAGAGGTAATTGGTCTACAGGTCTCCACCTGTGACCAACCAAACCTCCGAGGTGCCTACAGGCTGTCATGCCACCAGCCTCTGCCAGGGGTCACCGCTCGCCAAGTGAGATTCCCACCCTTCCCCCTTAGAAAGCGAGCTGTCATTGGATGCTCAGCCGTTCTCCCCCTGACCGACCCACGGTGGCCCAAGTCCGTTCCCGAACCTGTGTCACCGGCGTGGTGCAAGGTGTGGCGTCCAGCGTCTCAACCCTCAGTGCCACCGGGCCAGCCCTTTTTATAATTTTTTTAAAGAGTATACTGAGGTTCCTATTTAAAACTGGAAAGTAAAGAAACATTTCTCTGACTGGTCCCTGTATAAAAATGCTTCTGTACAGACATCAGAAAAGAGGAAGAGCATATCAGTGACCAGTTTACCTTGCCTGAAACTGCAAAGTACACGTCATTTTTGGAGACAATAGTACATTTTTTTTTTTTTCAATGCAGTCCATTTGCTAAATTTTATCAAATGTAGGCAGGCGGAAAGCTGTTGAAGAGGAAAATGCAGAGCTGGAGAAGGACTACTCCGTCGATTCCTCATCATCGTAACCGTGCATATCAAAGTCACCTTCTGGCTTTGGTAGAGGGACAGACATCACAAAAGAAATGTATACCCCTCCCCCCAACCCTCTAAAATGTACCCATCCTTTCATATATGCTAGCTTGATTCTTGTGTTGCTGTCCAGCTGAAATATAAAAGCAATCAAAATTGCTGGGGATTTGTCAGTTATAGAAACTTGAGCACCTGCTGACTCTATTCCTCGCTCAAGATTAAGGGTCTGCTTTTTCATCTTTTTGTTTTACTTTCTGTATTGTGTTGTTTTGTCCCATTTTTCAGATCTTGTGTTTTTTTCCTCTGGCCTTTCTCCGTCACACAGTTTGGTATGGTCGACCTGTTAGCAGTGTGTTTTCTGAATTCTACCCCAGAACCTCAGCATGAACCTCGCTCTTATTATTAATTGCACCAAGTTCAAGTTTTTAGTTTCAGCAGTTGAACCGCCCTCCTCTATGATATTAAGATAGCATATAAGTATTTTCAAACTGTTCCTTTATTTTGAAACATATACACTCTCTTTTGTAAGGGCAGTATTAATCACAGACAGTTTCTGGGTTTGAATTTTGCAGAGAAATATCCTTCTGGGTATTCATTTCCCTTGCCTGAAGAGCCTCTAGGCATTTGTCAGCCACCGTCACTATTTCAGTTATGACATCCAGCTTTCTACATAACATTTTCAGAACATCAGTTAGGACTGGTTTACTTCTTCTTTTGTCACTATATTTGAAAGCCTTTTGAGAGGAGCTGTCTACTTTGTGTTGGGTATAAAACCACTTCCCTGGCTTGCAGTTATGATTTTGGCTCCGCCAGTCACAGCCCCAGCAGCGAAATCTGTGGGACATCCTCAGGGCTGTGCTTGCTCTGTGGTGCAGTTATTGCTCTGGTAAAATGGACACAAAATGGAAAAGTCTGAGCTTGGAGAGGGCATGTGTATTTTTCCTGATTTAGGAGGCCTTTGCTTTTTATTATTTTATTTTTACATCCTAAACATATTGCAGAAATGTCAGTGATGTTTAATGAGGCTATCTCGTTTTGTTTTGGGTCTCTTCTTCCACCCATATACATACATTCTAAGGCTTCTAAACTAGTGTAAAGCATTTTGGGGCAGTATGCAAATCATTGTGTAAGGCAGGCCTTCACTAGACCTGACATTGCTCAAAAACAAAGTACGTTTTGCATGTGTTATAGTTTAGACTGAGAATGACAAACTCCTGGCATATGTTTGCTCCTTTTGGGACCCACCAGTGCAGTGCAGTCCCTGTCTCAGCCAAGTACCAGGTTAACCCCAGAGGAAAACAGGCATCCAGTACACTCCAAAGGTGGCATGCATTGTATGCAGTTGGTTAGAGATTGTAGAGTTTGTTTTCCCCTTACATAATTTTCTGGATCCTGCATTCTGTCTCCTTTGGGAACTGCCTCCCCTGCCTGCAGTGTACATCGGGATTCTGATTTGGCAGTCCTGTTTTTTCAAAGCTGATATCCCTTCCTCGGCTGCTTTCATATGCCTGGATAACTTCTCTGAATGCTGTTCTACTGATATGTTTCTGTCATCTTTTATAGCCCAGGTCGTGCCTGAAACAGTCCCTGGGACTAGTGCACCCGTCCCGTGAACAAATAAACAGAGGCTCGGTGATAGCACTGTCACCTCTGGGACTGAAAGTAATTATATATGTGATGTCATTAATTTTTATTACATCAGGTTTCTCAGTGTTATTTATTGATTTATTTTTGTTAGCCACAGCACTGTTTTCCTTTTAATAAAAGGACCTCGTGCGGCTTCTTCTAGAATGAGGTGACTCTTTGAGAACTTCGGGAAGAAGCAGTAGTGAGAACTCAGTGCGGTGGCACAAGTCAAAGTTATTAATATTTATTGGGAGCATTTTTTTAAAAGAAGCTGCCAAGAGGCAGTTGAGAGGGTACAACACATGTAGGGCAACCAGAATTTTAATCTGTGTCAGTGGCTCAGTAGGTAGCACACTCGCCTCTGAGGCCAGGAGATCAGAGGGCTGTCGGTTCAGTTCCCACACCTGGCACTTGTGTTAATATCCCAGTACTGACACTGTAGTGCAGCAAGAGAGGGGTGCTGCACTTCTGAGGTGCCATCTTTCGGATGAGACATTCAACCGAGGTCCCATCTGCCTGGATTGATGGTAGTTCAGGTGGCTGTTAAAGATCCCATGGCACTTATCGAAAAGAGTAGGGGGATTTCCCCGGTGTCCTGGCCAAATTCCCCTCGTTCTCTAAAAATACCACCAACAGCTTAATCTGGTTCAAGGTCAGTTGGCATTCATCTGTATCCCCCTCCCCCGGGTCGTGCCTGAAAATAGGCAGGATTTGTCTAGTGCACTTACCCGGTCAACAAAAACTAAATAATAAAAAATAAATAATCAGGGGTATGGGGATGGGAGTTATGAGGGGAGGCTGGTGAGCTTTAACTTGTTCATTTTGGTGACAAGGAGGCTGATAAGGAACACGATCTTAGTCGTCTACCTACTCCAGGGTATCAAGATCAAACAGTGGTATGTATTTGATCTGGTGTCCTCCAGCAGGATGTGGGGACACGACTTGAACCTCAAAGGTGGTGAATTCAGAGGCAGTGTCAGCAGGCACTTCTTCACCCAGGGGGTGGCGAGCCTGTGGAAATGACGGCAAGTGGAGACGGTGGATATGAGGACACTACAGGCCTTCAAGGCAAGCCTGAACACATTTCTGCTTACCACTGGAATCGTTGGGTTCCCTGGGTAGTGGAGTGGGTAGGAAATCCCCATAAACTGATACATTTTTGCACAGCATACCCTTTCATTTCTGCTTATAAAGTGTTTGGGGGAGTGGTGGACCTATAGTTCCCTCCAACCTTAAATTATTGTTTCTCAGTTATAGTGAAAATGATGAAAAATACATTTCACGCCAGCAGTGATCTTTAAAAATGCACTTAACACTTACCGAAGTTAGGGGATTACTGTGATATGCCACATCTCCTGATCAGTATTCATTACACACAGATTTACTGTTGTTCTGCTTCCCCAGGTACACAATTAGTATACATGTTATGAACAATACCTTAAGACAACTAGGCATTTTTTTTTTTTTTTTTTTTACCATTTATGGAGTCAAACATGTCTGGGATCAGAGTAAAAGGCTTAGCAGTTACTCGAGGGGTGGGGGTGGCAGTAGGGCAGGGAACATGAGGGCAGGTAGTGCAGACAAAAACCCTATATAGACAGAGGTCTTGTGGTAAGATACTATATTATGGGCAGACTGGATGGATAGGGTATTACGGGCACTGATGCACGGATTGCATGGCCTGATGGTATTTTTCTGCTGTGATCATACTCCCATGTTTCTGTTACCTCAAACTCTCTTGGTGTTGGTTTAATTTATAGTACAGCATATATACTATTGCTAAAAATGCAGTATCTTGGTTAAGTAGTTGAAGACAGAAGCTTAAGAAAACAAAGTGCAAGTACACTGTCTGAAATTTACATTAATTTTCTACAGTGGTCAACTGTTACTTTATATATTGGAAATAGATTTTCTTTTCCCTTTTCCTAATTAGAAAATGTTCTACATGGCAATATTAAATGTGATGTGTGGTACAGCAGTTTACCTGGAGGAAGGCGTATCACATTCTGTTCCCTTTCATACCTCATTAGCATTCTGACCGCACTGATTATGACAGTTTAGTTGGTCAAGAAGAGCCACTCGCCTGCTGCCAGCATATTCAGTTGTGACATCCCAGTGAATGAGGCCACTGCGTTAATGGGGTTGGAAAGGGAATAAAACTCTATATGTCCGCCTCCTGAATTACTGCTCCGTGCATGATACCTAATACTGTATGGTAGCAAACTATTTATTGGACAATGGGAAAAAGACAAAAGGCTGGATTATTAAACATGGCAACACAGACTCCGCTCCTGATTTTGGACTGAGCTTGAGTCATCGCAAATGCTCCAAAACATTTGAATGCTGTTTTCAAACACTGACACATCTGTAACAGTTTACCCACTGTATCGCACGAAATTGGCACACATATCATTTTCTGTATACAAATTGTGTGATTGCATCAAACATTTGATCATTTACTGTCACACACTGTGCAGTTGAAATAAAAAGATGCCGCAAGTCCTGGACACCACTTTGTAGATTTAGCCCTAATACTTCAGAAATAAAAGAAACACCCGACCACATTTAAAAAAAAAAAAAGCAGCACCTGCAGCAACTGAAGGGGCTGGCAGACCACAGAGAAGGTAAGGGGTCTTTTAGTGGTGGACCAAAACACTAAATCCCCACAGAAGTGTTTCCAAACTTCCCTCTATTATAAAGGATTCTACCTCCCACTGTTCAAATCATTGTTTGTAATGTTTGAGGGCTCAGGATAGCCCAGAGTGTCACCTTTACAGAAGGTAAAACCTCAACAGCTTTGGAAGCCCCAAGGATTCACCTCTTGACCCCAAATGAGGGACTATGTGGCCCCCAAACCCCTGACAAGAGAACATCAGCCTCAGGGGCTAGTGCCGCTGGTGTTTTGTACTGTAGCTGCCCTGTATACAGATAGCCTTCTCCTTTATCTAGGCTAGACAAGTAGCACACACAATATCCTTCTCAGAGGTGCTGCCTGTCCACGGCATGGGAGAGGCGAGGGTAATTTGCACCATGCAGTTTAATGAATAGTTGAAAAAATGGTGTGAAGCACAGGGGTTTGGCTTCATTGGGGACTGGGGTTCCACCTGGAGGGACACCAGCCTATACTGGCAGGGTGGTCTGCATCTGTCCACGAAGGGAACAAGTCTTTTGAGCAATTGGTTTAAATGCTTCATTGGCAAGCTTTTAAACTAGTCAAAGGAGGCACTGATAAGCAGCAGAAAATCCCAGCCTCCCTACAAAACAGGGTACTAAATGAGAAAAGACCGAGGTAGAAAGGTCAGTGGGATGCTGCAACAGAAGGTAAAGCCATCAAAAAATGGAGAGCAATGTGTACCAATGCCCGTAGTCTGGATAACAAGCTTCCTGAATTAGTGGCCTTGATGGAGGAGGAACAACTGGATATCGTGGCAGTCACAGAAACATGGTACACACAAAACCATGACTGGGACGTAAACATACCAGGATACACTATCTACATGAGGGACAGGGAGGGTAAAAGAGGAGGAGGAGTAGCTCTTTACGTAAGGGAAGGAATAAAAGCAACAGAACAAAAGGGTAAACAGGGAGGAGAAAATGCACTGTGGGTAAATTTGGAGACAGGCAGTGGCACCACAATCCGCACAGGAGTTGTATACAGACCCCCTTCTCAGGGGGAGGAAATGGACAAGGAAATGATAGAAAGTATACTTAGAATGGCAGGAAAAGGGGAGATATTGCTGATGGGTGATCTGAATATGCCAGATGTTAACTGGAGTGCAGTTGCAGCAGCCACTTCCAAGAGTGGGGTTATTCTAGATGCCCTACAGGGGGCATGCCTTAGACAACTAGTATTGGAGCCTACTCGAGAGGGAGCAATCTTAGACCTGGTTCTCTCAAATGGAGATGGAGAGAGGATATCAGATGTAGAAATGGGTAGCCATCTGGGAACTAGTGACCATCGAACAGTATGGTTCACGATAAACACAGCAATAGAGTCAAGCCATACAAAGGCAAAAGTACTGGACTTTAGGAGGGCTGACGTTGCCAAAATGGGTGAGTGCCTAAGGAATGCACTAGCAAATGGGCAGGAAGAACAATGGGGAATAATAAAAACTGCCATCACAGAGGTAACGAGCCTTGTGTGAAGCAAATAAACAAAACAAAGCGATGTAAAAACCACTATGGTTCTCAAAGGAAGTGGCAGTGAAGGTTCAAGAGAAAAGAAAGCACTCAGGAAGTACAAGGAATCCAGAAGGAGCAGGACAGAGAACTGTATCAGTTAAAGCAAAAGGAAGCTGGAAGATAGTCAGAAGAGCAAAGGCCCAAACCGAGAAAAGATAGCCAACTCAGTTAGAAGGGGATAAAACCTTTATAGGTACATCAGGGAGCGAAGGAAGACCAAGGGAGGGATAGTGAGGCTTAATAAAGGGAGGAGGGTGGGCAGAGGGAGACTGTGAAAAGGCAGAGATACTAAACAAATATTTTTGCTCAGTATTTACACATGAAGAGAGGGAGGTACCTAAAACAAACAGTAGAAACACTCTGGATACAGAAGTTGATACCAGCCCATTTACAGAAGAAAGGGTTATGAAAGAACTCTTAAAACTGAAGGTGGACAAAGCAATGGGGCCTGATGGGATTCATCCCAGAATTCTAAAAGAACCAAGGGTAGAACTAGTGACACCACTGACTACCCTCTTTAACAAATCATGGGAGGATGGGGTGGTACCCGAGGACTGGAGGAGGGCAGATATGATTCCCCTTCACAAAAGTGGGAGCAAGGCAGTAGCAGGAAACTACAGACCTGTTAGTTTAACCTCAGTGATAGGGAAAATGATGGAATCACTTCTGAAGGAAAGAATTGTCAAGCATCTAGAGGCCAGAGGGGCACAGGACCCTAGGCAGCATGGATTCATAGTGGGAATGTCATGCCAGACGAATCTGATAGACTTCTTTGACTGGGTGACCAAAGTAGTAGATCAGGGAGGGGCTGTGGACATGGCCTACCTAGACTTTAGCAAGGCATTTGACACAGTCCCACACAACATATTAATATACAAGTTAGCCAGCCTGGGAGTGGGTCCCAAGATGACAGCCTGGATAAAGAATTGGCTGGAGAATAGGACACAGAGAGTAATAGTAAATGGAGTCCATTCAGAAGAAAGGGGGGTTACTAGTGGGGTACCGCAGGGTTCAGTATTAGGACCGGTCCTCTTCAATGTCTTTATAAGCAACATTGCAGAGGGACTGGAAGGAAAAGTATGTCTCTTTACAGATGAGACAAAGATCTGCAACAGAGTTGATGCACAAGGTGGGGTGGAAAGGATGAGAAGGGACTTGGCAAGGTTAGAGGAATGGTCAAATGTATGGCAGCTTAGATTCAGTTCTAAGAAGTGCATGGTAATGCACCTGGGAAACAAAAACCCAGGAGAAGAGTACACAATGGGGGGTGAGATACTAACAACAAAAATGGAAAGGGACCTGGGGGTAGTCATATCAGATGACCTAAAGGCGGGCAAGCAATGTGAGAGGGCAGCAAGGAGGCTGGGGATACTGGGCTGCATGGAGAGGCATCACCAGTAGAAAACAGGAAGTTATTATCCCTCTGTACAGACAGCTGGTCAGACCCCATCTGGAGTACTGCGTGCAGTTCTGGAGACCCAATCTCCGCAAAGACATAGACAGGATGGAAGCTGTTCAGAGGAGGGCAACTAAAATGGTGCAGGGTCTGCACCATAAGACATATGAAGAGAGACTAAAGGAGCTTAATATGTATAGCCTCGAGGAAAGGAGGGAGAGCGGGGACATGATAGAAACTTTCAAGTACCTCAAGGGAATCAACAAAGTCCAAGAGGGTAGCATCTTTCAAAAAAAGAGGTGTGCAAGAACAAGGGGGCACAATTTGAAGATAGAGGGTGGCTCAGAGGTAGTTTAAGGAAGTATTTTTTACAGAGAGGTTGTGGATGCATGGAACGCCTCGAGGAGGTTGTGGAGTCAAAAACAGTGGTGGAATTCAAGCATGCATGGGACAGTCATAAGGCCATTCTAGGGGGTGGGGGTAGGAAGAAGTAGGCTGCTGGTTAACTAGGATCTGCAGCTTATCCAGTAGGTAGGGAAATGGGCAAACTGGGTGGGCCAAGCGGTCCTTATCTGCTGTCAAATTCTGTGTTTCTATTGCATCACTCGCCAAGAGAAAGTCTGTAGTCAGTTGTTTGTGTACTTGCAGTATTTTGTCTTGACATGTACTTTGCCTAATGCCAACTTTGTAACATGATTACACTTGTAACTTTGTGGTTGATTCTCAACCATGGGTCGACCCTGAAAAAGGGTCTGTAATTGTCTCAGTGGACTTACCCAGTTACCAAAACTCAAATAAAATAAATAAAATGGCAGCAGATTTAAACTGTAGCATTCTATGTATGTGTAGTAATTTTTGTGCTAAGGTTGTCCAGCACTTTATCAGTGGGTTATGGCAGGATTTAACCATGGGTAAAGATGCCACCTGACCAATCAGGTTAGAGGATTTTTTTTTGTACCCATTGTATAATTCTCTGTTTTGAAACCTGGGTTTGAAATTAAAACTAAGCTGGCAAATAAAGCTGTAGCCCCCCCCCCCCAATCCAGCCCTCCCCATCCCCAGCTTATCTCCAGTCAACTCATGGCTTATACTACCCATGTCACCTGGTTCCAGAATTGATCGGTCCTTATGAATATGAATGTCAGGTGGGGAAAAAGTGAACAAATGAAAAAACACAACAGGGAGATTTAAAGATGCTACCCACATGCCCACATTTCCAGTTATATTAAAAAAAAGGGTAAGCACAGTTTCTGTTCCCTTTAAGAATAAATTGAAAATGGATGCCCTAAATAGGCTTGGAGAGTGAGAGAAGCAAACACATATGAAAAAAACTGGCAGGCACTTCAAAATGTACTGAGGTGTAGAGGTTGTTTTTACTTTTCAACCAACTGCGTCGGGTTACACAAGTGGAAACAAGCTGCCTGAGTTGAAGCACCCTTGGTAGAATCAAGCTTGTGCTGCTTTGTAAAGGTCAGGATTCAGAAACTGACTTAAATATATTTTGCACCATAGTCAAAAGCAGAGTGAGTGTACAGTGACACACTTTGTTGCAAGGGTGAGGAACATAGACCAAATCACTTTGGTTTCTTTATTTACAAAAGGAAGGACATTAAAGTGGCTCTAAAAAGAAAGTAAAGTTGACCGTAAAACTCTCATGGTAGCTTCTTCTTTCCTGATGGTTACTTAGTGTACCTCTGGTTCTGACATGTCCTTACAGGTGTCTCATAATGGTTAGCGTTCCGTTCCACTACATTAGTTGCTACATTGTGTTACACCCTGCCCAGGAGGGGGTTAGGAAGATGGTTTCAGTATTGTCATACCTACTAATGATATTTTTTTTGGCAGCCCATCAGTACAGTAGTAACATTTGTTTTTCTATATAGCTTTTTATCTTCAAGATACCATCTTCCTAGTTCTGTAGGCTGACACCCTGCCCCCCCCCCAGTCCTTGGTGACCTTCCAGACCCAATCCCAAATGTACCCCATCTCAAGAGTGCCTGACCCCATTATCCTGGTTGCCTGTTTTGTTTTTTTTTCTCCCCAGTTTGCTTCCACCCTCCACCCATTTGGTGACGCCATCTGTTTCCTACAGATCTCGGATGCTGCAGCACATCCCCTAAAGAAGGAGCAAGCTCCAGGCATTGCCACATGGGTTACTGTGGGACCGTGTGTGGCACCATCCCTTCCCAGGCTGGAAAGTGCTGCCATCCACAGCACTATTTCCCAGCCCTAGCCAATCACTCAAGGCTGTTTGAGAACCTAGGTTACCAGCATAGCAGTTCACTGCCAGTGTGCAAATGAGCAGCCCAGTGCAGCATAACTGCTTGAGATGTAGGGGACCCAGGTTCACGGCTTAGTCCTGGACATACTGGGGAACTGGCGGGCAGAGGATGGAACATCTGCTTGGTCAAAATCTGGGTAACAGGGATGTGCAGTAAGAATTCAGAAGTGTTTTCACGCAAGGAGAATATGTGTATGCTGGTGTTTCAGGCCTTCCATTACCTACTTATATCAGACATATAAATCAAATCAACTTTATTTTTATAGTGCCTTTCAGAGCCAAGGCGCTGTACATAAAAGCATATACATAATATAGATTCAAACAACATTAAACTATATCAACCATAACTAAATAAAAGTTATACTCTCAGGAGAGCAGAAAACTGGATAAAGGAGGCCCGGACGGTAGCCTCCCTCTCAAAAAAAAGAATCCCTCTACCTTCATGGCTGTAGACCAGATACTGGAACAATGCCTCCTGAGGCACTGAAAGGTCAGGCCCCACCCCTTCCCGGAGCAATTTGATGGGGGGTACTGGCAGTGCGACCAGTAGTGAGTTCTGGAGGAATAGCAGTCAGAGGGGGCTCCATGGTTATAAAGTAGCACTTGTCACTTGATAGTGGAAGTCAAATAGGATGGCCACAGAAAAGAGCAAAGAACTGTATTAAAAAAAGGGCCTCTTCAGAAATGACCATATTTATGAATATTGTCCTTTTGCAAGTTGGGTTTTTTTTGTATATGCATTTAATGTAATGTTTGCAATGATCCTTGGCAGTAACCATAATAAAGCATATTTATGTGATAAATGTAAGATAATCCATTGAGGATTGTGTAATCTGAATTAGTTTAACCTTGGCAGTCATGCCATAACTGGAAGCTGAATATAGCAGCACAGCTCCAGCATAGGCCATATTTAAAATGAGTAGCATCATGTTTCTAAAGATGTTTGTCTTGTTCCAAGACCTGATGCATCAGGTGATACAGTACATTCTCAACTATTAGATGAGAAGGGTCTAGCTGGGTGATGGTCTAGACTTCAAGTTAAAGGAATGGTATTATGTTTCATTCTGCTGTTCCTTCGGCTGGGAAGGTGATCACGGTGATACCCCTTCATAAAGGTGGTGATACTGCTGTCCAGGGGAACAAGCACTCTATCTTCCTCCTCCACACTCTCTCTATGCTCCAAGAAGGCTTTATTCTTTCTCAGCTCTTTCCTTTTGATTCTTGCACTGTCCTCAGTCCCTACCAGTTTGGCTTCCGCAAATCATACTGTGCCACCACTGCCATACTTTGTCTCACTAACTCTGTCCTTAAAGAAATGGATTAGGGTCAGATCGCCCTCTGCTGTATTTATTGACCTTGCAAAGGCTGTTGGAACTCTTCTACTTTTTCCTTCCAGTCAGACTTACTGGGGCTGGTCTTACTGCCACAGTGGTCATTTGGTTCCATTCATACCTATGTGGCATATCCCAGTTTCAGTCAGAGAAGCTCCCCCCCCCCACCAATCGAGTCAGGGGCACTGCACTTAGTTGCGTCAGCTTAGTCCTGTCTTCCTAAATGACCTCCTGAAGATATGTACCTCCTCCAGCATTTAATTGTATGCGGTTGTTGCAGTCTTATTTGCCTCTATCCCTTCTGTCCCTTAGTTGACAGTACAGCTCCAGGTTGATTTCTGTAATGTCCAGCACTGGCTCTGTAACAACCAACTCACTCCAAATGTCACCCAGCACCACCTGGCTAATATCCAATCCCCCCCTCCTCATTTCATGACCGTGGATGGCTCCAAATTAGATACTGTCCCATTTTAAATACAGTGTCTGGGTATGTAGCACGGCAGTCATTTTGACTTCAGTCCACATCAAGGTCATTCATTTCATGCTCCTTCCCAAATTGGGTGCACTCTAAAGGAACAAAGCCCATATCTCTCCCCCACCATACACAAGATTGTCTCAAACATCTTCTCTGCCTTTGATCTGATGAGGTGATATAAAGTGGTGCAGATAAAGCCACCCTCGCCAGACTGTACCCCTGTTCCATTCCTTTGACTCTTTGCTCTGGACTGTCTTCACTACTCCATGTACTCCTCCCTCTCCATTCCTCTCCCATGAAGGCCACCGCTTTTCTCCCTGAGCCACCATCAGCCTACTTTCATCCAATCCAACCTCCTCTTCCCTTAGCTCGGCTGACTCTTGTTCCTTCTCCATTCCATGAGACTAAACCTCTGCTGGTCATTCTGCTTTGTCCCATGATCTCCTCCTACTCTTGTCTCCCATATCCATACTACTTTCTCCCTATCCTCCTTCAATTCCCTACTTCAAGCCCTCACTATGTATGCTTTCTCCTATACTTACATTTTCTTCCTAGCCTCACCTGTCTGCCCTTTTCTTAATTTTCAATGCCCCCACTGCCTGTATCAAAAAGGCTGTTATTCACAGTGTTAAAAATTATGTAGCTGTCATATACTTACCTTCTATTTAGCTCTTAAATACTTTTGCACCACGTCCACTGCTTGTATCAAACATGCAGCAATACATTTGCGTGTAGTTATTTATATAGTTGTGGTTAAATGTTTATTTAACTATGATGCCATACCTGTACCAACTATTTTAGTTATATATTTAGTTTTTGTTTACCAGTAGGTGTACCAGGCAACACAATGCCTATTTCAGGTACAATCCCGGAGAATTACAAACGTCATAAAATTTTTTACATACCAGAATGTGGTAACAATAAACATAGTCATGACAATGTAAGTACTGTTAGAAGAAAGCACACAGTGCAATACAACTAGAGTACAACAAACTAGCTGTTCAGGGCCATGATTAACCAATAATGTATTTTTTTTTTTTATTCAAATTGATTTTAGTCTTTAAGACTGTGAGTTGTTTTTAGATCCAACATTTCAAAGAAGAAATATACATCCATTACTGAAAGGACTTTGTAACCCCCTTTAGGTTCTTACTGGCTTTCACTTAAATAGTGGTGATGGAAAATGAATATGTGGTGGTGGCAGGGCAGAGCTGTCCCTTGTTTTCGTGTTCAAATCTGCAGCTATTTTTGAAACATAAAATATATATGTATATGTGTGTGTGTATATATATAAAGAGAGAGAAAAAGTGACAAAGGCAAGAAGGACAGGGATGGGGCAAAAGGGAGTAAGGCCATCAGGAAATGGAGGGTAATGAGTACCAATGCCCGTAGTCTGGGCAACAAGCTCCTGAGCTGGTGGCCTTGATGGAAGAGGGATGCCTGGATATCGTAGCAGTCACAGAAACATGGTACACAGAGAACCATGACTGGATGTTAACATACCAGGGTACATAACCTACAGGAAAGACAGGCAGGGGAGAAGAGGGGGAGGAGTAGCTCTCTACGTAAAGGAAGGGATAAAAGCAACTGAATAAAAGAGTAAACAGGGAGGGGAGGAGAGGAGGCACTGTGGGTCTCCTTGGAGACTGGAAAGGGCATCACAATCCGCACAGGGGTTGTGTACAGACCCCCATGTCAGGGGGAGGAAATGGACAAGGATATGATAGAAGGCATTCTTAGAATGGCAGAGATACTGTTGATGGGAGACCTGAATATGCCAGATGTTAACTGGACCACATTTGCTGTAGCCACATCCAAGAGCAGGGCCATTCTTGATGCCCTACAGGTGGCAGGCCTCAGACAGCTAGTTTCAGAACCCACTCGTGAGGGAGCAGTCTTAGACCTCATACTCTCAAACGGGGGCAGTGAGAGGATCTCAGATCTAGAAGTGGGTTGCCATCTGGGGACAAGTGACCATCAAACAGTGTGGTTCATGTTAAACTCAGCTGCAGAGTCAAGCCATGCAAAAGTGAGGGTACTGGACTTTAGGAGGGCTGACTTTGGCAAGATGGGAGAGTGCCTCAGAAAAGCACTAGCTAACAGGCTAGAAGGAGGTGTGGAGCAACAATGGGGAATCATCAAAACTGCCATCACAGAGGCAACAAGTCTTTGTGTGCAGCAAATAAATCAAAATGAAAGAAAAAGCCACTATGGTTCTCAAAAGAGGTGGCTGTGAAAGTCAGGAAGAAAAAGATAGCATTCCGGAAGTATAAGGAAACACAGAAGGAGCAGGACAGAGAGCTGTACCAGTTAAGGCAGAAGGAAGCAGGGAGGGAAGTCAGAATAGCAAAGGCCCAAACTGAGGAAAAGATAGCCAACTCAGTTAAGAAGCGGGATAAAACCTTTTATAGGTACATCAGTGAGCGAGAAAGACAAAGGGAGGGATAGTGAGGCTGAATAGAATGAACGGTGGGTGGGCAGAGGGGGACAGTGAAAAAGCAAGGATACTGAATGAATATTTCTGCTCAGTATTCACAAAAGAGGAGGGGGAAGTGCCTAATCCAATTAACAAAAGCACTCTTGATAGGGTGGTCGATCCCAGTCCTTTCATAGAAGAAAGGGTTCTGCAAGAACTCCTAAAACTGAAGGTGGACAAAGCAATGGGTCCTGATGGAATTCACCCCAGAATTCTAAAAGAATTAAGGGAGGAACTAGTGAAACCACTGGCTACTCTTTTTAATAAATCATGGGAGGATGGTGTGGTGCCCGAGGACTGGAGGAAGGCGGATGTGATTCCCCTTCACAAAAGTGGGACCAAGACAGAGGCAGGAAACTACAGACCTGTCAGTCTGACCTCTGTGGTAGGGAAAGTGATGGAGTCACTTCTGAAGGAAAGAATAGTCGAGTACCTAGAGGCCAGTGGAGCACAGGACCCAAGGCAGCATGGGTTCACATGGGAAGGTCATGTCAGGCAGATCTAATAGATTTTTTGACTGGGTGACCAAAGTAGTAGACCAGGGAGGGGCTGTGGACATGGCCTACCTAGACTTTATCAAGGCATTTGACACAGTCCCACACAAAGATTAATAGTCAAATTAACCAGCCTGGGAGTGGGTCCCAGGGTGGTAGCCTAGTAAAACATTGGCTGCAACAGGACACAGAAGGTAATTGTAAATGGAGTCCACTCTGAAGAAAGAGGGGTTACTAGTGGGGTACCGCAGGGTTCAGTATTGGGTCCAGTCCTTTTTAATGTCTTCATCAGTGACATTGCAGAGGGACTGGAAGGAAAAGTATGCCTTTTTGCAGATGACACAAAGATCTGCATCAGGATTGATACACAAGGAGGCATGGAAAGGATGAAAAGGGACTTGGCAAGGTTGGAGGAATGGTCAGAAGTATGGCAGCTAGGATTCAATGCAAAGAAGTGCAAAATAATGCACCTGGGAAACAAGAACCCAGGGGGGAGAATACATAATGGGTGGGGAGGTAGTAACAACAACAAAAAAGGAAAGGGACCCGGGGGTAATTATTTCAGATGGCCTTAAGGTTAGCAAGCAATGTGAGAAGGCAGTAGGAAGGGCTGGGGGTATACTGGGATGTATAGGGAGAGGCATCAGCAGCAGAAAACAGGAAGTTGTTATCCCTCTGTACAGACTATTGGTGATACCCCATCTGGAGTACTGTGTCCAGTTCTGGAGACCCCATCTCCTCAAGGACATAGACAGAATAGAGGTAGTCCAGAGAAGGGCAACTAAAATGGTGCAGGGTCTGCAAGAGAAGCCGTATGAGGAGAGACTAAAGGAGCTTAATATGTATACCCTTGAGGAAAGAAGGAGAGGGGACATGATAGAAACTTTTAAGTACCTCAGTGGAATCAACAAAGTCCAAGAGGTAGCATCTTTCAGAAAAAGAGACGTGCAAGAACAAGGGGACACAATTTAAAGATAGAAGGAGGGCGGTTATGGGGCAATGTGAGGAAGTATTATTTCACAGAGAGGGTAGTGGATACATGGAACAGCCTTCCTGAGGAAGTTGTGGGGTCTAAAACTGTGGGAGAATTCAAGAATGCACGGGGCAGACATAAGGCAATTCTTGTGGAGGGTAGGAAGAAATAGGCTGTTGGTTAACTAGGATCTGCGGCCTATCCTGTAGGTAGGGAAATGGGCAGACTAGATGGGCCAAGCGGTCCTTATCTGCCGTCAAAGTCTGTGTTTCTGTGTTTCTATGGGCAATTCGCTAAAGCGGAGTTACAATTTCCATGTTACCATTGTCAAGTAGGAAACATCGAAAACACTCACATTTCATGTGCAGCACTTTAATGGTTCATAAAATAGGTAAAACAGTGGTATTGTTCCCAATATTAGAAATCAGAATTTAAGGTCACACAATAATCTGTTTAAAACCTACGACCAGTGTCTGTCAAACCTAGGACCAGTACAAAAATGCACGATAATTTTTTTTACATTATGTGCAGTAGCTTTTTGGAATAAACTGCCAAATACTGTAGTTAAAATACAAGAGTTCAATAAATTTAAAAGGCACTTGATAATTAACTGGGTTACTAAGTTGTACCCCACTTGTGTGGGGGGACGGACAAGGTGGGCTCATACCTAATTTCGTCCTAAACCTACAAAGTATGTTGTAGAAAATTAGAGAAGCCCCCTGTGTATTAAATGGACTATGGCAACCAAACTTAGAACTTCAGAATTTCAGAACTGTTAACATAAAACACCCTAATAATAGTATAAGGTGGCTTGAATTTTTAGAAACAAACCATCCTGATCGAAGAATAATGTAATTTAAAAGACAGGAATGCATTTCCCAGTCCCTATCTTAGGATAAATGTTTGGACCTCTGTCTTGGAGACAACAGCTCCACCAGTCAAAAATGCAGAACATGCTGTTTTCCTTCCTCACTGCAATACAATAGCCACTAGCCTGATAGGCCAGTGAAACAGTTTGGGGAAGTGTGGAATGGCTGATGAATCTGTGATCTGAACGGGTGAGAGTGAGCATGACCTGCATTTCTCTTTTCTTCTGGTTGGAAGGATTTGTTTTACTTTTCAGTGAAGGTTCTACAACAAATAAAAGCAAAATAATTATTTTTTTAAAATAACTTTTGTCTTTGCTTTTTCACTTTAGCTGGCTGCCACTGATCAGTCTGTTCCACTGGCATCCTCCCAGCCTCAGTGATCCCTTACCTGTCTCCCAGGGTCCTCCATATCTCCCCTAACCAGCCCCTGCTACTGCACACACACATACACACACATGATAGGCTCATACATGCACAGCTGACTCCCCAGTGAGGGAGCAAGTAGCAGAGAGTTGCTGAGGCAGTGGAACATTGCACCCTGCCTCCTTCCGTGGGTTGGAAAGTGCTCCATGGGAAGCATTCTCATGGGTAGTGCTTTCCCAGTGCTGGCAGTTCTGCTGCTAGCCACCCATGTTCTCTCCCAAACTTTGTCACCAGCATAATAGTGCAGTGTGCTAATGTGAGGTCAGATAACATTCTTAAATTTTTTTTTTTTTTTTTTTTACTTGTATAAGGAATTTAATGGTATTTGGCTACTTACATGTCAATATAAATATATAACTTTAATATGGGGGCATCACAGTAAAACTACTTTTGAGAACAGTTCTTCTTTCAGAATACCCAGGCTAGTTATTAGCAATGCACAGTTCAGTCTTTGTAGTCCATGGCTACTTTGAAGTACAGTACACAGAGGTTCTCAGCCATTCTAGGGGACTGGGGATCCTCCAAAGGAGGGGCAGAAATTACAGTGGAGATCCTGGGTATGATGTTTTGGGGGGGGGGGGCAGGATCAGTGTGGTGAGAAGCAGGAGGCACCTGGAGAGGATTTGGAATCTGGATCGGGGCCTGCTATACCTGGTTCCCCTCCCTAGGGCCCTGCCAAATGTCAACAAGGAGGTAGTAGTCTGTCTGGCCAGCACTACTCATCCCCTTTGGGCTGTTCTTTGCAACACGCGGTCACTGAGGAGTAAGACAGTAACGATGGAGGATTCCATCGTGGATTCCTCTGCTGACCTTGTTTGTGTCACGGAGACCTTGTTGGGCGATGACTCTGGACCTGTCTTGGAGGCATCTGTACCACCTGGTTATTCTGTGGCACACTGCCTGAGAAGGGATTGTGGGGGGCCATTTGTTATAAATCCACATTGGGACTCACTGTACTCCCCATGGAAACTTTCAGGTCCTTTGAATATGTGGTGGTTAGATGTTCTCTGGGTGTTAGTGGCGGGGTCATTCTCTTATATCGTCTCTTGGGCTGTGGGAGTGATTTCTTGCAGGAGTTGGCAGACTTCATGGCAGAATAGGTGCTGGAGGCCCCCAGACTGATGGTGCTGGGGGATTTCAGTGTCTGGGTTGATGATGAATTCTCACATTTTTTGGACAGAAACTCCTCCAGCTGATGTCATCACTGGGACTAACACAGGCTGTCAACTCTGGAACTTAACATGGCCACACTATGGATCTGATCTTCTCATTGGGACCTGACATTAGTGTGGTCATGGTTGATCTGTTCTTCTGGTTGGATCATCATGCAGTGTTGTTCCTGTGTGGGGTGCCCTGTTTGGATACTTCCTCTGTGGAGATCATCAGGTACCATCCAAAATCTGATTTGGAGCCTCGCAAGCTCCAGGATGTGCTGGGTGTCTCGAGTATGTTGCTTGCTTCTTCAGAGGGTTCTGAGAAGGCCGTGGAGCACTATAATGTGGTTCTCATGGCTGCCTTAGATTCTTTTGCACTCTACCACATTCATCCCTTGACAACTCGCAGTAGCCATTGTAGTACTGTGAAGAGCTGCACCAGTGGAAGACTAATGGATGGAAATGGAAGCATTCTTGGAGAAGATCCCAGTCTGAAGAGGAAAAGCTGGCACTGAGAACTCATTATGATGAGTATCAATGGACACTTGATCGAAAAAGACAGTTTGTCAAGCTTGATTGCTGCAGGGAAAAATTGAACAGTTCATCTCTTTCACACCGTGGACAGGTTATTGACTCCTCCTTGTCTTTGGTTAGTCAGAGCTTTTTTTCAGCAGAAAAGTTTGAGGAGTTTGGACTGTTTTTTTTTTTTTTTTTGACAAGGTGTCCTCCATTAAATTGGTTATCTCTTTGAGTGGCCTGTCATGGGCTGGTAGTGGTCATTCCTTTGGTGATGTAGATCTGCCTGTCTGGGACAAGTTTCACCTGGTCTCTGAGGTTGAGTGCTCCAAGTAGTCTCTAGTTTTGCCCCTCCAGCTGTATGCTGGATCCAGGATCAACCTGGCTGCTTATGGGCTCTGGTGAATCCTTGGTTCCAGTGTTCACTGAGATTGTCAGTGGTTCCTTGAGGGAGGGTGTTTTTCCATCTGCCCTGAAAACAGCTGAGGCTAGACCCTTCCTAAAAAAAAAAAAAAAAAAAAAAAAGCCTTCCTTGGACCCAGATGGTCTGGTGAATTTCTGACCTTCCTTTTCTGGGAAAGGTTACTGAGAAAGTGGTGGTGGAGCAACTTGTGGTCTGCCTGGAAACGTATGCTATCTACGAAGCTCACCAATCAGGTTTTCGGTGCCATTATAGTACTAAAACTGCACTCATCATGGTGAATTGTAATCTCCTGGTGAGGGACCAA
Source organism: Neoceratodus forsteri (assembly GCA_016271365.2). Classification (NCBI taxonomy): domain Eukaryota; kingdom Metazoa; phylum Chordata; order Ceratodontiformes; family Ceratodontidae; genus Neoceratodus; species Neoceratodus forsteri. The sequence goes on along the minus strand of CM028129.1, from coordinate 1,102,432,805 downwards.
GGACTTTGTTCCATCTTGGTCCTCCTGGATCTCTCATTGGCATTTGACACAGTTGACCGTGTGGTGTTACTGGATCACCTGAGAGACTGGGTGGGTCTCACAGGCACAGTTTTATGCTGGTTTGAGTCCTACATAACCAGGAGAACCCGGTAGGTAGCCCTAAGTAATTTCATATCTGGGGCCTTTGTGCTACCCTATGGGGTCCCTCAAGGCTCGATCCTTGCCCCTGTGTTGTTGTCTGTGTACATGTTGCCCTTTGGGGAGATCATCAGGCAGTACGGTGTTGAGTCTCAATGTTATGCAGATGATACTTGGCTATACATGTCCTGTTCCCCTGACATGAACTATGTAGCTTTGGTGCTGGGATGATGTCCTGCAGAGATAAATGACTGGATGGCCTCAAGCTGGCTATATCTCAACTCAGGAATAGCAGAGGTCATGTTGATCGAGCCGGGCTGCTGGGGCTCTGCAGCTGTGGGAGGTGTGACTCTTCCTTCATTGGGTGGTCAGTGTCTTGTAGCTGTTGATGTGTGTAAGGATCTTGGGGTCATTTTGGACAGCAGACTGACACTAGAACAAAAGTTGTCAACAGTGGTCTGATCTGGCTTTAGAAACGTTGTCAGGATCAAACTGCTTTTGGGTCCTGTGGATCTGGTGATGATCGTTCTAAGTTGGACTGCTGTAAATGCTCTTTACTTAGGGCTATCTGGAGGTATGATGCAGTGCCTGCAGCTGCTCCAGAATGCTGCAGTCCGGCTGCTGGTGGGTTCTTCTTGGAGTGACCGCATCACGCCGGTTTAGCATGCACTGCACTGGTTGCCTTTGGGGTGGCGCATCACCTTCAAGATATGCTTGTTCACACATGAGGCCCTATGTGGTTTGGGGTTTGACTACTTGAAAGATCTCATTGTCCCTTACCTCCTGGTCCAACCATTCTGCTCCACCACTTTTTTTGTTTGTTTGTTTTATTAGAAAACACCTTTGAAAACAATTTCTTGTTTTCAGAGGTTCCACATCCAGTACAATACGTCATAGTAAGACAAACACATCACAGTAAAATAATACGGAACAGCTAGAGCAGCAAGCAATTAGTTTCACGATAATTAATTACATTTACAGCAGCCTTGTACAAAAAGCGATACTTCGGGTGATCTTTTAAATTGAGCAAGATTTGACATATTGAATAGTGTATCCGCATTGACTTTGCCAATAGAGAGTTGGTTGGTTTAAAACGATGGTATCGAACAGTGGAGGTCTGTCGGGAGCTCAGATATAGATCTTAATACATGGGAGGCAAGGAAGAGGGTTGGATGACTGTGAACCTGACCTTGGCCAATTGGGGGAGGGGCAGATTTTGTTAAGGGGAGCAAATTACATCTCCATGGGCATTAACAGTAAGATCAGCCTGTTTGCCGATGACACCAAGATAGCATCGGTGGTGGATGACATAGAGGGGTGGCAGGGTCTGCAGGAGGATCTGAAAAAGCTGAAGACCTGGTCGGACACTTGGCAGCTGGCATTCAGTGTCAAAAAGTGAAAGATGCTACATTTGGGGGCAAAGAATCCAAGGAGAAACTACCAGTTTGGGGGGGGTGCAGCTGGTGGAGACTGAGGAGGAAAAGGATCTAGGAGTAGTTATAACGGGATCAATGAACAACTCTGCACAATGTAGGAAGGCAGCAGCAAGGGCCAACAAAATGCTGGGCTGCATCGCAAGGGGAATAACCTCGAGGAGGGGGGAAATAATTCTGCCGCTGTATAGATCACTTGTTAGACCTCATCTCGAATATTTCGTGCAATACTGGAGACCATACCTGAAAAGGGACATTAAATTAAATTACTGGAAGGGGTGCAGCGCAGAGCAACTAAGATGACAGAGGGACTGGGGGACTTACTGTATGAAAGAAGGGTTAGGGAGTTGAACATGTACTCGCTGGAGGAGAGGAGGAACGAGGGGACATGATCGAGACATTCAGATATGCGAGTGATAAACAAGAATGGTATGGATGGGCTCTTCAGGGTAAGGGTGGGGAGGGATACTAGGGGCCATGACATGAGATTGGAGGAGGGGGAGGTTCAGAAGGGAAATGAGGAGGCACTTTTTTACGGAGAGGGTGTTGGCAGGGTAGATTGCATTACCAGCGGAGGTGGTAGCCTGTAGAACAGTGGGCTGCTTCAAAGGGGCTGGGATAAGGCAGGGGGAGGATAAAGGGTGGGGGTTGAGGAGGGAGGGGCAGCTGCAGAATAGGGCTGTTAGCTGCAAAATCAAGCATACTCGATAGACCAAATGGCCTTTTTCTGCTGGTAATTTTTATATGTTCGTATGTATGTATGTAAATTGCAGATACCTCTGAATAAGGTCAGATATTCTTTACTGGTATGTGAGTAATGAATAGTTTCTTATTCAGAAAGTCAACTTCGTTATTCACTGTGCCCTAATGTTTAACTTGATAGTGCCACAAAACATTACTCACATTGTTACTATACTGGGAGCATGTTCACTGCAGCTGAATAAGGCACTGGGCTCTAATGCAGTGTTTCTCAAACTGTGAGGTCAACATGTGGAAGGGAGGGGAAGCCCCTGAATTCTTCCAGTGGATTCCCTCAACCAGTTCCAGGGAAGTCTTCAGCTTGTTGCAGGGGAGGCTCCTACTGCAATTTTGATACTGCCTGCACCTGTCGATGAAAGTGCAAGTCTTTACAGTTTTTTGGGGTTTTTTTTTTTTGTGAAAAGATGAGGCAGCTTTCATGCACTCTCTGTTGTGCCCAGAAATCCACTGTTGTCCATAGAGAATATTACTGATTTGCCTCTTTCAACTATAAAAGGAAGTAGGTATCAAATGTAATAAATGTTTATGAAGGCAGATAATCTCAAGTTAGGCCATAACAAATAAATTGGTTGATTGTCAGGAATTTGCTACTGGCACATTCCAAAATATTTTTTCACTTCTTTGCATGCAGGCTAACTGCACATGCTGTAAGCACCCACCCCACCCATCTCATTCTCACCACCCACACCCAGCCCTTAGATGTCCCCTTTATGTGACATGTGAAAAAAAAAAAATGTACCTGGCATGGGAGGATTCTCATCATCTCAGTCTCAACATTTAGGTAATAGTTTGCATTTAAAATTCTTCTTTCCAAAGTGAATGACTGCATTTCACACCATTGACACTCATCTACCCTCTCCTTCCCTACTCCCTTGCTTATGCAGGTTCTCTGCAGCTCATTCCTCTCCTCCTGTGATGCAACAATTCCCTCCCACTTTGGTGTCTTACGCAGATTTGGCAACCCTGCTAGTGGTGCCCACTTCCAAGACATCGTTGGTCACTTTTTCCATGTTGTCAAATTGACGTCCATTATAACTCCTGTTTTCTCTGCTGCAGCCAGTTGCACTAACCCGTTGTATTGCTCGACCAGTAGTACCTAGGTTTTCCACAGTGTGAACAAGTCACCTGTGTGGGACAGTATTAAAGACTTTGCTGATGTCCAGGTACACAGCATCTATAGGTCTACCTATGTCAAGTTCATTGGTCACTTTCTCAATGAATGCAGTAAGATTTGTCCGACATGACTTGTCTTTTACAGAATCCATACTGATTCTTTAAGCCAAAGTTGTGTTTCTTCAAGTGTTCAACAGTTCTGCTTCTTATGTTTGTTTCCAGTAGCTTCCCTGTTGTTGATGTCAGGCTTACTGGCCTGTAATTCCTTGCCTCGACCTTGGAGCCCGTTTCTTGAATATTGGCATCGCTTAGGCCATTTTCCAATTGTCAGGTTTAATAAGAAGATTCTAATGACTTATTAAATATAATTGACAGTGGAAAGGATAGTTTCTAGGATCGTGGGTATGTTGTTTTATCCACACTTGTTGGCAGGTCTGCCTTTCCCTTTAAGGTCGCCGGAACATCTTCAAGCTGGCTTCTCCCACCCACCCGGGTGGTAAAACCCTTGGCTCAACCCCATGATGCCAGATCTTCCTTTCTGCTGGAAGGTTCAAGTTCCCCCCTTAGTGCTGCCGTGTGTAGTGGGCCTTGGCTCTCGAATCTTCGGATTTGCTTCCAAAACTAACTCTAAAACTCATTCAAGTTTCGTCATTGTCTTCTTCCCACACTACTGCGATAGAAGATGAAACCGTTCCCAGGTTTCGCTGGTGCCCCTGTGGGCAGAAGATGTCTTGCACCGACCCTCATGCCACATGCGTGTACTGCCTGGGACACGACCATGATCCGCAGGCCTGCGATATTTGTCGGTCCTTCACTGCATCGGTCCTCGAAGACCGCACTGCCCGACTCCAGCTGGGGCAACCGGAAAAATGTTACCCACTGGTTAAATCGAAAGATGCCCACTGGGTGGTCTCCACGACTGTGGGGTCCGCTGACCAGCTGGAACTACTCGAGGCCTTCGAGGAGGAAGCTGACCCAGGCACGGCTTCTTCCCTCGACTTCGGCCTTCATTCCAGCTCAACTGGGTTCTTCTTATTCAGCTTCCTTCAAAGAGTTGTGCCAGTCTTTCTTGACTAAGGGAGAAGGCCCTTTTGGGTCGTACGTTTCGCACTCTCGCAAGAAGGAGCTGAAGAAGGAAAAGTCTCAGTGACTGCACACTTGGGACCGGGAGCAGTCCTGCACCCAGGAGACTCCTGTTTCGACTTCGGTCGAAGCCGAGGCCGCTTGTTTCACGGTGCCCCCGTTAGACCAGTCTGGTGAGATGCCTCTTGATGCGGCCAAGATTTTTCTCGAGCCGATTGACGGGTTGTCATCCGATCTGGCCGATGACTTTGTTTCGGATACTGGTGCTTCCAATGACCTCAGACGGGTCGGCTCAGCCTTCTGGGTCAGACCCGCTCGTTAAGGAGCCTGACCAGGAGCCATGGGTTTCACCGGCTCCTTCAGAAGTCCCACATTGGCCCCGCCAACGGTCGAGGTCTCGGTGCTGTCTCGATCCTCCACCCCAGTGTCGGACAAGACTTGCCATCACCATGGTAAGAGGCGGTGCCGCTACTCGTCTTCGTCCTTCTCAAATGAGGAGAGCCTCTGGCGCAAGTTGCATTGGCGCTACAAAGATTTGATGTAGCAACAGTTGGTCTTGTCTGGGTCAAAACCGATTCCGGCTTCTACCGTGGCCATCAAGTGGCCGTCACCCGAGTGACCACGTAGGCTGCCACCACCGTCACCATGGAGGAGCTGGCTCAGGCCCAGCCGCTACCCGAACAACCGAATTTTGGGGCTCTGACCAAGCTTTCTCGGTTGGCCCCATTGGTTGTCGGTCACACTCACACCTGACCGCCCAAGGCGGCTTGAGGGTGACACTGGTGGCCGCCCACTTTACACAGACTCCTCGGAGTCTGAAGACTCCTCGCTACTCTCCTGTCCCATCAACGTTGAGTCTGCTGGGGGCCTTTCCGTCAACGAGGGTCCCACCTCGTTAGTGGGCATTTTTCGGATAATTTCCGACTCCATGGGAATGGAGCTCGAACCCGTTCAGAAATGGGCCAGATATCCCCTAACAGAGATTCTGGACAAAGGGGGATAGTCCTGTGGAAGCCTTTCCTGTGGCAGAAGCCATTGTTGGCCCAGCCTTGGATCTGTGGCAGCGTCCTGCATCTTGCCCTGCTCCCTGTGCCCAGATGGCTCACAAGTATGCAGTCCCAATCGGGTCTCTTTCGGGATTCTTGGAGCACCCCTTCGCTGAAGGGTTGGTGGCAGACTCCATCTTCTGGCATTCGGGCAATAAAAGGGACATCGATAGACCCCCGGACCAGGAATCCAGGCTGTTGGATCACTCTGGTAAAAAGGTCTATGCAGCTTCCTCTCGGCTTTCATCAGGCCAGCTCGGCCATGCTGATGGCACACTTCTCCCACGCCCTCTTGGGCTCCCTGGACAAGGTGATTCCTAACCTTCTAGTGGACCACCAGACCACGGTAAAGCAGGTCCAGGATCAGGGGAGGGCAGTGGCGAAGCAACAACTCCAGACTGCTCTTGACATTGGTGATTCTTGTGCCCGCCAGTAGCAGCCACAGTGGCCATGTGTCGCAGGGCTTGGTTGTGCATCTCGACCTTTACGGCTGATACTCAACACAAGCTGGCAGATGTCCCCTTCTTGGGCACTGACCTGTTAGGGCTCGGTATGGAGGGCTGCCTCCAATGTATCAAGAAGTCCAATGCCACCCTGGACTCCATGACATCCGCCCAGAAGAACAAGGGCTCTTAAGCACCGGAACTGCAAGCCCTTTTGCCCTTCCACTCCTGCGGCCAGACCAGCCCAGCAGCAGGGCCAGCAGGCACAAACTTGACGACCACGGGCCAAATCAGTGGCCTCTTCGGTCAGGAAGCCTGGAGGAAAAGGTACCGGTGGCTCCTCAGCCGGGTCCTCCTCCTCTAAGCCTGCTCAGTGACGGGATGGAGGGTGCTTCCCTCCAACCTGCCATTCCTGCCCGGGTCCTCCTGTGGGAGGGCCGGCTCAGCCATTTCCTTTCCGCCTGGTCTGCTATCACCATGTCACCATGCATCGGTGGGTTCTGGAAGTGATCCTCCAAGGCCTGCCTCTGGAATTCGAGCAGGTCCCTTCATATTGAGCCTGTGCCCTGTGGGGGGATCTGGTGTCCGCAGCCACTCAGTCAGCTCTTCGAGACTACATAGCTCAGCTCCTCTGCAAGGAGGTGGTGCGCAGAGTATCAGACCCTCCTTCAGACTCAGGGTTTGTTTCCAGGTACTTCCTGGTATCAAAACGAACAGGGGGCTGGCACCCCATTCTCGATCTACACAACTGAACAAGTTCCTCAGGTCTCGCATCTTCCAGATGGTAGCTCTGGCTCAGATCACACCATCCCTGGAGCAAGACATGTGGTTCTGCTGCCTAGATCTTCAGGACACGTTGTTTCACATCCCAATCTGTCCATCCCATGGACAGTTCCTCCGCTTCCGAGCTGAGGGGACCCTCTGCGAATTCCTAGCCATGCCCTTCAGCCCCCAGGGTCGTCACCAAATGCATGGTAGTGGTGGCAGCTTTCCTGAGGCGCCATGGGATCCAGGTGTACCCTTACCTGGATGACTGGCTGATAGCAGGTCCCTCCAGGCAAGAGGCGGAGCAATCCAGGGATCTGGCCCTCCAGACTTGCTTCGACCTTGGTCTCCTAATCAGTGAGGCCAAGTTGGAGCTCGTACCCTCACAGATGACTCAGTTCATTGGGGCAGAGCCCAACTCCTGCCAAGCCACAGCTCGGCTCCCAGCGGACAGAGTGAAGGTTCTCTCCTCCTTTGCCCAATCATTTCTGGTTGGGCAGTTGCACTCTGCCCGGGACTTCCTACGTCTTCTGGGTTACATGGCGGCCTGCACCAGCATGGTCTGATGGGCCTGCTGGCATATGCGTTCCCTTCAGTGGGAACTGGCCAAGCAGTAGTCTCAGCGCTCAGGTCATCCCAACCGGCTGGTCACTGTGATCTAGAGGATGTGGGATGGCCTCCAATGGTGGCTCGTCCCGGCTTATCTGCAGGAAGGTATGCCATTTGTCCACCCCGAGCTGACGGTCATCCTGCCGACTGACACCTCTCTGATGGGTTGGGGTACCCATCTGGGGAGCACAGAGCCCATGGGCTCTGGTCCCCTCAGGAGTCCCGATATCACATCAGCCTGCTGGAGCTCCGAGTGGTCCGGCTAGCCTTGACCGCATTTGCTCCGTTCATTCGGGGTTAAATGATCCAGGTCCAGATGGACAGTACTACGACCATGTACTGTCTCAACAAGCAGGGCAGGAAGCACGCTTTGCCTCTGTGCAAGAAAGCTCTCCACACATGGACCCTTGTGCTCTGCTTGGAGTCAGATCTCCTAGCCATTCATATGGTAGGAGCCTCGATTCAGCTGGCCGATGCTCTCAGCCACTTGGGCAAGGCATCTCAAAAGTGGTCTCTCCATCCGGAGATAGTAAAAGATCTGTTCTCCCACTGGGGCACCCCTCAGGTGGACCTGTTAGTCTCCAAAGAGAACACAAAGCTGAGGCTGTTCCATGCCCGCCCCCTTCAGCAGGGTTCACTGCAGGGGGATGCCTTCTCGAGGCCGTAGACCCCAGGCCTCTTCTGTGCCTTCCCTCCACTTCCTTTGATTCACAGGGTGCTCATGAAAGCCCGGAGGGACAAGGCTCAGGTGATCCTGGTAGTCCCAGACTGGCCACACAAGTTCTGGTATCCAGATCTCCTCAGCCTTGTCACCAGGCTCCCGAGGCAGCTTCCAGCATGCCCAGACCTGATCTCCATCAATCGGGGAAGGTTCTCCATCCGGACCTTCAATCTCTGCACCTGACAACCTGGTTCCTGAGTGGCTAGAGTTCCAGGCTTTGGGTCTTTCTGGGTATCCTCTGTGCAAGGAAGCTAGATTTTTTCACAGATGATTTTCAAAAAGGATTTTTTCACAGAGAGGGTTGTGGATGCATGGAATGGCCTTCCCGGAGGAGGTCATGGAGTCAAAAACAGTGGTGGAATTCAAGCATGCATGGGACAGTCATAAGGCAATTCTAGGGGGTGGGGGTAGGAAGAAGTAGGCTGCTGGTTAACTAGGATCTGCAGCTTATCCAATAGGCAGGGAAATGGGCAGACTGGGTGGGCCAAGCGGTCCTTATCTGCCATCAAATTCTGTGTTTCTCTGTCTCTCCGACGAGGTCCTCAATGTTGTTGAGGCCTCCCACAAGGAATCGACCAGAAAATGCTATGCCTTCAAACGGAAGAGATTTTCCATTTGGTGTCGGGGCAAAGGGCTGGACCCCTCGTCCTGTCCAGTGGTAAGAATTAGTGACACCACTGACTACCCTGTTTAACAAATCATGGGAGGATGGGGGGGGTACCCGAGGACTGGAGGAGGGCAGATGTGATTCCCGTTCACAAAAGTGGGAGCAAGGCAGAAGCAGGAAACTACAGACCTGTTAGTTTACCTCAGCGGTAGGGAAAATGATGGAATCACTTCTGAAGGAAAGAAATTGTCGAGTATCTAGAGGCCAGAGGGGCACAGGACCCAAGGCAGCATGGATTCACAGCAAGAAGGTCATGCCAGACAAATATGATAGATTTCTTTGACTGGGTGACCAAAGTAGTTGATCAGGAGGGCTGTGGACATGGCCTACCTAGACTTTAGCAAGGCATTTGACACAGTCCCACACAAAAGATTAATATACAAGTTAGCTAGCCTGGGAGTGGGTCCCAAGATGGCAGCCTGGGTAAAAATTGGCTGGAGGAATAGGACACAGAGAGTAATAGTAAATGGAGTCCACTCTGAAGAAGGGGGTTACTAGTGGGGTACCATGAGGGTTCAGTATTAGACAGTCCTCTTCAATGTCTTTATAAGCGACATTGCAGAGGGACTGGAAGGAAAAGTATGTCTCTTTGCAGATGACACAAAGATCTGCAACAGAGTTGATGCACAAGGTGGGTGGAAAGGATGAAAAGGGACTTGGCAAGGTTAGAGGAATGGTCAGATGTGGCAGCTTAGATTCAATGCTAAGAAGTGCAAGGTAATGCACCTGGGAAACAAAAACCCAGGGAAGAGTACATAGTGGGGGTGAGATACTACAACAACAACAAAATGGAAAGGGACCTGGGGATAGTCATATCAGATTACCTAAAGGTGGGTAAGCAATGTGAGAGGCAGCAAGGAGGGCTGGGGGATACTGGGATGCATAGGGAGAGGCATCACCAGTAGAAAACAGGAAGTTATTATCCCTCTGTACAGACAGCTGGTCAGACCCCATCTGGAGTACTGCGTGCAGTTCTGGAGACCCAGTCTTCTGAAAGACATAGACAGGATGGAAGCTGTCCAGAGGAGGGCAACTAAAATGGTGCAGGGTCTGCACTGAAGACATATGAAGAGAGACTTAAGGGAGCTTAATATGTATAGCCTCGAGGAAAGGAGGAGAGGGGGACATGATAGAAACTTTGAAGTACCTCAAGGAATCAACAAAGTCCAAGAGGTAGCATCTTTCAAAAAAGAGGTGTGCAAGAACAAGGGGCACAATTTGAAGATGGGGGGCAACTCAGAGGTAATTTAAGAAGTATTTTTTCACAGAGAGGTTGTGGATGCATGGAACGGCCTTCTGGAGGAGGTCGTGGAGTCAAAAACAGTGGTGGAATTCAAGCATGCATGGGATAGTCATAAGGCAATTCTAGGGGGTGGGGGTAGGAAGAAGTAGGCTGCTGGTTAACTAGGATCTGCAGCTTATCCAGTAGGCAGGGAAATGGGCAGACTGGGTGGGCCTAACGGTCCTTATCTGCCATCAAATTCTATGTTTCTCTGTCTCTCCGACGAGGTCCTCAATGTTGTTGAGGCCTCCCACAAGGAATCGACCAGAAAATGCTATGCCTTCAAACGGAAGAGATTTTCCATTTGGTGTCAGGGCAAAGGGCTGGACCCCTCGTCCTGTCCAGTGGTAAGCATTTTGGACTATCTGTGGTCCCTCTCCCAGTAGGGACTTTGGTTGATAACCCTTAAGGTGCACCTGGCAGCCATCTCTGCTTACCGGACGCAGGCCGGTCAGCAGTCAGTGGTGCAGGAGAAAGTGGTCTGGCACTATTTCAAGGGCCTAGATTAGATATCCCCTCCAGAGCATGAACCTCCACCTCTGTGGGATTTGCTGCTGGTTTTGGCATAGCTCATTGGCAAGCTATTTGAACTTATGCACAAGTATGACATGTCACATTTGTCGTGGAAGTCCGCCTTCTTGGTGGCTATCACATCAGCCAAAAAGACTGGGGAGTTACAGGTGCTCTCCATTGAGTCTCCTCACCTTGTTTTTCACAGGGACAAGGTTGTCCTGTACCCCCAACTCGAAGTTCCTTCCGAAGGTGGTGTTGGAGTTTCACCATAGCCAGGTGATTACTTTGTCGGTGTTTTACCCCAGTTACATCTCGGAGGCCGAGTACAGGCTCCATACTTTGGACCTGAGACGAACACTCGCCTACTACAAACATCTTCCTTTCTGGCTCAGAGAGAACAGTGATGTCAGCTAAGTGACTCATGTTGCTATAAGAGTCAGAAAGAAAATAAGAAGTGCCTTTCAATAACAGTAGCCTTCTTGCCTTAAAAATATTCCTATTCGTATAAAACAGGTAATAGTAAAGCGTTCAGCAAAAACCTGCACCCGTGAAGAGACTATCAATAGGGACATTTATAAGTGTCATGAAAGTTTAATGCCTTGCTTTTTGGTTGGCAGCTGTAATTATGTCTGTCTTGGTGTGCAGTAAGATAATTTGTCTTGGCTCTTTGACTGTGGGACATGCAGAAGGCCTTGCAAAAAGAAATTCTTGACTGTCTGTCAGAAGGGCTTTTTTTTCTGGCACCATAAAGCCGCTAAAGTAATCATTATGTAGTACCTCCCGATGGTTTGAGATGTAGACAGCTGAGTGACACAGGGCCTCATCAGTTTCAAGCTGGGGGAGAGCAAGTTTGCATAGGTCTTGTGTCGCTCTTTTTAATAACCAGTGGCAGTAAATCACGTACCATAAAGCTGGGTTCTGTAAGTGGCACTAGTGGAAGAGCAAACTACTAGAAATAAATAGAATATTCAGGCCAGAAAGCAATTATATATAGCAGAAGTGATTAGCAAGTTAAAGTATTGCCCGAAGAAAGGGTTTGGCTTTTTTTTTTTTTTTTAGTTAATGCTTTATGCTCTTTGTTACCCATCATCTTCAGGTCTGCTTTTCAGAAACTGCCAGTCCTCCTACCAGATGACATCATTGCCAGTGCAGCCCAGAAGCACAGGGCCAGAGAGTGCTGGGGCTGTCATGCTACAGCAGTCACCATTGTTTCCACACTTTTCTCTTCCCTACCCTTCCCTTAGAAGGTCTGCCTTTGGAGGCCTTCCCATGAGCAGCACTAGCATTCTGCACTACCATACAGGCAGCCCAGGTTCAGGAGTGAACACAAGAGCCTGCCAGAGAGGTCAGGCAGTGCTGCTGACTGCTGCACTTCCCTGGCCTGGGAGGGTTGATGCCGCTGCAGCCACTGGCCCATTGACCCCCTCTGGAGGATCGCAAAGGTTTACCTCCATCCACAGTGGACTCTGCATGTGGGCAATGCACTGCACAGCACCATAGAGAGGAGGGAAGCTAAGGGGAAAAAATTGGTGTAAAAGCCCCTGGAACTGTGTCATGAAGACCATCTCCCGGTACTCTGAGTTTCTTTGCCATCAGTCAGTGGCGGGAATTAAGACAGTCTCAATGTGTGCAGGGATCCAATACTGATGCATGCTGAGGTGTGGGAAGCAGCTCCACACAAAGTGAAAAAGCTTTATTAAAATTAAAACAAAGGCCTGCAGGAGAAATCCATGCATTACAGGAGAACTTACAATGTCCAGTTGCTCAGTCAGCCAGTGAAGGAGGCACTGTTGCAGCAGGATGACGAATGGCCTCCTCCCAGACTCGGATCACTTCCTCCGCAGGGCTCCCGAGACCTCTTATGTTCAGGATTTGGAATACAAAATCATGCCATAAACCTGGGTATCCAACATGCAAGTTCACCACATTACCCCTCCTACTGTGCCACTAGGCAGTTAAATAGGTTAATTGTCATAATGAATGCAAAATACTTTGATTACACATGTGCTGTCACTTCTACAATGCAGGATTGAAACTGTTCAGTGAAATAGTTAACTGAGTTTTTGCTGAGAGTCATCAGTATTCTGTGGCCTTGGAGTCTTGTGATGAGTTTAGCTACTGACAGTAAGATTTGGAAGGGGCACTGACAGTAACATTTGGAAGGGTTTCAAGTTTCTTGTAGATTACTCGGCCTTTTTTTTTTTTTTTTCTCACTTTTCTCACACTGCTGAAAAGGGCTGATTAGTTTAAAGTGGGGCCCTTCTATTATACATACAAACCATCAGGTATTTCACATTAATGAACTTTAGTTGGCTAATTAACTTGGAGGGCATGAGAGCTGGAGGGAGACCAAACTGAGATAGTGCCTTACTGGACTGCAATAGTTTCAGCATATAATAAGTGCACTGGAGAAACAAAACATAGCAGAACACACTTGGACTTCTAGTGAGCCTACTATTTGTAACAGATTAACTGGGTTTATGCTGAGAGGCCTCAGTATTTTTTTTTTTATCCATACGTACTTTACTCCTTCCGTAGGTTCAACAGGGGCTATGATCCCTCCCTTGGAGGGGTACATTCTCTGGCCTTGATCCCCAGCTCATCCTCCCCCCAGGGGTTCTCCTGTGGATTCCTCCTCTGTCGCAGGGCCAGGGGAACGGGAGGAGCTACCGAACCCCTACTGTAGTACATCATATCTGGTGATGGGGGGGTGGACTCACTGGAGCAAACGGGCCATCACAGGTCCTGTCGAGCCCCAGCATTTTCCTCCATTTTTCACCTGCACCCAGGTCCATGCAATGGGTGGGCAGGCAGTCTCCACCTCTGAGGGGGCAGCCAATCACCCTGGACGTGGGCCAACCCCTTTACGTGGCCAACCCCCAGCAGCCACTAGGTGTCGGCCGACAACGCACGGTGTAAATCTCCCTACCCCGAGGAAGGAGAGCAATCCTCCGGACGCTCAACCCTTCCTCCCCAGGCCAGCCCCCGAGTGATCACAGTCTGTTCCTGAACTCGGGTTGCCAGCGTGGTGCGAGGTAAAGCATCCAGTGCTTCAACCCTTAGCGCCACCGGGCTGGCTGAGTCCTCTGTATTCTGTGGTTTTGGAGGCTTCACTTTGCTTGTAAGGACTTTATAAGGGGGCCTGGCCCCCGATGAACCTCATAGAAGCAAAGCGCTGGGGCAAGTTAACTGTCTATGTTGTTGTGAAGCTACTTGTATTGAGGTAAAATGTACCTGATATCTCTGATATTTCTGCAGTGGCACATTTTCTGTTATTGTGCTTCACAATAAATCAGTTGTGCTTAAAGGACTGCAACTAAATGCTGCAGAGTCTGTTAAGAATAGCAACCTCACTACAAGTCCAACTGTGTCTGCTTTGTTTTGTTTCTCATTTGATGTTAGGGCTAGCCATCCAAGGACACACCAAGAGACACTGTACCATGAGTGCTTGGCTAATTTTAGTAGTGAGCAAGTACACTTGGTAAACATTGAGGAGGAGGGAGTTTTAGAATGCTATCTGAGTTTTGTTGTTTAATATGAAGGATTTTAGTTTCAAAGGATTCCTTTTGGAGAAGTCCTACAAACTGGTTGTAAGTAGTTCTTTTAAGACATTCAACTAAACGACTGTAATTGTACTAACCTTAGCATTCTTGTATGAAGGGTGATGTGGGACTGTCTTTGATGCATAGGTCAGAAAGCATAGGAACACCAAGAGCAGTTATACAATTCACAAGTAGCGTTATATTATTTCCACTAACAATATTGTACAGAATTGTTTTTAAACATAGGCAGTTTAAACAAAACAAAGTCCTTCTTCTGAGGGTATCTCTAACTCTAAATTTCATTCTGTCTAACAAACACTGCTGCTCTTATAAAAAGTCTTTGCCTGGCAATTAATTTCTACATCCTGAGCTCATTAAGAGGCATCCTGTTTCTCAGAAAATGTATCAGAGTTATTGTCAGTTTCTTTCCTGCAAGTGAACAGAAAAGAACATGGTGTCCTAAAACTGATCTTCTGTTGCCAACTCTGCAAATGAATTTGTGCTGCATCTCAAGGTTAACCCCCTGAGTTCCAAGATAGCTTTTTGCAATCATTTCAACAAAGGGATCCCAGTTTTACACATAGATTCACATATATTTTTACAACCACAGGTAAGCAAGGAGAAAGGAAAGACAGAAACAGCAAGTGAAAACAGAGAGATAGCCATAGGCGGAGAATCACGAGGCCGTCAGAGTGATCAATTCCTAGGTCTCACAAGAAAATTTGATTGCGCAGTCAGACAGACATGAGACAGAAAAGGAGAGAATAGAATAGCTCCTTGCATTTAACTCTTTCTGCATAACAAATGACAGGGCAAGTGGGAACCTGTTTAAAAAAAAAAAAAAAGGTTTCTTCTATTTCTTCTAACATTACCTCACAGATTTTACAGTTCGGCATATGTGCAGTATCCCTTTTTCCATAACAACCAGTACAGCAAACATTTAAGTTTAAAGCTACCCTTTTTTTTTCCAGCCTTCGAAATTCTCAATTCCTGATCCATATCGTGACAGAAAATCAGCATTGACATTCTCGTTTCCAGGTTTGTGCATCACTTTGAATTTAAATGGCTGTAGTGCCAGGTACCACCTTGTGATTCTGGAATTTGTATCCTTCGTTTAGTTAAGCCAACAGAGAAGATTATGATCTGTTATAACTACAAAGTCAACTCCTAGCAAATAGAACATGAGGGACTGCATGGCCCACTTTGCACAAGGCATCCCTTTTCAATGGTGGAGTACCTTTTCTCTCTCTCTTGCTATTTCCGACTGATACAGAGAATGGGATGTTCCTTCCTATCTATATTCTGACTCAAGACAGCACCTAGGCCTACCTCTGATGCATCTGTCTAACAAAAATTGTTTCTCAAATTCTGGGCATCTTAAAACCGGGGCTGAACTCAATGCAGCCTTGATGGCCTGAAAAGCTTCTTCACACTCTGGGGTCCATTTCACATTATTCGGGAACTGTTTCTGCATGAGTTTTGTTAGGGAAGTAGCTAAATGTGCAAAGTTGGGAAAAAATCTCCGATAGTTTCCTGCCAGCCCTAAAAATGACCTGAGAGGTTTCTTTGTTATAAGGATAGAACTGTTAGCTACAGCTTCTATCTTAGAACTTTCTGGGTTTACTCTTCCATTTCCCAGAACATATCCCAGATATCTGGTTTCCTGCATGCCCAATGCACATTTGGTACAGTAGGATTAATTGTCAGGCCTGCGTTTTTGATAGACGGGGTAACTGCTTGTAGGTGTTCCAGGTTGATTTTCAGTCTGGACTGTGCACCATGACATCCTTATAAGCAGCCCAATAACCAGTGTGAGCAGCTAAAACTGCATCCATGTTCTACTGGAATGTAGCGGGTGCGCCATATGAACCAAACGGCATGGTGGTGAACTGACAGACTCCAATAGGAGTGGCAAATGCAGTTTAGTGTCTGGATTCTTTAGCTAGGGGAATTTGCCAGTAACCTTTGGTGAGGTCGAGGGTACTGATGCACTTGGCACTTCCCAATCTGCCCACCAAATTATCTATCCTGGGCATAGGATAACTGTCAAATTCAGACACATGATTGTTTCCTAAATTCAAGGCAGATTCTTACACCACCTTTTTTTTGATTTACAGTCACCACTGGTGATGACCAAGCACTTCTTGACTTTTCTATGATACCCAGTTCTTTCATTTTCTGTATTTCCTTAACCACATCTGCTCTTAACCACCCTGGTAATCTGTATGTCTTTTGTCTGATAGGGTGAGCATTCCCTGCCTGTTCTTCTTCTTCCATGACTGGTTCCAGCTATACAGTCTAAGACTGAACATTTGTCTCTGCTAGTTTGGCTGCCATTCTTTTGGTAATCACTGCTGGGCTTGCTGTTGCAGGATCCATATCTTTCTTCTATGCTTCCCTGGTACCAGGTCTAGTACCCACGCACAAAACTCCTGGCTTGCAGTATGCATGGCATAAATCCCACTTCTAAAACCATCTGTCATCGAGGCATAGGTCAGGAAGTATAGGAGAACCAGGAGCAGTTCTAAAATTCACAAGTAGTGTTTTATTATTTCCAATAACAATTAAAAAAATTATACAGAATTGTTTTTAAACATCCTTCCTCTGAGGGTAGCTCTAATTCTGAGTTTCAGTCCCTCTCTCTCTCTCTAACAAACACTGCTGCTCTTTTTATAAGAAGTCTTTGCCTGGTGGTTAATTTCTACATCCTGAGCTGGTTAAGAGGCATCCTGTTTCTCACAAAATGTATCAAAGTTCTTGTCAGTTTTTTTCCTGCAGGTGAACAAAATAGAATATGGTGTCCTAAAACTAATCTCCTGTTGACAACTCTGTAAATGAGCTTGTGCTTCTCAAGGTTAAATTAACCCCCTGAGTTCCAAACAGCTTTTTGCAATCATTTCAACAATACATTTATATACATTGGCAATTGAAGAGATCCCAGTTTCACATACGACTCGCATATATTTTTACCAACCACTGATGAGTAAGGAAGAAGAAAATACCAAAACGGCAAGTGAATGCAGAGAGATAGTGGGAGTCGGAGAATCGCAAAACCATCAGAGTGATCAGTTCCTAGGTCTCACAAGAAAATTTGATTGCGCAATCACGGACAAGAGACAGAAAAGAAGGTGATAGAACAGATCTTTGTGTCTGACTCTTTCTGTATAACAAATGGGCAGTGCCTTATTCAACCCTGTCACAGGACCACCAAACACATCTGCTGAAGTGATCAGATTGATGATGTAATTCAGAAGCCTCCTGTCAAAATCCTGGTGAGGTTCTCTCCGGTGAAACCTACCAAATTTGACAATACTATACCCAGCCTACTACTATGCAGTATGTGCACTTACCAAATCTAATGTCTATACACCCTGAAAGTAAACTTGCAAATGCTGTGTTGTCTCTGTATATAATTAACTCTGTACCCTTGAATGTATGACCATGTGTGTGCTATTTTTCCTGTGACTGTAATTAACTCCATGTCGCCTCTGAAAAAGGGACGTCATGTCTCTGTGAGCCTACCCAGTTAACAAAATTCAGATAAATAAGAAGAAAGATCTTCATTGACGATTTCTTCTCCCTTGAACCATGCCTTTGAAACTGTAAAGCCATAGGGGTCAAGACCACTTAAAAACTTCTGCTAGTTGGGGACTGCCAAAAATGACATGCAACTCTGGTCCCTATATAAAGTGGGTGGCCCCATTGCTCCTAGGTTCTTTCTCCCACCATCGACCGCTGGTTGGACCTGCAGAGAAACACCACTGTTGTTTTTTCGACTTTATTATTTTCTTACTTTGTTTTACTTACTTGTCGATAAAATCCTATTATGCCGCCATCGAAAGAACCCTTACTTAGGTTTTGTACCTCGGGTTGCAAGATCTGCAAGGATGACACTCGCACGGTTTGTGTTTGCTCTTTGCACCTGTCCCACAATTCAAGAGCCTGCAAGATCTGCCAGGGATTCAACTAGGCCACAGGGAGATGCTGAAAGAAGGCACGTGAAATCATTCATCGCCATTAAGGCCGTGGAAGCTGTTGTCAAGACTGTGGGCTCCAAGCCAGCTTCTCCCTCTCACTCAATGGCAACCTCAAGGAAGGACACTCCCAAGCATTTGGTTACGCTTTTGCTGATGCAGTTGTCTATGTTAAAGGACACAGACAAGCAAAAGTCCTTGAAATCCTCTTCCACCCATAACCACAAGCATAAGGACAAGGCTTCTGCTTCACCAGTGAGGTTGAGGTCTCTATTGAAGGAGGGTAAGTATCATTGCCCATTGGCATTGACTATAGTCCCCCAACCATTGACGAGACACCAAGGTCAGGGTCTGACTCTAGCACTGCCATATCTATTATGGATACTGTGCAGTGCATGATCAGGTCCTCCCTCGCTGACTGTGGTAGTCCTGGGCCCTTTACAGGGTGCCATCAACTCCCAGATCGTGCTGGCAACAGTTTCTAAACTGTTTTGCCGACTGTTGCTGTCACTCACACCGATGATAACATTTGCCATGTCAGTAGGGCCTAACCCTGTCAGAACCATCATCAATGGGATCCAGAACAATGCCTGCCATTCCTCCCTTGCAGCTGTCGCCTCCATCGCCAGATCCAACTTTCACTCCTGTCGTCATTTCAAATGAGGAGGAGGAGGAGTACAATCCTGACTTCCTTAATATGGATGAGAATTTGGAGGATAAAGACGGGGAACATGATCCCTATGGGGGGTGCTTTCAATTTCTGCCCTCACCTAATGCAGTGAGGACTGTGTAATGTACACACCTAGGTCCCTTCCTGAGGATGCCCCTTTTCTAGGCATTGCTCAGACAAGTCAAGGATTATGGGATTTGCAGCTGAGGAGGAAGACTTTACAAAGAGGAATTTGTTGGGGTTTCTGGAGGTCCCTGCTACTCTGTACATTGTCACACCTCCTGTATATCCTACATTACATATGCTACCTTTATGCTGCATTTGCTGCTTGGCACAGGCTGAAACCTTGCCTGAAGTGCCCAGAAAGGCTGACAAATAGTATCCGACTCCATCTGCTAAGCTTTACTATGCCTCACAGGCTGAAACCAATTCTGTGGTTATCATAACTGCTAATGATCATTCCAGGGCCCCTGTGCACATGAGCTCCCTGCCTCTTGATAAAGAATCTAGGCAGCTGGATGTTATGAGCAAAAGGACTTATGCTTCTGCATCTTTAGACCTCAGAATAGCTAACAATCAGACCTGTATGATTAGATATCAGAATAGCCTGTGGAAGTCTCCTGTGTCTACTATTCAGGCTGTGCCTGACAGACCCACCAAGGCTGATTTGCTTAAGGCTGCTTCAGCTGGTATGGATGCTGGTAAGCATCTGTTGCATTCTGCATATGATTCCTCCATTGCCTCATCCAGGGCTGCTGCCTCCGGCATATTCTTTTGGAGACGCTTGTGGCTGGGTTTACCACTGACTTACAACACTCTGTCCTGAATGCCCCTTTTATAGGTGCCAGACTATTTGGTGGGGATGTTGAAAACGCTCTACATGAGCTTCAAACCTCCAGGATGACCTTACGGTCCCTTCAATTTCTGACCCCTCAGCCCACTAGAGGGTGTGGTAGGGGCTCATTTCGTAAACCTGCTGTCCATGGTGGCCTGACTAAAGGACCTCAGTACGTACACCCTGAAGCAAAGAAAAGAAAGGGGGGGTATGATAGACTTTAAAATACCTTACGGGTGTAAATAAGGTAAAAGAGGGAAGCATTTTTCAGAAAAAAAGATGCTCAAGAACAAGGGGGCATACTATGAACTGGGGGGGTAGACTCGGGGGGGGGGGAACATAAGGAAATAGTTCTTTACAGAAAGAGTAATGATGCCTAAAATAGCCTTCCAGTGGAGATGGTGTGAACAAAAACTGTAACGGGATTCAAGAATGCATGGGATAGACATAAGGGAACATTAGTCATTGGGGAAAGCAGGGCTAAGCCAGCGATCAAGTAGGGTCTACGGTATTACAGTAGGTAGGGAAAATGGTCAGGCTAGGTGGGTCAAGCAGTCTTTATCTGCCATCAGATTCTGTGTTATGGTAAGTAATTGTCATTTCCTCATTTAAACAACCTGATGTCTCTGGGGACATTGAAATTTAGACATAAGTCAGCTGCTATTTCATAATGTTCTGTATTGAACGTCCCTTTTCTCATGATAACTACACTCATTATCATGAAAGTAGGACCACTGTCCCCTAGGCTTGATCTATTCTGATTGCTTGTCTACACTGGACACCACGGTCCTCTGCTTCTGACATCACAGTTTGTTGCTCTGGAAATGGTCATGATGTCACAAGTAAAAGACTTGAGATATCAGTTGTAGAGAAGAAGCCAGAGCAGATGAAGTCCATAGGGCAGTGATTCTGTTTTTGAGATACTTTCTGTAGTTATAAAGTGAATGGGGGGAAAGTGAATATAGAAATGTGTTCAAATTTAAAATGAGCTGTGTGTAAACAAAAATAAAAGTATGTTTCAAAATGTGTTCTTGGACATTGGAGTCTCATTAAGAAGGATTGTGCCTCCTAGTTGGCATTGCCAGCAGACAATGCTCACATCTGCAGTTGCATGCCCAAATCATGGTGAGAGGATTTACTAGACAGAAACGACAATGGATTTTTTTTATATTGCTTCTTTTGGCTGTTTTCAACTGGCCTTCCTTCCACAAACACCAAGTAGCTTTTATTTATTTATTTTTTACTTTTTTTTTATATTGACCGAAAAACAGTAGAGGGACAATTCACAATACATTGCATTAGATATGAGTGCTGTTATGATACAGGTGTCAGCTCTCAGATTATCCCTAGATGGGTAACAATACTGCTGTAACCCCCCAGTCACAGCTATGCAATCACAAAAGCATTGTCAGGTATATACAGGTACATGAACTATTGAACATCAAGAGAGTAAAAATGCTGAAGTCCTTGTTCAAACGAGCCTGTTTCTGTCAAACATTGTACATGATGTAATACCTCTTTTATGTCTTAGGTTACTACAAACCACCAGTCTGCAATATGTTTCATAGCCCAAAGTATAAAGACCTGACTGCATGACCCGCTGTGCTGCAGGAGAAGGTCTGGCATGGTGTCTATCATATGTAAAATCTACCCATGCCACCTGCTGTTAAAGAAAGCTAATTGGTGCCTGAGATTATGTGTTAATTTTTCCATTGTATAAATGTGCCTCATGATAGCTTCTAGTGCTGTTTTGTAGGGGGTCAAGTCTGCAACCATAGTTTAGTAATGACTTTCTCAGTCGTTATCAGGTCTGTACTGATTAAATATGTCTGATGTTTATTAACCACCCCTCATAGGAAAATTAAGGAAAAGTGCTGGTAGGGAGTCAGTTCAGGAAAATCTGTACAGGTATGAGTTAATTCCTGTTCTATACGTTTCCAAAAATGTTTAAGAACAGGGCATAACCAGAATACATGTGAATGTGTTGCAGCTGTTTTACCACATGCCCTCCAACAAGCTGCCAAATGTCCTCCCCTAAATTTTGCTACCATACAAGGGGTGGGGAAGTAAAGGACTGTGGGTTTCCTGCCAGATTCCTTCCATTGCAGCAAAGGTGAAATCTTTTGCTATGTGGAGTAAATATACTTCCACTGTTTCCCAGTAAGCTGAACATTTAATTCAACAAACCAGCTCCATTCCACTGCATGGTATAAATCTGAAGGGGGGGGGCCAATACGGCTTTATATCCCAGAGAAATGACATGCTGTGGCATCCTTCCTAGTTTGGAGTTTTGAACTACCACCACTGGGGATGAGGAGGATCTCTGTGTTCCTGGAGCTGTTACACTGCTCAAAAAAATGTCTCACTTGAAGAAAACAAAAATGGTCAGTATTTGTCAGAAAATACTGATGTTTGAGCTGTGCAAAAGAGCAAGGTGTTCTGTCGACAAGAAATTGGTAGAGGTGAGTTAGCTCCTGCAAGTCCCAGTGGGTGAATCTTAAATCAGTTTGAGCTGGGCAGAAGGCTACATCATATGCCAATGCCCTCATTTAGAGCAGTGCTGCACGGTGCTTTTTTGGTTTGCCAAATGTTGTACCCTTGAAACAATACTGCTCTAGTAAAAATATTTTCAGAGGTGTCCGCTAACTTGGGGGGTGGGGTGGAAAGGAGAATTTTTGTAAGTGGTCCATTCAGGGCACTGATTCTAAGTCCTTCCAGTGGGCAGCATAGAGTGGCTCTAGGCATGCACAGATACACCGCTGAGCTGCTTGATAATAACAGAAGAGATTAGGTAGTGCTTTGCCCCCTTTTTGTCTGGAAAGTTGCAGCTTCATATAAGCTATTCTCAGTTGCCAAGAAACCTTGTTTCCAGCCACAGAGTTCCACCGCTTGATATGGCTACCACTACATGCTCACCCCCCACAGTCCCAGTACCACCTTGGATCCACCCCCACCCCCGGAAGGTTCCTAGTCTTATTGGAACTGCCATTGTAGCCTAGAGATAAGAGTAACAAGCTGTGAATGAGCTTGGTACATCCAGCAGACCTGGGTTTGATTCCCACAACCTCCATTTGCATACTGTGTGACACTGAGCAAGTCGCCTGACCTCCCCAGTGCACTCTTGGGTTGCCCCTGAAAACAGGCCTTGTGCTTATTGAGCCTTAACCAGTTACCAAAGATTAAAAAAAATGTGTGTGATGATGTGTGTATATATATATATATATATATATAATATATATATATAATCTCATGGCCTGTGGTTGGTGTTACTGTCCTTACTTGGTCAGAGGCTATCGAAGAGGGGAACATGCAGTTTGGATGATTGGCAACAACAGAGAAAGACAGGACATGTGATTATGGAGAGGTACTGACAGTGCTTTATCCATTCGGCTGGTAGCCACTTCCCTTTTACCAGGTGTCCTATCACCCCTGGAGAGCATGTCTTTGAACATTGTCTGAAGCATGTACACCAAACACTTAGATGTCTGAGCTCTCCCCACCGCAGGTGTGTTCAGAAGACTGTTCATGCACCCACTCCTTTTGTCACCCATGTGGAAATATTGCAGTATGTCACGCTGCCCACTCACCCCAGGGAAGGAGAGGATGCTAAATCTTCCCCACTGCAAGGCCTCCAGCAGACTGGGTTTGGAAACGCCCGCTGATGTCTCAGGGGGCTGTGCTAGTGGACTGTCCATCAGCAATCAGTTTTAAAGGGACACTGTCAGTTCGTAGTGGATTTTTAGCCTGCTTTAATAACACTACTTGCACATTTCTCTGTTAGTGAGCCACACATACAATGTGGTGTTCTAGCAGAGAATGAGCATTTAAAGAGGTTTTTGCCATTTTTTTCAATATTTACTGTCTTGACTTTATCCTGGACAGACCGCCCACTTGTGCACATGGACAGCTGAGATGGACATAAAGTGAGAGTAAACTCATGCATGGATGAGTTTCATTTTTTATATCAAATGTCATCCAAAATGATTTTCCAACAGACGCTGGTCTCCCGAGCACTGCAAAGTTAATCCACTGACAGAACGAGTGCTCCAACATATTTAATTCTGTGCTTGAAATTTAAAGCCATGGCTCTGGGTATGTGCTTTAATATCAACACTAATGCATATGTCCAGAGTTATGACTTTAAATTTCCAACACAGAATTATATGTTGGAACACTCATTTTGTTTGCGGAATAAATTTGTAGTGCAGGAGACCAACATCTGGTCAACTAACAAGGCCCTTGTTAGTCGACCAGTGCCCACGTTTCACCACAAACTGACCATTATAATATATAAAACACTCTGAAAGCTGCCACCCATTCACTATATTGGAGCGCGCCCCCCGCATTCTCCCTAGCATCAGGTCATAACGTTGCTGAGCGCGAGGGCAGAACTTGGGTGGCTCTTCAGACCGGGAAGTCCTCCAGGACCCAGTTTCCCTAAATTACCAGCGTTTTTGCGAGAAAAGTCTTGAAATATTTACCAACATGTGCAGAAATAACAATTAACCTGGAAGTAAGGCACCCATATATCGGGTGCAATAACAAACATTGGTTAATCTCTGTAACAAAGCCTTCTAGTCAGACAATTAGTGAAACAAGTAACCAGCATAATTAAAAAGACATGTATAAATGTAAAAAGATTTTGGAACTACCACATTAGAAACGAACAAGAGAAGGGCCGACAGGTAATGCAAAAGAAATTCCCCTATTACAGATTTTGGCATGACAGGGATATGGCCTGCTGATGATGCAATTCAATTGGTTTAACAATCTGACACTTATAAGCTGTAATAGATGAATGAATACTAAGTTAAAACATTGAAAGCAACCTAAATTTTTGTAGGCTTGATTTAACTTTTTTGAATGGACATATAACTCGTACTCTAGTGCTCACTCTGCATTGTACCCCTCTCATGCAAGTTGGTACACTCCTATTTCCCTACATGACAAAGTTTGTCTGGTACCTTGCCATTGTAAACATGGGTAGTAGATACAGCCCTGTTGTCATCACCCCGCCTCACCCCATCTGAGGGGCCACCTTGGCTGTAACCTTTCCTTCATTTGGCAGATGGTCGAGGGAGCAGTTGGGTTTGCAACCATCACCAATGCTGGGCAGCATATGTAAATCACCATCAAATAATTTAGGCTGACTCGGTTATGTGGAGGTATTGATGGCACCAAAAGGCCCCACAAACAATTGGCAAAAGCCAACAGCAGCACACTGTCGTGATGCTGGCCCCCTCCTTTCTGGATTAAGGCTAGGTCTGTGGCTGTCTGAGTCCTAACAAGGATTCAACACTTGTCTGTGGTGTGCTCTGTTTTGTCTCTAGAGATTGTTTGTATGGCCTTCTGGTACCATTTGGTCCTGCTTAAAGGGAAAATTTGTGAAAAGTGCTCCGGGTAGTTTGAAATCCATGGAATGATCTTTTAAATTTATTTTAGTCTTATATAACCGGTAAGGCCCACTAGCCTGTTTTCAGGGGTGATCTGGGAGCACTGGGCGGTTAAGTGACTTGCTCCGAGTCGCACAGTATGCAAGTGGAGGTTGTGAGAATCAAACTCAGGTCTGGTCTGCTAGATGTATCAAGCTTGTTCACACCTCGTTCCTCTAACCTCTACTGCCAGCCCACTGAGGTATAGCATTCCTCTGTAGCTGCAGCAGCAGCAGTCCAGAGATATTGATGATTAAGTGTGCCCCATCGTGTTACTAAATTGCCACCATTTTTAGAACCTTGCAGTGTCACTGATATTTATTTATTTTTTTTTTTAGTTGTTTAACCAGGAGTAGCACACTAAGCTGAAAGCTTTTTTACAGGTGCGACCTGGGAGCACAGGGAAGTTAAGTGACTTGCTCAGGGTCACACAGTATGTAAGTGGAAGCTGTGGGATTCTAACCCAGGTCTGGTCTGCTGGATGTCACCAGATTTGCAGCTCAGAGCCTTAAACCACTGCACTATACTGCCTACCTGAATCAAGCTGTGGTTGACTACAGTGTGGTTATCCATGGTTTGATCATCAGTGACATCACAAGGGTCTAAGACTGGTGGCAATGTAGCGTAAATACAGGGCAGACTTACAGTAGTTGTCGGTATCTCTGAACTGCTGCCAGCTTCAGAGGAACCCAGTGCCTCATTTAAAAGAGCTTTTTATGGATTTTCAAGCTGTGATGAACACAGTTCAAGACTGTTCCCCTTAATGCTGAGCCAGCTTAAATTATTTCATAGTAATTTGTATGTATCTCCTGTGATAAAGGCAGAATCTGTAATTTGGTATTTCTTTGCAACTTTGCTTTTGCTGGTGCCTTTTCAATGTAACCCAAACTTCTGAGCTTCTGGGCTGAAGTCCTTGTCTTTTTTTTAACTTTTTTTTAATAGATGTAATAAAAAGCAGTACAGTACATAGAGGTACAATGTAAAAATGGGCAAGACCGATACAAATTATGACAGGATACCTGATTGCCTTTCCAACAAGCTGGGGTATCATTATAGAATGCTCTTGAGACCCGTTTTTCCTCAAGATCGAGACAAGTAGCAAAATTATGAAATATTGCCTGCCTTTAACACTCTCCAGTGGTGCTACATAGGCGGCAAGCAGGAGTGCTTACAGAATGCCTCAGCTTTGTGATTGTGCTTGGTCCCTTCGGACTCCAGGCATGAGAATTGCTCCATGGCCAGTAAGTGTAAAGTGTGTAACAGAGCTCTTCACCTAGAGTTACCACCCTGTCCTGATTTCATCAGGAGTGTCCTGGTTTGGGGAGTGGAGCTATGTCCTATCAAAAAACAGGAAACATGCAAAATGCCCCTCGTCTTTAACTAGAAAAAAATATGTTCTTACCTCTAGAAGTTGCAGAAAACATCAGTACCTTAAATTAAATACCTGAAAGTGTTTGGAAACATAAATAACTAAAAACACTTTAATTATTTAAGAGGGAAAAAAAAGTGTGTTACATTGGTTGAAGTTACATAGTGTCTTGCGAAAAATCATGTGTCACTATGAAATGTCCTGATTTGGCCTTTTTAAAAGGCAGTAACTCTAGCTTCACCTCTGAGATGTGCTTGGTCCCACTTGGCTCCAGTGATGGGAAAGCCAAGTTTGAACTTGATCCCGGTCTCTAGGGTAGCAGTACATAAAAGACCACATGATATAAGAAGAGTAAGATGAAGGGAGTGCTCAATGCATTATGTAATCCCTTCATGAAGTGGTAACAGAGTCACTTGGATATTTGTTACAGTTGAGAAAATCCCACCCTGCTTTGTTGTAGGATGCTTCTGAGAGTACATATTTTTATCCACTTGTTAAAATATAAATCTTTAGGAGGGGAAATGTCATGTAGTTTTTCATATAGAAAAATCCAAGGTGCACTTGCAGGCAGCTTTATATATAGATTTAAATGAAGGGGATGCTGAGTTTCTTCAGTTCCTGTCCAAATTAACCACTTTTACGTAAAAAAAAAAAAATCATTCTAGTAATCAGACAGCATTCACCGGTTTCAGCACTGTTCACATAATACTGAAGTTTGATGGCCAACATGAATGTACTTAACACTGCAACTGTATAGTTTAATCTGTTTAAGAAAATGCATAAAATAATATTTTAAATGCCAGCGCTTTGTAACTGGCGGTCACTCTGTTAAGGCTAGCCTTTGAGACCTGTGTAATCCACAACAAAGAATTATTCTTCAAGTAAGAACAAAATTACAAAGAATCTCAG
The DNA here is from genome assembly GCA_016271365.2 of Neoceratodus forsteri. Classification (NCBI taxonomy): domain Eukaryota; kingdom Metazoa; phylum Chordata; order Ceratodontiformes; family Ceratodontidae; genus Neoceratodus; species Neoceratodus forsteri. Next base: position 1,102,405,502 of record CM028129.1, on the reverse strand, counting down.
CTTTCCAGACAGGACATCTGACCTTTCTCCTGACGTACAAATCCTAGTTAAAAAGTCTTCATTCACTGCAAAAAGAAAACCCTCAAAAGAACAAGTTAAATGAAGTGTGGAAAATCCATTTATTCAGTATTCCTACAGTTCTTTCTTTCGCACCTTGGTGGGAAAAGAGATGCAGGATGATAACAGCTCACATCTCGGTTTGTAAAGGGAAGGCTTTAAAAGGATGCACTCCCCATCTTTTTATGACTAGGGCTCGTGGAAGTTTTGAGGCAGAATTTAAAATCTGTAATTTTGAGGATTTGCACATTAGGAATCTCTTCCTTCTTAATTTGACCAAATACAAGCCTTGGACCTGTATTTCTCCCACAAGAGCAAATGACCGCTTAGTGTGATGTCATTGTCTCACTGCATAGTGCACACTTTGTCAGCCATGTCTTCTTGCTCTAGCTGTTGTTTGAAGTGTTCTTTAACTGTCTATACGCTTACCAAGTGTTGTGTAATTGATGCTGCTATGCTCTGCCTATAGTCTGTACCTGACTATTTACTGAGGCAGTGGTGTACACTGCTTTCAAAGTGAAATTGCCCACGACCACAACAGTTTCAAACTGGTGTCCCCTTCATATGTGTTCTGCATCCATTTGTTGTCCCCATCTTCCATTCTGGGCACGCTAGAAAGGAATTCTCTGGTGATTTTTGGTAAGCATTCCCTCGGGCCATCAGTGGCCCAGTTTATATTGCAACTGAAAAGACCCACACTGGTTCAGCTTCTCAGTCTGGGAGAGGATTAGAGGAACCTAATTGATTTGATTCCTGGACAGTTTACACTTACAATGTACACCAGGGTGGATCTCCATGATACCCACACTGGCATAGAAAGGCTGAGTTTAAACAGTGCTTGTGTTTGTTCCTGACTGAGCTTTGAAAGTGAATTTGTAATTGGAAAAGAGCCTGGGGCACAGTAAATGCGCCCATTCCTTCTTTGAGGGAGATGTGAGATGAGCATTTTGAACAATATCAACAAAAGTGTATGCAACACTCCAGTCCAACTTCTATGCTAAAACATGGTTTGGAAGGTACAGTTCGACTTTTCTGCCTGGACTGCCTGTGCAGCTGTCTGTTTAAACAACACATTTCATAAGTAGCAGTGTACAAGATACTTTGGACCATCCACTGTGCATCTTTTGTCTTCAGCTACGTTGTTGTTGTATCACTTTCAGATTTTTGTATGTTATGATATCACTTTCAGATTTTTTGGGGAAATATAAAATAAGTAGGTCTGATAGATAGTATTGTGTTGTATGTCTGAACACAGTGCATCTTCAGTGATCATCATCATCATCCCGCTCCATCACTGGAGGAACATGACCTTTGCAGCTTTCGTGATGGGAGGGTTTTCCTGCTTCAGCTTCACACCCACCTCTTTCCTGCAAAACCCCTTCCCCTGCATCCTCCCCCCAGCACTTCTTCCTTTCCACCTTATTCCCAACCCCATTCCCTCCTCTGTATACCAGCTTACCCTCACTACCCACTCACTGCTCCTTGGCCTAGGCCCCTGGCAGGGTTCTCTGCATCCTGGAGGGGACCAGAACTTAGGCAAACACCTTCCTCGTCTTCTACTCCCACCCCATTCTTTCCTGAAGGGGCTGGGTCTTGGCCCCCTATTCTCTCCCACCTCCCTCTGTCTTGGTCCTCCTGTATCCTACTCCCCATTGCTGCCTACTTCCCTCCTGTTGTGCTCTGCCTCTGCTGCCTACAACCTGCTTCCCTCCTGTTCATGCTTGACCTCCGCCTGGTGCAGGCAGGGTCCCCAGCATTCTGGAGAGGTCAGGCCCTGCAAACCCTTCTCCTCCGCCCCTTACTTTCCCCTCCTCCAAATCCCCCTTTTCCACCACCCCCGCTCTCTGTCTATATTGCCCCACCCACCCACCCCCTTCCTAGCTGTAGTTATTGGCTAATCTCTAATGCACTTACAGTCAACCTTGCACTTTTGTTACAGCTTGCAAATGTTGTTCTATCTGTGTCTGTCCTCGCAATCTTGCCCTAGTTCAACCTCATTGTATGCTGTCCAGCCATTTTCTAACTACAAAGCTATGTCCCACCAAGAGTTTGTTAAAGATATTTGTGCTATCATATCTATCTAGTTCTAGACTGTTAGCATTGTATCCATCTAGTTCATACCTGTTAGCATTCCTTCTTTTCAGTACTTCTGTTAGTCTGCTCACTTTATTGAATGTTATCAAATTGTATATCTCTATTGTGTACCAAATCTCTGTATACTATCCTCATGTTCCCCTACCCCCAGGTCGCACCAGGAGACGAGCAACTTGTTGCTCAGTGTGCCTTCCTGGTGAAACATTTTAATCAATAAATAAATAAAGTTTCCAGATTTTCCTTACCAAGTACCTTGTTTAGTATACATTCTCTGTTTAAATCTGCAAGGCTTACCACTGCACCAACTTTGCAAATATTTTTGACTCCCTGTGTCTCTGGTTGGTAATTTGAGTAGTTGGATGATGTGGGCTTTCTTTAAGGAAACATTAGAAAGGGCATTCACTGTTATTTTCTGTCTGGCATCTACAAATACCTTCTTTCCCCTTGGGGAATATCTAAATTGTGTCTATGCCTTTTGGGAAATAGCACATGGACAGTTTGAAAGTTTACAGTGACAACTGTACATTTTTGAGATACACTGTAAAATGCACATTAGTCACTTTTACTTTAATATAATGTTGTATTGTAGGTGTTAAGTCAAAAATGAAAAGTTTTTTTGTAGTTAAATTTTGTTTAAAGTTTTCATTAATAGATAAAAAGACAGCACACTACATAGACAAAATTAATACTCATGACACTCAGATGGAACAAAGCATAAAAACATTAACTGTTGTGTCTTTGTTTTAAAATAAAACAATCAAACAACAACTATTGGTGGTGCCTACAACTAAGCGTGTACAGCTATCTCTAAACCCATTTATATTCAGAGTTCCTGAAACAGCTCTGGGTGTGCAATCTATAATTGATGTGTTCCATTAGCATATTCAAGAGCACATTTATTAAATCTGCAAGGTTCAGGAGGAGGGGACATGCCTCTAGGGGCCAATCAATCCATTTATATAAGATATATATATAAAACACCCTATCTACATTATCTAGCTAGACAGGTTAGAACAGTAAAGCCAAAATATCCAGTACATTTTCCCCTCTTTCTCTGCTTGATAATGAAAGAAAGGGAGCCAGCAACCTCTGAATTCCTCTTTTTGTAGTCTTAAACTGTACTGTACTCTACTCTTTTCCATGTCCTGTATTCTTTGACAGTTTTTCCACTATACTGTAATTCCTCAGAGGGAAGGGCAGGGGTTAACCATAAGTGCATGATTACTTTTGGCTGCAGCCAAATATAACATAGATATCATTTGGACTTATCTGTTAGACCCTGGGAAGAATCCCTAAAATTAAATTTTGAGCTTGGTCCAGTGGAGACAGCCCCAGTATTTCTCCTGTTTTGAGTGCCACCATCTTCCAGTAGTCTCTTAAAATGGGGCATCCCCAGAAAAAGTGTGTATGAGTGCATGAGCCTCCACATCTTCTCCAGCATTGATCTGAGGGATGTGTGCCAACAGATACATAAGTGAAAAAAGAAGGGCAAAGGGAGGGATAGTGAGACTGAAGGTGGGGACGGGGGCCATGTGGAGGATGACAACAGTAAAGCTGACATACTGAAGATATGTTTCTGCTCAGTTTTTACTGAGGAAGAGGAGGGTAATGGGAGAGAGTACAAGGGATGGGAACGGTGCAGAAATGGACACAAGTCCCTTTACACAGGAAAGGGTCCTAAAGGAACTGGAAGGAATAAGAGTCGATAAAGCAATGGGGCCAGATGGGGTGCACCCCAGGGTCCTAAAGGAACGGAGAGAGGTGGTGGCAGAACCTCTGGCAATCCTGTTTAGCCGATCACTGGAAACAGGAGGTACCCAAAGACCGGAGGACAGCAGATGTAGTCCCCTTATACAAAAGCAGGAACAAAGAGGAAGCAGGGAACTACAGACCAGTCAGCTTGACCTCGGTAGTGGGAAAGATTATGGAAGCATTACAGAAGGAGAGATTGGTGGAACATCTGGTTGCCAACGGACTACAGGACCCAAGGCAGCATGGTTTCACCGGTGGGAGGTCATGCCAGACCTGCCTCATTGAATTTTTTGACTGGGTGACAAGGGAGTTGGATCATGGGAGGGCAGTGGGCATGGCCTATCTGGACTTCAGCAAGACCTTTGACACTGTGCTACATAGAAGGCTGTTAAACTGGGGAATGTGGGGGTGGGCAGTACAGTAGTGCAGTGGGTGGGCAATTGGCTGGGTGGCAGGACACAGAGGGTGGTGGTAAATGGCTGTCGCTCCGCAGAGGGAAGAGTGACCAGTGGGGTACCACAGGGATCAGTGCTGGGACCGGTCCTATTCAACGTCTTAGTCAGTGACATTGCACAGGACCTAGAAGGTAGAATTTCCCTGTTTGCTGATGACACGAAGCTCTGTAACAGAGTGGAAACGCCAGAGGGTGTAAACAGAATGAGGCAGAACCTGCCGAAACTTCAAGAATGAGCAAGGGTTTGACAATTGAAATTCAATGCAGAGAAGTGCAAGATAACGTATATGGGGCACAAAAACCCTGGAACAACATATCAGTTGGGGGGGGGGTGAGGATGTAGCATGCACCAAGCAGGAAAGGAACCTTGGGGTTATCTCTGATGACCTCAAGATAGGGAAGCAGTGTGACATGGCAGCAGGTAAAGCAAATAGGATGTTGATGTGATGCATTGGCAGGGACATCACCAGCAGGAAAAGGGAGGTCATAATTCCACTGTACAAGACACTAGTGAGGCCCCACCTGGAATACGGTGTTCAGTTCTGGAGACCTTACCTACATAAGGACATAGACAGGGTAGAGAAGGTTCAAAGGAGGGCAGCAAAGATGGTACAGGGATTGCATCAAAAGTCTTATGAGGACAGGCTGAAGGACTTGAATATGTACTCCCTGGAGGAAGTAGGGAGAGGGATATAATAGAGAGACATATAAGTACCTTACAGAGAGGAACAGGTGCAGGAATACACTATGTTCCAGTGAAAAGGTGTTCCAGGACTAGAGAGCATGGGATGAAGTTGGAGGAAGGGCGATTCAGAGGAAACGTGAGGAAAAGATTCTTCACATAGAGGGTGGTGGACAAGTGGAACACCCTGCCAGAGGAAGTATTGGGAGCTGAAACAATCATGGGATTTAAGAATGCATGGGATAGACATAAGGGAATTCTGGAGGTAAGGAGAGAGGGGCAACAAACTTCTAGAAAAACTTAAAGGGAACTTGCAAGCTCAAATGGGCAGACTGGGTGGGCCATAGGCCGTTATCTGCCGACAGTGTCTATGTATCTATGTTTGGAGATATTAGGGGTACGAAAGTATCGCACTACTGTTAGCCAACAGAATTCTCTCCAAGAGGGAGACGCCATTATTTTATTTATTCCCTGCCAAACTACTTTCCACCAGAACAGTGTGCCCTGTCTCATCCTCCCATTTCCTCCTAAAATCTGTTAGGTGATCAGATTCCAAAATGCATATCATATTGTGAAGAGTGAAGATCTTTTTGCTAACTTGGGGTTGAGTTCCCATGGATCGTAGCAGGAGCCTTAGAGGATTTTCTTCCCTATGAAGCATTGCTTTTTTTAGAATCGGTACTTAATGCCTCAGTTGCAAATATCTGAATAAGTCATGTTGTCCTAAGCCAAATTCTTGACTTAACTGGGGGAAAGAATTGTGTCTCCTCAACAACTGCCCTATATAAATCAGTCCATGTTTCTCCCACCAACAGAAGCCCAAATCCAGTTTAATTGGGTGAAATCCAAACAAGTACATATGGGAGTCAATTTGCTCATAACCCAGTGGAGTCAATATTTGACGGATCATATCCCAAACTCGAATGGTCTGATCTGCCCCGGTAATAATTACTGGAAGAGTGCCACAGATCACCTTGTCCATAAAGATGACATCCTCTTCTTAGCATGGATCAATGTATTTTGCTCCCAGAAACCCAAGTTTGGACATCCCCATCTGTGCAAATACTATTAAATTTTTCCGTTGTGCAGCCCAGTAATATACCTGAAAATCCAGTACCCCAACCCACCTTTTAGTTTTGTGGCTGTTAAAATATTCCATTTGAGATGAGGTTTTTGCTTCCCCAAATGAATTTAGAGAGTGTACTATGCAGCGACTTCCAGAAAGAGTTAGGCACCCTTAACGGTAAGGAGGAGAAAAGAAAATAGAATCTGGGCAAAATATTCATATGAATACTTTTGGCCCTTCCACCAGTTGACAGGGGAAATTCCTTCCATCTGTTACAGTCTGCTTGGACTTTCAACAGGAGTTTAGAATAATTTGTAGTAAACAAGTTACTCAAATCCCTGAGAATCCATATTCCGAAGTACCAGAACCCCGAGGTAACCTACCAAGTTAGAGAGATCTTTTAAAGGCAGACTAGGCTGGGCTTCCAAAGCCATAACTTCAGTTTTGACCACATTGATTTTAAAGCCAGAAGCCTGGCCAAATCTCTTTAAGTAAATCCAATATCCAAGGGAGATTTTGAAGGGGGTCAGACACATATATACTAAAGTGTCGTCCACATACAGGGACACTTTAATCTCCTCCCATTTATCTGAATACCTTGATAAAAGTCAATTGTTGTAGAAGAGCAGCCACATGTGCAAAACTAAAGAGCTGAAGGAGATAGGAGCACCCTTGCAGAGCCCACTGCCTAATACAAAACCGTGGTGAAAAGTGCCATTGACCCTTACACATGCTCTAGGTAACTATATAAATTACAAATCCAGCAGCAGAACTTTTCCTGAATTTAACCCTTAGGCTGCCAACAGAATTAGAATGAATAGGAGTTATGGACAGATAAATCAGTCTGTGGCACAGCAAGGGTGAAACTTACCAAGGGTAGCATCTAAAAAAAAACAAATCAAGGCAATCAAATGCCTTTTCAGAATGAAAAGTTTACTTCACTTGCATTGCCTTGCCACCTTTCTCCTTCTTTCGTCAAGGAGCCATCTCTTGTTTTTGCAGTGTGTTCTCTGCGTCTAAGTGATATTTGCTTCTCACAGAAAGAGTGGTGGGTTCCTGGAACAGCCTTCCAGCTGAGGTAGTGAGGGCAAAAACAGTGGTGGGGTTCAAAATGCCTGAGAGAGGCAGAATGGAATCATAGGGGTAAGGAATGGGGTGGGGCACTGTAGATCAAGTGGGTCAATGGAAAATGAAGATAGAAAAATAAATGAACAAATTGAGCAGACTGGGTGGGCCAAGTGACCCTTGTCTGCTGGAGTCTGTGTTTCTATGTTTCAGTCTAATTGTTGATTACACTGATAGTGTCAGCCTCCTTCTATTGTTCTGGATAGATCTCCAAACAGTGGCATTCACTTAAATTAATATCTGTTAAAGGAATATATACTGTTGAAGGATTACAATCTAATACACCAATAAACAAACTAAAGAAAGTAAAAGAAATGCTCCCAGTGGACATATATTATGAGGCAATTTATATCAGACTGCAAAACAAGTTTACATATTTAGGAGGATGAGTATAAATATGCTTGCTCTCCAGAAGGCATACTGTAGGCACCCTCTGCTAAATCCTCTGTAGCCACCGAAGGACATTTCAAAATAAATGGCATATTTTTAAGCAGAAGGGTTATTATAAGATGAATAGAAAAATTACTAAAAGCTTATTGGCTTAAGGGCAGTTACAGCTGTGATGTTATTGCAGTACTACAACACCTTCTAAAACTAGTCTAAAGAGGTGTTGGTGACTCAACAGGTTTCATGCTCACCTCTGAGGCTGGAAGATCAAAAGGTTGTGGGTTCTAGCCCTACACTAGGAACCTGAGGTAAAATCCTACTGACATTGTAGTGCAGCAGGAGAGGGTGCTGCACTCCTGAGGTGCCATCTGTAGATATTAAACCGTGGTCCCATTTGTCTTTCCTGATGGTCGCTCAGGTGGATGTTGAAGATCCTTATCACTTTCTGAAAGAGTAGAGAATTTGCTAGGGTTGGCAGCGCAACCTACAGGTTAGAGTAACAAGCTTTGAATGAGCTTGGTACATCCAGCTAAACTGGGTTTGAGTCCCATAACCTGCATACTGTGCGACTCTAAGCAAGTCACATAACTTCCCCAGTGCTCCCAGGCCACCCCTGGAAACAGGCTCTTGTGCCTAGTGGGCCTTACCCGGGTACCAAAGAATAAGAAAGCAAAAAAATCCCTGGTACCCTAGCCAAATTACCCCTATTCACTAAAAATACCACTGACCGCTTAGTCTGGCTCATTTCAGTTGGTTCCTATATGTATCTCCCTCCCTCCCCCACACACACACACAGCCCAGACAAGGCTGAATTATATTTTTGTTAACCCAAGACTCAATGCACGTGTGTTTGTATAAATTTAATATTTGTGAAAGGTGCCTGATTGACACCAGTGGAAACTATAGTTCTCTATTTATCCATGTGACTGTAACAGCAGGGGTATTCCCAGTGAAAGCTTCCCCCACACCGTGCTGTGAATGAGTGTAAACCCCATCATCAAGAAAACATCACATGAGTAAGAAGGTAATTCGTACTCCATCCCATTCAGTCAGTGGACTCTCATGTGAGACTGCTAGTTAGGGAGCCAATTAATACCAATAGTGTTGGTAGTTTTGTAATGTGGACATCTGCCCACAGGAAGCTGAACAACCCTCAGGTCATAATGTCTTTTGGGCACTACTGACCTGGGCTGAATTTGAACCAATGCTATAGATGAGAAAGGTTTCTTAACCCATTACCAGTTGAGTGAGTCATCCAGATCTTACTTTGAGAGACAGCTCTTGCAGCAGGTTACACCATTAGGACTGAAGCCGGCAGGCATCAGGACCCCACGGAAAAATTCTAGCTAGCTATCTTCAGTGGGGACCGCCCCTAACGTCGGTCCCGCCTCCGATGTCAGGCGTAGTACATAAGGGGGCGGTTCCGCCAGATTCCCCAGTTCTTTCCCGCCGTCGACTTGCATGTCTGAGCTCTTGGTTCAACCTTCTGTACGCGACGCGTGGTAAAGTGTTTTCCTATGGGAAATTCGTTCTCTTCATTTTTTTCTCTGATGTCCTCTCCGACCTCCGGTCACTCCTCGAAGTGTGCCCATTCAAGGATCCGCATTCAGCCTGTGTCCGGTGCCTAGGCCCAGACCACGACACCCGGTCCTGCACTTCTTGCCAGGGTTTCAAAAGCAGAACCCGGATCCGTTGCCAGAAGGCCCTACAGGCATTCCTGCTCGAGGAACAACTCAAGACCATGGCTTCCAAGGGGGATTCTTCGCGAAGGCCATAAAGCATGCTGAAGCACAGGAGAAGGCCCCTTCCAGGTCCCGTCTAGGGCCTCTGACTCGCAGCTCCGGCTCCAGGTCCAACCGCTCTCCTTCCCGGGCCAGCTCTCAGCCTCCCCCACTGCGGTGAGAAAGTCTTCAGGCTCCTCTTCTCAGGCCAAGACTCCCAGACCTTCCTCGACCTCCAAGGCCCTGGCTAAGTCGGGGGATCGTCACCATCATCACAAGTCGGGTTCCCGCCATTCCAAACCCGACATCAGGTCTGCTTCCTTGCCTCCTGCTCCCCAACAGAAGACCAAGGAGCTCACCTCACTCAAGAGGCCGTTGGACCCGACGCCGGTTCGCCGCCGTCGGCCTCTTGCCGGTCCTCATCACGGGCGCGGTGAGGGACCAGCGCCGCTCAATCGAAGAGGACCCGGCGCCTCCGACCGGCGTCGGTCAGGAGACCATCACTGAGGAGGAGTTGACTCAGCCCGAGGACCAGGCAGGCCGACCCGGTCCTGTTGAGACTCCCAGGGAACCCTCGCCGCAACCCTCGCCCCTGTGGAGCCGACGCCGGGACCCCACAACCGACCACCGCCGCCCGGTCCATCATCGGGCCTTTCTTTTTCAGAGGTAAAGGAGCTTTTCACTTACTGGTGGGATACCATCAAAAAGGACATGGTACCCACTCCACCTCCACTTCCACCTCCTCCTCCTCCTACACCGGTTGCTCCGCCGGTTCCTGCGCCTCCTTCTCCATCTGGGTCTGCAGGCCGGTTACCTCCTCCCCGGGAGCCCAGGACCCTCCAAGGGGGAGACCAGACAAAAGGAGACCTCCGTCCAGATCCTCTTCTAGGTCACCCAGCCCTAAGAGACCCAGAAGACGCCGACGTTCGCCTTCGATGGAGGACACGGGATCAGAGTTTTCAACATCCAGATCCCCATCTCCCCTCTCCATCCCTTCTCCGGACCCACGTGAGATGCCAAAGTCTCCTCCGGATGACCCTTCGTTCTCGGATATCATGAGACACATCCAAGAGAACATGGGATGGGATGCGGAAGAGTTAGACCCCGAAAGGCTACGCCTTGCGAAGTACCTTCTGCAGAAGGACCCCAAGCATGTGGTGGTGCCACCCTTGGTAGACACTATCGTGGACGTCACCAAGGCAGCGTGGAAGCGTCCACATTCACTCCCGGCAATGCTGAAGAAAGCTGACCACTTGTACAAGGCTCCAAGAGAAGACCAGTACTTGACTCAGCATCCTCAGGCCGACTCTCTGGTCATAACAGCCTCTCATGACCGGTCCCAGAGACCGCAACATTTGAGCACCCGCCACTGGACCCAGAGTCCAAGCAGCTGGACGCCATGGGTAGGCGCACATATGCTTCCGCTACCTGCGCCATCAGATCCCTAAATTATTTGACCCACATGGTGCAGTTCCAAAATGCCCTGTGGGAGCAGGGTCTGGATGCGGCTGAGAAATTGCCGGGAGGTGAGCAGAAGGAGGAGATGTTGCAGCTCCTCCGTACGGGTTCGGACATGGGAACCCAAGTGCTACGAGCCGCGTACGACTCCGCGGACTCCTCGGCCCGAGCAGCAGCTTCAGGCGTATGCCTCCGGAGACGCTCTTGGCTCCATGTCTCCGGTTTTACCCCGGACGTCCAGAAAAACATCATGGACGCACCATTCGAGGGAGAAGTTTTGTTTGGTAAACCCTCAGAGAAGATAATTACCAAACTCCAGGAGGCCGGGAAGGCGGTGAGGTTGGTTCAGGCCATGTACCGATCCAAGCTTAGTTCCTTTCATAGGAACCAAAGCCGATTTTTGTGGACGGACGCAGAGACAACAGTCCTGCCCCGCTCCACAACAAAGGGGCTCCGGTATTCACAGAGCCCATGGAAAACAGCCCGCGGGTCGAAGCCAGCGCACTTCTAAGCTGGTCCAGCCAGCGGGACCCTCAGCCACCACAGCCTGACTCCTTCCCGGCCCCCACCCCTCAGGATCAACGGGACGTCACGGTTGGGGATCGCATTGCGAATTTCCTGCCAGGATGGCAGACTATAACCACCGACAGGTGGGTTCTTCAGTTGGTCAGAAGAGGCCACTTTATAGAATTCACGGAAAAGCCACCCTCGAGGCCTCCTTTGCTCTCCCAGTACCCGGGTCAGCACAAGTTATTGATCAGACAAGAAGTACTCACGCTCCTGCAAAAGGGAGCGATAGAGTACATCCCAGAGAACCAGAGAAGACATGGATACTATTCCCATTTCTTCCTGGTTCCAAAGAAGACAAGGGACCTCCGTCCGATTCTGGACCTCAGCGACCTCAATTTGTCGGTCGCCTACAAAAATTCCGCATGGTAACTCTTCGGGTCTCATTCCATGCTGAAGCAGGGCGCCTTTTAGCGTCTCTAGATATACGGGCGGCTTACCTGCACATTCCTATAACTCAAGCACACAGAGGTTCCTGCGTTTGAGTTTCTCGGCCATCATCTTCAGTTCGAGCCCTTCCATTCGGGCTGTCATCGGCACCCAGGGTCTTTACCAAATGCATGGCAGTCGTGGCAGCGCCTCTAAGGAGACAGGGCCATTATGTGTTCCCGACCTGGACGATTGGCTTTTTCATGGCTGCCTCAGAGAGGCATTGTTACAGGCGATCTAGTGCACCCAGGACCTGTTTGATCTCTGGGTATCCTAATCAACCAAAGTCTCTCCTGGTACCGTCGCGAAACTGCAGTTCATAGGCGCAGTACTGGACACCGTTCAGGAAGAGCATTTCTTCCAGGCGACAGGCGGGCGCATCAGATCCCTCATCAGGAGCTTTGGTCGAGTCAAGACCGTCCCAGCCAGGTGGGTCCTTCGCTTGCTTCCGGACACATGGCTGCGGCCATTCCTACTGTCCCTTTCGCAAGGCTCCAAATGAGGGTAACTCAGTGGATGTTCAAGGTGCAATGGGACCAAAGGCAAGACCACATGCAGCATCCGGTCAGAATCATGAACACTGCGATTCGAGACTGGCAGTGGTGGCTAGACCCAGGGACACTCTCTATGGGCGTTCCATCTGTAGCGCCGTCCCCGGAGGTAATCCTCACCACAGGCGCCTCAGGTCTAGGGTGGGGAGCACACCTGGACGGGGTGAAGTCCCAGGAAACATGGACCCCCTGGAGGCCCACCTCCATATCAACGCTCTAGAGATGAGGGCGGTCTTTTATGCCCTGCAGGCATTTCAGTCAGAGATCCCGCCGAGTACTCTCCTGCTTCAGACAGACAACACGGCGGTGATGTATTACCTCAACAAACAAGGAGACGCACACTCTTACCCCCTTTGCAGGGAGGCCATGAGGGTGTGGGATTGAGTAATCCGACACTGCGCGAATCTGATCACAGTACATGTTCCCGGGGTGGACAACACAATTGCAGATAGCCTGAGTCGCTCCCAGGCCAGAGTCCATGAGTGGGAACTTCTTCAGGAGGTAGCAGAGGATCTGTTTCTTCAATGGGGAACTCCAGAATTGGACTTGTTCGCTTCCCCATCCAAGCACAAAACTGCCCAATTTTTGCTCGCTAGATCCAGGGCCTGGTGTTTTCTGGCGAGACGCGTTGTCCCTCTCCTGGGCGGACAGATTCCTCTACGTTTTCCCTCCCTTCCCGTTGATCCAGAGAGTTCTTCTCAAACTGCGCAGGGAGCATGCAACAATGATCCTGGTGGCCCCTTTCTGGCCCAGACAGATCTGGTTCCCTTTGCTAATTCAGCTATCTCGGGAACCTCCGCTCCCATTGCCATTCAGCTCCCATCTCTTGTCTCAGGAGGAGGGTTCACTGGTCCACCCGGACTTACGCTCACTGAACCTGCATGCATGGCTCCTAGAGACATAGCCATCTTGCGTCACGGGGTCTCGCAAGAGGTTGCGGAAGTTCTTTCTGCAGCCAGAAAGCCGGCAACACATGCGACGTACGCCATGAAATGGCGCCGTTTTTGTCTGTGGTCGCAAGCACGCGGCCTTTCCCCTTTAGGTTGTCCGGTGAAAGCGGTGTTAGAGTACCTGCTCTCCCTTTTCCGTTCGGGTCTCGCCTACTCCTCTATTAAAGTGCACCTCTGTGCCATTTCAGCTTATCACCTCCCGGTGGGACAGCGCACAGTGGCACAATTAGATGCCTGTCGAGAATTCTTGAGAGGGGTGTTACATCTTAGGCCACCCATTAAGGACCCAATGCCTCCATGGGACTTGCTCTTTGTCCTGGAGCAACTCACGCCTCCCCTTTGAGCCTGCTGCTGGATTACAGCCATGCTTTCTGTCGTGGAAAACGTTGTTTTTGGTTGCTGTTACGTCAGCGAGAAGAGTTTCTGAGCTTCATGCTCTCATGTGCAAACAGCCTTATTTAATTTTCCACCAGGACAGAGTATCCCTGAGGACGAATCCTAAATTCTTGCCTAAGGTGGTTTCCACACTTACTCTCAATCAGTATATTGACCTGCCGGTCTACTTCCCTAATTATTCTAATAGAGGAGAGGCGCTGCTTCACACCCTGGATGTTCACTGCAGCTTAAGGTACTACCTGAGCAGAACTAAGCAGCTTCGTACTTCAGAGCAAGTTTTCGTTTCCTTTACTGAAAGGATGATGGGCCAACCAGTATCCAAACAGTCCCTGTCTCGCTGGCTTGTCCAGTGCATCTCATACTGTTATATCATCAAACGAAAGCCCCTCCCAGGATCGGTCCAGGGCCATTCCACTAGGGGTGGCCACCTCCTTTGCAGCACTTCGAAACGTCTCCACCTCTGCCATTTGTGCTGCAGCCACTTGGAGCTCTGTACATACCTTTATCAGGCATTATAGCCTGGACATTGCTTCACGGCGAAGAGCAGGCTTCAGTCTGGCGGTGCTACAGGGTCTCCTGTCCTAGATTCAGGACCTGGAACGTTCTTTCTAATTCCTCCTCCCAGAGTGTTTGCAAGCGCTACTGCTTGGGAATCAGTCCTAATGGTGTAACCTGCTGCAAGAGCTGTGTCTGAAGTAAGATAGTACAGTTACGTAAGAACTTACTGTAACAGTAGATCTTCGAGAACAGCTCTTGCAGCAGGTACCTTCCCGCCCACCATCCCCCTTGGAGGAGGCATGGCTCAGCCTTTCTGAACAAGGATTTATAACCTTCTGTCTTCTGACGGTGGATCCTCGGTCTCCTGTTTCAATGTCAGCCTGCGGCCGGAAGTCTCCGGCGGGAGAACTGGGGAATCTGGCGGGACCGCCCCCTTACGTACTACGCCTGACGTCGGAGGCGGGACCGACGTTGGGGGCGGTCCCTGCTGAAGATGGCTAGCTAGAATTTTTCCGTGGGGTCCTGATGCCTGCCGGCTTCAGTCCTAATGGTGTAACCTGCTGCAAGAGCTGTTCTCGAAGATCTACTGTTACGGTAAGTTCTTACGTAACTGTACTTTCCTTCAGGATCCATTTTATAATGCTAATAAGTCACACCAGGGCATATATTGGTTAATGTTATTTCTTGGGTGGTCCAACTGCTTCACAACACTTCCAAGGTGGGATGTCATTCCAGCATAACACATTTCCCATTGTGCCTTATTACCTAATTGTAACACGACATTATGGAGAGCCGTACAGGCGCCTACGCGATAGGGCGTGGAGGTCATTACGCTGGTGTAGAGCAACACGCATTGTGAGACGATAATGCCGTGGTTGTTGTTAGGAAGCAGGTTGACGGTATCCAACACGGCATTATTTCTCATAATGCCGTGTTGCTGTTGCGCTCGACGAGCCCAACACGGCATTATCGTCTCATAATGCCGTGTTGCTCCTGCAGTGGCCACAACAGCCACTGGGTCGCAAGTGGCGCTGTGCTGGCCGGGGGTTAGCGAGAGAACCGGGAGATGGAGCCAGCGAGCAGCGAGACTGTGCCGCAGGAATGCAGGACACACATACGGAGAGAGAGGTAGGGAGCCCTAGACCTTCTCCGTGTCACAAGGGCATTAATCCTCCAGCGTCGGGCTGTACGGTGATTAATGCCCGCTAAAAGGTGAAAACCCTCGGCTTCGCCCTTGTGCAACAACCCCCCAGCGGGCATTAATCCACTGGTAGAGCCTCCTCTGTCGGTGATTAATGCTTACATAACCCCTGCCAGAGGAGCATAACATCCTGCTAGAAATGTGTTATTTTCAGCTTAACCTTTTAAAGTGAGGTTTTGTGCATGCCTGACCACAACTGCGTGGCAGACCTTCTTGTAACTAGCCCCTCCTCAACCTAGATAACATACAAAGAAACCTGCAACAAAGTAATTTTAGGAGAAAATTGAAAATCTACTTCATGATCCACATGAGATGAATGAGTTGATGTTTACATAATTTAACAAAATATTTTTGAATGTAAATGTAAATAACCTTACATATTTCTGAAACACCATTCCCTGCGATATCACTTAGTGAGTGAATCATATGCAGTGTGGCATTTGTGTATAAATAAAAGTTATGTAACATAAATGATATTGGTGAGTGAGTGGATGGCTGATTTAACTTTTTTAAATGTGATATAAGCACCAAACTTTAGCCCCCATCTTGCACAGATCTTTTTGTATTCCGTAAGAGCAGAGAGGCCCTAACACTGTGTGTGTGTGGTGGTTACATTGAATGAGATGAAACTTTCAGAAACAGTCAGAAGTCATTAGAAAAACATGGTGTCAAGATCCCCCAGTAAAAAAAAGGGACCTTTTTTTTTTAATAAAATGTAACATTGCAAATTTGCAAACTAAAATATTATAAGTGAAATAAGGAAAATATCATTAAGATAAAGTAACATTATGCAAATCAAGCATAACTACATGAAAAATCACAATGCAAGCAACCCCCACATACACCAACCTAAAGACCGAAGAAAGAAAACTAACTAAAACCTCCCAGTAGACACAGTGGCCAGATTAACACACAGAAATGCAACTTCATAAAACCACAAAAAAAAAACTATCCTAAACAGAAAACATTGCAATAAAGCTAAAACCGAAGAACCCAAGTTCACACATACAAAACCATCTTCAGAGTTAAAGGAGTGCTACAGGCAGAATTTGCAAAAGACTGCGCCTCAACTACTTCATCCATCGTTCAATACTGCCTGCAACCTGTTTGCACCTGATAAACAAAAATTAAAGGTGCCAACACACCTTGGCTATCTCGAACCCTTTTGGACCAGATCTTGTGAATGAGAGAATCTGTGGCACATTGCACAGGATACCAGAAAACCCTCTGACAGGCAACGCTACCAGGAAGCACGTAATAAATGCACGTGGGATATTCGAAAAGCAGAGGCTGAGTACTATAAATCCTTGCTCACCAACACATGGGTCTCAGGTTGCAAGTTTTGGGACTCTCTCAAAGCAGCTAAGTGGCAAAGCCCCACTGCCCCACTTACCCATATCAGGGCCAATGGATCTATCACCTCAGACCCAGCTCTTATCGCAGATGCATTAAATGACACCTTCCTTGACCTCACTGGTGTTCTCCCCCCAAACTTTTTCTCCTCCACCCACCCTACACCACACTGCCCCCTTCCCAACCTCCGTTTCCACTTTAAAGCAGTTTCCCAGCGTGAAGCTGCCCCTCTCCTACTCATAGCCCTCAGTAAATCTAGTTTCAGCAGTGACACACTGGACCTGAAACTGCTTAGACTCACATTCAATAAGGTTCTCCCCCACCCACCTTACCATGCTTTTGAACCGCTCCCTTTCTCTGGGCCAGTTCTCCACCAAATGGAAATCTGCCCTCATCACTCCTATCCTTAAAAGTGGTGACCGCACCCTGCCTGGGAACTACCGCCCAATATCAATCCTGCCTCCCCTCTCTAAAACCCTGGCCACCCAACTAAAGGACTACCTCACTAAATATAGTATCCTGTGTCCTGAACAACATGGCTTCCGCCAGAACCATAGCACCACCACTGCCCTCTTGGAATTTACAAATGCCCTCCATACATCCCTGGACACCGGCTACACTGCTGGCGCTGTCTTTATAGACCTCTCAAGGGCATTCGATACCGTGCACCACTCACTTCTATTACACTCCCTCACTCAGATAGGCCTATCCCATGAGACCATTGACTGGTTTGCCAGCTGTCTGTCTGAGAGAACCCAGACAGTCCGGATTTCCCACTCCCTGTCATCCCTCCACCAAGTCAGGCCTGGGGTCCCTCAAGGCTCTATTCTTGGCCCACTTCACTTCTCCCTATTCCTCAACTCCCCTGCCCAGTGCCTGCTCGGAAAAAATTCCATTCTGTGCAGATAATGCAGTCCTCTACAACTCACACACTTATCCCACAGCCCTCCACTCGGCACTCCAGAAATCTTTCTCTGAAGCTGAATCCTGGTTCATTCAGTATAGGTTAGTACTAAATTACGAAAAAACTAAATCCATGATGTTTGCACAACCCCAAAACAAGAACCTAGGACAACCCTTGCTCATTCTGAACTCACTGAAAGACCCATTGAACAGGTTACCACTTTGAAATACCTCGGCATCAACCTAGACATTGGTATCACTTTCCACAACCATATCCAGATGCTCAGCACTGCCATCAATACACATATTGGTCTCCTTCACTGCTATAAGCACTGCCTCCCCCTGAATCTCTCTGCCTAGCCATCTCTGCATCTATTCTATCTCTAACTGATTATAGAATCATCATTTATGGTGCAGCCGACACCACCCACCTACACAAGATTAGACTGGCCCTCAGTAAGGCTTGCAGACTTGCTACAGGCTGTCCTAGACTTAAACACACCTGCACCCTCTGTGCCTCCATAAACTGGCTCAACTTGAAGGGAGACTAAAGTACCAGGCCTGCCTCTCCGCTAGAAAATCACCTCAGGATTACTCCACCAGCCCTCTCCCACTACTTCAATCCCCACTGTCTACCCACCTCACCACGGCAATCAGCGACTACCCACTTTAGGGTCGCTGCAAGACCACCTCAGGCCAAAGAACATTCCGATATCTGGCCCCATCCTGGTTCAACTCACTCCCAGATTCCTCCTCACTGAACCCAAACTTGGTGGTTCAAGTCCCAACTAAGGACCTTATCCCAGGGATCAGTATGTGACTGCCCCTAAATCTGACCTTCCATTTCTACCACCCCTCCCTCCTCCTCCCTTGACCATGGACCTAACACTGGTCCGCCGCCTCTGGGCATGCCTATACCTTGATAGTGGACTCCAATGTCCTGCCTTGGCTACGAATGAACTCCTGGGCATGGCTAGTGCCACCTCCCTGAAATGTTATGTTTGTACCTGTAACCTTTTGCACTTTTTACCTTGTTAGCAGCTCTCTGTTACCATGTATTCCCTGCTGCTATTTTGTATTTTCTGTATTCATTTGCAACCATTCTGTAACCATTGTCTTTAATTACTGTGTTAGTCATTACTTTGTTCACGGTTGTCTCTGTTTTATGTCTGCGTGGAACCTTTGTAAAGGAGTCTTTGACTCAAAGGTGTTATCAATATTTATCATTAAACAAATAAACAAAATATGTTATGTATAGTGTTCTGTTTTTGTGTGAAGTCATCCTACATACATACATACAAATGTGCCAGCAGAAACAAACCACCAGTCTCTCGGTCTGCTCAGTGTGTGCAGCTAGCACCCCTAGTTTGCAGCTGCCCACCCCACCTCTCATTTGTCTCCTGCCACTCCCACCTTCCCCACCCTCACTCTCCCTATTCCCTGTCCCATGCCCTTTTGAAACTGTTCACAGATTTACATGATACCTCCCATTCTGGTAGGGCATTCCATTTTTCTACCACTCTCTCTGTGAAACAGTGTCTCCTCTTTTCCTTCCTAAATCTTCCCCCCTCTATTGTTAGCGCATGCCCACTGGTGATCCTCCCTCTTCTTAACTTAAAGACCCCATCTGCACCATCCTTATTGATTCCCCTCAGATACTTGAATGTCTCTTATCATGTCCCCCTGTCCCTTCTGTCCTTCAGGGTGTTCATATTCAGATCTCTCAGCCTGCTGTTATAGTCTGTCCCTTCCATTCCACATATCATCTTTGTTGCCCTCCTCTGCACCCCCCCCCCAGTAGCCTGATATCACTCTTTAGGTATGGCCTCCAAAACTGCACACAGTACTCTAAGTGTGGCCTTACCATCGACCTGTGGAGGGGCAAGATCAGCTTTCTTTCACCTGGACAAAAAAAAACTTGCTATGCATCCCAGCATTTTGTTCGCGTTTGCAGCTGCTCTCCTGCACTGGGCAGTGTTGTCCATGGTCCCTGTTATCATTACCCCAAGGTCCTTCTCATCCTCAGTGATCCCCAGCTTAATCCCTCCCAGCCAGTATTCTCCCCTTGGGTTCTTCAACCCAAAGTGCATAACTTTACATTTCTTTGCATTGAACCCCAGCTGCCACCTCTCTGACCACTGACCTAGCTTGCTTAAGTCCCCCTACAGCTGCTTCCATCCCTCATCGCCATTCACCAGTGCTCCGATTTTGGTGTCTTCAACGAACAGACTTATCTTGCCCACCACGCCGTGTGCAGTGTCTGATATGAAGAGTCCGAACAATACTGGCCCCAACACAGAGCCCTGTGGCACCCCACTCATCACTGGCCTTGGAGCTGAGAGCTCCCCTCTCACCACCACCCATTGCAGTCAACCACTCAGCCAGCTTGTAATCCAGTTCATCATTTTTGGCCCTACCCCTACACCAGTTAGCTTGCCCCCAAGCCACCCATGAGGCACAAAATTTAATGCTTTGCTGAAGTCCAAGTAAAGAACATCCACTGCATGACCCTTATAGTAGGTTAGTAAACAAGTTGGGCAGCCTGGGAGTGGGTCACAAGGTGGTAAACTGGGTCAGAAATTGGTTTAGCAACAGGACACAGAGGGTGATGGTAAATTGAGTCCAATCTGAAGAAAGTGGAGTAACCAGTAAAGTGCCACTGGGTTCAGTACTGGGGGGGGCAGTCCTCTTTAATGTCTTTACTAGCAACATTGTGGAGGGAATAGAAGGACAGGTATGTCTCTTTGCAGATGACACCAAGATCTGCAATAGGGTTGACACTCTGGGGTGGAAGATGAGAGACTTAACCAAGTTGGAGGAGTGGTCAAGTGTGTCAGCTCTGATTCAGTGCCATGAAGTGCAAATCATGCACTTGGGAACAAAAAATCAGGGAGGAATATATGATTGGGGGATACTAACAACAACCAAACTGGAAAGGGACCTCGGGTAGTCATAACAGATGATCTGAATGTAGCCAAACAATGCAAGAAGGCAGTGAAGAAAACCAGAGGTTGCTGGGGTGCACAGGGAAGGTATCACCGGTGATGTTGCTGTACAGGCAGTTGGTGAGGCCTCATCTGGGTACTGTATGCAGTTCTTGAGACCTCATCTCTGAAAGGACATTGACAGGGTGGAGGCAGTCCAGAGAAGGAAAATGAAAATGGTGCAGGGGCTACACCAGAAATCATATGAGGAGAAATTGAGGGAACTCAATATGTATACACTGGAGGAAAGGAGAGAGGGGGGATATGATAGAGACATTCAAATATGTCAAAGGGAACAGCAGAGATCATGAGGGCAGCATCTTTCAGAAAAGAAGTTGTGCAAGAACAAGGGGTCACAATATGAGGCTGGAGGGAGGAAGACTCAGGGGCAATGTGAGGGAGTATTTTTTCTCAGAAAGGGTGGTGGATGCATGGAACAACCTTCCTGAGGAAGTTTTGGGGGCAACAATGGTAGGCAAATTCAAGAATGCATGGGACAGGCAGAAGGCAACACTAGGGGCAGGAAGGAGGAGGTAGGCTGCAGATCAAGTAGGATCTGGAATTTATATAATAGGTAGGGAAATGGGCAGACTAGGCGGGTCAGGCAGTCCTTATCTGCCATCAAACTCTATGTTTCTAAATAAAATGCTTTACTGAAATCTAAATATAATACACCTACTGCCTGCCCTCTGTCATTCGCCTTCATCACCCAGTCGAAGAATGAGTCTGTTTACCTTTAAGGAATTCAACCAACTGTTCTTTCAGGATAGTCTCCATCATTTTTCCCATTACTGATGTCAACTACAGACAGGCCTGTAGTTCTCTGGGTCATTCCTAGGTGTGCTGTTATGCAGCAGTACCATGCATGTGGCTCTCAACTCCAGCAGCACTGCTTCCATTTCTACTGAACTGTTCAACAAATCTGTTGGCAGGCCCACAAGTTCTGCGGCCAGTTCTCTTAACACTCTGGGGTGCATGCCTTCCTGTCCTGGGGACTTGTTCATCTTTAGGGTCTGGCGCCCCTTCATGATACAGTCCACTGTGATTCTATCCTCCATCATACCCATTCCCTCTCCCCTTCCCCTGCCCATCCTCCCTTGTGGCACAGGACATAGATACATAGATACATAGACAGTGTCGGCAGATAAGGGCCTATGGCCCACCCAGTCTGCCCATTTGAGCTTGTAAGTTCAGTTTGTTTTCCTAGAAGTCTGTTGCCCCTTACCCCTGACCTCCAGAATTCCTTTATGTCTATCCCATGCATTCTTAAATCCCGTGATTGTTTCAGCCCCCACCACTTCCTCTGGCAGGGTGTTCCACTTATCCACCACCCATTCTGTGAAGAAATTCTTTCTCATGTTTCCTCTGAATCATCCTCCCTTCAACTTCATCCCATGTCCTCTAGTCCTGGAACATCTTTTTCACTTAAAAATAGTGTTTTCCTGCACCTTGTTCCTCCCGGTAAGATACTTGTATGTCTCTATCATATCCCCTCTCTCCCTCCTCTCCTCCAGGGAGTACATGTTCAGTTCCTTCAACCTGTCTTCATAGGACTTGTGATGCAATCCATGGACCATCTTTGTTGCCCTCCTCTGAACCTTTCTACCCTGTCTATGTCCTTACGTGAGGTATGGTCTCCAGAACTGTACACTGTACTCCAGGTGGGGCCTCACTAGTGTCTTGTATAGGCGGAATTATGACCTCCCTTTTCCTGCTGGTGATGCCCTGCCTATACATCCCAGCATCCTATTTGCTTTACCTGCTGCCTTGTCACACTGTTTCCCTACCTTGAGGTCATCAGAGATGATAACCCCAAGATCCCTTTCCTGCTTGGTGCATGCTATATCCTCACCCCCCCAACTGATATATTGTGCTAGGGTTTTTGTGCCCCATATGCATTATCTTGCACTTCTTTGCATTGAATTTCAACTACCAAACCCTGACCATTCTTCAAGTTTCTGCAGATCGCGTCTCATTCTGTCTACACCCTCTGGTGTGTGTCTACTCTGTTACAGAGCTTTGTGTCATCAGCGAACAGTGAAATTCTGCCTTCTAGGTCCTGCACAATGTCACTGATGAAGATGTTGAATAGGACCTGTCCCAGCACTGATCCCTGTGGTACCCCACTGGTCACTCTTCCCTCTGTGGCGTGACAGCCATTTACCACCACCCTCTGTGTCCTGCCACCCAGCCAGTTACCTACCCACCACACTACTGTCCTGCCCACACCCATATTCCCCAGTTTGTGTAATAGTCTTCTATGTGGCACAGTGTCAAAGGCCTTGCTGAAGTCCAGATAGGCCATGTCCACTGCCCTCCCTGATCCACCTCCTAGTCACCCAGTCAAAATTCAACTAGGTTGGTCTGACATGACCTCCCCTGGTGAAATCATGCTGCCTTGGGTCCTGAAGTCCATTGACAACCAGATGTTCCACCAATCTCTCCTTCAGTAGTGCTTCCATGATCTTTCCCACTACCGGGGTGAGGCTGACTGGTCTGTAGTTCCCTGCTTCCTCTTTGTTCCCACTTTTGTATAAGGGGACTACATCTGCTGTCCTCCAGTCTTTGGGTACCTCCCCTGTTTCCAGTGATCGGCTAAACAGGATAGCCAGAGGTTCAGCCACCACCTCTCTTAGTTCTTTAAGGACCCTAGGGTGCACCCATCTGGCCCCATTGCTCTATCAACTCTTATTACTTTCAGTTCCTTCAGGACCCTTTCTCATGTAAAGGGACTTGTGTCCATTTCTGCACCATTCTCACCCCTTGTACTCCCTTCAGACCCATTACCCTCCTCTTCCTCAGTAAAGACTGAGCAGAAATACCTGTTCAATATGTCACCTTTACTGTTGTTACCCTCCACGTGGCCCCCGTCCTCCCCCTTCAGTCTCACTATCCCTCCCTTTGTCTTTCTTTTTTCACTTATGTACCTGTAAAAGGTTTTGTCCCCTCTACCCACTGATTTTGCAATGTGCTCTCCTGTCTGAGCTTTGGCTTCCCTTACTGACCTCCCTGCCTCCCTTTGCTTCTCCTGGTACTTCTCCCTATCCCCTTCTGCCTGTGTCTTTTTGTTTGCCTGAATGCAATCTTTTTGTCTTTCACTTTCTTTGATACCTCTTTGGAAAACCATAATGGTCTCCTCTTCCTTTTCCTCTTGCTAACCTGCTTAATGCATAATTCTGTTGTTCTTGTAATCCCCATTTTAAATACTGCCACTGTTCCTCAACCCCTGATTCCTGTCCCATTCCCTTAATGCCTCTTTCAAGTATCTCCCCATTTTCCCAAAGTCTGCCCCTAAAATCCAGGATACGTGTTTTGTGGTTTGGTTCTACTCTTTCTGTGATTTCAAACCACAATGACTGGTGGTCAGTGTTTTCCAGGTGCTCCCCACTGTTACCCCCATCACACTGTCCCTGTTTGTGAGCACAAGGTCCAGTATTGCCTTCTGCCGAGTTGGTTCCATGACCAGTTGCTTGAGGAAGACACCCTGAAGGGAGTCCAGGATAAATCTGCTCCTAGTTGATGCTGCTGCTGGGATGCTCCAGTCCACGTCTGGAATATTGAAGTCTCCAACCAGTACTACCTCACCCTTGTCTGCCACCCTTTGGATGGCTAGCATCAGCTCCCTATCTGTTTCTTCCTCCTGGGCTGGTGGTCTATAGACCACACATGTGCGGATGGCTGTCCCCATTTTCCTTTCCAGCTTAACCCACAGTATCTCTCCCCCATTTTGTTCCTCCTGGATCTCTGTGGCCCTTATGTCATTTTTCACATACAGTGCCACTCCTCCTCCCTTCTTGCCTGCTCTGTCTCTTCTGAATATGTTGTAGCCAGGTATGGCCATCTCCCAGTCGTGGTTATCATTACACAGGTTTCAGTGATGGCCACAATGTCCAGGTCTGACTGCACCATGACAGCCTCAGATCTTCCATCTTGTTGCTAAGGCTCCTGGCATTTGCACACATGGCTTTCCATGATTTGACCTCCCTAGACTGTTTCACTGTTCTCTCCAGCCCTTCCTTGGTTGTCATTTATCCCTGGTTCTCCTTGCTGTCTGCCCTTCTGCTGAATTTTGCCCTTTTCTGCTTATCCACCTCTTGGGCACTAATCTCCATCTTTTGCACACTGCTTTGCAGAGATAGCCACTCCTCTGGTTCACTGGTTCCACTGCTAGCTGTGGGGGTGAGCAAGTAGGTACCCTCCTTGCTGGCCTGCCACCCCTCTTTGCTAGTTTAAGTAACTGTCAATGTAGCATTTAAACTTATCATTGAAGTGCTTGGATTCCCCTCAGGATGGATGCAGGCCGTCAGGCAGACAAACCTCCATCCCTCCAGGTGGGTCCCCAGTCACCAATGAATCCAAACCCTTCCTCACAGCACCAGTTCTTCAACCATGAGTTAAAATTCCTTGTGCATGCACTCTATGCTCTCCTTGCCTCTCATGAGTAGTACTTCTGAGAAAGTGACAGAAGTAGCTACCTTGAGACCCTCCCCAGTTTCCTAAACTCTTCCTGAACTTCCTTTGGCTCCCCATTTGCCAGGTCATTAGTACCTAGGTGGATAATGACATCCAGCTCACCCTCCCGTCTTGCCCTCCCAGTGATCCCCAGGATCTTCCTTCCATCCCTCCATGCCGTGGCACCTGGTAGGCACCTCACCTCCCTGTGCTCCCCCTCCTGTGTTCCTAGCTGGATCCCTCTTATGATGGAGTCCCCATCAGGATTTGCTTCCTCCTCCTCTGGGGTCCACTGCTTTCCCCGCTGAGGTCACCTCCTTGGCTAACCTCCACATCCTTTCCTTCCACTTCTCTGGGTGCCTCTATTTGGTTGTCCTCATTTGCCAGTGTGGCATATGAGTTCTTAGTGGAATAGGATCTGGGATGTGCCTCTGCCTGACCGCTCTAACCCTCCCTGAGCCCACTGTCATCCAAGTGCTCCTCGTTCTCGGCATCCTTTGAGGCAGTTGCATTGGACTGGGTGGTCCCTGGATAGGGGTGTTGGTACTCCTGACCCAGTTTACTTCCACTCTGAGTCTGGCTACCTCCTCCCGCAGTCCAGAGAGATGCATGCAGATAGGGCAGCACCTCAGTGTCCAGAAGGTCTGCCTGAATATGGCTGCCCCACAGCCACTGCATTGCACCACTCCCCACATTATACTGCAATTCCACTACTTGTCTGCTACTGAAGCTCTCCTAGTTCCCTTTTTATTAATTTACTGTCCTAAAAATCCTGCCACTGATCCTCAGATAATTTTTTTTAAGAAAAAGAAACCAATAAATAAATAAATGAATCAAAACACTTGTCATGCTGAGGGTGGGCTTCTTCCCCTTATGCCCTCCTACTTCACA
Source organism: Neoceratodus forsteri (assembly GCA_016271365.2). Classification (NCBI taxonomy): domain Eukaryota; kingdom Metazoa; phylum Chordata; order Ceratodontiformes; family Ceratodontidae; genus Neoceratodus; species Neoceratodus forsteri. The sequence goes on along the minus strand of CM028129.1, from coordinate 1,102,379,531 downwards.
CCTCTTACTATACCCTGTTTAGCTCCTGTCAATCAGATTTAACAGGGCATATAATTAGAGTTAGAAGGGGAGGGCAAAAGCACAGCAATTAAGACAGCACAGAATTACACCACCACTATCTTTTAAATTTTCAACAGCCCAAAAACAATTATAAGTAAAGACAACAAAGAAAGTATAGTGTCACTAAAAGCCCACAATCTAAGTTTAAAAGAAAAATAGCAATTACCAGTTACTCTAAAGCACTGAATTGAATATGTTTTCTTCCTTCCCCTTCTGGCTTCTTCTGAGAAAATAAACTCTACTTGCTACTTCAACTCTGACTAAGCCCACCTCCAGTTATCACGTAGCTGAGGTCAGAGGCCAGACAATTAACACCCTTCACCCAACTACAGGGCAGTCAGACAAGCCAAGATAAAATTTACAGCAATTAAAGACAGCATAGAATTACACCACCACTATGTTTTAAATTTTGAACAGCCCAAAAACAATTATAAGTAGACAACAAAGAAAGTATAGTGTCACTAAAAGCCCACAATCTAAGTTTAAAAGAAAAATAGCAATTACCAGTTACTCTAAAGCACTGAATTGAATATGTTTCCTTCCTTCCCCTTCTGGCTTCTTCTCAGACAGGACAATTTTTCACTTTAGTAAAGACAGAACAGAAGTATTCATTCAGTACCTCTACTTTATCCTTACTGACTTTCATCCACTCTGTCCCCATTTTCAGTTTAATGATTCCCTCCTTCATAGCCCCGTTTCCCTAATGTATCTGAAAAAGGGTCTTTGACCCCCTTTGCTACCTATGCCTGCCTGACCTCCTTACCAGCCTCTCTCATCTTTTCCACATCAGCTTTCCTATCTACTTCTTTCTGGGACTTCCTATTCCTTCTATATGAGGCCCTTTTTTCCTTTACTACCCTGTCCACCTCCCTATCAAATCAAAGTGATCTCTTGGATTTGGATTTCATTCTTGTCTGCTTAAGAAAGGTTTCAGAGGCTGCCATGATTCCTTCCTTGATCACAGTCAGCATTTGGTCTATGCCCATGTCTTCCCTAAGGCTAGCTAGGCTCTCTTTTTGTATCCCAACCATCCTTATTAAGTTAGCCTTCTTAAATCCAGCACATATCTCTTCGTGTTTAGGATCTCCTTCATCATATCAATGAGGAACCCACTGATGATGGTCACTGCCTCCCATTGGTTCCTTTACCTTGATTTCTCTAACATGATCCCCATTTGTTAGCACCAGGTCCAGGATGGCTTCTTCTCCTGCTGGTTCATTCAGCCCATGGACCAGGAATAGCTGGCTCCTATTGCAGGCGGTAGTCAGGACACAGCTATCTTGTCTTTTGGTCTCCAGTCTTTCTTTTTCCTTTTTGGTTCCCAGACTAGAAGTGTGATTAGGGACATCCAGGCCAGGGGATGAACAAAGAAGACAGATCAGCAGGAGGTAGCCCATCATAAAGTTTCAGAGGGATGATGTTTAGAAAAGCTCCCATCTAAGACTTAAGTTCACATCTCTGCTATGTAAGATCCCACAAGGGTGGCAGTGGAACCTTTTAACAGTTTTGTGTAAAAAGACTTTAGAGTGAGCATGACTGTAACAGTTCCCATTTGAACCTATGTTTCTATATTCTTTTAGTTGCATTACCCTTTAAAGGAAAAGGTTCTGTCTTCTTCGAGGACATCTCCCTCCATAGAGCCATACATATTGAATTATAAGCCGTCAACGTACATCAGTGATGCATATATAATATAACTAGCCCTCAAATAATTTTCTTTTCCTCTGCCATCCGACCACTCTCATCCGTCTAAAGTAACACTTCTGTCCATTTCTATTGCTGAAGTTTTGTAGTTCATTTATTCTTACTTACAACTTTATTTTATGATGTTGCTGGCACTATCAAAGCTGCCCTTTTCTATCTCTGCTGCTAATATGACATTAAAATAATTTGTGTGATGCTCACAATTGTTGTTCTCTACCTGGGCCATTTTATGACATGAAGTCCTGTTCTATCTGCCAGGTTTTAATCAAACCATGATAATACATGTAGCCCTGGTGTTGGGTATCTGAAGGGCTATACTATCCCTGCCTGGCTGGCCAAACCAAGGTTGAGGGGCCTGGGTTCATACTGTTACATTAAAGCAGTTCTTTCCCAAGACAATAAAATTAGTAGTGTCTTCACCCAGAGTATACTTCGTTGGCTAGAAAATACCTGGTGCAAGCCTTGGGGATGCTGTAGCCACCCACATTACTGTAATGCCACCCCAAGCATGATCCAATAAGCAATTCCTCACATTTCAGACATTTGATTAATTAATGACGCTGTACTAATAATAGGTTCACAAGACAGGATTATCTGAAAACAACAATTTGTTTACATGGAGAAGGGTTAGGAGCAGGGAAATTGGAAGCAGAGGTCAAGCTATTTACAGTATTCACATTTGGATTTGGTATTTGGTTTAGATTGGCATGAAATCACAATAATCATTTAGCAGGTTACCCTTAGGCATTAATCACCATGGCCACCCACCAACATCTGAGGCATTCAGATCCCTGATTACTTTCTAAGCTAGAAAAGATGACACAGTTATTTAAACCCACACTGGTACCAGTTCCAGAAATGCATTACGACCCCGCAATCCCAAAACCTTTATCTTGGTACCCAGTACTAGAGTTCTCAAAGGTGCAGGCCTGTTGTTCGGTGCAGCTGTCGTTGGTCAGCTAGTTGGGGCCCTTAAAGAAATAAGCAGATTAAATTGTAACTTTACTTCCAACCCACATACAGATTGTCGATTGCAAAACTTGACAACACTCTGAATTATTTACATGTCATTTCAATAACAGGGTTGGTCCCTGTGTACTCACTGTTTAGAAATCCTCATTAGTAAGTCACATTCATGTTGTACAAGGCAGAATTAGGTGCTTTCAGCCCGCAGGCTCTAACTCTGGAGGCTAAGATGCAGGCAAAGGCTTACAGCCAGGTAACCCTATTTCTGACTACAGGATCTTACAGCTTTTGCAGATGGAAACAACACTTAACTTTTTGGCAGTGCCTCTCTCTGGCTGAAATCACTTTCAGGAAAGGCCAGGCTGGGACCGGGCTGGCACGCTCAACCCATGTCTAGGCCTCTCGGGAAACGCATATGGCAGTGCCCTAGGTAGCACACTACTAGGCTGTGTCCCAGGCCAATCTGATGGATGCATTGCATTCAGCACATTTATTAATTTAGCACATTTATTGCTCACAGTCCTCAACCATGGGCCAGCGTGGCCACCATGGTCCTTTTAGCTTCAGATCCAGACATTCACACAGGTGGGTTCTTTCTCCCTAAGGCTAGGGTAACCCGATTGCTCACAGTCTACACCAGACCAATTCACTGTACTTTGACTTGGTAATTCAAACAGTTACTGCGGTGTCTCTCAAGCATGGATCACAAAATCTCAATCCCTTGTGGTTTTGCTGGCATTAACAGCTCCAACTGGACATTTAGACATGTCAACAAGATCAACAAAGTCCCTCTTGGCTGTGCTGGCATTAGCAGCTCCAGTTGGACAGGTACTAGCCTCTCAGGCAATGTCAGAAAGAGCCATGTGCTCCAGGTACTCCCCTTCCAATCCTGTAAGCACTTTCACAACAGTCATTTTAACAATTCTCAAAACTGGACCCTTCTCTGGTCACTTGCAATAGATGTCTACCCGTTTCTTAGCATTAGATGCAGGGTGCAGACAGTCTCTCTCTAATCTGTTTGGGCGTTGATGCCCTCACAGATCTTTTAAAGCTTGCAAATGTAAGTAGAGGTTTACTCACTCAGAAGGATTTCGTTACTTTCCTTTTCTGAAAGTTGTAGACAATTCTTCAGCACCTCACTGCTGAGGCAGAAGCATTTCTTGCAGCTCTCTCACAACTGCAGGTGGATGCTGGTTTCTTCATACATTTTCCCAATGTGGGAGGGACAAGACTAGTCCTGGAGAACAATTTCTGGCAATCCCCAGGCTAGCGACTGCTGCTGCTTGTAGCCACTTGTTTCTCAGCAGAAGAAACCCCCCTTCCCTATGGAGGGGCTCACGCTGAATTACTAGGCCCATTTTGTTTAGCTGGGAGCCTGAGCCCCTTAACTATGGTGCACTCCTGCTCAAAACTCACTGCTCAGCCAGGCAAACACTGTCTTTTGAAGTCCTTCTGAGGCTCCCAATTGGCTGAGTCCACTTATGTGATTACGATTGGCTGAAACTGCTTGTCAGTCCATAAATGAATATTCATTAGCCTCACTGATGCACAATAGGGCCCCTGTTTTGGCACCTGAATTAGGTCCCTGCAGTTTCCCATAAGCACTTGGCAAAGTCCCACAAGCCTCTGGCACTGTCCCAGTATTCCTTGCTTGAAATCCTGGCTTTCTGATTGGCTGCTGCTGCACAAACATGGCTGCTAAACATACAGTGCCCTTGCAGTTATAACATCCTAAATTCAAAGTTCTGCAGCCAGGAAAATTATTTTATTTAGTTGCTTGCCCCAAAATTCAATAGTGGCTTCTGTGCCTTGCTAAATGCTGCCATGATTAAACACTTTTGTGCAGTCCTGGGCCTGTTGATGCTGCCAAATGGTTTTTATGTTAGGTTAAAGTTTATTGACAGCATGTATAAAAAATGTTTGTTACACAATATTCATAAAATAATTAAAATACATATTTCAATAAGTTTCTCAACAGCAGTCATTAAAATACATTCTTGTAAAACATAATTCTCCACATCACTTATAGTTTTACTCTGTCTTCAAACTTATACAGTACTCTTTGTGCAAAACTAGCTAGTGCAAAAATATCTACTACTTCAGTTGGATCAAGAATCCTTTCCAATTTCTTATTAGTTTCCATCCTCTTAAATTTATTTAGCTTTGAAGATAGGAACAACTCTCTTCTCTCTCAAAGGCAGGACATTCCAGCATAACATGTCTAGTTACAAGATTTATCATCTCATTGCAAATACATGGGTAGACAGGATTGACTGGGATTAAAATTCCTTGTTTGATAATAATCCTAATCTTAATTTTGTTATGGCTTTATTTGTTTCGCATTCTCACAAACCCTTAAATATTTCTCTTCATTAAAAGTATGTTTTATTTTCTTGTACATTATATACTGCTACAGTCCCTTATACTGCTCATATCTCATAGTTTAGCAGTATCTTCTAGTCTCTGAATAACTATATCTCTAAATTAGTTAGGGTCACATGATTCAGTATACATATTATTATACAATATTCCATTCTTGTTAAATTCATCATTTAGTATCTTAAACCACCCTTTCTTAATACAACAATCATTAAATTTTTTAATTTTTTCAGTTTTTCTTCTACCCAGCAATGATGAAGTAAACTACCATCTGGTGCTTCCATTATTTTTTTTAGAAAATTTAAACTCCTTTTTTTAATTGCTGTTGAAATTGGCAGTATTTCTGTTTCTGCCCTTATCACCGCATTTAGGGTAGACCTAGGGACACCAAGTAATTTTTTTAGATATACTTTTGCATGATCTCCATAGATTTGAGATTAGTGCCTGGGGCCCATACTTCTGCACCATATAACATTTGTGCATTTATCTTAGCTTCATAGCACCTTTTCTGTGCAATAAAGGAATTATTTGCAATTGTATTTGCAAATCTTGTAACTGCTAACATTGTTTTGGTGGCACTATTTATTGTTTTCTTTACATGTGTGTTCCAACTTAAATTTCTATTCATTATAACCCCAGAATTGGAATTCTTTAATTTCTTCAATAGAATCTGACCCTATTTTCCATTCTTTAACATTTCTCCTTCCCTCACCACAAACCATTATTTTAGTTTTTTCTATATATATTGAAGTTCAAGTTTTACAAGGGTTTCCTTCACTTTAATCAATGCTCTTTTTAGACCCAACGGAGTTTGGGATATTAACACAGCATCATGTGCAAATAACAGAATTTTTACTTTCTGTTTATTTACATTTGGAGGGAATGAGTCTACTCTTCTAGCTTATCCACTAATATAGCTATATATAAATTAAACAAGGTCAGAGCTAGTAAACAGCCTTGTTTAACACCGGCTTCTACTCTTATATTACCCATCATGTCACCTTGTTTACTATACCTAACTATTACATTATTATTAGAATGCAAAGTTTTAATAATTTCTAGAAGGTCTTTTAATCCCTTTTTTAATAAGAATTTCCCATAGAATTTGTCTATTAATTGAATCAAATGTGGCTTTTTATATCAAGAAAAAGCCGTAAAGATTTTCCCTTTTTTCTAACCACGTATTTCTCCATAATATAGCGAAGGATAAAAATGTGTTCAATAGTTAACCTCCCCTTACAAAACCCAGCTTGATTTCTGGATAGTATTTTATCTTCTTCTATCCAAGTTTGTATTCTAGTAAGAAGTATTCTAGTAAATAATTTTGCACTTATATTTAATAAAGTTATTGGTCTATAGTTTTCTGGTAATGTTATCGACCCTTTTTTATGAAGGGGAACTGTAACCCCTATATTCCATCTATCAGGTATTTTATTAGTGTGGATTATGTTCTCAAAAAGGGGTAATAAAACATCAGTCCACCACTCTGGATTCACTTGAAAAATTTCTGCACTAATTCCATCCACCCCAGGTGCTTTTTTTTTTTTTTTTTGTCTTTTAATAGCTAAAATTATTTCTTCTTTAGAGATAGATAGGTTCCTTACCTGCGTGTCGTTGTTTCTATAATATTAATTGGCATTACGTCCCTATTTACATTTTTCTAAAATGTTGCTCCCATACATCTGGAGGAATAACTGCTTCAAGATTTAGTCTCATCTTGCCTGTACCATAGGCAACTAGTTGCCAAAAAGATGTATTATCTTTACATGCTATTGCACCCTGTAGATTAAACCATAAGTTTTTGGCAAATTCATATTTCTTCTTTCTTATAAGCATCTTGTATTCCTCCTTAACCTTTTTAGTGCTCTGCTATCATTTACTTAGTTACACCTTGTAACCCTTTTTCCCAAGTTGGTTTACAGTTTTATGCATGTAGTTACACTCATCATCAAATCATTTTGCATTATACAGGTTTCTGGTTTTAGTCTCTGATTGACATTTTTAATTGCTATAAAATGATCTTCAATTCTATATATAACTGTTGTAATTCCTCTGATTCTCATTTATATTGTCATGGTGGGCATTTTCCTGGATCTGCCTTTTCTTAATTAATATATTTGAATCATCTAGTAGATTCTGAAGTTTCTGGATATTATATGAAGTCCACTTTATTCTTTTGTGTTATAAATCATCAGATTATTTTCTATCCACTCTGTACATTCTTAATTCTCCTTTTTACTCCCTTTACTTTAATTATTAGTTCAATGGGTCTATGATCACTATCCTGATTATCTATCACTTTCAAATTTAATATATTATTGTATAATAAAACATCCACCAAGACATAATCCAGGGTACTCCCACCACAATAATGATTATGTGTTAATCTCCCCATTTTGTCCCCGTTACATCTCCCATTTAGAATCTGCATGTTCAGGGTATTCAAAGCTTCCATAACTAATTCTCCTTTTTTATTTATTTTCTTATCCAATGATTTCCTTATTGGGACTCCTATGATGTCATCTAGATTTCTGTAATTTGTTTTTTCTTCCAATAATTCTCCTGTACGAGCAGTAAAGTCTCCTTCTATTATTATCATTAGACCTGGGTAAGATGTTTGTAGCTTTATTATTGCTACTTTTAGTATTTCAAGTACTGCCTTAAAACTGGGAGATGTAATAGGAAGTGGGGTGGAGATATACATTCACAAAAATGCCAACATTAACTTTTTATATTGTATAAGAATTTCCAAAATAAAATATATAGGGTCCTTAAAGATACATAACCCTTTCAATTCGTGACATATTTTAACCATGGTACAAATTCCTCCTGAAGGTCTTCCATATTTGTTAATTTTCTTAGCTTCTAATGCCCAGCTCTGATATCCATCCAATAAACAATGTTCCATAGTTCTTGACCAAGTTTCTTGTAACATTATTATTGAATACTTTTCCAGTAATTTTCTACATCCAATATTTTTTAGTTTTCCTGCTAAACCAGCACTGTTCCAACTAATTATTTTCATTTCTTCCATATTACCTTGTATGAAAGATACCTTTTGCACTAGTGGTCAACATTCTTCAACTGAATTTTTCAGAATACAAAACTGGTTTTGATTCCTTATATAGAACAATAATTATTTTCTATTTCAGAGAAAACAGAAGCATCAGAAACCTCCCTCCAATCCTTACTACTTTGTTCTTCTTCCTCTTCTTCCATTAATATGATGCTATTATTTATTCTAGGGCCGGTTTGAAGTCTTCCTCTTATTGTTTTATTTTTTTGTTCTCTGTAGATAGCCCCTTCCTCCAAAAGAAGAACATGTTCATGGACATCTGGTATCATATAAGTTGTAATTCTCTGTTGGACTTTAACATTTGATTTTGGTTGATTAATCTTTTTAACTATATGTGCTGTCTTTATATTTACTACACTTCCCTGAGTGTCCAAATAATGTTCTTTTTTTTCAGTTGTTTCCTGTAGTTTTACCCCTGGTCTTTTAAACTGATCTTTGTTTCCTAGTATATTTTGTCTTATTCTGTGGGATTTCACCACCAGACATATTCATTCTTTGTCATTTCCTGACCAGTAACTATAAACTGAACTTATATCAGTCCATGTAAAGCTTTTACCCAAAATTCCCTTGCATATGTTGTATACTACAATTTGCAAGGTAATGTTATTTTCATTTTTTGCCTTAGGGATACCGTAGAAGTATAGAGTAGGAAGCATTTCTCCTTTTTCAATTAAAAGGTTTCTGTTAATGTCTTCAACATTAGATGCATATTTTGATATAGTTTCTTCTGTTTCTTTTGGGCCATTTAATTCTATTAATTCAGAAACTGTACTCTCCCACTGGTGTATTTTCTTTTTATTTCCACTATCCATATGTGCAACAAGGTTTCCTTCCCTCTGATTTTTATTTTTATTTTTAATTTTCCTTAACTTAATCCTAGTAGATTTCTTTGGGTCACAAGCCCCCTTGACCCTTTCTGATTTTACGTTTACCATTATTGGGCCCTCTTTACACTTGATGTTTTTCTGTTTTATTAATTTTTTCTCTCCTAATTCTTGGACCAGGGTAGCCATCTCTTTTATTTCCTTCTCACCTATTTCTTCTCTTATTTTTCTAAAGGATTTTTCTTTGGGCTTCTCACAATCTTTCCCACCTTTCCTTGCTTTTGATTTATATCTTTCACCGACATTTTTTACTTGGACACAATTTTGATGGCTACTGTCTTTTAATAACATTTTACTTAACAAGGAGGTAAAGTTTAAAAGTAAATCAATATTTAACACTATCCCATCTCTTATTTCCTTAAGAAGCTTCACAACATGTCCATCCAGTTGAGTTGGTTCTTATTCCACTCCAACCCTATCTTCTCTTAATATTGGAAAATATGAACTTATAATATGTGAGATATCAGGGGGATGGATGGATGGTGGATCTAATCTAACACGTTTAGTGTAGGGGTAATAAACTCATCAAAGTTATCAAGAAAGGACTTACTAGGGAATTGATGGGATTTATCCTTCTGTTCTCTTTCTATTTCTTCAGCTTCTACTTTATTTTTTCTTTCATAAGTCACTAAATTTTCATGTTCCCTTACTGGTTTTCTACTAATTTCTTGTCTCTCTTGAGTTTCAACCTCCATCTGTTCTATTCCCACATTATGAATTTGGGCTTTAACCTGTATACTTTCTTTTATTGGTTTTGGGTAGTTACTCTTTTCTTCCCAGTCCCTTATTTTTTCTATCAGGAGATGCTCTTCAGTTTTGCCTCTAGGCTCACTTCCTGGGTAGTATTGATTGGGGAAGAACACAATAGGGGAAATGTAGAACTCTGTATTCTCAATATATAATTTGAATTTACCAAGTTTACTTGACTACCTGGGGCAAGAATATAACACATTATTTTCTTTGAACCAGGGTCCAATTTGTTGGTTGTTTTTTTTTACCCTTATTAGATCCATTTGTCTTATTTTTAACACTTGTTTTGCTTGACATGTTTTTTTTCCTTTAGCAGCTCTTGTTTCCATAATAAAAAAAAAACTTTACCCAAAACTTATCAAAAAAAAGAGGACAAAATATTTAGCACATTTTCATATCACCAAATATATAGTCAAGTGTTGTAATTTGTTATAAAGTCCAAAAATCTAATCCTCTAATAGATAAAAGTTATAACATAATAAAGTCAAGGCAACATTGAATCTTCTAAGGTAAAGTTTATTGTGTTGGTATTCTCAGTTCAACTGATACTTCTCCAAGGATTATAAATAGTCTATATGTTGGATATTCAGGAGTAGGGTTAGTACTGCAGCCCCTACCAGTTCTTAATTAGTAGATTTTGCAGATTATTCAACTCTTGTTCTGCTTCAAAATAGCTAATAAAAGTTAGCAAAGCCACACATTTTAAAGGTGTGCTGTAGCAATTCCGTAGCAATTCCACCAGTTCATAGGTAAAACCACTCTCGACCGAAGACACTAAAAATATGTAAAACAAAAAGAAAAAAAAACTACTTAAAGGTAAAATCATAAAACCACAATCAAGCTATGCTTTTCACAATATTGAGATACTTATTAGAACTGGTAAACTTAGAATACTTCGTTTTCACAATTTTCTTCAATTGTAGTCACACAAAACATAGGCCTAAAAATATCTAAATAACCCAAAATGAGTACACAGTTTAAAATATAAATTCTAAAATAGCAACAACCTAATACACTCACTGATGGTTTCGGGAGAGGGGTAGAAACATGGAGGAAGAGTTTCTCATACTTCTCCACTCTGGAACATATATAGGGCAGACTGGGATAGCTGGAAAATTGAAAACATCCAAACACCCAAGGAATCAGGTAAAAGAAAATACAGAGCAATAGTTCGGCCGTAATGCAACAGAACTCAACAAACCGAACCCAAATTGTGGCAAATCCTAAGGCACCCGAGTCAAGCTCAACACCACTGTGAAGCGATATCAGAATACCAGCATTACTCTAAACCACAGCCTGGAACAACTCATACACTCACAAGCCAAGAGATGGCTAACAGGTGAAAGCGATGATCCTTACTGCTGAGTAGGCTGAGTAGCTACTACATACCTGTAGATCACATGATGAAATTACCATATGGCATGAAAAGCAAAAAAAAAAATAAATAAGATTAAAATCCCCAAAAACATAAAAACCTAAAAGCATAGGTTTTTACTAAAATATTTGGTTTCCAACGATCAGTAAAACTACAAGCTAAGGATACATAACTAATGTTGAGTAGCTGGGAATAGCAGAGCTCAATCAGGTATACAATTAGTTGCTAAGTATAACCAGCAAAAAAGTAGATTCTTTTCCTTTTTCAATAAAACCATAAAGTTTTACCATGCCATATCAAACTGACAGGATATAGTTCTCTCTCTCTCTCTCTCTCTCTATATATATATATATATAATACAGTATATACATATATTAGCATCATGCAAGGTCACTTTTCATCTCTGGGTTTATTAGTTAATAGTAAAAAGACACAGGTTATGTCATTTGCATTAGACTTAAAGGGAATTTCAAAATTAAATATAAAGACACAAGATGGTAAGTTTTTAGAACAAACTGAAACATATAAATATTTAGGGGTACATATAGATCAATGTCTTACTTTCCAATATCATATAACAAATTTAATAAAGAAAACACGTTAAGACTGGAGCTATGAGACGAATATCAAATTGTATGACAAGAGAAACAAGATTGATTGTGATCAATCAATTAATAATGCCGGTTATTGACTATGGAAGTCCTATTTACAGACTTACAGCAAGAAAACATCTAAATAACTTGGTTACACTTTATAATAAGCTTGCAAGATTTGTGTTAAAGTGTGATTTTAAAACTCATCATTGCACTATGTACATGGATTTGGGTTGGATTCCATTAGACTTACGGGCTAGGGGAATCTGGCTAAATCAGGTTCATAATATACTTAAAAATCAATCTTTAGATAACTTAAAAAACAAATTACAAAAACCAAAACATGGTTTAAATTTAAGAAAAACTGGTGCTAGAGATTTAATAATACCAAAGTTAAAAAATCAATTTAGTGAAATGACCCTTCAATATCAAGTAGCTAAAAGCTGGAATTGTCTTCCTCCTTTTTTACGTGAACTAACAACTACTGATCATGTTTTTAAAAATGGCCTGAATCACGAACTTAGTTTTCGTTGTTGTTGTAATAGGTGAAATTAATGTAAATCTAAAATGCAGTGTCAGTGGCTCAGTAGGTAGCACATCGCCTCTGAGGCCGGGAGATCAGAGGGCTGTGGGTTCAGTTCCCACATCTGGCACTTGGGTTAATATCCCAGTACTGACACTGTAATGCAGCATGAGAGGGTGCTGCATTTCTGAGGTGCTGTCTTCGGATGAGACGTTAAACCGAGGTCCCATCTGCCTGGATTGGTGGTAGTTCAGGTGGATGTTAAAGATCCCATGGCACTTATCGAAAAGAGTAGGGGAATTTCCCCGGTGTCCTGGCCAAATTTCCCTCATTCACTAAAAATACCACCAACAGCTTAATCTGGTTCAAGGTCAGTTGGCATTCATCTGTATCCCCCTCCCCCGGGTCGTGCCTGAAAATAGGCAGGATTTGTCTAGTGCACTTACCCGGTCAACAAAAGCTAAATAAATAAATAGAATAAATAAAAAAAAAAATGCTAACATGCCTGTTATTGATGAGTTTATAAAACTCTGATGTATTGTTTTGTACTTTTCTGTAACTTGCATTGTTATAAATGTATAGTTGTAATAATTTTGCATAATGTAAACAGGTAAGCCTTGTGAACAGGGATTTTCGGAACCCTAATGGCTGTATCACTGTATAAATAACATTTTACCATGCCATACCATATATATATATATATAAAAAAAAGGAAAAAACATCCCTTTTAGTTCTTTTTAGACATACGCTGACTCGCTGGCAGCTTCAAATTAGTATTGAGTTAGTACTGGATATTTTCATTATATTTTTGTTCGGCGGACATCCATAACCACAGCAACCGGTTACTCCTTGCCTTTCCAAAGGGCTTTTCACACACACCACAGTCCGGTCTCTCCCGGCAGGAACCCTACGCCACCTTCGGGTCTTCCCTTCCTCCTGCAACGGGACGTAAAACGGAACACTGGGGAATGCCGCTTGGCAGAGGTGAATGATAAGATGTTCTGGTAAGGGGATAAACAAACTAAACAGGCAACGGTGGCATACCTTTTCAAAATTTTCGTTAGGCATTTTATCCCCCTGCTCGCTGCCCTACTCCACAGTGACAAGAGAGTGTGTAGTAGCACGTCTGCCTCCACCAGCATGCCTTGTGCTAAAATTAAATGCCCCTAGGCAGCAGACAGGTAGCTCATAAGAGTCCCAACAGTGGCAGTCTGGAGCAGCAGAAACATTAATTTATTTATGTAGCCCCCTTTATGTGGTAATCCCGCTTAAGACAGCCTATATGCTCACATCTATTTACATTTATTTATAAACTCCTTGCCTGCCCTGGCACTAACTTTATTTAAAGGTCCGTAACGCCAAGAGCAGACTGTTCAAGAATATTAATGCTACCAACATTAATATTCATGGATCCCTTGGACCTAGTGTTCGTAGCGCTCTTCACTTACCAATAGAAGAGGGCTCTCTTAGCTCTTGCTGATGTCACTGGCCCCCATTCTGCCCCAAATGGGGACCGGAACACCAAACTACCTCCCAGTTGACTGCAATATCGGCAGTCAAGGGATCAAAGGCGTGTTTTGTACGTGCACGATCCCTGCTAGTACCAGAATGCTAATGCAACCAGTGGGGATCACAGTTCAAGCCAAGAATGGGCCAAGAATGGGCCAAAACAAAGCAACAGGGCTGTCCTGGGGATCTTTGGGGCACCAAAGAACTTGAGTTGAGGTGGTGAACCACGGGGACATTAAGGGAGGCTCGCAGGCATACGGTAGACACTCCAGGGGATGGGAGCAAACAGGAGACAAGTGGCAATAAGGTAAGTCCCCATTTGGGGGGGGGCATTACATACACCACCAAACGTCACTGGAGAACTTTCTGCAGAAAATGGAGATGCCAATCACACAGCTACTACTTTTACGACAGAGTCACCTCAGAGTTGTACAGATCTGTCTCAATCAGAGGCCTGTAACTCAACTCACCATTCTGTGATGTTCTTGCCTGCCAGAGAGAAGAGCCATTCATCAAAGGATAAGACAAATAGTAGTCTGCTGAGTGTCACCACCATGCATCTTTCTATATCCTGGTCTCCGCTGACATGGCATTTGAGTAAGTCTAAGGCCACTTTGATGGCCTCTTTTCCTGCCTGACCATCTTCAAGACACCAAAGTCAGGTGCAGTCTCAAACTTGGGTCTCATAGCTGCCCAACAGTTTACTGCTGGCATATTGTTGGTGGACATAAGCCCACTGCCAGCACTACTGTCATTGATGCTGCAGGCTGGTACCAGCACAGTTGATGCTACTACTGCAGTTTGACTATATTCTCTGTGCTATCCAGTGATTGTTGCCTGTGTTGCCATTGATGGTACTGCTATCAGTTCACCCCTATCATCACTTTTATCACCACCATTTGGTCCTAGTGAACCTCCTATCCCTGTTCCTCCACCATAGCTGCCTGTGCTCTAGAATGTGGCTCCTTTTGTTCCTCTGCAGACTCATTCAGCCTGATGATGAGGAGGAAGAGGCAGAATTTAATCCGGACCTGCTGAATAAGGAGGAAAGGGAGAAGAATGATGACAATTCCATATGTCATGGGTTTGACTTCAGTTTCACTGTTTCCTCCGGTAGTGAAGACACTGTGGTTTATATGCCCAGGTCTCCTTCTAAGAATGCATTTTTTTAGGCTTTGTTGTGCATCCTACAGGAAAAGCATGAGTACGAACATACAAAATTGCCAGCAGAAACAGGCCTCATAGACTATCGAGTCTGCTCGAGTGTGCAGCTAGCCCCTCATCTCGCAGCAGCCCCTCCCACCCCCTCACAACTTCCCCTCCCGCCCCCTCTTCCCAGTATCCCTTCCCCTTACACTGTTCCAACCCCTCTTGAAACTGCCCACCATCTTACAGGACACTATCTCATCTGGTAAGGTGTTCCATTTGTCCACCACTCTTTCCATGAAAAAATGTGTCCTCATCTCCCTCTTGAATCTTTCCCCCTCCAATCTCAGTCCATGTCTTCTGAGTCATGTCCCTCCTCCTTCTCATCTGAAAAATCCCTTCTGTGTTGCTCTTGTTTATCCCCTTCAGATACTTAAAGGTCTTGATCATATCCCCCCATCCCTCCTCTCCTCCACTGAATACATATTCAGCTCTCCCAGCCTGTCCTCATAGGGCTTGCTCTCCAATCCCTGGATCATCTTTGCAGCTCTTCGCTGCATCCCCTCCAACAATCTGATGTCCTTCTTCAGGAATGGGCACCAGTACTGCATGCAGTACTCCAGGTGGGGCTTGACTAATGACCTATACAGGGGCAGGATAACCTGCCTCCTTCTGGAGGAGAACTTTCTCCCAATACACCCCAGCATTTTGTTGGCTTTTGCTGCCACCTTCCTGCACTGAGCAGAGTTGTTCATGCTCCCCGTAATGATCACTCCTAGGTCCTTCTCCTCTGTGGAGCTCCGCAACTGTACCCCATTCAAGTCATAATCCCTCCCCTGGTTCCTGGCTCTGAAGTGCAGAACCTTGCACTTCTTGGTGTTGAACCTCTACTGCCATGTTTCTGCCCACTTGTACAGCTTAGTCAGGTCCTTCTGCAACCCCCTCCACCCCTACGCATCATCAACCACAGCTCCCATCTTGGTATCGTCTGAGAACAGACTGATCTTGGCGCCAGATCCTATGTGAGATATCTGCAATAAAATTCCAAACAGCACTGGTCCCAGTACTGATCCCTTTGGTACTTTGCTCGTCACCGCTCTCGGTGACGAGAAGTTCCCCCCACCACCCTTTGCTGCCTTCCCTTTAGCCAGTTTGTGATCCATTTCACCATTTTTGGTCCCATCACCACATATGCCAGTCTGCTTCCAACCTCCCATGCGGCACTGAATCAAAGGCCTTGCTGAAATCCAAATACAGGACATCCATTGCATGGCCCTTATCCAGTTCCTGCGTCACCCAGCTGTAGTACTCTGCAAGGTTTTTCTGGCAGGATCTGCCCACTGTAAATCTGTGTTGTTGACCGTTCTGGAGATCGTTTCCTCCAAGAAGCTCACTAGCCTCTCTTTTAGTAAGATCTCCATGAGCTTTCCCACGATCAATGTGAGGCTCACTGGCCTGTAGTTTCTGGGTTCATCCTTTGGGCCACTTTTGTGGATGAGTACCACATGGGCCATTCTCCAGTCCTGTGGTATGCATCCTATGTCCAGTGAGGTATTGAACAGGTCAGCCAGTGGTCCCGCCAGGACCTCTGCCAACTCCCTTAGTACCCTAGGGTGAATGCCATTAGGTCCAGGTGCTTTATCCACCCTTAATGCCCTCAACCCATCTAGTACCCTGCTCTCTATAATTCCTACATCTGTTGTCCTCTCCCCCTACCCCTCACCTGGGGTATCTGCCCCCCTTCTCCTGCGTGACTACAGAACAGAAGTATTCATTCAGTGCCTCTGCCTGCTCCACCCCTTTCTGGACCCATCCCCCGTCCTTCTTAATCCTCACCAGCTGTTCTTTGCTCTTTCTTCTCTCTCTGATGTAGCGAAAGAAGTCTTTTTCTCCACTTTTGATTCCCTGTGCCAGTCTCAGCTCCCTGGATACCTTGGCCACCCTGACCAGTCTGGTAATCTCCCTGGACTTCCCCATGTACGTATCCTTATCTTCACCCCTCCCCAATTTCCTGTCCTTTCAAAACCCTGCATTCTTGGCCTTCACCCCTTCCATATCCTCCTGTGTCAGCCAACTGGGTTTCTTTGCCCTTCCTTTTTTGCTTTTCTTCCTAGTGCAAGACTCTGTTGCCGCCGTCAGCCTTTCCTTTATGATGTTCCATTTCTGGTCTGCACCCATGTGTGGTTGCATTCCTGCCAGGTGCCTGCCCCAAATTTCCCCCATCTTATTCAAGTCCACCCCCTAAACTCAATCACCCTTGTACCCGTGCCCCCTGTTTCCCTCCCCATGTTGAGCATGAACCACACTGAATAGTGGTCACTCCCAGCCAGTGGTTCCTCTTCTTCCAGATTCCGTACAGATTCTCCATTATCCAGTTCAAGGTCCAGAGTCCTTTCTAACCGAGTCGACTCCTGGACCAGCTGTGTCAGAAAGCTGTCTTGAAATGTTTCTAGCAGGACCCACTCCCTTGCACTCGTGGTGGATGGGGTGCCCCACTCCACCCCCAGTAGGTTGAAGTCCCCTACCACTACTGTGCTCCCCTTCCTGCAGACCCTCCTAATTTGTTCAGCTAATTCCCTGTCCAGATCAATCCCCTGAGTTGGTGGCCTGTATACCACACCCATCTTCAGTGTCCTATTCTTTGCATCTTGGAACTGCATCCATAGTGCTTCTGTCCTCCCCTCCTCCCTTTCCTCCATTACGCACTTTATCCCTTCCCTTACACAGATCGCCACTCCTCCCATTCCCCTTAGTCCTATCTTTTCTGAATAACCTGAACCCCAAGATCATCATAGTCCAGTCCTGGTACTGAGTGGCCCACATTTCTGTGATGGCCAGAATGTCCACCCCCTCCACTGACAGAGATCCTGTAACTCCGCTGTTCTATTCCTTAGACTTCTTGCACTCAGTGAGCCCACCCTCCAGCCTGTCTCCTCCCCTTCCCTACCCCTATTCTTCCCCACCTTTATTCCTCCCTGTGCCTCTTCCCCACTACCTTTACCCATAACTGGGGGGGTGGTGAGCTCACTAGGTTCTCCTTTCTGGACCCTTTTCTTATCAGAGGTCCCCTCACCACCCCCCTCCTATTTTAAATCCATCTTTGTCGATATATACCCCTCTATTCCCCGTTTTAGTAATCCCTTCCCCTCCCTGCTCAAATGTAACATGTCCCCTGCATATAGGTCACTATTGCCCCAGGTCCTTCCCCAGTCTGACACTAATCTGTACTCCTTGGTACGGCACCAATCCCTCAGCCACTCATTGAACTCCTCTATCCTTTTTTTCCTCACTGTACTCGCACATGATACCAGAAGTACCCCAGAGAATGCCACTGACCCCCCACCTCCTCACACTGCCTACCCAACTCCTCAAACCTCCCCTTTACCACTTCTACCATCTCCCCCCACCAAGTTGTTTGTGCCCACGTGCATCACTGTGTGAGGTTTCTCCCTCCACCTCTGTGCGCACTTGAGAAGTGCCTGCCCCACCCTGCTTACAGTCAACCCCAGAATAGCCTCAACCCAGACAAGACTGTGCCTTTCTCTGCTTCAGCCCCATCTGACCCCTTTCAATATAGATTCCCCCAGCACTAGTACCCCCATCTTCTCGTTCTATACTCCCCCTCCTCCTGTTTTCGCTGTCCACATTTCCAGACTCCACACTGCCTTGCTCCTTATTACCTCTATCTGCACCATTTTTGACTCCTACATCTTCTCCCACTTCCACCTCTCCCTCCACCTCTACCCTGCTCTTCCACTCCCCCCTCTTCCTTTCCCAGTCAATCTTCCACTGAGGACAAGGACTCAGCTAGAATAAATCTATATGAATTCTTGGTAGTCCCTGCTGTCTCTTCTGTAGTCATTCCTCCTATCTAGCCTGCCTTGGAGGATGCTACCATGGCATCCTGGCATAGGCCCGACACTCTGCCGGTGGGTGGTCCCTAGGAAAGCATGTAAACACCACCCTGCTTCCTCTGCCAAGTTATATTATTCCACCTAGCCTGAAATGAACTTGGTGGTCACTATGGCACCTTATGACTGGCCCAAAGCACCTCGTTACATGAGAACTAAGCCCCCTGACAAGTAATCCAGGAGACTGGATACCTTAGACAAACAAATCTTTGCCTCTGCTTTAGAAGCCCTTTGTATTACCAGCTACCTGGCATACATGTTTATATAGCACAACAGCCTGTAGAAGTCTATGGCTACTATTGTGAACAGCATGCCAGATGGTGTCTCCAAAATGGAAGCCGCACAATATGTTACTCATGTCATTAAGACTGGCAAGCATTTAATGCATATTGCTTATGATGCTCTGATGTTTTTGCTCAGGCCTCTGTATTGGAACTCTGCCTTCTTTGCAACTCATGGCTGTGTGTTGCTGGTTTTGCCACCGCTGTACAACTTTCAGTGCTTATCTCTGCCTTCCATGGATCTAAACTATTTGGCCATAATGTCCAGTGGTCCCACTTGGAGCTGCAGTTGTTCAAAATGACTCTTTGCTCTGTTGAGGCCCTTGGACCACACTCTGCTCACTATTGCTGTAGTGGCTTCTTCAGTAGGGACTCCCACTCCTCCTCCTGCTTGTGGGGTATTGGTAGGTTTGCTCCCTCTGTGGCCTTCCTGACACAGCAATCCCTAGGTACCCTCTTCAGAGCAAGGGAAAGGGTGGTGCTCCTGACTCCCTTCCTCCCCTCTCTTGTCCCATTGCCAGGGGATCAGGCTGGGAGTAGGATTTCCCAATTCCTGCCCAAGTAGCTGGAGATCACATCAGACAGGTGGGTCCTGGATAAGATTTAGGAAGGCCATGCTCGGGAATCACTGGCACAACTTATTGTGCATACTTGCAGCTTTTGTTATTTCCCTCTGGCACATTTGTCAGTCCTGCAAGCCAAAATGCGCACTCTGTTGACAAAAAGGGTGATTTAGCCCTTGCCCCTTTCCTAACTGAACCAAGTTTTTCCTCCTGATATTTCTCATACTGAAAAAGATGGCCAGTCTACAGCGGTGCCAGCCAGGATGCAATGCAACACACTGCTGTATGCTGCAGGGAACAATGTAATTCAATGGCAATCGTCCTTTTTTTTTATGCAGTATTTTGTGACATGTCATTTACTGCAAGGTACTGTGTTGCATTCTAGCTGGTACTGCTGTATGTCCTGTCTACAAAACTCTGAGATCCGAACAAGTATATAGAGTACAAAATGTGTTTTATGGTCTCTATTGTCAGAGGAGGACCAGCTTTGTGTCCTGGATATGCAGGATGCTTACCTGCATATCAAGATCAGGCTCCTGATAGAAGAAAGCTTCTATCAAAATATTTAACTTTTTATATACAGTTATATTACCTGCTTTGTCCTTGTCGATATCTAATTAGGAGACAGAGGTGAATATCCTCCATCCACAGTGGGATATGATTTTTACTTCTTGGAACTATTTTCTTAATAACTGCATGCACCAGATTCAGTTCTATGTGATAAACGGGGCACACTATACCCCCTATGTATTAAATAGGTTCAGCACTAACATTTCATGTTTATGTTACTGCTGTGGGAGGGAGACAGGCACTTTATCTCACATGACCTTTTTCTGCCTGGATCAATCTTGGACAAAGATTTTTTTTTCCCCAATTGTTTAACCAGGTGAGACACACTAAGCTGAAAGCTTGCTTACAGGTGCAATCTGGGAGCACAGGGAAGTTAAGTGACTTGCTCAGGGTCACACAATATGCAAGTGGGGGCTGTGGGATTCAAACCCAGGTCTCTAGATTTGCAGCTCAGAGCCTTGAACCACTGCGCAATACTGCCTCCAATTATCTGAAGCCCAGACTCATTACTTGTTTACTGGGACTCTCATTAGATCAAACACTCCTATAAGGCCTGGCTTTCAAATTGCTATAATTGTCTTTGTAACATGGCATAAAAAAGAATAACGAGATGAAGCACTCAGATAGGTGCAAGCACACCATGTGGTACAACAGAAACCATGGTCTAATACCATAGTAGATCATGGTTTGTATTGTAATACCTTGGCAATCCACTACAGGTAAGAAGCAGTACACAAGTGAAAGCAATATGCAAATAGCTTGCAGTGTGTAGTTGTCCCAACTTATATTTACTAAGAATTTTCCTGGCACAGGGTTTTTGACTTTTTCAAGATTGTTCTATGTTGCAACTACAACAGAAGTTCATGAGTTACTAAAGATTGTACATTTAAACTCCAC
Organism: Neoceratodus forsteri; assembly: GCA_016271365.2. Classification (NCBI taxonomy): domain Eukaryota; kingdom Metazoa; phylum Chordata; order Ceratodontiformes; family Ceratodontidae; genus Neoceratodus; species Neoceratodus forsteri. The sequence goes on along the minus strand of CM028129.1, from coordinate 1,102,358,344 downwards.
ATATACTGTTAATTATGCTGCAGCAATATTTCTGTGGAAGTGAACAGTTACATACTGTTACCATCCCTTCTGATCTACTGCTTTCTAAGCAACTGTGGGTGCAATGCATTGTGGATGACTGAATAACATTATCTGGCCTAGCCTTTTCTTGGTGAATACACAGTGGTAAAGATGAGTATGCAGCTTCTATAACCAAAAGCAAAAATAACAGACACTGAGATAAACAAAGCAAAATTAAGAGAGAGGATACTTGTGGTGAAAAGAAAAATAAATTGAGAGAAACAAAAAGAAATCAAAGAAACAGACTAACAATAGTAGTCAAAACAAGTATTTGAAAGGTGAAAGCAGTAAACGTTATGTTGTTCTATGTCCTGCTGAATTAGATAGTTTAGAGGGAAAAAAAGTGAAAATAATATTCCGCAAAATAGTAGTTGTTCAATAAAGTGTTGTTCAGATTGGCTTAATTCAGTACATGTGGAGAAAAGATGCTTGTGCTACTAGGATTGTGTGACAGCCACCTATTGGTCTGCAAAGGAACTGGAGGAAGAAAACTAAAATGTACCCTAGCACACTCCCATCATGCAGTGCAGCCCATATCTTCTAATACATAGAGAGGAAAATCAAAGCACCTAGAATAGAAAGTGAATTGCAAGTTTTTGAAAAGTTGTAAAATATGTTTTGATGTTAGAAAGCTTAAAGCTTGTAATGAAACTTATTTTAACAAAAGTGAAATAGTAGCCACAATATTTCCAATAGGTGTGTTCCAATTGTTTTCAAGTATATGTATATCATGTTCAATAGCTCAATTTATAGTATTCTGAAAGTACATCAGTGTGATTGTACCCATTTATTCAAAACCTATTAGTCATACACTCATTGCCATGTTACAAGCGGATTAAGCCACTCAAAAGGATGGGTGTACAGTAGAATTAATCCATGGTTGGTTGGTTGGACCCACTCGGCCTTCGGCCTCGTGGTCCAACCCCCCCAACCATGGATTAATACCACAGTAGACCCATGCTTTCTCGTGACTTAATCCTTACTTAATAAATGCTAGAAAAATGCATCACTCTTCTTTGGAAAGATGCTAAAGCCCCTATATAGGTTCTCTGGAAGGATTTATTAATTGATTGCATGAAGCTGGAAAAAAATCACTAACTTTCTAGTAAGCAGCTTAAAGCATACTGGGCTACATTGGAGCCTTCATATAAGCTTATACAGGAAAATAACATATGATTTGTAACATATGAAAAAGTGATTTGTTTCAAATATAGATGGGGTTTGTTGATAATATAGTATATTGTAAAATCATGGTGCAGTTGTATATTATTTATGTTTTGAAGCTCTGTTCAGTGCTCTTTATGTGGTTGCATACCTTTGATTTCTCGTCTTAGTTTCTGTTTAACTTTGTTTTTTTTTTCTTTATGATTTTTCTTTGGCATCTTATGTAGGGACTGTAATTAAGTGCAATGGTTTTCTTTTCTTTTTTGCTCTGATAAAAAATTATAAACAAGAAAGATCAGGCACTTCCACTGGCGGTACTTACATTTCCTTCAGCAGAGACAGCACTACTCATTTTACAAAAAGTAGTAAAGACATTTTTAAAAAGGGGCTAAAAAACATATATTTTTCAGCAGGCTTTTGGGGAAGCTGTTCAATGCTCACAGCACGTCTATCTATAGTAGTTTTAAGCAAGTTTAATATTTATGCTATTTTATGGGTTTGTTTTTAGTGGGAATTGTTATAATATTTTATCTGTTTTGTATTGTTTTATTTTATTTTATATGATGATCACTAATAGTTTTGTTATGTGTATTTTATGTTTTAAGTTGTATTTTAGAGTAATGGTGCCCTGGGCCTCAGGGGAAGGGTGCCGTATATAAATAAACTCTACTACTACTATCAATTTTGTGTCTTGCCCTTTGGCTTATACTCAGTGCTACTGGTCCTTACCAAGGGCTTAGCTATGGTAGCCATGGTGCATCACTGAGAGAACCTCTATGCATTCCATACCTGGGTGATTGGCCACTCAAGCCCTCCTCCAGGGATCTGAAAATACAGACCTTACACTAGCTAGCCATTTGTTAGACCAACTGAAAATTTTGGTCAGTGAACCCAAGTCAGTTCTCATCCCATGCAAATTACTGCAGTTTATTAGAGCAGTTTTGGATGCTATTCAGGCTACAGCATTCCAGAGAACCATGCCTCTACCCTGATCACTGAAACACACAAGGTGTAGCCACAGCAATTGAGTCACTGCCAGATCAATGCTCAGACTGCAGGACCTCATGGCTACTGCCGCTGTGCCTTTCCTACTGGCCAGTGTTGAGATGGGGATTCCCCAGTGGATGCTGCATGTTCAGTGGACCCAGGCTGTTCAGCCCCTGGATCATGTGGTTTGTGTAATGTTGCCATTACAGAGCATTCTTTGCTGGTGTCAAGACCACTGTCATCTCTTACTGAGATCCCACTCCTGTGTCCTTTTTTATCAGTTGATCCTCACCAATGATGCATCCAGGATGGTATGGGATGCCCACCTAGGTTCTTTCTGGACCCAGGGTGTTTGGTCCCTGACCAACCACTTTCTCCACATCAACATTTCAGAGATATGGGCTGTTCTTCTTGACCTCCAGGCTTTTGCCTGACACATTTAGGGCTGTCTCTTCTGGTGTAGGCTGACAGAAAATAAATTGTGCCATGCACTACCTAAACAGGCCAGGAGGTACCCACTCCTACTCTCCCTGTAAAGAAATGATGAAGGTTTGGAAGTGGGCTATGGTATATGAAGTGTACATAGTGGCCACTGTTTGCTTGGTACTCTGAATGTCCTGGCGGACACTCTCAGCAGGTTGGTCACTCTGTCCTGTGAGATTTAGCTGCTGAATGACGTGGTTGCAAAGATCTTCCCCTTGCTGGAGTCAACCTGAGATGAGCCTTTTTGTGTCCTCACATGATACAAAACTGCTGTGTTTTTGTTTGCTCACTCCAGACATGTTGGCCTTCTTCTCGTAGGAAGGGTTCCTCTCTGCGTTTCCTGCAATACCCCTACCCATAGGGTATTTGTGAAGCTCAGGACAGAACTAGATACACTACTTTTAGTGGATCCATTCTGGATCAGACACATTTGGTTTCCATTACTCTGCTGAATTCCAGCTGAACCTCTGGTCTCCATCCCTTCGCTGGCATGACTCCTTTTTCTGGGCTATGGCAGTGTTTTGCACTTTGGACCTTCTGGCAGTGAACGTTTATGCCTGACTCCTAAAGGCTTAGAACTGCCCTGACCTGTGGTTTCCCCACTGTGTGAGACATTTTCTTGGCTGCTAGGAAGCAGACTACTTTAAAGGGTTGCCTCATCAGAGGTCGCCCTTTACCAAGGCTAGCTTTGCAGAGTTATTTCTGTTTACTTCACCATTGATGATTGCAGCTTCACAAATGTTATTTACTTTACCACAAAGACCCTGCAAAGAGGAACAGTGGCATTTTCCAATCTCTAGTGCTATCTTTATTAACCTTTTCTTTATACTTTTTTATTGAAATGCACACAGTACCATACACCGTACTGTGTATCACATTAAGAGGTTCAGCATCCCTTGTAGACAGGATTAATACAAGGAGATAATTACAGTGGACATGAACCAGTTAGATTTCAATAAACTTTTTTTATGGTTTTATGAAATAAATAACCTAAACTAGCTACCCAGCAAATATCAGTGGAGTGACATGCCGGTGTCCAGTAGAACCCTAATGGGAATTTTCTTGTGGAAACAGTGCATTTCTCAGAGTAATAGACAGCTTTCAGTATCTCTAATCAGAGAGCAGTTGAGGTAAGAAAAGTAGACAATGGTCATCCTATGCTGGAGCAGCACCCTGCAAATCATACCATGGCTTACAGTATAAAATGTATACACCCTCCCTGAACCCAGCACATTGTGATTGGAACATATTAAAAATAGTGATAGGCTCTAACCTGTACCTTTCAGTCTATGGATTCCCATCTGCCATGGCAATCTCCCACCTCATCCATCTATTTAAATAGGCTAGAGCCCTTTCTTGGACCGCAAATATAATATGCTCCATTTCTGCTATGTAGGAAACCACCTCCTGCCAGTCATTAACCATGGGTGGGGGCTGCTGTAGCCATTTCTTAGTAATGGCCTTTGCAGCCACCACTATACAAATATTCTAAAGATAACTGGTTTCCACCCCCTTGACACCCTGCTGGTTACGTCCCAACACCGAGTGCTGGAATTCTGGTGGTTCCCCTAAGTAAATATTTCATTCAAGGGATGCTTCACTGCAGTCCAATATGGTAATAATATAGAGAAGTATGAAAATACATGGTTATAAGTTGCCCTCAACTCCCCACACCCCCTCCAGTAGGCTATTGTACTCCCCAGATCCCATTTAGCCTTAATCACAGGTGTGATGAAATAGTGGGTGTGCATCTTCCAGGGAAACTCCTGCCAGTTAGGTAAGGAGGCCTTCTTAAATGTGGCCTGCCAGATTGATCGCCAGTCCTTAGGTGTGCCCTGAAGCTGTGCCTCAGCCTGCTATTTAGCAGTAATATATTGAACCTGTGTTCACATCCCTTGTGTCTGAAATTGATAGTTATAGCCCCCTTCTGCTGTATAACATTCAGTACGTTGGGCAGGGTGGTGACATCAGCAGACTCCCTCTCCCAATGGCTCCTGCCTCAACCATTTGGCATCATAGTCCCTGAGCTAAAAACACTGATATCCCAGCCAAATTCAGTTCTACATGCTTCAAAACTTTTAATGGTATCTCCATTCAATAACTGGACTGGATACTGTAGACAAAGTCTAACCTGCCTGCTATACCAGGGATACTAGGTACTTGGAGAAAGCTCTCCATCCCAGGTAATCCATTTACATCGCCACAGATTTAACTGTGTTGGTGCTTTATGCATTGATTCCAGGCCTCAAAATTTACTCTGAATGCCCTATACCTATCTAGAGGGATACCCTGCTGAATTTATCAAATGAAAGAGCCAGAAATGGGGCGGTACTTTCTATGTCCATTTTTCATATACTTCCACATAGCAGTGTAATCAAGGTCCCTCCAAAGGAGGGCTAGTTTGACCTGTGTTGATGGCCAATATTCTTCCAGTGTGGGCAACCCCCCCCCCCCAAGACTTTATGGCTTACAATACTCCACTACAGGCGCTGGGTCTCATAGAGCCCCAGACAAATTTCAGGTTTTGGTTTTGCACAGTAGTAAACCAGGTATGAGACAAGCGAACAGAAGCACACTGAACTAGCTATAGTACCTCAGTAAGAGGTTCATCTTTACATAGAAACATAGACTTTGATGGCAGATAAGGACTGCTTGGCCCAGCTAGTCTGCTCATTTCCCTACCTACAGTATAAGCTGCAGATCCTAGTTAACCAACAGCCCATTTCTTCCTACCCCCCACAAAAATTGCCTTATGTCTATCCCATGCATTCTTGAATTCTCCCACAGTTTTAGACCCCACAACCTCCTCAGGAAGGTTGTTCCATGTGTCCACCACCCTCTCTGTGGAAAAAATACTTCCTCACATTGCCCCTGAACCGCCCCCCCATCTTCAAGTTGTGTCACCTTATTCTTGCACATCTCCTTTTCTGAAAGATGCTATCCTCTTGGACTTTGTTGATTCTACTGAGGTACTTAAAAGTTTCTATCATGTCCCCCCTCTCCTCCTTTTCTCAAGGGTATGCATATTAAGCTCCTTTAGTCTCTCCTCGTATGGCTTCTCTTGCAGAACCTGCACCATTTTAGTTGCCCTCCTCTGGAATGCCTCTATCCTGTCTACGTCCTTGTGGAGATGGGGTCTCCAGAACTGGACACAGTACTCCAGATGGGGTCTCACCAACTGTGTCTGTATACAGGGAGAACAACTTCCTGTTTTCTGCTGGTGATGCCTCTCCCTATACATCCCAGTACCCCCAGCCCTTCCTACTGCCTTCTCACATTGCTTGCTAACCTTAAGGTCATCTGATATGATTACCCCAGGTCCCTTTCCATTTTTGTTGTTGTTACTACTTCCCCTCCACTGTGCAATCTTCCCCTGGGTTTTTGCTCCCAGGTGCATTATTTTGCACTTCTTTGCATTGAATCCAAGTTGCCCTACTTCTGACCATTCCTCCAACCTTGCCAAATCCTTTCTCATCCTTTCCACACCTCCTTATGTATCAACGCTGTTGCAGATCTTTGTGTCATTTGCAAAGAGGCATACTTTTCCTTCTAGTCCCTCTGCAATGTCACTTATAAAGACATTAAAAAGGACTGGACCCAGTACTGAACCCTGTGGTACCCCACTAGTAACCCCTCTTTCTTCAGAGTGGACTCCATTTACAATTACCTTCTGTGTCCTGTTGTCCAGGCAATGTTTACCAGGCTACCACCCTGGGACCCACTCCCAGGCTGGTTAATTTAACTATTAATTTTTGTGTGAGACTGTGTCAAATGCCTTGCTAAAGTCTAGGTAGGCCATGTCCACAGCCCCTCCCTGGTCTACTACTTTGGTCACCCAGTCAAAGAAATCAATTAGATTCATCTGACATGACCTTCCTGCTGAGAACCCATGCTGCCTTGGGTCCTGTGCCCCACTGGTCTCTAGGTACTCAACAATTCCTTCCTTCAGAAGTGATTCCATCACTCTCCCTACCACAGAGGTCAAACTGACAGGTCTGTAGTTTCCTGCCTCTGTCTTGTCCCACTTTTGTGAAGGGGAATCACATCCACCTTCCTCCAGTCCTCGGGTACCACACCATCCTCCCATGATTTGTTAAAAAGGGTAGTCAGTGGTTTCACTAGTTCGCCCCTTAATTATTTTAGAATTCTGGGGTGAATTCCGTCAGGCCCCATTGCTTTGTCCACCTTCAGTTTTAGGAGTTCTTTCAGAACCCTTTCTTCTGTGAAAGGACTGGGATCGACCCCCCTATCCACAGTACTTCTGTTAATTGGATTAGGCACCTCCCCCTCCTCCTCTTTTACTGCTTGTATTCTGGCAGATATGGGAAAGGATATCAAGGACCACCTCTTAACATCTACTGCTATTGTCTACATTAGGGGGCAAAATTACCTGTACCTGATATAGGAAAACAGTCATGTTCCTAAGGTAGATGCTCCAATACTTTAATATGGTCATTCCACACTTCATAGGCAATTGTTTTTGTAGGGCTGCAGAAGGGGCAATATCAAATGTCAGAACTTCAGTTTTGGTATGATTTAGCATATACCCAGACTGGGGGATTCTGAACAATTTCCATCAGTGTAGCCAAGGAGCTCTGTGGGTAGGAAAGGTAACAGAGCACATCATCATCAGTGTAAAGTGCTATCCTGTGTTCCCTTCCCTCTATGTTAACCCCTGACAGAAGCTCATCTTGGTGGATGGCTTGGCCAGAGGCTCAATATACAGAGCAGATAATACCGGTGATAAGGGGCAGCTCTGTCTAGTCCCATGGTGTAATGAAAACACTGAAGAGGGGTGACCATTGGCCCTGAAGTATGCCTGCAGGGCTGTATGTAAGGTTTGGATAGTCTGTAGGAAGGGTGCCAAGAACCCAAACCCAGCAATGACCCATTAGAGATAGTGTCAATCAGTCTGATCAGATGCCTTTTCAGCATCCATGTGCATAATGCCTGTAGGTATCTTATGGTGATGACAATGATCTACAATATGTAGTGTCCTCCTGACTCTGTCCTGGGTCTGTTTCCTTGCAACAAATCCCATTTGCTCCAATCTCTTCAGGCCTAGAACAGTGCCCTCTAGGTGGTGAGTTAGGATGGCTGTAAAAAAACTTGTAGTTCACACTGAGAACAGAAATAGGGTGATAAGTGACACAAAGATTGGGGTCCTTGCTGGGCTTGGGAAGCACAGCTATAACAGCATAATGCCAGGACACAGTTAAAGCTCCCTTCCCGTCTTCTATGGCCGTATGAAAAGCTGCCCTCAGAAGCGGTACTGTGTTTCTCTTGAACTGCTTATGAAATTCTGAAGGGAGACTGTCAGAGTCAGGACATTTCCCAGTTGTACTCCACTTTATTTCTTCCAGAATTTCGGTGGCACTTTTGGGGCAAAAAGAGCATCGTTCTGGTCCTGCATGCCCTGAGGAAGGCGCAGTCAGTCAGGAAACTGATCTATAAGAGCAGGGGTACCCCCTGTTTAGCTGCAAACAAAGTGGAATAATAATCACAAAAGGCTTCGGAGACCTCATGCACCCCTTCCACTCTACACCCCAGGCCTTGGTGAAGCACCCTAGAAATATATGCCTTTGTTCACTGTGTATGGATAAAGCATGCCAGTAGCCTTAATGCTCATTGCCCACTTCATAATATTATT